>JAQPPZ010000363.1:4357566-5717632 GCA_028583015.1 Wollemia nobilis
ACATTGTTGGCATAGGTATATCGAGAGTTGCATGGGGTGGTGAGGACTGAGAGGACAGGGCTGAGTGTGAGTCCCCTACTACAGATATGGGCGTGGGAGCATGTGACCATCTTGAGACCAGTACAATTACCTTATGAGGCACATGTGCATGAGGGGGATGAGGTGCCTTATGCGATGAGATGGAGGGTAGATAAGGAGAAGAAGAAGAGGGCCCGCATAGGTGAGCTGATGTATCATCGAGAGGAGCTGGGATGACTGACTATGGATCATGTCAGGTGGAGGCCATGGCATGGAGGGCCTGAGTGGGGTGAGGATGTAGTGCACTTGGCATGCATTCGACGTAGTCGATGGTTGGTGGGGAAGTACACATGGCAGGTTGAGTACTTTCCATTTTCTAGAGTACAATGGTAGTTTGGGTTGGTGTAGGGGTGACCGAACCCGCCTGTAGAGATCTACAGGGTAGAGGGTGACACAGGGCCACAGCCCATAGTGCCACCTCTAGACGTGATTCTCGATGAGCCTATTGTTGTCCCGAATGTGGACAATGTAGGGACGATGCTAGAGTATGATGTGTGGTGGGCTAGATAGAGTTGGCAACTAGGGCGGGGTGTGGTGGATGAGTGGGTGGAGGTAGCAGGAGCTCTACCCTATGTAGGTCTACCTAGAGGGGTGAGAGTAGGGTCACCAATGTGGGATGTGGAGGAGGAGGATGTGGGATCACCCGAGCCGGGTGAGGAGGAGGAGGAGGAGTTAGATCGGCTAATGAGGCAGGTGAGGCCACGATGTGATGACCAGGATAGGCTGGTGAGTGATAGTGGCATAGTGCCATCGACGGAGGGGGGTGAGGGGGTGGGGGTGGAGGAGAGGGAAGACATTCCCTTGATGGATGTGGATGTGGAGGTAGATGATTGGTTGGTGAGGCCGAATGTGCCTTTGGTGGATGTGAGGGAGGATGACTTTGGTGGGGATTTGATAGTGGCTATCGAGGCTGAGGGTGAGGTGGTGGCTTTGAGGAGGGAGGTGAAGAGGCTAAGGGACATGCTATTTGATAGGGAGATATATTGGGTGATTGACCACTCAACCTTGGAGGAGGAGAGGTGAGAGGTAGAGGTAGACCTAAGGGCCACCTTGGAGGAGCGAGATGAGGCTAGGGTATGCGTGGATCAGATGGTGGAGGAGATGAGGGTACTCAAGATTGAGCGGGATGAGTTTAGGTGCGAGTGTGATACCATCCGAGGAGAGCGAGATGAGATGATTGAGACCATAGAGTGGTTTCAGAGGTTGTTGGAGGAGGTGCAGAGGGAGACAGAGGCTGTGAGAGCTAGCCATATTGTGAGGGTGGCTAAGCTAGAGTAGGTTGTATGAGAGGCATTAGCCTCAAAGGCACGGGTGGAGTAGGAGATTGAGGGCTTGGGGGATGTGGTGTCATAGCTGGAGGTATCATGAAGGGAGGTGGCATAGCTAAAGGTGGTAAATGAGAGGTTATTAGTTATGAATGTGAAGGAGAGAAGGAGGAGGTTGAAGGTGTGAGGGTGAGTTGATAGTGCATGGGTTGGATATCCTGACGTATTCTGGATCGCTTGCCTCATCACAAGTACATCCATAGCAGAGCGTGCCATCGGTTGGTGGTAGGGCTCAGGAGATAGTGGCACCTACGATGTCACAGGTGCCAGTGAGGATGGGGCCACCAGCATAGGTGGAGAGGGCATGATTGGTGGGGATCGAAGAGGCAGAGTCATCATAGCGGGTGGTAGGAGGAGGCCCAGTGGGCGAGGGGAGTGGTGAGACATCTGGAGGGTAACAGCCATGAGGGCGCATTGCAGTGGTGATGGAGGATGGTCTACATTTTTGTATTGTGGCATATGGATAGATATGTACATGATGAGACATGTTTTGGTAGCGGTGCATGGATGCACAACGCATTGTAGCCGTATAGT
Organism: Wollemia nobilis; assembly: GCA_028583015.1. Lineage (NCBI taxonomy): Eukaryota > Viridiplantae > Streptophyta > Pinopsida > Araucariales > Araucariaceae > Wollemia > Wollemia nobilis. The sequence continues at coordinate 4,359,504 of JAQPPZ010000363.1, forward strand.
ATTTTTGAGATGTAGATGTACAACGATGTTATAGTCCTGATATGAGGAGCCCGCAAGGGCAGTCACATATGTTATTGTAGCCTGATGGCATTAGTTTTTGGAGATATATATATACATATTATGTTTGGCAACACTTGTGTCTATTTGCATTTTTGTGTTTGCTTCTTTCTACTTATGGTAGTGTATGATTAGCGTAGATGTGATAATAGATAGTTGGATGGAAATGGAATAATGATATGCTTAAGTAAATATGAACTAAAAATGAGTTGTGAGATGAAAAATAAAATGACATGCATAAGATTACATGATATAAACACTTTGCTTAGGGATAGCATTTGCATCATTACATTACTCAAATGATGTGATCCATTCCATTATTCCAAGGAAGTTGGATATGAGGAATGTCATGAGGAGATTCGAACATTACAGTTTGTAAAATCAATCCCATTGACTAACTGAGCGAAACTTCTTGACTCACTTGGAGGCTATCTTGGTAAACAAGACCTCTATCCTAGACTTGTGTGTGGAAAGTGATGTTCATTTAACCATTCTGGAATAGGGTGGGTTATAATTGCATGCCAACTTAGCTTGTATGCTAGCTCATTGGTAAAGACCTGAGGACTGCAGGGATTCAAGCGGGTAATACTCTTGAGGCCTTTGCTTTTGTTTTCTGCCTTCTATGATATGACTATCTCTTTGTGGGTAGTACTCTTTTCTCTCATTTTTTATTTATTTTTTCTCTTTTTTTTGGATACTTGCTCAGATTAGATATAGAGCAAGGGATTTTTCTTTCTTTTGCTTTTTTGGGATACTTGCTCAGATTAGATGTAGAGCAAGGGATTTTATTCAGGTAGGGGGAGCTTGTCCTTTTGTCATCCCTCCAGTTCGAGAGAAATCATGTGAATGATTTAATGAGCAGAGTAATTTTCGCTAAGCATCAGCTGGCATGCAATGTAATCAACCCCATTTCCAGAATGTTATTAGTATGTAAGACGTGCAGGTAAGTCCAGGAAAGAGAGCAAGGTGACCAAGGGAAGCCTAAAAGTATTTTTGAAATATGCCAACTTTGGATGGTGGTTGATTATGTAACTATTTGTGGTCGAAGCAATCAAAACATGGCTCTAATCCTGTCTCCTGAAAAGGGGTTTTGGACATCAATATGGTATGCTAGCATGTGCATTTTTAATTCCCTTCACATGTTATTTACAATGAATATATGCAGATGCCTACATGGATGCAAAAAGTGAGTATTTATGTACAAGGTTGCCCCAGTGTTATGGACAATGGAATGGGGTATGAGGTGGAGTGGTGTGAAAATGGAGAATGGAAGGAAGAAATGAGGGGATAGAAGGAGGAAAGGAGAAGAAATGAAACTTATCAAAGGTATGTAGTCGCTCGAAGCGTGACCATACAACATTGACAAGTAACAAGAAGAAAAGAATATAAGAAAGAAAAGAAAAGAAACCCATCAAAGGTATGTAGCCACTCGAAGCATGACCATACAACATTGACAAGTAACTAGAAGAAAATAATATAAGAAAGAAAAGAAAAGGAAGAGGGAAAAGGGGAAAATGAAAGGTATGTAGCCGCTCGAAGCGTGACCATACAACATTCACTTATAGAAGAAGTAGAGAAGGGAGGAGAGAAATGGAGCAAGCAGATTTAAATGTATATGCAAGTGAACTTAGTGCCGCCGAACGTCAAAAATGGTGATATTGTTTTTGTTTGTTTGTTTTTGTTGGTTTTTTTTTATATACATATGTACACAAGTGATGATGAGTTGTAATGCCTACAACTAGGCATAAAATGCTCGTAGATGAATAATGTTAATGGGCTCAAGTTCGGCTATTCCTTCCAACGTGGCCAGATGATATGCCCCAGATCCAAATTTATGAGTAACCATGTACGGGCCTAGCCAATTTGGTGCAAATTTGTCATGGAGATGGCGCGGTTGGCTAGTAATTTGTTGGTTTTCTTTGAGGACTAAGTCTCCAACTTGAAATTCATGTTGGTGTACCTTGGAATTGTAGGCACATCGAAGACGGTCTTGATAAACTCGTGTGTGTTCAATAGCATGAATGCGACGTTCATCCAATAAGGTCAATTGGTCAAGTCTAGCCTGACGGGTTGTTTCATCATCAATGAATTCTTGCATAGAAACCCATAAAGATGGTATTTCAAGCTCCAAGGGCATGATGGCCTCAGCACCATAGACAAGTGAAAATGGGGTTGCCCCAGTTGGAGTACGAATACTGGTACGGTAGGCCCATAGTGCTAGTGGCATTTGATTGTGCCAATCACGGTGTGACTCTGCAATAGTTTTGCGAAGAATGGCACAAATGGTTTTGTTTGTAGCTTCTGCTTGGCCATTACCCTGTGGGTAGTATGGAGTAGAGAAACTATGTTGTATGTTGAATTTTTCACATAGTGCGTGAACATTCTTGTTCTTGAATGGAGTGCCATTGTCTGTGATGATTTTGGATGGGATGCCAAAACGACAAATGATGTGTTGAGTGATGAAATCAACAATTTTAGGACCAGTCGTTTGAATTAAAGGGATGGCCTCAACCCATTTCGTGAAATATTCGGTTGCAGTAATGATGAACTTATGATTGGTAGATGAGGCGGGTGTGATTTTGTTGATGAGATCCAAGCCCCATTGTGAAAAGGGCCACATTGATTGGATAGGTTGTAGAGCCTGAGAAGGTAAGTGTGTGAGATTGGCATGATGTTGGCATTTAACACACTTTTTGACATAGGCACAACAATCATGCTCCATTGTGGGCCAGTAATAGCCCATCCGTAGAATGCGTTTGGTGATAGCCATGCCACTAAAATGGCCACCACAAGTACCATCATGAGCCTCTTGAGTAATGCGTTGGGCTTCGAAAGGCTCAAGACAGTGCAATAAAATGCCATCATAACTTCACTTGTATAGGATATCGCCTAGCAATGTATAGCGAATGGCACACAATTTAAAAGCTCATTTGTGAGTATGATTTAGATCAGGTGGGAGAATACCGAGCTTGATGTAGTCCTTGACTTGGGAAAACCATGGGTCATGTGGGTGAGCTTCGACGATATTGATGCCATCGTCATGAGAAGGCGGATTGGTGGAGATGGCAAAATGGAAAAGGGTGTGGATGGACACGTGAGTTGTGTCAGAAAGTGGGTTTTGTGGAATGAGGGAGCCTAGTGAGGCCATGGTATCGATAAAATGATTTGTAGATCGTGGAGTAGCGGTGATGTCATACCATTCAAATTGGGCCAATAGATCTTCAGCTACTTGTTTGTATTGTTGCAATACTGGGCAACGACATTGCCATTCTCCCTTGATTTGATTCACAATGAGGAGGGAGTCACCAAAGATGTCCAGGCGATGAATGTGCATGGAAAGGGCTTGCTTTAGGCCAAGGATAAGAGCTTCATACTCGACATTGTTATTTGTGCAAGGAAAGCCTAACTTGAAGGAAAAGGGGAGAGGCTCCCCATGTGGTGTGAAAAAGACTATTCCTGCACCCCCAACGTGTGTGCAACGGGAGCCATCAAAGAACAAGGTCAATTCAGTAGTGGATTCGGGCTCTACTGGCTCTTCGACTTCGCTTATATGAAAGACTGAATCGTCAGGAAGTTGGATAAGCAATGGCGCATCACTGGGCAATGGAGCCTCAGCTAGCTGGTCAACAATGACTTGGCCTTTGATGGATTTTTGACTGATGAATTCGAGATCGAATTCCATGAGGAGCATGATCCATTTGGCCGTTCGACTATTGTGGTAGCTCTTACCCATCATGTAGCGAAGTGGGTTATCATGGGCAACTACGTAGGTAGTATGGTTGATCATGTAGTGGCATAGCTTTTGGGTAGCAAAGACAACGGCAAGGTAAAGTTTCTCCATGTAAGCATACCGCATCTCATAATCAATCAATGTACGACTGATATAGTATACAACTTGCTCTTGGTCGCATTCATTCTTTTGAGCAAGAAGCGTGCCCAATGCGACATCGGTAGTAGAAATGTACAGGTGGAATGGGCGTTCTAGATGGGGTGGAATGAGGATGGGTGGAGATGTGAGGTATGATTTGATGGCATCAAAGGTAGCTTGGCATTTACTATCCCATTTAAATGGGACCCCCTTCTGTAAAAGATGATTAAACGACTGACACTTGTCTAAAATTTGGGCGATGAATCACCGTATGGATTGGATCCTTCCTTGTAAGTCGTGTAACTATTTGAGGTTCGTAGGGGGAGGCATGTCAAGAATAGCTTGGACTTTGGTGGGATCTACTTCAATGCCTTTTTGTGAAATGATGAAACCCAATATTTTTCCAGTGGTGACACCAAAGACACATTTCTTTGGATTTAATCGGACATTATGCTCCAAGAGGCGATCAAATATTTGATGCAGGTCTTCAAGATGTTGACCACGAGTTTTGGATTTAGCGATGAGGTCATCAACATAGTCTTCAATAGTTTTGTGCATCATATCATGAAATATGTAGGTCATGGCACGTTGGTAAGTTGCCCCAACGTTTTTGAGGCCAAATGGCATAACCTTGTAACAAAAGGTCCCCCAGGGGGTCGTGAAAGAAGTCTTGTGCTGGTCTGTTGGATTGACATGAATTTGATTATAACCTAAAAAACCATCCATGAGTGATAATATTTCATGTCTCGCTGTAGCATCGACCAAAGTGTCGATATTAGGGAGTGGAAAATTGTCCTTGGGACAAGCTTTGTTAAGATCCCTAAAATCAGTGCAAATGCGGATACCCCCTTTGGGTTTTTCGATGGGAACCATGTTTGAAACCCACTCAGGGTAATCGATAGGTACTATGAAATCAACATCAAGGAGTTTTTGTAACTCCTGTTTAACCATAAGCGCAACGGTGGGATGCATGCGACGCAACTTTTGTCGAACAGGTTTGGCAGTGTCATCCAAGACAAGGTTGTGCACGACTAACGATGGGTCAAGGCCAGGCATATCCGTATAGGACCATGCGAACACCTTAATGTAGTACCTAAGGAAATTTGTATAGAGGACATGCTCTTCTTCGGATAAACTGGTGGTAAGGTAGATGATGTGAGGGTTTTCTGGATCATTGCCAATGTCAACTTCAATGGTGTCCTCGACAAGCATGTGAGAACCATCATGAAGTTGGGCGGGTGTAGGAATGAGGTGGAGGTCATCGATGGACTCTGGGAGCTAGAATTCATCATCTAGATAAAGATCTGTATGATTGATCCATGGTAGGTGAGGTGGGATGGTAGGTAAAGGTGCATTGGTGGAGTGAAGCATGTGTGGTGTTGGGAGGAATTCAGTGGCGATGGGGGTTTCAGAGATATCATCGAGAATGATGAAATCAGGAACAGGAGGTGGGGTGTAAGTGGGATGGTTTGGATATCATAGTGGAGCATACAAGTCAACAGAGATCATATTGATCGAAGCGCTAGATATAGGGGATGTAGGTGATGAGGGTTGGGATGAATCAGATGAGGATAGCAATGAATCTAGAAAAGGTTGATTTCGATCTGGGTTTAACACCATAGGTGGTGAGGGGGAATGAGAATGTGGGGCCAGTAGGTGGCGGTAAGTCACGAATGGGGAAGAATGGAGTAGCGGGTGGTGGTGAAGAAGGAGGATCTTCGGGTAAAGGTGGATCAACTATAAGCGGTGGATCGAGGGATAGGGAGTGGAAGTGGTGAGCAAGGGTTTCGACTTCATGGGGAGAGAGTGGCTCATGCGGTGGGGATGGTGGAAAGAATGTGGATGGAAGATCAATTATGGAATGCGGGGAAGAGTTGCGTGTCGGAGGATTAAGTTCAAATTCCTCATCAGGCAAGAGGTTGATATGATCGAGATTCAGATGCTGAAATTCATGCTCAAGTGTACTGATTGCTGGGGAATGGTAACCAATGCCGGATCGATCAGTAGGTTTGCACGGGGGAGGATGAATGTAGGTGTGACACCCCTGTTCATATTTCCCAAGGCCATAACCATGCCAGTTATACATATGTAAATAATGCCAGGCAAAATCTAGATTGGACATGTGGTCAAGGTTACCGCAGAAGCGGGTTTGTGGTGGTGGAGGTGTTGGAGGTTCTACGGATGAGTCAAGTCCCCCATATACAAAGTTTGTGCAATTATCGGGAGGACCTAAGGGGACCACTACCCCAATAGTCAAGGGCATACCATGAGGATGACCAAAGTCACGGGTGGATTGGATGTTGGATGGAAGGACCCGAGCATTGCTAATGTTATACTCACCAGGACCTGGTGTGGTCATGAGTATGGAGACATGAGGAGGGGCCGTATGCTCAGGCGGAGGGGAGGACCCCCTGGGTGGCGTGGGAGATGATGGAACTGGTGTAGGTGGATTGGTAGGGGAAGGGGTGGAAGTGGAAGTATCGGATTGAGATAACTGGTCATCAAGTTGAGAGGCACATTGTGTCCACTCATAGCATTCAACAGGTGTTCCAGTGATTGGATGATTGGCATGGGTGAATTGGGAAGTGGGGATGGAAGCAGTGGTGGGTGAGGTAGAAATGACCCGCATTCGCATCGAGCGAGGTACAAAGCGGTGGGCGGATGTAGGAGGTGTGGGAAGAATTGGTGGATTACTAGAGGAAGATGGAGTGGAAGGTGTAGCAAAAAATGTAAATGGAGGGAGTGGCATGAAAGGTGAGGAGGGTCGATGAGAAAATGTGGGCGTGGGTTGCATGGAGGGAGGTTGAGGTGGATTGGAAGAAGTGGAGGCAATGTTGCTTGGATCGGGTGGTGGAGGAGGGGATTGTGAAGTGGATGGATATGTGTTATCAAGGGACCGACGTGGAGTAGGGGCGAATTGAGTGGATGATAAGGGTGGACCAGGTGGAAGAGTGATGATATTACAAAATTCGAATGGATCACCATCGATGGGGATGCAGTGGACTAATCCATTATGGATATATTTAATACAATTATGGAGCGTGGAAGGGACACATTGCATGTCTCAAATTCCCAATAGGATGTTATACTGCATCTCGCCTTCGATAACATGGAAGAGAGTGGAAATGGTTTTGGCACCCGCCTTGATGGGCAAGACAATAGTGCCAAGGGTAGGATGCATGGAGCCATCAAAGGCTCGAAGGTCCATGGATGGAGTGGCAATATGGGAAGGGGGAAGGTGAAGGTGGTTCAGTGCGGTGGTAGAAATGATGTTGATGGATGAACCGGTGTCGATGAGAACACGCTTATAGGTGACGACATTGATGGAGGCTTGAATATGTAATGGAGGATCTGCTCCCTTGCCTACAACTTCTATGATTTCATGGTCATGGAAGCTGATAGAAGGTTGTAGGCATCTCTGGACATTGCCAATGAAGTTGGCAAAGGCATCTGCATCATGGGTCTCGAGATCGAGGGAGCGAAGGATAGAATCAAGGGCTTCACAATGAAGTTGGGATTGCTGTAGGAGGTCATAAATAGATAACCTTGTAGGGGCGGTTCGAAGCTGGTGAGAAAGACTACCACAGATGGTGATGATATTCCATGGAAGGGTGGGGGAATTGGTGGTGTGATGATTGAGGTTGTGGGAGGTGGTGGTTGAGAAGTGGAAGGTTGTTGGTCGGCGGTAGGGGGTGGATAGCATTGATTACGAGTGGCGATATTGATCATACCCACAAACCCCTATTGGGAAGGACCTCGATTGACATGATTAACCTAGCCTGGATTAGTTTGAGGCGGATTACCCCCATGCTCGGGTAATGGATTTTGATATATCCCCAAGTTTTTATTTTGCGGTGTGAGGGGATTTGAGACCTGAATAGTGCCCCGACCGATAAGGTCTTGCATGACATGGCGAAAGATACGGCATGAATCAATAGTATGGTCATGTTGTCGATGAAAATCATAGAAGGCTTATGGATTGTAGTCCCACAGGAGAGGATAATTTGGGTTGAGAGGTTGGACATTTGGCAAAGTGATGAGACCTCCATCAGTTAACCTACGAAATAGAGCGGGCATGGGCTCAAATAAGGACATCCAATTGCATGGAGGGCGAGGTGGACATGGATTGTGATCTTGGTATGGATTAGATTGAGGTGAAGGATTACCTGGTTGTGCAGTGGGAAGAAGTGGGGGATTGGCTTGATATTGATTTTGAGGAGAGCATGGAGGAGTGGGTTGTAGAGCTTGCATAGATGCCACTTGCGTCGGTGGATATGGAGAATTGAGAAGTGTAGACACCAAAACAGCACCAATCCGATTATGTGACTGCAAACACTGATCGCTTTGACAAACACAGCCCCCAAGGCAGCCCCCAGAGGTTAAACAGTGGTCTTAACCACTTTCATAGCAATTTTGGAAGGTCGGGAGGCAATTTGGCACCTTCGGACAACCTGCTCCAAATCCGTCCCACCCTGGGATGAATTCAAATTGGAATCCGTCTCACCAAGGGACGAATTCTGAATTCGTCCCTGGGTAGGACGAATTCTAAGTTTAACGGGCAAAAAGAAGAATGGCGCCAAGTGGCAGCCAGAGACGATCAGTTGATGACTCCTGCCTCGCACGCGTGTGTGGGTGGACAGATAGGCCGTTAGAAGACTGTCACAAGGGCAATTATGAAAGCCCAAGTCATGGAGGACTCCCCTCCCTCATGGGAAGACATGAGCGCCACATGGCACCTATGACCAACACATGGCGCTTATGCTTCCCTCTCAAAAGAGACCCCATGGGTCTATAAAAGGTGGGACTTTTCTCACCCAAAAGGACAGATTGGAGGCGATTTCAAGCAACGAAGTGCTGTCCGATTGAATACCCACTTGCATCCTTTTGATTCACCTTCTCACATCCACTAATCTCTTTTGCAAGGGAGGTTATTGGGTGGCTTTTGGAAGCGTGGATCCAACCCAAATCCAACATTTGACCACCTTACACCACCAATTTGCAGACATCCCAATCCTAAGAGGTTTTGGGCCCATCCCTAGTGGATTGGCGCCAAGATCAAGTGCCAACGGTGGGAGGCCCACTTGGGCACCCCCGCACTTTCTAAGTTTTATTCCAAAAGCATTCTAGATTATTGTTTTTAGGTTGCATCTCATGTTATTCTATTTGGTTAACTCATAGCTTCAATTTCATAACATTTTGATCAGATTTTATCATGCCTTTTGTCGCTTTGTTGTCCTACTAACTTGCAGGTGGCGACATCGAATTCCCGAGGATAGAGGCCAAATTGGGAGAATCCGACCATCTGGGTCGTCCCAAAATGGCCCCAATTACATAACCCCTCTGTTTGCAGGTGTTTTGGAGGTCTCGAGAGTCGACATTGGAGCGAGTACCACTTCGGCTTTTCCAACACGAGAGAATTCGTCCCACCCAGGGACGAATAGCGATCAGAATTCGTCCTGCCCAGGGACGAATTCCAGTTGAAGGCAGATTGGCTGACTGTTTCAATGGCAGTGGCCCTCTGGTGATGTCTTCTGTCCTCTGTCAGGTTTTTAGGTCATTTAGAGTCATTTTGTCTATTGATTTGGCTAATTATTTACATGCATCTTTTGGCGATTTTAGAGAACAAACACTTACTATTTGCAACAGGTGCTACTGACATCTTCGTTGTTTCTTTGTTCGCAGGAGGAGCAGCAGAGGTTAAGGACTCATCAACATCGGCGACGGCATCATCTTGGCCCGCCCATTTCAAGTGTGGGCACGCGGAAAGAGGAACCTTAAGTCTCGATTGTAATCAAATTCTTTTAACGCTCCTAGCCCCTGAAAAGGGAGGAGGCATATTTGTAATAGAGATCAAGAGAGTTTAATGAAAGGGTTGTGTTTTCTCCATTTGCTTGTATCTCATTTCAATGCGTCTCTTTCATTTCATGCATTCTACATTTCTAGGACTTAAGCGTATTTGATTTTGAATGCATCGCAATTAGTGTTTCCTTCGCCCGAAATCTCGTGCTTTCAGTGGCGATCACGGTGGGACCCTGTTCCCTGGTTTTTAAGATCACAAAACTGATTAAATTTTTGTGTTTTGTGCTTGAAAGGTACATTTTTTTGTTGCAGACTATTATTCGTCTCTGACTGTGACGAATTCTTTACTGTAATTCATCTGACCCTGAGACGAATTCAAATTCATCTCTGGCAGGGACGAATTCATTCTGAAATTCGTCTCACAGAGGGACGAATTCTCGCCTGTAGATTTTTAGAGCAGAAATTCAGAAGCAACCGGTCCAAGCAGAGAAGAGGTAGGGATTTTTATAATCTCTGTTAAATTTTTTATTTCTGTTTCTGTTCCTTTGATTGTTTTCATTTTATCCTGCATTGCTTAGGGAAAGTCATTTATGCTTGTTTCATTTTCGTTAAATAAAATGAATCCCACACACTTCACGCAATAACTTTAAACCAAGGAGCTGGTCGTAAGACCCCAGCCCTTGAGCAAGACCAACGGTGGGTTCATCACCACCTTGGCTTAGCTTTGCATCCATTTCCCCGATTGTCACTGTTGTTAGGCGTAAATCCTGACGAAAGCTGACCGAGTGTCGCTGGGGTGATTCCCATGCGCGCGAGGATAAGTCTTCTATGGTAGGTGTCATTAACAGGACAATCCCCCTTCCGTACCACCTACGTACCATGTACCATCTGCTCTCACGTACCTATAGTCTCCCTCTCGTAAGGGCGGGTATATAGAGAGGTTGGTATATCGGCCTGGTTGGTATATTGAAGGGGCGACCATTTTGGGAGTTATATGAGCCTTCATTATGCATTTAAACGTTCTTCAAAAACATTCAAAAACAAAACAAAACATCAAAATGCACTAAACCAGTTTAGGACACACCATTAATCCTTAAAAGAGATAATCACTGTTTGTGTATGTGTGTGTTCATTTTTGCTTAGTGTAAACAAAAAGAAAAATCATCATAAACAAAAGATAAAAATCTACGCATTTTGTCATTTTCTCCAAAAGCTCCAAGGATTCCCGTAATCGCTTGGTCACTCCAAAATGCCCCAAAGGTGTCCATGAACCCTTTGGTCAACCCAAAAGCACCCCAAATGTGCCCATAAGTGATGCGGGAGCATCCAACGAAATTTAGGAAATTTTACTTTTTTTCCTAAATTTTAGTGCATCTTGCCGGGGCCATAACTTCTCAACCGTAGCTCCGATTGACTTGAAATTTTACAGGGAGTTAGTTGGGATAATTTTAAACAAATATGATTCCCTAGAATCCTATTTGCCCAGAAAAGTCAGTTTTCGGGGCCAAATTCCATCATCTAGTGCCCCGAAATTAGGTTCTAAAATTGCGTGCCCAATTTTTTACACTTTTTGAGCTGCATTCGGATGTCAATATCTCCTAATGTATTTAGAGTTAGGACTTGAAACTTCATTTTTATCTTATCTACTATAAGAGGGATGCACACGCCAATTTTGGGCCCCATCTGACTCATTTTAATTTTTAGGGTTTTTAGAGAGACATCGTCATGGTGCTCACCCGTAGCCAAGCCCAATCACGGGCGGAGGCTATGGGGAATGTCCAAGGAGGCACGAGTCATCTCCGTTACAATCCCAAGGATTTGGTCATACCACCTTGGCGACCTAACACACAAGGAAGACCCCTCCACACCTTAACGGATAGGGACTATAGGGGCACCCCTTCTAAGAGCACTTATGTTCAACATAGCACGCAACACACACCCTTCCATGAGGGGTACATTCATAGGAGAGCTCCCTTAGATGTTTGCTATGAGTGGTCACCACGTGATGAAGCGATAGAGAGGCACACTGTCCATTTGTAGGGACAACGTGGATATGGCGTCCCTTCTTTACCTCCCATCAGGACAGAAAGACAAAATCCAGAGCGCAGGGCTCCTTACACAGGGCGAGCTAACTCCGCTCGCCCCTTTCAAACCAATGAAAGGGAGTACGAGGAAAGCCATCGCATTCCTCGAGGACAACAAATAGCGTGGGAACCTTGCGTTTCCGCCCTTGCTAGGTATCATGATCATACATCGAGGCCAGAGCCTCGAGTAAATGTCGCCTACCTCGACGAGAGGAAGCGACCCATTGAAATTTTAGATCATCAAGATCGAGGCAAACACATAGGAGAAACATTCCAACCTCCTGAGAAAAATAGGGTAGACCAAATTGACCCGATAGTCGCCAGACATGCCACCCGTCAAGCCCAAATCACGCGGCTTAAACAAAGTCATCAGGAGATAGAGTATCGACACCGCTTGGATAGAGAGCGCATGCAACGCGAATCGGATGAGTTACGCTATGAACTACCTGAGAGGGGGCCAACCCCTCGCACCCAAAGAGCCAAACAATATGAGAGGCATAATCCGTTGGTGCGGGACAGGTCTCCACGACCTCGTCAAGCTTTGCCTCCGAGACCTTATAGACCCGAGAGGGAGGCCACTCCCCGAAACAATGATGGGTACCCTCAAGCAAGGACTCAATCAGGGTCATAGGTCTCGCCCAGAGACTCCTCAAGAATTTTATGAGGAGTATGAACCGAGAAATAGAATATGCCGAAACTCCCCATCAAGGCGGGAGGGCTGCCATTCGGCCACCCCTCCATAGGCCTCCGAGTCTTCCATAACTCACAACGGGAGCAAACAAGAGAGGAAGAAATAAAATCTTCCGATGCATACAAAGCGCTATTAGAGCGTTTAGAGTCTGTGGAGACAAAAGCTGTTGGGCATCAAAAACCCACATTACGTCAACTCCGCAGTCATCCGGTGCATCCCTCAGTGCCAACACCTCTTTACCCCGAACACTTCAAGTTGCCTCAATTGGCAATCTTTAAAGGTGAAGAGGACGCACAAGAACATGTAACAAGATTTCTAAGCCAATGCTTCGGCATCCAAGATAATGATGCATTGTTGCTTAGAACTTTCATAACCACATTCGCAGGCCCTGCCTCGGATTGGTTCACACAATTACCAAAACACAGCATAAGCAACCTAGATCAATTAGTAGATGCGTTTCTTGAACGCTTTGCCTTCAACACAAGGAAGAAGGCATCACTGAGTGATCTGGCTAGCCTCGGGCAATTTGAGGAAGAAACAATGGCAAGCATACGGGAATCGATGGAGAGCTTTGCTTTCTAAGTTACCCTACCGTCCCCCTATGTCTGATCTCACACAGATGTTCGCAAAAAGTTGCTTGAAATCGATCTCCGGGCTATTGCAGCTACAACAATACGCCAGCTTAGAAGAAGCTTTGGCGCAAGCCAGAGTTATAGAAGAGATCAAAATAGGCGAAGGCGCAATCGCCAAGCCTAAAAAGAAAGAGTGGAATAAAACCACTAAGACCGGGACAACGCAATCACAACACGCTGCGGTTAACCAAGTTGCGATAAATGTTCCCGCGCCTGTGCAAGAAATGCAGCCCCAAAAGGCTAATTACCAAGCAGTGCCTCCTGGTTATGAAAGAGATAATAGAAGGCAGGAGCGAGAATCGACGGCGTCGCCCTAGGCGACAATTCACCCCTTACACGGAGTCCAGGGACTCCCTATTTGACCACTTTTCAGCGGCAAATTTAGTCACTCTGCCAGAAATCCAAACTATAGACCCTAACGCTCCTAAGCCTAGGGGATAGAGAGAGGAATTGTATTGTAGATTCCATAGGCGCAGAGGACACGACTTGAATGGATGCTGGAAATTCAAAGAATTAATCCAAGATTTGATCGACAATAGAACATTGGCCGTGGACAACCCCATAGCGCCAAATAATCAACAAATGGGGGTATTCAAGGACCCTTTGCCCGCCCACGAAGCACAGGCAAAACCTCTCCAGATTAACGAGGTGCGACAGAATCTTCCCATGCAAGGATTTGTGGGAATGATTAGTATAGTGACAAGGAACAAAAAGTACCCAGCAGTTGCCCCCGAGGTAGCTACGAGGGAAGTTTCGACAACATCGCAGCCTCAACAACGCCCAACGCAGTTGCCTCCGCCTAGACCCGAGGTCACGATACGGACCAAACTCACGCAGAGTTTGCGGACCACATCGGCTAGGCTGTCCATTTACGAGCTTATTCAACAATCAGCACCCCATAGGGAAGCTCTTATGGAAATTTTAAAAGCCATCGAATTACAGCCTCACGAAGCAAATTCTTTCAACAACTTCGTGGGACATGTGAAACGATGTACGGAGCCGGTCATCACCTTCGGAGAAGATGAAGTCAAAACAATATCGAATGACATGGCAGATCCACCCATGCACGTTATCGTGCGGGTCAATGGGATCCCGTACAAGAGAGTGTTGGTAGATACTAGCTCGTCCGAGTAACATCAATACCACTACAGCCTTAAAACATTTGAAGTTGCCAGCCTCTCACATCACGGCCTCCACGTACACATTGCGAGCTTTCAACGATGCAATATGCTCGACAGTCGACACAGTTTTTTTGCCTATCTAGGTAGGACAAAAGACAGTACCTACATTGTGCCATGTGTTGGAAGGCGAGATGGCTTATAATATCATTGCTAGGGCGGCCTTGGATCGGGGACATGAAGTGTGTCCCTTCGATCGCTCACCGGTGCTTAAAGTATGCTTTTGAAGGAGAAATACATGTAGTCCCAATGGACTTAGAGCCCTTCAAGTATTGCAATGCGGTACAATTCATGCCTCAATCGACCCTCCCTTCAACGCATTTGGATTTCCAGTTAAATCCATCTAAAAAGGGTCCAATACCGCAAACACCACTGGTGACCAAATCAACAAAATCCCAGCCAGGTGAGTCTTCATCATCTGCTCCTTCATTATCAAAGCCACCTGCCATGGCCAAACAGAAGGACAAGGGAAAACAGATCATGGAAGAGGCTCAGCCCTTAGAAGAAGGGTTGCCCACAATTTCAACGGTATCAACAGAAGAAACACCTCACACGAAGAAGCGGAGACTCCTAAAATACCGAACATGGAATGGACTCAGGAAGGACTCCCATTTCCTCCCACCCAATCATCAACAATCACTGTCGAAATGGCCAATACGGGCACTGGGGGAGTATTTAGTGCAAAATGTTGTGGCAACCCCCGCATTGGAGTCAGTACAAGACATGGGGAGACCTCGCCTTCCCATAGGGACAGTTGTTCCTCTAGGCTACCCACCAAACCAGACAAATTTTGTGTATGGGGGCCTTGATCATGGTCTTGAACCATGCAAACAAAAGGAAGCAGACGAAGAGCCTTTTGTTGAAAACATCAACTATCTGTCAAACCCCGACTTTGCCCTAAAATATCTCGGCCAATGCAATTGGCATGGATACGGGCTAGGCGAGATATGAGCAAGGGATGCGGGTCCTTTGCCAACCAAGATACCAGATGCCATATGATAAGTCAGGAGTAGGGTTCAACCACCCCCTACCCTTAGACATCTTGGTCAAAAATATGCAAGGCCTAGAAATAGGCAACAAGGGGGGATTGGCACCAGATCTTTATGCCAACCCGAATACAGAATATACATTGGGAGATTACCTCCCATGGTCAACAAACACCCTTGGCAACAGTAGTAATCCCTCTCCTTTGCTAGAGAGAGGCGAGAGTTCGGAGATTAATCCTCAAAGAGAACATCAACGGCTTCCAGACATCTTTTTGAAGCTATTCCCCTTAGAGGTTCCAGTTGAACCAACACAGTGTCAAGAGAATCAGGTCCCTCCACCAAGAGTGGAACAACCACAATGGGACCGGATTAACTTGCTGGAACAAGGAGAGCCCTCAACGTCGCAAGCAACGATTGCTTGAAGAGAATGAACATTTTTGGGTCTTCGAAAGTGATTCAGAAGATGAGACTGAGATGGACTATCTCAGACATGCGCGACGGCATCACCGCCCTTTAACTCATGAAGATCTAATGGGACAGATGGGCATACTACTAGGGCATGAATGGTGGGTAGACCCTGCAAGGTGGGACCAAGTATTGGATCCATGGCTCCAAATCCACGATGAGCACCATCCACCCCGAGATCCCATCATGACATCAGTGCCGAGGGAAGACCCCGTCTTCCTATCAATACATAGGGCCGATCCATTCATGCCCATACCTCCGAGCCGGATCCGGAGTGCAAAGACCATCAAGCTGGGGGTACCTCTATCCCCTGAAGAGCCATATCCAAACCAAAAAGCTCCAAGGATTATCGCAATCACTTGGTCACCCCAAAAGCTCCAAGGATTATCGCAATCACTTGGTCACCCCAAAAGCTCCAAGGATTATCGCAATCACTTGGTCACCCCAAAAAGCTCCAAGGATTATCGCAATCACTTGGTCACCCCAAAAGCTCCAAGGATTATCGCAATCACTTGGTCACCCCAAAAGCTCCAAGGATTATCGCAATCACTTGGTCACCCCAAAAGCTCCAAGGATTATCGCAATCACTTGGTCACCCCAAAAGCTCCAAGGATTATCGCAATCACTTGGTCACCCCAAAAGCTCCAAGGATTATCGCAATCACTTGGTCACCCCAAAAGCTCCAAGGATTATCGCAATCACTTGGTCACCCCAAAAGCTCCAAGGATTATCGCAATCACTTGGTCACCCCAAAAGCTCCAAGGATTATCGCAATCACTTGGTCACCCAAAACTCCAAGGATTATCCAATACTTGGTCACCCCAAAAGCTCCAAGGATTATCGCAATCACTTGGTCACCCAAAAAGCTCCAAGGATTATCGCAATCACTTGGTCACCCCAAAAGCTCCAAGGATTATCGCAATCACTTGGTCACCCCAAAAGCTCCAAGGATTATCGCAATCACTTGGTCACCCAAAAAGCTCCAAGGATTATCGCAATCACTTGGTCACCCAAAAAGCTCCAAGGATTATCGCAATCACTTGGTCAACCCCAAAAGCTCCAAGGATTATCGCAATCACTTGGTCAAACCCCAAAAAGCTCCAAGGATTATCGCAATCACTTGGTCACCCAAAAAGCTCCAAGGATTATCGCAATCACTTGGTCACCCCAAAAGCTCCAAGGATTATCGCAATCACTTGGTCACCCCAAAAGCTCCAAGGATTATCGCAATCACTTGGTCACCCCAAAAGCTCCAAGGATTATCGCAATCACTTGGTCACCCCAAAAGCTCCAAGGATTATTGAAATCACTTGGTCAACCCCAAAATGCTCCAAGGATTTCCACAATCACTTGGTCAAAAAATCAAGAAAATTCAAAAATAACAAAAATCATCAAAAACAACAAAAATTTGCATCTCATTTCTAGGCATACTCAAATTCATCAATAGAGAGCTCTTCTCGCACTTCATCTTCATATTCACAAAAATCAATCCATCAAAAATACAAAAATATGTAGCTGCATCAAAGCATTGCATCCATACATTGCATATTTGTGGTCGTATAGGTCAAAGGCACCATAGGCTATAATTGCTCTGCTAGTCCATCTTGTTCCACACTGTTCCATTTTACAAAAACAACAAAAACACCATGCATTGCTTTTACCACACTAGAGTCAGTGGTCTTTTAATGTATCAAGAGTTTTCATGATTCAGTCATCATTTTGCTCTTTAGCTATGTAATGTATCAAGTCAGACAGATTTTACGAAGGTAGAGTTACACTTGAAATACACCTTGTTACGTAACATCCCAACACAAATTAAAACACATAAAACAATTCCTAAGTTGTGTGAACGAAAGATGAAACCTGTAGGGTAATCCAAGTCACCATAAGCGAAACGGTTATCGTGCTCATCCCCCTGTGCGAATGACCCCAAGAATGCTGAGAGTTGGCAAAAGGACAAGCATCCTCCCTACCCAATTCCCTAAGAATCCCTAGTTCTCAATAGTTGCAAAACATCAAAAATTTGCAAAACGTCAAAAATCAAATATTTGACATCCTACAGTGCACACATCAAACGGCACAAACGATAGTGATTTTCATCACTCCATATCCCCAATCCCTTGCTCAAAAGAAAAACAAATCAAAATAAACAGTGATCTTATCACTACAAACGAGCAAGTATCCCAATACAATTGAAGAAAAGAAGGGAGTTGAACTTGAATCCCTGGAACTCTCGAGCATTCTAACAGGTCATGAGGCAAGCCTCAGTACCGGTTTGGTTGATAGCCTATCGGTAACTGGCGGTAAACTTCTCGCATGACGATATATCTGTCACATTAACTTGCATACAGATCAATGTTTGCATGTGGATGAGCTAGCTTATGGCATCCTGGATAACACCGTAGATTAATCTAACTAAATACAACAAAGGAGTTAGTGGAGCTAATTAGGTGATCCTCAGTACAGGTTCGGTTGAAAGCCCATCTGGCATTGGCGGTATCCTGACAAATACCACATAAATGAACTCAATTGCACACACAGGGATGTGAAATAGCTTGGTCAAAAACAAGTCCGATTCATACCTTGTTCAAAAGTCTTGTAAGATAAAGTACATTCGTGGCTAGTGAGTTAAAAACCGTCTGAGTCTCAGAAAACCTTAGCTACATTTCTAAACCAACTGTGCTACTTTTCATCCTTACAATACCATCAAAAAATACAAAAAAAGAAAAACCACATGTATACATACAAAGTCATGCATCACAACAATCGCCTAAAAACAAAATAACAGAGTTCTAAACAGTCTATGGTGCCATAGCCAAACATCACAAATCCCATTCATCCATTTCATCTCTGCATATCACATATAAATCAAAAACATTTGTATTCATCATAGCATATGCATCCATCAAAATAAATCAACATGCATACATCCATATTCATCAACCATCATGCATAAGATCAAAGAAAATCAAAACAACAAAAACAACAAATAAATGCAACACAAACAAAAAGCAATAAACATTGCAAGACACAAGTGCTCTTGCACTTAACCTCTTGGCATAGAAAAATTGATGTCGGGGTTTACATTGTCACTATCCTACTCTCTAAGAAGGCTACCATAGCCGGACCGCTCCACGGGAAGACGGATTGTCGACAATTTCACCCCCAAATGGCATCACAAATGGGTCAAAGCCCACTAAAAAACAACAAAAACAACAAATAAATGCAACACAAAACAAAAGCAATAAACATTGCCAGACACAAGTGCTCTTGCACTTAACCTCTTGGCATAGAAAAATTGATGTTGGGGTTTACATTGTCACTATCCTACTCTCTAAGAAGGCTACCATAGCCGGACCGCTCCATGGGAAGACGGATTTTTGACAATTTCACCCCCAAATGACATCACAAATGGGTCAAAGCCCACTCAAAAACAACAAGAAAATCAAAACAACAACAACAATAAGCATTGCCGGACACAAGTGCTCTTGCACTTAACCTTCTTGGCATAGAAAATTGATGTCGGGGTTTACATTGTCACTATCCTACTCCCGAAGAAGGCTACCATAGCCGGACCGCTCCGACGGACGAGTCTAACAATTTAATCCCCAAATGGTGTCACAAAAAAATCAAAACAACAAAAAATGCAACACAAAAACAAAGCAATAAGCATTGCCGGACACAAGTGCTCTTGCACTTAACCTCTTGGCATAGAAAATAGATGTTGGGGTCTCAAATTGTCACTCTCCTACTTCCCTAAGAAGGCTACCTTAGCCGGACCGCTCCATGGGAAGATGGATTTTCGACAATTTCACCCCAGAGCAGCATCGCAAAAAGGGTTAACACCCACCAAAAATAGGTCCAAATGTTGGAAAAATTGCACATTCTTAACGATAAACCATCTAAAGGCACCCTTGCACAAGTCATCTTGGGTCAAGCGACTCGTCGCTTTTCTCATGAAGGTCATTCCCTCATCGATTCGTCGCTTGAGGGGGTAGTCACACTTAGTCACCAATCAACAATCACACACCCAATTAAGGAAAATGACATGCATTCAAAGAATCATTGACAAAGACAATTACGCTCCTGCTTGGGGCAGTAAACAAGCAACAATCAAATCAATCAAACACTTGGCATTTCATGAATCATGAACACAAGGTTCCCCCATGGATAAAAGGTTGCGCCCTTTGCCTAATCATGACTGATCAATGTCCAAGCTCAAGTCACACCTCACCAAAATAGGTTAACACTTGAAATCAAACTCCTTAGCTCGTCAGAAGCAAGGATTCAAGAATGCATGCCCTTTCCATGCTTGGGGCATCAAAAGTTGGTTAGGTTACCAAGAAACCCTAATCATTAGTGCTTTGGTTATCTATTTTTTGCTCGACGCTGCGCCATGCACAACGCATCCCAAAAAGGGGCATCTGTAGACACCAAAACAGCACCAATCCGATTATGTGACTACAAACACTGATCGCTTTGACAAACACAGCCCCCAGGGCAGCCCTCAGAGGTCAAACAGTGGTCCTAACCACTTTCATAGCAATTTTGGAAGGTCAGAAGGCAATTTGGCACCTTCGGACAACCTACTCCAAATTCGTCCCACCCTGGGACGAATTCAAATTGGAATCCGTCTCACCAAGGGACGAATTCTGAATTCGTCCCTGGGTAGGGACGAATTCTAGGTTTAACAGGCAAAAAGAAGAATGGTGCCAAGTGGCAGCCAGAGACAGTCAATTGATGACTCCTGCCTCGCACGCATGTGTGGGTGGACAAATAGGTCGTTAGAGGACTCGTCACAAGGGCGATTATGAAAGCCCAAGTCATGGAGGACTCCCCTCCCTCATGGGAAGACATGACCGCCACATGGCACCTATGACCAACACATGGCGCTTATGCTTCCCTCTCAAAAGAGACCCCATGGGTCTATAAAAGGTGGGACTTTTCTCACCCAAAAGGACAGATTGGAGGCGATTTCAAGCAACGAAGTGTTGTCCGATTGAATACCCACTTGCATCCTTTTGATTCACCTTCTCACATCCACTAATCTCTTTTGCAAGGGAGGTTATTGGGTGGCTTTTGGAAGCGTGGATCCAACCCAAATCCAACATTTGACCACCTTACACCACCAATTTGCAGACATCCCAATCCTAAGAGGTTTTGGGCCCATCCCTAGTGGATTGGCGCCAAGATCAAGTGCCAACGGTGGGAGGCCCACTTGGGCACCCCCGCACTTTCTAAGTTTTATTCCAAAAGCATTCTAGATTATTGTTTCAGGTTGCATCTCATGTTATTCTGTTTGGTTAACTCATAGCTTCAATTTCATAACATTTTGATCAGATTTTATCATGCCTTTTGTCGCTTTGTTGTCCTACTAACTTGCAGGTGGCGATATCGAATTCCCGAGGATAGAGGCCAAATTGGGAGAATCCGACCATCTGGGTCGTCCCAAAATGGCCCCAATTACATAACCCCTCTGTTTGCAGGTGTTTTGGAGGTCTCGGGATTCGACATTGGAGCAGTACCACTTCGGCTTTTCCAACACGGTAGAATTCGTCTCACCCAGGGACGAATAGCAGTCAGAATTCGTCCTGCCCAGGGACGAATTCCAGTTGAAGGCAGATTGGCCGACTGTTTCAATGGCAGTGGCCCTCTGGTGATGTCTTATGTCCTCTGTCAGGTTTTCGGGTCATTTAGAGTCATTTTGTCTATCGATTTGGCTAATTATTTACATGCATCTTTTGGCGATTTTAGAGAACAAACACTTACTATTTGCAACAGGTGCTACTGACATCTTTGTTGTTTCTTTGTTCGTAGGAGGAGCAGCAGAGGTTAAGGACTCATCAACATCAGCGGCGGCATCATCTTGGCCCGCCCATTTCAAGTGTGGGCACGCGGAAAGAGGAACCTTAAGTCTCGATTGTAATCAAATTCTTTTAACGCTCCTAGCCCCTGAAAAGGGAGGAGGCGTATTTGTAACAAGAGATCAAGAGAGTTTAATGAAAGGGCTGTGTTTTCTCCATTTGCTTGTATCTCATTTCAATGCGTCTCTTTCATTTCATGCATTCTACATTTCTAGGACTTAAGCGTATTTGATTTTGAATGCATCGCAATTAGTGTTTCCTTCGCCCGAAATCTCGTGCTTTCAAGAAGAACCTGATTGGTTTAAGGTGGTCGTGTGGTAGGCGATACATATGGAGGATGGTTTTAATGGTAATTGGTGGGGTAGGGTGGTTTTTGATGCAACATGATTTTCCTATGTGGACCTTGATGTCCTCAATGACTTTGGCTTGGGAAATGGCTTCCTCGAATGTCCAACTCTGATGTATCTGCAGTATTTGGGAGATTTGTTTATGACAACTCTTGGCAAAGAGTTTGATGAGCTCTGAAGGTGGGAGAGAGAAGGCTATATCATGAATGACCACTCTCCAATGGGCGACAAAGTTGATAATAGGCTTGTCGTCCCACTAATGCAAAGCATATACATCGAACAATGTAAGATTGATATTGATGTTGATTGAGAAATGCTCTAGAAATAGATTGGCCAATTGTTCGAATGTGAATAAACTATGGTGAGATAAATTATTGTATCAATATAATGCTTGTCCCCCAAGCGAAAGTGGAAACATGCGAAGCATAAGGGGGTCATTACCGTGCAACTGGTAACAAGAAGAGCGATAATTGTTAAGGTGCTCGCTAGGATCTTCCTTACTTTTAAATTTATCAAATTTAGGGATCTCAAGTCTGTAAGGATATGGATGAATAGGAATATATGGGTGAATTGGTTTGTTACACAACTCATCATATGTGGGTTTTCGAGGCCCATAACCAGTTGTATGCAAATCCAATGTATGAAGTTGCTCCTACATGGCTTGAAATTCACTAGAGAGCACAGTGGTAGTATTTGGTGGGGTCGAAAATGGAGGTGATGATGTGGGTGTAGGTAATGGCTGTGGTGGGGGTCACGAATAATCTAGATGTGGTGGATATTGCAACTGTTGATCCTCCCACGGATGATAGTAAGCAGCCTGATTTGGATCAGGGCCCGACATGGTCTGATATTGTGGGACAAGAACCTGAGATGGATGGGGTGATATGTATGAAGAATGGTAGGTGGGTAGCTGCTACTACGGATCATAATACCCGGGGACCTACTGGGTAGGCATAGACATCTGCTGCTACTGTGCATATGGATAGGTTGGTTGCACCTAAGCAGTAGTGGTAGAGGACCATGTAGGTGGTGATGTGAAGAGAGCGAGTGGTGTAGAAGCTAGAGGCGAAAGAGAATTCAGTGTGGTAAAAGCGAACTGGTGTGAAGATGGAGGTGGAACAGATGCGGATGAAGGAGGTATGGTGGGGATGGCGAGAAGGGACTCAGGTTGAACCGAATACCTAGGTGGATGACCTTGACAAGCGGGGTTCAACGACGATGAGTGAAAGGAAGGTGGGGGTGGTAAATGAAATGATGATGAAGGAGTCGATGGAGGTCCATAGGAGGATAATGGTGGGTAGCTAGTGGGCATATAGGAAGCGAACTGTGGTGTGACTGGAGGTGGCCAGGAGGATGAAGAAGCCTGCTGTGGATGAAGCTAGATCGAAGGATGGGATAAATTGGGTGATGTTAGCTGGTAATACTACGACAGGTGCGAATAGTGTTGTGGTGGAAGTGAGGAAGGTGGCTGGGAGGAAGGTTGGTGACTTAATGAAGCCTATTGAGATGGTGGGGTTTGGGATGAAGGTACGATAGGAGGATCCATGGAGGAAGGGGGTGTGGATATCATACCAACTATCTGTATAGTGGTGACAACATCAGGGATGATTTGGGAAACGACGAGACTAGATTCATCTCCCAAAAGTGGATGGGAAGAATGCTCAAGGAACGGATGGGTAGCGGAGGGTGATGCAGGTGGGGTGAAATCATCCGCCACCATAACCGGTATGGGGTGACCAGGAGGGGCATAGATGACATGCGGGCAATATGTGGATGGGGGATTGGGAGAGGAGATATCTTCCAAAGTAGAGGTCTCCTCAAAGGTCTCATCTAAGAGGTGGGATGGAGTGGAGGGTACCATGTAGGATGTGGAACTAGAGGTAAGGGCAGAAGGTCCAGTAAATAGGTTAGGAGGACCTATAGCAGTAACTCAGTCAGACTCGAAAGATGGGTCAATGGTCTGAGAACTAGAAGCACCTATCATCATGACAGTCTACTGAGCAGCCTCAATGGCACGATGAAGGGCTTCACGCATCTAACTACGCGTAACTGGCATGGTAGTATGTGGAAAATGTATGCTAACAGTCAACAAGTGTGAAATCTGAACTCAAGAAAGATCAGTGACTAACTGGGACACTATCTGCCTTGAAAAACATAGGTTCGCACAGGTGGGGTGCGAAACACTCAGAATGATAAACAGATGTCAAATATGTGTTGTGGAGTGTGTCTGTGTCTTGTGTGTGCAATCTGGAACCTGAAAAACAGGTTCACACTCTAGAGGTGTGAACCAACTGGTTTGCACTCCAGGGGTGCGAACCACCGATAACTATGATAGAGAGTGAATTTTGTGTTGTGTATATCCTCTATGTGCTGTGGAGACCTATGAAATGCAGTTTTGTAGCTTGACAACTAAGTTTTCACACAAAATCGTGCGAAATAAGTCTAAGTGTAGGGGAATCGCACTGTGGGGTGTAAATCACCTAAAAACAGACTGTGCGGTGTAAAGCGCAGGGGTGAAACTATGGAACAACCAGTATGTTATAGCACGTTTGGTATGCTATTGTAACCACTTTTTTGAGACTCAACAATAAGCAAACCTTCTTTCTTTTTTATTTTTGTGTGTTTTGATAAAAGTATATATCTGCCCTAAGAACAAATCCAGGTAATGGGTGAACTTCTATTTTGAATCAGGAATGTTGTAGCATAGAACCTTTTGCAATACCCAAAAGCGCACAAAATAGAACTATGTTTCCAACAAGCGAATGACAACCTAGATGTATAAGGTACAGTAAAATGATATCAAAGGGGGAGACTCAAAATGCTCTAATGAGTCAAATAAACTCTCACGAAGAGAGGTCGCGATGTTAATGTGGTGCTACCAACATACCCATGCTTTTGCTTAACCCTCGCCTTTAAAGCATCCACAGTAACGATAAGTTATGCCAACTAATTATTTGAAAAGCCCTATGGTAAAGGAGCTTTCTAAAACTACCCACTCTGAAGGTACCTTACAATGATGAATTTTGGATAACCAACACTCAAAGTGGGAAGGACCGACCGAGTATTAATGTCGAAACGATCCACCTAGGGGGATACTATGGTGACTAATCCGAAGGTGAGCCAGTGAAGAGTAATCCCATACCTCACTGAACTCTGGTGTTGAATTGGTGATGAAATCCAATTCGGGCTGGAGATGAAACCCAATGCCTTACACCATTTAAATGGAATGTGAGTGTGTGATGTGTGTTTGTGCGATACTGTTTTAGAAGCAAATTTTGATTAAATGTCTTTTCGAAATAAACTATACTATGATGCCTTTTCGAAGCAAATCTATTTACTTGCTTGTGTGCAAAAGCAAATTTAAGTTATTGATTTGTGAAACAAAAATCTAATTAAGTGCTTTGCACTAAGACAAAGTTACACTATTGATTTTCAAAAAGGAAATCTAATTTAAGTGCTTTTAAAGGGAAATGACTTGGAACTAAATTACTGAAATTGGAAGCTATACTAGAAAGCAACTGAAAATTCTAGCTAAAGCAAACAGGAATGTGCGATGCTTGTGGAATTTGTAGCTCAACGTGTTAGATTAGCTTTAGAACAGAGAAGAATGAAAGAATTTCACACAAAACCTACGTCCAGGTGAGTGTAAACGTCTCCAATGTGCCCTCTGGTCCAAGACTGTGTAAATTTGGGAGGTTCACACTCCTCGAGTGTGAACCTATCTTCTGTTGAGGAGTTCGCACTCCTACAGTGCGGACCGGGATCCTAAGACAGAGCTGACTAGTTTTGGGGTGCTGGTGATGATTTTGATGTCCCTAGAGTGTTTTGAGTATAGGTACCTACATAGAAGATTCCAAAAACCCAAATTAAGTGTAGCAACACAGCCAAAACTCGTAAAATTTTTGCAAATACCTACAATAAATAAATGAAAGAAGGTAAATTAAATATTGATTTGGTGCTAAAAGATACAAGGATGCTTTAACCTTGCATACGCCATGGCAAGAGACAATTTGTGGTCTAGGTATGACGACACGCAATCCCTGGGAACATGAGGCTCTTAATCTTCCCTGACTTACCTTGTCGTTGGTTGTGGGTATCTAAACCAATACTTGGGTATCAAGTAGTAGTTTGAGGTAGTTTGGGGAATTCACACGCCCAAGTGTGTACTCGCTACTCTCTTTGTAAGCTCACCGATGCACCAGTAAACCTTTGTGGTTTAGCCTGAGGTGTCTTTCAGGGCATTTTTGGTTTATGGTGTTCTTCAAAGATGACAACTACATGCCATACAAAATAGACCAAAATTTTTGGTTAGAAGGCGATTAAGCTAATGCTTGGTGGAAGTCCCACCGGGCGTGCCAGAATGAAACGATCAAAAAGATGCTAAGACATTCATTCAATATCAAAGAATCTACTGCATTTGTATTGATAATCATAAAAGGGGTTACAAAAGGTGATATCCTTTTACAATATTGCCCTGAAGGCTACAATGGGGTCTTCCCGTAGGAAGCCCACTCGGATGTGATACAAAGATAGCAAGATTCGTCTTCTTGGGTTCCTCTATGTAGGTGGGCTTCTTGCTCATGAGCCACCGCTTGTTGGATGTTTCCTTATGCCTTGCTGGACCTGTAGAACCTGTAAAATCTTATTAGTGCGTTGGGGGGTCTGCCTCAATCAAACCTCGTAGTTATGAAGACAAAAGACTCATAAAAACTATTTAAAACATAAAACAAACTGCTAAAAAAAATATAAAACAACAAACTAATCTATCCTTACCTGTCCGGGTGATTTTGGTGCCTATTGCAGAGGTTCGCACTCCTAGGGTGCAAACCGGGTGGTTCGCACGTGTGAGGTGCGAACCGGTCCTTTTTCAACCGTATTGTTCAAATAGCTTCTCTGGATGCTCAGGATTGGGTATTGACGGTGATTTATTCGATTTGCCTTATAAAAGTGCACTCTTGGCAGTATTCTCAACCTATCTCATTCACCAAATAGTACTGTGAGGGAGACCAATTGATTGTGACGCTCGTATGATGGTTGTGTAATGGATGTGTGATGGATGCAATGGTAGTAGTGATTTTGGCAGAGTTCTGGTATGCAAAAGTGAGTTGTTATGAAATGGTGAAAATGGCCTTCTATTTATAGAGTGGAGCAAGGTGAGAGAAAGGGGATGAGGTGTCCCCTGTGAGGTGGCAGTGGTGAGGTGTCCACCAAAGAGGTGTCCCGGGTCATAAGTGAAGCTGGGTGAGAGAATCCCTCACCCATCCAAAAGTAATGATGATTTAGCATAAACATCAAATTGTCATTAATATTCAACTTTATTGAAATATCTTAGGATTAAACAATGATTTTTGTGTGCAAAAGTCTCCATCTTGCATTAATGACCCAGGGGGCTGTGAGGTGGAAAAATATTTGGGTGGAAAGGTAGCAGGGCTAGGCTAGGCTAGGCTAGGTGAGGTGGAGTGCTAGGCTAGTCAAAGTAGACTAGGTGAGATGGAGGATTTAATTTAATCAATATTAGATCTAATTAATCATGAGATTAGCCATAACACATAATTTGACCATAAAGTGTTTTTTGACCATGGTAAGAGTTTTCAACCTTAGTTGAGTTTGCATGAGGTCATATGAAGATCCTTCATATGACCACTCGTTTTAAAGCTCTTCAAATTCTACACAAATTAGTCCAAGAATCATTTGAATAAAATAACTCTCTTGTGATTCGAACATAGATCACCAAAATAAAATTCCAACAACATACCGTTGGGGTGTCCTTGCAGGGACATTGCTTTAGAATTGAACTTAATGTACTACTAATAACCAAACTCTAATGGTCAAGTTATTGCATTTGTCGTACATGACATCTTGAATTGGTAATTCTCCATTCTTGTTGTACTTAACACACTAGAGTTTAGAGTTAATATGTATTTCAAAGATGATGTGTTTGCTTTGCTTGATTTTATAGGTAGGAAAATAACTATTAAGTATTGAAATTGGCCCCCTAAATTGAGGTGTCCATAGGCAATGTTATTGTAAATTCTTGATTGCTTATGTTTCATTCACATGTTGGAAGGATGGTAGATTGGTTAGAGGAGTCGATGTTTGGGTGTCAATGGGAAGAGGGTTTGTGTTTGAACCAAATGGTCTCTCTTTATATCAAAACATCCTCATCATCAAAATCTCAGTCAACTTCATCTACAAAGACATCAACAAACACATCGCCACAATTCTCTCAGTTTGGTTAGCTATGTCAATGTTCCAAAGGCATTTGTGAATAGGTTGACCTACATTCAAACTTTCCTGTTGATCAATGATTTTGTATTGTGATTTATTTTGGTGTTATGAAATTATCTTATAACATTCATTAAGAAATGCCTTAAGTGCCTCAACAAACATGGCATTATTATGGCTAGAACAAGGCTCTTTGGTTAGTAGAGATTTAAGTTTAAAACCTTTTGGCACCTATAGAAAAATTAGGTTAGTTTTGGACCAACATGGCCATATTTTGTGCCACTCATTACCACATTTTATATATACCTTACCATCTAATTAGAATTGAGCAAGTGCCAAACTTGCATCGGTTATAACAACCCAGTGGTGAATAGGTGGTGCAAAAGCAGTGTTTATCACCAATAAATCAATAGACACAAAGTAGTAAATTGTGATTGGATACTACATTTCTAATTTTTGGAGGATTTTTTATTTATTTTTATTTTTTAGGTCTATTAGGGCAAAACTTCTGGAGGCCATAACTTTTGCATCTAGAAGCGTTTTTAGTGCATATTTTCAAATCACACGATTCAAGCTCTTCACGTTGGTGACAGTAGTTCAAGGACTTGCTAGATTGGTAGGAGTCGAATTTTGTAAGATGAATCCTTATGCTTATGTTATTTTCTTCAATGGATAAAATTATAACATATAAACAAAATAGATGATTGATTTACTGCATAATAAGAACCTATGATGCATCTTTCAAGTGGAGAAAACAACAACCCTTGATGATGAAACTTGTTCATTCTCTTTGTTGATTGAACCATAATTAGTTTTCTACGTCAATGAAGAGAATTAACCTATCAAGGTATGGTTAAATTGCATGACTTATTTGGAAAAGCAAATACAAGTAAAGTCAGTTGCTTGAAACTAGAGCTTTCCTCTCAAATTGGTTGATTTGAATAATGTTGAGGACTATATTGTGAGATTCAAGGCCTTAATAACATATATTGCATGTTTTGGAGACAAAATGCTGATGCATAATGTGTGAATATAGTTCTTTCTAATCTCTCTCCTCCCTTTTAGATGTTGAACCTCATTGTTCATGTGGTTTCTATATACTTTGGAAATAAAAAAAATCTCTCTTGATCATTTTTTCCTCTACTAGTTCATTTTTAGATTGTAATGAGGAATTATGGTGGTACTTCTCAAACATATGTAAAGAAATTCAAACCCAAGGAAGCAAAGACCGAAGGATGTAATGCTTAAGCTAAATCTTCAAAAGAGTCAATGACTATTCGTAGATACTATAAGAAGGAAGAACACCTACTCGAACATTCATTACAAAGAGAAAGATATATTTTTTTGCTTGATAGGAGAGTTGGAGAGTTGGTTACAACTAGTAGTTGGCAAGCATAGGGTTCAAACCATAGGGGTTGCATCCACCAAACCTATTCCACCTCGTTGTTTTATAGTCCAACGTGAAATAGACCACCTAGTGCTCGGGATTCGTACCGTCATCGTCAATCTGGGGCGCACTCAAAGGATTCAGATCAGACTACTACCTTTGCAACAAGCTTCTCTCAAGGTTCGAACCTGGATCTCTTCTTGATAAGTGCCCAAGAGAAAGATATTATTATCGATAATATTTTTTCTTCTTGTTTCCTCAATTTAAATTATAAGAGAATATTAAAAATTATAAACTAATTGTCTGTATTTGTAGCACAAGTGGAGAAGACGAGCCTGACCTTATTGAACAGGAGGTCCACGGTTCGAACCTCTGCGATGCCAAGGGGGACACAAAGGTTGTGTTAAATTCCCTATTGATAAGCATAGCTCTCAACTTTACGAGAAATCATGGTTAGGAGGAGATTGCTCAACCTTGTGCATTGGTCATAGGAGTTTCTCACACTAACCTAAAATTTTAGCAATCCTTGTAGTTTGAACCTTGCACTTGTCAGTTACTAAAAAATAGTGTGGTAGTGACCACCTCTCCTATGTAACCGAAAAAATTATAAACTAACTTATACCCAAAGACTAACCTTTATAAACATTCATTGTAAACTACAACTAAAAATATAATATATTTTAATATATTAATACAAACATTTATTGTATAATAAAATAATTAACTTATTTTTATTTATTTTTTATAGAAAACCTCTATAAACCCTAGCACGTTTGGTAACGATGAAAGACCGTCTAAAGAATTGAATCAGTGACCCTAGCTTGCTTGATAAAAATGAAATCAACAACCCCAACCGTCAAAAGAATTGAATTGAAACAACTCACTCTCAAACACTAAAAAAAAATTTAAAATAAAACATGAAAATAAACAAATTCCCTTCTTGAATCTAAATGAAAACCGAAATACATGGTATTACAATACCCTTTACCCAAAATGCAACTAAGCTTTTACCCTTTACCGACCCTTAAAATTTATCCGCCCTCCAAATGTCACCAAACCGACCCCCTCTAAACCACAAAACCCTTATAAAGAAAGGGTAAATCGTTTATTTCCGCCCATCCAATCTATGATGCCTTGCTATCCAATCGAATATTTGCAGAATATCCAATAAAATAAGCTCGAAATTTTGCAAAAATTCGAAACCCACATTCAGCGAAATTTGCATTTCATTTCGTCACGGATCTTTTATTTGCCTCAACGGGCTTCTCTATTGTTCTCCTTTTCTATACAAGCGAGAGGGACGAGGCCTTCGAGAGGGCGTAGAACACAACAATCTTAGAGGAAATAGAAGAGCATTTGCAGGTTCTCGATCACCCATTTTGCGGATAAACTCATTGCTGGGTTTCGTAGGGCATTCTACGCTGTTTTTTCGGCTTTCGATTTTTTTAGGGTTTTCGATCCATTCCAATCATAGTTTATGAGGTGAGTAAATCTTGGTTTCGTCTGTGTTGTTATTTTTATCAATCGTAGTTTATGAGGTGAGTAAATCTTGGATTCGTCTTTGTTTTTATTTTTATTTTGGTCTTTTGGATCGAATTCTGGCTGTGAAGGGATAAGATTGCTTGTTTTTTTGTTTTTTAAATTCTCCCGTGCAATGATGGTTTATTCGTGAGCTCGGGTTAGGGTTTTGGGTGGATGTTTTTTTTTTTAATGATGGTATAGTTTTTGGACGGTGGGATTTTGTGCAGGTGTGGGTTTTGGAGAGTTGATTTGATGTGGGTTTTGGAGAGTTGATTTGATGTGGGTTTGGTGGTGTCTGATTTAGGTTTGGGGTTTTATCGGATACACGGATTTAGGGTTTTGTGTTGGAAGGGGGTTGTTTTTCAATGGTGATTTGCTATTGCGGATGTGGGTTTTGTGGTGTTAGATTTGGGTTGGGGTTGGTTTCTTGTTTTTTAGATGTAATTTGGGGGCATTTATCTGATATGTGGAGCTAGGCTTCTGTGTTTAAATGTAATTTAGGGGCATTTATTGATATGTGGAGCTAGGCTTCTGTGGAGGGAGGGATTTGTTTAGCAATGATAATTCGTTTTAGATTTAGTGAAGGTTTTTTATTGCGGGATCTGGGCTGTTTATATAAGTTCTTTGGTTAAGGGTAATTCCGTATCTTTTGTTTGATAGATGTACTAGGTTTTTCCGAGTTTTGAATCTTGTTTTAAAATGGTGGTTTTCTTTTTGTCGTTGAGGTGCGTTGAGGTCGATTTTGTGTTGTGAGGTCAGTTGATTTTGTGTTTATGTAAGTTCGGATTAATTGTGGGGGAGGGATTTGTTTAGCAATGATGATTCGTTTTAGATTCAGTGAGTTTTTTATTGCGGGATGTGGGATGTTTATATAAGTTCTTTGGTTAAGGGGTAATTCTGTATCTTTTGCTTGATAGATGTACTAGGTTTTTCCTTGTTTTGAATCTTGTTCTAAAATGGTGGTCGTCTTTTTTGGCGTTGAGGTGCGTTGAGGTCGATTTTGTGTTGTGAGGTCAGTTGATTTTGTGTTTATGTAAGTTCGGATTAATTGTGGAGGGAGGGATTTGTTTAGCAATGATGATTCGTTTTAGATTTAGTGAAAGTTTTTTATTGCGGGATGTGGGCTGTTTATATAAGTTCTTTGGTTAAGGGGTAATTCTGTATCTTTTGCTTGATAGATGTACTAGGTTTTTCCTTGTTTTGAATCTTGTTCTAAAATGGTGGTTTTCTTTTTTGGCGTTGAGGTTCGTTGAGGTGG
This sequence comes from Wollemia nobilis, assembly GCA_028583015.1. NCBI lineage: Eukaryota > Viridiplantae > Streptophyta > Pinopsida > Araucariales > Araucariaceae > Wollemia > Wollemia nobilis. The sequence continues at coordinate 4,391,866 of JAQPPZ010000363.1, forward strand.
ATTTTGCGTTGTGAGGTCAGTTGATTTTGTGTTTATGTAAGTTTGGATTAATTTTGTGTCTTTTGTCTGATGCGTGGTAGAAGCGTAATTGTGGGTTGAAACTCGTTTTGAAAGGGTAGTTTTTGGAGTGGATAAGCAATTGAAATGGAGAGATTCCATGGGAGGTAGAAGGGTAATTGTGGGTTGAAGATTGTTTTGAAAGGGTAATTTTTGGAGTGGATAAACAATTGAGATGAAGAGATTGCATGTGGGTTTTGTGCTGTGCATTATTTGAGTTGTCTTTTTAATTTCCCGTGTTAACCTTTTGCCATGTTAAAATCGTAGGGGTCTGGGGTGCTTGAGATTTGTTTGAGTTGTCTTTTTAATTTCCCGTGTTTACCTTTTGCCATGTTAAAATCGTAGGGGTCTGGGGTGCTTGAGATTTGTTTGCAAATGTTGGTTTTAAATGTGTATGTATTTGGAATGTGAATTTATGAGTTTTGTGGTCCGTCTTATGTTGTAAGATTTGAGTTTTTTTAATTTTTTTTTATATATATATATTTTAATTTTAATTTTTTTAATCTATATGTTTTACTAAGCATAGTCAATTCTTCACATCGGGATAGATACAAGCGCCATAGGTTTGTGTTGACTGGGATTTATTTTATAATGTTTTTTTTTGGAACTGTGTTAGAAGATATAATGTTAGGACAAGTTCTAAGATTATTTTTCGTCCTTCTACCCATATCTGGAGATCATTAGAGGTTTTGTGCTGGCTTGGTATTGTTTTATGATGGTAATTTTTGGAATTTTATTGGGGAATATAATGTTGGGACAAGTAGTCAGATTCTTTTTTTTTTCTAGTCTCCTTATCTCGAAATCATTGTGCATTTTGTGTTTGATACATGGTGTTAGGATTTGTAGTTGCAACCCTGATTTCATAAACTTGAGTGAGATTTTTTTCTTTTGAGTTGATCTTGATCCATGTGTTTACATTCAGGGATTAGATTTTTAAATTTAATTTATTCTTTTAATAAATTTAAGGATTTTAGAAAGGTGATTTTTGGAGTAAGACTGCTGTTTTGAAGAGAGATTTGATGTGGGTTTGTATTGTGAGATTTGGTTTGATTTTGATTTTGATTTGTTTTTATTTTCGTGAATTCGGCATTGTTTTCTCTGTATCAACCACTAGGGTTTTGTGGTGTCCAAGATTTGTTTTTAGTGGTGTTTCAAGGGTAATATGGTTTTGAAAATTTCGATTTGAGGTTTTGTTGATTTGTAAGAATTGAGTTGCCTTTATTTTTTCTTATCTCGGGTTAATTTTGCCTTTTTAGTTCTTCAAATGGAATAAGGGCTTTTGTAAAAGTTGAACCATATCCTTTAAGTGATTTTTTTTGAAATCTAAGATCTGTGCAAGTTTATATTTTCTTATTATTTTGGGTTGATTCCCCATGTTATTTGTAAATTAATGTTACAATTTTTTTTAAAAAGGGAGTCTCTTATTTTTATTATTTAAGTAAGTATGAAATTAGAATGTGGATATTGTGTGAGAAGTTGATGAACTTGGTTTGCTTACGTTTTCATCATATTTTGGTTTGAAATGTCACTATTAGGGTTTTGTAGCTTAGAAGTTACTGTATAATGATGCGCTTTGCATCGTGGGTCTGGAACTGTGGAATTTACGCTAACAACATGTTGTACGACTAGTATTATTTTGAAATCATTTGTGTTAATTACAATGTGAAAAGTGATTCTAACTGTTCCATGTTAAAAGGATACCCTAATAGAGTAGTATTGTTGTGTTCTTTGGGTTTTATCCTGTTATAAAACAGTAGATCTATTTTCTTTAAGGTGAAGTTGCTTGGGAAAAGGTTATAGTAACCTATATGGAATGTTTTTTGAACTATGTTTGGTTTAAGTGTGAATGTTTTTTGAACTATGTTTTTCTCAATGTGGTAAATTTTTGGTTTCCTATTGTCACCCATAGTTTTACCTTCTTCAGAATATGGTCTCTGGGAGGGTCACAATGATTTTTGAGTTAAATTTAGACATAAATCTACACTTTCATAATGAATGTATTTATTTAACATTGGTTTCATCTTAAAACTGATTATGCTTGACACGAGATTAGAGATTTTGAAATTTTACTTCTTTCAATATTTGATTTATTGTAACATTGATGAACTGTTATGTGGATAGTAACTGTTTTAGTGGTTGTTTGTTTGCAAATCTATGCAATAATTGAAGTTCCCATGATATCAGGAGTCCTTTTCATAGATTTCAACACTTTTCTAGAATTTGGTTCCGTTGTAAATTTTTGAGATAACCGAACACTATATTATAATCATGGATTTTAACATGTGCCATTTTTCTCTTTGCTGCAGCTCGAAGGAGAAGCCCACTCTTGGGTAAGCTATTTGTATTTCTGTTTGTGTGTGCACTTTGTTCATATGTTATATTCTGTATTTGAAGGTTTTTATTGTCATTGTCAGTAACCACATTAGCTCAAATGTGGTATTCTTGTACTATATTTTCTTCATTTTGAATCCTTGGCTTCTGTTGTTGGTTGGATAAGTTCGTAATTGTTTAGTTGGTTATCAGAGACAAGTAGTACTGTAGTTTGTCCTCAGTGTGTAACCATTGGCTTTTGTTGTCCTAGGTTGGATAAATTTGTTATTTTATAGGGGGGTTATTAGAGATACTAAGTAGTGTGATTAGTCTTCAGTGTTAATCTTGGAAGACATTTATAGAGCCTTGTTTATGTTACTTTTGCATATAATGTTGAATGCACCATAAATTGAATCAAAATATCGAAGTTAATTGGATGGTGCAAGTTCATGGGCAGTTGTTGTGTGTTTTTGTTTTTGTTTTAGTTTTCTGCATAGTTGTTTATTACTCCATGAAGTGACCTACTAATATGTGGCTATCCAATGTATAGATAGACTTAAGTGTGACACATTTAATGATTTTGGGTGTACTTTGTACGCGTGTTTTTTTTTGTTATATTAAATATAAATTTAATTCTGTTTGATATTTATCACCAACTTCTTTAACAAAATGCAGCGGTGCGCGGATTAAGACCCGCAAACGGAATATAGCAGCTCCTTTGGACCCCGCAACATTTGCGGATGCAGTGGTGCAGATTTACCTCGAGCATGAGGGTGACTTGGTATGTTTGTTGTTGTACATGCAGTTGTACAAATTTATCATACATAGTGTATAATGCCTGATAAAATTTGAAGTTTATTGTAAATTGTAATTGAAAATTTGGAATCACCAAGTTCCAGATGATAGATAGATAATGCATAATAGATCCTTTTTAAGAAACACACTTAATTCCAAGCAATAATGTGGTCATAATGTTACTTTCTTTCAGGAACTTGTTGCCAAGAGCATTGAATCTTCAGATCTTGACTTTGCAAGATATGGTGACACCTTTTTTGAGGTTAGTTTTTTGTTTTGGTGGACATGGAGTTTTGTCTTAGTTATGATTCAGTGGTTGGATAATTGTGCTGGATTATATCCGAGTTAGCTCAGGATGATACCTGCTTTTTAATTCTTGATTGTGGTCATTGACAACTTTTTTGCTTTCTTTTCTGTTTGCCCTTGGTTTGGGGATTTTTCCCCTTTTTAGGTGCATTTGGAGAATGTTCTAGAGTAATTTGAACCAATAGAAATTGACGTCTTGATTGACAATACATTAGCAATTCAGTCTCTGAGTTAATCATTTATAGTGTTGTATAAAAGATAATGTTCTAGAATGATTTATTTCTTTAATTGACATGCTGCATTGTTTACATTATTCCTGAACTGGGGATAAAAAAACTAATGCTTAGAGCACATTGAGTTCTTATGACATTGGGTTCTAAAAGATTTAAATTTCAAAAATAATAGTAAAAAACTAAAATAATGAATAGCAGATTCAGAATGTAGAAAGTTAGAAATACTTGTGATGCATCCACACATTTGTGTTCTTTGTTACAATAAAATTTCATATGTTAAATTTTGTGATTGTTTGGGTTTGGGATTTATATCTGCAACTTCATGTTTATAGTTTTTAGGAAATCAGGAAATTTAGGAAATTACGTTTGCAATTCTGTGAAGGATATGCTTCACCAAAGTAGATAGCGTTTATTTTGCATGTTCCCTTTATGAATATTTACCCATTTTAAGTTTTATTTAACTCATTTTCTGATGCACATCAATCTTTTGCAGGTGCTCTTCACTGGAGGTCGCACGCAACCTGGCACCATAAAGCCTGAAGAAGGGTATCGTCATGAATCTGCAGTTTTAAATTGTGAACCTGCAAGGCAGAGTATCTTGCCTTCTGTTCTTTACATACAAAAGATACTCCGTAGGAGGCCTTTTCTAATTAAGAATCTTGAAAATGTTATGCGAAAGTTCTTGCAGTCCCTTGAACTTTTTGAGGAAAATGAGAGAAAGAAGCTTGCAATTTTCACTGCACTCACTTTCTCTCAGAAATTGTCTGGGCTTCCACCAGAAACAGTCTTTCAACCATTGCTCAAAGACAACCTTGTGGCCAAGGGTATTGTCCTTGCATTCATCACAGACTTTTTCAAAGAGTACTTGGTCGATAACAGCCTTGATGATCTTATAGCATTGCTGAAGCGTGGGAAGATGGAAGATAATCTCCTTGATTTGTTCCCAGTCCAGAAGCGTACTAATGAAGCTTTTGCAGAACACTTCAGGTAGAAGCAAGTGTCATATTTAATCAAAAAATGATGTTTGTTTAACAGTTGTGGCATTTGAAGCTGACTGATATTATTGAGTTTTGTTTATTGCAACAGCAAAGCAGGGCTTGACTCTCTGGTTGAGTATAACACAAAGAAAATCTTTGATGTGAAATTGAAGGACATGAAGGCTGCATTGATGACTTTGATTGCTGAGAATATCGAGATTGATGAAGTGATTGAAACTGTAAAACAGCGTCACAAAGAGTCAAAGTTGCCTGATATTGAAATAGTGCGACTCTTGTGGGATGCTATTATGGATGCTGTACAGTGGTCTGGCAAAAATCAACAGCAAAATGCAAATTTGGCTTTGCGTCAGGTTAATAACTCAAATCATTTGTGTGTATTTATTTCTGTTTGCCTTGGGATGCTGTTATTTGTTGTTTTTAAAATTATTTTGAGTTATAAGAAATAATGCCTGGTATTTCGAGCAAATGATTTGTGCAACTTGAATTAGTATTGGAAAAACTCAATAGAATGTTTCTGGGATTCATATAACCGTTACATATAGATTCAGACTTACGAAAGCTCTATGTGGGAGTTAATTTAGCCAGTAGGAGTACAATGGCTTATTACCAACTTTTCTCAAAAGGCACATGGTGTATGACTGCAATTGCCATCCACAAGAATTAGTTTACCCACAAAGCACAAAATAAGGCTATTGGATGAGGTAAAGTAATACTCTTTTTCGATATCACTGCATGGTTTTCTTCACACTTCCTTTTTTCGTGTTTCTACAATTTAATTTGTAGACCTTCAAGCTAACCCTCCTTTTTTCGTGTTTCTACAATTTAATTTGTAGACCTTCAAGATAACCCCTTCGATTCAGGGTTATTTATCGCTTTGTATATATCCATACATTACACTAGGGTCACTACTAATTTTATATATAATAAATGCCATATTCCATACATTACAGTGGGGTCAATATTAATTTTATACAAAATAAATGCCACATTGCAGAGTTCAATTTTGGTGTGAATATTTATTAAGCTATGATTTAGATTTCTTATCCAGGTATCTTATTTGTGACATTCATCTGCAGTTTTGCTGTTTGGATCTCTCCTAACTGAAGTTACCAATCATGGTTCACTTTGTCACATCCTTTGTAGTGATTGGCGTTTATTTTCATTAACTATATTGTTTTATTAAAGCTTGTCATGGATATTTTAAATATAGATAAAACCAGACATGTAGAGAAAGTGGCTGCAACAATACACAGGTCTATAAGGCTATATCAAATGACATTAGCCCAACCAGTTATATTCCTCGACTTTCATACGTATGAGATCCAGGTTCGATTTTTACGAAGCTTTACATGCATTATTGTTAAGCTGTTTTAATACCAATAATTGGTAATGATGTAATGTGGGTGGGGTCTGTTTCAATCCCCTATAACTGATTAAAAAAAGACCAAAAAAATACACAGGTCTATGTGTATATGGTTGTGTATTCTTTTGCATATGTTTCAAACACAGATTAGGAACCTGATAGATTTATAAACATAGGATACATTAGTTTGCATTTGTTAATTTCCAGAGATGATTGCCAATATTCTATATTTTTAGTGATCAACAGCACTTATTGATCAGCCTCATTGAGGTCTGAATACTGATTTTTTATGGCATTCTATGTTAATAATATGGTTAAAGAGCACTTTAAGAAATAGTCTCTTCTGTCTCATTGTTTTGTGAGACATCTATACATTTTATTTCTTTATATCGGGATTTTAGTGCACTTCATAGCTCTCCACACCAATGTGTGCCAGTCAAATCTTGTAAACCTCTTTAGGTTGGTTACTATTGGACATCTATAGTAATTGTTATTCTTATGTGCAGTCTCTTATTTGTTAAGTTTTTCCTATAATATTATCCCCATGGAGAGTCAATGAATGATGGATTCTTCAGGAAAAAATTGTCTCATTTTCTTCTTTATGATTCAGGTCAAAGCATGGGCAAAATTACTTAGTACGTTTTGTACCACTGCAAAACTTGAGTTGGAGTTGATGTACAAGGTCCAAATTCAGTGCTATGAAGATGCCAAACTAATGAAACTGTTCCCAGAAATTATAAGGTCTCTCTATGATCAGGATGTTCTTGCTGAAGATACCATCATGGCGTGGTTTCGAAAAGGCAGTAATCCAAAGGGCAGGTAATGAATCAATTCTATTAATGCATTGTTGGAAGTGGTATATGGACCAGCGTGTTATTGGAGAGCTTGATTAATATTATTGATGTGTTTTTGGGTGTCTATTACTCTTTGTTGTATGAGACTTCTAATAATTCTATTTGCAAAACATGGATCTGATGTGGTTGTGGTTTTGCAGACAAACATTTGTGAAGTCCTTGGAGCCTTTTGTGAAATGGTTAGAAGAAGCGGAGGAAGAAGAATAATTGGCACATTATTAGAACTTTATTAGCATTAAAACAACCATAGGATTCAGGGTAGAGGATTTTCAAAATTCACTAATCTATACTTTTAAAGCTTGTTTTTTGATATGAATTGTTGTAGTGAGTTTGGTTGCTATTGATGTAATTTGAATGCTACAAATGGTGTGAAGTTTGTAATCTATTCTATTGAGAATTGGAAAGATAATTTAATCTTTGAATATTATACTTGAGATGTGCACAGATGTTTATTTTAATATTGTATTAATTGTTGTGGTTTTGTTTCTTTGTATGCATGGTATGTACTGGTTGTAGTACTGGTTCATGGAATGTTTAGGTCATAAATTAAAGACTAGTGGATTAAGTTAAACCATATTATTCTTCAGAAAGTTGTTGTCGGGAAGCTTTCAAAGTTTTCATCTAAAGGGCTGTTTAGGAGTGGATGATGTAACTGAATTATTGTTTGCTTATTATGTCTTATATGGGGTGTTGCAGTTTGTTAAGTTTGTAAGCATTTTGAATGTACAGACTCTGATATATTAGAGGGAAACAAACAAATAAATGGGTAAGATGATGTTATTGGATCTAAGTATTTTGTTTTATTGTCTGATAATTGTTTGAACTCTTTAAATTCCATAGAGATGGTATGCTCCGTTAGTGAAAATGCTTGAGAGTCATTAGACATAGTTGTAGATGCTTTCAACTGGTAGTTATCTTGATTCAGATTTTTCCCCATCAGGGCAGTGCTTTGTATCACTATTTGTTATGCCTGTTCATCATCTTGGTCAATGATCAAAAGGTTGCTTTGTATCACTATTTCATTTGCGCAAGTCTCTGCAGGCATGATTGAGGGTTTAAAGTTTTCTGTGGTTTGGGAAAAGTTTGTAACAAGTTATTCTTTTCACGGCAAATGTGTCAATTTTTTGTTCAACATGACACCTGATTAGTAATGCCTTATTTAATCCATAACATTAAACGAGGCTATCACCAATAACAGCTACTTTACAATGATGGCTGGCATCATGATCAACAACGATATACAATTTTGTTGCGGATCTAATATCGTGTTCATCAATTCAACAATAAGTAGCATTTTGGTCTTGCATCGGAGTGATACTCCTACAAAAATACTTCGACATGTCAGGGTTGCTGTTTGCATGTTTCTATGAACGTTCTTGTATGAGGCATATGATTCGACATGTCAGGGTTGCTGTTTGCATGTTTCTATGAACGTTCTTGTGTGAGTGCCATGAGCCATGTACGAGCATTCTCGCAACATGCTTTTGAAATAATGCATTGAAATGTGGTATTTTATTTTGTTAATGTACATGTTTTTATGGGAGTTGGTTATTGTGGTTATTGAAATAATGGAGTAAATGTTTGCCTAGAGGGGACAAGGGGTTATAGTGGTAGCTTTCTACTGATTACCCTGTATATAAAAAAATTACATGTTTTTGGTAGTTGGACAGTTGTAACTTAACCACTCACTGGTACTGTTGTATCTATACTAAAAATCAATAATTACGTGGAAGGGATGTTGCTTAGGATGTTGCTTGTCTAAGTTGGTCGATGTTTATGTACTTGTGGAATTATATTGTAATGTGTTGTATTCTAATATTAAATAAAAAGATTTGGAGAATACAGATGTTTAGTAATCTAATCCATCATCCACTCACTGGTACTGTTGTACCTATACTAGAAATTCATAATTACTTGGAAGGGATGTTGCCTGTCAAAGTTGGTTGATGTTTATATACTAGAAATTCATAATTACTTGGAAGGATGTTTATTGTCCAAGCTGGTCGGTGTTTATATAATTGTATGAAATTATATTGTGGTCTAAGCTGGTCGGTTTTTATATACTTGTATGAAATTATTTTGTAATCTAAATTGGTCGATGGTTATATGCTAGAAATTCATAATTACTCGGAAGGGATGTTGCTTGTCTAAGTTGGTCGATGTTTATATACTTTTATGAAACTCTATTGTAATGTGTTGTATGCTATTTCTAAATAAAAAACTTACCAATGTATAGCTAGATTGATTTATCTATGGCTGTTTTAAATGAGACTTGGAAGTCGACAAATTTGAACAGTTACGCTTAACCATATAAATGTTTTTATAAGAAATGTTCCTATAACTTTGTTCTTATCTGATGATGATTGAGAGTCTTCAACCATTTTTTAGACTTGTTTTTAACCTTCTTATTGTGCCCTAAAAACCCTAAATTGTTATGGGTTTTTTTCAACTTTTTTTTGTTCTTTATTATTATGCTTTTGAAACCTTAAAGTGCAAGCGATAACATCTTCACCACTTTCATTTTTATTACTTGGAGAGGATTCTATACTACCTTAGGACTGGAATAAACTTGACCTTTTTTGCTGTCCTTGTTTTAGGATTTATCTTACTTCTTTTGCACCTTTAATTCCTTCTGAACTTGCCAAATGATACTATAAATAGGCTTTCTTCACCTCTTCTTTTAGAGTGGAATTTTTTGATCTGACTTAGCTTCTATTATTGTATGATTTTCTTGCTTCATCTTGAAGTTTATCACATGGTTAGAATTTTTTGTTTCTTTCTTCATAGTATTCACTTTGTGTAACTCTTGCCATGTGTCCAATCTCATAACATTTGTGGCAACAAAATGCAATATTTTCATAACCTACTTTGTGTAACTCACTCTCGGATCGTGCTTGCACTCGCTTCCAATTGCACTCACTCTCAGATCGTGCTTGCACTCGCTTCCAACTGCACTCACTCTCGACTCATGCTTGTTATTGCTATTGAACGCACTCACTCACACACTTGCACTCCTGCCTCGCACTTCTTGACTTGCACTCCCTCTTGGCTCACAATTGCCCTTAACTTTTCTTTTTTGTGACATTCCTTCATCTCAATATTTTTTTGGAAACAATGTTCTATGCATTCCTTTTTTGTGACATTCCTTCATTTCAATATTTTTTTGGAAACAATGTTCTATGCATTCGTGGTAAGGGTTTGAAGCATTGATGCACTCGGATGAACCTATTGCTCTTTCGCCATGAGTGAATCTCGACTTACACTCCCTTTTGGCTTACATTTTCCCTTGACTTGCACTCTCTCCTAGATTTTCTTCAACTGAATCCTTTGAATTCTCCTAAGATATGGAATAATCCTTTAAATTCTCCCTCCTAAGATCTAGAATAATCCTTTAAATTCTCCTAAGACCTGGAATAAGAAGAGGCACTTGTTCCTTGATCGCACTTTGCTTTCTACTTTTTGCTTCCTTCTTGCTCACACTTACTTTCGTATTGTGTTCGCACTCGCTTCCAGCTGCACTCACTTTTGACTCACTCACTTTCGTATTGTGTTCACACTCGCTTCCAGCTGCACTCACTTCTGACTCACTCACTTTCGTATTGTGTTCGCACTCGCTTCCAGCTGCACTCACTTCTGACTCACTCACTTTCGTATTGTGTTCGCACTCGCTTCCAGTTGCACTCACTTTCGGATTGCACTAGCTTCCAGCTGCACTCACTTCTGACTCGCTCACTTTCGAAACGTGTTCGCACTCGCTTCCAGCTGCACTCACTCTCGGATTGCACTCGCTTCCAGCTGCACTCACTCTCGGATTGCACTCGCTTCCAGCTACACTCACTTGTGACTCACTTTCGAAACGTGTTCGCACTCGCTTCCAGGTGCATCCACTCTCGACACGCGCTTGTTGTCGCTTGTGATTGCACTCACTCACACTCACTTTTTTCTTTTCTTTTAATTATTAAAACTTTTTTTTTAATTGGTTATATGAGATGGAAATGGTCCCACCAATATTACATCATAGTCACATGATGGCATTACAAGAAGCTTGACAATTATGCATGTATCACATGATATGATTTGAACCTTGGTCTTCTCCTTGCATGGGTGATTACATCATGATCACTGTTAGAATAAGCTGTTATTCCATTATTTGCATATTTAAAGATAGCGCTCATAGGCGCTCTCCAGTTTGGTTATTTAACCACCAAGTTGGTTAAACCAACTTGTAACCGCATGTAACCTTTATATATTTGAAATGAATGAGAAGGAATAATTGCTTCGTGAAATTCTTCATGGCATCAGAGCTACGGACAGACAAGACTGGCGGACCGGACAGACGGACCTGACACGGACGACAGCCAATCCTGGCGGACCGAGGACGCAGGACCGAGGACGAACCGGACCGAGGGCCTGGCACAGACGACAGACAGAATGACACGCGGACAGGACGTAGACTGACGAGTGGACAGGATGCAGACCGAGGAAGCAGACGGGACGCAAACAGCGCGGCGGATCGGGGAGACGGCTGAGGCAAAAGGGCGGACTGGGGGTGGTTGCCCGAAGGCAACCGAAAGCTTAAGGAGCTTTCAAACTTCTTAAACCCTCCCACAGTGGCCGCATAGGCCATGTGGGATAAAGTTTTTTTTTCTGCCTGTCTCCGGCCCCGAGGCTCTAAATAGACCCTGGTTTCAGCTTGTTCTCGTCGGGCCTTCTGGCTCACGTGGTCAGGGCGCTGAATGTTAGGCAGTAGGTTTCGGGTTCGAATCCCTTCGGGGATGATTTCTTGACGCCCTGCACAATTTTTGACGCTCTGCACAGTTTGTTGACGCCGGAACATCGCCATTGACGCCCTGCCCAGTTTTTTGACGCCCTGCACAGTTTTTTGATGCCCCGCACAAATTTTTGACGCCCCGCACAGTTTGTTGACGTCGGAACAGCGCCGTTGACGCCCGTGACGCCTGCTTATGGCCATTTGACGCCTAAGCAGTCTACATGACGCCTTGACAAGCTCCAATTTTGAGAGTTTCTCTAGGTATTTTTTTCCCAATACTTGTCTATTTTGCAATTTGAAGGGGGGAGTTCACAAATTTCACATATTTCACTTGCAAAATTGTCAGACAAAGGGGGAAATTGTAATAGGAGCTATAATTTGCGGGCATTTATGATTGTTTTTTTGCATTTAAATACTCTTTTTTTCTTGCATTATCAATCATAAATTAAAAAAAATATAAGACCCCAAATTTATACCCTATTTGTGCAATTTATTGCACAAGCAGCGTTCGGTATTTGAGATACCTCTGGTCCACACTTACAGGTAATGCTGTCGTGCTTTGGACTACTGTATTCGCCGCCTAATATAGCTGCAACAACGACGTCTGAGCTTGTTCTCTATAAATCGTCGGGGAGAAATAAGGCAAACCAGTTTTTTTGTTTTTTCCCATTTCATACCCACATCGTGATTGTTGTTAGGCGTAAATCCTGACGAAAGCTCTTTTTCCAAAGTGTTTAGGGGAAGTTACGCCCCACGCATGCGGAATAAAACTTTCTATGGTAGGTGTCATTAACAACACGATGCCCTTTCAATATCGCCTATGTTCAATATATTGTGCTTCTCATATGTACTTATAGTCTCCCTCACGTAAGGGCGAGTACATATTGAGTAGTATATTGTTCATATATACCTATAGTTTCCCTCACGTAAGGGCGGGTGTATATTGAATGGTTACAATATAACGATCTAGCAGGTATAAAGAAAGGGAGACCAATTGGTGGTATAAGGAACCTTCATAATGGCCACAATTCATAAGTATCTCTCAGATTCACAATTGTTGAAAGGTCCTAACTTTGTTCCATGGAAGACAAAGATGAAAGCCATACTTCAGTTGGAAGATTTATGGGATGTAGTGACTGGCACTGAAAAACGTCCTCAAACAGCAGGAACAGATCAAAATGATTGGGATAAGAAAGACAAGAAGAGTCTTGTGTTTATCTTGCTTGCTACCACAGATGAGGTGCAGCCTCATATTTGTGATGCCAAAACTAGTAAGATAGCCTGGGATGCTTTGATCACAGTATATGAAGGGAAGAATCAATCCACTATTCTCCATCTTCAAACTCAACTACATAATCTTAGTATGAGTTCTAGAGAAACAATTGACATATTCCTTTGCAGAGTGGCAGACTTGAAAGCAAAATTGAATGCTATGGGAAAACCTGTGGATGATGATGTCTTGAACTCTGTTATCTTGAGAGCATTACCAAGTGCCTACAAGATGTTGATCACTTCTCTCAATGTTTTTGGTAGACAAGTCTCATTTGTGGAACTGGTAAACTTGCTTCAGACTGAGGAGGCAACTCAGGTCCAGAAAGATGATATGCCAGATAATGCTCTCTCCACACAACAAAGTGGTAAAAAGCAAGGCCAGTTTCAAAAAGGCGGTGCTTCTTCCAAAGGCAAAGGGAAGCAATCTCAGCCAAAGGATACAAAATATTGCAAAATTTGTGACATGAATAACCATGACACCAACAGGTGTTGGTTCAAAAACAAGCAACCCAATGACAGAGGTTCACAAAAGAAGGGCAAGAACAAGAAAAAATATAATAAGCATAAGCAATCTAAAGGCCATGTTGCTTATGCAGAATCCAACTCAGACTCACATTCTCCTGAGTCCGATTCAGATTCTGACTCTGAAAGAGCACACAAGGTGCTCATGACTCATACTTCGTCTTCTCAGATAGATGTTGTATGGTATATTGACTCAGGAGCTAGCAAACACATGACTGGGGATAAATCATGGTTTGATACTTTTGTGGAGAAAGAGGGTAAGCCAGTCACAATTGCTGACAATCAGGTATATCAAGTAAAAGGAGAAGGGGATATTTCTGTGTCTCTTCCTGATGGTAATTGTCAAATTGAAAAGGTTCTCTATGTTCCAGGCTTAGCCAATAATCTGCTTTCAGTCACACAAATGTTGGATAGAAACATGGAAGTCGTGTTTCGAGTTGTCAATGGCAAGAAGAGATGTTTTATCACACATCGTGGTAAACATGTTGCCACCGGATCTTACAAACATGGCTTGTTTATTCTCGATGCTATTTCCACTCCACATGTTGCTTTGGCTGCAACTACGAAGGAGGCCACCTCTCTCTGGCATCGGCGTTATGGGCATCTCAGTTCTGGATATTTGCTTGAATTACACAAATATGGGATGGTGAAAGGTCTTCCACCCCTCTCATCTATCTTACCAGTGTGCTCGGATTGCTTAGCGGGGAAGCAACATCGAGTGCCTTTTGAAGCAAGCTCCTCTCGAGCTGCAAAACCTTTAGAGCTGGTACATACCGATCTGTGTGGTCCTATGCCAACCAGCTATGGTGGGAAAAAGTATTTTCAACTATTCGTTGATGATTACTCACGGAAGATGTGGGTTTTCTTTCTTCAATTGAAATCAGAAGCGTTTCTCTACTTTCAACAGTTCAAGAAACTTGTTGAGAAGGAGTCGGGATGTTTGATCAAGACCCTCCGCTCAGATCGAGGGGGGAATACACCTCTGAAGAGTTTTCAGAGTTTCTTAAGAAACATGGGATCAAAAGACAACTGACTACAACCTATACACCTCAGCAGAATGGAGTTGCAGAAAGAAGAAATCGTTCCATTATGGAAATGGTTCGATGTATGCTAAAAGGAGCACATCTTGAGGATCAATATTGGGCAGAAGCAGTAAATACAACATCATACCTCCTAAATAGAGCACCCACTAGAGCTCTACAAGGGAAGACTCCACAAGGAGCATGGAGTGGTAAGAAACCTTCCATTGCTCATCTGAAGGTGTTTGGATGTAAAGCATTCATGCACATTCCAAAACAGAAAAGGAGGAAGCTGGATGAGAAAACCCTGCAGTGTATCTTTCTTGGCTATGATGAGTACTCAAAAGGTTATCGATTGATTGATCCTAAGACCAAGAAGACACATGTAAGTAGAGATGTTATATTTGATGAAGCTCTCACATCAAAAGACACATCCACAACTGTATACCTAGATGAAGAAGAGCCTAAGAAGGAGGTTCAACTTCCACAGCAAAAACAGAAAGTTCCAAAATGGTATACTAGCACTTTGAGAGATGCTAAGTTGAAATCCCTTCCAGATCTATCTCTTGATAGGCCATGTACTCGTAGTATGACTCAACAGATGAGAGCAGAAGAATCTACTTGAGAGGTTGACGAACTTTGTCAACACTTTGATGATTTGTCAGTGGGTACAGAAAATGATAGAGAGGAAGATAAGGATGGAGAAAAAATTTATATGTCTACATTGAATACAAACGAACCCACAACGGTTCAATCTGCACTTGATGAACCACAGTGGAAAGAGGCTATGGATGTAGAACATCAATCTCTCCTTAAAAATAATACTTGGAAGTTAGTCGATCTGCCAAAGGGAAGAAACCCATAGGCTGCAAATGGGTGTTCAAAGTGAAGTATAAGGCAGATGGGTCTATTGATAAGCATAAAGCCCGGCTTGTTGCAAAGGGATATGCTCAGAAAGAAGGCATAGATTATGAAGAGACTTTTGCCCCTACTGCAAAAATGACTACCATTCGAGTACTTTGTGCCATGGGAGCTCAGTTTGGGTGGAAATTACATCAGATGGATGTTAAAAGTGCCTTCTTGAATGGTGACTTACAAGAAGAAGTATACATGACTCAACCAGAAGGATATGTGGTTGAGGGGCAAGAACAAAAAGTATGCAAGTTGATCAAATCCTTGTATGGGCTAAAACAAGCTCCTCGAGCTTGGTATATCAAGATAGACAGTCACCTTGTGCAACATGGTTTCATAAGAAGTCCTTCAGATGCAAATCTCTATATTAAGAAAAATGGTTCTGATATAGTGATTCTTGTACTTTATGTTGACGATCTGATCATCACAGGAAGCTCAGAAAAAATGATTGACTTAGTGAAAGATGACTTGAAGCAATCTTTTGATATGACAGATCTAGGACTTCTGCACTATTGTCTTGGTTTAGAAGTTACTCAACAAAAGTTTCATATTCGAGTAACACAAAAGAAATATGCCAAGACTTTAGTAGAAAAATATCGGATGACTAACTGTAAGTCAAAAGCAACTCCAATGGAGCAAGGACTTAAGTTATCTCGATATGATGAGTCACCTCAGGTAGATGGTACTCTCTATCGCCAGTTGATTGGGAGTCTCATATATCTGACAAATACCAGACCAGATCTCAGTTTTGCTGTGGGATATCTTTCAAGGTTCATGCAAGAGCCTAAAATGAGTCACTGGAAAGCAGCAAAAAGAGTTCTTCATTATGTTCACGGTACTACACATTATGGTCTGGAATATAGACAGAATAATAATTTTTTCTTATTGGGATACACAGACTCAGATTTTTTTGGATCCCTTGATGATCGTAAATCCACCTCTGGATATGTTTTCCATCTAGGATCTGGACCTATCTCATGGCACAGTAAGAAACAACATGTGGTTGCTTTATCTTCTACAGAAGCAGAATATCGCGTAGCCAGTGAAGCGATCTGCGAGATAATGTGGTTAAGTCGCATTCTTACCAACATGGGCCTTCCAAAGAATCTTCCTCTTCATTTGTTTTGCGACAACCAAGGTGTTTTGAACCTTGTCAAAAATCCAATTTTTCATGAACGTACCAAACATGTTGATACCAGATGTCATTTTATTCGAGATGAAGTTCCAAAGCACCATATACAACTTCACTACATTCCTACTGATGCGCAAGTTGCAGATATTTTTACCAAAGCACTTGGACGTATCAAATATGAGAAGTTTCGAGATACAATTGGGATTTGCCAATAATGTAATAAGGGGGGATGTTAGAATAAGTTGTTATTCCATTATTTGCATATTTAAAAATAGCGCTCATAGGCGCTCTCCAGTTTGGTTATTTAACCACCGAGTTGGTTAAACCAACTTGTAACCGCATGTAACCTTTATATATTTGAAATGAATGAGAAGGAATAATTGCTTCGTGAAATTCTTCAATCACATGATGGCATTACAAGAAGCTTGGCAATTATGCATCTATCACATGACAAGATTTGATCCTTGGTCTTCTTCTTGCAAGTTGGAGAATCTAACCGGGTGAACTAAAGCTATTTGATATTAGTAAACCTTTTGATAATTATATTCCTCATGGTTATATATATTTTATTTAAAAATTAATAAGTTATGTGTGGCTTCTATTGGGAGTCTCACACATTAAGATAACAAAACAATACATTTAACTCGTTACATTGCAGTCAATTTAAAAACCATATTTAACTTTTCTTTTTACCAAAGATATTCTTCATTTGCCTTTCTATTAAAGATATTCATTATCTTGTTTTTTGCAATCATCTCCATGATATTATTTTTATTAAGAGATAAAATCCATATGCCTTCTAAAGTTTTAATTTTGCCAAGATGAAAATCAACACTGTGAATGGCAAAAATATTTACTACTTGGTTTCTATATCTACAAATATATTGTCTATAACAACTTGTCAAATCCATAATACCTTTGTTTAGTGGTCTTCTTTATACCCCTAATATTCTAAGATAATCGTTTTCATCATCATTTTTTTATTTGTAGGTTTAGCCCCAGTTCTTGTTAACACTTGTGTTATTTGCTTTTGTTTTCCCATATCAATATCCTTTTAAGTTTGTTTTTCTCTTTGTTTTTGCTTCTTGGGTCTAACTCTTTTTTAATTTCCACAAACACTTTCATCTTCATCAATCATTTATAGGTTTATCTTGTTTTGAAGGATTCAAAATGCAAGGAATATATTCAAAAGCACTTTCTTCTTTATGTTGTCATAGAAACCCTAAAGTGCAAGGATGTATCTTCATAGCAATTACTTTCTTATACTATTCTAAAAACCCTAAAATGAAGATTTCATACCACTATGCTACTTTCATTTCTACTACGAGAGGATTTCATACCACTTGAAAACAATGAAGATAATTTACTTGGAATGCCGTTTTGAAATTTAAATTTTTCTTTGACAATCTTCCTTTGTACCTTTAATTCCTTTTGAATTTGAACTTGCACATTGCATATTTTTAATCCATTGTATCTTTCTTTGTTTCTTCTAATGGTTGATCCAAGTGAACTATGGTGGCCTTTTCCATATGATGATGTAGATAGACTATATTTACCTCTTTGTTTGGAGTAGAATATCCTTGATCTAATTGAGCTTCTATTAGAGTATGATTTCCTTGCTCCATCTTGAAGTTTGTCTCATTTTCACTTTGTAATCTCTTTCCATGTGTTTAGGACCATAACAATTACAACATCAGAATGCAATGCTTTAATAATCCTTTCGTTGATCTCATTCTCTTGATTTGGGTTTAATCTTAATGTGACAGGATATGAAATATCCCTAACCAATATCCATGGAACTTCACATTAATTATCCATTTTTAAGAACCACTATACCATGTCAAGGCATCCATACCTCTAGCTAGGGCTTTTAAATATGGCTTTCTTTTCATGCTACCTAGTGAGACTCACTCTTGGCTCTTGGCTCACACTTACCCTGACTTACAAACATTGTAGTTATATCAACCTTACACAACTCTTGGCTCACACTCACCCCGACTTACAATTGTTGTAGTTATATTAACCTTACATGACGACCCACTATTTTATCCATGACTTCTAGACTAATAAAAAGGAAAAAATCTTTAGAAAGAAAAGTAATCAAAATTCAATCCTCACTTCCTCGATCTAATTTTTGAATCTTCCTTTTAAAAAGAAAGCCAAAGTAATCTGAATTCAATCTCCACTTCTATGATCCAAAATTTTGAATTTTTGGAAACCCTAGCCAATATCCATGGAACTTACACATTAATTCTCTACTTTTAAGAACCACTATATCATGTTAGGGCATCCATACCTCTAGCTAGGGCTTTTAAATACGACTTTATTTTCATGCTACCTAGTGAGACTCACTCTTGGCTCACACTCGCCCCGACTTACAAACGTTGTAGTTATATTAACCTTACAAATCATTAGTAGTTAAAGTATAGCCATACCATAACAAATTTTGAAGACCCTTTAATATATTATCTAATAAGAAAAGTATTTTTTAAACCAATTGTTAAAAATATTATTTAATATATCAACATTGTTTAAACACCATCCTCCATTAATTATAAATATTATTAAATTTATTGGATTTGTTCAAACACCATATTCCATTAATTTTATTTATTTATATATATATATAATGAACATATTATATTTTCAATGAGTTTACACAAGTTTTTTATGAGGGGTAGTGGTCCCTTATATAAATATAATAAACATATTATTTTTCTATGAGTACACAAGTTTTTATGAGGGGTAGTGGTCCCTTTATAATGAGAGGTTTGAACCTTGGTCCCCTAGTTGAAACTGTCAGCAATGAGGCTCCTCAGTCTCAATAGATTCATACCCCAAGGGATGCAATAGAGGTTGCTTCACAGTTTGCCCAACCAGCCAATCCTCTAGTACATTTCACCCTGGTACCACAAGGTACTCCCGCAACCCAAGAAGGGTATCTTTAGAAGAAGATGTTGCTCCAGAGAAGCGACTTCATATGACCAGTGTTTAGTTAGGCAGTTATGTTCCTAATTCATCCAACAACTACAGTGTGTTGGAGTATCTTAGTGGCGGTGAGCATGTCATTGGATGCAAAGCCATCATCGATGGTATTGATGGTTCCTACGAAGAAAGCAAAATCTAAAGTTCCTTCCCCTTCTGTACGGTTTCGGCATTCTCGTAGTCCTCGACAAGGGAAAGAAGATGAAGACAATCTACCTGAAAAAGGGTTTCCGCCTTTCAACTCAAGAATTTCAATAACTTTGCGGCATTGGAACGTCATAGAATAATGAAGCAATAAGTCTACCTAGTTTCTAGAGCTATAGTTCTATAGTTTAAAGTTTTTTGTTACTCTAGTTTATTTTTCTATGCTTATTTATGTTGTGTATTCGCCCTTTTAGAGGTTGGTTTCGATTTTGATTATATGGGTGGCCTTACGCCTCGAGTTGTGATCTTTTCGGATCCTTTTTTATTGTAACCTCTTTTATTTGTATTGAATATAATTGTTGGTTCCAATAAAAAAATCACCAATGCCATTATATAATTTAAGATGAAAAATTCTAATAAATTTGTACTTAAATGCTTTGTATAAGTAAACTTTAATTGTGTAAGGAAATAAAGTCATAGGTATTACAAGTTCTCCACTTGTAATGGACAAATCTTGACTATAAATAAATTAAATCTTATATTAAATTATTAATTATTAAAATTAATAATATAATTATAAAACAATTTATAGTAAGATTACATAAATCAATTTACATAAGAAATTATAAAAATTTAAACCAAAATTTTATTTTATTTAATTACAAACAAATTTAAAGGACACCACTTTCTTTTATTTGAAAGGCCAATTTTATAATACCCTTCAATAATAGAGGGTTGAATTCTTTTCTCAATTTATAATAAATAAGGATAAAAAGCACACACATTATTTCGGATTAAATACCCACAATTCATATACCTTAAGTCTTTATGCTCATTAAGACAACCTTCTCAATGGAAGATAACCCATTTCAATCACTTAAAGCTTATCTTGACAAAAAAAAAAAAAAATCAAATCTTAATTTTAACATTGGGGTAAACATGATAGAGCTTTTAGAAAACATACAAACAAGCTTGAATCCATAACATACTTAAAATTGGATCCTTGGTTGGATATTACTATAAATTCATTTTTACTTGTAAGTGTTCACATTGCATTACAAGGTGTCTAAGTCTTAAGGTTAGAACCTTGGATTATGGTGTGAAACTATTTGTTCTTTGATGTTTATTCCAAAACCGTTTGACAAGAGAGATAAATGTCTTAGAAGCCATTTACTAAGACTCAAGGTATTTGCTCATGGGTTGAAACATTGGTTTACAAGTGGAAGTTCTTGCTCCCTATTTCTTGTCCTAAACCCATATGTCATCATTACATCAAGACCACATAGTGGTATTAGAACTTTACAATTATACATGTATCACTTGACAAAATTAGAACACAAGTCTCTTTGAAACTTGAGGAATTTGACATTGATCATTAGATATCATTATTTATATATTGATTATAATAACAATTTAATAATAATAATAATATTATTATTATTTTATTTGTTAGAGAACAAGGGGTTGTACTTGGGTCCCCACCCTCGACAAATCAGAACCCTCATCTTTAGAGATTTGAGATTTTACAAATAGATTCACTTCTCATCTCAATTGAGATGCTATAGCTAGAAACCTACATCATTTTACATAAAATGTATGAATTCTTGATTTTTATTTTCTAGATTTTTTAATTTTTTGTGTGAATACAAATATTCCAAAATTCAACATTCTTCTTGACATTTTCCTACAACAACCTTCACAATACCAAAACTTCACCTCTACTATCTATGCATTGCATCTTAGTAGAGTAATATTTCCAAAACATCACACTATCATAGTCCGCTTTACCATATTTGGATTGCTAGTTTCCTTCCTGAAGCACAAGTGTAACCACAAAAATTATAATAAATAGTTTATATGAAAACACATTAATGTTATAAAATAAAACAAATATTACCATTAAAAACATTAAAGTAACTCTTAATCATTATTTGATTCAAGCAATCAATATTTTCTTGTCAGCTTCAACTAAACTTACTATTTTCTCTAACCATGGAAAAGAGAATTTAACTTCACGATCCTCAATTAAAACCCCTCTATTGGCTAGCCTATCTACACATTTGTTTCCTTCCCTTAACGTATGTGTAAACCTAATTTCTTCAAACTCTTTAGCAAGATCTTGAATTTTCACAATTATCTCTTGTATGTTCCATGGAGCCTTTGCTTTCCTCAAAATTGCATTTATTACTATGAGTGAATCACCTTCCATCCATACTTTCTTTCATTTCATTTGTTTGCATATTTTTAACCCTTCTAAAGCCACCCAAGCTTCAACTTCATTACTTGTCTTAAATCCACTATTGAAAGAGTAATGAGACAAAATCTCTCCTCTATTATTTCTAATTATTCCTCCTCCTCCTACTAGTCTTAGATTTCCTTTAGATGATCCATAAAAATTTAATTTGACCAACTCCACATCTGGTGGTTTCCACTTTATATTATTTTCCTTCTTTTTATTTCTCTTGTACCCAACATCATAATTCCATTTGATGACTTGAATCCATCTATCAAGGCTCTTTGCTTCCAAATTAGGGATTGGGTGAGTTGATAGGGTTGGATTAGACTCCTCTATGGCTAAACAAATCTTCCTTTTCATTACCTCTAAATTGCTTTCCTTTCCTTTAAATATTCTTCTATTCCTTTCTAGCCATATAGTCCAAAGTATTGTATCTTTTGATATATCCTAGATTGTCTATAAAGCCTCACTTTTAAAAGTGCTCTGCTATTGCTTTAACCATTCTTCAATTCTGCCATTCATCACCATGCATTTACCAAACATACTAAGAATCCATTGCCATAGTTTCCAGACTATTGAGCAATGTCCCAAGAGATGGTCTATACTCTCATCCTTTTTACAAAGAACACATTATGAGGGGCCATGAAAACCCCTTTTCATAAGTTTCTTCTATGACCTACTAGCCAAACAAATATTTTGACTTTAAGAATGCTTGGGCTATCCCAAATATATCTCCATATTCTTGTGATATTCCTATTTTGTTGGTGCTTTACATTATATCCACTTCTTGTGTATTCTCTTGAGCTATTCAACTCCCAAATCAATTTATCCTTGGCTCCCCTCAGAATAATCATTGTTGTTATCTTTCTACTTAACTACCTCCTAGCATCAATGTCTTGTATACTTGTAAAAAAATCTTCTTTCCATTTGTATCTTCCTTCCTGATCCTTGTACAAAATATTTGAAATCCTATCACCATATTTATCTTGAAGTAATCTCAACCAAGGTTTCAAAATTGGATCTAAATTGAGTGGTTTTTTATCACACCAAGTATCCATCCAAATATAATTTTTTCTCTAGTTCCCACAACCCATATTAAACCTTTAATTACTAGATCAATTGATTTTTTTAAAAACGTTCCAAAGTGCAGAACCATTTGGTAGAGAGAATGTAGTTAAAATTAAGCTTGGGTCATTGGGCTCAACATACTTAGAAGAATTCTTGCCTATTGTATTTGATTCTTTTTGTACAATCTCGAGATTACTTTTGCCCTAAGAGCTAAGTTTACATTCGTAAGAACTCTTCAATCAAGACCTCCTCTAGTTTTATCATCACACATGTTGCTCCATTTCACCAAAGGAAATTTCCTTTTATCATGTAATTCTGACCACAAAAATGATCACATAGTATAGATTAAACTTTTTTCTATTGGTTTTGACATAGTATACAATGACATATAATAAGTTGGAATTGCTTGTAAGACTATTCACCCTTCCATGTCGATAGTTTATTCTGAACTTTACTTATAACTAGATTCTATAATTCTATACTCTTTCTCCCCTCAAATAAGGGCATCCCTAGATATGTTTTTGGTAAATTTACCTCCTCCATTTGAAGTAACCTGCATATCCTTGGATTGATTTTAGTTGGAGTGTTTAGGAAGTAAATTTTGGATTTTGTCCTATTAATTTTTTGTCATGATGCTCTTTCGTATTCCTTTAATAACTTATTCAAAGCTTTGGCCTCGTCTATCCTTGCCCTCCTAAAAATGGTTGTATCATCTGCAAATTGTTGATGGGTGATGTTGTTGATGTTACTATCACTTATAAGCCCATCTTTGTTAGCCTTCTTCAAGTTCCTACCCAAAACCTCTGCCATATTAATGAACAAATATGGTGATAGAGGATCTCCTTGTATAAGACCTCTCTTGGCTTTAAAATATTTTATCACTAACCCATTTACCAACACTAAATATGAAACTATAGAGACACAAGCTTTAATCCATCTAACCCATTTCTTTCCAAAACCAAACTTTTCTAATATTGCAAAAAGAAAATCCCATTTAACCTTATCATAGGATTTACTCATATCAAGTTTTAAGATCATTGCTTTCTCTTTTCTTGAAGTTGTTGAATGTATAACTTCATGAGCTACTATAATCTCGTCTAGAATCTATATCCCTTTCACAAATCTCCTTGCTCTTTTGAAATAATTTTGTCTAACATTGGTCTTAAATTATTCACCATCACTTTGGAGATAATTTTATATGCCATATTACATAGGCTTATGGGTCTAAATAAATCAAAGAATTCTACATCCTTATTTTTTTGAATCACGGTAAGATATGTTGCATTTATTTTAAAGGTATATATTTTTTTAGCCTTCACTATACCCAATTATGTTGATAGAATGTTACAAAGGACCCATCTGAACCTAGGGATTTATATTTATTAAAAGAGAAAAGAGCTAAATTAACTTCTTCCAAAGTAATAGGCTCCATAAATTTCCTATTGTATTCTTTTGTTATAACTAAAGATACTTCTTGTAGAAGTTTATCATTAAGAACTTCATACTCCTCTAATTCTATAATATTTTGATAAAAAGACCTTACCTCCTTTCTAATTTTACTCTAGTCTTCAATCCAAACCCCTTCTACCGATTTAATTCTACTAATTCTAGATGTTGACCTTTATACTATATCCTTCATATGAAAATATTTGTATTTTTATCTCCTTTTCTATCTCGATTTTAATCTCCAAAATTTCTCTTCCTTACTCAAAATATTATGATATTTAGTAAGAAACTCCCTTTCCTCTGAGCTTGGATTATTATGATCACCTTTTGGGAATTTTGAAAATTTATGTTTTAATTCTTCTTTTTTCTAAAAAATATTTCCAAAAGTGTTCTTGTTCCATTATTTTAATTTATGTCATTGATTTAATTTGTTTTGGAAGTGTATATAGCCTACCGTTTTTTGAAGAATTCCACATTTGTGTTATCATATCAACAAATTGAGGATGGTCTTCCCATATCTACTGATATAAAATATGATTAATTTTTTTGAATTCGTTTATCACCCTTTTAACTCTTATTGGCCAGTGATCTGAACCAATCGTTGTCAAGGTATTAATTTTAGCACAAGTTCCTTCATCTAGCCAATGATGTGAGAGTATGCATCTATCTATTTTTTTGCTACTAGGTTTTGGCCTTTCCTGTTGTTGGTCCATGTAGAGTTGTCTTCTTCAAAATCAACCTCCCATAGATTATTGTTTTGAAGAAAGGCTAAGAAATCTCTCATACTGGGTTAATTTCCTAATTCCTCCAAATTTTTCATCCAACTTGGTTATGGCATTAAGATCTCCTATGACCATGAATCAGGTTTCTTGGTCTTTGCTTCGCATAAATGCTTCAATCCCACTCCAAACTTCTAATCTACCTAATTGAGTTGTAGGTCTATAGACATTTATAAGGATGAAATGAATGTCTGCAAAGTAGCATGTGACTAAAGAGGCTATCCAATACCTAGTTTTAAAAATGGTTACACAGGAGGTTCTAGTAGGATTCCAACAAGTTAAAATTCCTCTTGTCGCTCCTTCAGAATCCATAGCATCCCATTCACATCTTGTCCATACTATTTTCATAGTTTTGGAAACTTCTTTTGTCATTTTAGTTTCATGGATACAAATAATATCAAGCTTATTACTTAAACATAGGTTCCTGATATACCTATGATTTGAGGGGGTATTAGCACCCCTTATATTCCATGATATGATAATCATGTCTCATTAGGGGCTACCGACCCTGCTTGAAAATTACCAATATCATTTTGTTGTTTGGCAAAGAGAAATTCAACTTAGTTTGTGTTAATTTCTCTATGTTTGCTCTTGCTTCCCTGGATATTGCTTGATAATTTGAAGGTTTTTCTCTTTTTTCCTTGCCTGTATCGAAGTAGGTCTTATTATTCTATTTCTCAATATTCTTTCACAACTTTATTTTTCATCATATTTATCCTCTCTTGGTTCTACCACAGAAGATTTTGACTTGTCCTGCTCATTTTTTGGTATTTCCTTATTAATGGTAGAGGTATTAACATCCAACATTGCATTTTCTTTGCCAATTTTTTTCTCCTGAATGATGCATGATACTTCAAGAGAGTATTCAAAATTTTATGAGACATATTCCTTACGTTCATTGAGAATTTTCATCCCTAAATTAGAATCATACTGACTACATGGTTCCTTGTTAATGTGTTGAACTTGTTGTAATCTATCCTCTAAGATTTGATCTACTTTTTCTTCATAGGCTAAAGCTTCAAAAGAGTTGGTAATTCTTCCAATATCCTTTCTCATTGGTCTCCACTATTTATTTTCTTTTATATGTCTAGAACTATTTTTTGGAAGTTGAAAACCATCTTCATCCATATCTATTTGTAAGTTTCTCTTGCAGTTTTCTATATATGATTATGTTGGGATATTCTTAGGGCATGATCTCTCAATATGCCCCACCTCATGACATATTCTATATATAAAAGATATGTCTTCATAATTATGGTATGGGTTTTGGTAATGCTTTACTTATATCAATCATGATCAATAACTGAGCATAAATAACCAAGAATCCATCTTTTGTAGTTTATTAAATATCAAGATATTCTCCTTGAGTGTTTCCTATTACCTTGAAGGTATCCATTTTTTAAAATTTAATGGGTAACCCATACATCCTAACCCATATTGGTATTAGAGATAAATTTACTTTTCTAGGTGAAAAGCCTTCATACGAGCGGGTAAGGAAGAGTCCTGCTCTTCCCATAAACCAAGGAACCCATTTTATGATTCTATCTATTTTTCCTTATAACAAAAAATATCTAGGAAGAAACCTTTGAAAATAAAATACAGACTCACTCCTAGAGACTTCCAAATCCTATCAATCTATTTTCTCAAGGTTGAATCCCATAACCAATACCCATTAAATTTACCAAAAACCGCCTTATATTGGAGCAATGAGAATCAATCCTCTATGGTGCGATCACTAACCTCTACTACTAGAGATGATTATAAGAATTTAGCTATAAATAAATCAATAGGAAGGAAACTAAAACACAAAGTCTACTAAAATTTACCAGAATATCCTATAGAAAATATATTATTTGATGGACAAATTACAATAATTTGCATGAAAAATTTCTACGATAAAAGAAGGAAAAAAAACTTAGCTGAAAAATTATATGCCCAAAGAGAATGTCTAGCCTCACTGAAGCCCTAACCCTCCATTAACCCTCCATTGCTCCTTCCATCATCTGAACCCTAACTGAAAAATATTTGCACTTTTGTTTTTCATGACTTGAAAAATTGTCACAACCCTTGTTTTGAATGGTTGACTTCACATGGTCATATCTCCCTCATATTGCTCATATTTCCTTAAAATTACCACTCATTTTAAATCTATTCAATTTTTTCACAAATTGATCCAAGAATTAGTTGAATCGGATAACCCTTCATGAAGATATGGCCCCTAAAAGATGAGACATTTTTCTGTAAAAAAATGCCCTAATCCTTTGCAAAGATTATTCTCATTCTAAAATTTATTAATAAAAATAAAAATATTAATAATATTGTTTTTATTTAAATGATTATAAAATATATTTTAATAATTTGTCATGTATTTCAATTTATAACGAAGCCACAACTCACTCCAAGGCTCAAACACCTAGTAGTTGCACATATTCAACCTCTATCAACCTTCTATTTGGAAGACAACCCCTCTCAACCATCGAGTGCATATAAACTATAATTTAATAATATATTATTAATTGTCATTAATTTGTATAATATATATTTTAATTTATTATGGATATTCTTTCATTAATATATAAAAAATGGTTAATATAAATATGTTAAAAAAAATGAAAGTATGAACTAAGAACAAACTTTAAAAAGATCTATAGCTAACATTTTTAAATAAGCTATGTGTAGCTTCTATTGGAGGCCACTCCCATTACAAAAACAAAATATTACATTGCCCTTATTACATTTATAACAAGTTAATTAAAGTATATCCATCTTTGCCTTTCTATCAAAGATATTCTCCATCTTCCTCAAACTGCTAAGTTTTTATAATCAACTCTTTTTTGAAGGAACTAATAACAAGAACAACCCTTACATGACACATAACTCCAACAAATAGAAGGAAAACAAACATAACAATTATCCATCAAAGAGAAAATAAATTCGATTATTGTTCTTCTGTAGCAGAGGTTCTTCCTCCTTTAGAGTGGCAAGATCTAAGAATGCATTTTTGCACTTCAAGCTCCTAAGGTATTATCTAGTTGTAACACGATCTTCATTTTCAAAAAATTGACCACCAATTTTTTCATAATTAGCTTAAATAATACAATATGAGGTGTTAATAATTGAGGTGCTAATATTTTCCATGGAATAATCGAGATGGTCTTTAGTAACCATTTTGCTTTTATCAATGATCTAATTCAAATTTTCCTTTTGGGGTTGAGTCTTCTATTGCTCGCGTGATTCCTACTAGATAATTAGTGCATCTGGAGGATGAGCTTATTTATTTTGAATTGAGACATTTGAAGGTTTCAAATCATTCACAAAAATGACCTTCTCCTTCACCAAGGAGGAATTAGAGCATGATCGAATGACCGAGCATCTCTTCTTCACGTGGCCATATTGTTGATAACCATAACATCTTAGGGAGAAGTTTTTATATTCAATATTTTCTATCCATTACCCTTTTCTTGAGGATATAGTAATGGATTAAGGCCCATAAACTGAAACATCCATCCAAACAACCAATCTTGCTTTACTCATATTAGTTTTACTAGATAAATTTTCCTTAGTTTGGGTATCTATATACTGGAATGCACTAATGACATTATCAATTTTTATGAATATCTCCTCTCCCCAAAACTCCATAGGGAGAACATAAGGATTCACCTAAATCATAAAGCCATTAACTTCTTTTATAAAGGGGTTGAAACTAGGAGGCCAAGGTCTTATATAGACACCTCTTTGTCCGAAAAACCAATTATATCTATAATCCATTACCCTATCTCTATCTTCTAAATTAGAAAAGGAAACATAAAATAAATTTTTGGGTAGGAGAGTTACTTGGAATTCTGTACTAGTCCACCAATCTTTAATGTATCCTTTGAGCTCCTCTAGGCCTAGTATTTTGCCCTTGAGTTTGCAAATAATTGTTTGGGCTTCATGATAAATCATATCCAACCCAGATTCATCCTTTAAAATCCTTATAGAGGGCTGAGGTTCATCCACCCACGAACCCAATGATCCTTGAGAGATATTTCTTTTGACTAAAAAGGTTTTCTCATAGACTAAAGAGACAATTTGCAAACAACCATCTTCCTTCAATGCTTGACTGCACCTAGGATTTGCATCCCTTTCACGAAGACTATAGTCAAATTTGTCACTTTGTTCCATAACTTGAATGAACCTATGGTTTACAATATAGCTAAAAAATATTAGAATTGAGTTCTTGGTTATATTTTTTTAAAAGAATTAAAGCTTTAGTCAAGTTTATTTAAAAATGTAGACACCAAAATCTAGCCACTTATCATCCATCTGTGTCCTCCAATCACAACCATCCATTATTTATATATATATGTATTTGTTTAATATATATTTAAATATTAATATTTTTATATTATATTTATATATTTAATAAATATATATGTATTTATATAAATTAATCCTAGTCCTCCGCCACGTTTTAATATTAGCCATCCATCCACCTCAATCCATGCCACTTGCCCAGATCCAATCCAAATTCATCCTTCATTTTAAGTCGTAAAAATCCTAACATGTCCAAGGGAATATTATAAAAGAGGAGTCATTTTGATGACTCGAAACCTAACATTCCTTAAGATTAATCTTGAATCCCTAATTTTTTGAGATTGAATTATGTCGACAAATATTTACAAATAATTTTTAGAGATCATTAAGCCCTTCTTCCCTAGCCATATCATTATCATTCCTGCCCTCCATCATCACCCTTTAGTCATTCACAACCGCATCTACATAACTCGCGTATAACCAAATCTAGTTTTGTGACACCTCTCCTCAACCCTCGAACGCCCTGGTGCATCTGCTGTCATCACATAATACCCTAGTGCATTCACCACCATCACAAAACACCTTGGTGCATCTATTGTCCTCACAGAATACCTCTAGGTATTATTTACAACAAATCTGTAGCCCCCAAACCCTCATGCGCCGTTCGAGCATCCTCACGACCATTATTGGTTGAAGCAGAAACAAAAATTTCAATTGATAAGGTAACTAGTTTTATGTGTATTTATTTTACATTCTTATGTTTTGTTTATAGCTTTTATTTTTGTGGAATCTAGGGTTTAGTAATTTTTATTCTTTTGAGGGTCTCACGTAGTGGAGCCCTTGCAGATATTATTAATCTCTGTTGTTGTTTATTGTTTGCAGGTATAAGGATCATATTGTTGGAAGCTATTGAAGCTAGGGTGGCCCTTTTAGGATACACAAGCCCACCCGCAACCTCATTGGGATCAAAGACAAGTACAAAGACACCAACCATTCCTTTCAACTAGGATTTTGGAGAACCATAGTATCTATAATTTTGTATCAACATAAATATTGTAAAAATCCCATATTGGGGTATATTGATTGTATCATTTGAGATCCACCCACATTAATAAAAAGAGTTTATCTATCTTGTGCAATCTTTGTGTATTACTGTGCTTATTGTTATTTTATCTTGTGTATTGGTGTTGCTTGATTTTTGATTCACAAATGGCGATCACGATGGACCCCCAAAGGGTTGTCTATGTTAATTTAATTTATCACTAACTTTATGTTTATGTTTTAATTTTCTAGGTTCCAAAAATTTGATCGTGTGATTTTTGCAAAAAACTAGGGTTTTTGGAGATTGCAAAAGTTGATCAGAGGTTGCGCGGATGCCCTACAGTGCTTAAGGGACGCCCTGGTGCATTCAGGAGATGCCCTAGTGTATTTCAGTGGCTCTTAGGTGCATTCCAAAAAGTGGGGAAGGAATACGTAGGCTTCCTGGTAATCTTGCTTCAAACCCTAACCCATTTCTACTTCATTTTTTTTGCTTTTTACAAATTGACAAAAGGAAAATCATTTAATTTTTGTTAAAAAGTAGACATTTGTTTGCATTTTAGGCATTTACATTTATCATACACATTGCATTTAGAGAAAAATTGCATTCATGCATTCACATTTTCAGATTTAAATTTTAGTTGCTGTTTGATGTATGCATGCATTATTTTTGCATACTTTCATGTGAAATTTTAATTGCATAAAATAGTTGCATAATAGGGTTAAAAATTTCCATTTTTACTTTTCTAAGTTGGCACAATATCAGAAAACATAAGTATACTCCCGCATTTGGTGATTCAAGGTAGAAAAATTAGGTGAACCCTCCACTGTTCAAAGTGGGTCTTAAGCGGTGTATCCTAAGTTCTTTTGAGGAACTTGGTATTATTGTTTTTGGCTTCTAATTTAGACCTGTGAAATAGGCTATTTTTAACATTGTATGAACACAATAGATAACATAAATTTTAAAATGAATCACACATTGCATGTTTCACAATAAACAATAGTGAGTTGGATTTTATCACCAACCATTGTTTGAGATTTGGCGATGGTAGGCTTTATCTCCATCCGTCAATCTCTGCCCTTAGCAACCATAGACACCCATGAGCAAACTTTCTAGATTTCATCAACAAGAAGAATCTTATTTTACAGCTAGCCATAGATTTTACATAGCATAATTCAGATTAGCACATTCATAACACACAAACCTTACAAAAAAAATTAAAAGAGAGAAAAAAGGAGGTAAGAAAAATCTATTGCATAAACGTAGGATTAAATTGCTTGTTTAATTTTGTAACATTTTATTTGCATTTATTTTTTGCACATTTCACATTTGATTCAATAGCTTATGGTTTTAACATGAAATAAAACAAAAATCTTGAGTCAAATTTCCATCAACCAAGTCACTTCATCCATGGAGTGTTCAACATTTTTCCCTACCACTTATGTGGTTAACCCCATTAGTGTGATATAGACAAGTTGTTTAAATTTATCTACAGGTCCCTCACACACTATGCATACTTCAAATACTAATGTTTTACACAGAGCCATCCATACATCCATTCCAGAAGCCAAGCCATCTAAACCTAAGTCCTTCGGGCAACATCATATATAAGTCCTACAGGAAACATCATACATAAGTCCTCCAGGAAACATCATACAGAAGTCCTCCGAGAAACATCATACATAAGTCCTCTAGGAAACATCATATTAAGTCCTTCGGGCAACATCATATATAAGTCCTTTGGGAAACACTAACTAAGTCCTCTGGGCAACATCATACATAAGTCCGAGCAACATCATATTAAGTCCTTCGAAAAACATCATACACAAGTTCTTCAGGAAAAACTGACTAAGTACTTCAGGAAACATCATACACAAGTACTTTGGAAAAACTAAGTCCTCTAGGTAACACTAACTAAGTCCAATGGGAAACACCATACACAAGTCCTCTGAACAACACTAACCAAGTCCTCTAGGCAACATCATACATAAGTCCTATGAGAAACACTAACTAAGTCCTTTGAGCAATATCATACATAAGTCCTTCGAGCAACACTAACTAAGACCTCTAGGAAACACTAACTAAGTCCTCCAGGAAACACTAACCAAGTCCTCTGAGCAATCTAATTAAGTCCTCTGGATAACACCCATCATTCCTTTCATCGAACAAGATGGGTTTTACCTCAGAATGCTCCCCATCCATCAATCCATCCTTTGCTTGCTTCTTCCACAAGAGTGAGCCAAACCAACCTATGAAATACCACCTTCATTTCATTAATCCATATCACCAACCATTTTGCTTGTAATATATGTACATAATTCAAATTAAAAAAAATCATTTGTATTGCATGTACATGGATTTTTACCAATTGCATTTATTTGTGTTGTCTACTATTTTTAGGTTCCCAAAGTTCTAGCATGGGTTCTAGCAAACATGATTCATCCATCCATCCACTTTGCCAACCATCATTTTCTCCTTTAATTCAACATGAATCCTATTGACTTATTCACCTCACTCTGTAATCCATATGATTTTGCAAAGCCAAATCTAATTGACATGAGCCTTATTGATATGGACCAAATTTCCTCGCCTTCATCCTTTGTCGAATTTGTCCTTTTCAAGAAATTTTTAAGAGCTTTAGCCAACTACGTTCCTCCATCACCTCCACCTTCACCTTCACATTCATCTTTGGATCCTGAGGTTTTCTCAGGCAAACGTAGAAGAGGTTGATTTAGAAGAGTTTGATAATGTAATAGATGGCATTCATATAATCCCAATGTCCCATCAGCTTGAGGAAGGTTCTGGCATGTCTATTGAAGATACCATCGATGTGAACCTTAGTTCAAACACATAAAATCCTTAAATTATCAAACTTGGTAAAATTTTATCCATAGATGAACAAGAGGAATTAATTACTCTCCTTAAGAAGAAGAAGGGAATTTTTGCATGGTCCTACAAAGAAATGCTTGGTCTTGACCCTAACTTAGTTTTCCACAAACTCACCTTGCATTCTGATGCAAATTTGATCAAACAAAAACTTAGAAGAATGCATCCTACTATTGCCATCTTGGTCAAAGAAGAGCTTTAAAAGCTATTAGATGTGGGTTTCATTGTACCCATTGACTATCCTAAGTGGTTTTCAAACATGGTACCCATTTGTAAGCATAAAAAGGTGATACACATTTGCACTAATTTTTGAGACCTTAACAAAGTGTGTCCTAAGGATGATTTTACTCTATGAAACATTGATACTCTTGTCGACACATGTGCTAGCCATGAAATTATTTCTTTAATGGATGATTTTTTAGGATACAACTAGGTTCGAATCAATCTTGATGACCAATACAAAACAACATTCACTACACCTTGGGGGATTTTTTGTTA
This sequence comes from Wollemia nobilis, assembly GCA_028583015.1. Taxonomy (NCBI): domain Eukaryota; kingdom Viridiplantae; phylum Streptophyta; class Pinopsida; order Araucariales; family Araucariaceae; genus Wollemia; species Wollemia nobilis. The sequence goes on from JAQPPZ010000363.1 coordinate 4,425,787, forward strand.
CAAGGTGATGCCCTTTAGCCTAAAAAATGTAGATGCCACTTATCAATGTGCCATGACATAAATATTCCACAATTACATGCATAAGATCATCGAAGATTATGTGGATGATCTCTTGGAAAAATTCAAAACTCGACAAGAGCATATTGATATTTTGGAAAAAGTCTTTGATCGACTTCTAGAACATAATGTAAGGTTGAACCCCAAAAAGTGTGTCTTTGGTGTTACCTTTAGCAAACTATTAGGATTCATTATCTCCAAAAGAGGAATTAAGGTGGACCCAAATAAAGTTAAGGTCATCATGGAGATGCCTCCCCGAAAAAACTTAAGGAATTACATAGTGTACAAGGAAAGATTCAATCGATCCATTGTTTCATTATGCTACTTTCTAAAAAATATAGGCCATTCAATCACCTGCTACAAAATGGGGTGATATTTTCATGGATAGATGAATGTCAAAAATATTTTGATGATATCAAGAAATACCTGGCTTCTCCACCATATTAACTCCTTGTTTGGGGGTCCCCTTCCATATTTATGTTTTAGCAATGAACTTTGCATTAGAGACAATGGTTGCACAAAATAATGAGAACAATTGAGAGCAAGCTATTTATTACATTAGTCAAACATTGGTAAGCTATGAAACCAGATACACTTACATGGAAAAATTATTCTTAGCAATGGTTTTTGCCACTAAGAAACTCATATATTACATGCTTAGTCACACCACATATGTCATAGCTCACAAAAATCCTTTGCGTTATATGATGTCTCGCACTTACAATAACACCCGAACTGCTAAATGGATAATGCTTCTCACTGAATTCGATCTTGAGTTCATCAGCCAAAATTCCATTAAAGGTTAGGTCATAGCCAATCAACTTGTGGAAGCTCCACTTCCTAGTGATCAACCCTTGATTATTGAGCTCCTAGATGATTCAGTATTCACTATCACTGAACAAGAAGAAGATGTCATTTCGAGAGGAATATGTCAATATCACACTATTATTTGATGGTTCTAAGTGTGAAAAAGGTCAAGGTGTTGGAGTCGTGTTTCCTACACCATAGGGGGTACCTATCCCCTTATCATTCAAACTAGAATTCCAATGCACAAACAACAATGCAGAGTATGAAGCCTTAATTTTAGGTCTTCAAGCAGCCATAGCTATGGGCATAAAGCGTATCCGAATATTTGGTGATTCTCAACTTGTTAGACAAATCAATGAAAAATACCATTGCAAAGAACCTATAGTAAAGATTTACCATGAAGTAGCAATGAAATTGCTTGCCAAATTTGATTGGTATGAAATTGTGTAGACACCCAAAAGTTGCACATTGTCCCTTTACTCTTCTTCATGACCATTCAATTTGCAAAACCATCAAAAATTGCATATATTGTCTTAAAACTACTATTCATAATTCTTAGCCCCCTTGGGCTAGCTAAGCTCCTTCCTATGATTAACTATAGATCCTCATGTGACCTCCTCCACAACTCAACTAAGGTTGAATTCTCCACCATGGTCAAAAAGTACTTTAAGGTCAAAAGTCAACCTTTTTGATAAAAAATTGTGTTATAGCTAACACAAGCTTAATTAGATCTAATCATGATTTAATCTAAACCTGCCACCTCACCGAGACTAGCCTAGCCTAGCCTTACCACCTCTCATCCAGATATTTCTTCCATCTCACACTCTCTTGGGCAATAAATAAGAAATGAAGACTTTTGCACATAAAAAGTAATTATAAATTGAAAGATATTTGCAAAAAGATTTCAATAAATACCATTTGGAGACTTTCCTCTAGGTCATGATGACATGTGGATGGGTGAGGGATTCTCTCACCCAATTCCATTTATGAAGTAGGACACCTCAGTGGACCCCTCATAGAGTACAACTCACAATGTACACCTCATAGGGGACACCTCAGCCTCTCCCCTAACTTGGCCAAGTCTATAAAGAGAAGGCCATTTTCACCATTCAGGATATATCAGGTTTAGCTTATAGAAACTCTGTAGAAATCACTCTAGCCATCCAACATCCATCATACATCAAAAACATCCATCTATCATTAGTGTTTTCATTAGATTTATTATGATCTCTATGATTTAGATAGGTTATCAACAAAGAAGGCTATTTTTGAAGGTGACCCAGTGAAAAATCAACAAAGTAGCAGCATCAAGACACCATTTACTTCATATTTTGCAAGTTCGATAAAAAACAAACAAGTTCACACCCTAGGGTGTGAAATTATAGGTCCTAGACAAGTTCATAGGCCCCCCTGGAAACCTAATTTTCAAAATTTTAGAGGCTCCAAAAATGGGTAAATATGCTTCCTAACCCTATCTATCAATATTATATACATTTATAAGTATGTTTTAAGGTCTTTTTGTCTATATAAATATGGAGTTTGACTAAGGCAAGCCCCCAAATGTTATAACCAGATTTTGCAGGCCCAACAAGTACAAAGGACAAATCAAACCAATAGTGGCCCATGTGCAAGAAGCCCACATGCATTGAGGAACATCCAAAAGATGAATCTTGCTACTTTTTAAGCACCTTGACAAGGGTCCTTAGGGAAGACCCAATTGTAGCCCTCATGAAAAAGTTGTAAAAAGGATTTACTTTGTAACTGCCTTTATTTCAATATAAAAATAGTGGTTCTACAATTTCATTTATGAATTGTAGTCTTTTGAATGGTTTCATTTTGGCACGCCTGGTGGGACATTTACAGAAACTATGCAAAAACAACAATGCAGAGTATGAAGCCTTAATTTTAGGTCTTCAAGCAACCATAGCTATGGGAATAAAGCATATCAGGATATTTGGTGATTCTTAACTTGTTGTTAGACAAATCAACAGAGAATACCAATGCAAATAACCTACCATAAAGCTTTACCATGAAGTAGCAATGAAATTGCTTGACAAATTTGATTGGTATAAAATCAATAGTTTACCATGTTTGACTAATAGATTTGTAGATGCGATGGTCTCTCTAGGATCATTGATTCCAAAGAACTTCGTAGGAGAGGTACAACCACTCATTGTTACAATGATATCTAAATATGTAATTATTCGTGCTGAATCTAAATATAAAAAGGATGTTTGCTTTATCCATTCGAAGTCATATGAACCTTGGTCAAACTAAATAATAGCCTTCCTCAAGTTTTGAACACTCCCATTAGATATGTTACGGACTTCTAAACACACTTTCAAGAAAAAAATAGCTCGTTTTACTCTCTTGGGAGACGTGTTGTATAGACATGGTTATGATGGAGTTCTCCTTCGTTATCTCGAGCTTGTAGAGGCACAAAGAACCATATTTGAAGCTCATGATGGTACTTGTGGTGGTCATTTTAGTGGAATGGCCATTGCAAAGCATATTTTATGCATAAATTATTATTGTCCCACCATGGAACGTGACTGTTGCACATATATCAAGCATTGCAAGCAATTTCAAGAGCATGCTAATTTAACTCATGTACCATCACAAGCATTATAGCCTATTCAAAGCCTTTGGACCTTTTAACAATGGGGTCTTGATTTGATTGGAAAAATCTCATCTACTTCCTCCAAATAACATACATTCATCATCACAACCATTGAATACTTCACAAAGTGGGTTGAGGCAATTCCTCTAGTGATGAGTGTCATTTATCCTTCACCATTTAATCAATATATGTCAGTCCAGGGTGGTGTCCAAGGCTATATACGAGAGCAGGGTGTAGCAGATTGTAGGTTTAGTTCATTTAACTCAGGGCTTTATTGGTGAGGCAGTTAGTGTCTTGGGGTGTTTGGTACTCCTTCTAACATCCTAGAAATGCTAAAATACTTCCTTTGACAAAGAAAATGAAACTAAACTATTGAAAACTAGAAATTGCATGAATCAAATCCACACTATTCAGAAAAGTAAAACTGTTGCAGAATTCAATTGACAAGAAATAAGTTGCAGCAAACTGATAATGAATTATTGCAGAAAATGAAACTTCTAAAAGGAAAACATCACACCATACTTTGCAGAAAATGACAAAAATTGAAATATCAAAAAATGACAACTAAATGTGCAAAATCTGTAACAACTTTATTCTAATACAAATTCTGGAAATAGTGCAAAAAATAGAAAGCTGAAAATACTGTGCTAAATTCTGGAAATGTGAAACTAAAATTAACCACTAACTTGCAACTACTAATCAAGAAGTATTGACCTATGCATCAACCAAAAACTCTACAAAAACTATCAGTCTTCTGCTGCCCTGCTGTAGCCAGAATAAGCAGAATTTTGTCAAGGGAAAAACCCTCCTCTGGGCCTAGAAGTGGCCCTTGCTTCCTGAACCAAAGGAGGTGAGTGAGCTTGCTCTAAACTAAGAAGTTCTCACACTTAATTCAAAATGAAACATGAATCATAATATTGCACCCTTTTATTTCATATTAGCAACATCACAACAATGCAGGAAGAGACCTGCAGAATATTGTATTGTTGTAGTAAATACAGATTCAGAACACCTAAAACATGCTATAACTATCTTCAGCTACCTATTCTCCTATATGCTCAACCATATGGGAGCATTTTATTTATACAAAATAGAATGCATTACAGATAAGGTTTACTGCTATTATCTGGGACTGTTACAACAGTTTCAGTCCAGGTCTTCCACAAATGCAGAGTTTTGACTCTTCTGTCCCTATCCACTCTAAGTGCTGGCATCCAAAGTGAGGAACAAGTGTGAGTTTGGATAAGGTGTCTTCTGAGATGACTTTAGTCACCATTTACTCCTTTTCAAAAATACCTTTAAGCAGTTCCAAACTGTCTGCGCTCATTCCAGAATTGCTCTGGAATATCAGGCAGCAGAACAGGAAGACTGCTATTTCATCAGCAGAAGTTTATGCAATCGGTTGTGGTGGTAGGTATGGTCTCCTTAGGCATCCAGAGGACTAGTTCCATCCTTGACTTGGGCTGGGATGGACAAATTCCATGCCATGTTGTAGATGTACAACTGGCTAGAATTTGTATGACAAAGTCTAGTTTTCCTGCACAGTCAACAACTTGACAACTTTTTGGCGCCTAAAAGTTAATTTAAAAGTGAGCAAATGGTGGCATATATTTGTGGATGGATGGTAAACCTTATACATAGATTTCTTACATATGATAACACTTAAATTAATGCAGAATTATAGGAATAAATAGCCAAAACACTGAAGAAAATATGGATAAATCAGTAAAAATAGAGCATATGCACTTTCCCTATCTTAACATGCAAATATCATCACACAATGCATAATATCCTATAATTAACATAAAATCACATCACAAATAGTTCCATATGAGTCTTAAAAGTTTATAAAAGAAGTCTTTAAATGAGGCAATCTCCTGCCTCATCATTCTCCCCCAACCTATTCTAATGCATGTCCTCATGCATTCTGCTCTACAACAATGGCACAAAGGTCCAGCTCCAGATATCATTCATCATACTTCCATAGTCTGCTTCCAATCTGGTAATATCCCTTATGCATCTGAATTTCTTTGAGCCACTCTTGGAATTGGTCTTCTGGCTGAGCATCATTGTCAAAGAAGTGTGGAACAGGAGTTATGATAGTAGGCATCCTGTACCTGAGTCCAATCCATCATTATTTGGCCTCAAGTATAGTTTGAATTACACCCGTAGCCCTTCCCTGAGACCAGATCAAGTTATTAGGTGAGATAGGTTCTCTTTTCTGTAATGATATGGGCAGTTCACCCCATCTGTTTCTACAGGCTGACAATGCATCAACAAAGGAGGCTGCACAAAATGTTTGGAACCCATCTATACATACTTGAAGATTTCCTAGGTACATTCTCCTTACTTTTTCATTCCTGATGAGAGCATAATGTTGATTTGTAGAGGTCCTATGATTCAGGTGCACAGGCCTGATCAGTAAAATAGCTTGAGTCTCTAAAGACTTACTAGTTCTCTTTTGTTGTTCCCAATAGAGCTGGTTCTGCAGCACTGACTGAAAGGCTCTGAGCTGAATGTCACCAGTAAATATGTGAGGAAGAAATAGAACTTCAGTTGGTAAAAAGAAGTTATGAAGGAATAATTCACACAACATATTTTGATCTTCCATAGAGCTCTTGTAGAAAGCCTCTAAAAATTCCCCTAGTGTCTCAAAAGTATGGGTAAAACTAGAGGCAATCCTCATGGTCTACCATCGGAGGTATTTTTCCTTCAGAATTAGGCTATAAAACCTAGCAGGCCTCCTGCATTGAACCATACACTCAAAAATTTGACATACATTTTGAATTTTCTCCTTTAAGTCTTTAATTTCAGAATCTTTCCTTTTTATCTCCTCCTTTAAGTTCTGTTGTGATGAAACCTTCTCCTCCAACTGTTGGCATCTAGCTACCCAAAAGGTTACATCCTCATTATATTTCACAAGTGAAACTGTATCAGGTGGTCTAATAATAGGCTGCATTTGAGGAACTATTTCCACCTGGACACCAACATCTACTGTCTCTACTACAAAATTTTTTGTTTGCACTTCAGCCTCAATCACTTCAATTTCAGGAATGACAATATGTGGGGGTGATTGAAAAATTACCTATTCTGGAAGTACCATGCTTGCCTCTGCTGGTGGAGCTGTTGCATCAGTTTCTTGCTGAGGTTCCTTAGACACTTGCATGAGTGCCCCTGCCTATCCATCCTCTGAATCCTGTTGTTTCTGTTGTGGTATCTCTGCTTCTTCCGGTGCAGCTCTGTCAACAGAACCTCTCTCTGTATTCCCTACTAAATTTATTAGCAAATTTGCTAATTCATCTCCTAAATCTGTGTGAGAGGGTTGCTGCTCCAAAAGTGTAAGCCTATTTTTCACAGTTTCGATCTCTTGCCATAGTTTGGCAATAATGTCATCTTTTTCCTTTAAAGTGGTTTCATTCTTTTCAATCCAACTGGTCTGGGTTTTAATTACACTTTTGGCTGCATGGAGTTGAGTTTCAACATCAATTTCTTCCTCCTCCCCTGAACTTGAATTATCTGTTTCTTCTGTTCCTGCTTCATCAGAGTCAGGATAATCAACAAGGGACTCCGACTGACTGGTAGCAATTGTATCCTTTTGTGCTTCTCTTGTTTCAGTCCGCTCCTCAGAATTAGAGGAATAATTAAAAGAAAAGGAAGGTACTGATTCCATTAAAACATCTTCATGATGAACATCAACATTGACTTCCTCATTGGTAACATTTTCAACTCCTTCAACCTCTTCATCTTGTCCACCAATATCAACATTTTGTTCCATTCTTTCCTCTGTTTGCACATTCCCTTCATCAGCAACCCTCTTCAGTCTTGAAGACCTCCTTAGTTCTAAAATAGACGGCCCTCTGCACCTTTTAGTTCTAGCCTCAAATATTCCAATTGGCAGGGTAGATGGTTCCCCTGTCTCAGAAATGTGAGGTGGTTGTGGTTCTGCTGCAAAGGTAACTTTTCATTTTCGCTCAGAACCAACATGTTGTTGTGTTCTCATTTTTGATGAAGGAGGCCCTTCAAGAAATGAAGGAGCTGCTCCAGCAGAAGTCCTAAGTGTAGGTGTAGGATTAGGGTTAATTTCCTCAGTAAATTCATCCCATGTTTGGAAGAAACGGGCAAAATTCTTGGAATTGCCCCTGAAATGATGTCTACAAATAACCTTAATTAATCCATGATGCTTAGGATAACCTTTTCCTGCTTGGTACTTTTTGGACATGTTGGCCAAGTCTTGGTGCAAGTACAAGGGTACATTAACTCTTAGTTCAGGGTTTTCATGGCCATAACGAAGGTGAGTCAAAATTCTCATATGGTGGCCAGAGAGAACAGGGAATTGACCATCGCAGGTAAGAAACCTAATTACCCAAACAACGACTTCATCCCATGGTGTCTATAAACTAGTCCGCTTAACACCCTTACAGATATTATTACTCATTATATACTCAATTGGTCTATCATTTTTACCCCTAAATTGATTAACCAGCTCTTTTAAGGTGTTCTTTCCAGACTTCCCTATATGAATTCCTTGTAAAGGTAATTCTATAATTTCACTGAGGATTTGTGGACTTACTTGGATGGTCATTCCACTAATCTGCACCTTGTTCCCTCGAAAAGTTTGTGCAAATTCCACTGCTAGCCCTTCTGAATGCCCTTCGAACTTTCGTAGGAAAGGTAGGAAACCGCCTTCGGTGAAAATCCGTAGACACTCTGAATCCCTTTGCAAATACTCAATATTCTCTGGTTCAATTCTATTTTTCTGTCCTCCCATGGTTCAATTCAAGTTCCTCAGGTTTGTTTTTCCACCAACTCTGTTTTGTTCTTAGTTCTGTGAGAATTTGCTGCCAATGTCGTGTTTACTCGTTCTGGAATGGAAAGAACAAAGTTTTTAGGGATAGTAAACACATGCACAATACCAGAATGATGAATATGCATGCAGACTTGAGAGGTGGCAGCATTCAATTAATCTAGAGCCCTTTTTCCTCGCATGCAGTTTAATGTTACGACGTTTGCGGTGACGTGGCTCCTGGAATTTATGAAAATTGCCTCGTTAAAATTACTTTTCTTACTTGAAACGTGTGCCAACCAATCACACGCAACGAATTAATTTAGAAGGTCCATGCCTATTAAAAATTTGTAGAGTGGCACAACTTCCGAATTTGATTAGCATGATTTCCATGTGTGCACGGAGATTACGTTGATTTCAAGCCTATGCCACGTGGATCCGGAGTTAAAATGAATTAACCATTTGTTAATTCATTCTTAACTCTTATCTCTATTCCATTCTAGAGCAGAATAGTTTCCAGAGCTATCTTTAAAGAACATTCTTGTGCAGGGCCTTCGTTCTAAGCAGAATGATTAACCAGCTCTGTTTCCAGAGCAGGCTTCATTTATTCTTTTGACAACTTCTCTGGAACTAAATGCATGTGTTTATGCTAATTAAATATTTTATGCATCATATAATACATATTTACAATATTAAAATGGAAAAAGACACATACCTAAAAAAACTTTTCTATCCATATTTTGTACAAATGCTGATTCCAGTTGTTTCTGCATTAACTTTTACAAGGTGCAACAAGACAAAAGGAAAAACATAAGTGAAATAGATGTGATGGAATGATCTGAATGAACCAGAGGTGAGTTCGACCCGATGGAATGAGGAATAGTGAATGGAATGATGATGAAATGATGACGAAGAATGGATAAGATGATGATGGAAATGAGACAAACATGTCGGGAAAACCGGTTTTCATGTAAGCCAAATTCAGATGTGCCTCGTAGAGGTTTTTACAATCTGAATTTTTTTATTTATTTATTTTTTTCATTCATTTTTTTCATTTTTTTTTCTTTGGTGACATTACTTGATTGAGTCGGTCTTGGAAGCAATGGTTGCTTCCAACACCATTACATCCATGTTTCCCACTTGGTTGAGAAACTCCTCCTTGGTTAACGACTTATGATATACACGGAGACGATGACCGTTAACCACCAAATTTCTTCTTGAATCATCAATTGGTGAAAGACGCACAACTCCATTGGCAAACACCTCCTCAATCTCATAAGGTCCGAGCCACCGGGTCTGCAACTTGCCAGGAAAGTCTTCATATCGGGAGTCAAACAACAAAGCCCAATCGCCTTGTTGAAATTTCTATTGTTGAACATGACTATCATGCCATAGTTTGTGTTGTGCCTGGATCACCTCAGTCTGGTGCAATGCATCTCTCCGTAGCTCATCCAATGCATTGAGCTATAGGATCCGGTTCGTTTGAGCCTGTGACAAATCAATACCAACTTCCAAAGCAGTCCGAAGAGTTAGCAATTCAAATTCAACAGGTAAAAGGGGCTTTTTTCCATAAACCAATTCGTAAGGGGTAAATCCAGTAGTGGACTTCCAGGTGGTGTTATAGGCCCAAATTGCTTCAGGTAACTTCTCCACCCAATTCCTTCTATGGGCTGATATGGTTTTGGTCAAGATCCTCTCTAACTCCCTATTTGTCACTTCCACTTGTCCATTGGCTTGTGGATGGTAAGGTGAGGATTTTTGGTGTTTGATTTCATACAGCTTGGTGAAGGCTTCAACAAATTTTGAGGTAAACTGAGGTCCCTGATCAGTGGTGATAGATTGTGGGGCTCCAAATCATAGAAATATTTGTGAATACAGGAAATCAACAACTTTTTCCTCTCGGGCATGCTTAAAAGCATGGGCTTCTACCCACTTGGTTACATAATCAGTACATACCAAGATATGCACTTTCCCTTGGGAAGGTGGATCAATGGGTCCTACAAAATCTAGCCCCCACCTCTCAAATGGTTCTGTACCTAATTGAGGTTGTAAAGGCATTTCACTAGTAAAAGTAGGCTTACCCATCCTTTGGCATGCATCACAATTTCTGACATACCTTTTGACATCTTTGTGCAAGGATGGCCAGTAGTAACCAATACCCAAAATATTTCGAATGGTATTCTTCACTGAATAATGCCCTCCTGATGGTTCATCATGACATGCTCGTAGGATGTCATATACCTCGTCCTTGTGAATACACCTATGCAAAACATGGTCAGGACTGCATTTAAACAATAAACCTCCTATCCATTCAAAAGAAGAACTTTGCTTGATCAATTGTTTCTTTTGTTTAGGAGTAAAGTGAAGAGGAATCTTCCCTGTAGCTAAATAATTAGCTATATCTGCAAACCATGGAGATTGTACAGAAACAACAAACAATTTCTCATCAGGAAACACATCCTCAACCAATTCCTCCGTATCTACATTTGGCAATCTTGACAAAAAATCTGCCACTACATTAGACTTCCCTGGTTTATTAACTATAGTAATATCAAATTCCTGTAGTAGTATTAACCAACGAATAATTTGTGCACTAACCAAAGGTTTATTCATCAAATACTTTATAGCAACATGGTCTGTGTGGATGAATACAGGATATCCTATGATATAGTGTCAAAATTTGTTAATAGCATACACCACAACTAAAAATTCCTTTTTGGTTGTGGTATAATTATTTTCAGCTCCAGTCAAATTTTTACTAATGTAGTATATGGCATAATGTTGTCCATCTTCAATCTGTCCTAATGCAGCTCCAATAGCAGTATTGGAAGCATCAATTTGAATGTGGAAGGGTAACTCCCAATTAGGACCTCTCAATACAGGTGGAGTTGTTAATTTTTCCTTTAAAGCTTCAAAGGATTGTTGACACCCAGCAGACCAAACAAATTTAGAATCCTTTGTTAACAATGCAAACATTGGATTAGCAATAGTACTAAAATTGGCAATAAATCTGCGATAAAAGCCAATATGTCCTAAGAAACTATGCACATCAGTTTGAGTTTTTGGGGGAGGAAGGGTTTTGATAACCTCTACCTTCTTAGGATCAACTTTAATTCCACAAGCAGAAATATGATGTCCAAGAACAATTCCTTCCTCCATCATCAAGAAACATTTCTCAGGATTTAGAGACAAATGATATGTTTCACAGCAGTATTAAAATTTTTTCAAGTTGTTCTAAAGTATATTCGAATGTATCTCCAAACACTGTGAAGTCATCCATATAAATATCTACACTTTCATTCGTTAGATCAAAAAAAATAGCCAAAATAGCTCTCTGAAATGTTGTTGGTGCATTACACAAACCGAAGGGTAATACTCTGTAAGCAAATGTGCCCCAAGGACATGTGAAAGTTGTCTTTTCCTGGTCCTCTGGTGTGACTTGAATCTAATTATAACCACTAAAACCATCTAGGAAATAGAAAAATTTCTTACCAGCAAGGGTGTCCAATACTTGGTCTATAAATGGTAATGGAAAGTGATCTTTATGTGTGGCCTTATTCAATTCCTTGTAGTCCACACATACTCTCATATTTCCATTTTTATTTGGAACAATAACCAATGGTGAAACCCACCTACTGTCTAAAATTGGATAAATGAATCCTACATCCAATAGTTTTTTGATTTCTTCCTTAACAATATCCTTCAGAGCGGGATTCAAATGCCTTTGTGGTTGTCTTACTAGTTTGACATCTTCTATGTATATCCTATGTGTACACACATCAGGGTGAATACCAGTCATGTCCTTATAACTCCAAGCAAAATCCTGAACATGTCTCTGCAAAACAACAAATAATTTGGCTTCTTGCTCATTAGTCAGCCAACTATTAATGTTCAAAAGTTTCCTTGGCTGTATTTCAATCTGCTTAATCCCTTGATAAACAGAATTGACAGCCTCATATTTTTTGATTAAAGCATTTAAGGGACAATGATGTGGTTGCAGAGTATGAAATACTCTTGATTCTGGTGTAAATGTGATACCTGATGGGATCATTTGCATAGGACAGGTGAAAGAAGTTAGATGATGATGATGCCAACCATGTGGTAGTGTGAAGGAGTTTTCTTTTGTGGAATAGGTGACAAATGTTCAACAATTTGTTCTTCATCTTTCCATAACAAATGATGGACAAGAATTTGATCATCCCTAAGGCCTTCTTCGTGCAATGTTTTCACCAAAACTGTTTCATGTTCAAAGATTTCTCTTTTTGGTGCATTAAGTGAAGAAATTGACGAAGCACTCAACTCATTCTTATTGATTTGCATATAAAGATTACAATGTAGTTGATTAACCACCAAGTTGGTTAATCAACTAATTCGGAGAACGCCTATGAGCGTTATTTTAATATTAGTGCTAATAATGTGATATAACATAACAACATATGCTAACATCCCCCCTTATTACATTATTGGCAAATTCCAATAGTATCACGAAATTTTTCATATTTGATACGTCCAAGTGCTTTGGTAAAGATATCTGCTGTTGGCAATTTTGGGTACATTGGGTACATTGCTTTTGCTCAAGTGTATAAGTTGTCATTGATGTCAAAAGGCATTTTTGTGTTGATATCAAAAAGAGTGTGATGTCAAAAATATCTTGAGAAGCTTCATAATGTTAAAGGGTTTTTATTAAAACCATGGTGACAAGGTTAAAGGTTTTTCTTAAAACCATTTGGACTCATTAAGGGTTTTTATTAAAACCAATCTTAACTTAATGCAAAGGTTTTTACTTCTTGAAAAACCTTGAAGGTCCATGTTTATTATTAATAATTAAATTAACTCAAACCTTTGACAAGGGTCTAAGTTTAATTTATTATTAATAAAATAATAATAATTATTATTAAAGGGTCTTTCAACCCTTAAGCGACGGAGAAAAAATAATTCTTTCGTCGATATGTTGCCATCGTTGGAGGAGCGCCGACATCAAAAAATTAAGGAGAAATGGCTATATAAGTGGGGATGTTTTTCTAAAGTGAGCACCACCCGATTAATTGGAATCTGTGATTTGCGTTTGCTCTGTATCATTTGAATAGCGCTTGGCATCTGCGATTTACGTTTGCTCTGTTTCATTCGAACAGTGCTTGGTGTCTTCGATTTGAGCTTGCTCTGTGTCTTCGAATCTCCGATTGATGTCTTTGAAATCGTGCTTGATCTGTGTCTTGGAAACCATGCTTGGCATACTTGGATTTGAGCTTGGGCTGCATCCTTACTTTATGCTTGACGTTAGTGGATTGGCAATTGCACCTGAACTGTGTTTTTCCAGATTGTGCTATGAGATGATTAATGCAAGCATTCAGTGACTTACATTTTGGACAACGCTCATCAGTTTGCATGTGGTATGTGGAAGACATTTATGTTTTCTAGTTTCTTGGTGTCAAAGGAAGATAAAATAAAGGGCAACACTATATTTCTTTGTTGGGCACTTGTGACCCAACGACGGTGGAATTTTAGCGAAGGCGCTAGAAGGCAGAGGTGCCGAGTTCGATTCTCTTCGTTGGTGATTTTCTTTTGGTCGTGGTGTGCAAAGGATAGTGGTTGTGAATGCGCTGGAGGTATAAGGTTAAGGTATCATATTTGCTTTGACATTGTTTTATTGATGCTTAATGTTTATGTGGAGTAATAAGGTGTAAAGAGGTTTTACTTTGTATGTATATTATACTTCGGTGGTTTTTATTAAGTTGGAGAAATAAGGTGTTAATTTGGATCTTTATTATTGTTTATTATTGTATAGTTGCTAACTCTAATTGGTGGCAAATTGAGAGTTAGTGTTGTGACAGATTTCGAGTTATCCTTCTTCATCAAAGTAAATGTATGGGCAAATTCTTCCATGTATGCTGTTGATGGCATATTTTCTGAAATTGAGTTTGGAGTGAAAAGGTTGTCTACTAGGTATTTTTGGTGTAAATCTTATTTTTTGGATATTGAAGATTGTTTATGCATTAAAATCATTGATGAGTTTTTGGGTGAATGCATAATTCTGGTTGAGGAAGAGGAAGCATTTTTGCACTAGGGTTTATGTTAGTAAGTCTTGCTACTTGCATTGAGATGATGAAACCCTTAGTTGGCTGTTTTGATATTGATGGTTGAGTTGCTTCCATAGAGGTTATTTTTGATCAAGTTAGTGCTTTACTTGATACATGATATTGGGATTATTCTATTGAGTTGATTTGAACAAGTTATTCTTTGCATTTGGTGATATTGTGTTGGTGGCTGTTTTGTTCAAATATCCTTGGAGGGAAAAGGATTTCTACTTGTTTCCTTTTCTTGTGATGATTGGTTGAATGCTTCAAGGTTGATGTTGAGTTGAATGGTGTTGGTTGACTAAACCTTGCTTGATGAGCATTGTTGTTGAAATCCTAATTGTTGGTAAAAAGAATATGAGTATCATTGTTATATGAGATATTGCATGGTTGGAAATTGTTGGGTTGTGTTTCATATCCTTGAGTAAAGCATACTACATCTATCTTATTCTTTTGAGATTGAGATTGAGTTGAGATTGAGATTGGGAGTTAAGTATAGAACATATTGAGTCTCTAACAATTCTCTTTATGCTTTTATGAGGTTTATGAATCACATTGGGTCTCTAACAATTCTCTTTGTGGGTTGATGCTAAGCAAGTTTTTCTTGGTGAGCTTGCTGAGGTTTTGGAAAGGTTTCGATGGGGACTTGTGAGCAGGTTTTGGACAGGTTCCGGTGGGGACTTGTGAGCAGATTTGGACAGGTCCTAGCAAAGGACTTGTGAGCTGAGTTTTTGATAGTTCTATCAGAGAACTTGAGGACAGAGGTGCATTGGTTCTTTGAGAAGAACCTGAGGATAGATTTGGCAAGTCTTTGAGAAGGCTTGTGTGGAGAGGATTGATTTGTTCAAGAGTTGGAAAGATCTGACAGACAGAGGAAGACTTGTACTAGATCGACTAACTGTGTTTGGTATAGGTAGCTGAGCTACTGTGGATGTGATCATAGAAGGCAGAGGTCTCTTAGGCTAAGCATTGAGGATAGGAGGTCTTCGGTGGAAAGAAGTTCCATGTGCTGGCAAGAGGTAGAGGCAGTTGATCTTCCGAGGGATCATTTCCGGAGCGAGAGGGGAAGGTATCTCTTTTGAGCAGAGGCTCATAAATTTAGATTGGGGGAAGGTGTCTCCTTTGGGCCGAGGCTCATAAACATTGTAATTGGGAAGGTTTCCCAAAGAACTTTGAGATAACTTTTAGAGAAAATTTTTGTGGACGTAGCCAAGGCATTCTGGGTGAACCACGTTAAAATTGGTGTCACTTTGTGGATGATATTGTGCATTATTTTGATATTTCTTTGGATATATTGCTTTACAATTTTGAAATATAAAGGAAAAAGTAAAAAGAGGTCTTATACTATTCACCCCTCCTCTCAGTATAAGCTTGTGTTCTTCAATTGGAGCGGGTGCCTTCGAAAAGTTTAACAGCTTGAAGGAAAAGCTAGTAAAGAACACAATGGATCATTCAAGTGGCAATGCAGCACCTATTCTTAATGGGTCAAATTTTGGTCTTTGGAGTGCAAGGATGAAGGTTCATCTAATGGCACTTGGGAATGAGGTTTGGGAAGTGATTGAAGATGAGTACACTATTCCTGAACATGGTCCTAATACTAAAGAAGAAAATCTCCTACATCACAACAATTCAAAAGCAATGAATGCAATCCTGAAAGGCTTACAGAAAGCGAATCTCACCAAAGTGATTCACTACAAGACAACTAGTGAAATGTGGAATCAGTTGAAGGTGGTTCATACAGGTGATACAAATGTCAGAAAGGCCAAGTTGAGACACTTCAAAGGTATGTTTGAACAACTCCAAATGAATGATGATGAAAATATTAGTGACTACATGCTTCATATGGATGAGGTTGTTAACTCCATGAAAGACTTAGGTCTTGAGCTTGCTAAAAATGATGTTTGTGATAAGATTTTAAGATCTCTTCCTAATAGATTTAGTGAAAATATTTCTGCTATTGAGGAAGCTAAATATTTGGATAAGTTGAAAAAGGATGAGCTCCATAGTATACTTGCAGCCATTTGAGTTGAGAATTCAAGTGAAGGTTGATGTCAAGAAAGAGGCAGCTTTCAAGGCCACCAAGAAATCCAAGGGTAAACAAACTTCAAGAGAGTGATGAGTCTTCTAGTGATGAAGAGGCATATTATAGCAAGAAAGGCAAGTTCTCTAGAAAGCACAAAAATATGAAAAATGTAAGATGTTTCAATTGTGGAAAGTTTGGTCATTATGCTACTGACTGTACTGTTGCCAAGGATGAAAGTGATGAAGATAAACAAGACTGTAAGAGCAAGGATTCTGAAAATCACAAGCATCACAGGAAAAACAAAGATGAGCATAGCAATCAAGGAAAGAGGTACTCTCACAAACACAAGAAGAGCTTCTACCTAGACAAGGCAAGTAAGTGTTCTAGTAGTGATAGTGAAAGTTCTTCTAGTGATAATGAAAATGAGATGTTGTTCATATCAGAAAAAGAGGAAGAACCAAAACATAGATTCATTATCATGAAATGTCTTAGATGTGAAAATTTTGGTCACCTTGAGGATGATTGCACAAATAATGATTTGGTTTCTAGTATGTATGAAGATGCTTCAGAAAACTATAAGGAAGATGCATGTATGGTTTTTGAAAAGGGTAGCACCTCTAGTGATAAGAAATCTGAAAAATACTTTGATGATTCAAAAAGCAAACATATAGATGAAGGTGAAGTAGATCTTAAACGTGAAATTATTAGTGCTCTTAGTGCTTTTAAAAAGGAAAGAAAGAAGAATGCTAGACTCAAGGATAAGTTAGATGAATGTTGTATGGAGAGAGATGATCTTATAGAAAGTCTTGACTTCTCTATAGCTAAGACACAAGAACTCAAGGAAGAGTTAGAGTCTAATGTTCTTGAGTATAGTGAGTTAGAACAGAAAATGGCTTCTTTGAAAGAGAAAACTAAAGAGTACAAGGATAAGCTTCATAGGTTTCAAGATAGCTCCAAAAAGGTTAAGTCACTCATCAAAGGTCAAAGAAAGACAACAGATAAAACATGCCTTGGTTTTGTTAAGCCTCACAAGGAACAAGTTGGAGAGTCTAGTAAGAGACTCCAAAAGGAAGAGAGTTCTGATGAGGAAAGTATTTCAGATCATGAGTCCTTGAATGATAGATGCACAAAAACAAAAAATAGAATATAGAATGAGAAGAAGAAGTTTTCAGAGCCTAAGAGGTCAAATAAAGGAAAGTTTCAAGGTAGATGTTTTGCTTGTCATAGGTTTGGTCACATAGCTTCACATTGCATGACTCAAGTAAGGAAGGTAAATGCCAGTTTTAGAGGTGGTAATTTCTTTCAAGGGTATTGCTACTCTTGTCAACAGTTTGGGCACAAGGCAGTTTATTGCAAGGCAAATATCAGGAACAAGTTTGATCAGAACAGGTTTGGTCAGAATAGGTTTGGTCAGAACAGGTGGATTCAAAGAACAGGTATGCCTAAAAGAAATAACATTGTTACTTGTTATAAGTGCAACAATGAAGGTCACACAGTCAAACAGTGTAGAGCTAAAATTCTAGAATACAAGAACAGGAACAGTGGCATGATCAGGTCCAAGGATCAAGGCATGGATAAGAACAGGGATGAGAACAAGAACAAGAACAGTGACAGGAACAAGAATATGGACAAAGAGTTCAAGAGAAGGCCTAGTAAGGAAGTTATATATGCTGATGATGATCAGTGCCTAATGGGAGTTTTTATCCCACCCCAGAATTAATCACCTCATCAGGAGGTGGGGGAGGGACTAAGCTAAGAGACTCATTCTTAGTCTTGAGCCCCAAAGGTGGCCCTTTGCCATTGATGACAAAGGGGGAGAGATATGAGTAAGGGGGAGAGCTTCAAAGTAAAGAGGAAAGCTTCAAGTTAGGGGGAGCAAAACTTCAAAGGAATATTCTCAGTTGTGGGTACAGTTGGTCAGTTGTTAGCTCAGTTGGTTTTAGTTTTGGCTCTTGAGAAGTGTTTTCAGTAAAGGTTTGCCATCAATGACAAAGGGGGAGATTGTTGGCAATTTTGGGTACCTTGGGTACATTGCTTTTGCTCAAGTGTATAAGTTGTCATTGATGTACCCTTTAACATTATGTACCATGGTACCTTGGGTACATTGCAATTTTGGGTATTTTGGGTACCTTGGGTACATTGCTTTTGCTCAAGTGTATATTTTGGAATGTGCATGAATGCTTTACATCCAAACTCCTTCAGATGAGCAATGGAAGGTTTCTTACCACTCCATGCTCCTTGTGGAGTCTTCCCTTGTAGAGCTCTAGTGGGTGCTCTATTTAGGAGGTATGATGCTGTGTTTACTACTTCTGCCCAATATTGATCCTCAAGATGTGCTCCTTTTAGCATACATCGAACCATTTCCATGATGGAACGATTTCTTCTTTCTGCAACTCCATTTTGCTGAGGTGTATAGGTTGTAGTTAGTTTTATTTTGATCCCATGTTTCTTAAGAAACTCTGAAAACTCTTCATAGGTGTATTCCCCCCCTCGATCTGAGCAGAGGGTTTTTATTAAACATCCTGACTCCTCAACAAGTTTCTTGAACTGTAGAAAGTAGAGAAACGCTTCTGATTTCAACTGAAGAAAGAAAACCCACATATTTCGTGAGTAATCATCAACGAATAGTTGAAAATAATTTTTCCCACCATAGCTGGTTGGCATAGGACCACACAGATCGGTATGTACCAGCTCTAAAGGTTTTGTAGCTCGAGAGGAGCTTGCTTCAAAAGGCACTCAATGTTTCTTCCCTGCTAAGCAATCCGAGCAAACCGGTAAGATAGATGAGAGGGGTGGAAGACCTTTCACCATATCATATTTGTGTAATTCAATCAAATATCCAGAACTGAGATGCCCATAACACCGATGCCAGAGAGAGGTGGCCTCCTTTGTAGTTGCGACCAAAGCAACATGTGGAGTGGAAATAGCATCGAGAATAAACAAGCCATGTTTGTAAGAGCCGGTTGCAACATGTTTACCATTGTGTGTGATAAAACATCTCTTCTTGCCATTGACAACTCGAAACACGACTTTCATGTTTCTATCCAACTGTTGTGTGACTGATAGAAGATTATTGGCTAAGCCTGGAACATAGAGAACCTTTTCAATATGACAATTACCATCAGGAAGAGACACAAAAATATACCCTTCTCCTTTTACTTGATAGACATGATTGTCAACAATTGTGACTGGCTAACCCTCTTTCGCCACAAAAGTATCAAACCAGGATTTATCCCCAGTCATGTGTTTGCTAGCTCCTGAATCAATATACCATACAACATCTATCTGGGAAGATGAAGTATGAGTCATGAGCACCTTGTGTGCTCTTTCAGAGTCAGAATCTGAATTGAACTCAGGAGAATTTGAGTCTGAGTTGGATTCAGCATAAGAAACATGGCCTTTAGAGTGTTTATGCTTATTGTATTTTTTCTTGTTCTTGCCCTTCTTTTGTGGACCTCTTTCATTTGGTTGCTTTTTTACACCTGTTGGTGTCATGGTTATTCATGTCACAAATTTTGCAATATTTTGTATCTTGTTCCTGAGATTGCTTCCCTTTTCCTTTGGAAGAAGCACCTCATTTTTGAAATTGGCCTTGCTTTTTACCACTTTGTTGTGTGGAGAGAGCATTATCGGGCATATCATCTTTCTGGACCTGAGTTGCCTCCTCATTCTGAAGAAAGTTTACCAGTTCCACAAATTAGACTTGTCTACTAGAAACATTGAGAGAAGTGATCAACATCTTGTAGGAACTTGGTAATGCTATCAAGATAACAGAATTCAAGACATCATCATCCACAGGTTTTCCCATAGCATTCAATTTTGCTTTCAAGTCTGCCACTCTGCAAAGGAATATGTCAACTGTTTCTCTAGAACTCATACTTGAGTTTGAAGATGGAGAATAGTGGATTGATTCTTCCCTTCATACACTGTGATCAAAGCATCCCAGGCTATCTTACTAGTTTTTGCATCACAAATATGAGGTTGCACCTCATCTGTGGTAGCAAGCAAGATAAACACAAGATTCTTCTTATCTTTCTTATCCCAATCATATTGATCTGTTCCTATTGTTTAAGGACGTTTTGCAGTGCCAGTCACTACATCCCATAAATCTTCCAACTGAAGTATGGCTTTCATCTTTGTCTTCCATGGAACAAAGTTAGGACCTTTCAACAGTTGTGAATCTGAGAGATACTTATGAATTGTGGCCATTATGAAGGTTCCTTATACCACCAATTGGTCTCCCTTTCTTTATACCTACCAGATCGTTATATTGTAACCATTCAATATATAGCTGCCCTTACGTGAGGGAAAATATAGGTATTAGGAACAGTATACTACTCAATATGTACTCGCCCTTACATGAGGGAGACTATAAGTACACATGAGAAGAACAATATATTGAACATAGGCGATACTAAAAGGGCATCGTGTTGTTAATGACACCTACCATAGAAAGTTTTATTCTACATGTGTGGGGTGTAACTTCCCATAAATACTTTGGAAAAAACTTTCGTTAGGATTTACGCCTAACAACAATCACGATGTGGGTATGAAATGGGAAAAAAACTGGTTTGCCTTATTTCTCCTCGACGATTTATAGAGAACAAGCTCAGACGTCGTTGTTGCAGCTATATTAGGTGGTGAATACAGTAGTACAAAGCATGACAACATTACTTGTAAGTGTGGACCAGAGGTATCTCAAATACCGAACACTGTTGTGCAATAAATTGCACAAATAGGGTATAAATTTGGGGTCTTATACTTTGTTTAATTTATGATTGTGAATGCAAGAAAATAGAATATTTAAATGCAAAGGAAACAATCATAAATGCCCATAAATATTAGCACCTATTTCACATCTAGCAATTATTCTGCCAAATGGTTTGATTTCCCCCCTTTATCTGACAATTTTGCAAATGAATCATGTGAAAAAGAACTGAGATCTCCCCCCTTCAAATTGCAAAGTAGACAAGGATTGGGAAAAAAAATACCTAGAGAAACTCTCAAAAAATATTGGAGCTTGTCAAGGCGTCATGTAGACTGCTTAGGCATCAAATGGCCATTAGCAGATGTCATGGGCGTCAACTGTGCTGTTTCGGCATCAACAAAATGTGTAGAGCATAAAAAATATGTGCAGGGCATCAAAAAACTATGCAAAGCATCAAAAATCTGTGCAGGGCATCAAAAAATTATAGAGCATCAAAAATCTGTGCAGGGCGTCAAGATAACTTCCCCGAAGGGATTCAAACCCAAAACCTACTGCCTAACATTCACTGCCCTGACCATGTGAGCCAAAAGGCCTGACAGGAACAAGCGTGAACCTGGATCTATTTACAGCCTTGGGGCCGGAGACAGGAAAAAAAAAAATTATCCCACATGGCCTCCATTATGGGAGGGTTTAAGAACTCTGAAAGCTCCTTAAGCTTTCGGTTGCCTTCGAGCAACCACCCCTAGTCCGCCCTTTTGCCTCCACAGCCATCTCCCTAATCCATCGCTCTATCTCCTTCCTCGATCTATGTCTTGTTCGCTCGTCAGTCTATCTGCATCATCCTCGGTCTACGGTCTACGTCCTATTCACTCGTCAGTCTACGTCCTATCCTCTCATCCTGTTTGTTCATCAGTCTACGTCCTGTCCGCTTGGTCTACGGTCTGTGTCCTGTTCGCTCGTCAGTCAGTCTATGCTTTCCCGTCTTGTTTGCTCGGTCTACGTCCGTAGCTCTGATGCCATGAAGAAATTGATGAAGCACTCAAATCATTCTCATTGATTTGCATATAAATATTACAATGTAGTTGATTAACCATCAATTTGGTTAATCAACGAATTCGAAGAATGCCTATGAGCGTTATTTTAATATTAGTGCTAATAATGTGATATAACATAACAACATATGCTAACATTAAGTTCTTCGATATGTTCCTTTACTACGACTGTGGCCAAGGTGACAATGGCTTCCTATTCTTCATAAGACTCAGGGTACTATTTATCCAAAACATTTAGCTGAAGGTTGGGCTGGTGGATACAAGGAAATATTTTTTAGGTCTACACAATTTGAAATGGTCATCTCACCTGACCTATAGTCCATAAATGTAGCTGCAGTAGCAATCCAAGGTCATCCTAGAATAATAGGATAGCCATTAGCTAAATTTCTAGGCTGCAGTACAAAGAAATCTACAGGATATTCCCAAGAAGAGACTTCAATGGCAACATCCTCCAGAATTCCATCTGGTTTAACAACTGACCTATCTACCATATCCAAAACTATGGTAGTGGGACTAAGATTATGGAGCTACAATTTGTTCATGGTTTCTTTAGTCATTACATTGATTGCAGCGCCTAAATCAATAAGCACATTTGGAATTTGAACCAACCCAACAGTAATTGTCACTACTAGACTCCCTGGATCACTATACTTAGGAGGTACTAGTTTTCCTGAGAGTAGGTCAGGCAACTTACCTTCTACCTACATAGTTTTTGGAAATGCTTTCTTCTTCCTACCAAGATTTCTAATGCACAGATCCTGAATAGTTTTCCTAATCAGAGGTACTTCCTTTATTGCTTGCAACAAAGGAAGTGATATAGACATTTTTCTCAATTTTGTGATTAATTCTGATTCATAGGCTATTATAGTGTGGTCAAACCTTTCAGGATAGGGCAGGTCTATTATGACAAGTTTAGTTTTCCCTTGTACATTTTTTGTTTTTCCTTATTTTTGCCCTGTTTGCAATTTTTTTGGACTTGGTAGTTCTTGCTGTCCATCAAGTTATTCAATAGTGGGTGGTTCAGGTTCAGGTAAAACCTTCCCTGAGCGCAACTGGATGTTACTACAGTCAAGGACATGGACTGCAACAGTTTCTTTAGACTCAGCTCCATAAACAAGAGCTGCTTTTCTGTTGTTATTGGGGTTAACCATAGGATGAGCTGGAAGTGGAGGCTGCTTAACTGGCTATGTTTGCTATGGTTGAACTCTTCCCTAAAAAATTTGATTTGGGGATGGAAGCAAGTGTTGGTTTGGTGGTTGATACCTCTGTTGCCCTTGATAGGATGGGTATTGTTGCCCCCATATTTGCCCTGACTGATTTGGTACCCAAGATGGATTAACTGGATGCCATGGTTGATTCCAACCAGAATGTGACCAATCTTGAGGAGCTACCCAAGTTTGATTCCAAGGTTGAGGAGGAGGTTCTATGTACCCCCATGGCATATTCCAAGGATTCTATCCCCAATTTGAAGAAAAGTGAGGGGTATTTTGGTTTTGTATGAAGTTGCCTCCTGGCATTTGCCCAATAGCATGAAGTTATTCAACTTGGTTTTCTATAGCACTCCTAAGATGGGGCAAAAGGTGATATTTATTAGTTTTATGCTCATTTGAGCAAATGCCATAGATTGCTGAGATTGAGGTCTTGTCCAAAGGACAATCTTGCAGAGCATGCTTATTTCTACACCTAGGACAATAGATAGACAGGGGTGGTGAAGAATTGGATCTTGTATTCCTTTCTCCTAAAGTAGTGTTTAGTTGAACAAGTATATCAGTTTTCATATTAGCCATTTCTTCCATCAATTCTTTGATGTCTACATTATTAGGACTTTTCTTCTTCCTTTTGTCCCTAGTTCTAGAATAATTTATGCACAACTCTATAATGTCAGTAATCTCAAGTTGGTGTACATCTCATTTTCCCATTATATCCAGTACTTCCTTGGATTCATCTTGTAATCCCCTTAGAAAGATAGATTTTAACAATTCTCCTTCTATAGGACCAACTCTTTTTTGGATAAAAGCAAATATATCAACATAATCTTCCAAATTTTCATATCCTTCTTGTTTAATTCAAAATAACTCATCCTTTCTCTTACATACCCTGCAATACTCCTGATATTTGTCTAAAAATGTAGTTTCCATTTCATCCTAGGTATGAATGGAATCTGAGTCAAGACTCATGAACCAATGTAAAGTTGCATCTTTAAGTGTGGAAGGGAATAATTTCAGCTTTTGATTATCAATCATATAATCATATGTTTGACACAATATCTTAAACTCAAACAAAAACTGGTCAGGATCTTCAGACACTATTCCCCTAAATATTGGCAACACTGAGGGAGAAATGGTTTTCATAGGAGCTTGATGTCCAACAGTTAATTGTATAGGGTACTCAAAAGTTCTAGCAGGAGGTGGTGGTTGTGCCATGTTTTCCTCCTCTAATTTAATTGATTTAGCTTTTTATTTTTGTTCTAATAATGTATCAAGAATAGAAGAATGTCTAGTAGCAAGTGCTTCAAGAAGTTCTTCCTCAAAAGGTTTTGTAGATGGTTCAACTGATGAAGAAGATGATTCTCTTTTTACTCTATCAGGATAATCATAAACAGACAGATCTTCTCCTGTATGGGAAGAACACCTTTCTAGGAAGGAACTGGTTCTAATAAACTTCCCTCTCTTGTCTCTTGGCCTATGCATTCATGCCTATTTATTAAAATGAACTAAACCTTAGGTATCCAAGAACTATTTTCTGAGACAGGACCGTTTCTAGACTGCTAGACCTCTCCTAACAACACCTAAGGTTCCTTGAAAATGGTGCCAAAAATGATGAGTGTCATTTATCCTTCACCATTTAATCAATATATGTCAATCCAGGGCGGTGTCCAAGGCTATATATGAGAGTAGGGTGTAGTAGATTGTAGGTTTATTTCATTTAACTCATGGCTTTATTGGTGAGGCAGTTAGTGTCTTGGGGTGTTTGGTACTCCTTCTAACATCCTAGAAATGCTAAAATACTTCCTTTGACAAAGAAAATGAAACTAAACTATTGAAAACTGGAAATTGCATGAATCAAATCCACACTATTCAGAAAATTAAAACTATTGCAGAATTCAATTGACAAGAAATAAGTTATAGCAAACTGATAATGAACTATTGCAAAAAATGGAACTTCTAAAAGGAAAACATCACATCATACTTTGCAAAAAATGACAAAAATTGAAATATAAAAAACTGACAACTGAATGTGCAAAATCTGTAACAACTTTATTCTAATACAAATTCTGGAAATAGTGCAGAAAATAGAAAGTTGAAAATACTGTGCTAAATTCTTGAAATGTGAAACTAAAATTAACCACTAACTTGCAACTACTAATCGAGAAGTATTAACCTATGCATCAACCAAAAACTCTACAAAAACTGTCAGTCTTCTACTGCCCTACTGCAGCCAGAATAAGAAAAATTTTGTCAGGGGAAAAACCCTCCTCTGGGCCTGGAAGTGGCCCTTGCTTCCTGAACCAAAGGAGGTGAGTGAGCTTGCTCTAAACTAAGAAGTTCTCACACTTAATTCAAAATTAAACATGAATCATAATATTGCACCCTTTTATTTCATATTAGCAACATCACAATAATGCAGGAAGAGACCTGCAAAATACTATATTGCTGCAGTAAATACAGATTCAAAACACCTAATACATGCTATAACTATCTTCAGCTACCTATTCTCCTATATGCTCAACCATATGGGAGCATTTTATTTATACAAAATAGAATGCATTACAGATAAGGTTTACTACTATTATCTAGGACTGTTACAGTAGTTTCAGTCTAGGTCTTCCACAAATGCAGAGTTTTGACTCTTCTGTCCCTATCCACTCTAAGTGTTGGCATACAAAGTGAGGAAAAAGTGTGAGTTTGGATAAGGTGTCTTCTGAGATGACTTTAGTCACCGTTTACTCCTTTTCAAAAATGCCTTTAAGCAGTTCCAAACTGTCTGCGCTCATTTCGGAATTGCTCCGGAATATCAGGCAGTAGAACAGGAAGACTGCTATTTCATCAGCAAAAGTTTATGCAATCGATTGTGGTAGTAGGTATGGTCTCCTTAGGCATCTAGAGGACTAGTTCCATCCTTGACTTGGGCTGGGATGGACAAATTCCATGCCATGCTGTAGATGTACAACTGGCTGGAATTTGTATGACAAAGTCCAGTTTCCTTCACAATCAACAACTTGACAACTTTTTGGCGCCTAAAATTTAATTTAAAAGTGAGAAAATAGTGGCATATATTTGTGGATGGATGGTAAACCTTATACATAGATTGCTTACATATGATACCACTTAAATTAATGCAGAATTACATGAATAAATAGCCAAAACACTGAAGAAAATATGGATAAATCAGTAAAAATAGAGCATATGCACTTTCCCTATCTTAACATGCAAATATCATCACACAATGCATAATATCCTATAATTAACATAAAATCACATCACAAATAGTTCCATATGAGTCTTAAAAGTTTATAAAAGAAGTCTTTAAATGAGGCAATCTCCTACCTCATCACCTAACTAGTACGATAGGACCGAGAATTGTGGAGTTTATACTTTGCCATATCATTTTTCAATTTGGTATTCCCTCAAAAATCATCTATAATAATGGCAAGTCTTTCAAATACAAGGATGTTCAAGCACTTTGCGAGAAATATAATATCCAATACAATTTTTTGACTCCTTATTATCCATAAGTAAATGCACAAACTGAGGCTACAAACAAGACCTTAATTGCTATTCTCAAGAAACTAGTCAAAGAAAATTATAGAGATTGGTATACTCAAATTTCCTTGGCATTATATGCTTATCGAACAAGCATCCGCATGCCTACTGGGGAAACACCATTTTCATTGGTATATGGATCCAAAGCAATCATGCCTCTTGAGATTGATATCCTCTCATTGCAAATTTTATTACAGGAATTTAAAGATGACAACACTACTAGACAAACAGGTTTTGACCAATTCACACTTCTTGATGAAATGCGGGTCAATGCTTTAGAGCATTTACAAGTTTATCAAGACTGTCTAAAGTGTGCTTACAATGCCAAAGTTAATCTATGTGAATTCCAAGAAGGATATCTTGTTCTTAAAGAGAATCAACAAAACATCAATGCATTACCGCATCTTCATGATAAATTCATGGCTAATTGGTTAGGTCCATACATTATCACTCAAAAAGTAGGTAAAGGAACTTATAGGCTTGCTAGTCTAGAGGGAGTTGAAGAGCCCGAACCACTTAACATTATACACTTGAGAGCATTCTATGCTTAATGTGATATATATATATATATATATATATATATATATATATATATATATATATATATATATATATACATGGCTAATACACAAAAATAAATTGCATTTCACACATTACATTTTACCACATTGCATTTTACGCATTATATTTTACACTTTGCATTTCACACATTACACATATTCATTTAAAAAATTGTATTTCATACATTACATTCACAACCAAATTCACACATTTCACATTTCATAGTAGGGGTCATTTATTCAGTTTAGATAATAATTGATCCAATAAAGTCATGTTGCCTCAATCAGGGACACATTCAAGTCATCATCCATTTCATTGCACCATTCCATAAAGTCAAATTGTCAATTGCAACCCATGTTTACATAATCCCTAGGTGTTTTTGGTCACTCAACCAATCCTAGTGTTTTTAGCAACCTCCAATACATGTCAAGTTTTCTTTAGGACAAAGACACATTTTTCACTAAGAAATTATTGACTCTAACATTCTTGAACCAAACACAATAAAACATCTTAAAAAAATCTTGTGTCAAAGAGGGATTATACCATATTTGGGTTGTACCTAAAAGTAAAAAGAGTATTCTTTACTTGTCCCATTATGCACATAGTCCGAACAAATACTGGTTTTCACTACTATTACAATTTCAAAATAAAATAAATATTAGGGAAAAATCCCTAAAACTCTATATATTTTACACATCACATACCACATATCATCAATTGTAAGGATAGAACTACAATTCCAGTTATACAGTTAGGTAGTTTGAATCCCCAAAGCTTAGAGATCAAATTCTTGGACTATGGAGTCAATATCCATTGAGGCTATAGACGCTTGACTAGAAGTGAAGTACAATCCTGTGTGGCAATACATCTATTTTAAAGAGACCTTTGATTGCACATAAGGACAAGCTAGCTTCTTGGTCTTCTCTATAATAGGTTTTCATCTCAATTTAATCAATATGGGTTAATGAAATCACTTGCACACACACTTATTATTGATTACCTCGAGTCATTACCATACTCATGATTCAGTAAATGAATTCACTGCACACACATTTGGTCTTGGAAAAATTAGGTAGTATTTCGTGAGTTTGTTTGATACCACTAGTATGTTTGAGTCTCTACAAAATAATCAGTCTTCCATATCAACATCCATATCTTCTTTCATATCAACATCCATATATTATTCCATGTTAACATCCATATCATTTCATAAGTCTTCCATTTCACATGCTACCAATTTGGTGTCCCTAATTAAACAACAATGCTATAACAAGGTCAAGAAAAATCTAAACTATAAATGATCATTAGAACATTAATTCATTTGCATTCATGACACATTATCATGTTCATTATCATCCATAACACATGTATTTACACAAAATAATTCACACAAAAGTACACACAAAATCATAACACAAAAAGTAATAGCCATGTATATATATATATATATTGCATGTACAATGAATTTTGAAAAGTCTAGATACAATGGAGCACCAAGGCTCATATACAAAAAGTGCATCTCAGCACTAGATTTCACCTATAAGAGAACCCTTGTGATCCTGAAGGAGCCCTAGACCTAGAGCTATACCTAGAATCACTATGCCTAACAGACCCCGATATGGATGAAGAGGGTGGATCTAGCAACCCAATATGGTGCTCCATCAATATATCCTATAATAATTAGATATATCCATCCTGAGGCCAAAGGTATATTACATCATGTCTTTGATGATGGTCCCTCTCAAGTAGCTCTGCTTGGATCCTCGTGATCCTATTCTCACCTCCACCTGGATCCATCTATGCCTCTAGCTCTACTCATAGTTGAGCTATCTCCGTATCTCGAGCTACTATCACTACATCTCGCTCCACCACCAGCTACCCTAGATAGCTCCACATAATCCAACCAATTCCACTGCTCATATTGCAATTCCTTTATCACCCCTAGAATATAGGGTGAGAACCGATGTATAGGTTCCAAATTATTCAACTATAACACAACACATAAATAAGGCAAGAACATTAATGTCACATTCATTGTATAATTTCATTTTTTTTGGACAAGTTCAAAAAAAGAGTGCCAAGGAAACTTACCTTAGTAGCATGCACCTCTGTTCCTGCCTCCACATCTGCATCCTCCATCACCATAGCTTTCACACCACAAAACTCCTCCACCTCACTTCACTTCACTCACTTCCTCAGATGTAACTTTTGGAATTCATGAACACAAGAATGAATCTAATTTCACATTTGTAGGATATTTAAAGCTATTTCTAGTACACTAGAATGCCCACGGGTGTTCACAAGTACATTGAGATGCTTCCCTACATTTATAGAATGATAAACTCTGGTCGGTGTCTATGCATGTTGTGGATGCCCGCTGGCGTTTAGCATCATAATTTACAGAAAAAATAAAAATGATCCAAAAAGGTAGTTTACCTCCACAAAATCACTTTAAATTGCATCCATTCATTCATTTCATCATCGTATCATATTTTTTGAAAACGAAAATCAATTTGGGTGCATAATTTTTGCTTGCAACCAAAAGTCACAAAATTGCTTTACAAGCTTCAAAACACCCCAAAATGGTCCAAATTTTGACGAAATGACCATATTCATCATTTTTCATCATACATAACATCATTTCATCACATTTTGTGATAATATGAATATATTTGAGTGGTTAATTTTTTTTTACGACCAAAAAGTCATAAAATTATCCAAACTTGCTTAAAAAACGCTCCAAAATAATGCAAAATTTCACAAAATCATACTATCCAATCATCAATATGTTGCTCATCATCAAGTCTTCATTTCAACATCATCAAATCTATAAATAATTGCATTCAAAATTTTCCAATTTCACCTACAATTTCAAGTGAACCTCATATCTAATGGTCTATTCTATCTCCTTGGCGATTGTAGAGATTGGTTGTCCATGCAATTCGGTAAGATGAGTAAATCACCATAAGGATACTTGGACATATTCATCATATAATATCTTCTTGTTCAAAAAAAAAATCACTTTTGGTCCCTCCTATTTTGAGTGAGACTATGCCAAGACCAATTTTCTCAACAACTTTTATTGATGCCCTTTCCATGGGGTTCCCAACATGGATAACTTTCATAATTTCATTTGCAATTACAATAGTCTTCGAGGATATAGGATGGGTAAAGTGATTGAGCAACCGTTTAGGAATTTTGTATGAGAATTATCTGCAATCATGAGTGGCCCTGAGGTCAAACTATTTTATCTTTTTTTATGCATGTGCATCTTTGCATTTAAATAATGCCAAAAGGCACTTTCTTCAACAACATGGAATCACCCCAAACTTGGGGTAACCACATTTGATTTTGATTTCCCACAATGGGATACATCTTACATGATCATGGTATTTACACTTGGCAAAAACCCCTTTCTCTATTGGGGTAAAAATAGATTCAATCACTTGCATTTCATAACAACCCCTTTCTTCGTTGGGGCAAAAATGAAATCCATTTACATCATTCATATAATATTTTTACATCATTCATATGATTTGTATTTACATCATACATTTACACTTGCACCATTCAATTGCATTTTCACCACATAATTCTGTCAATTGGCTTGTGAGATTCATTCTTCACTCATTTGGCAATGGAGGGGGTAAGATACACATACAAATTATTTTATCTTCAAGATCATCTTCGTATTCCAAGGAAAGAAAGCTGCTTCTTCATCAGGCCAAAATAGGTGTCTCATATTTTTGCACCGCATTGTGTTTCATGCAACATGGTACAAAAAAGGGCATCTGTAGACACCAAAATCTAGCCACTTGTCATCCATCCATGTCCTCCAATCACAACCATCATATTTATATATATATATATATATATATATATGTATGTATTTGTTTAATATATATTTAAATATTAATATTTTATATATTATATTTATATATATTTAATAAATATATATGTATTTATATAAATTAATCCTAGCCCTCTGCCACGTTTTAATCTTAGCCATCCATCCACCTTAATCCATACCACTTGCCCAGATTTAATCTCCACCCTTCTTCATGTTTTAATCTTGGCCACACATTTTGTGTCTTTGAAACCCTAACATGTCCAAGGGAAGATTATAAAAGAGGAGTCATTTTGACGACTCGAACCTCTAACATTCCTTAAGCTTAATCTTAAATCCTTGATTTTTTGAGATTGAATTATATTGATGAATATTCGTAAAGAATTCTTAGAGACCATTAAGCCCTTTTGCCTTAACCCATCTTACTATCATTCTTACCCTCCATCATCACCCTTGCCTTTTTTACATCCACCTCAACATAACCCATGCAGAACCAGATCTAGTTCTATGACACCTCCCCTCAGTCCTCGAATGCCTTGGTGCATCAAATATCATCACAGAATGCCCTAGTGCATCCAATGCCATCACAAAATACCTTGGTGCATCTTTTGTCCTCATAAAATACCTCTGGGTGTTTTTCGTAGCAGATCTGCAGTCCCTAACCCCTAGGCATCATTTGGGAATTATCGTGACCATCACTGATTGAAGCAGAAATATAAAATCTCAAGTGACAAGGTAAATAGTTTTATGTGCATTTATTTTACATTCTTATGTTCTATTTACAACTTTTATTTCTACAACATCTAGGGTTTAGTAATTTTTATTCTTCTAAGGGTCTCACATAGTGGAGCCCTTGTAGGTATTACTGATCTCTATTGTTGTTTGTTGTTTGCAAGTATAAGGATCACATTGTTGGAAGTTGTTGAAGCTAGGGTGGCCCTTTTAGGATACACAAGCCCACCTGCAACCTCGTTGGGATCGAAGACAAGTGCAAAGACACCAACCATTCCTTTCAACTAGGGTTTTGAAGAACCCTAGTATCTGTAATTTTGTATCAACATAAGCATTGTAAAAACCCCACATTGGGGCATATTGATTGTATCATTTGAGATCCACCCACATTAATAAAAAGAGTTTATCTATCTTGTGCAATCATTGTGTATTACTATGCTTATTGTTATCTGATCTTGTGTATTGGTGTTGCTTGATTTTTGATTCACAAAAAATATATATCATATATTTTTTATACAAATAAATTTTAAAAATAGCATGTACTAAGTTTTTCAAATAACACTACCTAAATAAATTAAATACTTTAATTTTTAAGAAAGAAATCAAAATTTAATTTTTGCAAGATGATTTAATATAGTGGAAACCTTTCAATCCCATATAACTAGTTAAAAAAACTCTACTTTCATTTAAAATAGATCCTAACCTTCTAAAATCTATTTTCCCTCTATATTCTACTTTGCAAAATGCAAATTTACATCCTATTGCTTTATTTTATTGTGGTAGACAAATTATATCGCATGTTTTATTTTCATTAATGCTGCATCTTTTGATTCCATGGCTGTTTTCTATTCTGGTTGTCTTATGGTGGCTTGTGTAGTTGTAGTTTCTACTACTAAACTCATTAAGTGATGAGGCCAAAAATTGCCTCATTATTGATTATTTTAGACATCCTTAATAGACCTTTTTGACATGTTTTGATGTTAATTCTGTTGATGAAATACAATATTTACTACTATTTACATGTTTGACTGTTTAGAAGCATAATATTCTGTTTTTACTAATTTTCTGTATTTTTTGCATAAGTTTTGTTGATAAATAATGATTTATTGTGAAATGTGTTAGTGCAATCACGTGTGGGACATATAAAATTCATATCATGCTCTCTGAAGTTGTCAAATGCAGAAAATAGCACTAAAAATAGGACAAAATTGCAAGCTGTGCAAAATTGTATTTTGACTGTTTTAACTTGGACAAATTCCAGCCAGATGTGCATGGCTTGGAATTTGGTCAAATTCAACTTAAAAGAACGTGTGAATAGGTTTTTGAAAGACTTCCAAGTCTGATCCACCAAATGCTCGACAAAAGAACCGCAAACTGTGTTGAAAATAGGCATTCTGGCACTGCTCCGGAACAACAGGGATACTACTTCGGAATAACAGGACTGCTCCGAAATAACCAAAAAAGCACAGTTTTGACCAGAACAGCTCAGGAAAGGCAAAAAAATTGTAGGAGAGTGTTAAGGACAGTTATGTGAATCTGTTGTGCACCTTTTTCAATGCAAAAGACCTCCAACAAATGTGCAACAAACGAATTTCATTCATGTAACCATATTTTGCATTTTAGGAATGCAGTTTCAACAGCATTCCTAAAATGCCTGAAATTAGAATCATTCCACACCTGATTTAGCATGTTTTTAATATAAATAACCAGCTCCCATATGGGTTGAGCTAAGGAGAGATTTAAGATTGCAATTAGGATAATTTTGAATATTGTGAGAAATCAGATTTCTGTAGCAGTAACATGCAAAATTTTTCTGCATGTTTTTGATTCAATAAAAGTTCAGTTTTTATCAGTTTTACTTTATGATTGAAGGAGTGATTAAGTAGTAAACCAGAGCTACTTCTTCACCTTCTTCTGATCCAGGAAGCAAGGGCCACTTCCAGGAGCAGAAGAAGGTTTTTCATCAGGTTTTCTTGTTTAAATCTGTCTACAGCAGAATAAATAGGAAACCTGTCATTTTTCCTGCATTTCTTTATTTTGCTGAAATCATTTCCAGTTTCAGAGTTTGTAGTTTCATTATTATTTCTGAGTTATCATTTCTAAGTTTATTTTTAGTTCTGTTCTTTTATTTTGCAAAGTTAGTTTAATTTCTGCAATTCTGAATTTCCTGCAACTTTCATTTCAACAAGTTTAATTCAGTTTTTGAATGCATTTTCAGATTTAGCAAAAGTAAATAGGTTTCTTTGACAGTTATCTTATTTCTACAATTTTATTTTAGCAAGCATAATATAGTTTCCTTTTAGTTCATAGGGTTTAGAGTGACAAAAGAACCCCCAATAAACAATAACTGTTCTGCCAATAAAGCCATTTTATGAATAGAATGTCTTACATCTGCTTGAATTGACTATCGTAAACAACCTTAGGACACCTGCCCGGATTGATAAATAATGATTAAATGATGAACTAAATGACACTCATCATTTTTGGCACCGTTTCCAAGGATCATGGTGTTGTTAGTCAAATTTAAGTAGGTCAAGAACTGTAGGCTGGATATAGAAAACAGTTCCTGCAAATTTTACAGTCTGTTTAGTAAATGTGCATGAATGCATAGGCTGAGAGACGAAAGAGGGAGGTTTATCCGAAGTGGTTCTGAACCACCAATGTGACTTGCTCGGTTAGATGAAGAATTTGAAATCCCTGGGGAAGAAAAGCTAGACATACCTTCTTCATCAGATGCATTTCTGGAAAAATTAGAAAAAGAGCTTTTTGAAGCACTAGCTGCTAAACACTCCCCTCTGACTAGATTATTCCCATCATCCTTTAGAAGGAAAAAAACTATGGCTATAGTAGTAGCACCTCTAGGTGGGTATGATAATCCTGATGATGCTCCTAAAAATTTTGAATATCCCATTCGGTTGGATCCACTTCTAGATGCCCCCATGAAAACAATCTCCCCATCCATATTGCCAATTTTTAGGAGAACTATTTCAGAAGATCCTGATCAATTTTTGTTTGAATTCAAAGTGTTATGTCAGACTTATGACTACATAAATGATAATAAAAAATTGAAGCTGTTTCCATATACCCTTAAGGACGCTGCTCTCCGATGGTTCATGAGCAATCTTGAACCTAACTCAATCAGTACCTGGGATGAAATGGAGACTGCATTCTTAAATAAATATCAGGATTATTGCAGAGTAAGAAACATGAAATATGAGTTGTTAAGGATCAAGCAAGAAGAAGATGAGAGTCTAGAAGATTATCTTGATCGTTTTGCCTTTGTCCAAAAGAGGTGTGGTGCTGTAGAACCCGATTTCTTAAAGCCTATCTTTTTAAGAGGACTACAGGATGAATCTAGGGAAGTGTTAGATTTAATGGGAAAAGGAGACATAGATCAACTTGACCTTGAAGATATTGTGGAGTTATGTAAAAACTATTCCCGCACTCACCATCGGAGAAAGAAAAGGAATTTTGGCAATAATGGTATAAAAGAGTTGATGGAGGAAATGGCCAATTTAAAAACTGATATCCTTGTTCAACTCAATACTGCATTAGGTGAAAGGAATACAAAATCCAATTCTACACCTTTAGCCATTTATTGCCCAAGGTGTAGGAGTAAGCATGCCTTGCAAGACTGCCCCCTAAACAAAACTTCTATTTGTGGAATTTGTTCCAAGGAACATTCAACAGATAAATGCCCTTTTTTGCCTCATCTAAAATCTGTTTTGGGCACCCAAACAGAGGAACTCAATGCTATTGGGCAGATATCTGGTGGTGGTTATGCACAATATCCCAATGCTCCTAGATTTCCAAACTGGGGACAATCTCCTTGGAATATGAATATGCCATGGGGACAGGCAGAAGTTTTTGCACAACCTTGGAACCAACCTTGGACAGCTCCTCCAGATTGGTCACAGTCTGGATGGATGAACCCACCTTGGCATACCATGCCTCCACAATGGACACAACAAGGACAAATATGGGGACAACAATATCAACCCCATCAAGGACAACAATATCAACCCCATCAAGGACAACAATATCAACCCTATCAAGGTCAGCAATATCAACCCCATCAAGGACAACAAAGGTATCAAGGACAAACTCAAAATTTGCTACCAGCTCCTAATCCAAATTTTTAGGGAAGAACACAACATCAACAAGCACAACCAGTAAAACAACCTCCACTCCCAGATCATCCTGTGACTAACCCAAATAATGCCAGACAAACAACCCCTATTTATGAGGTTGAGTCTGAAGACACTGTCGCAGTTCATGTACTTGACTGTAGTAACATCCAGCTGCGTTCAGGAAAGATTTTACCTGACCCTGCTCCACCTACAATTGAAGAAATTCCAAAAATTTCAAGTCCAACAAAAATACAATCGAAGCAAAAGGAAGAAAATGCAAAAAATTTACAAAGAAAATCTGAACATGTCACATCAGATTTACCATTTCCTGAAAGGTTTGATCACCCCATCACTACCCCTGAATCAGAGTTAATCACATAATTGAAGAAAATGTCAATTTCACTTCCTTTGTTGCAGGAAATCAAGGATGTACCATTGATTAAGAAAACCATTCAGGATTTATGCATAAGGAAACCTGGCAGGAAGAAGAAAGCCTTTCCACAAACTGTACAAGTAGATGGAAAGTTGGCTGATCTTCTCTATGGGAAATTAGTACCTCCCAAATATGGTGATCCAGGAAGTCCAGTAATCACCATTACTGTAGGACTGGTTCAAATTCCCAATGTGCTAATTGATTTAGGAGCTGCAATTAATGTCATGACCAAATATATTATGCAGAAATTGTAGCTCACTAATTTGAGTCCTACAGCTACAGTTTTGGAAATGGCAGATAGGTCAGTTGCCAAACCAGAAGGACTTTTGGAGGATGTTCCCATTAAAGTATCTTCTTGGGAATACCCTGTAGATTTCCTAGTGTTGCAGCCTAGGAGTACAGCTAATGGCTATCCTATCATCCTAGGACGACCTTGGCTTGCCACTACAGCTGCTTTCATAGACTGTAGATCAGGGGAAATGACTATTTCAAATGGAGTAGATCTTAAGAAAATTTCTTTGTATCCACCTGCTCAACCATCATCTAAATTTTTTGGACAATTATGGTATCCTGAGTTTGATGAAGAACAAGAGCCTCTTGTTACCCTTGCCACCATTGTAGTACAGGAACACATTGAAGAACTGAATTCACCAGAAAGAGAAATTTTTGAACATGAAATAGTCTTGGTGAATACATTGCATGAAGAAGGCCTCAGGGATGATCAAGTTTTGGTCAATCGCCTATTATGGAAAGATGATGAACAAATTGTTGAACATTTACCATCTATTCCACTTCAAGAAAGTTCCTTTACATTGCCACATGGATGGTATCATCATCTCTTGACTTCTTTCACTTGTCCTATGCCAATGCTTCCATCAGGTATTGCATTTAACACAGAATCAAGAGTATTTCATAATTTGCAACCACATCATTGTCCTTTAAATGCTTTGATCAGCAAATATGAACATGTTGACTCTATTTATCCTAGAGTCAAGCAAATTGAAATTCAGCCAGGAAAACCTGTAAATATTAATAGCTGGTTGACTGACGATTTGTAGAGAAATCCAACACTTATCATTAATAAAGCAATGACTAAATAGCTACAATGTAGGCTTAGATTAGCCCGTAACTAACGAAGCTAACTAGCAAACATAGGATGTAGTTCAAACAAAGATAACAATAACCTAATAATGTAATAACTAACAATATGCTAAATAACATATGCTAACATCCCCCCTTATTACATTATTTGGGTAATAATAGAACTGCTAGCTATGCTAATATCCCCCTATACAACATATTTGGGTAAAGTATATAACTACCCCAATACAGTGAAAGAAGAAGAGAAATGAAAGAATGGTGGCTCGTGCTTTGTCTTCGGCTCTAGCTCTGGCTCATGGCTCTGGCTCTAAGCATACCTCTGGAATTGTACCTTTGGGTCTATCTCGGGATCTACCTGTGAAACTGCCTCTGGATCATTGCCTCTGGATCTGCCTGTAGATCTGCCTCTAGAACTTTGTCTCTGGGTCTGTCTTTAGGTCTCGTCTCTCGGGTCATTATCTCTCGGGACTGCCACTTGGTCTATCACTGGATTTTCCTCGGGGTTTACCATAGGTTTTACCTTTTCGATAGAAGCCATACAACATTTCTTTCATCATGGTCCATTGTGTGAGATCTGTCCATCCACAATCTATATGAACCTTGTTGGCCATTTTCACTTTGTACCAACAACTAGAAGAAGAGTGATTCGTACATCCACATGAATCACAAGGATGTAATCTCCAACACTTAGCTGCAACATGTCCTACCTTTCCACAATGACTGCAACAATGCTTTTTAGGAGATGTAGGAGATTTAGGTTTTACAAACATAGAATTACTGGTACTTGCATGTCCAGTATAGCCAAGGCCTTCATTCTTTGCCCTGACATTTGGCATTATAGGAGTTTTAATGCCTTGTTCTTGTTTACCTAATATCTCACCATTGAATCCCATTTTCTTCATTATTTTGGAACCAAATCCTTTGGTGTGTTTTTCAAAACATCCAATTTCATCATCTTCATCAATGCTTTTAACAATTTTGCATTTGTCATTATTGATGAGATTATGGAGCTCTTTTTGAGGAGGTTCAGTTTTTAAGTCACTAGTGTCACAAGCAAAATCTGCTACTGAAATGAGATCACCTGTGCTACAACTGATATCTACCATAGAAGGTATGAGGTCGCTTGTATCACAACAAGCATGTGCCACAATGGGTTGAAGGTCACTTGTGTCACAACAAGCGTTCGCCTTTAGGACCTCGTTTTCCTCATTTATTTCCAATTTACGTTGGGCACGGTCAAGTGCAACAAAGACCAGGTATATGCCCCTTAGAACGCCAATAGGAACTTGAGCACCATTTGTATGAAGGTCTATGCAAGACTCAGAATCATCGAGGAGAGCTACTAAACCATTGTTTAGTGTGAGGAATGTGCCCTCCTCATAAAAATCCAACCCATCCATCTCTGGTGGAAAGTATGGGTCTTTAACTGATTTAGCAACATCAGTTTTTAGGGCTATCTTTTTCTTTGATCTGCCCATTTTTAAGGTGTCGGTCTCTGTCGAAAATGCACCTTTTACAATGAATTTTGCAAAAATAATCTGACTAAGGTGTCAAACTCTGCTGAAAATGCACCCTTATAAGTCTTCCCCCTTTGGTTTTGCAAAATTATATATCCCCTTAGTGCAAGATAGGATATGGTGGAGAGAAAAATGTTATTCCCCCCCTATAGTGTAAAAAAAATGCAACAATTAAGCCTCAAAAAGTTCTTACAAAGCATGCCCCGTAGGCAGATTAGCACAATATATCACCAAAAAAAAATCCCCCCTATGTGAAGTACTTCAAACAAACAAGTTGCTATTTATGAAGCCTAAAAAAAAATAGGTTTGGAGGTGTGATGATTTTATGCCTCTGGTTGTTTGCCTTTATAAGGTGTGAGGCAAAAAAAAAAGTCCTCCTCTTGGAGAAAAAAACTTTGCAAAATTAAAGTGTAATTAAAATATTTTAATTAATAATAAAAACTTAAATAAATGTTTTAAAATAAAATAAAACATTATTTAAAATTTAAATTATTAAAAAAAAAAAAAAAAAAACTTTAATTAAAAATGCAAACCTTTGCGGCGGCCTGTGTAAAAAAAGGGCACTTGGCCTTGACGGGAGTCGAACTCCCGACCTCCCGTCGGGCAACGCCTTGCCGCTGGACCACTTGCCGGTCGGCCTACAAGGACCGACGTGAAGGGAAGGGAAGAAATTCCATTTCCCTTCGTTCCTCACGCGGGCGTGAAAAAAAATAGTGGGATTAATCCCACATTGCTCGCGCGAAGGAGAATTAGGGCCTTAAAAGGGCTTTCAAGCCCTTTCACCATTAACTACCCTGCGGGCAGTCAGTCCCCCGTAGTTGTTTTGCTGCACCAGGTGGCGCGTGGCTTGTCCGCCACGCGTCGCGTCCGAGTGGCGCGTGGCCAGTCCGCCATGTGTCGCCTGTCGTCGGCCTCGGGATCCATGCCCGGGGTCCAGTCAAGTCGACCTCGAGATCCGTGCTCGGGGTCCAGTCGGTCCAGTCAGGTCAGGTCCAGTTGAGTCGGCCTCGGGATCCGTGCCCAGGGTCCAGTCGGTCCAGTCAGGTCAGGTCCAGTCGAGTCAGCCTCGGGATCCATGCTCGGGGTCCAGTCTGTCAGTCATGTCTCGAGATTCGTGCCCGATCCTTTTCGATCTAGTCCAGTAGCCTCGAAAAATAAGAATTTTCTCGGGTCAACCTGCGTCCAATCTGAGTCACCTTGGGAAATGTGTCGAGGTGCTCACAGGTCAGGTGCTCCTCGAGAAACGTTCCAGTCAGCCTGCAGACCTCCTCGTCTTGCTCCTCGAGAAATGTGCCAGTCAACCTGCGGACCTCCTCGTCCTGCTCCTCGGCTATGAAT
Organism: Wollemia nobilis; assembly: GCA_028583015.1. Taxonomy (NCBI): domain Eukaryota; kingdom Viridiplantae; phylum Streptophyta; class Pinopsida; order Araucariales; family Araucariaceae; genus Wollemia; species Wollemia nobilis. Next base: position 4,466,333 of record JAQPPZ010000363.1, read on the forward strand.
GAGCCCAGAACTCTATAGCTCTGATACCATGTAGAGAAATCCAACACTTATCATTAATCAAGCAATGACTAAATAACTACAATGTAGGCTTAGATTAGCCCGTAACTAACGAAGCTAACTAGCCAACATAGGATGTAGTTCAAACAAAGATAACAATAACCTAATAATGTAATAACTAACAATATGCTAAATAACATACACTAACACGATCAAGAAGCCAAACTATTTGCTGTTTTGCAGAAACATGTTCAAGCTTTTGCTTGGAATTATACGGATATGGTTGGAATCCACCCTGATGTATGCACACATAGGATATACACTGAGGATGTCAAACCAGTTAGACAACCGCAGAGACGTTTGAATCCTGCTTTGAAAGACATTGTTAAAGAAGAAATTGAAAAATTGTTGGAAGTAGGATTCATTTATCCAATTTCAGATAGTCAATGGGTTTCCCCATTAGTTATTATGCCTAAGAAGAATGGAAAGATGAGAGTGTGTGTGGATTACAGGGAATTAAACAAAGTCACACACAGGGACCACTTTCCATTACCATTTATAGACCAAGTGCTGGACACTCTTGCTGGTAAGAAATTTTTCTGTTTTCTGGATGGTTTTAGTGGGTATAACCAGATCCAAGTGGCACCAGAAGACCAAGAAAAAACAACCTTCACATGTCCTTGGGGGACATTTGCTTATAGAGTATTACCCTTTGGATTATGTAATGCACCAGCAACATTTCAAAGAGTTGTCTTGGCCATTTTTTCTGATTTAACCAATGAGAGTGTAGAGATTTACATGGATGATTTCACAGTGTTTGGTGACACATTTGAATATACATTAGAGCAACTTGAAAAGGTTCTAATACGCTGTGAAACATATCATTTATCTCTTAATCTTGAAAAATGTTTCTTGATGATGGAGGAAGGAATTTTTTTAGGACATCATATCTCTACTCAAGGTATTAAGGTTGATCCTAAGAAAGTAGAGGTCATCAAGAGTCTTCCTCCTCCGAAATGTCAAACTGATGTCCATAGTTTCGTAGGACATATTGGATTTTATCACAGATTTATTACTGATTTCAGTACCATTGCTAATCCAATGTTTGCATTGTTAATGAAATATTCTAAATTTGTATGGTCTGATGATTGCCACAAGTCCTTTGAAGCTCTGAAAGAAAAGCTAACCAGTCCACCAGTCCTAAGAGGCCCTAACTGGGAGCTGCCCTTTCATATTCAGACTGATGCCTCCAATACTGCTATTGGAGCCGCATTAGGGCAGATTGAAAATGACCAACACTATGCCATTTATTATATTAGCAAAAACTTGACAGGAGCTGAAAAGAATTACACTACAACTGAGAAGGAATTCTTAGCTATAGTATATGCCATTAACAAGTTTCGACACTATATCATAGGTTATCCTGTATTCATCCATACAGATCATGCTGCTATCAAATATTTGATGAATAAGCCTTTGGTTAGTGCACGAATTATTCGTTGGTTGATTTTACTACAAGAATTTGATATTACTATAGTAAATAGACCAGGAAAGGCTAATGTAGTGGCAGATTTTTTGTCAAGATTGCCAAATGCAGAAACTGAAGAACTAGTTGAAGACGCATTGCCTGATGAAAAACTGTTTTCTGTCTCTGTTCAAACTCCATGGTTTGAAGATATAGCTAATTATTTAGCTACAAGGAAGATTCCTCTTCATTTTACGTCAAAACAGAAAAATAGTTAATCAAGCAAAGTTCTTCTTTTGAATGGATAAAAGGAATATTGTTTAAATGCAGTCCTGATCATTTTTTACACAGGTGTGTTCGTAAGGATGAGATATATGACATCTTGAGATCCTGTCATGATGAACCTTCAGGAGGGCATTATTCAGTAAAACATACCATTCGAAAGATTTTGGGTGCTGGTTACTACTGGCCATCATTGCATAAAGATGTAAAAATGTATATTAGAAATTGTGATGCATGTCAAAGAATGGGTAAGCCTACTTTCATAAATGAAATGCCTTTACAGCCTCAATTAGGTGTAGAACCATTTGAGAGGTGGGGGTTAGATTTTGTAGGACCTATTGATCCACCCTCCCAAGGGAAGGTGCACATCTTGGTATGTGTTGACTATGTAACCAAATGGGCAGAAGCCCGTGCCTTTAAGCATGCCCGAGAAGACAAAGTTGCTGATTTTCTGTATTCATAGATTTTTTTGTGATTTGGAGCCCCATAGTCTATTACTTCTGATCAAGGACCTCAGTTTATTTCAAAGGTTGTTGAAACCTTTGTAAAATTATATGAAATCAAGCACAGGAAGTCCTCTCCTTATCATCCACAGGCCAGTGGTCAAGTTGAAGTGACAAATAGGGAATTAGAGAAAATATTAACCAAAACTGTAGCAGTTCATAGAAGGAATTGGGTAGAAAAGTTACTTGAAGCAATTTGGGCTTATAACACTACTTGGAAATCCACTATGGGATTTACCCCTTTTGAATTGGTTTATGGTAAAAAACCCCTTTTACCTATTGAATTTGAATTACTAACTCTTTGAACTGCTTTGGAAGTTGGTATTGATTTGTCACAGGCACAAACGGACCGGATCCTGCAACTCAATGCACTGGATGAAATACGGAGAGACGCTTTGCATCAGAATGAGATGATCCAAGCACAACGTAAAGTCTGGCATGATAGCCATATCCAAGAATGGAAATTCCAGCAAGGGGATTGGGCATTACTGTTTGACTCCCGCTATGAATATTTTACTGGGAAGTTGCAGACAAGATGGCTTGGACCATATCATATTGAAGAGGTTTTCTCGAATGGAGCAGTTCGTCTCTCACCAATTGATGATTCACAAAGGAAGTTAGTGGTTAATGGACATCGTCTCCGGATTTACCATAAGCCACTAACTAAAAATGAAATTTTCAAAAAAATAGAGCACTTGGATGTGCACATAATGGGAGAATTCTCTTCTTCCACTGAAGCAGCAGCAGTATAGTTAGTTTTTATAAAAAAAAAAAAAAAAAAAAAAAATTGGTTTACATGAAAACCAGTTATCTGGCATGTTTACTGAGTTCCATTCCATCACCATCCATTCCATCGCCATTCATTCTATCACCATCCATTCCTTAGCATTATCATTTTTTTGCCATTGTCATTCACCACCATTGTCATTGTCATCACCCATATTGTTTTTTAGAATTACAGTACTGCACTTGTCAGAAGAAAAAGATCAACAAAGCTAATCAATTGTACAAAATGTAGAAAGGTAGTCAAGACAGGTATGTGTTTCTTTACATTTTAAATATTGTAAATAGTTAAGGTATGTAGTGTATAGATTCACTTGATTAGCACTTAAAGCATTCATAAGGTTAAAATTGGGGATGTCTAAATTAGTCAACGGAAGGGGGAATGACATATGCTCCGGAATGACATATGCTTCGGAATGAAATTTTCTTTCGAATAACCACTACTTCGAAACAGAAGCGCTGGAGCTCCGGAACATCAAAAGCTCCATAACAGTTGTGCTCTGGAATGGGTAATGACAGTTGTGCTCCGGAATGAGTATTGACAGATATGCTCCGAAACAAATAAATAATGACATTTGCTCCAGAATATCAGGGCTTCAAAATATGTTGACGTTTCTTAAAAGGTTCAGGCAGAAACATGTGGCAAGTGATTATGGAACACGTGATTTTTGAAATCCATGATATTTAGATATCATGATTTCGCGATTCGCGTAATCATGGCACACGCATCAAAGAACATCGAAAACAGATTTTTTGTCTTGAAAAATTCACATCAAATTAATTGATGCCAACTCAGCAAATCGTGATCGTGTAATCTGCATTGGAACTAATTTTTCCTCGTTTTCAGCATATTTCGTCGGTTTAAAAAAAATGAATCAACAAGTTGGTTTTACATGTTTTGTTTCGACGCAAGAACCGTCATTCCAGTGCATGTGCCCTAGAACTGTCATTCCAGCATTTCAGAAAAATATTCACGAGTAGAGCAGAAGAAAATGGGCGGCAGGAAGAACAGAAGTGAACCAAAAAATGCCAGCTTCATACTGGAAAATCCTACGCTGCTACAAATTTTCACCGATGGAGGATTTATGCAGTTCTTATAGAAATTTGATGGGAACTCCGAGGGATTGGACGCAGAATTTGCACAGACCTTCAAAAATAACAAGATCAACATCAACAGCATGATAATCCAGGTAACTCCAGATGTTTTGAGCCAAATTACTAAATTTCCTTTGCAAGGAATTAATCTTGGAAAAACAGCTCGGAATACTCTAAATGAATTGGCCAACCAATTTAGGGCAGAAAATGATAAACCTATTGAGTATGTCATGAGTAAAAATATTTGTAAAGGAGTTAAAAAGGAAAGTCTGGAATCTCCCTGGGATGAAGTAGCCGAATGGATGATTAGGTTTATTACTTGTGAAGGCCAGTATGTTGTTTTATCAGGGCACCATATGAGAATTCTAACTTATTTGAGATATGGCCACACAAACCCTGAATTCAAAATTAATTTTCCCCTGTATTTTTATGAAAATTTAAAATCTATGGCCAAGAAATATTAGGAAGGAAAAGGAACCCCTAGGCATCATGGTTTGATTAAAATAATCTGTAAACATCACTTTAGGGGTAATTTGCAGAGCTTTGGCAGATTCTTTGCTCAGTGGGATGAAACTAGAAACCCTGCAGTTGCAGCTAGAGCAGAAGAAGATATTGAAAGCCCTAAATCTGTAGATCAGGTTGAAAGCCCTAGGTCTGCAGAACAAATTGAAAGCCCTATGTCTATAGAACAAACTAGAAATCCTGGCATTGAAGAGGAGGAATTAGAAATACCTGAGCCAGTGGTTGAGACAGATTCTGTCCAAGAAGAGGGGCCATCCTCTCCATAGGGACCTCCCTCTTCTAGGACTAGAAGACAAAGAGAAAAGCATGCTAGAATAGACTCTGCTAAAAAACGTAGAAGGGTGTCATTTTCAGCAGATGTGACTATTTTGCAGTCCAATAGCTCTGATGAAGCAGAACCAGGAGAATCTGCTCAAGAAATGCCCAAAACAGAAAAAAGAAAGACTCTTGTTCAAAAATTATGAAGGTCTACAAGACTTCAATTGGGTAAAACATCATCTGACCAAGGAAGTCAAGAAGCAGTAGCAGCAGAGACAGACCTAACAAAATCAGTAGAACCTGCAACCACAAACATAACAGAACCAATAGCCAGCCCTAAAGTAGTCTTAGTGGATTACATAGATTCTAATTCTAAGTAGGAGTTAGAGGCAGAAGAAGAGTCAAAGGAAGAAGAAGATATCCAACTACAGCTATTTGCGGCAAGAAGTGTGGTGAAAACACAAACAGGTTGGATAGAAAAGTGTCAAGCTTCTATTTCAGAAAAAGATCAAATGATTGCAATGTTGTAGAAAGAAGTGGCAAGTTTAAAAGCTAAAATTGCATCTTTAGAGCCACAACCTGATGAAACTATGCATGACACTCAAATGGCTGACATTTTGTTAGAATTAGCAACAGCTACACAGGCAGCCGACTCACCAATCAGGGAGGAACCTGTAATTGATATGGAAGGAGAACAGGGACAGGAACAATTTCATATCTCCTTAATTCTTGCTATAGCTATTGTACCATATGTACCCCTCATAGTAACACAGGACATAGGAATTCAAACTGAATTACCTATGATAGAAATAGAGGAACAAGGGGTACAGGTCAACTTGCCTTTGGCAAAAACGGGAAGAAAAGGAGACACAAACAGATTCTGTCAAGGTTGACATGACTGACAAAGAGGTGCAGGTTAATATTGTTCCTCAAATGCAGCAACCTGTCCGCAATCCCCTTATGGTTCCACTTGAGGAGTATAATACAGATTTATCAAAGTGGATGATGAAATGCCAAAGGTTGGAAGAAAAGGTTTTAGCTTTGAAACCTTTGGAAGAAAAATGTGAGGCTAAAGAGGCAGAAATAACCAAATTGAAGAACCAGGTGCAGGATCTCTGTCAGAATGCAGAATGTTTAGTCCAATGCAGAAGACCTGCAAGGTTTTATACCTTAATCCTCAGAGAAAGGTTTATCCGTTGGCAAATTATGAGAATCCACTCTAATTTGCCATACAAATTGGAAGACCCTGAAGAATTTGTGGATGCCTACCTGCACAACCCAACAGAACAGAAAAGTCTGTTGTGTGAGTTATTCTTACATAACTTCTTTATGCCTGGTGATGACACATTCCTACCTCACATTTTTACAGGGGATATTTAGTTGAGAGCCTTCATGTCAACTCTGCAAAATAAGGAATATTGGGAACAACAGAAGCGGATGACTAAGGAAAATGAGGCAAATGCAGCACTATATCTGAGGCCAATTCACTGTAATTATAGGGCTGCAGCCAATCAACATTTTACTATGATGAGGGAAGAAAAGGTGAGAAAAATTTATGAAACCAATCTTCAGGAATGCTTAGTCGATTTTCAAAATTTTACTCACCAGCATTTTAATAGTGCTTTAGTAGCCTATAAAAATCATTGGGGAGAGTTATCTATTTCTTTGCAGAAGAAAGAACCTATCTCCCCCAATAACTTGCAATGGTAAAAAAGAAGAGCTGAAGGTATCATGCAAGTTATTCAGCAGCTGCAACATCAGTGGATAGGATTAAGATACAGATTGCCCATTGTAATCACCCCTGTTCCATGGTTTTTTGATGATGACCCTTAGCCAAATGATCAATTTCAGGCATGGCTCAAGTAGATAAAGGAAATCAAAGGTTTTTACAGGATTCCTGGTCCAAAGTTCAGCTACCAAGAGAGAGTCTTGGACAAAGATCTCTGCTCTATTGTAGCCTCACAGAATGCATGAGGACATGCATCAGAATAAGTTGGGGGGAATGATGAGGCCAAAAATTGCCTCATTATTGATTATTTTAGACATACTTAATAGACCTTTTTGACATGTTTTAATGTTAATTCTGCTAATGAAATACAATATTTACTACTATTTACATGTTTGACTGTTTAGAAGCATAATATTCTATTTTTACTAATTTTTTGTATTTTTTGCATAAGTTTTGTTGATAAATAATGATTTATTGTGAAATGTGTTAGTGCAATCACGTGTGGGACATATAACATTCATATCATGCTCTCTGAAGTTGTCAAATGCAAAAAATAGCACTAAAAACAGGACAAAACTGCAAGCTGTGCAAAACTATATTTTGACTATTTTAACTTGGACAAATTCCAGCCAGATGTGCATGGCTTGGAATTTGGTCAAATTCAACTTAAAAGAACGTGTGAATAGGTTGTTGAAAGACTTCCAAGTCTGATCCACCAAATGCTCAGCAAAAGAACTACAATCTGTGTTGAAAACAGGCATTCTGGCGCTGCTTCGGAACAACAGGGATACTGCTCCGAAATAACAGGACTGCTCCGGAATAATCGGAAAAGCACAGTTTTGACCAAAACAGCTCAAGAAAAGTAGAAAAATTGCAGGAGAGTGTTAAGGACAGTTATGTGAATCTGTTGTGCACCTTTTTCAATGCAAAAGACCTCCAGCAAATGTGCAACAAACAGATTTCATTCATGTAACCATATTCTGCATTTTAGGAATGCAGTTTCAACAGCATTCCTAAAATGCCTGAAATTAGAATCATTCCACACCTGATTTAGCATGTTTTTAATATAAATAACCAGCTCCCATCTAGGTTGAGCTAAGGAGAGATTTAGGATTGCAATTAAGATAATTTTGAATATTGTGAGAAATCAGATTTCTGTAGCAGTAACATGTCGAATTTTTTTGCATGTTTTTGATTCAATAAAAGTGCAGTTTTTATCAATTTTACTTTATGATTGAAGGAGTGATTAAGTAGTAAACCAGAGCTACTTCTTCACATTCTTCTAATCCAGGAAGCAAGGGCCACTTCCAGGAGCAGAAGAAGGTTTTTCATCAGGTTTTCTTGTTTAAAACTGTCTGCAGTAGAATAAATAAGAAACCTGTCATTTTTCCTCGCATTTCTTTATTCTCACTGAAATCATTTCCAGTTTCAGAATTTGTAGTTTCATTATTATTTTTGAGTTATCATTTCTAAGTTTGTTTTCAGTTCTGTTCTTTTATTTTGCAAAGTTAGTTAGTTTACTTTCTGTAATTCTGAATTTCCTGCAACTTTCATTTCAACAAGTTTAATTCAGTTTTTGAATGCATTTTCAGATTTAGCAAAAGTAAATAGGTTTCTTTGACAGTTATCTTATTTTTGCAATTTTATTTTAGCAAGCATAATATAGTTTCCTTTCAGTTCATAGGGTTTAGAGTGACAGAAGAACCCCCAACAAACAATAACTGTTCTGCCAATAAAGCCATTTTCTGAATAGAATGTCTTACATCTGCTTGAATTGACTATCGTAAACAGCCTTAGGACACCTGCCCGGATTGATAAATAATGATTAAATGATGAACTAAACGACACTCATCATTAAGCTTATATTTGTTCTTGTCATGCTATGAGTTTGAGGTCTTGTAGTGGTAATATCTGATAATTATTCTATATTTGAGTCCTTAAGTGTATTTATATACCATTTTACCTCTTTTCTTTGTGGTGATATTATGAATTCTAAGTTTTTAACTGGTTCATTAAATAGTTTTGATTTTGGTTATGATTCTTCACTTGAAGAATTTTCTTTTTTCTAATAAATTATTCTAAATAAGACTTGTATTGACCTTTGGAATTTCAACAAGGGTTTTGTTTCCTTCACTAAAAAGCAAAAACCACATTTTTGCTCACATGAGTTTTGTTTGTGATTGGATCAATTACTCTATATTCTATTGAGTCATTTGTTGGAAATATTAAAGTATTGTATTGTCATTGATGTCAAAAGATATTTTATGTTCAAGGGTTGATGATAAAAAGAGCATGGTACAAGATTGGCAAAGGAAAGGTTCATGTGGGTTGATGTTAAAAAGTTAAGGAGTATAATATTTAAATATTATAAAAATATTTTAAAAAGGACATGGACCAAGGCTTAAAAGACAAGAAGAAAAATATTTAAAAGCAGTGGACCATGGTCTAAAAGGAAAAGAGGAGAAAGGATTTTATTTTCAATAGACCAAGGCTTAAAAAATAATAAACATTATAATATTTTTAATATTATAATACCAAGTTTTAAAAGGAGGATGGCACCAAAAATAAGTTTGAATTTGAGCGCCAACGTAGTCCAAGATAAATGAGGGAACACCATGCTATTCGAGTGCAGACGTAGACCAAGGCAAAGGAGGGCACACCATGATTATTTGAGTGCCGACATCAGCCAAGTAATGAAGGAAAATGTATATATACCTAATGTTATACCTTAGGATAGAATCACGAACTTGTACATAATTTTCTATTCATTGAGAGTGACAGTGAACGACAGACACAACAAACATCTTAGGTGCAGGAGGTGGAAATAATTTTGAGGAAGCTTTTATTGATGACACGTTGGATGGTGCAGCGTAGTTGGTTGTTGGTTGTGAGCTAGAGTGCAGGTAAGAGAGAGATCTTGGGGTCAAGTCCCCTTGACAGCATTTTGGGTAGAAGAGTTTCATTGTTTTGAGGTAGAGCTGAGTTAAAACATGTGGGTCATATTTTTGTGTCACCAAGTCATGCTAGCATGACCGGTCATTGAGCGCTTTGGAGAGCATTGTCTTGCGTGTTGGCAGAGTTTGAATCATGGTAGCATAAGAGGTATTTGGTTTTTGTTGAGTGCAAAAATTAGAGGCATAAAGTTTGATTAATTTAATTTTTTCAAGGTGTAAAGGTGGTTGGGTAGCAAGTTGTTCTAAGAGCTTTGTTAGAATAAAAGTGTTGTTGAGAAATGTGTGTCCAGGAGGTATAAGGGTTGTGCAAGTATTTTAGAATTATTGAAAGTTTAGAAGGGAGTCATAAGGTGTAATAAAATTATTCTATTTTGTAATGTTTGCATGAAATAAATTAACATTAAGAAGTTTTGGGTAGTGTATGAGGATTGAAATATTGCATTATTAGAAAGGAGAGAAAAGGGTGTACTTGTGATCATTGTAATTTGTAATTCATGCACATCATAAGAAAAAGGTTTAAGGGTTCTACATGTATTCTTGTGAAGACAAAATGAAATAATAAAGTATTATTTTCAAGTTTTACTATGCACATATTTTGAGAAGGTTTTTTATGTGGATTTGAAAAGTTATTTTGTTATCTAACCCTTGAAGTGGCACAAGAAAGATAAGTTTTTTGAGACAGGTTTTTGTGGGCACATCTTCATCAAAGCAATTTTGAGGTATGGTGATATAACTCCCTCTCTAGGTGGTTGTACTTTGAGGAAATATTTTAAGGTGGAGATAAAAGGTTTGATTAGTGTGCATTGTTGGAAATATTTGAGCTAGGGTTTGAGAACAAATTGTGCATCATTGTGAAGCATTTGGGCATTGATTTGAGTGACATTGAAAGTGATTGTGAAAGTTTTTGAAATCAAGTTCTATGAAACAATTTGTGCATTGGGCTTGAGTGATATTTGGAAAGAACATATTGTGAAATTATATTGCATATCATTTTCTATGTGTTCTTAAATAATAATTTTGGGTAGAATATATCTGAAGTATTATGATCAAAGCATGTGATTATGAGCAGTGTTGAGCAAGTGTTATGAGCAGTTTTGAGCATGTGTTAGGGCAAAGTTAAGCAGAGATAGTGAGAAAATTAGTGCAGGATTGTGAGCTATTTTGAGCAGGCCTTTTGAGAAGGCTTGTGAGCAGTTCTAAGTAGGGTGTGTGAGTAGGTTTGAGGTAGACTTGTGTAGGATTTGTGAGAAGGCTTGAGGCAAACTTTTGAGCATGTATGAGATAAATTAGTACAGGTAGTTGAGTAGATTTGATCAAAATTTTGAGCAGATTCGATCAGAGTTGAGAAGTGTTGAGAGCAGGCTTTGGAGCTAACCTACACAAAGGGGATAGAGGTTTCCTATGGATATAGGTCCACAAACTAGATTAGTGGAGATAGAGGTCTCTTGTGGATAGAGGTCCACGAACTCAAGCATAGGTGATTAGTGTCTCCTTTGGATAGAGGTCCATAAATATTGTAATAGGGATTTGATTCCTAAGAAATTTTGTTGAAAAAAATTATAAGAAATATTTTCTCCATGGACATAGCCCACATTGGGTGAACCATGTTAAATCCATGTCTCTCATGTGTGTGATTATTTGTGCATTGTTTACTGCCTTGATATTATTGTTGTTATCATTTGGATTAAAAAGTAAAAAGTTTTATCTTATACTGTTCACCCCCCTCTCAGTATAATCTTGTGTTCTTCATCATCATCATAGAGAAAAAATATCCTACACATGGTTTTTTAATCTAATTTTTTCTTTTTTACTTTGGGATGTGCACATATGCTTTACATCAAAAAATTCTTAGATGTTCTACTAAAGGTTTTTGTCCTGACTAGGTTTCTTTAGAGTCATATTTTAAAGTATTCTTGTGGTGATCTACGTTGTATATATCCTATAGTTTTAACAAATTTTGCCTAATATTTCCAAGCAAGATTTGTTTATTTCAACATGCAACATACCATTTCCATAATGGAATAATTCCTTCATTCTGCTATACCATTTTGCTGGGGTAAATTAGTTGTAGTGAGTTATCTTTTTATACCATTTAGTCTTAAAAATTATTCAAATTCATTTAATAGAAATTCACCACCTTTATCTAAGCAAATATTCTTGATTGATCTTCCTGTTTCTATTTCATCTAGTTGCTTAAATTTTTAAAAAATTAAAATCTTTAGATTTAAGTATTAAGAATTATACCCACATTTTATTGGAATAGTCATTAATAAACAACTAAAAATATATATTACCTCCAAGAATAGTAGTGTCCATTGGTCCACATAAATGTGTATAATAATACTAGTGGTTCTTGAGCTTTGTATAAACTTAACTCAAAAGGTATTCTATATTGTTTTCCTATAGGGCATTTTGGACAAACTATAGATTTATCTATTGATTTAGGTAATCTTGCCACCATTTGATATCTACTTATTTCATTAAAAAAGGATGCACTTATATACCCTATATTTTTATTCCAAATCTCTCTTGTTTCTAATGATCTTATCGATAGAACACTATTTGATAAGATATCAAGAGCAAATAGACCATTTGTGTAGGATCTAGAGACTGTATTTTCCTTTTTTAGTAATAATGCATTTCTTTTTTTTTTTCAATAATTTTGAATTCAACCACTAAATTTTGATTTATCATTTGAGATATTGAGAGTAGATTAGCAACTAGCCTTGGCACATATAGCACATTTTTAATCATACATTCTCCATTAGACAAGTTGATTAATATATTTCCTACTCCTTTGACCTCATATGTCCTATCATCTGCTATAGCAATTGGTTTCTCACATTTTTTTTGAAAAAGTGTTAAACCATTGTTTATTTCCAACCATATTTTTGTTTGCCCCTAAGTCAATATAATTCTAACTGAATTTGTGCCATATTCTCCTTTAAATATTGTCATGTCTTATTCAAATTTTCCAATTCTTATAACTCCCAAATTTTAATTTCAAAAATTTCCTTCCTTTTTCAAATTTCAATTTCCACTTGTCTCCCTAATTCTCAAATTTAATTTCACAATATCACAATTTTACTTTCAAATTTCAATTTCCACTCATGTATCCCAAATTCTCAAATTTAATTTCACAATCTTACAATTTCACTCAAATTTCAATTTAATACTCTCTTCCTTCAAAAATTAAATTCGACTTAGCCTTTAATTCAAAAATTTACCTTATTTATCCACACAATTATTCAATGCTTATTATTATTTCCTTATATCTCCCTAAAATAGAAACTAAATCAAGTATGCCTATAAATATGCACACAACCCAAAAATAATAATGCGACTAAGGAATAATTTATATATTTGGCACTCACGTTTATCTTTTTTACGTACACATGGCAACTTGTTTGGGCAACATTTCACTCAACTCATGCATTTATTTGGACGTATCCTAATTATCTTCCTTTATAGGTGCTGGTGCAACAAGCATTACTTCTTCCTTTCTAGCTCAAATGTGCTCCCAATTTTTCCTCTCTGACTCAGGCAGTCTTTGACTTAGGTAATATTACTCTTTCTAACTTAAGTGCTTTAACATAGGCACTCTAGTTCTTCTTAAGGTAGTCCTTCCATATTGGATGCTTTAGTATTCTGAAAATACTATATATCTTGGAACTCTTTATTTTAGGGCTTCAACCTATCTCTGTCTTTGGTTTACAACAATATACAATTCTTCTCAACTTTTAATTTCAAATAACTCCACCTCCAAGACTTTTATCTCCTTCTCAGTGTTCAATATCGAGCAATATGAAGAACATGTGCTTATACTAAGAGGGAGGGGGTGAACAATATAACATAATTTTTTTTTTTCAAATAGTAGCATCAACATTAATAAAACAGTGAACATCACACAAAACATCACACACATGAGAGACATCATTTTTAACATGGTTCACCCAATGTGGGCTACCTCCACAGAAACATATTTCTTCTAAATATTTCTCAAATAATCTTTTGGGAATCCTTCCCAAGTACAATGTTTATGGACCTTTGTCCAAAGGAGATGCTGATCCCCTAATATCAAGTTCATGTATCTCTTCCATAGGAGAACTCTTTCCCCTTTTGCTCTGGCTAGTGATCTTCTAGAAGACTCTGTCTCATTGCTGCACTGACTGGTGGATCTCTCTCCACTTGAAGAATCCTCACTCAGATCTATCTTCAATTGTCCTGGCTGCTGGATCTCTATCTATTGAGACTCTATCATTTGTACTCTATCACCTCCAAAGATCTATCTCAATAGGTTCACTCAGAACCTTCTCATATCTACTCAATAGGTCCACTCAGAACCTGCTCAAATATGCTCAATAAGCTCACTCAAAACTTGTACAAATATGCTCAACAGGTCCACACAGAACCTGCTCAAATCTTCTCAATAGGTCCACACAAAAATTGTCTAAATATGCTCAATAGGTCCACACAGAACCTACTCAAATCTGCTCAATATTTCCACTCAGAACTTTTCCAAATATGTTCAACAGGTCCACACAAAACCTGTCTAAATCTGCTCAATAGGTCCACACAGAACCTGTTCAAATTTGCTCAACAGGTCCACATAGAACCTGTCCAAATTTGCTCAACATGTCCACACAAAACCTACTCAAACCTGCTCAATAATTCCTCTCTAGGACTTGCTCAAATCTGCTTAACAAGCTTATATAGAACTTGTCCAATCTCATAGAATCATAAAGAGAATTGTTAGAGACTCAATATATTCTATACTTAATGCTCAATCAATATCTCAACTCAATCACATAGAAAAATAAAGATAATTGTTAGAGACTCAATATGTTCTATACTCAAATCCTAATCTCAAATCAAATCAATCTCATAGAAGCATAAAGATAATTTTTAGAGAATCAATATGTTCTATACTCAAATCCTAATCTCAACTCAAATCAATCTCATAGAAGCAAGAAGAGAATTGTTACAGACTCTATATGTTCTATTCTCAAATATCAATCTCAACTCAAATCAAGAATATAGAATAGTTTATTTTATGGAACTTGAACCACATGCATCCACTTGACTAGGCTCTATCAACTCAACTCAACCAATCACATCAATGAACAACCCTTTCTCACAAACCCTAGTCCAAGCATGTACCAATCAACTAAAAATGTTTCCTATAATGCTCAACAACAAATCTCACATAACAATGATACTCATATTCTATTCTAACTCAAGTTCAAGTTCTTTGCACAACCAATGGGCTTCAACAACAATGCTTATAAAACAAGGTTTAATCACAACTCTCAATCCAGAAAACCTTGAAGCATTAAACCAATCACTTTAAAAAAGGAAATCACAATCAATCCTTTTATCCAAAGATATTTTTAGAAATAAACCACCATAATCAATAGGAGAATGTGCCCATACCTTTTATGAATATGAAGAAGCCTCTTTGGAAATCTGCCACAATCACAATATTCTTTTGGCAATCTTCACAAGGGTTAGAAGTTCACAAAATAATCAACATTACTCCACTTCACAATTATATTCACCAAGGCTTTTAATTAGAAAACCTTCTTAAGAATTAATGCACAACTTCCTTATCACTCCTAAAACCACTTGTACCATAAAATAAAATAAATCAAATCATTGCATAACCTTGTCACTCCACAAACCACTTATACCATCAAATAAATCAAATATTTTATATCCTTCCTTTCAACACTTTTGCACTAAAAAATAATCACAAAGCTTTCTTAGGCAATATCTCACATTAATCAAATATCAAACCTTATTAAAATATTAAACCCTGCTCAACCTTATATCTCCCACAAAAATCATAATCAAACCTTAGCAAGCAAATATTTTAATTAAAATATTTACCCCCGCAAATATAGGAGTCGGAGCGCATACCTCAAAGAAGCCCTCGAAGGGCCTTGGTGTTTCGAACCTCTGCCCACCATGCTGCCAAGCGATAGCTAAGCCGTGTGAGCTAACACTGCCCACATGAGTGCCTTGGGCACTCTCTTCCTTAAGCCGCATGCACTTTCCTCACAAGGCACCAAAAATTTGACCGTCCATGACTTGACTACCCACGTCACACTCCATGAAATTCGCTGCACAATATTCGGATGCAAAAATACTTTGGGTTTTCAAAAATCATGCAATACTCCTTCGATTTATTAAATAGAAAACCTTTGGCTTATTTATATAAGCCATCCTTCAATGCGAATACGTCGGCCCTTTTAACATTGCCCTCATGATGTCGGCGACGCCAATAAGAAAGGAGGGAAAAACCTTTTATTTAATTTTAAAATTAAAATTAAAATTTTAAATAAATTAAAATTTAAACTAAACCTTTAAAATTAAATTTCTCCATCATCGGGGCACATTTTTCGATGAAACGAAAAGCCAACTTGGGTTTTAAGAAAAACCCATTTCAAATCTGCCATCCATTAGTTTTAAATAAAACCTTTCCTTGCCTTCCTTGTTTTTCATAAAAACCTTTTGCTAAGCTTCCCTTGAAGCTCCTTTTGGAACCAAATTCCATGCATCCCTTCTAGAACCTTTGATCAAAATCTTAGCTTTTCATGAAGCTCTTTGTGGAGCAAAATTATAGTCTTACTTGCATAGGTCATTTTGACATCAATGACAAATTTTAGCTTAGGGAATCAAAATGTCCAACACAATCTTCAAAATTTTCATCCTAAAATCTCAATATAGGCACAAACAATATTTTATCTCCAACTCAAACTTATATTTTAATGTAGATGTTCCCCACTCTTCTTCACTGTAAGAAATATTTAAACTTCTCTTATTTGTAGATGTTATAAAAACTTTCTCCACGTTCACAAACTCCAATGTAATCCTCTTTCTCTAGCAATATTCTAGCAAGTCATCCAACAACTTGTTCTTCACTTTCAACAAATTGTGCAACAAAATTTCTCCAATGTATTCTTCTCCTACAATCTTGTTAGATTTTGAATCTAAATACTTAAGATAAAATAACCACAAGATATAAAATAAAGTTACAATATGAAATATAAGATAATGGTAATATTCTAAACATATAAAAATCATAAATAACTTCTATAATAACTCATAAAATTACCATTAACAAATGCTCACAAAAATTGTATCTCCATTGAATAAAGATCTCAAATACACCATACTTCCACACACTCTCATTCTACAATACATATATCACACACACACACACACATATATAATGGAATGTGACTCTTCATATGGAGCACTCTTGGCCTTCAATATTCTTGAGACTCTTCACTATCCTACTCTATGGACTCATGTGCACATGGACTATTATGCACATTTACATTACCAAAATACTTTGCACACTTGTGCATTTATTACATTGCATAAAGTAAATACTCACACTCTAATCTAAGACACTCTCATAATCTAAATATGTACCCAATATGGTACATTAGAATGAACTAAATAATGTAATATATTTCAAAAACCCCTGCATTACATTATTTTATTATTGAAGACTTTAGTCTTCAATATAGTCTTCGTCTTTTTTATTCACTTTGCATTGTATGCCTTCTTGACCAGGTTCTTTCTCTTCTTGCTTGTATTCACCTATGATGTCAATATTTATGCTTTTAGATGCTATCACATTGTCATTTGATTCCTATAGAACCATTTTCTATTTACCTTTGTCCATATCACAAGTCTTCATCTTGAACTGGTTTCTTTTCTCTATATTTGTTTTTGCTTTCGTCTAGGATAGTCAATCATTAGATAGCCTTGTTGAACAAAGGACCTAATTACTTCTCTAGTCTAATTTTTTTTCTCCTATTCTTTGAATAAACTTCTTGCCTTTTCTATATTCTTATATCCATTGTTAGCAAAGAATTTAGAAATAATATTTTGAAATAAACACTATAATCTGTATGTTAAAACCTTTTCAAATTTCTAGTAATATTCTTCCTTGTAATAACAAAAAGTAGATGAATGTGATTCTTTTCCACAATATTTACAAGGATGTAAATTCCAACAATCAAATTTTCCATGTCCTCTATTACAATAAGTGCATTTCAAAATTTCTTTTGTTGTTTAAAAAAACTTAATTTCATCTATTTTCTTGATCAACTGATATAACCATTTGTGTATAGTTGAAGCAATTCTACCTTTGCTTCTTTCATAAATCTGTAAGAAATTCTCTTGTCCTACATGTTTTGCTATATTTTGAGAATGATCCTTGAGTTTATTCTCAACATTATAATTGTCATCAAATTCTTCTACCATATTGTTAGAAGATGTCTTTATAGTATCTACTCTTGTCAAACTATCAATCTATGATTCCTCAAGAGTCCTTTTAAGCCATATTGGTTCTTCTCTTCTACTCACATTTTTTATATTGTTATTATCTTTTGAATCAAGTATATCTCTAAGCCATGTTGATTCCTTGAATCCTCTATACTTAATAAGTTCTTCCATTCTTCTTCTAAAGTAATATTCCTTGTAACTTGCTAGTCTTAAAGGTGAAAGACAACTTTGATGAAATTTTCAAATCTCTAAATCTTTGAGGTTGACTACCTTATGTCTCTCTAGATTTGAATTGCCAAATAATACCTTTGAAGTAATTTCAGTTTTTAAAACTTCAATATTTATGTCTCTTTACTTTTGAATGAGAGACTAAATATCAATGCAATTTTTAGTTTTTCAAAACCTATGTTGAATTTCTTTTATCTCCAAATTTCAATAATATAATCTCTTCAATTCTAAATTTCCCAATCCTATTTTGCTGTTGAATTCCTTATAACTACAAATTTAGAAATTTAAAAATTCTATAAAATATATTTACAAGTTCTATATTTTTAGGAAACCTTGTTTCTCCAAACTTATCAAATTGCAAATATTTCAAATTATTTTTGTAAACTCAAATAATCAAATTACAAAAATTTAAATTAATTCCTTTGATTATTCAAATCAATTTTTAAATATTCATAAAAATTTTCAAATAGCAATAATCAAACTTCTAAGGTTTCAAATATTACTTCAATATCTTATCTCTCCAATAATCAAGCAAGTAAAATAACTTCACTTTAACCTTAGAAAATAATAATTTCACCTAACCTTATAACTCCTATCTTGGGCATATAATCAATTTCAAAATAAAGTAAATTACCTCCAATATTGAGATGTAAATTATCTTGGTAAAAAATGTTTGACCTTCCCTTGAATGACACTCCTTTACTGCAGTATGGAGCTCTTACTCCTTTCTGCCATACTCTTGCTTGCTTCAAAAAATGACTCTCTCTCCTCTCTGACTAGTCAAATATCCTCATAATTTCAAGATCCTCAAATTAAATTCAAATACATTCTCTGTGTTGTTCTTAGACTTATTTTTGGCATTAAAAAGCGCTCCTAGACATTGCACCTTCCTCCAATGGTAATCGATATTTTGAATTTCAAGTGCCAAATGGCATCAAATGTATTTTTTGCACTTCAATATTTGTGTATGCACTTAATGACTCATTCAAAAATGATTCTTCTTCCTCAAATGGCTTATGGAATTCCTCCTTCCACGTACCAAGTGGTATGAAAAATCTTACAACGTTCAACCAACCTTACGAATGATGATTACAACGATTCACGCTCCTGGTAATATTCTATTCTTCTTTGGTTATGTTCTTCTTCCTCTCTCAATACTTGGCCACTTGTGTAACATATTTTACCTTACCAATCAAGCAATACAACATTGTATCCTTTGCATTGAGCGTTATAGACCAACTATTTGCTTCTCCTTATGGAAGTTGTAAAACCTAAATATTTGATTTTATTCCTATATTTTTTTGATGTCTGAATGGTGTCTCTTCTATTGCTCACATTTCAAAACTTGCAAATGATAATCCTATTGTTGGAAATTTTGAGTTAGTTGTGTTTTCATTGATGTCAAGAGTTAGTGTCAGTGATCAGTGCAGGACTTGGAAAAATAAGGGTTAAAATATTTATATTTTAAGCCCAAGAGATTTGGTTTAAGAGCTTCACATGATTGGTCAAAAGGGTGGTTAAATACCCTGAAGGAAAGGCCTAAAGGAAATAATATTATAATATTTATTATTATAATATTAAATGAGGTCAGAAAAGGTCTAAGGGCAAAAGAGAAAATACCTAGGCCCAATGGAAATAATATTATAATATTAAAGGTTAAAATTAAAGTCTAAGGTAATTTATAAATTATTTTAATATTTGTATTATAAATTAATTTATAAAATAATATTATTTAAAAACCCTAAAGTTAGGGTGGGCACAAATTTATTTTTAATTATTCTCCTCCCCGTCGATGTTCGATGAGATTGGCATATGGTATAAATACCATATGGTTTGCCAACCAAAAGACTAAGTCTCCAATTAATGCATATGTGAAAAAGCGCAAAAATCTAAGTGCAAATTTTGTGAGCATACAAAGGGATTTTAATTTTTTAAGGGTGCAATGAAAAACATGACAAATAAAGTGTTTGACGCACATAGGTTGTTTACCAACCGACTGGTTGGTCTAGTGGCAAGTGGATGGTGGTTAAGTTGCTGGGAGTAGAGGTTCCATGTTCGAGTCTCGATGAGGGTAGTTGTTTTGATTTTAAACTTTTAGCACCAGATCGAAGGTACTAAGTGCATGAGGCGCATTTCCCTCCCAAGTGAGCGCCTAGCTCACATGGCAGTTGGGTCATGGCTAGGGCATTGGCGATAGTGTGACCTGGGATTGAATCCCATCGAGGAGCATGCAAGGTACTTTAATTTTTATTATTTTGTGGATAAAGCATGTGGTCTAAGGTTGCATTGTGAGCGCTATTTGAAGCGTGTGGTATAAGGTTGCATTGTGAGTGCTATTTGAGTGCATGGTCTATTTTGTTAAGTGAGCACCTAGGGAGTTAAAAGGAGGGTAAGGCAAAATTAATTGTTACTATTGGGCACTAAATTGCACCAAGTTTTCTTGATACTACGACTGTCTATCTTCCTACTTTCTACTTAGGCTTGCATCCGATAGCTGCAACTCAGCATTCAACATTGGATGGACTAAAACAGGAATTTTAGATCCAACCTCCAAAGTAGGCTGGTTCCTTGTCATCTTAGCAGATTGTTGACATAATTATGCTCAATTAGGGCTTGGATTTTAGGGTTAGAAAAGGTTAAGGTTAGAGAAATGTAGATATCAGTGGACGAATAGGTTAACAACATTGCATTACCATAAAAAGCTTCCAAAAAACCATATTAAAGATATACATCCAGATCAACTTTTATCCCAAGATAACTCGTTTCAGATATTTAAAGCATAACAGAGAAATGTTACAGTAAGAAATTTAAATATCCAAAAAATGATAATCCAAATAGCAAAATTCACCACAACCTAAATTTTATAGAAATGCACCTTCTAATAACAAAGAACAAAATTCACAACAGATTTCAATTACTCATAATAGATAGTAATCCATGATCGACACAAACTAACCATCTAAGCATTTACAGAAATACAACTATGAAATTTGAACCTCTAACATCCAGCACAGAAACGTAGCCTTGAGGCGAAGATCAATGTATTGCTCCTTGCATTCAGTCCTTCAAAAATATTTATAGTAGCATAGGCAAACACGCTAGAACTGACTATTTAAATCAAGGATTTGATCTCTCTATATAGTTTTCATATTATAATATTCAAGAAACAATACATTCAATCTTGTTACAACAACTCAACAAAAGATTAGCTAGCATTAACTGGTTCGTTCAAACTCTAGGAAATATGCTGGAAGAACATCCGCCATGGTCGTTCGGGATCTTTGCAACTTGATGATTGACCAAAAGAACTGAAGTTCAGAATATTCTAGATCACGCGTCCCATCGATCTTTCTTGAGAATAACTTGACACCGTCGATCTGTAACTGCTTTTGGTTAGCTTTTATTGAAAGTATTTGACATTCCATCTTCCAGATGCATGCCATAGTTCTGATGCAATAATATTTTAAACAACAAAAATATGATAGGTCAACCTCCACCATTGATTCTCCCTTTTGGATGACTTAGATTAATTCGGCGTGAGCTGAAAGCCATCCCGCTCTTTTCCTCAGCATCAGAATATTCAATACGGATCTGCAGCATCAAAACCTTGAATCCGCTCCAGGATCTTTTATCTTCCATTTTGTCTTTGTTAATCTGCATCTTTTCATCGCTGACATCATCATCTCCTTGTGACTTTTGTGGAATTTAGAGATAATGCAAATTCAGGCCCGAATTCAAACACTAAGATTATTTTCCCCTTCTACTTTATCTTCATTCTGGGAAGAGAATCATTGTTCGTTTCTTGGATCACGAATCCGCACATTTATTTGACTGACGTCATCATCTCTTACAAAATTTTGCGAAATTGGAAACTTTCATCAATCCAGAGCGAAAAGCAAGAAGGCTCTTCCGGAGCGGGAAGCAAAAAGACTTTTCGAAATTGGACATACGACAAGAACCAAATCCACACTTTTTATTACTGATGTCACAATATCTTACAAACTTTTACGGATTTGAAACCCATCATTATTTCGGACCCGAAATGGAATTTCTTGGAATATGCTCAAACCTTCAAGTGGAGATATTTCCCAATGGACTCATACCATCAACCTGATTTTGGAGCGAAATAACAACATTATCACTTACTTAAATTTTGCTAAGTATGTGGTCATTTTTGATCTACATTCTGGTGCCTCTCGGGTGGATTTGCTCACAAAACCAATTGAATCTAGAGTCTTATCCATTGGGCTTCAGGAGTCAAAACAAGAATTATCTTTGAGATTATGTTTTAAAGAATGATTTCCATGCAAACCCTACCCTCTGAAAACATAAATTCTATCTAGAGGGTAGAGGATCACATAGAAACCATATCGAGAACATCATCAAACCTTTTTTTTTAACTAGAGACTGTGTCTGCAATATCAGTATTATTACTACCTTTGTAAGCTATATACAACTCTTCTTCCTTTATAAGGCTTTCTGTAGGCTTCATACCTTTATTGCTTATTTTTGACAACTGTCAGAGTAAAAACAAACACAAAAAAAATGATGTATATGTACAAACGAAAATAGAAATGACTTGAGTGTGAGGCTCCTGGGCATGTGAGTGCTCAATCTTATCCTTACTCTTCCACACCTTCTTCATCTTCATATTCTTCTTCTTCTTCCTTCGGAGTTTGTATATTCTGATTATATCCACTAGAGGTGTTCCCCAACAATTTAATCATTGATTCTAAATATTGGAGGGTATGTCTCCAAACTTCCTCGAAAGAGTTTGACGTTTCTTTAAGCTGCTTGTAAACATATTGTAGCTCTCCAACATCCTCATAATTAGCAACCTTCCCCTTAATCACCAAATCTTCCATCAAATCTCTGAAATGGGTATAGTCCACAATCAATTTGGTAGCTTGTTCTTGTAATAATGGTTCTAGTAATGAATCAATCTCAACTTCATCCTGCAAAATATCTTTGATGCTCTGCTGAACTTCTTCCACAGATAACAAGCTATGATATTCCTTCCAGAGTCCTTTGAAACCAATATGAATCATATCCTTATTTATGTCAATGATCTCTTTGAATCTTCTATCCATCCTATTACATAACAACCAAACTTTCTATGCTGCTTTGTGCCTTTTCAACACTATATTGGTTATATTCCACTCTTTATTAGAAATTTGTTTAGCAGTGTCGTCAAACCTACTACTAACCAACTGGTCTATTTATTTTTCCAGAGTCACCATAGACTGTAATTCCTTTAAGATTCGATCTATATCTACCTGAATGGTGAATAGCAGTTGACTGACATCTTTTAGGTAGTCGATTATAAGTTGAAGACCAGAACATTTCTCTTGGACTTCATAAAGCAACTCCTACTTTATTCTTTTCAAATCATCCTTGGAAAACCCTGAGGTTTTGGCCTTCTCAACCTGAAGCTGATGTTTCAGATTTTGAAAGCTGATGTTTCAGATTTTGAATTTCTCTGGCCTGATATTTATGTAGTCTCTTCTGTTCTTCTAAATGATCTTTCAAATTACTAGCTTCTTGAAATTTTTCTTGCCAACCCTTCACCTCTTCTCTTAAAGCCTTTTCCACTTCCTTTTTATCATTGAAATTATTTTTAAGCCTTTCAATCTGTTGTTCTAATTTATTCACCTTGTCTTTGGCTATATCTGTCTTCACACAAAAAGTTTCTAAGTGGGCCTTGGCCATCCCCAATTCATCTTTAGCATGTAGTTTGTCAATATCTTCTATAATTTCTTTTGCTCTATAATCTTGAGCAGTCATCTCATTCTTAGGCTTGCTTACTTGCATAATTAAGGACCTTGAAATCCTCTACTTGGAGATAGGATTGATATACATACTTTTCCTGGTCATAGCCATCCGGCTAGAAGGCTTGATAAGCTTTTCTACCCAGTAATCACTTATGCTCTGAATATTATACTTCTCTTGGGGTTTAGCAACAGACCTTGAAACATCAGCCACCAAAGGAGATAATGGCATAAAAAATATAAGGGCAGACTGCCCCTTTTTTGGTAGGGATGAAGACATTCTAATCGTAGCTTCTGTTACAACGGTGGACTCGATGACTATTGCTGTCGTTGATACAGGTAAAAAAGTAAAACAAAGACCAAATTGCTAGTGGATGGAATGGATGAATTTGGAACACAATGTCCCATTGATGACGATAATGAAAAAGATGAAAATGTAACAATGGTAGACATGGGAGTGGAGACCTGAGAGGTTGAGAGTGGGTTTGGAGGAGGTTGCAACAATGTAGAACTGACTGGTACCTCTAAGGTTATTGATGTATTGGGATAAGAACTGAAAAGTGGAGGAGGTAACTTTATCGCATCTTGAATAGAAAAGGAGGGAAATCCTTCCAGGGATTCATGAAGATGAGAAGGAGAAGAGAGTTTAGAAACTGTACCTTTTCTTGTAGACACATGGTTTTCCTGTTCAGCTTATATTACTGACTGTTGTTCTCGGTCAACCAACCATTATGTAGTAACATCAACTACTTCTCCATTCATTCCTTTTAGAACTATTTTTTGCTTCTTAGATATTTCTTTCTCCTTTGTTTCTAGGGCCATCTTAGTCCTTCTATACAATATTTGATAAGTGACACTTTCTCCTTTAGAATCTTCCCCTCCATTTTTTTGTTCTACCCTTGAATGTAAATACTGCTTAGCTATGGGTCGTAACTGTTGGGACTAAAAAATAAGGCACACTTTATTTACAAGTTATATTACAATATATAAGCATCAAGCTTAGGAGGGAGATATGAAAAGTGTCATAAGCTCCACTCCAAGTGTCTTTCAGAAGACACCACTCCAACTCAAACTGAAGACAGGGACAAGTGGTAGAAGATAAATGTCAACCTATCAATTATAGGCATAGTGCACATTATAACAATAATAATATTCTAACATTCTCCCTTAATGTGCACTATCCTAAAAAGATAATTCAACATTAGATAACATTCCCCCTTAATGTTGACTTCTTTTACATAGATATAGCAAATTGCTAAAATGAGAAAACTTGTCTTTCCCAAGT
This sequence comes from Wollemia nobilis, assembly GCA_028583015.1. Taxonomy (NCBI): domain Eukaryota; kingdom Viridiplantae; phylum Streptophyta; class Pinopsida; order Araucariales; family Araucariaceae; genus Wollemia; species Wollemia nobilis. Next base: position 4,491,503 of record JAQPPZ010000363.1, read on the forward strand.
GACTTGGTGAAGATGTCTGCTACTTGATATTGAGTTGGTACATACTCCATGTGTATAATGTCTTCTTGGAACATTTCTCTAATGAAGTGATGATGAATCTCAATGTGCTTTGTTCTAGCATGGAAAACTGGATTCTTGGTCATCTTGATGGTACTTTGATTGTCACAATATATATATATATATATATATATATATATATATATATATATATATATATATATATATATATATATTGGACCATGTATGAATAGCCCAATATCCTGAATTAATTGCCTCAACCATATTGCCTCCTTAGTTGCCTCAACTGCTGCTCTATATTCTGCTTCTGCTAAAGATAGTGAAACTGTGTTCTACTTATTTGTGCTCTATGAAATAGAGCCTTGGCCTAATTGAAAGCAATAACCTGATGTGGATCTTCTAGTTTCAGGACAACTGGCCCAATCTGAATCTGTGTATCCAATAAAAGAAAAATTATCACTTGATTTATACATAAGGCCATGATGAGGTGTGGCCTTGAGTAATCTCACAATCCTCTTAGCTGCTATCCAATGTGATGGGGACAGGAAAAATTGCTCACCCCAAACTCTAAACTCAGATTCATTAAACTTGGAAAAATTTACAAAAATGGCAGACTCTGCCAAATAAACTTCTTTTACAGAAAGACAGTTTATAAATTTTTATATTACATTAAAACATTTCCAACTCTGGAAGAAAAATAGCCCACACAGGTCCAGAATGGCCCTTCACCTTCTCTATCTACAACTCTGCTGCTGCAACTCTGTCTTCGCTGTTTTCTAACCATTGTGCATGTCTTTGCTTCCTCTTTTAAACTTTCTATCGTGATGCTCCATTTCCCTTTTCTGGCCCTTCGTTTCATTTCTTGTGCCTCTTCGTTGGCTTTCGAAACGTCTTTCTTTCTGACTCTTGATCTTCGTCTACTTTCACTTTGCACCTTGGTGCCATGTGCTTGTCTAGTGCTGCCACTGTAGACTATGTCCGCCTGTCAACCAATGATGACGTTCGGCATACTCAATGCTCAATAATTTCCTCGGTAACGGCTCCTGTAACCGCCTGCCCCTTTTGTCTCTTATGGTCGTAAAAATGTGACATGTTGCGATATCGTGACACTTTTTATTTCTTTCTCTTTCTCCTGGCTTGACCCACGAAAATACAACATGTCGCGATATCGCGACACTTTTCTTTCTCTTTCTTTCTCTTCTCTTTTTGTCGTGAAAATACGACATGTCACGATATCGCGACACTTTTTTCTCTCCTGCACCTCTCTCGCATTTTGGTCACAAAAATGTGACATGTCGCGATATCGCGACACTTTTTCTTTTCTGTGCCTCCTCTCGCCTTTTGGTCGCAAAAATGCGACGTGTCATGATATCGCGACACTTTTTCTCTCTCTGTTTTGGGTCGCAAAAATGCAACATGTCTTGATATCGCGACACTTTTTCTCTCTCTGTTTTGGGTCACGAAAATGCGACATGTCACGATATCATGACACTTTTTCCTTCCCTGCTTTCTTTCTGCTCCTTCGGTCGTAATTTCGCGACATGTCGCGAAATCGCGACATTTTCTTCTCTAGCATTTCCTGTCTTCTTTCAGTCACAATTTCGTGACATGTCATGAAATCATGAAATTTTTTGCTCCATGCCTTCTCTCTCCTTCCTAAGTCACGAAAATGCGACATGTCGCGATATCACGACACTTTTCCCCTTGCGCCTTTTATCGTCCTTTGGTTGCGAAAATGCGACATGTCGCGATATCGCGACACTTTTTTTCTCTTGCGTCTTTTATCGGCTTTTGGTCGCGATAATGCGACATGTCGCGATATCGCAACACTTTTTCCCTTTGCGCCTTTTCTCAGATTTTGGTCGTGATAATGCGACATGGCGCGATATCGCGATAATTTTTCCCCTTGCGTCTTTTCTCGGCTTTTGGTCGCGATATCGCGACACTTTTTCCCTTTGCGCCTTTTCTCGGATTTTGGTCGCGATAATGCGACATGTCGCGATATCACGACACTTTTTCCCCTTGCATATTTTCTCGGATTTTGGTCGCGATAATGCGACATGTCGCGATATCACGACACTTTTTCCCTTTGCGCATTTTCTCGGCTTTTGGTCGCGATAATGTGACTTGTCGTGATATCGCGACACTTTTTCCCTCTTGAGCCTTCTCTTGGATTTTTGGTCGCGATAATGCGACATTTCGTGATATCGCGACACTTTTTCTTCATTGCCGACATGTCGCGATATCGCGACACCTTTTCTCCTTGTGGTATTTTTGCTTTTCGTTGGATGCTCCTGCATCAGACAACCGGGGTGGATTGGGAAGTGACCTTCACTTCTGTACTGTTCTGTCATCTCCCTTTTCACTGGGACTGTACAAGCTCTCCAAGCTTCAGCAAAATCTGGGTCTTCAGGGTACAAACCCTTAAATTCTTCCAACCCCACAACTTCCACTCTCATTAATGTCAGCAAACTCTTTTCATCAATCTCCTTCAATGGCTTCAACTTATGGCACACTCCACCTTTCGTCAGAGAGTAAGTATTCACATGCCCATAATGCACCGCACGTCTGTCAAATTGCCATGGCCTCCCCAACAATAAATGACAAGCATCCATAGGCAAAACATCACACAGAACCTCATCTTGATAAGTCCCAATATGAAATTTGACTAAACACTGCTCATTGACTAATGCTCTATGATATTTCTGCAACCATGCAATCCGATATGGATGCGGGTGTGCCCTCTTCTCCAGTTTCAACTTAGCAACCATTTCTCCAGAAACCAAATTATCTGTGCTACCATTGTTTATGATAACATTACAGACCTTACCTAAACATTTGCACCTTGTGCGAAATAGGTTCTTCCTCTGGTCTTGTACTTTCTCCTCATTCAACAAGGTTCTCCTTGTGACCATAACTTCTCCTCTCTCTACCTCCTCAGAATGTTCTGATTCAGCTTTTTCATCTGCCATAGCGGCTCTGGCATGACCCTCAGGTCTCCTATTCGTCATCTTTGGGTGTTGGGGACACTCATATGCTCGATGTCCCTCTTCTCCACAATGGAAACAGGTTCCACGAAATCCTCCTCTTCCATATCTACCTCTTCCTCTTTGGTAGTTGTTCTGATTACGGGGCCTGTAATCATTATCCCCCTTCTGATCCTGACTGTAGCTAGCTTCTTCTTTCTTTTCATCTTGTCCTCCATCCCTTCTTCCACCAGTTCTTTCTCCATGACCTCTTCCTTTATGTTTGTTTTCAAATCTTCTGTTCAGCTTCTCTTCAACCTTTAAGGCAAATTGGTAAGCATCCTCCATGGTGCTAATCCTAACTAGACTCAATTCTTCTTGGATACTAGTTCTCAACCCATTGAGGTAATGGGCCACCTTCTCCTTGTTAGCCTCTGAATGGCCAGTTCGGATTGAGATCTGGTAAAACTCCTCTGTATATTCTTTGACAGATTTGTTTGACTGTCTCAAACTCTGTATTTTTCTCAATAGGTCCAATTCATAATCTATAGGAACAAACTGTCTCTTCAACTTCTCTACCATTTTGTCCCATCTGGTAATATTTTCTTTTCTGCTTCTATTTCTTTCTAGCTGCACTTCTTTCCATCATATGCAAGCATGGCCTTTCAATTTCATTTTTACAAACTTGATCCGATCTGGATCTGCGACCTCCTCATACTCAAAATACTCCTCCATATCATTGATCCAATCAATCAACTCCTCTGGATTGAGATTCCCAGAATACGTGGAGACATCAAACTTTGTCTTCTTCCCAATCCGAGATATGGCCTTAACCAATCTGGATTTTGCAGGATCCATTGCTTCTTCTTCTTCTGATGGATTATCAACCTCCCAAGCTTCATATTCACTATGGTCTTCTCTCCTTGGCTCAAACCCTCTTCTCAAATCCTCTTATAGGGCTTGCACTTGCCTCTGCAAAACTCTGAAATCTTCTTCAGGTACCACATTTCTTCCACCACCACGATTTCTTCATGGAGGCATTCTTCCTCACACTCTTCTCCAACCCTTCCACAAATCCTGGTGCAAACTGCCTCACATTCGGCGATCTTTTTACATGCTCAGGAACTCCTACTCTGATACCACTTGATGGGGACAGGAAAAATCGCTCACCCCAAACTCTAAACTCAGATTCATTAAACTTGGAAAAATTTACAAAAATGGTAGACTCTGCAAAATAAACTTCTTTTACAGAAAGATAGTTTATAAATTTTTATATTACATTAAAACGTTTCCAAATCTGGAAGAAAAACATCCCACACAGGTCCAGAATGGCCCTTCGCCTTCTCTATCTGCAACTCTACTGCTACAACTCTGTCTCCGCTATTTTCTGACCATTGTGCATGTTTTTGCTTCCCCTTTTAAACTTTCTATCGTGACACTCCGTTTCCATTTTATGGCCCTTTGTTTCATTTCTCGTGCCTCTTCGTTGGCTTTCGAAACGTCTTTCTTTCTGACTCTTGATCTTCGTCTGCTTTCACTTTGCACCTTGGTGCCACGTGCTTGTCTAGTGCTGCCACTGTAGACTCTGTCCGCCTATCAACCAATGATGACGTTCGACATACCCAACACTCAATAATTTCCTCAGTAACTGCTCCTGTAACTGCCTGCCCCTTTTGTCTCTTTTGGTTGCAAAAATGTGACATGTCGCGATATCGCGACACCTTTTCTTTCTTTCTCTTTCTCCTGGCTTGACCCGCGAAAATACATGTCGCGATATCGCGACACTTTTCTTTCTCTTTCTTTCTCTTCTCTTTTCGTCGTGAAAATGCGACATGTCATGATATCGCAACACTTTTTTTCTCTTGCGTCTTTTCTCGACTTTTGGTCGCGATAATGCGACATGTCACGATATCACGACACTTTTTCCCTTTGCACCTCTTCTTGGATTTTGGTCGCGATAATGCGACATGTCGCGATATCGCGACACTTTTTCCCTTTGTGCCTTTTCTCGGCTTTTGGTCGCGATATCGCGACACTTTTTCCCCTTGCATCTTTTCTCAGCTTTTGGTCGTGATAATACGACATGTCGCGATATCACGACACTTTTTTCCTTTGCGCCTTTTCTCGGCTTTTGGTCACGATAATGCGACATGTTGCGATATCGCGACACTTTTTCCCTCTTGAGCCTTCTCTTGGCTTTTTGGTCACAATAATGCGACATGTCATGATATCGAGACACTTTTTCTTCATTGCTGACATGTCGCGATATCGTGACACCTTTTCTCCTTGCGGTATTTTTGCTTTCTGTTGGATGCTCCTGCATCACAATGGCTCTTCTTAGGATCCTGCATGAATCTAGAAATAAGGCCAACTAAATAGCAAATATCTTGTCTAGTTGAAGTTAAGTAGATCAAACTTCCAACTAGTTGCCTGTAAAGTGTACCATCAACACTTTCTTCTTCATCATTATTTACCAATTTCAATCTAGTTTCCATGGGAGTTAGAGAGGGCTTACTTTCCTCCATGCGAAACCTCTCCAAAATAGACTGAATGTACTTAGCCTGTGAGATAAAAATCTTACCAGGCTATTGCCATACCTCTATTCCTAAGCAATAGTGGAGGAGGCCTAAATCTGTCATCTCAAAGTTCTTGCATAAGTCCTCCTTGAGAAACCTTATTCCTTCTATGTCATCACCTATAATGAGAAGATAATCCACATACAATGTAACAAAAATGATGCTGTTCCTCCAATGTTTCACATAGAGAGTAGATTATGCTACAGATCTAGTGAAACCAAGGTTGAGAAAATAGGAGTCAATCTTTGCATACCAAGCTCGGGGTGCTTGCTTCAACCCATATAGAGCTTTCTTTAATCTGAGGAATTTATTATTTTGGCCTTCAACTGTGTACCCTGGTGTTTTTTTCACATACACTTCCTCCTTCAAATGACCATTGAGAAATGCACTTTTGACATCCATTTGATATATTGGCCAATGTTTTTGAGCTGCCATAGCAATAATTGTCCTGATTGTAGTCATCTTAGCCACAGGAGCAAAGGTCTCCTCATAATCAATTCCCTCTTGTTGCTTATAGCCTTGAGCTACTAGGCGAGCCTTGTAGCGATCTAGTGAGCCATATGCTTTATATTTTGCTTTGTATACCCATTTTGTGCCAATGGTATATTTTACTTTGGGTAAATCAACTAACTCCCAAGTGTGATTCCTTTCAATGGAATACAATTCTTAATCCATGGAATGAACCCATTTAGGATCACCAAGTGCTTCTTTGACATTAGAAGGTTCAGGTTGGCTAAGGGATTTGGCCATTAGGGCATAATTCAATTGGTGTCTTAGGGATGAAGGCTTTTTACCTGTATAGGTGGGCAAATGATTTTGGGATTCATCTATTGTGGCTTGAACCCACTTGGGTAAAGGATTGGATGATGTTACTTGATCATTAGGAGGAGGAGATGGAGGACATGGATCATTTGTAGGAAGTTCTTCTCGTGGATGAATTTCTTGATTTATGAGTGAAGGAGAAGGACTAGATGATATTGTATGCATGGATGGAGCAACTATTTTATTAGTTATTTCTAAAGTGGGGGCCTTAGGAGGATTAGATGGGGGATACTCATGAAAGGTAACATCCCTAGATAAAATGATTTTCTTGGAAATAGGTTCATATAATTTATATGCATTGGCACTATCACTATAGCCAACAAAGATGCATTTTTGGCTCTTATCATCAAACTTATTTCTTTTTTTATGAGGAATATGAGCATAGGAATCACATCCAAAGATTCTCAAATGGCCCACATAGGGTGTCCTTCCAATCCATGCTTCTTCAGGTGTTATTTCATGTAAGGCCTTTGTGTATGACCTATTAGTCAAGTATGCAACAGTAAGAACAACTTCTCCCCAAAATGAGTTAGGTAATATAGCAGCATGTAACATTGATTTTGCCCTATTTGTGATTGTTTGATTCATCCTCTCAGCAAATCCATTTTGTTGCGGGGTATAAGGGGTTGTGAATTGCCTCCTTATCCCATGATACTTACAAAAATTAAAGAATTCATTGGAGACATATTCTCCACCATTATCTGATATTAAGGTGGAGATTTGATAGCCACTTTCTCTTTCAACAAGTGCGATGAATTCTTTGAACTTATCAAGGGATTGCCACTTATATTGAATTAGGTATATCCATACCTTTCTGCTGTAATCATCAATGAAAGTGATGTAGTATTTAGCCCCAGTATAAGATTGAACATACATTGACCCACAAATGTTTGAATGAACCAATTGCAAAGGTCTATTGGCTCTCCATGCCTTTCCTGTTTCAAATGGTTGCTTATGGTGTTTGGCTATTACACATGGCTCACAAAAACATTTTGAATCCTTAAGATGTGGAAGTCCTTTAACTAATCCTTTTGTAGCCATCATTTGAATATTATTAAAATTTAAATGTCCTAATCTTTGATGCCACATGTACTCCAAAGAGAAAGTAGTTGTTGTATGCAAAGATGTTTGTGTTACAGATTTTGTAAGGAGGTAGTAAACACCATCCTTTTTCACTCCCATGACCTTGACATTGCCATTGGGTTCCTTAATTTAGCATTTGTCTTTTTCAAAATAGACATTATAGCTCTTATCTGTAAGCTTTCCAATAGAAAGAAGACTCCTTTTAAGACCAAGCACATACAAAACATCTGTTGCAGGAAAATTATTACCATCATCCAAAGTAAGTGGTGCCTCCCCAACACCTTCAATAGGTAGAGCACTTTCATCACCAAAAATAATGAATTGATTTGATGTAGGCTGAACCTTGGTCAACCAATATTGCCTTCCTGTCATGTGCTTTGCTGCTCTAGAATCAATATACCAACATTCTTTATCTTCAACGTTAACTTGGTTGGCTGCATACAATGTGTTCAGATTATTATTTTGTGGTCCTCCCTGTTCTCTTTGCATTTTATAGCAATTAGCAACATTATGATTCCATTTTCCATAATATTTACACCCTTGTTGATTGTTGTTTTGACCCCCTTGAGGTCTTGTTTGCCATCTTGGCTGCTACTGGTATTGCTGCTGATGTGGCTGTTGATGGTACTGTTAATTTGGTTGTTGCTAGTACTGTGTTTATCTCGGATGTTGTCTACCCCTTTGATTTTGATTATTGTAATTTTGACCCTTGTTTTGTTTAGGCTGTAAAGTTGCCTTGGTGGCAAAAGCTGTTGATTTGGCTTCAATTTCTTCATCTTTGATTAGGGCTTGCTCATGTTTCTTAAGTAGGATCTCAATATCCTCAAGTGTGGAATTCATTGTTTTACCACTCAAATCTAACATGGTAGCATAGGAGTGAAACTTTGAAGGAAGACCATGCAACATTATTGGAATTAAATCATTATCATCTAGGGTTTTACCAGCAGCTAAGAAATCATTCTTAATAGACTTCACTTCCATAAGATAATCGGTAAGTGAGCCTTTCATACATATATTGTGCAATTTTTATTTGAGATACAAAATATTATCTTGAATTGGCCTATCAAACAATCTATTGAGAGCATCCCATGCTTGTTTAGGTGTTTTTGTAGCCCTTACAGTTTCTCTGCATTGAATTCTTGTAGCTAGCTTGATTAGACTTAAAGCTATATTGGAATTCTTCTCAAATTATGCTTTTTCTTTAGGGTTTGTAGGTGCAGTGAGTGGGTCTTCATTAGCCTGCCTATCTTTCACAAAGTCCCACATGTCATTCATCATTAATATTGATTCCATCTCATACTTCCAATTTGCAAAAGTTTATGCTCCTTCAAGTTTCTTTGTAAGTCCACTTAATAGATTTGTAGTATAGCCATGATTTAGAAAAGGATCAAAAGAAAAGGGAGCTCAACAAAGGATGAAGTAAGAATGACAAATGCCAAATTAGAGCCCTAAAAAAAATCTAGGGTACACCACTCGAAGATCCAGAGGAGGGTTCGCCAGTTTTTCCACTCGAATCTTCAAGTGATTCCAACAGTGGGAGGGTTAAGTTGAACATAAGTGCCTTTTTCTATCCAAAGAGAGTAAGAATTAGAATTTTTCCAGACCTTTATACCAAAATTCTCAATATACCCGCCCTTACGTGAGGGAGACTATAAGCATTTGAGTAGTTGATACATGGAACATAGGCGATTCTGAAAGGGAATAACCTGCTAGACCTTTATACCAAACTACTCAATATACCCGCCCTTATGTGAGGGAGACTATAAGTATTTGAGTAGTTGATACGTGGAACATAGGCGGTTATAAAAATGTGATGTTTTTTTTTTTTTTTTGTATTTACATGGTGGAATCGGTAGCAGCCACGAATCCGGGTAGGTTGTCCAGCTTTTATGGCCGCCATAGTATTCTGTGCTGTCTGCCTCGAAAGTCACCACATAGATCTTCGTGTAGTCCACCCCTATAACCACCATGCCATAATCATTTTAAACCTTTTATGCTGCTGAAAGCACCAGGAAAGGGACAACTTTTTGTAGAATTGTTACAATAGATGTGCCAATGTATTATTGCTTTATAAGAATTTACCTATATGTGTTTGCTTGCTTGTATATGGCTTAGTGTCAAGTGTGTATGAAATGGAACTACACTTGATTACAATTATAAAACCCAAAGTCATGTAAGGGTAATAGCAAGCATAAAATGTAGACAAAGCCCAAATAGAAGATGCAAACAACAAACACCTAGTGGCCAAGAGAGTGCCACAAAATATCTCTAATAGCAAGAGGCAAGGGACCCTAAATCATCCCTTGAGTTGATGATTGTATTAGGAAAGATGGCTCAAGAATAGTCCCAAATATACCTTGAAGTGTGATACAATTTCAATGCCACCAATGATGATAATGCCTCCAATTTTGCCAAATATAATGAATAACTTGGCTTAATGTCCCCCCAATGACTTAAAATTGAGATTCCCACAAGTTTACCAAATATTTTGTCAAGGAGTGTCGGATACTACCGAAAATGCACTCCAAATTACAATTTCAACTTCAAACTTCAATTTAGCATATTAAATGATTTCAAAACTGAAAATAAACTGCACCAATGGATTCCCCTCAAAAAATCCTTTCCAACGACTATATATAAGGCTATAGTCGGTTACAATTTAACCCTTGATTTTAAGAAAATACAACAAGACTTCTTAGAGGCAAAAAACAGGACAGATTGCCCTCTACAAATTTGAAATTTTGGCTTGAAACTATTTCGGCGGGAAAAATTTGAAATGACCGAGAGGGAAATTTTGGACGGAATGATTGAAAATTTTGCAATCTAGCTTATTGTTACCTACTACAGCTGTAGATGTTTCTCAATCCAACAATTGGCAACTAATGTGCCTTAACAAAAAAAACAATTTTTTTGCAACCCCAAAACTGCTGCAAACAGCCAACTTTGAGCAGCTGTAACTTGCTCAATACATTACCAAATTAATCAAGTGAGTACTTGATGTTGTAGTATTTCTCATAATCTATATTATGGTGCAAAAAAATTAGGAAAAGTACTGCTAAAAAAATTAATAATTTTTTTTTCGTTTCGGAAAAAATCGCGCAGGATAAAAACAGCTGCAATAGTCCATCTTCAAACAACCATATCTTGCTCATTTCTTATCAGATTTTTGCGTGTGAGTACTAAATTTTATAGTAATCCTCATGATCTACGTGTTGGTGTACTCATATTCTGAAGATGACTGCTCTAAAAAAAATTTGTCGCTGCAAAATGTGACATTTTTTTTTTAAATGTGCCTTCACCCTGCAAAAAAAAAAAACAGCCCCACATTGCCAGAATCGCCAAAACTCTTAAAAAATTCTCTCCGTTTTTCATTCACAGGATCAACTTAGCAAGTGAAGAGGATACTTCGGAGAAAAAATTCAATCCTAAAAAAAAACTCTCAAACCCTAAGGGTCCCCATAGGCGGATTTCACCGCTCTGATACCAGATGTTGGGACTGAAAAATAAGACACTTTATTTACAAGTTATCTTACAATATATAAGCATCAAGCTTAGGAGGAAGATATGACAAGTGTCATAAGCTCCACTCCAAGTGTCTTTCAGAAGACACCACTCCAACTCAAACTGAAGATAGGGACAAGTGGCAGAAGACAAATGTCAACCTATCAATTATAGGCATAGTGCACATTATAACAATAATAATATTCTAACAATAACTCATACGAAGCTGTAGGGACAATAGAAGAAAGTGAGGATCTTACTTCAATTAATGAGATATTAACCGCTACTTCCTCAGAACATGGTGTCTCATTTAATTTAGCATTCTTAGGAAGCTTTTCCACCTGCTTAGAGAGGGGTTCAAAAATATTTGGTATTTTGGCAGCGGTCGAAGGAACCTCTCGCGTTTCTGCCAGAATACTCTATCGTATTAGAGAAGGTAATGATTCAGAATATTTATGAGGCCTTTCACTTATCAAAATTATTTTTCTGACATCTTTCGGCTTCCATGTTTCAAATTTTTTATTATAAATCTCAAAAAATTCCTTATCCATATTCATTCCAAACTTTGATTTAGGAAAAGGTTTTCCATTTTCAATCCTCATACACCACCAATCTGCAATCTTCTCCACCTTCCAAGGTCCCTTTTCTACCAGTTTTCCTCTCTGTGATATATCTTCTCCAGAAGGGAGGTCTTTTAAATTAACAGATTCAATTGTCACTCTATCAATAATATCTTCGGTAAGCTGATGACTGGTCTCAATGTCTGGATCAAAATCTACTACCTTTTCATAGAAATCCAACCATGGAGGCAATTGACCCATATTTGAAATATTCCACTACAAAAGAGAAGTTTCATCATTATTCATCCCCTGTTCAAAAATAGCTCTAGGTTGTTTTTCAAATTTATAGGCTTTATCTCTATTGAGGGCTTGATTCTTTATGGTAAAAATACCATTAGGATCATAACTCCACCTTTGAGGAATATAAAGCATACCTAATATTTCAGGATACCGCTCAATTAGTTGGCCCTGCCATTCGACTACAAGAATACTATTTTTAGGGCGGTAAGTAATTAGAGACTTCTTATTTCTTGCAGAATCGAAGCTCGTGTATTTATATACCACCTGTCTCAGATACTCTAGGGTGAATAGTATTTTTGTAACAAAGTGAGGTAAAATAAAGGGTTTACCTAAGAAACCATACAACCTGATTACTATGCCCTCTGTTAGCAAATACCAATATCCCTCCTCAGTGTATTCTCTCCTCAGAATATGCTTAGCGAAAGCAAGTAACCTAGGGCACTCATTGTACATTATTTTGAGGGCAGGTTCCAAAAATTTCAAATTGAACCTGTAATGGGACCTGATCCTTTTCAAAATATCTATCCAATAATAGATTGGCAATGGTTCTCCATCATCAGTATTATCCTTAGCTGTAATCCATGACAATTTTTTCCTGAAAGCTGCATAAAACATCCATACCAGACTCGAGCAGTGTCTGAAGCTGGGAGTACCAACACCTCTCTTCATGTCTACCATCTGCTCATGAATCTTTTGAGAAAGAAAATTTGGCTAGTCAAAGTAAATTACTCTAATGCCCCTCTTTTTTACCCCCTTTTTGTACATCCTTTCATCAAACATACAATATGCCATAGTGATTTGCCAACCGTGCACCATTTTTTCAGAGTCCAAACCCCCCATCAAGGCCAACATAGAAAATAAATCTGGGTATGCAATTTCATCAATATGAATCGGGACCTCAGGTATCTCAGCTTCGTTCCTTATCCTTATGAAATTAAGCCGAAGCAACCTTTCTAGTACCTCTATTTTTTCTTCTATAGCCATCATGTTATTGTAAGCCCTATCTAGCTCTTATACACTAAATGGTCTAGGTTTTGATGGTGGACCTACCCCCGTGGCAAATAATTCATAACATGTCTCCCTTGTGATAGAAAATAGGGGAATGCCCTCATGGGTTCTAACTATCCTATTTTCTGGGTCATAGAACTGAATCATAACAGAGACTATTTTGGGAAAATGATGTACATAATCACAAATGTAAGAGAACAAAAAGGATTTTATGGCTATCATACCTCGTCGTTGCATTGGCTTTCCTTCGAAATATGGAAATTCAAAATCGGTCCTAAGGCGGGTCCTTTCCACTCTAGCCATCATTGTATCTATGATTCAACTGGTGCGATGTGCATGCACCTACAATCTTGTCGCTGTCCTCATTGATTCAATGGATAATTTTTTGGACGCCATTCTGATAGTAGAAAGCTTTGTTTTCCCATTTTTTTACAGTGAATTCTTCCAAGTATGGTTGTACTTATTTTACTTTTCTGTAGAAGCAAGGGACCTCGAAGTAAATTTGGCAAATGATTTTCATTCCTTTCCCTTTTTGGAACTAGCATATCTTTTGTCATTAATGCAGCTATTGTGCTATATCTTTGTGGGCACACTTTCCAATCCATTTCATCATTCAATTCAGTGGTGCAAAGGTGGCGATGTACCTCTTAATTGGTCAAGTTTTAAAATTGTGTTTCCAGCCCATCACATCCCTTCGGCTACTCTTCATTTCATGCATGAGTTAGTTAGGATTAAATGCGCGAGCAATATTTAGTCTCCATGCATCATTTTAGAACCTGCCGTTTGATTTTGAATTGATTTCGCTCCGACCTATTCCAAGCTTTGAGGGATTTTTGGATTATTACCATTCTCGTCTTTCTCCTAGTGGATCATCCTGTGAAATTGTCCATCCAGATCCAATCATGCGGATTCGAAGGTAAAACATCATTCCGGAGAACCTTGGGTGGTACCGTCTGTGGAATAGAACCTTAGCACGCCCCTCTCAACACTTAGTCATTTTTTTGAAATAATTTTTTTCTTTTTTCTCTTTTTGTTGGAGTACCTTTTTGAAAAAAGGACCAATTTACAAAGTGCAAAAACAAGAACAAAGTGCAAAAATAAAGGGAAATATTTATGTACATATGTTACAATGAGATAACAACTTACATATAGTAAAGCTTGAGGTGGAAACCATTCACCAGAATCGGTTGAATGTTCTCTTTCGGATCCTTCAGCTGGAATACATTAGATTATTTAGCTTCCACTATTTCAAAAGGACCATCCCAAAAGGAATCAAATTTCTCATGTTTTCCCAGCTTTACTCTATCCACATTCCACCTGAGAACTAAGTCTTCGACCTGAAGTTTTCTAAACCTAGCCTTTTTATCAAACCATGCTTTAATATCTAATGAGTGCTTCTGAAAATGATCATATTCTTGAGTCCAACTTTCCTCCAGTTGTAGCATGTGTGTCAATATGGTTTTTACAGGATCTCCCTTTAATTATTCCTCTTTTGAACTAACAAATTTAAGTGCTGGGATCTCCAAGTGGATTGGAAATACTGCTTCTTTTCTATATACCAGTGCATAAGGGGAATTTTTGATAGATTTCTTCATGGTAATCCTGTCTGCCCATAGAGCATGGTCAAGCAGTAGATGCCAAATCCTCTTGTTACCTTCTAGAGACTTCCTCAAAATCCTCAACAGGTTCTTGTTAGTAGATTATGCAAATCCATTACCTTGAGGATAATAATTTGAAGTATTTTTAAGAGTGATGCCATAATTACTAGCAAACTCAATATACTTGGCCCCTATAAAATTAGGACATTATCACTCACCAAAGCTTCTAGGATTTCAAATATGGCAATTAAAATCTCCATAAAGTTGATCACAACATCTTGATCTGCCCTTTTTGTAGGAATAGCCTCTACCCATCTGGTTAGATAATTAGTAGCTGTCAAGATGAACTTATGTTCTAATGAAGAGTTAGGGTTTATAACTCCTATGAAATCCAATCCCCATTGCTAGAAAGGTTCTTCAACTTGAATAGGCTTTAGAGGAGATGCAACATTTCTAGTTCTTCCAACATACCTCTAAAATTTATCACAAACCTGAGTAACTTTGAAAGCATCCTTAAAGACAGTAGGCCAATAATAGCCCGCTCTTATTATTTTCAAAGCTATAACTCTTCCTGAGCCATGACCACCGGATGATCCTCCATGAAATTATTCTAGGACTCTCTTTTGTTGGTCCTCCCTCAAACATTTTAGAAGAACACCATCAAAGTTTATTTTGAATAACCCTTCTAATAATAATGCATATTTCAAAGCATGAAGTCTATACCTCCTTTGAGAAGAATTCAGATCAGGTGGGCATACAATAGTTTGAAAATACTTGGTCATTTGTTCGATCCAATCAGAATCCAAAGTGTAAAAAATCTCTATTTGATCTTCTTCTATCATCTGACAATTTGTTACTCCGCCCAGAGCTGAAATATCTATCAATCCTTGGCACAAGGCTCTACCTCTTACCAGCTTGGTAGGTCGTATTTCCACACCATATTATTGGATCTTAGTAATCCAACCAACCCTTTTATCTCCAAGGTCACCTTGTAAAATAAAACTTCTCACATCTGGATGAACTACATACACCAGAGTTTTGCTCTGCACTAGATATTGTCTGAACTTCTTAAGTGACTTCATCACAGCAAACACTTGTTTTTCAATAAAATTATATTTCACTTGATAGTCATGTAAATTCTGACTCCAAAATAACACAGGGTGTTCATTCCCTTGATCATCCTTTTGAGTGAGTACTGAAGCATAACTTTGTTCAACTCCATAAGCATATAGGATAAAATATTTGTTGAAATTAGGATTTATCAAAACTGGGGCTATAGAAATGGATTGCTTGATGATTTCAAAAGCTTGCATCCTAACCTCAGTCCACTTGAACTCTACCTTCTTCTTGAGTAGTTTAGATATAGGCCTCACCTTCTGTGCAAAATAAAAAATGAACTTTCTAACAAAATTGATCTGGCCTAAGAAAGACTGCAACATCTTCTGATTAGTAGGTAAAGGAATATCTAGGATTGCTTTAATTCTATCTGATTCTATGGCCATACTTTCTTTTGATACTACATGTCCTAACAATTTTTCCTCATGTACTGCAAAGAATGACTTCTTAGGATTCAATGAAATACCAAATTCTCTGTATTTTTGAAAAACTTGTTCCAAATGATATAGATGATCATTTTTATTATGAGAAAACATAGTCATGTCATCTAGGTAAATCATAATGACTTTGTTTATAAGCGTACTGAAGGCATAATCCATGGCCCTATGAAATGTAGCTCCTGCATTAGATAGCCCAAAAGGCATCCTATGATAGGCAAATATTCCCCACTTTGCAGTAAATGCTGTCTTATATTGATCTTGATATTTTACCCAGATCTGGTTATATCCAGAATAACCATCCAATAGAGAAAAACTCTCTGCTCCAGATACTATTTGTAAAATTTGATCAATCTGAGGAAGGGGATAGTGATCCTTGAGGGAATCTTGATTCAGATTATTGAAATCTACACATAGGTGTATGTCCCCATTCTTCTTTCTTACAGGTACCAAATTAGCTACCCAAGTAGAGTGTTTTATCAAATATATTATCCTAGCCTTTAACAACTTCAAAAGTTCTTCTCTCATAATGACTTCTATCCTTGGATTGATAGGCCTTTATTTTTGTCAAAATGGTTTAGCATCAGGCTCTAACTCAATAGTATGTTGAATAATCCTTTTTTCATAAACCTTAAGGTCCTCATATGACCAAGCTACCGTATCTTGGTATTTTAAACATAAAGCTTTAATATCTTCTGCTTCCTCAGCAGAACATTGGACCCCAATATTTAACTTCTTTTTGATTTCGACTTCTATTTCTTTATAGATATTTTCACCAACCTTCATAACTCCCACTTTATTTCTATCTTCATTATCAAATAAAATTTCAAGGGTAACCAACCCCTTTGGGATGTGATTGTTTCTCAGCTGGATGAAGTCCTGCTGGTCTATCTCCTCCAAGTCTTCTTCTTGGACAGTCGTGAAGCATGCTTCTTTTATCATAAAGTCTAGAATATGTTCATCAATCTCAAAAACCTGCCAAAATATTTGCTTATTTGGTATTGCAGGCCTGAAAACCATTTTAATCCCCTTGGTATTCTTAGTTCCAAAATATATAGGAGAACTAAAATTAGCTCCCTTAGTTGCCAATGCATCAGGCAGCTGATTCTCTTCTCTAAGCACAAAAGTTAGGTTCAGGGCATCAAATGAATCCTTTAGGTCCCAAAATCTGTTCCGGTAAGCTTTTAAGTAATGATGCTCACTGCTACACTTATTTCTTACTTGATGCACTATTAACTCAGAATCACCATATATTTTCAAAATATTGATGCCCATGCTTTCAGCTTGCATTAATACAAGGCACAAAGCCTCATATTTTGCAGTGTTATTGGTGCATGACCATGTCAGTCTATAAGAAAAATTCTTCACCCCTTCTGACTGTGATTGCAGAACTGCACCATCCCCTACATCATTTATGAATTTAGCACCATCAAAGTGCATAACCCATGTTTCATTATTTCTTAGGGTTATATTAGAAATAGCTGGGAGTTTCTTTTCCAATTCATTTGTGTTGCTGTATGTACCCATACCAGTTCCAGATTGACTGTAATCCTCTTTGAAAGGCAACTCATCTTCAATATCTAGTTTTTCAATATTTTCTACTAGCTCAAATTCCTCCGCAGGATTAAGGTTACACATGTCTTCTTCAATTTTCTCAATATGATAAGCAACTTGTTTCTCAAGAGTTATCCTTATCCTCTTTCCCTTGAAAGGTATTACCATGCTAGAATAATACATATACATACATCCTCCAAGCTTTGCAGTAAATTCTCTTGAGAGACATAACCCAAAATAGGGTTCTAAATCCACCACCACTATTTCTTGCACTATTGTCACCTCAGGGGATCTGTGCAACCTCATCAGTACATCTTTAATAACTTCAACCATCTTTACAGGTGTCCCATCTAGTTGCACTACTCCCAGACAAGATCGGGTATATTCTATCTCCATATCTTTACAGACCGCTTTAGGCATAACCGTGGTTGATGCTCCTGAATCAATCATGCAATTCTAGACTACCTATCCCTCCATTCTTAAGGATATATAAAAGGGGGGAGGTTTGTTCTTTAGGACAACAGGCATCATTTCTTTCTTTTTTGAGGGCATACTGAGGATGGTGGTAGCGAATATGCTCTGGGGACTTTTACTAAGGGAAGCTTGAAGTAAGTCAATTTGACCCATAATGAAAAGGGTATCATACAGACTAGCTTTTGATGGAATATTTTTCATCTCTTCCACAATGTTATACTCAGACTTGGTTAGGGATAGTCTTTCCAGTTCTCTGTTTGGCTCACCATACCTTATTTTGTATTGTTGGGTTGCCTCTAACCTTTGTCTTTTAGTAACAGAGAGGAACCTAAGCCTTTCTTGCTCTTCATTCTTGGATTTCATCCTATCTCCTTCCATTACTCTTTTTGGAATCCTAGGGAAATTTTCGGTCTTCTCCTTTCCCTTAGCTTGGGGAACGGGAAAAATTTCACTGTTGTGAGGGGAGAAATCAGCTTTCTTCTGGGAAGGGACCTGGAACTGTCCCATTTTCAAAGGGTCTACTTGTAAAGCTTTGTTTCTAGACCTCTTCATAAAAACAATTGGGCCTTCTTCCTCTAGTCTTTTCTAACCATGATCTGATTAGGGTGCCATAACATATTAACTCTTCCCTTCTGATTTCTTTAAGCTTGATCCATATCTTGTTGAACATGGTGTTGATACATCACACAAGACTGTGAATCATGGGGGTCATTGCATACTAAACACCAGATATTTGCAAGGGTGGAATCTATAGAAAATTTTGGATCCTCATATGCTGCATTTACTCTAACCTTGAAACTATTGCTAGGACTAGGCCTTTGATATTTGTTCACATATGGAAATATCCTCTGTTGTGACATTTATTGATCTCTCTTCTCCATTGAATTCATTCTGTTACTCAAAGCTTTCATGGTATTTTGTATGTCCAGGATAGTAAAAAAATATTAAGAAGGTTGGGAAGGAAGAGGGGGGAAAGAAGGTGTGGAGGACACAACTTTAGATCCAGGAATATGATTCATCTTAGGAAATAAAGATGGTACAGAGGGAGGATCCATGTGAGAGGCTTTTATTTATTGCTCATGGCTCCCACTATTTTTTGAATTGTAAGGCAACACGATCTTGGCAGGAATTCTTCCTACATTGATCAAGATATTTTCAGCATGGATGCCAACATTATAGACTTGGGGAAAGGTTTCAATTCTAGATTGCTGTGTTTGCAAATCTAGATCTGATCATAGGACATGAATGTAATACATATAAGCCAAACAAGTAGCTAGTATAGCTTCAGGGGGAATTCTCTTCCAAGTTCTGCTAAATCTCAAATTAAAATTAGAGATGGTTTTTTGCTGTATTTTTACATAGTTGTAAACTGATTTAGCAGGGAAAAAGGATCAACAGATTCATTAAATTCTTCTATGAATGGCTCAGCCAATTACTACCATGAACAAATAGACTTATCTTCCAGGGTTATAAACCAATGTAAAATCTTTCCACGAAATGACAAGGCTATAATCCTGACAATAATATTTTTCTCTTTTATATTATGGATTGCTGCCAGATTCAAGATATCTTGGCAGTGCTCGTAAGCTGTCTTTCCAAATCCATCATATGTGGGTGTTGCCTTAGATACAACTTGAGGAATGACATCCATTTGGGCTAAACTAAGGGGCCCAGTTGAGTCCCAGTTTGGGTACTTTGAAGAACACAAGCTTATACCGAGAGGGGGGGTGAACAGTATAAGACCACTTTTTACTTTTTCCTTCAACTTAACTTTTAATACAATATTATGCAGTGTAAAGAAAGCAGTATCAAGCAGAAATCAAAGCAATGCAAAAAACACCATCCATAATAGAGACACAATAATTTACATGGTTCACCCAAGGTGGGCTACTCCACGGATAAAATTTTCACTAAAATTTTATCAACCAAATCTGGGAAAACCTTTCTCGATTACAATGTTTATGGGTACCAACCCAAAGGAGACACCAATCCCCTAACTCTGCTCTGGCTGGTGATCCTATAGAAAACCTCTGCCTCTGCTACCCTTAGCAAGTGGAACTCTATCAACAGAAGACACCTGTCTTCCCTGCTATGGCTGGAGACCTCTGTCCTTAACTCTATGACCTCAGAGCTGGTCCTCGAAAATGCACTAAACACAGTCTTTCGGTCTAGCAAAAATGTCCTCTATATCTGCACCAAACACAGTCCTTCGGTTTGGCACAAGTCTGTCCTCTTCCTCTTTCTTTGGTCTGCACCAAACACAGTCCTTTGGTCTGGCACAAGTCTGTCCTCAAATCTCTTTCTGTTCTGTTATAGCCGCACTTGGTCAAAACCAACTTTTACATTGACTGCGCAAACACAACAGCACTCGATCGAACATCAACTTATGCATCTCTACGCAATCACAGCAGCACAATCTTCGCACACTCTATTTCTCAATGATCAAACTTCTCCCCTGCACTCTATCTGTGAATATCGCACTTCAAACACACACATCGATCAATACAAATTCTCTTCAAACAGCCCTACTTTTATACTAAAACTTTCAAGATCAAAACTTTGATCCTGGTCGGCTGCACAACCCTAAACAACGTCGACTGTAAACCCTAATCTGCGTTGGCCTAGATTTAACTCTATCGGCTTCAACCGCCTCTGTGGTTCTGTAGCTTTTCTCGCGAAACTACAACATGTCGCGATATCACGACACTTTTGCAACCGTACACTATCTTATGGCTTTTGTCGCAATATCATGACATTTTAGCCTTTGACAACTTTGACTAAGCTTTTGTCGTGATATCACGACACTTCTCGCTTTGTTAGCAACAACTTTGCTTTTGTCACGAAATCGTGACACTTCTGACTCTGCTGACGTCATCGTCACTTTTTTTGTGAAATCGTGACATTTCTCGCTTTATCAACCTCTTCTCGGCTTGCACTAGCAAAACTGGAACATGTCATGAAATCACGACGCTTTCGCCTTCGATCTCTTCCTTCTTGAATTCGTCGTGAAATCACGACACTTCTTCTGTTGAAGACTTGCTTACTATCTCTGTCATGAAATCATGACACTTTCTCCATCCGTATGCTGCCATCTCAAACTGTCGCAAAATTGCGACACTTTTTGCAACCGTAAGCTTTCTCTTCAACCTATCGCAAAATCGTGACACTTTTTGCATCCGTACAATTTCTTTGTAGCCTGTCGTGAAATCGTGACGCTTCTCATTTCAAACTCTTCCCTTTGCTGCATGTCACAAAATCGTGACGGTTCTCACTTTGAGCTTTTCAGCATGTCGTAAAATCATGACAGTCCTCACTTCGTCTTTTGTAGCATGTCGCAAAATCATGACACTTTTCGAGATACTTTATCTCTCTTCGAACTTGTCGCGAAATCGTGACAGTTCACATTGCAAACTCTCCCTTCTGCATCATGTCATGAAATCGTGACACTTTTTCATCCGTATAACCTTCCTTGCATTATGTCGTGAAATCGCAACATTTTTCCTTCTTTGCCTTCCTGCACTTTTTAGTCGCGAAAATGCGACATGTCGCAAAATTGCGACATCTTCCACCTTGCTTTCTTTCTCTGCCAATATGTCGCAAAATCATGACAATTTTGCCAGCTTCTTCTCTCTCTTCCAACATGTCACGAAATCGCGACAGTTTTGCTAGCTTCTTCTTTATCTTCCACCATGTCGCGAAATCGTGACACTTTTTCAAAAAGCTTTCTCTCTCCTATTTAAGTCGTGAAAATGCGACATGTCGCGATATCGCGACATTTTTTCAACTTACTTTCTTTCGAACCTGTCAAGCTGAAACTTCAACAAAACACATTATTTTACATCAAATCAAATTCTTTCAAAAGCTTCTTGACATCAATGACAACTTATTTACTTGAGAAACTGCAAAGAACTCAAGGTACCCAAAATTGCCAACATACTTCTGTAGTGGCACGTTTGGGGCCACATTGTGTGCCATGTTTCTGGTTATATGTCTTTTTGGGGGAAATACTGGATTTTCTTCCATAAGCTCTTCTTCTTCAATAAAATATTGATCTAAACTTATGATAACAGTAGAACCTCTCAGGAGTAACTCACAGTGAAAGAAATAATTAGGGTTGTTCCTCTTGAAGGACCTAGTATACATGAAAGGGCACTGATCTACAATACTTTTCAAGGTCTTCTAACCAGGGAGTCATCAGGTGAACTATATTTTATTTGCTAATAAGGTCAAGATAATTCATCGAATATTGATTCCTTCGGGTAGAGATAACAATGAATCTTAAGATGGGTTTCGTGTTCCTTGTGAACTGTCCCACCGGGCGTACAAAAAACTGTTGGGCACTGAATTGCACCAAGTTTTCTTGATACTGTGACTATTTATCTTTCTACTTTCTACTTAGGCTTGCACCCGATAGCTGCAACTTAGCACTCAATATTGGATGGACTAAAATAGGGGTTTCAGATCCAACCTCTAAAGTAGGCTAGTTCCTTGTACACTTAGTAGATTATTGACATAATTATGCTCAATCAGGGCTTGGAGTTTAGGGTTAGCAAAGGGTAAGGTTAGAGAAATGTAGACATCAGTGGACGAATAGGTTAACAACATTGCATTACCATAAAAAGCTTCCAAAAAATCATATTAAAGATATACATCTAGATCAACTTTTATCCCAAGATAACTCATTTCAGATATTTAAAGCATAACAGAGAAATGTTATAGTAAGCAATTTCAATATCTAGGAAATGATAATCCAAATAGCAAAATTCACCACAACCCAGATTTTATAGAATTGCACACTCTAATAACAAAGAACAAACTTCACAACAGATTTCAATTACTCATAACAACTAGTAATCCATGATTGGCCTAAACTAACCATATAAGCATTTATAGAAATGCAACTATGAAATCCGAACCTATAACATCCGGCACAAAACACAACCTTGAGGCAAATATCAATGTATTGCTCCTTACATTCAGTCCTTCAAAAATATTTACAGTAGCACAGGTAAACATGCTAGAGCCGACCCTTTAAATCGAGCGTTCGATCTCTCTTTATAGTTTTCATATTATAATATTCAAGAAACAATACATTCAATCTTGTACAACAACTCAACAAAATATTAGATGGCATTAGCTGGTTTGTTCAAACTCTGGGAAATCTGCTGGAAGAACATCCACCATGGCCGTTTAATATCTTTACAACTTGATGGTTGACCAGAAGAACTAAAGTTCAGAATCTTCCAGATCACGCATCCCGTCGATATTTCTTAAGAACAAATTGACACCATCGATCTGTAACTACTTCTGGTTAGCTTTTCTTGAAAGTATTTGATGTTCCATCTTCCAGCTGCATGCCATATTTCTGATGCAAAAATATTTTGAACAAAAAAAATATGATAGGTCAACCTCCACCGTTGATTCTCCCTTTTGGACGACTTAGATTAAGTCCGGCGTGAGCTGAAAGCCATCCCGCTCTTTTTCTCAGCATCAAAATCTTAACTCCAGGATATTTTATCTTTCGTTTTGTCTTTGTTAATCCACATCTTTTCATAGCTGACATCATCATATCCTTGTGACTTTTACATAATTTAGAGATAATGCAAATTCGGGCCCGAAGTCAAACACTTAGATTATTTTCCTCTTCCGCTTTATATTCATTCTGGGAAGAGAATCCTTGTTCATTTCTTGGATTATGAATCCACACATTTCTTCCACTGACGTCATCATCTCTTACAAAATTCTACAGATTTTGGAACTTTCATCAATCCAGAGTGAAAAGCAAGAATGCTCTTCCGGAGAGGGAAGCAAAAAGACTTTTCAAAATCAGACATATGACAAGAACCAAATCCACACTTTTTATGGCCATTTTTGGTCTACAGTTATCTTAGTTAAAAAGGTTGTAAATGTTATAATTGTGATTTAAAAGTAAATTACATTATTTTTTATTTGTAATATCAAATATTTTTGAAAATGGAATTTTTGAGTAGGGAGACATAAGTGAGAATGTTGGATTAATTTATGCATTAAATTTTTGAAAGAGGTTATAGTGAAACTGAGTTATTGGAATACTTGTTTGAAAATTTTGGAGACTATAAGGTGTACTTAAGACTTGATAATTTTGTATGGTGAATATTGAGGAAAATTCTGTGGTGAATTTTTGAGTTAAGCTATTTCCATCTAACATTGAAATTGGAAAAAAGGAGTTTGATTGTAATTGAGACAAATTTTGAAGACATCTCCATCAAACAAAAGGTATGGGAACATCTTTCTTATGAGTAAAATATTGTTGGATTGAGTGTTGTGAAATGCAAATTTGGAGTGAAAAGGATTGTTTGATAAGCATTGTTGAAAATGGTTGTGTGAGCCTTCATGTGCATGATTAGGGTTTGTGAAAGAACATGAGTATCATTGTTATGTGAGATTGTTTGATAAGAATTGTTGGAAATATTTGGGTAAGCTTTCATGTGCATGAATAGGGTTTGTGAAAGATCATGAGTATCATTGTTATGTGAAGTTGAAAACTATCTTGAGCTAGGGTTTGTGAAAGATCATGAGTATCATTATTTTGTGAGGTTGAGCACTAGCTTGAACTAGTGTTTGTAAAAGAACATGAGTATCATTGTTATGTGACATTGGAATCATCTTGAGTCAAGGTTTTCCATAAGTGTGAGTTGTTGGAAGTATAGTGAAAAACTTGGTTAAGGTTTGTAAGCAAGTTATGTTTCATTGAGTGGATGTTTGAGTGAGGTTGGTTGAGAATTATTGATTGAGAGCATTGGAGTGATAGTTCAAGTTCTATACCACAAATTTTTCTTTATCCTAAATTAATTTGAAAGAGATTGAGTACTTTGTGAGTGTGAAACATATTGAGTCTCTAACCGTTCTCTATATATTTTTGTGGTTAAACAAGATTCTGAGTGAAACTTGTTTGTGTGATTGAAGAGGTTTTCTGAAAAATATTAAGTTGAGTTTTTGTATGCAAGTTTTGCAATTGATTTAAGCAAGATTTTGTGGAAGCTTGTGGACAGATTTGAGTAAGTCCTAGAGGGTACTTAATGACAGATTTGTGTGTGCTTTTATAGAATATTACAATCAGGTTGGACAAGTCTTAGTGAGGACTTGTTGAGTATATTTGAGGTAAGATTTGGTGAAGACTTGTTGAGCAAATTGGACAAGTTCTAAAGAGGACTTGTGTGAATATTTGAGGTAAATCTTAGTGAATACTTGAGAGCAGATTGAGAAATTTCTTGAGAGGACTTGTGGATAGATTTGAGGCAAGTATTGGTGAATACTTGAGAGAAGATTGAGCAAGTTCTTGAGAGGACTTGTGGATATATTTGAGGTAAGTCTTTGAGAAGACTTAAGAGTAGATTTAATTGATTGTGTTGGACATTTTGAGTCCTAAGCTAAGAGTTGTCATTGATGTCAAAAGGATCTATGTAAGTAAGCACTATGTTTGTGTTTCACAAAGAGCTTTATGAGAACCAAAGGTTTTTGATCAAAGGTTTAAGAAGGGATGCATGGCATTTGGTTCCAAAAGGAGCTTCACGAGAATATTTGCAAAATGTTTTTATTTAAAACTATGAATGGCAAATTTGAAATGGGTTTTTTCTTAAAATCCAAGTTGGCTTTTCGTTTCATCGAAAAAGGTGCATCGGTGATGGAGATATTTAATTTTAAAGATTTAGTTTAAATTTTAAAATTAAAATTAAAATTTTATCCACCGACGTCATGAAGGAAGTTTCAAAAAGACCGATGTTTCCAAAGAAAAGGGAAGGCATATAAATATGCCATTGAATTTTTTAATTCATTCATCCTTGCTCGTTGATATTTGCAAAGAAAAAGAGCTCGTGTTTTTTGTTTAAGTGACACAGTGAACATTAAAGGGAGACAACAACCACTTCCCAAAATGAATTTGGAAGTGTGGCCTAGTGGCAGCTTGGATTATGCAAAGGTGTTGGTGACAAGGAGGTTGTGCGTTCGATTCCCGCAAGCATCATTTTTGGATTTGTTTTGTTGAGGCACCCAAGTTGCATACTTTTCTCTTGGTGGAAGAGGGTGAAGGATAAGAAGCGGGTGGTGCTTATTTTTCACCAATGAACCCGCATCTCATGCGACAACTTGGCCGTGGATAGGGCATTCTCGTTGAGGCAAGACGAGGGTTCGATTCCCCTCGAGGTAGGTATTAAGGTTTTTATTAATATTTTGTTTGGATTGCTTAAGGTGGAGTGATAAGGGGTAAAGGTGCTTCATTAGTTGATTTGTTGAGTAACCTTAGAGATTAAGGTCATGGTGGCTATTTGAGTTGTGAATTATTTTTAATTGTGATTTTTGAAATTGTTAGGAGTAATAAGGGTATTTTATAAAGTTATTTGTAGTGAAAGTTATTTTGAGTAAGGATTTTATTTTAAAAATAAATTTGGTGGATGTTAAAATAAAGTAGGAGTAATAAGGTGTTATTTGGATATTATTTTTGTGTTATTACTCAAGATATTTAACCCTTGTTAAGAGTTGAAAAAGAAAGTGTGTTGAGTGTGACAGATTTAGTGGACAACTCATAAGGCATCAAAAAGGTATGAGTAATACTCTTTATTGATTTTATTTGGGTGGTTGATTTTTGAAATATCATTGGAGTGAAAAGGATTGATTGTGGTTTCCTTTTCAAAAGTGGTTGAGTTAATGCTTCAAGGTTTTCTAGATTGTGAGTTGTGATTAAACCTTGTTTGATAAACATTGTTGTTTAGACCATTGGTTGAGTGAAGTACTTTGAGTTTATACTTCAAGGTTTTCTGAATTGAGAGTCGTGATTAAAAAATTATCTTCTTAGCATTGTTGTTGAAGCCAATGGGTGATGCAAAGAACTTGAACTTGAGTTAGAAAAGAACATCAGTATCATTGTTATGTAAGATTTGTTGTTGAGCATTTTTGGAAACATTTTGAGTTAGTTGATTCATGATTGGACTAGGGTTTGTGAGAAAGAGTTGTTTCCTAAAGTGATTGGTTGAGTAGAGTTGATTGAGCCTAGTTAAGTGGTTGCATGAAGTGGTTGTTCAAGTTCCATGAAACAAACTATTCTTTATTCTGATTGAGTTGAGATTGAGGCTTGAGAATAGAACATATTGAGTCTCTAACAATTCTATTTTTGCTTCTATGAGATTGAGTTAAGATTGAGCTGAGTTGAGATTACTTTGAGTTGAGATTAGGATTTGAGTATAGAACATATTGAGTCTCTAACAATTCTCTTTATGCTTCTATAAGATTGAGTTGAGTTGAGATTGCTTTGAATTGAGATTGAGATTTGAGTATAGAAAATATTGAGTCTCTAACAATTCTCTTTATGCTTCTATGAGATTGAGTTGAGATTTTGTTGAGCTGATTTGAGGTAAGTATTTGAGAAGGCTTGTCGACTGTTTTTATGTAAGATTTTGTGAAAGCTTGCTATGCATATTTGAGCAAGTCCTAGAGAGGAATTATTGAGCAGATTGAGACAAGTTCTGTGTGAGCTTATTGAGCAGATTTGAGCAGGTTCTGAGTGAGCCTATTGAGAAAATTTTAGTAGGTTCTAAGTGAGCCTATTGAGAAAATTTGAGTAGGTTTTGAGTGAGTCTATTAAGAAGATTTGAGCAGGTTCTGAGTGAGCCTATTGAGAAGATTTGAGCAGGTTCTGAGTGAGCCTATTGAGAAGATTTGAGCAGGTTCTGAGTGAGCCTATTGAACAGATTTGAGTAGGTTCTGAGTGAGCCTATTGACTAGATTTGAGCAGGTTCTGAGTGATCCTATTGAGCAGATTTGATGAGGTTCTGAGTGAACCTATTGACAAATATTTGGAGGTGATAGAGTACAGAGGACAGAGTCTTAGTGGATAGAGATCCAGTAGCTAGGAAAATTAAAGATAAATCTGAGTGAGGAGTCTTAAAGTGGAGAGAGATCCACCAGTCAGTGCAGTAGAGAGATAGAGTCTTCTAGAAGATCACTAGCTAGAGCAGAAGGAGAAATAGTTCTCTTATGAAAGAGATCAATGAACTTGAGATTTAGGGGATCAACATATCCTTTGGACAGAGGTCCATAAACATTGTAATTGGGAAGGATTCCCAAGATATTGATCAAGAAAGTTTTAGCAAAATATTTTCTTCGTGGAGTAGCTCACATTGGGTGAACCACGTAAATTTTTGTGTTACTTTTGTGGATGGTGTTTTGTGCATTGCTTTGATTACTGCTATTGATACTGCTATTTATACACTGCATAATATTAAATTGAAAAGAAAAGTAAAAAGTGGTCTTATATTGTTCACCCCCCCTTCTCAGTATAAGCTTGTGTTCTTCAGATTAATTTGTTCAAGATTTGTGTTAAGGCTTGGGGTAGATCTAGCAGAGTTGATTTGTGATTAGACCAAGCTTTATGTTAAGGCTTGAGGATAAATTTGAGACAAAGATTGAGTAGATTTTTGCTAGACTGAAGGATAGTTTTTAGCACAGATTTTAGATAGAGATTGAGAAGATTTGTGCTAGATCGAAGGACAATATTTAGTGTATATTTGAGATAGATATTGAGCAGATTTATGCTAGATCGAATGATAGTGTTTAGTGTATATTTGAGACAGAGATTGAGAAAATTTATGCTAGATATAAGGACAATGATTAGTGCATATTTGAGATAAGCAAATTTATGCTAGATCGAAGGATAGTATTTAATGTAAATTTGAGATAGAGATTGAGAAGATTTATGCTAGACTGAAGGATAGTGTTTAGTGTAGATTTAAGCAGAGCCTAGAGCAAGCTTTGGAGGTGACAAAGGAGAGGATAGTAGTCTCCAGTGGATAGAGATCCATTAGCTAGGGAAGTAAGGACAAAGGTATTTTGAGTGAGTACAAAGTTCTTCAGTGGAGAGATATCCACAAGCTAGTGCAGTGGAGGTAGTAGTCTTCTAGAGGATCACCAACCATAGTAGAGGAGAAGGAGTTCTCCCATGGATAGATATCCATGAACCAGCAAAGGGGAAAGAGTTCTCCTATGGATAGAGATCCACAAACTTGATTAGGGGATTGGTGTCTCCTTTATATAGAGGTCCATAAATATTGTAATAGGGAAGGATTCCCAAGAGATTTGCTAAGAAAATTTTAGTGAAATATTTTCTCCGTGGAGTAGCCCACATTGGGTGAACCATGTTAAATTGGTGTATCTATTGGTGTATGGTGATTTGTTCATTGCTTTGATTACTACTATTGATATTTCCATTGATATATTGCATAATATTATTTGGGAAAGAAAAGTAAAAATTGGTCTTATATTGTTCACCCCCCTCTTAGTATAAGCTTGTGTTCTTAAATTGGTATCAGAACGGGTTCCTTTAGAAGAGTTTAACAACTTTAAGGAAAATATTACAGGAACACAGATGGATTCTCAAAGTGGATCTTCAGGAAATAAGGCACCATTGTTCGATGGGAACATTTATGCATTTTGGAGTGTGAGAATGAAGATTTTCCTAATGGCACTAGGAAATAATATATGGCAAGTAGTTTAGGATGGGTACATATCACCAGCTACTCCACCTACAGATAAATATGGTAAGATCCTACAACTAAATAATTCAAAGGCAATGAATGCAATCTTAAATGGTTTATGTGAAATAACATTTATAAAAGTTATGTATTGCACATCGACAAAAGATATTTGGGATAAACTGAAAAAAATATATGAGGGAGACAAATAGGTCAAGATGGCAAAATTGCAAAATCACAAGAAAATATTTGAAGACTTGAAGATGAAGGATGAGGAAGACATTTATACATACTTACTTTGTGTGGATGAAGTTGTTAACTCCATGCAAGGACTTGGGTTTAAAGTGGAAGAATAAGATTTTTATCAAAAGGTTTTAAGGTCACTTTCTAAAAGGTATAGTGAAAAAGTTTTAGCCATAGAAGAAACAAGGGATATTTAAACTTTGACTAGGGATGATATACATGGAAATATCACAACTTTTGAGATGAGAATAAAAGAGGAGTCTATCCCCTAGAAAGAAGCAGCTTTTAAAGTTACAAAGAAGACAAAGGGTAAGCAGTCAGATTCAATTAATGAGTCATCTAGTGATGAAGAAGTAAACTATGCCAGAAGGAACAAGGACACAAGAAAGAACAAAGGTACAAAATCAATTAAGTTTTTCAAATGTGGTAAATATGGTCACTACGCATTTGATTTTCCAGAAGCTAGAAATAGTAGTGGTGATGAGAAACAAGATCATAAGAACAGGGAAGCAAGAAAATCCAGGTACAAAAAGAAAAATAGGTATGGAAAAAACAAACATGAAAAGAAGTTTTTCCAAAGGCATAAGAATTTTTTTTATGTAGATAAGACAAGTAAGGATTCAAGTGATAGTGATGGAAGGTCCTCATATAATGAATAAGAAGAAATTTTATTTTTAACAGTAGAAAAAAAAGATGTTAGAAAAAGGGGACCAATAATTCTCAAGTGTTTTAGGTGTGGTAACTTTGGTCATCTTGAAGACCAGTCCACAAGGAATGGATACAGTTTCACTGAAGATGAATATGAAGATGCTCTTGAAGGATCAAAAGAAGAAAGTCTTATTATGACAATAGAAGAAGAAGGAAGTGCTCCTATTGAAGATGAATCAGAAAAGAATGAGGATGATCTAAAATATAAAGAATCAAAATCAGAGGAAGGAGAAGTTGATATTGAGGGTGAGCTTATTTTTTCTCTTAAGGAATTAAGGAAGGTAAGAAAGCAAAACTCAAAACTCAAGCTTCAATTTCAAGAATATTATGAGGAGAAAGGAAAGCTTATAGAATATCTAACCAAATCAATAGCTAAGACAAGGATATTTAAAGAGAATTTAGAGTCTAAGGTCTTGGAATGTGAAAGATTAGAGCATGAGCTAGCTTCACTAAAGAAGGAAGTAAAAGAGTCTAAAGACAAGATACACAGGATTGGAAGAATCTCAAAGAACTTGGATAAAATTATCAAGGAACAAAGATCTTTATCAAATATGAAACAAGACAGGACTTGGTTTTGAAGAAGATTATAGAGGATGAGGAGAGGAGTCAATCTCAAGATCCAAAGAAGAAGAAGCTTTAGAATAAGAAAGTGAGACTTATTAGGATAAGTTGGAAAATAGAAAGTTCAACAAGGAAAGGAACAATGCATAAATAAGGAACAAGTGGAACATGAAACATCATAGTGAAGAAGAGACTAGGAGACCAATGGGATCTAGGCAAGGTTTCTTCAATGGATGGTGCTTCTCATATCATAGGTTTGGTCACAAGTCTACACAGTGTAGGACACATGAAAGACAAGGATATGGTTTCATAAATAGAAGGTTCAAAAATGGGTATCTCTTTTAAAGGTATTGCTACTCTTATAATTAGTTTTTTCATAAGGCAGTAAACTGTAGGATCCATGATAGAAAAGGATATGGCTTCACCAGGAGGAACTTAAAGAAAATTGTACCTTTAAGGAACCACAACATTAAGTGTCATAAGTGCAATAATATTGGGCATATGGCTAAGTGGTGTAGAGAAGAATTTATAGAGACAAGCAGGAATAGGAATATTCAAAGGAATTAGGAGAATCAGTTGAGGAAGAAGGTGGACAAAGGTAAAGAGCAGTGTATGTTGGGAGTAGAGATACTCCTACCCCAAAATTAACCACCTCAAAAAGAGGAGGTGGGGGAGGGGCTAAGCTAAGAGTATTATCCTTAGCCCCAAGCCCCAAAGGTGGCCCTTTACCATTGATGTCAAAGGGGGAGATATTTGAGTTAGGGGGAGAGCATTCAGTCAGGGGGAGAAATTAAAAAAAAGGAAAAATAAACAGTTACATGGAAAGGGTTACCATCAGTGACAAAGGGGGATATTTTTGGAAATTTTGAGTTAGTTGTGTTGTTATTGATGTCAAGAGTTAGTGTCAGTGATCAGTGCAGGACTTGGCAAAGAAGAATTAAAATATTTATATTTTAAACCCAAGAGATTTGGTTTAAGATCTTCACATGATTGGTCAAAAGGGCTGTTAAATACTCGGAAGGAAAGGCCTAAAGGAAATAATATTATAATATTTATTATTATAATATTAAAGGAGGTCATAAAAGGTCTAAGGGCAAAAGAGAAAAATACCTAGGCCCAATGGAAATAATATTATAATATTTTTATTATAATATTAAAGGTTAAAATTAAAGCCTAAGGTAATTTATAAATTATTTATAATATTTATATTATAAATTAATTTATAAAATAATATTATTTAAACCCTAAAGTTAGGGTGGGTGCAAATTTGTTTTTAATTATTCTCCTCCCCGTCGATGTTCGATGAGATTGGCATATGGTATAAATACCATATGGTTTGCCAACCAAAAGACTAAGTCTTCGATTAATGCATATGTGAAAAAGTGCAAAAATCTAAGTGTGAATTTTGTGAGCATACGAAGGGATTTTAATTTTTAAGGGTGCAATGAAAAATATGACAAATAAAGTGTTCGAGGCAGAGGTTGTTTACCAACCGACTGGTTGGTCCAGTGGCCAGTGGTTAAGTCATTGGGAGAGCGGAGGTTTCGCATTCAAGTCTCAGCGAGGGAAGTTGTTTTAATTTTAAAATTTTGGCACCAGATCAAAGGTACTAAGTGTACGAGGTGCTTTTACCTCCCAAGTGAGCGCCTAGCTCACGCGACAGTTGGGCTGCGACTAGGGCACTAGCGACAATGTGAAATGGGATTGAATCCCATCGAGGAGAACACAAGGTAATTTAATTTTTATTATTTTATGGATAAAGCGTGTGGTCTAAGGTTGCATCGTGAGTGCTATTTGAAGCACGTAGTCTAAGGTTGCATTGTGAGCGCTATTTGAGCGTATGGTCTATTTTGTTAAGTGAGCACCTAGGGAGTTAAAATGAGGGTAAGGTAAAATTAATTGTTACCTTAGTTAAAAAGGTTGTAAATGTTATAATTGTGATTTAAAAGTAAATTGCATTATTTTTGATTTGTAATATCAAATATTTTTGGAAATGCAATTTTTGAGTAGGGAGACATAAGTGAGAATTTTGGATTAATTTATGCATTAAATTTCTGAAAGAGGTTATAGTGAAACTGAGTGATTGGAATCTTTGTTTGAAAAGTTTGGAGACTATAAGGTGTACTTAAGACTTGATAATTTTGTATGGTGAATATTGAGGAAAATTTTGTGGTGAATTTTTGAGTTAAGCTATTTCAATCTAACCTTGAAATTGGCAAAAAGGAGTTTGATTGTAATTGAGATAGGTTGTGAAGACATATCTCCATCAAACAAAAGGTATGGGCACATATTTATTATGAGTGAAATATTGTTGGATTGAGTGTTGTGAAATGCAAAGTTGGAGTGAAAAGGATTGTTGAAAATGGTTGAGTGAGCCTTCATGTGCATGATTAGGGTTTGTGAAAGAACATGAGTATCATTGTTATGTGAGATTGTTTGATAAGCATTGTTGGAAATATTTGGGTAAGATTTCATGTGCATGATTGGGGTTTGTGAAATATCATGAGTATCATTTTTATGTGAAGTTGAGAACTATCTTGATCTAGGGTTTGTGAAAGATCATGAGTATCATTGTTATGTGAGGTTGAGAACTATCTTGAACTAGTGTTTGTAAAAGAACATGAGTATCATTGTTATGTGATATTGGAATCATATTGAGTCAAGGTTTTCCATAAGTGTGAGTTGTTGTAAGTATAGTGAAACACTTGGTTAAGGTTTATAAGCAAGTTGTGTTTCATTGAGTCGATGTTTGAGTGAGGTTGGTTGAGAATTATTGATTGAGAGCATTGGAGTGATAGTTCAAGTTCTATACCACAAATTGTTATTTATCCTAAACTAATTTGAAAGTGATTGAGTACTTTGTGAGTGTGAAACATATTGAGTCTCTAACCATTCTCTATATATTTCTATGGTTAAACAATATTTTGAGTGAAACTTGTTTGTGTGATTGAAGAGGTTTTTTGAAAAATATTAAGTTGAGTTTTTGTTTGCAAGTTTTCTAATTGATTTAAGCAAGATTTTATGGAAGCTTGTGGACAAATTTGAGTAAGTCCTAGAGGGGACTTAAGGACATATTTGTGTGAGATTTTTTGGAAGCTTACAATCAGATTGGACAAGTCTTAGTGAGGACTCGTTGAACAGATTTGAGGTAAGACTTGGTGAAGACTTGTTGAGCAAATTGGACAAGTTCTAAAAAAGACTTGTGAGAAGATTTGAGCTAAGTCTTAGTGAAGAATTGAGAGCAGATTGAGCAAGTTATTGAGAGGACTTGTGGATAGATTTGAGGTAAGTCTTTGAGAAGACTTAAGAGTAAATTTGATTGATTGATTTATTCAAGCTTTGTGTCAAGGCTTGGGGTAGATCTGGCAGAGTTGATTTGTGATTAGACCAAGCTTTGTGTTAAGGCTTGAGGACAAATTTCAGATAGAGATTGAGCAGATTTGTGCTATATCGAAGAAAAATATTTAGTGTAGATTTGAGACAGAGATTGAGTAGATTTGTGCTAGACCGAAGGACAATGTTTAGTGCAAATTTGAGATAGAGATTGAGCATATTTGTGCTATACTGAAGGATAATGTTTAGTGCATATTTGAGATAGATATTTGAGCAAATTTGTGCTAGATTTAAGGATAATTTTTAGTGCAGATTTGAGATAGAGATCGAGCAAATTTGTGCTAGATCTAAGGACAATATTTAGTGCATATTTGAGATAGATATTGAGAAAATTTATGCTAGAACGAAGGACAATGTTTAGTGCATATTTGAGCAAAACCTAGAGTAAGATTTGGAGGTGACAACAAAGGATAATAGTCTCCAGTAGATAGAGATCCATTAGCCAAGGTAGTAAGGATAGAGGTATTTTGAGTGAGAACAGAGTTATTCAGTGGAGAGAGATCCACAAGCCAGTGTAGTGGAGGTAGTAGTCTTCTAGAGGATCACCAGCCAGAGTAGAGGAGGAGTTATCTTGTGGATAGATATCCATGAACCAACATAGGGGAAAGAGTTCTCCTATGGATAAAGATTTATAAACATGATTAGGAGATTGGTGTATCCTTTGGATAGAGGTCCATAAATATTGTAATAGGGAAGGATTCCCAAGATATTTGTTGAGAAAATTTTTGTGAAAGATTTTATTCGTGGAGTAGCCCATATTGGGTGAACCACATTAAATTTGTGTCTCTATTGTGTGTGGTGATTTATGCATTGATTTGATTACTGTTGTTGATATTGCCATTGATATATTGCATAATATTATTTGGAAAAGAAAATTAAAAAGTGGTCTTATACTGTTCACCCCCTCTCAGTATAAGCTTGTGTTAGTCACTTATTTCTCTTATGGTTAATATCTACTCTTCAATGGTTCTTAATCCTCCTCCTAGGATTGGTGGATCCACCTTTAGATGGTGGATCTCTAAAAATAGTGCTCTGTGGGTTCCTCCAAGGTGGCTCTTCATGGTGGCTCAACTTCAAACTGATGGCTCTCCATGATGGCTCAACTTCAAATTGATGGCTCTCCTTCTCTTGCTTGATGGTTCCTCCACTAAATTTTTGGCTTTGCCTTTCACGTTTGGTGGCTGCTACTCCTTTATTCTTTAGCTGCCACTATTGAACCTGCAACACTTCTCCTTAACTCAGCTTGATGTTGTTTAGCTTCTCTACTATGTGAGCTGATTCATTGGATTTATTTAATACTACTTTTACAAGTTATTATGCTCCTCCTTTGGCACTCACTTTTCTAACCGTTTCTTGAGTCTAACCTCTTATTAGCTTCTCAAGGAAGCCTTGGACAACCATTGGAAAGTCTATTTAAATATGCCTACCCTTAATTGAAAATATAGCAAATTGTCATAACAAAGTGCTTACGAATTGAATACTAGAGATATTTCACTCTCATAAGCAACAAAGTGTTGCTGGATTTCAGTCATGGTGCTTCTAAGTGCAATAATGGAGAATTTTAAAGCTTGAAGATGAAATTTAACATTCTTGCATCATTAACAAATTTGTTTTCATAAAAATTACCACCAATTATGTTATTCTTCATAAGCACCCCTTGAAAATCAATTATATAGATCAAATTA
Source organism: Wollemia nobilis (assembly GCA_028583015.1). NCBI lineage: Eukaryota > Viridiplantae > Streptophyta > Pinopsida > Araucariales > Araucariaceae > Wollemia > Wollemia nobilis. The sequence continues at coordinate 4,527,607 of JAQPPZ010000363.1, forward strand.
AGGCATCACCCCTCATCGGTTACAAAGATTTTTCTTGTAACTTAGCGATCGTCTCACCTTGAGACGACCCGTAGGCACCTTCATCCTACCCAGGGATGACCAGAAGGCCAGATCGCTCTGCATAAGGATGGTCCCTCAATAAGACCTATTTTCTATGTTTTATTATGTCCAATAGATTTAGCAACATTTAATTATTGTTTTAACATAGTTTAATTTAATTTTTATGCATACATATTGTCAAAATTCAATTTCTTTAATGCTTTACTTTATAATAATTATGGGCCTTATCATGAAAGACTCTTCATATGTTACTAATATCTTTTAAATTTTCTTGTGTGTAGATTATCAACTTAAATATTCTTCAAGTCCACATCATACCTTACGGAGGTCACTAGAAACTCCTCTCAAATCAGTTTGTGGGATTGCAAAGATTCTGTGAGATACACCTACCATTTTTTATTGATTGTAAAATTGTATCAAATTGGTATTAAATCCCTTAGAGGGATGTTATTGTAACCTTTTTTGAAGGACATTATTCAATATTAATGAGAAGGGCACCATTTTATTTAATTCCTATATTTATCTTGATGGTTATATGATGATGCTTTCAATTTGGATTTATAATAATTGGATAGTTGTATGATTTTTTCACATCTACAGTGGCGATCATGGCTGAACCTTGTCCATTTTTCACAAATCTTTTGCTAATTATTGCTTTTCTTGGTATTTTTGAATTGCTGGTACCGTCATCCCAGACTGAGACGATCAACAGTCGTGACCATCCTTCTGTGAGAGGAAAAACAGAGCCCGCTATCCTTCCTCAATATGGCCTTAGAGTAGAAGCTAGAAAAGTAAAAAAATAGAATCTTCATCAAACTTAGACTACACTTGTAAGTCATTTTGTCCTCATTTTCCATATTTCTATAAAAAAATGTTAAAATTTCATGTACAAGTAGAGAAATTGCAAAATACTTTAAATTTAAAATAGCCTATCTATGACCATCCCTGGGTTAGATCACCCCTATTTCTGGCTGCCCCATCCCTAGACGGTCCTTATTTTTAACCATCCTTATGTTAGACAACCTCTATTGTAGACCATCCTACATAGAGATGGCCTCTATCTGATTGATGTGTGGCTTGTGTGCTTGCTACTTGCTGGAATACTGATATCATATTAGGGTTCTACACTTTTATTTTTCTAAAACTAAAATATTTTTTACTTAGAATTCTAAAAATCAAATGTCATTTTTATGCATTAGTAAAAATATATTGAATATTCTATGCTTGCATTTACATTTTGCATAAAATAAAATGAACCTACACACACCACATACTATCTTAAACATTGATGAGTTAAATTTCATCACCAATCGTCGATCAAGACCAATTACGATGGGTTTCATCTCCACCTTATTGGCTTGCATATTGTTATTTCATACCCTACTTTTGGCCAAGGCTAGTCTAAGAACTATCATAGTGAGGACTGGTAGGACCTGGATTCCCTCATCAAGTTTGGACTTCATCACTAAACCTTGGTGGGTTTCATGACTTGGGCTTCATCACCAAGTCTATGTGTGAGAGCATACAGGTAAAAAAAATTTAAACTTAGTTAATGTCATCAATAAAGGAAAAAACACAAATAAAAAATAAAGAGCAATAAAACATCAAAACACACAAGACTTAAAAGAGATAAACACCTTGTATGCTTTAATTGTTTGCTTTCTATTTTTGCGTAATCAAGACAACATGGTAACTACATATAGCCGAGCTCAGCCATGAGTTGGTGAGGTGAAAAACTTACAAGGAGATCTTGAACATTTTAGCTATTGTCCTAAGGACCTAATCCTTCCCCCACAGTGCCCTAACAGTCATCACAAGGCTAATTCCTCACATAGAGGATCAAACCAACAAAGTACCTCTGCTAAGGGAACACTTATAGGTTCTCCACATGATCGAGTAGATGATATCATTAGCAAAAATTGATCTCATGCTACAACTAAATATGATAATCCCCATTTAGGGCCCTACTAGAGGAGTAGCATGAATTCATGTCCCCACTTGATCTACATACCCATCTAAATATAAGTCAAATTATATGCCTTTACCTAGCTTGAATGGGTGAGCTAATCCACCTAATTGGCCTTGGGTAAGTTGAAAGTTTGATCAATTAGATAGGTATGGCCTACATCATATTCGTAAAGCCACCTCTTTCATTCATACTCATTTTGAGGATGAGGAAGACAAAGGCCTTGTTCATCCCATTCCCACTCATGGAGAGTGTTCGACATGAACATATCATACCCCTACTCTGTCTTAGTGGGAAGACTCCATTCCTAGATTTAAACATAATGTTAATGTGGTTTCCCTCAACTGAGAGAAATGGGTTGCTACTCCCATTGTACCTATAAAATAGACCAAATCCCCCTATGTCAACATAAGTGCTCGATGACCTGACACTATCGATTAGGTAGACCCAAAACCTAGGCCAAATACTAATCAATGAGAACAAATACACCAATAATGGTTGGATAGGTTGCAAAGATATCAAGAGAACCTAGAGTAGGAGAAAGAGTGCCTAGAACATGAGTGAGAGTGATTAGAAAAATATCACATAGAACAAAAAAGAATACACCACCAAAGGTTGCATGAGCAAATATTACGTGAGGAAAAAGTGCGTGAGTAAAGATTGCATGAGGAGCAATCACATAGGGTAGCTTATGATGAAGTCCCTACGCCTAGTACTTATAGGCCATAAACCAATCAAAGGTGCCCTCCACAACATCATGAATTACCTCCTAGGCCAACAAAAATTTTCCCTCTTCACATATCCACCTATCATCATAGGCCATGATAACTTCCACTTCTAGATCGTCAAGACTATGAAACCTATTAGGACCTAGAACCTGAGTACCAGGATCAAAGATACCTTGAGTTACTTTGAGAAGACATGGTTGATGAATATGTTTAAGCACCTCGTTCTAACAAGAATTTTCTACCTCCTCCCCCTAGAAGACCAATCCAAGAAGATGAGATCATATCATATTAGGCTTATAAGATCCTCACGAAGCGTATTAAAACACTATAGAAGAAAGGGATGAGCTATCAAAAGCCTACACTGCATCAAATATGCAATCAACCCCTCCATATATCTGTTTTGTGTCCTTCGTATCTCAAACATTTTGAGATGCCAAAATTAGAAAAGTTTAAGGGAGATGAAGATGCACAAGAGCATGTGACATGTTTCATAAACTTATATTTTTGGCTACAAGAGGATGATGCCTTACTATTTTAAACCTTTGTGATTACCTTCTTGGGCTCAGTCCTAAAGTGGTACAATCACTTACCTAGGCATAACATCTAAAAATTTGAGTAGCTGGCAAATGGTTTCTTAGAATACTTCTAATATGGCATCAATAAGAAGGCCATTTGAGTGATTTGTCTAACCTTAAATAATTTTATGTGATGACTATGGCAATAGGTGGAGGAGAGTAATCTCAAAGTTACTCTACCTATAATGGAATTGACTTAAAAATACCTTGAGCAATGCTACAAGAGTCTTGATCCATTATCCCACATGTATCCCACAATGGCCCTCATGGTGGTATATAAAGCACAACACCCACATAGAGCTTTGAAAATTAGGAAGCAGGCTTTTGGGTGAAATGCCCTAGTGGAAGCAGGTCAACCATGACCCAACCCTTGAAACAAGTGAATCATGGCCATATCATATGCTCCATCCTCTCCCGTGGGAGCATCACTCGATGGTGATGAGTGTGGAGTTATCCTCATGTGTGGTTTCTATTGGTTTATTTCCCTTGTTTACCCTATGTTAGCTTTAGGGTCCATTCTTCACTCCTCTCGTACTACCTAGTCTCATACTTTCTAAAATAAAAAATTCTTAAAAATACCTTGTGCAATGCTATGAGAGTCTTGAGACATTATCCCACATGTATCCCATGATGGCCTTCATGATGGTATATAAAGCACAATATTCACATAGAGCTTTGCAAATTAGGAAGTAGGCTTTTGGGTGAAATGCCCTAGTGGAAGCAAGGCAACCATGATCCAACCCCTAAAATAGGTGAATCATGGCCATGCTGTATGCTCCATCCTCTCCTATGGGAGCATCACTCAATGATGGTGAGTGTGGAGTTCTCCCCATGTGTGGTTTATATTTTTTGATTACCCTTGTGGGTCCCATGTTATCTCTAGGGTCCATTATTTGCTCCTCTCATACTGCATAGTCTTGTACTTTCTCAAATAAAAATTTCTTAAAAAATATGTTGAGAAATACTATGAGCGTCTTGAGCCATTATCCCACATGTATCCCATGATGGTCCTCATGGTGGTATATAAATCACAACACCCATATAGATCTTTGCAAAATAGAAAGCATGATTTTGGATGAAATGCCCTAGTGGAAGCAGGCCAACCATGACCCAACCCCTAAAATGGGTGAATCATGACCATGTTGTATGCTCCATCCTCTCTTATGGGAGCATCGCTCGATGGTGGTTAGTGTGGAGTTCTCTCCATGTATGGTTTCTATTGGTTGATTTCGCTTGTGGACCCCATGTTAGATCTAGGGTCTATTCTTTACTCCTCCCATACTACCTAGTCTCGTACTTTCTCAAATAAAAAATTCTTAAAAATACCTTGAGCAATGCTATGAGAGTCTTGAGACATTACCCCACATGTATCCCATGATGTACCTCATGGTGGTATATAAATCATAAAACCCACATAGATATTTTCAAATCAAGAACCAAGATTTTAGGTGAAATGCCCTAGTGGAAGCAGGTCAACCATGACCCATCCCTTGAAACGGGTGAATCATGACCATGCCATATACTCCATCCTTTCTTATGGGAGCATAACTCAATGGTGGTGTGTGTGGAGTTCTCCCCATGTGTGTTTTTTATTGGTTGATTTCCCTTGTGGGCTCCATGTTAGCTCTAGGGTTCATTCTTCGCTCCTCTCATACTACCTAGTCTCATACTTTCTCAAATAAAAAATTCTTAAAAATACCTTGAGCAAAATTGTGATAGTCTTGAGCCATTATCCCACATGTATTCCATGATATCCCTCATGGTGGTATATAAATCACAATACCCACATAGATATTTGTAAATTAGGAAGTTGGATTTTGGGTGAAATGCCCTAGTGAAAGTCGGCCAACCATGACCCAACCCCTAAAATGGGTGAATCATGGCCATACCGTATGATCCATCATATTTTGTGGGAGCATTGTTCAATAGTGGTGAGTGTGGAGTTCTCCCCATGTGTGGTTTATATTGGTTGATTTCCCTTGTGGATCCCATGTTAGCTCTAAAGTCCATTCTTCACTCCTCTCATACTGCCTAGTCTCATACTTTCATATATTTTTAAATATACCTTGAACAACACTGTGAGTCTTAAGCCATTATCCCATATGTATTACATGATGGCCCTCATGGTGGTATATAAAGTACAACACCCACATAGAGCTTTGCAAATAAAAAAGTAGGCTTTTGGGTGAAATGCCCTAGTGGAAGCAGGCCAACCATGACCCAACCCCTAAAATGGGTGAATCATGGCCATGCTGTATGCTCCATCCTCTCTTGTGGGAGCATCGATCGATGGTGGTAAGTGTGGAGTTCTCCCCATGTGTGGTTTTTGTTGGTATATTCCATTGTGGGCCCCATGTTAGCTCTAGGATCCATTCTTTGCTCCTCTCGTACTACGTAGTCTCATACTTTATCAAATAAAAAATTATTAAAATACCTTGAGCAACACTATGAGAGTCTTGAGCCATTATCCCACATGTATTCCATGGTGGTATATAAAGCACAACACCCACATAGAACTTTGAAAATCAAGAAGCAAGCTTTTGGGTGAAATGCCCTAGTGGAAACAGGTCAACCATGACCCAACCCATGAAACAGGTGAATCATGGCCATGTAGTATGCTCCATCCTCTCTTGTGGGAGCATTGCTTGATGGTGGTGAGTGTGGAGTTCTCCCTATGTGTGTATTATGTTGGTTGATTTCCCTTATGGGCCTCATGTTAGCTCTAGGGTCCATTCTTCGCTCCTCTCGTACTACTTAGTCTCGTACTTTCTCAAAAATTCTTAAAAATACCTTGAGCAACACTGAGAGATTCTTGAGCCATTATCCCACATGTATCCCATGATGGCCCTATTGAGTGGTAATTTTTGCCAATTGCAAAAACACACTCACCCTTAGTATTTTTATCATAAAACCCTCTCTTGCAAAGAAATTAAAAATGAAAACAACTTCTCCAAGGTTTCGTTATGTAAGCATTGCACATGTATATTTATAATCATGTGAATATGTTTTAAATAAGTCCTAGGAATACCTTAGTGATTGTAAGTAACTGTTAACAAGGGGCCTGTGTTGGTTTATTTTATCATGCTATACAAATGATTGTTCATGAAACTTAAAAGAAAATAGAAATATGATTGGCCCTCATATGACCACGATGAAAAGCCTTAATTCTTTTATCTTGAAATGTTTTAAGGTAGATTTTATCTTCTTTTGGTTAAGTAGATTTTAAACAAGTTTTATCTTGCATTAAACCCTACTTTGAAAATGAAAATGAAGATTAAAATCTATCTATGAATGTGCATCTAAAATGATGAAATAAATTCATTCAATGTCACTTCTATCATGAAGATAAAGATAGCCTTTGATATAATAAATAAACTATCCCTCTTTGGTGAAATTAATTTTCATAAAGAGACGATAATTTATTGCTTTAAAATAATGGCCTTAAAATGTGATTATAAACTACCCTGAAATTGTAATTTTCATAAAGAAGAAATAATTTACAACTTTAAAAACAACCTTTGATGTATTCTATAAATTACCTCTCTTTGGTGAAATCAGAATTTTCATAAAGAGAAGGCAATCTATTGCTCTGAAAATGATGGCTTATGGAATGCCATATAAATCAACTCCCTTTAATGAAATTGTAATTTTCATAAAGGGAAGTTTATTTATTGCTTGCGAATAAAAATGTAAAGCTAAAAAAATTGATTTACCTTCAAAATATAAAATAATGAAAATTCTGAAATTATAAAAATCCTTATAAAAACAACAATTTTCAATAATTTTTATAAATTCAAAATGGCTTTGGAATGGGATCAAAATTGTTTCGAATGAAATATTGAAGCTCATTCTTCACACCCATGTATTTATTTTTGGCATTTTAATTTTTTTTTATTTTTATTTTAATCATCGAAGTTTTAAAAAATTTGCAAAAGGAAGGGTTAAAAAAATAAAATAAAAAATGAAATAACAGAAATGCTGCAACCCTGAATTTCTCCACAAACCTTGCAAGCATTAGTATTCTGCACAAAAACCAACATTAGTGTTACCCGAATTCATGCAGTCAAACAACTAATGCGGTGCAATCTTCTAAGGAAATGGTGCAATATGCACAAAATAAGACAAAGTTAACCACAAACATGCATTAAAATTTGAAATATCTCCATTATATTGTAAAAAAAGATCGTCAACATCACTCATCCAAATGCAAAAAATAAAATACCCCAAATTAACATCATGTAGTGAAAAATAACCAGTAGTTTAAAAAAAAATAACATCTAGCCTAAAAAAAGATCCAGCCCCTTAAAATCCATTTGTTTCTACTTTTATAGTTTTTCCATGACACTCTTTGTTTGAATTTTTGCTTCTTTCTCCGTGTGTGGGTTCATTGACGTTTCTCCTTTGACAATCCCAAACTCACTCTTTCATTTCCCTCTCACTCTCTATCATGAGCCAGGCATTCCTATTTATACTATGTAACGATTTTCATCCATTAACATCAACAAATTAATTAGCTCCTTAATTTCCTAAATCAAAACCATTCTCCTTTCATCATGTTTCATCTTTTTGGCCTTTTATTATATAAAGTTTATGATGATTATATTTCAAACTAACACCCTGACAATGCTTCATCAAAACTTTCATCCATTTATGCCATGTCACGTCGGTCTCCGAGCTTATCCACAATCTGCCACTGGACTTTCCATCCATCACCGCGACCAGCATCCACATCACACTGCCACGTAACCAGACCATGGTCACATCGATGATTAAAATCCTTGTAGATCGGGTGGCCCTACTGTGTAAATCCACTTCACTGTCGGGGTCTATATCCAATGCTTGCCTCGCAGTGGGTATTCTTACTAAAATAACTGCCGTTCTACCCAATAACCGCAACATTTTTAAACGTGAAAACCGCCTGGCCGTAGACATCATCTGCACTATCGCTATTATATAATTAGGGCCTGCATCCTCGGTGTCTATGGCTCTCATTGCTCAACCATCTACCATTGACACTCGATTCACACTGTCTCAGCTTCAATGCAATCACTGGACACCACTGTGTTTACACTGCAGACTTGTGTATGGGGAATTAATCGTTGAAGACTCTTTGTGTCCAACTGGTCGCTGCCTTCATCCAAATCTGCAGCCCTATGATTAGTCCACGTCTGGAGCTCTCTCTTCTGGGAATGCAACTGTCCTGTGTGTCTCGTCAACTTTAACTACTAGACCGTGGTAATACTTCACTGCTGTGTCTTCGACGGTGTGATGCTTCTCCTAAAACATCGATATCCCTGCGATTACCTCTGCTGCGACGTCTACATTCTATCCAACACATACACCTCCATTGTGACGCTACTGTAGGCCTACACTGTATATTACCCTCACTGCCTACTGCGTTCATGCTTTAATGCGATTTACTCAAAATTACTCAAATAAGCAACCATTTATTTGTCGCTACTGGTGTTTGCATCCTCCATGTATCGAATTTCTTATATGTCCCTTTACACTGTCGCCGTGGTGGTTCACTTCTGTTCTACCATTTTGAAAACTATAAGCGATGATGTTTAGGAAGATATAGTCACCCCACCACATTGTGCGAACTTCACCCAACATATCCATATGGGTCGTCGCCTCGTCATCCCGCCAGGTCCACCACTATTTATGATATCCACACCCATTGGTCACCTTCCGTCAAATACTGTTTCTTCTTCGGCAACCTGCGAACACAACCATATCCATTAGTAAACCATATTTAAAACTACACAAATAATTTCAACATTATGAACTAGAAAACTTGGTAAGCCTAAGTACTAAAGCAGTACATGGTTTTGTTACCATCCACTTCCTTATATATATATATATAAATATAAAAGGAGTGTTTTATTATTATATTTCTTTATATATATATATATATATATATATTATTTTATTCTTATTAATATATGTATATTATATATAAATATATATATACATATAAATATATACCTTAATAAACAAAAAAAAACCAAATGTCACAACACATTGACAATCAGCAACAAATTAACAATAAAAATCGTCAACAAATTGATAATAAAAATTACTAACAATAAATTAACAATAAAAATCTTCAGCAACAAATTAACAATAAAAATCATCAAAAACAACAAATTAACAATAAAAATCGTCAGCAACAAATTGACAATAAAAATCGTCAAAAAATTGTTAACAACAAATTAACAATAAAAATCGTCAACAACAAATTGACAATAAAAATCGTCAAAAAATTGCTAACAACAAATTAACAATAAAAATCGTCAGCAACAAATTGACAATAAAAATCATCAAAAAATTGCTAACAATAAATTAACAATAAAAATCGTCAGCAACAAATTGACAATAAAAATCGTCAAAAAATTGCTAACAACAAATTAACAATAAATAACACAACTAAACAAAGGGACAAGAAATGAAATATTTGAGCAATAAAAATAACAACAATCTTACTAGCCAAAGTAGCAATAAATCAAGCAACCACCTATCACTAAAATTGCTAGTAAGTATAACCCCATTATTATTCTTTTTATACATTCAAAATCATGGGATGATTGGATCAACAATGAGAACCAAATTGCTCAATCATGTCCCATTAGTTCAATTTTCTAAAAAATTTAAGTGGGTCCCCAAGCTTTGGGGCTAGTTGTGGAACAACCACAACAAGCCCTCATGGTGGTATATAAAGCACCACACCCACATAGAGCTTTGTAAATCAGGAAGCAGGCTTTTGGGCGAAATGCCCTAGTGGAATCAGGCCAACCATGACCCAACCCCTAAAATGGGTGAATCATGGCCATGCCGTATGCTCCATCCTATCTTGTGGGAACATTGTTCAATAGTGGTGAGTGTGGAGTTCTCTCAATGTGTGGTTTTTATTGGTTGATTTCCCTTGTGGGCCCCATGTCAGCTCTAGGGTCTATTATTTTCTCCTCTCGTACTGCCTAGTCTCGTACTTTCTCAAATAAAAATTTCTTAAAAATACCTTGAGCAATGCTGTGAGAGTCTTGAGCCATTATTCCACATGTATCTCATGATGTCCCTCATGCTGGTATATAAAGCACAACACCCACATAGAGCTTTGCAAATCAGGAAGTAGGCTGTTGGATGAAATGCCCTAATGGAAGCAGGCCAATCATAATCCAACCCTTGAAATGGGTGAATCATGGCCATGTTGTATGCTCCATCCTCTCTTGTGGGAGCATTGCTCAATGGTTATGAGTGTAGTTCTCCCCATGTGTGGTTTCTATAGGTTGATTTTCCTTGTGGGCTCCATGTTAGCTCTAGGGTCCATTCTTCGCTCCTCTCAACTACCTAGTCTTGTACTTTATCAAATAAACAATTCTTAAAAATACCTTGAGCAATGCTGTAAGAGTATTGAGCCATTATCTCACATGTATCCCATAATGGCCCTCATGGTGGTATATAAAGCACAACACCAACGTAGAGCTTTGTAAATCAAGAAGGTTTTTGGGTGAAATGCCCTAGTGGAAGTAGGTCAACCATGACCCAACCCTTGAAACAAGTAAATAATGACCATGTCGTATGCTCCATCCTCTTCTGTGGGAGCATTTCTCAATGGTGATGAGTGTGGAGTTCTCCCCATGTGTGGTTTCTGTTGGTTGATTTTCTTTGTGGGCCTCATGTTAGCTCTAGGGTCAATTCTTCGCTCCTCTCAACTACTTAGTCTTATACTTTCTCAAATAAACAATTCTTAAAAATACCTTGAGCAATGCTGCAAGAGTATTGAGCCATTATCTCACATGTATCCCATGATGGCCCTCATGGTGGTATATAAAGCACAACATCAACATAGATCTTTGTAAATCAGAAAGAAGGCTTTTGGGTGAAATGCCCTAGTGGAAGTAGGCCAACCATGATCCAACCCATGAAACAGTTGAATCATGGCCATGTCGTATGCTCCATCCTCTCCTGTGGGAGCATTGCTCAATGATGGTGAGTGTGGAGTTCTCTTGATGTGTGGTTTTTGTTTGGTGATTTTCCTTGTGGATCCCATGTTAGCTCTAGGGTCCATTCTTTGCTCCTCTCAACTACCTAGTCTTGTACTTTCTCAAATAAACAATTCTTAAAAATACCTTGAGCAATGCTGAAAAAGTATTGAGCCATTATCTCACATGTATCCCATGATGGCCCTTATGGTGGTATATAAAGCACAACACCAACATAGAGCTTTGTAAACCAGGAAGAAGGCTTTTGGGTGAAATTCCCTAGTGGAAGTAGGTCAACCATGACCCAACCCTTGAAACAAGTGAATCATAGCCATGTCGTATGCTCCATTCCCTCATGTAGGAGCATTGCTCAATGGTGGTGAGTGTGGAGTTCTCCCCATGTGTGGTTTCTATTAGTTTATTTCCCTTGTGGGCCCCATGTTAGCTTTAGGATCCATTATTCACTTCTCTCATACTACCTAGTCTCGTACTTTCTCAAATAAAAGATTCTTAAAAACACCTTGAGAAACACTGTGATAGTATTGAGCCATTATCCCACATGTATCCCATGATGTACCTTATGGTGGTATATAAATCACAACACCCACATAGATATTTGCAAATTAGGAAGCTGGATTTTGGGTGAAATTCCCTAGTGGAAGTAGGCCAACCATAACCTAGCCCCTGAAACGGGTGAATCATGGCCATGTCATATGCACTATTCTCTCCTAGAGCATCGCTCAATGGTGGTGAGTGTGGAGTTCTCCCTATGTATGGATTCTATTGATTTATTTCCCTTGTGGATCTCATGTTAGCTCTAGGGTCCATTCTTCGTTCCTCTCATATTGCCTAGTCTTGTACTTTCTCAAATAATTTTTTTTTAAAATACCTTAAGCAACGCTACGAGAGTCTTGAGCCATTATCCCACATGTATACCATGATGTCCATCATGGTGGTATATAAATCACAACACTCACATAGAACTTTGCAAATCAGGAAGCAAGATTTTGGGTGAAATACCCTAGTGGAAGCAGGCCAACCATGACCCAACCCCTGAAACAAATGAATCATGGCCATGTTGTATGCTCCATCCTCTCCCATGGGAGCATCACTTAATGGTGGTGAGTGTGGAGTTATCCCCATGTGTGGTTTCTGTTGGTTGATTTTCCTTGTGGTCTCCATGTTAGCTCTAGGGTCCATTATTCGCTCCTCTTGTACTGCCTAGTCTTGTACTCTCTCAAATAAAAAAATCTTAAAAATACCTTCAACAACACTATGAGAGTCTTGAGTCATTGTCCTATATGTATCCCATAATGGCCCTCAAGGTGGTATATAAAGCACAACACCCACAAAGAGCTTTAAAAATCAGGAAGCATACTTTTTTGTGAAATGCCCTAGTGGAAGCAGATCAACCATGATCCAACCCCTGAAACGGACAAATCATGGCCATGTTGTATGCTCCATACTCTCATGTGGGAGCATCGCTCGATGGTGGTGAGTGTGGAGTTCTCCCTATGTGTAGTTTCTATTGGGTATTTCCCTTGTGGGTCCCATGCTAGCTCTAGGGTCCATTCTTCGCTCCTCTCATACTACCTAGTCTCATACTTTCTCAAATAAAAAGTGTTATTGTTCCATTCTTTTAATTTATGTCATTTATTTAATTTGTTTTGGAGGTGTATATAGCTTACCATTTTTTGAAGAATTCCACATTTATGTTATTGTAGCACCCTAAAATTGGCGTAGTTAAACCCTCAGTAAAAGATAAAAAAATTTGAATTTTAACCTCGAAACCGCCCGTTAACCGCTCACCTCATTTTTTGTGCCATTTTTAGAATTTGTTTTGACCGTTGGACGATATCGTCGTCGATCTGATGATATCATCCCAAATCGGATGAATTCATCTGGAACAGAATGTCCAGACGATTTCATCCCAAAACCAAATTTTCATAATTAGCTTCTGTTTCAACAACCTCTCCAACTCGGGTAGAAGCGTGTCTGTGCGGTTGGAGATTCCTACGTTGGAGATCTCCCAGATTGGGATGATCCCCAACCTCCTAACCTTCCCCTAATCCTATATAAACTAAGATTTTCTCAGTTTATCCCCCTGCCTGGCTCCCTGGCTGATCATTTCCCTGCAATCTTAGTTTTTGCTATGTTAGAACATCCTATCCCTCATCATTTGCATTTGTGTTTTCAATTTTTATTGTAGGATCTCATTGTGTTTTAGTCGAAGGAAGCTCGGATCGTCGTAGGCAATTCAACCACAATTTTGGATGATCCTGACGAGATCGACGATGATCTCATACGATTGCAGACGATTTTGACTGCAGTTCAGATTGGGGGCAATCAGAGCCCTAAGTTTGCATTTTCTATCCCTTTTCTTATTTACATTGTGCATTATATTAATTTACTTCTATTCTGCATCTTGGAGTTCACCCCATTTAGCATATTTGCATGATAAAATTCAAAATTAATTATTAAAACATTGCATCCCATTTGATTAGATATCTGGATTTATCATTTAAGCATTTATACTCTTATTTCTATCATTTTGTATCATTCTTGCAATTGTATTTTTGGTTTTTGGTGTCTGTTTTCATGATTGCAGGTTTCTGACGAATTCATCAGGTCGCTGATGATCTCGTCTGATCTCAGATGATTTCTTGTGATCTGGATGATTCTATAAAATTACAGATGATCCTGTCATATCCAGGACGATCTGGACTCCTACAAGCTTCAGAATCTTCATCAGACATCAAAAATCAGGTGCACTCTTCTTCATTTAGATATTTTTTGTATTTAGGATTTATTTATGTTTGTTGTCTCCATATACAACCAGAAATTTCATATAGAATAGCTTAGATTCATTTTGGCCAACCTAGGAATCTGAATGATTGAATATAAAATGAACACATCAAACCCATTCTCGACCTAGGCGTGGAAACTACCACTTAAAGTTTCTTGGTGAACCCCACCATCCGTCAAAAATTCACCCTTATACCCCTCCCCCAAGAGGCGCGACCTTCAAAGGGCCTCTCCATCCGAGGTATTGTCCCATCCTTCTCGCATCCCCCTTCCGAGCATGGATCCTTTAGCCTGAAGGTAAGGGTGCAAAAAATTTGGGCGATACATTTTGGTGAACCCGACGTGAAACTAAAACACCTTTTGAAAACAATCCAAAAAAAAAACATTATTAAGAACATCTAAAATCATTAGACAACCGTTAAATTTGCATATCATATTTAGATGGTAGATTATAATAGAAGACGAGTTGTCACCATAAATGTTGAAAATCAATTAATGGCCATAGAGATTACTTCTGTACTTAGAGTACCTCAAACAAATAGAGCCCAACCTTTGTGGGATGAACTTGATAGGAGATTAGGTATTATCGAATCTAGATCTATAGAAATTAGGTAAATTAAGAGGTTTGTCCTAGATAGAATCCTGGATCCTGATCAGGTAACCTTGTATCATGAACTTCAGAGAGCTTGCCATAGGTGGTTAGCAGATAAAAGAGCACTTGTGTCTTCAGAATTGTACACCTTTGAGGAATACCTTGAGAACGCAGTTGTAGTACATAAGTTTCTATCTCGTATAGAGGATCAAGAAGTCATTCTTACGGATAGAAAAATATGGAATAGAGTTCCTAGAGCTGTGTTGTATCGAGAGTATTACCATGAACTTTATTTTTACAAGTCAAAGTCTGAAGTAGATCATATTACCATAGCACACTTTGTCAAATTCTTGAAAAACCACTTCCAATTTGAAGAGGAGCATTTCATGACTCTTGATGAACTTGAACCTATCAATGATATCCATAAACTATTCATAGAAAACTAAGTCATTCTTTTTACTATTGTTATTTCTTGCAACTAGCATGTTGTTTGTTATTTTTATTCTCGCACAATAATAAAATAATCACACAAAATAATCAAACAAAAAAACAAAGTAAAAAAAAATAAAAATAAAACATTTTCCTTTTAAAAGTATTATAGTAGGTATATAGTTAAAATATATACCTCTCAACCCTACCGCACATATATTTATATATATATATATATATATATATATATAAGTATATATATTCGCTAAAACCTAAAGTTTAGCACAATGCCTAGACTTAGGAATGGAAAACAAACCCAAGAAGATGAAGATTGGTTAGGAAGACCATTAACTGACCAAAATGTCCCTCATGAGGACCAAGTTCAGGAAGAAGAAATCCTAGAACAGCAAGAAGAAGAGCTTGTTGTAGCAAATGAACAAGAAGAAACTAATAGAGAGGAAGGATCCTCATCCCCTAAAATATCTTTGGGAGGAGCTATCACTTTTGAAAACATGGAACAATTTTGGAAGTTCATTAACACAAATATTGGTGTTTTTAATAGAGCAATCCATATGGACAAGGATCAAATTAGTGACACTCAAGCAACTCTAGAAGACATATTTCACACACGCACTAATCCCTTGTCCTTTATTGAACAAGAGAGTGATCAAGCTGGACCATCCAATTTGGATATGGCAGCTGTGATCCGGAACATGCAACAACAACAGGTTACCCAACCACCTAAAGTGCCTGTTAACAAGCCTAGGGTCATTCCCACACAAAATAAACCCTCATTTATTGCTCTATTCCACCAATATCTTGATCAACATACCTCAAATCAACAAAAACCCAAAACTAAACCAAACACCAATTACCAAAAATTTGGGGTACAACATAATACTATTACAAATCCCCTTCATAATACTCTTCCTACCAACACTTTGCATAATAGCAATATAGCATCTAATCCTTATGTCACACCATCATACACTCATAGATCCCATACCTCTGTCCCACCGAACCAATATGGTGGACAAACTGGTAATCTTGAAACCATGGTGAAACAACTAGTTTCCCGCATGGACCAGATAGATCCCTACCGTCCCTCGTACAACTATCGAGAGATGTGTAGTCAGCCTTTAGATCCTATAGTTGTAGCACAACCTTATCCTAAACATTTTCCTATGCCTGTTCTTCCCATATATAAAGGAACCGAAGATCCCATAGAGCATCTTCGCATGTTTAGGATAGCATGTCATGATATATCACATGATGACTTGTTATTACTAAAAATGTTCCCGAAAAGCTTGGGAGGAATGGCATTAGAGTGGTATTATCAATTACCCACTAATTATTTGAGGAATTTCGAAGAAACTACCGAGTCTTTTGTTCATCAATTTAGTGCCTACATCGAAAGACATGTGACCATTAAAGATTTGTATAACTTAAAACAGGACAAAGATGAATGCTTTGCTGATTTCCTAGCTAGGTGGAGACAGTTGATAGGAAAATTGCACTTTGTGTTACCTTATAGGGAGATGTTGGACATCTTTATTAATAATTTGCAAGAGCAACTATCTTACGAATTATCAACTGCTACCTTGACCACCTTCGATCAGGCTATCGACTTAGCCCGAAGAGTGGAAGATGCTCTCATTAGGAGAGGCCAGCTTAAAAAGAAAGACGATGAGAAAACATCCAAAAATCAATACAAGAATAAACAAGTTGTGGGTGATGGAGTCATCGATAGCAAAAATATTGCTAATGTTAATGTTGCAAAGACAACAGAGAAGTTTGTATTGAAACCTCCTGATAAACCTCCTCGAGAATTTACTAGGTTAAATCAACCTTTATCAACTATTCTACCACAATTATTAGAACGAGGTTTGATTCAATTACCAAATATCCAGGAACCTGATCCAACTATACCCGGATACAGAGCATATTTACATTGTGACTTTCATAGAGGACCTGGACACACTACCAATGCTTGTAAAAGATTAAAACATAAAATACAGGACTTGATTGATAACAATGAGATGGAGGTGCAAGCCTTTCAACCTAAGAAGAATCCTCCTAATAATGTTCAAAAGAACACCCCACAAAACCAGAATCAGAATGCCAATCAGTCATTAGACATCTTTCAACATCCCTTACCAAAACATGGTAAGGAGGTGGCTAATAAAATTGAACATCATAATGTCCCTCCTCCTGCCCGATATGTAGGAACTATTAGTGGGAATTTACCTGCTCATGATCTAGAAATCTTTGACACTAATTTATCCATGGTTACAACCAGGCCTCTATATAATACTTAGATACCTGATCTTAGTGATACAGAATACGAGACTGAGAGTGATATGGAAATCACATCAAATCAATTGAATAGTTTGAAAGATGAATCGGATACTATCCACCCTATCACAAGTTATATGGTTCCAAAAGAGCCATTTCCAAGAAGAGTCACTACTAGACCATCATCTCACCGATTAATTTCTAATGAGCTAGCCATAAACGCTAGACCAAGACCCATTCATCATCCGTAGAATAATATTGTGGGTACCATCGGAGCTGTTACTAGACAATAGGCTCAAAATTATCAACAAGATCAAATTCAGAATGGTGGATCAACTCCATTTGTTTTGAAGGTTCCTAATAAAGGGAATCATGCACCTAATGTTCAACCTAAACCTCCTTATAATATTAATAAACAATTATCAAATATTACAGCTAGAATTTCCCTCTTGGACCTTTTAAGATCTTCTCCTACACATAGAGATGAATTAATGCTCACATTAAGCCAGATGATGGTACCACAAGATATTCAACCTGAAGCCATGGCCAATACTATAGTAACTCGTGAAGTTGATTGTATTGACTTCTAGGATAGATAAATACCTCAACATAGTTTACATAAAGATAACCCCTTGTATATTATTGCTTTAATTGGAGATGTAGCAGTCAAACGAGTTTTGATCGATAATGGTTCATCTTTAAATATCTGCACTTTTGAATTCTACCAAATATTCGGGTTTAGAAGTGAGGAAATGAAAAGAACTGATATGATCATAAAATATTTCAATGACAAAACACAAGAAACATGTGGAGTTATTACCATTCCATTGCAGGTCGGTCCAAGAACCTTGGATACGACCGTGTTTATTGTACATTGCCCTACATCGTACAATATACTCTTGGGTCGTCCTTGGATCAACGCAATGCGAGTTGTTCCCTCAACCTTACATCAATGTGTTAAGTTTGAATTTAAGAATTAGTTGGTTACCATTCATGGTGATCCAAGACCCTTTGATATGTGTGCTTTGGCAGAACCTATTGGAGTTCAATTTTGCCCTACTCTGTCATCCACACATCCTAATTCTCATTATCCATCTAAACATGTGAAACTTACACCCACAAAGTCATCTACTTCTTCTCCATTAGTTGCACCTTCACATATAGCTCAACCATCTTCTGAACAAACCTCATTAGGACCTAAGAGAGATCCTAATCTCACAACCAATGTCTCTTGTTCTACTCCTATAACTTCCATACCTTTAATAGACCCATCTATCGACTCCTCTACACCGTCTACATCCACCAAAGTCATATTTTTTGCATCAGAAGATGTAGGGAATGTTCCTTCTACCTCTTATGCTCTTACTGACGAACTCTTACCCGATCTATCTAAAATTCTTATATCAAAAGAAACAAATGCTTCTATGCAAGATTCCCTTATTTTAAATAATTTACCACCATATCCTCGTACCTTGGGCCTCCCACAGCCTATGGGAAGTATTTACCAAATCGAGAGCTGTGCCTTTATTTATAAGGGATATGACTGGGGTAGAATACCCATAAACATCAGAACTCATTATGATGGATATGCTTGATGCTATTTTACTAATGAATATATTAAAGCCAAACCTATAATGCTAAAATTGGGATATAAAGGGAAAGGTTTGGGACCTTTCCAGAATGGTATGAAAGAACCTTTTGAGGTAGAGGTGTGGCCTGCCCAATGTGGTGTGGGCCTATTTCCTAGTAAGGGTCAACCATTCCCATTTGAGGATGATGACCAACTTATATGTTACCAAGATTTTTTAGATGAACATGATGCCTTGCGTTTAATGAATAAGACATTCACATGTAATATGCTATCTATAGCTTATCCTAAGATGATCACTGAATCCGACGATGAGTTGGAGGGAGATATCTTTCATGATGTCTCCATTGAGGAATTATTACATAATGGATTTTATTTTGATGGCTCTATACCTGGTATAGCCCAGCTTGAGGCCATGACTCCTCAAAACGAATTATCCAAGTTAACTTTGGAAGAATTACAAGAATTGGGCGTTTCACCCGCCCCACCTAATTTTGAGAGAGATCTCCACATGGAAGTAGAAAATGTCATAAAAATTAACATTGGAACCGAGGATAACCCTCACATAATCAACATTGGATCAGAATTGAGTCAAGAAAAATAGGATAAATACATTGCATTTCTTAAAGAATATGAAGATGTCTTCGCTTGGACATATGAATATATGCCAGGTTTAGACCCTTCTGTAGTTATGCATCACCTAGTAGTGCACCCGGATGCTAAACCTGTTAAACAAAAACTTAGGAAAATGCATCCTAAAGTGGCCTTACTAGTCAAAGGGGAGTTAGAAAAACTCCTAAATGTTATTTTCATACAAGCCATTGATTATGCTGAATGGATCTCGAATGTAGTTCTAGTAACTAAGAAAGAAACTACTAAGATTAGGGTTTGTACATACTTTAGATATATTAATGTTGCATGCCCTAAAGACAATTTTCCCCTTCCCAATATGGATAAGATCATTGATTTTACTACTGGGAGTGGAATGATATCCTTAATGGATGGATTTTTTGGTTATAATCAGATCAAGATAGCTCCTGAAGATCAAGCTAAAACAACCTTTATTACCCCTTGGGGAAATTTCTGTTGGAAAGTGATGCCATTCGGGTTGAAGAATGCAGGTGCAACCTATCAACGAGCCATGAATTATATCTTTCATGATATGATGCATGATATACTACATGATTATGTAGACGACATTATAGCCTGTTCTACTGAAGAAGATGACCATTTAGATGACTTGAGGAAAGTATTTGATCGGTTAAGGGAATATCTTATCCGATTAAATCCAACCAAATGTATATTCGGAGTTAAGTCAGGTAAATTATTAGGGGTTATAGTTTCTTTATGTGGCATCAAAATTGACCCTCTCAAGATTACGACTATCACTAATATGCCCACACCTAAAAATATATATGAATTATGGAGTCTACAAGGTAAGCTTCAAGCTATCCGTCGCTTCATCGATAAGTTGGCGGATAAAACTGGACCCTTTCTTAAGCTTCTTAAGAAATATGTCTCTTTCCATTGGGATGACAAATGTCATGAAGCATTTGAACTCCTCAAACAATATCTTCTTAACCCACCTGTACTTTCACCACCTAAATCTGATTGCCCATTTATCTTGTATATTTCTATTTCAGATTTTGCTTTAGGAGCTATGTTAGCTCAACTTGATGATGAGAAAAGAGAGCGTGCTAATTATTACATTAGCAAAAAATTAATTAGTTATGAAACCCGCTACACAACATTAGAGAAGTTATGTCTAGCAGTCATATTTTCTACATAGAAACTACACCATTATATGCTCAGTCAAAAAACATACGTTATTGCTAAATCTGATCCCTTGCGGTATCTCATGAGTCGACCTTATTTATCTGGTCACACAACAAAGTGGGTTCTTGCTCTAAGCGAGTTTGAACTCATGTTTATAGGACATAAGTCTGTTAAGGGTCAAATCATAGCAGATCAATTAGCTGTTGTACCCTTAGAGTCCACTCATCCCCTCGTCATTGAGTTTCTTGACGAATGCCTTAAACTGGAGGCAGATCATTCAGAGCAATGGTCCTTATACTTTGATGGAGCCCGATGCATGAGTGGGGCTGGTTCAGGTATTATTTTAATATCTCCATAGAAACATCTCATACCTCTATCCTTTAAATTAATGTTTACCTATACTGATAACACTGCTGAATATGAGGCTCTAATCCTTGGATTACGAGCAGCCCTGGCACTAAAAATTAAAAATCTGTTAGTCTTCGATGATTCTCAACTTGTTATAAATAAAATTAATGATGTTTATCAGACATATATGATAAATTTCTCCCATATAAAGCATATGTATTACAATTAATATCTTTATTTGATCAAGTTACCTTGGAAGCTATTCCTAGAACTAGAAATCGTGTGGCTGAATGGTCGCAGCTGCATCTCTTTTACCCTTGGAGTTTGATGAAGAATATGCTACCATAATTATTTTTCGACTCCAGGAACCCACTTCAATTAAATCATGTTTGGAAACTTTGGACGTGTTTCTAATCAACGAAACTACTCCTGAACTTTGATACACTGATATCCTCAATTTTCTTCAAAATGGGACCTTCCCTGATAGACGAGCAAGTTGCTTCATCATAATTGGCAATACCTTATATAGGATATCCTTTGAAGGTATCCTACTGAGATGTTTGAATCTAGAAGAGTCTAGATCAGCTTTGAGTGAAGCCCACGATGGATCTTGTGGGGGACACTTTAGTGGTAGTGCCATTGCTAAGAAGCTCCTTAGGATAGGATATTTTTGGCCTACCATGGAGAATGATGCACATGATTACATGCACCATTGCGACAAGTTCCAGAAACACGTTAACCTTGTCCATGCACCTGCACAAGAATTGCAGGCTATTTCATCTCCTTGGACCTTCTCAAAATGGGGCTTAGACATCATCGAAAAAATTAATCCTGTGTCATCTGATGGACACAAATTCATCATAACCGCCACCAAGTATTTTACGAAGTGGGTTGAAGCTATGCCCTTAGCTTCTTGCACTAGAACTCAAGTTTCCAAATTTATTTTTAATCAAATTATTTGTAGGTTTGAAATTCCTGCAAATCTCATCTCGGATAATGGAACTTGTTTAAAAAATAAAGATGTAAAGAAACTATGTCACAAATATAAAATTCAACATCGTTGGTCCACTCCCTATTATCCTCAGGGTAATGGCCAAGCGAAGCATCTAATAAAACATTAATTAAAATCCTCAAAATACTGGTCAATAAATCTAGCCGTGATTGGCACATTCAATTATATCCTGCTTTGTGGGCTTATCGAACTAGCATTCGTACTCCCATGGGCACTTCACCTTTTGTTTTGGTTTATGGTGCTGAAGCTATTTTCCCCTTTGAATTAGAAGTTCCTTCTTTGGCTCTGCTACTTCAAGATACTGAAGTAGGAGATGAATACCATTTTGGAAGATTTAGTCAGCTGGAATTCCTAGATGAGAAGCACATTAATTCTTTGGAGCATCTTTGTGCCTACCAGAATAAGCTCAAATGAGCATATCTCAAGAAAGTTCATTACCGATCCTTTGAGATCAACGACCTCGTCCTAAAAGAAAATAAAAAAAATACTAATGCAACTAAAGACCTTAAAGGCAAATTCGAGCCTAACTGGCTTGGGCCATATATTATCACTGCTAAATTTGGATCAAGAGCATACAGATTAGCTACCTTAGATGGTAAAGATCTTAAAGAACCTATGAACATTATGCACCTTAAGCACTATTATGCATAAATATGGTAATTTTGTCACTGTATATATTATACATATTGTCTTATTTTAGTAATTCATATAAAAATTTCAAAAAATTGAGGATGGTCTTCCCATATCCACTCATATAAAATATCATTAATATTTTTGAATTCACTTATCACCCTTTTAACTCTTATTGGCCAGTGATCTAAACCAATCGTTGTCGTGGTATAAATTTTAGCACAAGTCCCTTCATCTAGCCAATGATGTGAGAGTATACATCTATATATTTTTTTGGCTACTAGGTTTTGGCCTTTCCTATTGTTGGTCCATGTATAGTTGTCTTCTTCAAACTCAACCTCCCATAGATTACTGTTTTAAAGAAATACTAAGAAAACTCTCATACTTTGGGTTAATTTCCTAATGCCTTTAAAATTTTCATCCAACTTGGTTATGGAATTAAAATATCCTATGATCATGAATAAGTTTTCTTGGTATTTACTTCGCATAAATGCTTCAATCCCAATCCAAACTTCTAATCTACCTAACTGAGTTTTAGGTCTATAAACATTGATAAGGGTGAAACAAATATCTGTAAAGTAGCATGTGACTAAAGAGGCTATCCAATGCCTATTTTCAAGAATGGTTACACAGGAGGTTCTAGGAGGATTCCAACAAGTTAAAATTCCCCTTGTTTCACCTTTAGAATCCATAACATCCCATTCATATCTTGTCCATACTATTTTCATGGTTTTGGAAACTTCTTTTGTCATTTTAGTTTCTTGGATACAAAGAATATGAAGCTTATTACCTATACATAGGTCCCTGCTACACCTATGCTTTGAGAGGGTATTAGCACCCCTTATATTCCATGATATGATAATCATGTTGCATTAGGGGCTATTGGCCCTGCCTACAATCATTGTTTGGAAAAGAGAACTTCAACTTAGTTTGTGTTCATTTCTCTATGTTTGCTCTTGCTTCCCAGGATCTCGCTTGATAATTTGAGGGTTTTTCTATTTTTTTCTTGCTTATATCAGAAGTAGGTCTTATTATTATATTTCTCAATGTTCTTTCACAACATTCTTTTTCATCATATTTATCCTCTCTTAGCTCTACTATAGAAGTGTTTGACTTGTCCTGCTATTTTTTTAGTATTTCCTTATTAATGGTAGAGGTATTAACATCCAAGATTGCATTTTATTTGCCAATTTTTTTCTCCTGAATGATGCATGATACTTCAAGAGAGTCTTCAAAATTTTATGATACATATTCCTTAGGTTCATCAAGAATTTTCATCCCTAAATTAGGATCATACTAAATAGATGGTTCCTTGTTAATGTGTTGAACCTGTTGTAGCACCCTAAAATTGGCGCAGTCAAATTGGAATAATTACATTCACCTTAGTAAATAAATTTAAATTCAAATTTAACCTCCCAAACCGCCCGTTAACCGCCGAGAAACCCATTTCCCATTTTTTCGTGCCATTTTTAGGAGTTGTTTTGACTGTTGGACGATATCTTCCCCGATCAGACGATATCGCCCCAGATTTGACGATTTTGTCTGGACTAGAACGTCCAGATGATTTTGTCGCAAAACTGAATTTGCATAGATAGACTCTGTTCCAACGGGTCTCCAATCCGGGCAAAAGCATGTCTGCATCGTTGGGACCCTCCCCCGTTGGAGATCTCCCAAATTGGGAAGATCTCCAACCTCCCAAAAACTTTCCCTAAGCCTATTTAACTCTAAGACTTTTCCCTCCCCAACCCCTGGCTGAATTTTTATGCAAATCGACTCCCTATGTGCTAGAACTTCTCAAATTTGCTTTTTGCACTATTCCTATAGTAATTTTATTGCAGGTATATCATTGGTTTTCAGCCGGAGCCAGCACCTATCGTAGCCGACGAACCTGTCAAGATCGGAGGCGATCCTGTCAAATTAGGGACGATCTCGTACTGATGCGAGACGATCTTGACTGCAGCATACATCGAGGCAATCAGTGCCTGAAGTTTGCTCTTCTATCTTTTCTCTCTGTCATTTTATGCTATAAATCAGATCATTTATTTAGTTTTTATTCTACTTTGCATCTGGAGTTCACCCATCTAGTTTAGATTGCACATTAAATTCATGATTTGCCATCATAATGTAGTGATCTGTTTTACTTTCTGTTTTAAATTATTGCTTAGTATTCACCTTGTTCTTTAACATATTTTGCCTCTGTTTTGCATAGTAGAATTGCTTGTATTTTGCATCTGTTCCCTGTTTTGCAGGTTTCTGACGAACTCGTCTGACGAATTCATCAGATTTGAGACGATTCTGTCTATCTCAGACGATTCTATCTGTCTAAGACGATTTGGTCAAATTGTAGGTGATATTGTCGAATCCCAGACAATCCAGACTACTTCAAGCATCAGAAACTTCATCAGACATCCTGGATCAGGTAATCTCCATTAGCCTCCTGCAAATTCTCTATTTTTCTGCTTTCGATCATTTCATCGTATTCATTTAAATTGCATTTTCATGTAGTTTAAGTTAGAATCATTCGGCCAAACCTAGGATGAATTTTTAAGGATAAAAACGAACCCATTAAAACACATTCCCAAAACCTAGGCATGGAAACTGCCATCAAATGTTTCCTGGTGAACCCACCATCCGTCGACAAATCACCAAAATGCACCTCCCTTGAGAGGCGGGACCTTCGCAAAGTCATCTTGTCCGAGGTACCGCATCATCCTTTTCCCATCCTCCTTCCGGGTGCGAATCCAATAGCCTGAAGGTAGGGATGCGAAAAATTTGGAGCGATACATTTTAGTGAACCCGACATGAATGCATCATAACCTTTTGAAAACAAAAGAACAACCAAAACATAAATGCATTTAGATTCAAAATATATATATATATATATATATATATATATATACAAGAAAAACAAAAACAAAATCATCATTTCATGTTTATATATTTTAGATTCAATTCTAAATAGTAGATGCTAAATATTGCTTTTAAAAGTACTAAAGAAACCATGAGTTTTTACTCAAATCCATATGATCCCATCAGTAATGTTGGAAGAATTCAGCCAAATACATTTGTTGATTATGACCAACCTCATCCCTATTCAACACCACCTCCATCACACTCTTCTTATTTTTCATCCATAACCCAACAAAACAATCCCTTTGCCAATCCTCTTCATAACGATATTATCTATTCTCCAATTTATCCATATTATGTCTATCAATCCACATATAATCCTCCACCACCTTTTCAATACTCTTCTTTCAATACAACACATTCATTTCAACAAGAAAATACTTATTCTTCCAATTCTACCGTGCACTCACCTCCTACATCGCAATCTTCCTGTCATCATTCTACCCATAATAAAGAAAGTAGAGGTGAGAAACCATTAGGCCCTTTTATGACAAAATTCCTAAAGCATTTATCAAAAAATTCTCAAAAACCTTCATCACGTAAATTTACTAAGCTTAATCAACCAATGGATATAATTCTCAAGTATTTACTTGACACAAATAAGATTGAACTCCCTTCCATAAGACAACCTGATACCACAATAGATTGGTTTAAACTTGAGCTACATTGTGAATATCATAGAGTAGATGGACATATGACACAAAATTGTAAAGATTTAAGAGGTGCAATTCAAGATTTGATTGATAAGGGTATTTTTAATATAAAGGAATTACAATCTACAACTAATGATAAATCTCAAGTAAACAATCAAACTCCTACACAACAAATACCAATAATAAATCAAGACATGGGGATCTCCCAAGAACCCCTATTCAATTATCAACAACAGGAAACCAATCAAATATTGCATGTTAATGTGTCCCATCATGATGATATTATTGATGTTGTAACAGAAACTATAAATGAGCAACCTCAAGTTCAATCAACTCAATTTGATATTCAAGATATGGATTCCTCATTTGACCAACCTTCAAAACTATCTTTGGCTCTAGAGAATGATCCAAAATGGAATGTAAGCATAGAAAGCTCATTTTTTGAATCAAAATCTCAATCTGAAATCCACTTGGATAACCAACAACAAGTGATTAATCCTCAAGCAAAGATATCCCTTTTAGAAGTATTACAAATTGCTCATAAGAAAATTTTGTTCAAAATACCTAGTCAACAATTTGTTCCTCATCATATTTTCTCTAACATAATTAATGGTGTAAACCCTTTTGAGGTTAACCACATTTCATTCTATGATGAGGATATTCCTTCCTCTACTCCACAAGAAGACTCCTATCTTTACATTATCGGATCTAGTAAAGAAACACTTGTTAGAACTATCATGTTAGATAATGACTCCTCTCTTAATTTATGCACTTATCAATTATTCCAAAAACCCAAATCAAAGGAAGAAGATAGTAATGAATCAAATGTTATTATAAAATATTTTAACAATGAAATTCAAGAACCTCAAGGTACTATAATTATTCCCCTTAATATTGGATCCAAGATCTTGGATACTTTATTCTATGTAGGATATTGTCCTTCACCTTACAAACTACTTCAATTAAATAAAGTTTGAGCATAGAGAATTGATCTTGTTATTTACTTAAACCAAGCACATCTTTTCACAATAAAATGATTATATTTGTAATTTCCATGTTTTGCTACATAGTAGGACTGATTTCTTGAGCGAAAAGTTTCCCCTGCTATCCTATCATGCACATGGTCTAGAATCTTTGAGAATTGGCAAAAGGACAAGCTCACCCCTCCCCAGAATAAAAATCCCTTGCTCTACAGCTAATCCAAAAGTATCCCTAGCAAAGAAAAGAGAAAAGAAAAATGTTCTTTTATATCATTACAACAATGTTACAAGCATTATCAAGCAAAAGAAAAATAAGCAAAGTTCAAAAGAAAGCAAGAAAGCAATAAAATCCCTTTCCCTACCCTTTGAAAAGAAAAGAAGGGTTGATGAGCTTGAATCCCTGGAATTCTCAATTATTCAAAAACTATGAGGTAAGCCCCATAACAGGTGGTTTGTGCCCAACCTGCTTGGCCTTGGGTAACTCCTAGCGTGGCGATATGTCTGTCACATTAGCGACCTTATTTTGTACAGACCTATGTCTGCTTATGGATTAGCTAGCTCTTGATAATCCGATCTACATAGTAGCCTAGTATGGTTATTGATGATTACACAATGACACTGAGAGGGGGGGTGAATCAGTGTAGCTATTAATTTTTATATCTACAGCATTTAATATGAAATAAAGAGAACTTGACAACTGAAAAACAACTTGAACAAGAGAGCACACCACAACACTCAATATACCGAGGTTCACCAATTTTGCTACTCCTCAAAAATGACTGCTTGGACTCCAATCCAAATCCAGTCTTTGCAAAATATCAAATTTACAAATACTTTACCAAGCATCAAGCTGGAAGGAGCACCAACCCCCGTAATTTTTTTCTACAACGAGATGGAGCACCAACTCCTAGTACCAAGCACCAACTTGGACTGCAATTCGGATCAATTTAGAATGACATAAAAATGTCTTCACTTCATGCACGACCACTGGTGAGTGCGCAATTAACCCAACTCTACACACTCTCACGGCTCTGCTTATTTTTCTCTTGATTATTTTCTAACCCTCCTTTTACAGAAATTTCTCTCTAACAGCAGCAACATCTTCTTTGTACGATTATTCTTTTATAACCTTTCAATCCTGCATGCAATCGAATCACATACTCTGACTGTTCGAATCCATGCAATACGGTTGTTCGGTTCCATGCACTTCGACTGTTCGAAACCCTGCAATACGGCTGTTCGGTTCCATGCACTTTGACTGTTCGAAACCCTGCAATACGTCTTTTAGAAAGCTTTTCTGATTCTCCATATTCGGCTGTTCAATTTCTTCGAATACGGATTTTCGAATGCTTTTTCAAAACTCCATATGTGATGCATCGAATGCTTTTTCAATCAAGAGTATACAACTGTTCTAGTGCATGATCGACACCTGTCAATTTGTAACTGCTGATCATACATCAGTTACTTTTTACGTAACTGGTTGCATGATTTTCTTGTCTGCTTTTTCGACACGTGTCACCTTGCATGCTCCTACGGGTTTTACCTGCCAGACTGTTACCTGTCGCGATATCGCAACACTTTTTGAAGCCGCACACTTCATGCCCTTGCTGTCGCGAAATCGTGACCATTTTGGCTTTGAAAGCTTTCCTTCTGTTCATGTCACGATATCGCAACACTTAGAACTTTTGCTGACGTCATCCTTAAGCATGTCACGAAATCACGACCGTTTTGGCTCTTGGAAGCTTTCCCTGCATCTTGTCGCGATATCGCGACACTTTTTGGCCTTTGCTGACATCATCATCCTTCTTGTCGCGAAATCACGACGCTTCTGGCTTCCGTACACTCTCCTTTGCCAGCAACAGCGAAAATGGAACATGTCGCGAAATCGCAACACTTTGGGCTTCCGTACAATCCTCCTTGCAAACTTCAACGAAAATGGAACATGTCGTGAAATCGTGACGTTCACAATTTTTGCAACTTTGAATGGTAGCGAAATCGCTACACCTTTGTTTTTATACATTTTTTCATGCAGCGAAATCGCTACATCTTCTTGTTTGTGTCTTTTCACTTGTAGCGAAATCGCTACATCTTTGTTTTCATTCATTTCAACATGTAGCGATATCGCTACACCTTTGTTGCTGAGCATTCTCTCTCCTCTTCGGGTCGCGAAAACCCGACGTGTCGCGATATCACGACACTTTTCATTGCTAGCTCATTTCCTCCATTTATGTCACGAAATCGTGACATCTTTTCACCTTGCTTCCCTCTCTGCTAGCATGTCGTGAAATCGTGATAGTTTACCTTTCACTTTCTCTCTCCTCTGCCATGTCGCGATATCGTGACAAATTGGCATGCACTTTCTCTCTCCTCGGCAATGTCGCGAAATCGCGACAATCTTCCTTGCATTTTCTCTCTCTTTTGTTTTGTCGCGATATCGCGACACATTTTCTCTCTCCTCAGTGAAAACTCGACATGTCGCGAAATCGCAACATTTTGGCGTGCATTTTCTCTCTCCTACTTTTTGTCGCCAAATCGCGACAGAAAACATGTCGCGATATCGCGACAGTTTTCTTTCTTGTCTCTTTATACCAATTTCTGAATCTAGGTCACCTCTGTTTGTCTTGAAATTCACTGCACTTGATCTGACTGACCTCTGAGTCGCATCAATCGCATCAATGCATGCTGTGTTGACAACAATGACAATACTTTTGCAATTCTTTTGCTACACCTTGCTCAACAATCTCCCCCTTTGGAATTGTTGGCAACACATTGCAACCTTGCTTAATTTCTTCTCCCCCTTTGCCAATAATACCAAAGGGCTGCTGCAGACTCCCCCTGAGTCTATGCACAACATTCTCAGACTTAAAAAGTTTGAATGCTCCCCCTGAGAATGTGTTTCCCATAGCTAGTCAGTGCTTGGGTGGTGTGACTACTCCCAAATTCTTCTGAAGGTATTCAAATACTTCCTTTTGCAAAGGTTTTGTGAATATATCAGCTACTTGCTCTGTAGTTGGAACAAAATCCAATTTAACCTCTCCTTCTGCAACTTTATCCTTCAATAAATGATATCGGATTGCAATATGTTTGGTTCTTGAATGCATTACTGGATTCTTGGATATGTTGATAGCACTAGTGTTATCACATTTAATTGAAATTGGCTCTTTGAAATGAATACCAAGATATTTCAACGTTTGTCTCATCCATAATATCTGAGTACAGCATGTTGTTGCTGCAATGTATTGTTGCTGCAATGTATTCAGCCTCTGCAGTGGATAGAGATACTGATTCTTGTTTCTTGCTGTGCCATGCTACCAGCCTGTCTCTAAGATAAAATGCTCCTCCACTTGTGCTCTTTCTGTCATCAATACATCCTGCCCAATCTGCATCAGAATATGCAATCAAAGTGAAATATTTATCTTTTGGGTACCACAACCCATAATCCATAGTGCCCTTGAGATATCTGAAGATCCTCTTTACTGACTATTACATGAGTTTCTTTGGGGCTGGCACTGAAATATTGCAACCATACACACTGCTTGTAATATATCTGGTCTAGTGGTCATTAAATATAGCGAGGCTTCCAATCATAGACACGTACATTGTTTGATCTACATCTGGGGATTTATCATCCTTGCTCAACTTGCAACCTGTTGTCATGGGAGTTCTGACCGGTTTACTATCTTCCATTGTGAACTTTTTCAGCATTTCTTTTACATATTTAACTTGAGAAATAAAAATGCCTTTTTCATTTTGATTGACCTGCAGTCCTAAGAAATAAGAAAGTTCACCAATCATTGACATCTCAAATTCTTTTTTCATTTTAATTGATATGTCTTTGCAGTATTCATCCATCTTTGCTTGCCAAATATTATGTCATCTACATAAACAACAAGAACAATAAGATGACCCTTCTCTGTTTTGACATATAATTTGCTATCCACCAAACCTTTCTTAAACCCTTGTTTAATTAGATAATTATCCAGCCTTGCATACCATGCTCTGGGTGCCTATTTTAATCCATATAAAGCTTTCTTTAACCTACAAAAAAAATCTAGATTGTCACCAAGTTGGAAGCCATTTGGTTGTTCAATGTAAACCTCTTCTTCCAGTTTTCCATTCAAAAATGCTGATTTTACATCCATTTGATATACTTTGAAGTTTTTATGAACTTCTAATGCCAGAAACATTCTGATTGCCTCTAGTCTGGCTACCGGTGCAAAATTTTCTTCAAAATCAATGCCTTCAACCTGAGCATAGCCTTTACATACCAATCTTGCCTTATTTCTGACAACCTGCCCATATTCATTCAATTTATTTCTAAAAACCCATTTAGTGCCAATTATGTTTTTATTTGTTGGTCTAGGTACTAATTCCCAGGTATTGTTTTTCTCTATCTGATCTAGTTCTTCATTGATTGCCTTCATCCAACTTTCATCAGTGCTTGCTTCAGCAACATTTTTAGGTTCAATACTAGATAACAAAGAATAGTTCCTCACTGCTGTTATTCTTGTCTGAATACCATCTGTGGGATCCCCAATAATTTGTTCACTTGGATGATTTTTCTGCTAGTTTCCTGTTTTAAATTTCCTGTTTTCTTCTTCTTCAGATTCAGTTTTTACATTATCTGGATCAATTTTTTGATTCGTCTCTGTTTCTTTTTCATCATCACCTTCAATGACTTCTTCATACATAGGGTAGTTTTCTTGATAAGTAGTTTCTTGTTCTCTACCTTCATCAACTTTCACATCAGCACTTTCAACAATTTTCTTCAACCTCTTGTTGTAACATGTGTAGGCCTTGCTTTTTGTTGAGTAACCAAGAAAGATACCTTCATCAACTCTATCTTCAAATTTATCGAGGTTATCTTCAGTCCGTTTTATGTAGCACTTGCTACCAAATACTTTGAAATGTATTGCTGTTGCCTTTCTGCCAAACCACAACTCATAAGGTGTTTTGCTTTCATGTGGTCTCAGCATGCACCTGTTTTGAATGTAAACTGCAGTATGGACTGCCTCTTTCCAAAATCTGTCAACTATTTTTTTTTCTTCCAGCATTGTCCTAGCCATTTCCTGCACTGTTCTATTCTTCCTTTCTACAACACCATTCTGCTGAGGTGTCCTAGCTGCTAAAAACTGTCTTCTTATCCCATGTTTTTGACAGTATTCTGCAAATTCTTTGGAGATAAACTCTCCTCCCCTGTCTGATCTTAGGCATTTAATTCTTTTTTTTGATTGATTCTCAACAAGATTTTTGAAGGTTTTAAACATCTCAAAGGCTTCTGACTTGAGTTTCAGAAATAGTACCCATGTCATTCTTGAGTAGTCATCTATACACAGCATAAAATATTTGTGTCCATTTATGCTTTCAGTTCTCATGGGTCCACATAGATCAGTGTGAATTAGTTCTAATGGCTTGCTAGTGAAGTATTATTTTGATTTGAAAGTGGCTCTGGTTTGTTTTCCCTTTTGGCATGACTCACAGATGCTATTTACAGGTTTGCCAATGTTTGGTATATCTCTAACTGCTTTTTTTGAACTAATTTTTTCCAGATTGTCAAAACTAATATGCCCAAGCCTCTTGTGCCATAGCCAGTTTTCATCTTCCTGTCCAATCAAGCATGTTCCTTCTGTAGTTTCTAAAAGTGTATACAGATTTCCAGAAGTTCTCAGTCCAATGGCTATTAACTTTCCATTTTTTGTCTTTCTTACTTCACAGTCCTCCTTCTTGAAGATTACATCATGACATTTGTCACATATTTGACTTACACTTAGCAAGTTATGCTTCAGGCCAATTACAAACAAGACTTCTTTTGATTTTATATTGCCATTCACTGATCTTGAGTGATCCCTTTCCAACAATATTTGCTCCATCATTATTTCCAAATTTCACAGAACCACCTTCATAATTCTGTAAATTCTCAAACTTTTGCTTGTCACCTGTCATGTGACTGGAACAACCACTGTCAAGTATCCAAGGTGTTGATTTGTTATGAGATTTAAAAGCAGTCTGGACAATCAAAGATTCCTTTTCTTTCCATTCTGGTTTGATAGCAAATTTTGCTACTTATTTTGCCTTTGTCCTTTCATTAGCATGTGCCTGTTTTTCAGGAAATTTCTGGTTTTGTTTCAACCCACTTGGCTGAGATTTTCTACCCTGATAATTATTTGATGCAAAAGTGCTTCTACAGTTTCTAGCAATATGTCCAAAATTATGACAATTATAACATTCAATTGCATAATTCATTAAAGGAGAAAAAACATTTCTCTTTGGTAAAATTCCTTTGAGATACATTATGCCCGCAATCTGAAATCTTATGGCCATAAGCATTGCATTTAAAACAATAACCAGAAAATGCATGATTAAACCCGGGTGCCGATCTTTGCCAGTTTGAAGTAGGAGCCATGACTCTTCTCCTCCTTGGATGTGTGACTTTTGTGAATCCATCTTTGTCAGTATTCTTCTTGAATCTGGCATTATTGTTTTCTTTTGCATGATTTGGTTTTTCTGGTTCAACCCTGATCTTTTCTTATTTCTTTATGGGTTCTATATTCAAGTTCTTTGAATCCTTTGAAGATTCTCCTTCATCAAAGCCTAAACCAAATTTGATGCTAGAAGGCCTTTGGTTATTTAACATTTTATCCAGCTTTACAGTACTTTCTTCAAACTTATGAAAACAGTTCAATTTTCTATTCATCTCCTCTAACTGCATCCTTAACTTAACAATGTCTTCCTCTAGCTTGCTGCATTCAACTGTCTTTACAGTTAATTGTTCATCAAGAACTTTAGACATTTTCTTGAATTCCTCTGTCTGTATTTTCAGATTGTTTATTATGTCTGTGGTATTCTCTAATTTCTTTGAAAATTTTTTATTCTTCTTCCTTTCTGCACTCAACTCTTCAAGTGCAGCAACCAATTCTCCTTCCAAATACACTTCAGCTTCATCCTTGGAATTTTCATCACCTTCCTAATTTTCCTCTATTATTTCTTCTTCAAGTGCCATGAACAGAGCTTCACCTCCTTCTTCTTCAGACTCCTCATCTGTGCTTTCTTCAGAACTGCTGACATTCTTGGTTATGAAGCTTTTCTTCTTGAAGTTGTTCTTTCTGAAATTTTGTTTCTTCTTCCAGTCACTTTTTTCTTGGTGTGAACCTTCACCATTTTTGGTTCTCTTCTGCATTGGACATTTGGCTACAAAATGATCGACTCCTCCATAATTGAAGCATTTAAAAGGTAGCTTCCCTGTATATTTTTCTTTTCCTTTTGTGAGTTTTCGAACAAAATTGGCTTCTGTTTCATCCAGTGTTCCTTAATCCTCAGATTCATGTTCAGCTTTTACATTCTTGTGTGCTTTAAAAGCTGCTTCTCTATCTGTAGACTTGGTTTGTCCTATTCTCATTTCATATGCTGTCAGGGAACCATGCAACTCATCCATGCTTGAAGTTGTTTAGATCTTTTGCCTCTTCTATTGCAAGAGAATTTGGAGTTAAATATTTTGTGAAGTGTTCGAGAACCTTTTTCACAACAACCGCGTCATCAATTTCTTCACCGAGTCCTCTGATTGCATTAATAATTCCGTTGACTCTCAGCATATAAGTCTCTATGTTTTCATCTTCATTCATTTGCAGTGCTTTGAACTATGCTCGATGAGTTTGCAGTTTTGCTTCCTTAATCTTACTGTCTCCTTCATGGATGCTCTTTAGTTTATCCCACATGTCTTTTGCTAATTTACAACTCATGACTCTTATCAGTTCACTATCAACAAGCCCACACATTATGGCATTCTTAGCTTTGGAGTTGTTTTCAAATTTCTTTTTCTCAGCAGTATCTATTGGAGGGGTAGTGGGTGCTGTGTATCCACTATCTATAGAATCCCAAATATCGTATCCCAATGCACTCAGATATGTTTGCATTCTGAGTTTCCAGAAGGTGTAATTTGTTCAATCAAATAAGGGAGCTTTGTTGGATGAAAATCCTTCATCGCCTGCCATTGTTTCTTCCAAGATCTCCTTAGCTGATTAAGCTTGTACAAGGAATCGGCTCTGATACCAATTGATGATTACACAATGACACTGAGAGGGGGGTGAATCGGTGTAGCTATTAATTTTTATATCTACAACATTTAATATGAAATAAAGAGAACTTGACAACTGAAAAACAACTTGAACAAGAGAGCACACCACAACACTCAATATACTGAGGTTCACCAATTTGGCTACTCCTCAAAAATGACTGCTTGGACTCCAATCCAAATCCAGTCTTTGCAAAATATCAATTTTACAAATACTTTACCAGCATCAAGCTGGAAGGAGCACCAACCCCTGTAATTTTATGCTTGCAACGAGATGGAGCACAAACTCCTAGTACCAAGCACCAACTTGGACTGCAATTCTGATCAATTTAGAATGACATAAAAATGTCTTCACTTCATGCACGACCCTGACTAGTCTGCAATTAACCCAACTCTACACACTCTCATGGCTCTGCTTATTTTTCTCTTGATTCTTTTCTAACCCTCCTTTTATAGCAATTTCTCTCTAACAGCAGCAACATCTTCTTTGTACGATTATTCTTTTATAACCTTTCAATCCTGCATGCAATCGAATCACATACTCTGACTATTCGAATCCATGCAATACGGCTATTCGGTTCCATGCACTTCGACTGTTCGAAACCCTGCAATACGGCTATTCGGTTCCATGCACTTCGACTGTTCGAAACCCTACAATACGTCTTTTAGAAAGCTTTTCTGATTCTCCATATTCGGCTATTCAATTTCTTCGAATACGGCTTTTCGAATGCTTTTTGAAACTCCATATGTGATGCATCAAATGCTTTTTCAATCAAGAGTATACAACTGTTCTAGTGCATGATCGACACCTGTCAATTTGTAACTGCGGATCAGACATCAGTTACTTTTTACGTAACTGGTTGCATGATTTTCCTGTCTGCTTTTTCTAACACGTGTCACCTTGCAATCTCCTATGGGTTTTACCTGCCAGACTATTACCTGTCGCGATATCGTGACACTTTTTGAAGCCGCACACTTCATGCCCTTCTTTGTCGCGAAATCGTGACCATTTTGGCTTTGAAAGCTTTCCTTCTGTTCATGTCGTGATATTGCGACACTTAGAACTTTTGCTGACGTCATCCTTAAGCATGTCGCGAAATTGCAACCGTTTTGGCTCTTGGAAGCTTTCCCTGCATCTTGTCGTGATATCGTGACACTTTTTGGCCTTTTCTGACATCATAATCCTTCTTGTCACGAAATCGTGATGCTTCTGGCTTCCATACACTCTCCTTTGCCAGCAACAGTGAAAATGGAACATGTCGTAAAATCATGACACTTTGGGATTTCGTACAATCCTCCTTGCAAACTTCAACAAAAAATGGAACATGTCGTGAAATCGCGATGTTCACTGCTTTCGTACATTCTTTGTTTCGTGTAGTAGCGAAATCGCTACAACTTTGTGCCTTGTGCTTTTGACTTGTTACATCTTTAATTTTTGCAACTTTGAATGGTAGCGAAATCGCTACACCTTTGTTTTTATACATTTTGTCATGCAGCAAAATCGCTACATCTTCTTGTTTGTGTCTTTTCACTTGTAGCGAAATCGCTATATCTTTGTTTTCATTCATTTCAACATGTAGCGATATCGCTACACCTTTGTTGCTGAGAATTCTCTCTCCTCTTCGGGTCGCGAAAACCCGACGTGTCACGATATTGCGACACTTTTCATTGCTAGCTCCTTTCCTCCATTTATGTCACGAAATCGCGACATCTTTTCACCTTGCTTCCCTCTCTGCCAGCATGTCGCGAAATCGTGACAGTTTACCTTTCACTTTCTCTCTCCTCTGCCATGTCGCGATATCGCAAAAAATTGGCATGCACTTTCTCTCTCCTCGGCAATGTCGCGAAATCGCGACAATCTTCCTTGCATTTTCTCTCTCTTCTGTTTTGTCGCGATATCGCGATAATTTTCTTTCTTGTCTCTTTCTGTCAATTTCTGAATCTGGGTCACCTCTGTTTGTCTTGAAATTCACTGCACTTGATCTGATTGACCTCTGAACTGCATCAATCTGTCTGTGTTGACAACAATGACAATACTTTTGCAATTCTTTTGCTGCACCTTGCTCAACGGTTATATGCATCTACATCATGGTTAATGAACACTTATTTGGTTTCTTCAAATCACTTGTATCATAGTATCTTGCTCAAACCTGGTAACTGAACCATGCAATTGCACACACATTTGTATTTGAGAGATTTTGTTTATCATTATGATAAATCAAGATTGGCAATGAATTCACATATGCACATGGGATTCCTTATAAATCTAACTTTTGTCTTCAAAATACTTTGAAATATTATTTTTGCAACTTGTTTGGAATAATCAAGTACAATTATTTTTCACAAAGACAACTATAGAATTAGAAAAATCAAAAATTTCTTCCAAATTACACAAATCAAATCATATATATCTGATTGACTTTCGCAACGATGGTATAGTTTCAAAACCAAAATTGGAATTTTATGCCTAGCGCAAGTCCTCATTATCATATTTTCTGTTCATCAAAAATCAATCATGCAATAAAGCTATCCTTTTTTGGATTTTCGCGATGATGGTATAAGTCTATACCTACATATTCTATGCCTAGCGCAAACCATTGTAACAATTTTTTTCCCAATTTATCAAAAATCATACAAAACATATGACTTCATTTTACACAAATTATGCTTTTTCGAAAGCAAATACATTTTCACTATGTTATGTCATTATGTCAACTTTACATTTTGCAATGATGGTATAGTTCTTAAGGAATTATTCACAAATTTTATCACACTTAGGAATTTATGCCTAGCAAAAATTATTTTACAATATTTCATGCATAATATTTTCATGGAAATCTGAAAGCAAACCATCATCATCATCATTTGCAAAGTCTTAAGACAGTCTCTTAAGCACTCTTTTCTTTTAACAATATTTGTATCCTGGGACTAGCTTGACGACCGAGTGAGCAGCGACTCCATGAAATGGTCTATAATAGCGACAATGTCCTTTGAAATCATTGTTAGAAATCTCTTTTTATTTTTATATTTCATTACAACCAATCAATTTGTTACATCAGATTATTTCATTTAAAATATTTATAGCATGACATCCAAGTTATAATATTTTCCAAAATGACATAATTACATGAATCATCAATAAAATCATTACATCAATCAAATCAATCAATTACATCAAACATAAAAAACATCATAAGTATCACATAAGACAAGTCATATACTCAAAAATATCTCATCTATATATATCAACATAATATATACATCATCAAAACTGGATTGGTATGCCATAATCTGTACCTCGGCATACTCAATCCTCTATCAATATAAGTATAATACAATATCAGTAGCAATATCCCGCCCTCTAGCCTCGAGAGCCTCTAGAGCTCTCGGCCTCATCTCCTCCCCCGCCCTACGGAGGACGAGGTGGTCCCATCGTAGTATGTGTGGTACTGCGAGTCCTCGTCGTCGACCGAGATGAGCTCCTTGTCAACCCTGTCCTGATTGGATCGGCTATGGCAGCCGACACCTGTATCCTCTGGCCCTCTAGCACCGCCTGGTAGTATAGCGCCTGATAGAATGCGGTCTGAGAAACCGACCGCAGCAGCTCTTGAGTGCTCACCCCTCCGCCTCGTGCCCTGAGACGTGCATTCTCGTCTCGTAGTTGTGACACCTCAGCCTGGTGCTGTGTAGCTGCATCTTGTAGTGTTTGCACCTGAGCCTGCAGATGATCCCTCTTTGCTCGGAGAGTAGCCATCTCGCTACTCTCTCTTGTATCCATGCCCTTGCCCTTATCGGGCAATGGTGGCCTCTGTGGAGATGGGGGTCTCGCCTTCCTCCTCTCCCTCTCCCTCTGTCGTGGCCGCTCCTGTGCCCGTGGCCTCCTCTGCTCTCTCCTATCGTGACCCTGGGCCGCCTCTATCACTGCCTGGCACCGCATCCCTATCCGATGCACAACTACGTGGATCAGACCCTATGCCCTCATCATCCGAGGAGGGCGGATTCCTGCGTACCAGGCATCGTAGCCATCGGCTACTCCTACGTCGTCCCCATCCACTGGCTAGATGGGGGCATCGTCCGCATCCTGACTCCAGAATCGCTGCATGTCTGGAGCCCCACTAACTGTGGTGTTATCCTAGACAGTCCGAGAAAACTTGTAATCCCTCAGAGATGGGATCCCCTGTTGCAGACCGAACTATCGTAAAACTCGGTCATAACGATGGAGCTCCACCTCTCCCCTCTCCATCCTCAGCCAGCAGACTCACCTAATGTGAGCTAGCTCCTGTCCGTCCTCTGCCCACCCTGGATGCTGCCTCCATGGCCTCCAGGTGATCTGGTCTAGGACCAAATCATCCAGTAGTCTTCGGGACACCGGTAGGTCGATCCGTCGTTGTGCCCCTCTCCGGAGCCACCAATAGAAGACTCGGGGCCTCTCCCCGTCAACCCCTGTCAGTGGAAGCCCTACCGGCCTCCGCACCGCAATGTGCTCCCAGAACCAAACCTGTAGGAGCGATGTCATGACTAGACATCGCTCGCCCTTGTACACGACCCCGTAAAGGATCCTATACAGCCGACATAGAAAAAATCTGCCCCATGAAAATCTGTAGCCATGGTCCCACATGTCGCAGATCACATCTTCCAGCATCCACGATACCCTGCATCCACTCTGGTGGCATAGCAGAAGTCCACCAACCACTCCAGCCAAAACTCGTGTCAGTGTAGATGCCCCAAGCATCTGGTGCAATGCCTTGATGTTCACTCTGCCCTTCTCCAGGGCGAATCTCGGGTCACCGCAGAGTCTTCCCATCGCGTGGCCCTGATTGGCCGCAGGTGTGATCATTCTCACTTGTATGGGGATTCTAAGAATCCTCCATACATCCTCTAGTGTAGGATTCATCTCCCCTGTCGGTAACCGAAAGCATGAAGAGCCCGGGTACCACCTCTCTGCTAGGGCTGTCAGTAGCCCCATGTCGATAGAAACCTGCGGCATCTCTGCCACATGCTGCAAGCCGACCTGTGCCAGAAGATCCCGCTCTGCCTGGGTGAGAGCAGCCAAGTCATCTCTCAGCCCGCCGTATTTCCACTCTCTGCTTTTTAGTAATCCTCTTTGCAAACATAAACAATCAAAACAACAAACAATCATTAATAACAATTTCAGTAATAAAAAATACAACTTAAAGATCAAATTTTTGCAATTGATGATATCGCCCACTATTGGACGATATCGTCCCAAATTTAAGCAAAATCGTCTCCAATTTCGCGTGACGAAATCGTCTCTAATTTGATGAAATCGTCCCTTTTTCGTCGATTTCGCCCTTGGGCGAAATTGATGAACTTGAGACGATTTTGTCGAACTAGGGACGATTTCGTCCGGACGACGTCGACGGCCAAAAACGGCCACGATGCTCAAAATTCATCCTAAATTCCTCTAAAAAAGCATGTAAAATTCAAATTAAATCAATCTAAATTGAGTTTAAACCCTTACCCGTAGACCGCGGTGGACCTCTGCAGATCTGTGCGCTGTCTCTACCATTTTTGCTCCAGAGCTCTAAAAACAGTAAAATGAACAGTAACAATGAATTAGGGTTTTACCCTATTTTTCTTAATTTTATTCAAAATAATTCACAAATAATTTTTTGCTTTTCCACGTTTTTACCTCAAACGTTCGATTTGGGTAAAAACACGGAGGGGGCACCATAGTAAGTTGTCGTACGATTCGACCAAGAATCGTCGCCTAAAAATGGGAATATTTTTTTGCTTTCTCGTAGATCGAGAAGAACTCATCTTTAACGCATTTTCTTCGAAAAATTCGCTAAAGAGGGGGCAAAATGTAGCACCCTAAAATTGGCGCAGTCAAATTGGAATAATTACATTCACCTTAGTAAATAAATTTAAATTCAAATTTAACCTCCCAAATCGCCCGTTAACCGCCGAGAAACCCGTTTCCCCTTTTTTTGCGCCATTTTTAGGAGTTGTTTTGACCGTTGGACGATATCGTCGCCGATCAGACGATATCGCCCCAGATTTGACGATTTCGTCTAGACTAGAACGTCCAGATGATTTTGTCGCAAAACTGAATTTGCATAGATAGACTCTATTCCAACGGGTCTCCAATCCGGGCAGAAGCGTGTCTGCGTCGTTGGGACCCTCCCCCATTGGAGATCTCCCAAATTGGGAAGATCTCCAACCTCCCAACAACTTTCCCTAAGCCTATTTAACTCTAAGACTTTTCCCTCCCCAACCCCTCGGCTGAATTTTTATGCAAATCAACTCCCTATGTGCTAGAACTTCTCAAATTTGTTTTTTGCACTATTCCTATAGTAATTTTATTGCAGGTATATCACTGGTTTTCAGCCGGAGCCAACACCTATCGTAGCCGACGAACCTGTCAAGATCGGAGGCTATCCTGTCAAATTAGGGACGATCTCGTATGCGATGCGAGACGATCTCGACTGCAACATACATCGAGGCAATCAGTGCCTAAAGTTTTCTCTTCTCTCTTTTCTCTCTGTCATTTTATGCTATAAATTAGATCATTTATTTAGTTTTTATTCTACTTTGCATTTGGAGTTCACCCATCTAGTTTAGATTGCACATTAAATTCATGATTTGCCATCATAATGCAGTGATCTGTTTTACTTTCTGTTTTAAATTATTGCTTAGTATTCACCTTGTTCTTTAACATATTTTGCCTTTGTTTTGCATAGTAGAATTGCTTGTATTTTGCATCTGTTCCCTGTTTTGCAAGTTTCTGACGAACTCGTCTGACGAATTCGTCAGATTTGAGACGATTCTGTCTGTCTCAGACGATTCTGTCTGTCTCAGACGATTTGGTCAAATTGTAGGCGATACTGTCGAATCCTAGATGATCCAGACTACTTCAAGCATCAAAAACTTCATCAGACATCCCGGATCAGGTAATCTCCATTAGCCTCCTGCAAATTCTCTATTTTTTTGCTTTCAGTCTGTTTACTGTATTCATTTAAATTGCATTTTCATGTAGTTTAAGTTAGAATCATTCGACAAAACCTAGGATGAATGTTTAAGGATAAAACGAACCCATTAAAACACATTCCCAAAACCTAGGCGTGGAAACTGTCACCAAATGTTTCCTGGTGAACCCACCATCCGTCGACAAATCACCAAAATGCACCTCCCTTGAGAGGCGGGACCTTCACAAAGTCCTCTCGTCCGAGGTACCGCATCATCCTTTTCCCATCCTCCTTTCGGGCGCGGATCCAATAGCCTGAAGGTAGGGATGCGAAAAATTTGAAGCGATACACCTGTTGTACTTTATCCTCTACGCTTTGATATAATTTTTCTTCATAGGCTAAAGCATCAAAAGGGTTGGTATTTATTCCAATATCATTCCTTATTGGTATCCACTATTTATTTGCTTTTATATTTCTAGAACTATTTTTTGGAAGTTGAAAACCATCTTCATCCATATCCATTTGTAAGTTTCTCTTGCAATATTCTACAAATGATTCTATTGGGATCTTCTTAAGTTATGATCTCTCAATATGTCCCACCCCATGACATCTTCTATATCTAAAAGATATGTCTTCATAATTATGGTTTGGGTGCACATATTATCCCCATATGTAAGAATGATTGATTTTGGTAACGCTTTACTTATATCAATCATGATCAATAACTGAGCATAACTAACCAAGAATCCATATTTTGTAGTTCCTTAAATCTCAAGAAATTCTCCTAGAGTGTTGCCTATTACCTTGAAGGTATCCATTTTTCAAAATTTAATGGGCAACCCATACATCCTAACCCAAATTGGTACTAGAGATAGATTTACATTTTAAGGTGAAAAGACTTCATATGAGCGGGTAAGGAAGAGTCCTGCTCTTCCCATAAACCAAGGACCCCCATTTAGAATTCTATCTCTTTATTCCTTATAACAAAAATATCTAGGAAAAAACCATTGAGAAGAAAATATATAATCACTCCTAGAGACTTCCAACTCTTGTCAATC
The DNA here is from genome assembly GCA_028583015.1 of Wollemia nobilis. NCBI lineage: Eukaryota > Viridiplantae > Streptophyta > Pinopsida > Araucariales > Araucariaceae > Wollemia > Wollemia nobilis. The sequence continues at coordinate 4,570,991 of JAQPPZ010000363.1, forward strand.
CATTTTCTCGAGGTTGAATCCCATAACCAATACCCATTAAATTTACCAAAAAATGCCCTATATTGGAGCAATGAGGATCTATCCTCTATGGTGCGATCACTAAAATCTACTACTAGAGATGATTCTAAGGATTTAGCTATAAATAAATCAATGGGAAGGAAACTAAAACATAAAATCTACTAAAATTTACCAGAATATCCTCTAGCAAATATAATATTTGACAGACAAATTACAATAATTGGCACGTAAAATTTCTAAGATAAAAGAAGGGAAAAAATAACCTAGCTGAAAAATTATATGCCCAAAGAGAATGTCTAGCCTCACTGAAGCCCTAGCCCTCTATTGCTCCTTCCATCATCTGAACCCTAACTGACAGATATTTGCAATTTTGTTTTTCATGAATTGAAATATTGTCATAACCCTTGTTTCGAATGGCTAGACTTCACATGGTCATATCTCCATCATATTGCTCATATTTCCTTCACATGACCACTCATTTTAAATCTATTCAAATTTTACACAAATTTATCCAAGAATTGGTTGATTGGATAACCGTTCATGAAGATATGGCCCCTACAAGATGAGATATTTTTCTGTAAAAAAAATGCAGTAATCCTTTGCAAATATTATTTTATCATTCTAAAATTTATGAATAAAAATATAATAATAATATTATTATTTATATGATTAAAAAATATATTTTAATATGTTGTCATGTATTTAAATTTATAACAAATCCACAACTCACTCCAAGGCTCAAACACCTAGTAGTTGTGTTGAGAAAGGTGCAGGAACAGTATTGTCATTGTTGTCAACACAGTCAGACAGATCGGTTGATGTAGTGGATAGGAGTTCAATGATGCAGTGGACGGGAGTTCGGAGGTTACTCGGAGTATATACGAGTGGTTTTCCAAAAGATAGAAGTGGCCCATATACTAAAAATCAAAAGAAAATCACAAGGAAGAAAACTGTCGCGATATCGTGACATGTTGAGCAGAAAAGAAAAACTATCGCGATATCGCAACATGTTGGCAAGAAAGAAAAACTGTCACGATATCGCGACATGTTGAGAAGAAAGAAAACTGTCACGATATCGTGACATGTTGAGAAGAAAGAAAACTGTCGCGATATCGTGACATGTTTAGAGAGAAAGAGCAAGAAAGCAAAACTGTCGCGATATCGCGACATGTTTGGAGAGAAAGTGCAAGCAAGCAAAATTGTCATGATTTCGTGACATGTTCGGGGAGAAGGCGCAAGCAAGAAAACTGTCGTGATTTCGTGACATGTTGAAGTGAAAAAGGCAAGTAGAAAAAGTGTCATGATTTCTTGACATATTGGAAGGAAGGCTGTACGGATGAAAAAGTGTCGCAATATCGTGACATATTGCAAGAGAGATAGTACGAAAGAAAAAGTGTCACGATTTCGTGACATGTTGGAAGAGAAAAATACAAGTAGAAAAAGTGTCGTGATTTCATGACATATTGCAAGAGAAAGAGGAGAGAGAAAAAGGTGTCGCGATTTCGTGACATGTTTCATTTTCGTGGTCCAAAGCGAAGAGAAAGAGGAGAGAGAAAAAGGTGTCGTGATTTCGCGACATGTTTCATTTTCGTGATCCAAAGCGAAGAGAAAGAGGAGAGAGAAAAAGGTGTCACGATTTCATGACATGTTTCATTTTTGTAGTCCAAAGCGAAGAGAAAGAGGAGAGAGAAAAATGTGTCGCAATTTCGCGACATGTTGCATTTTCGCATCCAGAAGAGAAGAGAAAATGCAAGGAGAAAAAGTGTCACGATATCGCGACATGTATTTTCGGAGGCCAAAGCAAAGAGAAAGTGCAAGGAGAAAAAGTGTAGCGATATCGCTACATGTTGTATTATCGCGGGCCGAAGCAAAGAAAAAGCGCAAGGAACAAAAGTGTAGCGATATCGCTACATGTTGTATTATCACGAGCCGAAGCAAAGAAAAAGCGCAAGGAGCAAAAGTGTAGCAATATCGCTACATTTCGGGTTTTCATGACCCAAAGGCAAGAGAAAGTGCTAAGGAGAAAAAGTGTCGCGATATCACGACATGTCGGGTTTTCATGACCCGAAGGCAAGAGAAAGTGCTAAGGAGAAAAAGTGTCGCGATATCGCGACATGTCGGGTTTTTGCAACCCAAAGGCAAGAGAAGTAGCAAGGAGGCAAAAGTGTCGCGATATCGTGACATGTGTTTTCACTGGTTGAAGCCGAGAAGAGTAGCAAGAAGGCGAAAGTGTCACGATATCGTGACATGTGTTTTCGTTGGTTGAAGCCGAGAAGAGTAGCAAGAAGGCGAAAGTGTCATGATATCGCGACATGTGTTTTCGCTGGTTGAAGCCGAGAAGAGTAGCAAGAAGGTGAAAGTGTTGCGATATCGTGACATGTTATGTTTTTGCGGGTACAGGAAAACAGAAGCTGCAAGGAGGTGAAAGTGTCACGATATCGTGACATGTTGTGTTTTCATGGGTACAAGCCAAGAAGAGGACAAAGAGGCAGAAGTGTCGCGATTTCATGACAGGTCGCTTTGGTGCAAGCTAAAAATAGAACCCAGCCAAAATAAGATATGTGATCGTTAATTGAAGTTATGCAGCAGTTACAGGGGACGTTACAAAAGAAAATCATGCAACTAATTTAAGAACAGTTGAAGGAGAAAATGAATAGTCGTATATATAGAATCGAATATGCATGCATGCACAAAAAAGAATACGAACATTTATGATCGAGAAGATGAACAATCATGGTAGGGTTATATGTGTAAATTCGTAACATGCATCGTGTTTGACGAAAAGCCTACCCTATATATAGACAAAAGCAGTTACAGTTAGAAAGTGTTACAACTGACAAGTGGCGCATGAGAAATGAAAGGAGTTACAACTGGAGTTACAAAGATTCAATATGGTTATAAAAGGAGGTCTGCATGGAGGATTACGTGCGGCTGATATAGAGGGTGAGTGCACTACTGAAAGAGAGTGAAAGCGCTACTCAAACCAGAGTGAAAGTGCTGCAAGAAGAGGGATGGAAGAGTGTTGTAAGAGGGCGTTAAGCAGAGCCGTGAGAGCCGTAAGAGTGCGATAAGAAGCGCAACAAGAGGTCTGTAAGAGGGCCATAAAAGTGCAGCAAGCAGAGCCATAGGTATGTGCTGTGTGAACTGTGGGCAATGTTGAGTGAGCAATAGACTAGTTAGGGTCTTGTAAAAGTGAAGGCATTTATATGTCAATATTCAAATTTCAGAATTGAAGTCCAAGTTGGTGCTTGGAATCAGGGTTTAGTGCTTCTTCCAGTTGGTGCTGGTAAATCAGGGGTTGGTGCTCCTTTCTATTGGTGCTGATAAATCAGGGTTTGGTGCTCCTTCCAGTTGGTGCTGGTAAATCAGGGGTTGGTGCTCCTTTATGTTGGTGCAGATAAATCATGGGTTGGTGCTCCTTCTAGTTGGTCTTTGGTAAATCAGGGGTTGGTGCTCCTTTCTGTTGGTGCAGATAAATCAGGGGTTGGTTCTCCTTCCAGTTGATGCTGGTAAATCAGGTGTTGGTGCTCTTTCCAGTTAGTGCTAGTAAATTGATTGTAAAGTTGTTGCTTTGCAAAGGCTGGATTTGGATGGGAGTCCAAACAGTCTATTTTTGAGGAGTAGCCAAAACTGGTGAACCTCGGTACATCTTGTGTTGTGTGATGCTCTCTTGTTATATTTGCTTTATGTAGTTTTAAGCTTTCATTGTTTTGGCTTTAAGAGTTGAAGTTTTTAAGTTTTAAAGAGCCACACTGATTCACCCCCCCTCTCAGTGTCATTGTGAGAATAACAAGTTGCACATATTCAGCCTCTATCAACCTTCTATTTGGAAGACAACCCCTCTCAATCATCAAGTGCATATAAACTATAATTTAATAATATATTATTAATTGTCGTTAATTTGTATAATATATATATTTTAATTTATTATGGGTATTCTTTCATTGATATATAAAAAATGGTTAATACAAATATGTTAAAAAAATGAAAGTATGAACTAAGAACAAACTTTAAAAAGATCTATAGCTAACATTTTTATTAATAAGCTATGTGTGGCTTCTATTGGGGGCCACTCCCATTACAAAAATAAAATATTACATTGCTCTCATTACATTTCTAACAAGTTAATTAAAGCATACCCATCTTTGCATTTCTATCAAAGATATTCTCCATCTTCCTCAAACTGCTAAGTTTTCATAATCAACTTTTTTTTTGAAGGAACTAAAAACAAGAACAACCCTTACATGACACATAACTCCAACAGATAGAAGGAAAACAAACGTAATGATTATCCATAAAATAAGAAATCAATTCAATTATTTTTCTTCTGTAGTAGAGGTTCTTCCTCCTTTAGAGTGGGAAGATATGAAAATGTATTTTTGCACTTCAACCTCCTGAGGTAATATCTAGTTATAACACATCTTGTAGGATCTTCATTTTCAAAAAATTGACCATCACCAATTGTTTCATAATTAGCTTCAAGAATATAATCTGAGGTGTTAATATTTGAGGTGCTAATCTTTTCCATGGAATCATTTGGATGGTCTTTAGTAACCATTTGGATTTTTATTAATGATCTAATTCAAATTATCCTTTTCGGGTTGAGTCTTATGTTGCTCACATGATTCCTTATGGATAATTAGTGCATCTGGAGGATGAGCTTCTTTCTTTTGAATTAAGACATTTGAAGGTTTCAAATCATTCGTAAACATGGCCTTCTCCTTCACGAAGGAGGAATTAGAACATGATCGAATGACCAAGCATCTCTTATTCAGGTGGCCATATTTTTGACAACCATAACATCTTAGGGAGAAGTTTTTATATTCAATATTTTAGATCCATTCCCCTTTTCTTGAGGATATAGTAATGATTTGAGGCCCAGGAACTGAAACATCCATCCAAACAACCAATCTTGCTTTACTCATATTAATTTTAGTAGATAAATTTTCCTCTATTTGGGCATCTATATACTGGAATGCACTAATGACATTACTAATTTTGGTGAATATATCCTCTCTTAAAAACTCCATAGGGAGAACATAAAGATTCACCTAGATAGGAAATCCATTAACTTATTTTATAAAGGGGTTGAAACTAGGAGGCCAAGGTCTTATATAGACATCCATTTGTCTGAAAACCAATTATATCTATAATCCATTACCCTCTATCTATCCACTATATTAGAAAAGGAAACATAAAATAATTTTTTTGGTAGGAGAGTTACTTGGAATTCTGTACTAGTCCACCAATCTATAATGTATCCTTTGAGCTCCTCCAGGCCTAGTATTTTACCCTTTGAGTTTGCAAATAATTGTTTGGGATTCATGATCAATCAGATCCAACCCAAATTCATCCTTCAAAATCTAGATAGAGGGTATAGGTTCATACACCCATGAACCTAATGATCCCTGAGAGATATTTATTTTTACTAAAGAGGCTTTATCACAGACTAAAGATACAGTTTGCAAACAACCCTCTTCCTTCATGCTTGACTGCACCTAGGATTTGCATCCCTTTCGTGAATACTATAGCCAAACTTATCACTTTGTTCCATCATTTGAATGCATCTAGGGTTTACAATATAGCTAAAAAATATTAGAATAGAGTTCTTGGTTATATTTTTAAAAAAGAATTAAAGCTTTAGTTAGGTTTCTTTAAAAATGTAGATACCAAAATCTAGCCACTTGTCATCCATCCATGTCCTCCAATCACAACCATCCATTATATATATATTTGTTTAATATATATTTAAATATTAATATTTTATATATTATATTTATATATATTTAATAAATATATTTATATTTATATAAATTAATCCTAGCCCTCCACCACGTTTTAATCTTAGCCATCCATCCACCTCAATCCATGCCACTTGCCTAGATTCAATATCCACCCTTCTTCATGTTTTAATCTTGGCCATACATTTTGTGTCATTAAAACCCTAACATGTCCAAGGGAAGATTATATAGGAGGAGTCATTTTGATGACTCAAACCCCTAACATTCCTTAATCTTAATCTTGAATCCCTAATTTTTTGAGATTGAATTCTATCGATGAATATTCGTAAAGAATGCTTAGAGATCATTAAGCCCTTCTACCCTAGTCATATCATCATCATTCCTACCCTGCATAATTACCCTTGCCTCATTTGCATCTACCTCTACATAACTCATGAAGAACCATATCTTGTTCTGCAATACCTCCCCCGCTGTCATCATAGAATGCCTTGGTGCATCCATTGATATCATAGAATTCCTTAGTGCATCTGTTGTCCTCATAGAACACCTCTGGGTATTTTTCAATAGATATACAGTCCCCTAATCCTTGGGTGTCATTCGAACGTCCTCACAACCATCACTGATTGAAGCAAAAAGAGAAAATATCAAGTGATAAGGTAAATAGTTTTATGTGCATTTATTTTACATTCTTATGTTCTATTTATAGCTTTTATTTATGCAACATCTAGGGTTTAGTAATTTTTATTCTTCTAAGGGTCTCTCATAGTGGAGCCCTCGTAGGTATTACTAATATCTATTGTTGTTTGATATTTGCAGGTATAAGTATCACATTGTTGGAAGCTATTCAAGCTAGGATGACCCTTTTAGGATACACAAACCCACCCACAACCTCATTAGGATCGAAGACAAGCATGAAGACACCAACCATTCCTTTCAACAAGGGTTTTGAAGAACCCTAGTATCTATAATTTTGTATCAACATAAGCATTGTAAAAATCCCACATTGGGGCATACTGATTGTATCATTTGAGATCCATCCACATTAATAATAAGAGTTTATCTATCTTGTGCAATCATTGTGTATTATTGTGCTTATTGTTATTTTATCTTATGTATTGGTGTTGCTTGATTTTTGATTCACAAATGGTGATCACAATGGGACCCCTAAAGGGTTATCTATGTTAATTTACTTTGTCACTAAATTTATAATTCTATTTTCATTTTGCAGGTTCTAGAAATTTGATTGCATGATTTTCATAAAATACTAGGGTTTCTTGGGATTGCAAAAGTTGATCAGAGGTTTTTTGGATGCCTTTCAGTGCTCGAGGGATGCCCTGGTGCATTTAGGAGATGCCTTGGTGCATTTCAATGGCTCTTAGGTGCATTCCATAGAGTGGGGAAGGAATACATAAGATTCCTAGTAAGCCTGCTTCAAATACTAACCTATTTTTGCTTCATTTTTTTTGCTTTTTAAAGGAAAATTGACAAAAGAAAAATTATTTAATTTATGTTAAAAAGCAGTTATATTCGAATACATTTTTTGGAATTCACATTTATCATACACATTGCATTTAGAGTAAAATTGCATTCATGCATTCACATTTTCAGATGTAAATTTATGTTGTCTGATGTATTCATACATTACTTTTGCATACTTTCATGTGAAATTTTAATTGCATAAAATAGTTGCATAATAGGGTTAAATTTTTTCATTTTTACTTGTTTAAGTTGGAACAAGATCAAAATACATAATTATACTCCTGCATTTGCTGATTCAAGGCAGAAGAATTAGACAAAACTGGACTATTTAGAGTGGATCTTAAGCGGTGTACCGTAAGTTATTTTGAGGAACTTGGTATTATTATTTTTGGCTTCTGATTTAGACCTATGAAATAGGATTTTTTTAATTTTGTATGAACACAATAGATAAAAGATATTTTAAAATGAATCATACACTACATGTTTCACAATAAATAACAATGAGTTGGATTTTATCACCAACCATTATTTGAGATTTGGTGATGGTGAGCTTCATCTCCACCCGTCAATATTTTCCCTTAGCAATCGTAGACACCCATGAGTAAAATTTTTGAATTTCATCACTAGGAAGAATCTCATTTTCCAACCAGCCATAGATTTTACCTTACATAATATAGATTAGCACATTCATAACACACAAACATCACCAAAAAAAATTAAAAGAGATAAAAAAAAGGAGGTAAGAAAAAACTGTTGTAGAAACGTAGGATTGAATTGTTTGTTTAATTTTGTAAAATTTTATTTGCATTTATTTCTTGCACATTTCACATCAAATCAATCAAAAATATTGATTCAAATTTCCATCAACCAAGCCACTTCATCCATGGAGTTTTCAACATCTATCCCTACCACTTCTGTGGTTAACCCCATTAGTGTGATATAAACAAGTTGTTCAGATTTATCTGTGGGTCCCTCACACGTTGTGCATACTTCAAATGCTGATGTTTTACATAGAGCCACCCATACATCCATTCCAGAAGCCAAGCCATCTACACCTAAGTCCTGCAAACAACATCATGCATAAGTCATCCAGGCAATATCATACATAAGTCCTTTGGGCAACATCATACTTAAGTCCTTTGGGCAACATCATACATAATTCCTCCAAGAAAAATAATATTAAATTCTCTAGGAAAAATCATACATAAGTCCTCAGGGCAACACTAACTAAGTCCTCCAGGAAAAATCATACATAAGTCCTTCGGGTAACATCATATTAAGTCCTTCGGGTAACATCATACACAAGTCCTCCATGAAACACTAACTAAGTCCTTCGAGCAACATCATATAAAAGTCCTCTGGGAAGCACTAACTAAGTACTTTGGGTAACACTAACTAAGTCCTCTGGTAAACATCATACATAAGTCCTTCGGGTAACACTAACTAAGTCCTCCAAGAAACATCATACATAAGTCCTTCGGGAAACACTAACTAAGTCCTTTGGGCAATATCATACATAAGTCCTTTGGGAAAAACTAACTAAATCCTTCAGGAAACACTAACTAAGTTCTTCAGGAAACACTAACTAAGTCCTTCGGGAAATCTAATTAAGTCCTTCAAGAAACACCTATTATTCCATTCATCGAACATGATGAGTTTTACCTCAGAATGTTCCCCATCCATTAATCCATCCTTCCCTTGCTTCTTCCACAAGAGTGATCCAAACCAATAGATGAACCACCACCTCCATTTCATAAATCCATCTCACAAACCATTTTGCTTGTAATATATGTACATAATTCAAATTAAAAAAAATCATTTGCATTGCATTTACATAACTTTTTGCCAATTAAATTTATTTGTATTACTTGTTGTTGTTTAGGTTTCCAAAGTTTTAGCACCGATTCTAGCAGACAAGATTCATTCATCCATCCTCTTTGCCAACCACTATTTTCCCCTTTAATTCAACATGAATCCTATTGACTTATTCACCTTGCTCTGTAATCCATATGATTTGGCAAAGCCAATTCAATTGACATGAGCCTTATTTATATGGATCAGATTTCCTCACCTCCATCCTTTGCCAAATTTTTCCTTTTTGAGGAATTGTGAAGGGGTTCATCCAACTACCTTCCTCCATCACCTCCACCTTTACATTCACCTTCATCTTTAGATCCTAAGGTTTTTTTAGGAAAAAATAAAAGAGGTTGAGTACAAAAAGTTTGATAATGTCATAGATGACATTCATATGATCTCAATGCCTCATCATCTTGAGGAAGGTTCTCATATGTCTATTGAATATACCATCGATGTGATCCTTAGTTCAAATGCAAACAATCCCAAAATTGTCAAACTTGGTAAAATTTTATCCACAGATGAACAAGAGCAATTAATTACTCTCCTCAATAAGAAGAAGGGTATTTTTGCATGGTCCTACAAAGATATTCTTGGTCTTGACCCTAACTTGGTTGTCCACAATCTCACCTTGCATTATGATGCTAAGCTAGTCAAATAAAAACTTAGAAGGAGGCATCCTACTATTGCCCTCTTGGTCAAAGAAGAGCTTCAAAAGCTATTAGATGTGGGTTTCATTGTACCCATTGACTATGATGAGTGGCTTTCAAACATGGTAGCGGTTCGTAAGCATAACAAGGCGATACATGTTTACAATTATTTTCAATACCTTAACAAAGCATATCCTAAGGATGATTTTACTCTACCAAATATTGATACTCTTATCGACACCTATGTTGGCCATGAATGCTTTCTTTAATGGACAATTTTTCAAGATACAACCAGATTTGAATCAATCTTGATGACCAACACAAAACAACATTCACTACACCTTGGGGAAATTTTTGTTACAAGGTGATGCCCTTTGGCCTAAAAAATGTAGGTGCCACTTATCAATGTGCCATGATATACATCTTCCACAATTACATGCATAAGATCATCAAAGATTATGTGGATGATCTCTTGGAAAAATCTAAAACTCGACAAGAGCACATTGGTATCTTTAAAAAAGTCTTTGATCAACTTCTAGAGCATAATATAAGGTTGAACCCCAAAAAGTGTGTATTTGGTGTTACCTCTGGAAAACTAGTAGGATTCATTGTCTCCAAAAGAGGCATTGAGGTGGACCTAAAAAAATTCAAGGTCATCATGGATATGCCTTAACCAAAAAAATTAAAGGAATTACATAGTTTACAAGGAAATATTCAATCAATATGTTGTCTCATTGTGTAACTTTATAAAAAATGTAGGCCATTCAATCACTTGCTACAAAAGAGGGTGACATTTTCATGGATAGATGAATGTCAAAAAGATTTTGATGATATCAAGAAATACCTAGATTCTTCACAAGTCTTAAATCATCCTTGTATGGGGGTCCTCTTCCATATTTATATTTTAGAAACAAACTTTGCATTAGGGACAATGCTTTCACAAAAGCATGAGAACAATCGAGAGCAATCAATATATTACATTAGTCGAACATTGGTAAGCTATGAAATCATATACGCTTACATGGAAAAATTACGCTTAGCAGTGGTTTTTACCACTAAGAAACTTAGACATTATATGCTTAGTCACACCACATATGCCATAGCTCACAAAAATTCTCTATGTTATATGATATCTCGCACTTACAACAACACATGCACTGCTAAATTAATAATGCTTTTCATTGAATTTGATCTTGAGTTCATAAACCGAAAGTCTATTAAAGGTCAGGTCATAGTCGATCAACTTGTGGAAGCTCCACTTCCTAGTGATCAACCCTTGATTATTGAGTTCCTAGATGATTCAGTATTCAATATCACTAAACAAGAAGGATATGTCATTCCAAAGGAAGATGTTGATATCACACTATTATTTGACAATTCTAAATGCAAAAAAGGTCAAGGTGTTGGAGTCATATTTCATACACCATAGGGGGTACCTATCCCATGTTAGCAAATGCAAAATATAAAATAATATGCAAGAACCATTAGAATTGATATTGATATGAATAGTGTTTAAATAACAATAGGCATAGGCTATGAATAGCCTAAATAGGTGAAGAACACAAACTTATACTGAGAGGGGGGTGAGCAGTATAAGACCACTTTTTACTTTTATTTCCCAAACAATATTATCAATCGCAATATCAACAATAATTTCTAAAGCAATGCACAAATCATCACACACATTAGAGACACTAATTTAATGTAGTTCACCCAATGTGGGCTACTCCACGAAGAAAAGATTTCACTAAAATTTTCTTAATAAATATCTTGGGAATCCTTCCCTATTACAATATTTATGGAACTCTGTCCAAAGGAGACACCAATCCCCTAATCAAGTTTATGGATACCTATCCACAAGAGACACCAATATGCTTTGCTGGTTTATGGCCACCAACCCACAGGAGATACCAATCCCCTCTACTGGTTCATGGATTTCTATCCACAAGAGAACTCCTCCTCTTCTCTAGTTGGTGATCCTGTAGAAGACTACTGCCTCCATTGCACTAGCTTGTGGATATCTCTCCACTAAAGACCTCTATCCTCACTCAGAAGACTTATCCTCACTATCCTAGCTTATGGAACTCTATCCACTGGAGACTACTTTCCTCTGCTCTGTCACCTCCAAATCTCACTCTCATCTCTATCTCTAAACACAATACTTCGGTCTAGTACAAATATGCTCAATATCTATCTCAAATCTATACTAAGCACAATCCTTCTGTCTAGCACAAATTTTCTCAATATCTATCTCAAATCTGTACTAAACATAGTCCTTTGGTCTAGAACAAATATATCCTCAAATATATCTCTGGTTTGGTACAAAGTTGTCCTCAAGTTTGCACCAAACTCTTTCCTCAAACTATCTTCAAGCTTTAACACAAAGCTTGATCCAATCACAAATCACCTCTGCTAGATATGCCCCAAACCTTAACTCAATATGATTCCTCATTCACATAACATTGATAATCATGATCTTTTCACAAACCCTAATCATGCACATGAAGGTTTACTCAAATATTTCCAACAATGCTTATCAAAAAATCTCACATAACAATGATACTCATGATATTTTACAAACCCTAGTTCAATATAGTTCTCAATTTCTCACTCAAATGTTCTCACAAACATTCACCAATCATGCACATGAAATCTTACTCAACAATGCTTATCAAACAAACCTTTTCACTCTAACTTATATTCATAAAACCTCAATCAACCATACACCTCATACAAAGAAGAATGTGTCCATACATTTTTGCTTTGATGGATATATGTCTTCAAAACATGTTTTACTCTCAACCAAAAACTCTTGCCAAATATAGGTTAGATAGTAACAATCTACCTCAAAACTCTCCACTAGAAAATTCACTTTAATCATGCAAGAATTACAATGCAATGTTCAATATTAAATACACCTTATCACTCCTACTTCAAAAATAGCATCTAACACATACATACCAATATTATTCCTTAATTACACCTTATAATCTCCACACTCTTAAACACTACTCAAAACCCTAGATCTCAAATTAAATTGGCAAAAATAAACTCCTCAAAAATGTCCTTATAACTCCTTTCTCAAAAATTAAATCACTCCTTTAATATGCTCAAAAATGCAAAAATTAAACTTTAATAAAACACCTTATACTTCCCTTTAACTCAAAAATTCATACCACATTAAAAACCTTAGGAGCAAAATTTAATTAAAAAATTAAATACCTCCATTGCTCTCGACGGGATTCGATCCCCCACTGCGCTGCCACCACCGCCCTAGCTATGGCCCAACTACAGAGTGAGCTAGGTGCTCATGTTGGTAGAAAAAAGTACCTTGTGCACTTTGTATCTTGTTTTAGGCACCAAAATCAAAAGGACCGCCAACAAAATACTCCCAGGCCTACCGTTGGGATTCGATCGTGGGACCTCCCGCCTATCAATGCTTTAATGCACTACCACTTACCGCTAGCCCAATTTACAGGTTGGTAATGAGGCTTCAAGCATCCAATCTCTTATCCCTTCGATGGATGCAAAAACAATAAAAATATTATCCTTTATTTTGCACGCAGATCGTGGAAATTTGTAGGCATTAACAATATTAATCGATCGAAGGTAGGAACTTAGGCAACCAAATGCACATGTTATTTATACCATTGTGCCATCTCTCTTTGGAAGTTGACAGAGGGGGAAAATACATATGACGTCATCACTTTAATAAAAATAAAACCTTTTTTCCTTATAACCCTAACCTTAGGGTTAATTAAATTAAATTATAAATTAATTTATAATGAAATTATTATAATTAATTTAATAACTTTAGGTCTTAACATTAGAAATTTAATATTATAATAAAATATTATAATATTATTTTTCTTGGGCTTTCCTATTACTCCTTTAGACCTTATCTGACCACCTTGAATATTATAATAAGAGATATTATACTATTATTTCCCTTAGACCTAGAAGCAATCTTTCTCTTGCAATGCTTACTAAAACTGAATCTTGACATCTTTCCTTTTACACTGCTTATTGAAATTGAATCTTGACATCAATGACAACAAAAATTTATCATATTTCCAACAATAGGTAGTCCCCCCTTAAAGGTAGCTACCAACTAGGATTAACTGCTAACGACTAACAATATATTAATCACTAACAATATGATTAATATCTCACATCTAAACAATAGCGTGTGATAACCATAAGATATTCGACATGAATATCTTCATGGTTAAGTAGAAAGATAAAGTAATTAATCTAACCTACTAGGGTAATAATGTAATAACCTAATGGTAAAAAGGTAAATACTACTTTTTACCCTAACATCCCCCCTTTATTACATTATTTTGAAATACAAAGTGTACTTATGAACAACTCAAATTTGACACGTCCAAGTGCCTTTGTGAAGATGCTTGCAACCTGTTCATCAGTGGGAATGTATTAGAGCTTGATTTTGTGTTTAGGAACTTTATCACAAATGAAATGACACTGTGTGTCAATATGTTTGGTGTGATCATGGTGAACTAATTCTTCACTATGTTCAAAACACCTTGGTTGTTGCAGTACAAGTGAATTGAAAGTTTCTTGGGTAAACCCATACTTGCTATGATGCGAATCAACCATATTGCTTCACACACTGCATATCATGCTGCATGATATTCTGCCTCTGTTGAAGATATAGCAACCACCTATTGCTTCTTGTTGTACCATGAGACAGGTCCAAATCCTAGATGAAAAACATATCCAGATGTTGACTTTTGATCATCTACTGATCCAACATAGTCAGATTTCGTGAAACCCTGTAAGAAGAATTTGTCATTCTTATTATACTCTAAACCATACTCCACACTACCATGGATATAGTGAAGAACATGCTTTGCTGCTTTCTAGTGAGTAACTTTTGGTTCTTGCATAAACTGAGAAAGATAATTCATAACAAATATAATATCTGGTCTAGCATTTTTTAGGTATATAAGGCTCCCAATCATCTGATGATAAAGAGTACCATATATCTAATGTGAATCATCGTATCATGACAACTGGAGCCCTTGTTCCATCGATGTTGCTTTTGGCTTACAATCAGTCATACGATACATTTCGATCAATGTCTTAGCATACTTCATTTGAGTCACCCTTAGGTAATTATTTTTTGGTTCAATCTCCAAACCAAGAAAATAGTGGAGAAGTACCAAATCTATCATATCAAATGACTCTCTCAAGTCATTCTTCATGACATCTATCAATGTCTCTGAGTTGCCGATTATGATCAAATCATCCACATAGAGTACAAGTATCATTATCTCAGAACCAATGTTCTTAACATAGAGATTTGCATCTGAAGGACTTATCTTAACTCCATGCTGTAGAAGGTGATTATATATCTTTATATACCATGATATCAGGGCTTGTTTCAATCCATACAAGGATTTAACCAGTTTGTAAACTTATTTCTCATGGCCTTCTGTGCCCACAGGGCCCTCACTAGTCGTGTTGGTGTTAGTGAGGGTTTTTGTGTCCGTAGGGACCTCATTGTCTATGCCTATGTTAGTGAGTGTTTTCATGTTTGCAGGGCTCTTAATAGACGTGCCTGCATTAGCAGCCCATAGGGTATCATATCTGACAGTCTACGGGTCAGTAAAGTAATGGTGCTGGAAAAGACATTAAGAATTTAATAATAAATTAAATTAAATTAAAAAAAATAAATGAAATGAAATTCCAAGTCTTTCGATTGTGCCTTGCAAATTGTGATTTTCCTCACAAATTATGCCTATCCAAGGGATCTCGCACCTCGAGATTTGTACCCCTTGGTCTATATGGAACGAGAAGAACTCTTGCCTTGTCCAGAGATTCTCGAAACAGTTTCGCTTACCCAGGTGAGTCCCTGTAGCTCTGATGCCTATGTGAGCAAATATAAAATAGAAAATAATATGCGAGAACCATTAGACTTGATATTGATATGAATAGTGTTTAAATAACAATAGGCATAGGCTATGAATAGCCTAATAGGTAGTCCCCCCTTAAAGGTAGCTACCAACTAGGATTAAGTGCTAACGACTAACAATATATTAATCACTAACAATATGATTAATATCTCACGTCTAAACAATAGCGTGTGATAACCATAAGATATTCGACATGAATATCTTCATGGTTAAGTAGAAAGATAAAGTAATTAATCTAACCTACTAGGGTAATAATGTAATAACCTAATGGTAAAAAGGTAAATACTACTTTTTACCCTAACATCCCCTTATCATTTAAACTATACTTCCAATGCACAAAAAATAATGTAGAGTATGAAGTCTTAATTTTAGGTCTTCAAGTAGCCATAGCTATGGGTATAAAGTGTATTAGGATATTTGGTGATTCTCAACTTGTTGTTAGACAAATCAATGGAGAATACCAATGCAAAGAACCTACCATAAAGCTTTACCATGAAGTAGCAATGAAATTGCTCACCAAATTTGATTGGTATGAAATCGATAGTTTACCACATTTGACTAATAGATTTGCATATGTGATGGCCTCTCTAGGATCATTGATTACAAATAACTCCATAGGAGAGGTACAACCACTCATTGTTACAACAATATCTAAATCTGCAATTGTTCGTGCTAAATCTAAGGATGAAAAGGATGTTTGCTTTATCCATTCAGAGACATATGATCCTTGGTTAAAACAAATAATAGCCTTCCTCAAGTTTGGAACACTCACATTAGATATATCATGGACTTCTAAACACACTTTTAAGAAATTTTTTTGGAACACTCACATTAGATATGTTCAAATCCTTTGGCCATTTTCACAATGGAGTCTTGATTTGATTGGAAAAATCTCATCTCCTTCCTCTAAACAACATACATTCATCATCACATCAACTGAATAATTTACAAAGTGGGTTGAGGAAATTTCTCTAACTAGTATGATAGGACCAAGAATTATGGAGTTTATACTTCACCATATCATTTGTTGTTTTGGTATTCCCTCCAAAATCATCTTTGATAATGACAAGTCTTTCAAAAACAAGGATGTTCAAGTACTTTGCGAGAAATATAATATCCAACATAGTTTTTTGACTCCTTATTACCCACAAGCAAATGGACAAGCTGAGGCTACAAATAATACCTTAATTGCTATTCTCAAGAAACTAGTCAAAGAAAATCATAGAGATTGGCATACTCAAATTACCTTAGCATTATGGGCTTATCGAACAAGCTTCCACATGTCTACTAGGGCAACACCATTTTCATTGGTCTATGGAGTTGAAGCAATCATACCTCTTGAGCTTTGAGATCTCCTCATTATGAATTTATTTGTAGGAATTCATAGATGATGACACTGTTAGACAAGCACGTTTTGACCAACTCACACTTCTTGATGAAAGAAGGGTCAATGCTTTAGAACATTTACAAGTTTATCAAGATCACCTAAAGTGTGCTTAAAATGCCAAAGTTCATCTATGTGAATTCCAAGTAGGAGATCTTGTTCTTAAAGAGAACCAACAAAACACCAATGCATTACCGCACCTTCATGATAAATTTGCGATTAATTGGTTAGGTCCATACATTATCACTCAAAAAGTGGGTAAAGGAACTTATAGGCTTGCTAGTCTAGAGGGAGTTTAAGAGCTCGAAACACTTAAAAGAATCCACTTATGAGCATTCTATGCTTAATGTGATTTATATATATGTATATATACATGGCTAATACACAAAAATAAATTACATTTCACACATTATATTTTACCATATTGCATTTCACGCATTACATTTTACACTTTGCATTTCATTTCACACATTGCATTGCACATATTTCATTTAACAAATTTCATTTCATACATTATATTCACAACCACATTCACACATTTCACATTTCATAGTAGGAGTCATTTATTCAGTTTAGATAATAATTGATCCAATAAAGTCATTTTTCCTTAATCAGGGGCACCTTCAAATCATCATCCATTTCGTTGCACCATTCCATAAAGTCAAATTATCAATTGCAACCCATATTTTCATAATTCCTAGGTGTTTTTGGTCACTCAACCATTGCTAGTGTTTCTAGCAACCTCCAATACATGTCAAGTTTTCTTTAGGACCAAGACACATTTTTCAATAAGAAAATATTGAGTTATGGGAATTCACTCTAACATTCTTGAACCAAACACAATCAAACATCTTAAAAACATCTAGTGTAAATTGTACCTTGAAGTTAAAAGGGTATTCCTTATTTGTCCCATTATGCACATAGTCCAAACAAACAGTGGTTTTCACTACTATCATAATTTCAAAATAAAAGAAAGAGTAGGGAAAAATTCCAAAAAATCTAAATCTTTTACACATCATACACCACAGATCCTCAAGTTGTAAGGATAGAACTACACTTCCAATTAGACAGTTAGGTAGTCCGAATCCCTAAAGCTTAGAGATCAAATTCTTGGACTATGGAGTCAATACCCATTGGGGCTATAAAAGCTTGATTGGTAGTGGAGTATGCTCCTATGTAGTGAAAAATCTATTTTAAAGAGACATTTGACCATACATAAGGACAAGCTAGCTTCTTGGTCTTCAAAACATATTTTCATCTCAATTTACTCAATATGGGTTAATGAACTCACTTGCACACACACTGGTTCTTGATTTCATTGAGTCATTACCATACTCATGATTCAGTAAATGAATTCACTGCACACACATTTGGTCTTAGAAAAATTAGGTAGTATTTTGTGAGTTTGTTTGATTACACTAGTATATCTGAGTCTTTGCAAAATAGCTAGTCTTCCATATCAACATCCATATCTTATTTTATATCAACATCCATATCTTTTTTCATGTTAACATCCATATCATTTCATAAGTATTTTATTTCACATGCCACCAGTTTGGTGCCCCTGATTAAACAAAAATGCTATAACATGGTCCAAAAAAATATAAACTATAAATGATCATTAGAACATAAATTCATTTGCATTCATGACACATTATCATGTGCATTATCATCCATCACACATGCATTTACACAAAAGCATTCACACAAAAGTACACACACAAAAGCATAACACAAAAAGTAATGTCCATGTATATATATATGTTAGGATTATAATACTAACATTTACTATTATCTAACTCACTAATTTAATTACGAACCAACGTGTCCTTTCATCACAACTTAGGGTAGATATATTTATGCATTCACATGGGTGTTCTAAATCATCCATCAAAGAACAATTAAATATTTGATCCATTGGTTGGATTGACATCCAGTGAAAATAGTGATTCTATCCATACAAGTGATTCATATTTCTATTTTGCATTATATTTGTTTCATCTTTGTTCTGTAGATAGCTAGGAACCCTTAGTTCCTACCATTTGGTATCAGAGCTGGTCTTAATTTTTTCCAGCAGGGCATATCTACAATCAATAACAAGTGAAGGTCAAAGTTGAACCTACGTGAACATCCTTACTACCATCTACTACAAAGCAAAGGATACGAAGAACTTCTCTAAGTGTTGGTTATTTCCAAATAGCAAAAACAAGCATTCATGGAAGCAACCCTTGCATATCGAATCAACAGTATTCGTGGGCTACCCAAGAATGACTACCAGCCAACAAGAATAAAAAACATATAATAGAGATAAAACATCATGTAAACATGTCTTAAAACACCTTTCAAATATTTCTAAGACACCACAGTTCCATCGTCGTTCATGATCGAACACCAAATTGCAAGGAGAGATTTTGAAATATGTTTGCAAGCTCACCTGTAGAATTTTTGACGACGTTCTCGAATAGATGGTGACATCACATAAAAATCAAGTTTATAACATAAGGTTTTAAAAAATAATTAGCACTTTTTTAGCATCAAAAAAATCAATCACTGACGACAATTTTTGGTTCTAGCGAGGGTAATAAATCGAGGAAACAACATAAAGGATAATATATCCCACATTCGTCATGGGTTGAGAGAAGGGAAGGTTTAAAAGGAAAATCGTACGAATAGGACTTCGTGTTACTTTGGTCACACTCTCTAGCCTCGCATGTGTGACCAAGGCTCTCCATGACTGGTATCTACTTGTTCATATAGCACTTGGCACGTGTCTTCATTGACTTCTTGACCATTCTCACTACTATGCCCCATCACTTCTACTCTGCCCTGCTGATCTACCACCACCTAACCTCCACCCACTTCGTTGCCTCCTGCTAGCCATCGATATTTTCACTTGCTAGCATCTAAAATCTCTACTACCTTGGTCCATGCACCCTATTTTGCTGTTGAACGCACTATCACCCTTGACCTGAGCCCTGCTGTTCATAGTAGTTACAATGAAATATTTTTTTTAAAACTCAAA
Organism: Wollemia nobilis; assembly: GCA_028583015.1. Taxonomy (NCBI): domain Eukaryota; kingdom Viridiplantae; phylum Streptophyta; class Pinopsida; order Araucariales; family Araucariaceae; genus Wollemia; species Wollemia nobilis. The sequence continues at coordinate 4,591,078 of JAQPPZ010000363.1, forward strand.
ATAAAGGAGTAAAATTATTAAATATTGTTTTTACAAATAAATTGCTAAAACATGCTTGACAATTTGCTAGCAAATTTTTCAAAACTTGCTAGCAATTTCAATATTTGCAAAAATTGCAATTACAATTTTTTTTTAACAAACATTTTTTGTTAACAATAATTTCTTGCTTAAGCAACTTTTGCAAAAAATTGCTAACAATATTTAGCAACTTCGCATTTTTGCAAAAATTGGCAACATTTTGCAAATGAACCAAGGAGTTGTAAATCCGCAAAGACTATAACATAGGAGATAGAATAATATCACAAGACATTGTGAAAGACTTTACAAAAGATGTACTTCAAGTTATGAATAAATGGCAAGATGATTTTGAAAAAAAAATGGCAACAAAAATAGCAGAGTTAACCATAAAAATGGATGCCACTAATACAAAGTTATCCTTAAAAATGGACACCACTAATCACTCTGTGGACATGGTACAACAAAATATGGCATTAATGCAAATCGACCAACAAACCTCGACACCACAAGCATTACTCAAGGGACCACAAACATCAATCCTACCTCGAACCACAAAACTAGATTTTCCAAAATTTGATAGAGGTGACCCCACAAATTGGATATATCGGGCTAACCAATATTTATCTCTATATCAAATTCTAGAGACCCAAAATGTCCACATTGCATATTTCCACCTAGAACAAATCACTACTCAATGGTACCAATGGTATGAAAAGACAAATGGTATGCCTACATGGACAAAGTTCACAAAAAATATAATGGTATGATTCGGCCCAAGAAAATTTGAAGATTTCATAGGGGCTCTTACTAAACTCCGTCAAACATCTACCGTACGAGAATACCAATATCAGTTCAAGAAGTTGACACATCTTACATCAGGACTCGATGCATCATTCTTCCAAAATTGCTTTATTAGTGGCCTCAAAGAAGAAATTTTTTTAGAAGTACAAATGCTCAATCCTACCGACATGATGCATGTCATTGCGTTAGCCCAAATGATAGAGGAAAAGATCAATAACCAATGTTTACTAGGAAACATATCTAAAGCAAACTCACAAAATACTTCCACCCACTCAAAAATAAATAAAGTTATGCCAATTAAATGAATTAGCCCTAAGGAAATGAAGGCAAGAAGAGAAAAGGGCCTTTGTTTTCATTGTGATGAGAAATTTGTCCCTAATCACAAATGTATTACACCCAAATTATATATTCTGGATGCAACTATTCCTTGTCAATCAACAAACGATGAAGAGGAGATCGAGGTTGAACTAGTGGAGGATATACCTGATGATAGCCCTCAAGGTCCACTAGAAATTTCTTTTAATGCCCTCATTGGAAATTCTTCTCCCCAAACTATGAAATTCCCAAGAACCTTCAAACACCAAAACCTTATCGTACTTATTGACTTTGGCAGTACCCATAATTTCATCGATCCACGTGTAGCAAAGCAAGCCAATTGTTTTATACATCCTTGTAATAGTTTTGAATTCATGATTGGTAATGGGGGAAGGATCACCTATAAAGAGAAATGCCAAAATATTAATCTGATATGGAACAACGATCGCAAGCACGAGAAGAAATTGACAAGCCAAAAAATTGATTTCCATTGATAATCAAAGGCCTATAAATAGGCATTACATCCATGTTACGGATAAGGTCTCATTGAATGACAACTATGTACCTTAATCCCAACAATTAAATTTATTAAAACACACCTAATCCTTATCATAATATCACCTTGGGTGACTATACCATGAAACATGACATGTATGCAATTACCTTAAGAGGTTGTGATATTGTCTTAGGAGTACAATGGATACAAATGCTTGACACAATTCAATGGGACTTTGATGACTTATGGATGCAATTCACACAAAAGGACCAAACATATACTCTTAAAGGAATAAAATATGACCCTTATCCACTAGCAAGCTCTCATTGAAGAACACAAGCTTATACTGAGAGGGGGGGTGAACAGTATAAGACCTCTTTTTACTTTTTCCTTTATATTTCAAAACAGTAAAGCAATATACCCAAAGCAATATCAAAGCAATGCACAAAATCATCCACAAAGTGACATCAATTTTAACGTGGTTCACCCAGAATGGTTGGGCTACGTCCACAAAACTTTTCTCTAAAAGTTATCTCAAAGTTCTTTGGGAATCCTTCCCAATTACAATGTTTATGAGCCTCGGCTCAAAGGAGATACCTTCCCCTCTGCTCTGGAAATGATCCCTCAGAAGATCAACTGCCTCTACCTCTTGCCAGCACGTGGAACTCCTTTCCACCGAAGACCTCCTATCCTCAATGCTTAGCCTAAGAGACCTCTGCCTTCTATGATCACGTCCACAGCAGCTCAACAACTGTACCAAACACGATCGAGTCGGTCTAGTACAAGTCTTCCTCTGTCGTCGATCTGTCCCACTTTGAACAAATCAATCCTCTACACACAAGCCTTCTCAAAGACTTGCCAAATCTGTCCTCGGGTTCTTCTCAAAGAACCAATGCACCTCTGTCCTCAAGCAGCAGCACTCCGCATTCGTCTTTGCCCTTTGTGCTCTCTACGCCCTCTGCTCTCTTTGTGCAATCACAGCCGCACTTGATCGAACTTCAACCTTTGCACCTCTGCGCAATCACAGTGGCACCGTCTTCGCACACTCTGCTTCCTTTGTGATCTTTCACACTTAGAATGATTCGATGAAATGCACTCTGCACACTACGATCGAATTTTGCACTCTGCTCTCGACGATCGAACTTCTTGCTCTGCGCACTATCTGCGAACGTCGCACTTCAACAACACATTCAATCACCCCTCAACTCTCCAAACAGCCCTCCTTTTATAACAAAATTTTCATGATGAAAACTTTAATCTTAGTCGGTTGTTATAACAAAAACAAACCCTAATATTTGTCGGCTGCAAGCCCTAATCTTCGTCGGCTAAAATTTGACTTTGTCGGCTTCACTGCCTCTGTAACTCTTCTGTAGCTTCTATCGTGAAACTACAACATGTCGCGATATCGTGACACCTTTGCAACCGTACACTTTCTTTTGGCTTTTGTCACGATATCGCGACACTTCAGCCTTTGACGACTTCAACTAAGCTCTTGTCGTGATATCGTGACACTTTTGTCTTTGTCAGCATCAACTTTGCTTTTGTCACGATATCGCGACACTTCTCCCTTCGTCGACCTCCTTTCTGCTTTTGTCATGAAATCGTGACACTTCTCCTATAGAAGACCTACTTTCAGTTTCTATCACGAAATCGTGACACTTTCGCTTCCTTGCACTCTTCTCTGCTTGCACTAGCGAAAACATGACATGTCACGAAATCGTGACACTTTCGCTGCCTTGTGCTTTTCTCATACGCCGTAAAAATGAAACATGTCACAAAATCATGACGCTTTCGCCTTTGAGCTCTTCCTTCTTGAATTTGTCACGAAATCATGACGCTTCTTCTTCCATGCTCTTTCATTTTGCTTCATCACGAAATCGTGACTCTTCTCTGTTGAAGACACCTTTCTATTTCTGTCGTGAAATCGTGACACTTTCTCCAACCGTATGCTACCATCTCAATCTGTCATGAAATCGTGACACTTTATGCATCCGTAAGCTTTCTCTTCAACCTGTCACGAAATCGTGACACTTTTTGCATCCATACGCTTTCTCTTCAACATGTCACGAAATCGTGACATTTCTTACTTCGAAACCTTTCCTTTGTTGCATGTCGCGAAATCGTGACAGTTCTTACTTGGAACATTTTCATCTGCAGCATGTCACGAAATCGCGACGGTTCTCACTTCGAACTCTGCAGCATGTCACGAAATCGTGACACTTTTCGTGTTACTTTCTCTCTCTTCGAACTTGTCACGAAATCATGACAATTCACACTACGGACTCTCTCTTCTGCATTATGTCATGAAATCGTGACACTTTTCCTTTCGGACTCTCTCTCCTGCAACATGTCGCGAAATCGTGACACTTTTTCGTCCGTACAACCTTCCTTGCAATATGTCACGAAATCGTGACATTTTGACTCCGAACATTCTCTCTCCTCTTTGAGTCGCGAAACTGCGACATGTCGCGATATCGCGACACTTTTCTAAAATGCTTTCTCTCTCCTACTTAAGTCGCGAAAATGCGACATGTCGCGATATCGCGACATTTTTCCAACTTACTTTCTTTCGAACCTTAGCTTGGGGTTTGCAAAAGACCTTTGAAACTGTCATGTCGTAACCTTCATCAAAACAAATTATTTTACATCAAATCAAATTCCTTCAAAAGCTTCTTGACATCAATGACAACTTATACACTTGAGCAAAGGCAATGTACCCAAAGTACCCAAAATTGCCAACAATCTCCCCCTTTGTCATTGATGGCAAACCTTTACTGAAAACACGTCTCAAGAGCCAAAACTGAAACCAACTGTGCTAACAAGCGAGAAACTGTGCCCACAACTGAGAATCTTCCTTTGAAGTTTTGCTCCCCTGACTTGAAGCTTTCCTCTTCACTTGAAGCTCTCCCCCTTACTCATATCTCTCCCCCTTTGTCATCAATGGCAAAGGGTCACCTTTGGGGCTCGGGACTAAGAATGAGCCTCTTAGCTTAGTCCCTCCCCCACCTCCTGATGAGGTGATTAATTCTGGGGTGGGAGTAAAACTCCCATTAGGCATTGATCATCATCAGCGTCTATAATTTCCTTGTCGGGCCTTCTCTTGAACTCTTTGCCCGTATTCCTGTTCTTGTTCCTATCACTGTTCTTGTTCTTGTTATCATTCCTGTTCTTATCCATGCCTTGATCCTTGGACCTGTTCATACCACTGTTCCTATTCCTGTACCTTGGAATTTCAGCTCTACACTGCCTAGTTGTGTGACCTTCATTGTTGCACTTATAACAAGTAACAATGTTATTTCTTTTAGGCATACCTGTTCTTTGAATCCACTGTTACGACTAACCCTGTTCCTGTTATTAGCCTTGCAAAAAATTGCCTTATGCCCAAACTGTTTACAAGAGTAGCAATACCCTTGAAAGAAATTACCACCTCTGAAACTGTCATTTACCTTCCTTACTTGAGTCATGCAATGCGAAGCCATGTGACCAAACCTGTGACACGCAAAACATCTACCTTGAAATTTTCCTTTATTTGACCTCTTGGGTCCTAAAAACTTCTTCTTCTCATCCTGAATTCTGTTTTCTATTTCTGCGCATCTATCATTCAAGGACTCATGATCTGAAATACTTTCCTCATCAGAACTCTCTTCCTTTTGGAGTCTCTTACTAGACTCTCCAACTTGTTCCTTGTGTGGCTTAACAAAACCAAGGCCTGTTTTATCTGTTGTCTTTCTTTGACCTTTGATGAGTGACTTAACCTTTTTGGAGCTATCTTGAAACCTATAAAGCTTATCCTTGTACTCTTTAGTTTCCTCTTTCAAAGAAGCCATTTTCTGTTCTAACTCACTATACTCAAGAACCTTAGACTCTAACTCATCCTTGAGTTCTTGTGTCTTAGCTATAGAGAAATCAAGATTTTCTATAAGATCATCTCTCTCCATACAACATTCATCTAACTTATCCTTGAGTCTAGCATTCTTCTTTCTTTCCTTTTTCAAAGCACTAAGAGCATTAGTAAGTTCACTTTCAAGATCCTTTATTTGTTTGCTTTCTGAATCATCAAAGCCTTTTTCAGATTTCTTATCACTAGAGGTGCTACCTTTTTCAAAAACCATACATGCATCTTCCTTATAGTTTTCTGAAGCATCCTCATACATACTAGAAACCAAATCATTATTTGTACAATCATCCTCAAGGTGACCAAAATTTCCACATCTAAGACATTTCATGATAATGAATCTATGTTTCGGTTCTTCCTCTTTTTTGATATGAACAACATCTCATTTTCATTATCACTTGAAGAACTTTCACTATCACTACTAGAACACTTACTTGCTTTGTCTAGGTAGAAACTCTTCTTGTGCTTGTGAGAATACCTCTTTCCTTGATTGTTGTGCTCATATTTGTTCTTCCTGTGATGCTTGTGCTTTTTAGAATCCTTGCTCTTAGAATCTTGTTTATCTTCATCACTTTCATTCTTGGGAACAGTACAGTCAGTAGCATAATGACCAAACTTTCCACAATTGAAACATCTTATATTTTTCATGCTTTTGTGCTTTCTAGAGAACTTGCCTTTCTTGTTGTAATATGCCTCTTCATCACTAGAAGACTCATCACTCTCTTGAAGTTGTTTACCCTTGGATTTCTTGGTAGCCTTGAAAGCTGCCTCTTTCTTGACATCAACCTTCACTTGAGTTCTCAACTCAAATGCTGCAAGTATACTATGGAGCTCATCCTTTTTCAACTTATCCAAATCTTTAGCTTCCTCAATAGCAAAAATATTTTCACTAAATCTATTAGGAAGAGATCTTAAAATCTTATCACAAACATCATTTTCAGCAAGCTCAAGACCTAAGTCTTTCATGGAGTTAACAACCTCATCCATACGAAGCATGTAGTCACTAATATTTTCATCATCATTCATCTTGAGTTGTTCAAACATACCTTTGAAGTGTCTCAACTTGGCCTTTCAGACATTTGTATCACACTGTATGAACCACCTGCAATTGTTTCCACATTTCACTAGTTGTCTTGCAGTGAATCACTTTGGTGAGATCTGCTTTACGTAAGCCTTTCAGAATTGCATTCATTGCTTTTGAATTGTTGTGATGTAGGAGCCTTTCTTCTTTAGTATTTGGACCATGTACAGGAATAGTGTACTCATCTTCAATTACTTCCCATACCTCATTACCAAGTGCCATTAGATGAACCTTCATCCTTGCACTCCAAAGACCAAAATCTGACCCATCAAGAATAGGTGTTGCATTGCCACTTGAATAATCCATTGTGTTCTTTACTAGCTTTTCCTTCAAGCTGTTAAACTTTCCGAAGGCACCCGCTCTATACCAATTGAAGAACACAAGCTTATACTTGAGAGGGGGGTGAACAGTATAAGACCTCTTTTTACTTTTTCCTTTATATTTCAAAATAGTAAAGCAATATACCCAAAGCAATATCAAAGCAATGCACAAAATCATCCACAAAGTGACATCAATTTTAACGTGGTTCACCCAGAATGGATGGGCTACGTCCACAAAACTTTTCTCTAAAAGTTATCTCAAAGTTCTTTGGGAATCCTTCCCAATTACAATGTTTATGAGCCTCGGCTCAAAGGAGATACCTTCCCCTCTGCTCTGGAAATGATCCCTCAAAATATCAACTGCCTCTACCTCTTGCCGGCACGTGGAACTCCTTTCCACCGAAGACCTCCTATCCTCAATGCTTAGCCTAAGAGACCTCTGCCTTCTATGATCACGTCCACAGTAGCTCAGCAACCTCTGCACACAAGCCTTCTCAAAGACTTGCCAAATCTATCCTCAGGTTCTTCTCAAAGAACCAATGCACCTCTGTCCTCAAGCAACAGCACTCCGCATTCGTCTTTGCCCTTTGTGCTCTCTACGCCCTCTGCTCTCTTTGCGCAATCACAGCCGCACTTGATCGAACTTCAACCTTTGCACCTCTACGCAATCACAGCGGCACCGTCTTCGCACACTCTACTTCCTTTGCGATCTTTCACACTTAGAATGATTCGACGAAATGCACTCTGCACACTACGATCGAATTTCGCACTCTGCTCTCGACGATCGAACTTCTTGCTCTATGCACTATCTGCGAACGTCGCACTTCAACAACACATTCAATCACCCCTCAACTCTCCAAACAGCCCTCCTTTTATAACAAAATTTTCATGATGAAAACTTTAATCTTAGTCGACTGTTATAACAAAAACAAACCCTAATCTTCGTCGGTTGCAAGCCCTAATCTTTGTCGGCTAAAATTTGACTTTGTCGGCTTCACTGCCTCTGTAACTCTTCTGTAGCTTCTACCGTGAAACTACAACATGTCGCGATATCGTGACACCTTTGCAACCGTACACTTTCTTTTGGCTTTTGTCACGATATCGCGACACTTCAGCCTTTGATGACTTCAACTAAGCTCTTGTCGCGATATCGTGACACTTTTGTCTTTGTCAGCATCAACTTTGCTTTTGTCGTGAAATCGTGACACTTCTCCTATAGAAGACCTACTTTCGGTTTTGTCACGAAATCGTGACACTTTCGCTTCCTTGCACTCTTCTCTGCTTGCACTAGCGAAAACATGACATGTCACGAAATCGTGACACTTTCATTGCCTTGTGCTTTTCTCTACCTTACGCCCGCGAAAATGGAACATGTCACGAAATCACGACGCTTTCACCTTTGAGCTCTTCCTTCTTGAATTTGTCGCGAAATCGCGATGCTTCTTCTTCCATGCTCTTTCGTTTTGCTTCTATCACGAAATCGTGACTCTTCTCCTGTTGAAGACTTGCTTTCTATTTCTGTCATGAAATCGTGACACTTTCTCCAACCGTATGTTGCCATCTCAATCTATCACAAAATCGTGACACTTTCTACATCCGTAAGCTTTCTCTTCAACCTGTCACGAAATCGTGACACTTTCTGCATCCATACGCTTTCTCTTCAACATGTCACGAAATCGTGACATTTCTTACTTCGAAACCTTTCCTTTGTTGCATGTCGCGAAATCGTGACAGTTCTTACTTGGAACATTTTCATCTGCAGCATGTCATGAAATCGCAGTTCTCACTTCGAGCATGTCACGAAATCGTGACACTTTTCGTGTTACTTTCTCTCTCTTTGAACTTGTCATGAAATCGTGACAATTCACACTACGGACTCTCTCTTCTGCATTATGTCACGAAATCGTGACACTTTTCCTTTCGGACTCTCTCTCCTGCAACATGTCACGAAATCGTGACACTTTTTCGTCCGTACAACCTTCCTTGCAATATGTCACGAAATCATGACATTTCTGACTCCGAACATTCTCTCTCCTCTTTGAGTCGCGAAACTGCGACATGTCGCGATATCGCGACACTTTTCTAAAATGCTTTCTCTCTCCTGCTTAAGTCGCGAAAATGCGACATGTCACGATATCGCGACATTTTTCCAACTTACTTTCTTTCGAACCTCTTTGGGTTTGCAAAAGACCTTTGAAACTGTCATGCCGTAACCTTCATCAAAACAAATTATTTGACATCAAATCAAATTCCTTCAAAAGCTTCTTGACATCAATGACAACTTATACACTTGAGCAAAGGCAATGTACCCAAAGTACCCAAAATTGCCAACACTCATCACATGGAGAAAGTTATTCATAGAGGAGGCAAGAAAATGGTTACCCATTTATTTTCTCTCCAAGCCACTACGAAGCCACAACAAAGGTTTTTTCCCTATCGTCATTTTGATCCTCCTATTCTTCCTACCTATACCCCACCAACACTTCAACCTTCCCAATATCCCTGCTTATAGAATGATGATATTAAAATGGTGCAAGAATATGATCAAATTCTACTTGGAAAATAGGGGATGAATATTCTCACTTTGAGCTTTGAGGACAAAGCTCTTTTTAAGGAGGGTGGCATGTTAGGATTCTAATCCTAACATTTACTATTATCTAAATCACTAATTTAATTATCTAACTTACTAATTTAATTATGGATCAATGTGTCATTTCATCACAACTTAGGGTAGATATATTTATGCATTCGCATGGGTGTTCTAAATCATCCATCGAAGAACAATTAATTATTTGATCCATTGGTTGGCATGGCATCCAGTGAAAATAGTGATTCTATTAATACAAGTGGTTCATATTTCTATTTTGCATTATATTTTTTTCATCTATATTCTATAGATTGCTAGGAAACCCTTGGTTCCTACCAATATATAAATATCGCATGTACAATGAATACCCGAAAGGCTAGATACAATGGAGCACAAAGGCTCATATACAAAAAGTGCATCTCAGCACTAGCTAATGCCTATAAGAGGACCCCTATGGCCCTGAAGGATCCCTATAACTAGAGCTATGCCTAGAATCACTATGCCTAACAGACCTGGATATGGATGAAGAGGGTGGATCTGGCAATCCAAGATGGTGCTCCATCAATCAATCCTCCAACAACCAGATATATCCATCCTAAGCTTGAAATTATAGTGCATCATGTATCTGATGATTTTCCCTCTCAAGTAGCTCTACTTGGAGCCTCATGATCCTATACTCACCTCCACCTACATCCATTTGTGCCTGTAGCTTTTCCTGTAGTCAAGCTATCTTTGCATCCCGAGTCGTTATCACTACATCTCACTTTACCACTAGCTACCTTAGATAGCTCCACATCATCTAGCCACTTCCACTGCTCATTTTGTAGTGCCTTTCTCACTCCTATAATGTAGGGTGAGAACCAATGTCTAGACTCCAAAATATTCAACTACAACACAACATATAAACAAGGTAAGAATATTAATGTCACATTCATTGTATAATTTTAAAAACAAAAAAAATTGCACAAGTTCAAAAAAAGAGTGCCAAGGATAGTTACCTTTGTAGCATGCACATCTGTTCCTACCTCCACATCCAAACCCTCCATCTCCATAGCTTCTGCACCACCAAAATCCTCCACCTCACTTCACTTAACTCACTCCCTCAAACAAAGCTTCTGGAATTTGTGAATGCAAGAATGAATTTGATTTCACCTCTATAGGATATTTAAAGCTATTTTTGGTGCACTAGAATACCGATGGGCATTCACAGGTGCATTGAGATGCTTCCCTACATTTACAAAATTATAAACTCTAGCCGAAATCTATGCATGTTGTGGATGCCCACCAATGTTTGGCATCATAATTTGAAAAAAATATCAAATTGATACAAAAGGTATCTTACCTCCACAAAATCACTTCAAATTGCATCCATTCATTCATTTCATCATCATATCATGTTTTGTGAAAACAAAAATCAATTTGGGCGCATAATTTTTGCTTGCAACCAAAAGTTGCAAAATCGCGTTATAAGCTTCAAAATACCCCAAAACAGTTCAAATTTTCACAAAATAACCATCTTCATCATTTTCATCATCCATAACATCATTTCATCACTTTTTATGATAATATGAATAGATTTGGGTGGTTAATTTTTATTTACAACCAAAAAGTCATAAAATTGTCCAAACTTGCTTCAAAAATGCTCCAAAACAATGCAAAATTTCATAAAATCATACAATCCAAGCATCAATGCATTGCTCATCATAAAATATTCATTTAAACATCATCAAATACATAAACAATTGCATTAAATATTTTCTAAGTTCACTTACAATTTCAAGTGAACCTCATATGTAATAGTCTATTCTATCTCCTTGGAGATTGCAATGATTGGTTGTCCATGCAATTCGATAAGATGAGTAAATCACCATAAGGACACTTGGCCATATTCATCATCCAATATATTCTTATTCAAAAATAAAATCACTTTTGGTCCCTCATATTTTGAGTGAGACTATGCCAAGACCAATTTACTCAACAACTTTCATTGATGCCATTTTCCATGGGGTTCCCAACATGGATAACTTCCATCATTTCATTTGCAATTACACCAGTATCTGAGGATACACTTGGAAAAAACCCCTTTCTCTATTGGGGCAAAAACAAATTCAATCACTTGCATTTCACAACAACCCCTTTCTCCATTGGGGAAAAAATAGTTTCCATTGACATCATTCATATCATCATGTTACATCATTCATATCATCCATATTTACATCATACATTTACACTTGCACCATTTAATTACCTTTTCACCATACAATTCTGTCAATTGGCTTGTGAAATTCATTCTTCACTCATTCACCAATTGAGGGGGTAAGATACACATCCAAATTCTTTTATCTTCAAGATCATCTTCACATTCCAAGGAAAGAAAGTTGCTTCTTCATCAGACCAAAATAAGTGTCTCGTATTTTTGCACTGCATTGTGTTTCACATAATGTGCTATAAAAAGGAGCATCTGTAGATACAAAAATCTAGCCACTTGTCATCCATTCGTGTCCTCCAATCACAACCATCCATTATATATATGTGTGTATTTTTTTAATATATATTTAAATATTAATATTTTATATATTATATTTAATAAATATATATGTATTTATATAAATTAGTCCTAGCCCTCCACCACTTTTTAATCTTAGCCATCCATCCACCTCAATCTATGCCACTTACCTAGATTCAATATCCACCCTTCTTCATGTTTTAATCTTGGCCACACATTTTGTGTCATCGAAACCCTAACATGTCCAAGGAAAGATTATAAAAGAGGAGTCATTTTGATGACTTGAATCCCTAAAATTCCTTAAGCTTAATACTAACTCCCTATTTTTTTGAGATTGAATTTTATTAATGAATATTCACAATCTCACTGTCATTAAGCCTTTCTGCCCTATCCATATCATCGTCATTCATGCTCTCCATCATCGCCCTTGCTTCATTTCCATCCACCTTCGCATAACCTACATAGAACTAGATCTAGTTCTATGACAACTCCCCTCAGTCCCCGAACACCTTGGTGCATCTATTATCATCACAAAACATCTTGGTGCATCCACCACCATCACAGAACACCTTGGTACATTTGTTATCCTCATAGAATACCTCTAGGTATTTTTCATAGCAAATCTACAGTCCCCTAACCCTCAAGCGTCATTCGGGTGTCCTCATGACCATCATTGATTGAAGCAGAAATATAAAATATAAAGTGACAAGGTAAATAGTTTTATGTGATTTTATTTTACATTCTTATGTTCTATTTACAGCTTTTATTTTTGTAGCATCTAGGGTTTAGTAAATTTTATTCTTCTGAGGGTCTCACGTAGTGGATCCATTGTAGGTATTACTGATCTCTGTTGTTATTTACTATTTGCAAGTATAAGGATCATATTGTTGGAAGTTTTCAAAGCTAGGGTGGCGCTTTTAGGATACACAATCCCACCTGCAACCTCATTGGTATCAAATACAAGTGCGAAGACACCAACCATTCATTTCAACTAGGGTTTCAGAGAACCCTAGTATTTGTAATTTTGTATCAACATAAGCATTGTAAAAACCCCACATTGGGGCATATTGATTGTATCATTTGAGATCCGCCCGCATTAATAAAAATAGTTTATCTATCTTGTGCAATCGTTGTGTATTATTGTGCTTATTATTTATTTATCTTGTGTATGGTGTTGCTTGATTTTTTGATTCACAAAAAATATTTATCATATATATTTTATACAAATAAATTTAAAAAATAGCATGTACTAAGTTTTTCAAATAACACTACCTGAATAAATTAAATAATTTAACTTTTAAGAAAGAAATCCAAATTTTAATTTTGCAAGATAATTTAATATAGTGGAAACCTTTCAATCCCATATAATTATTTGAAAAAAATTTACTTTCATTTAAAATAGATCCTAACCTTCTAAAATCTATTTCCCCTCTATATTCTACTTTGTAAAATGAGAATTTACATCCTCTTGCTTTCTTTTCTTGTGGTAGATCAATTAGATCCCATGTCTTATTTTTCATTAATGTTGCATCTTTTGATTCCATGGCTGTTTTCTATTCTGGTTGTCTTATGGTGGCTTGTGTAGTTGTAGGTTCTATTACTAAACTCATTACACTTATATTTGTTCTTGTCATGCTACGAGTTTGAGGTCTTGTAGTGGTAAGATCTGACAATTATTATAGCTTTGAGTCCTTAAGTGTATTTATATACCATTTTACCTCTTTTCTTTGTGGTGATATTATGAATTCTAAGTTTTCAACTGGTTCATTAAATAATTTTGATTCTGGTTATGATTCTTCACTTGAAGAATTTTATTTTTTCTAATAAAATTTTCAAAATAAGACTTGTATTGACCTTTGGAATTTCAACAAGGGTTTTGTTTCCTTCACTAAAAAGCAAAAACCATATTTATGCTCACATGAGTTTTGTTTGTGATTGGATCAATTACTCTATATTCTATTGAGTTATCATCATAGTCAAAACATATCTTACACATGGTTTTTTAATCTAATTTTATTCTTTTTTGCTTTGGGATGTGCACATATGCTTTACATTAAAAAATTATTAGATGTTCTACTAAAGGTTTTCGTCCTGATTAGGTTCCTTTAGAAGTAATATTTTTAAGTATTATTGTGGTGATCTATGTTGTATATATACTATAGTTTTAACAACTTTTACCTAATATTGCCAAGCAAGATTTGCTTCTTTCAACATGTAACATACCATTTCCATAATGATACAATTCCTTCATTTTGCTATACCATTTTGCTGGGGTAAATTAGTTGTAGTGAGTTATATTTTTATACCATTTAGTCTTAAAAATTATTCAAATTCATTTGATAAAAATTCACCACCTTTATCTAAGCAAAGATTCTTTTTTTTTATCAGTTAAATTAAATTAAAAATGGGTTTTTATCAAGGATCCCAAAAACTGATTACAACCAGTCAAAAGAATAAAAACAAGGCCTCAAGGCCAAAGAAAAGGACACCAAAATCCAGTGGAAAGACATAAGGAATGCCTTTCAGGACATGATTAAGGACAACCTTTCAGGATAGGTTAGAGGTAGCCTTAAAGGATAATTTTTTTTTTTTTAATTTTTACATTGAATTCTGGGACAGCGCCACCCCACCCATAACAACTAAAAAACATGTGCAAAAGGAATGTCCAAACAACACGTGGTAAGGAAATTTAAAAAAGGTAAACCTGCCCAAAAATATTTGAAACAGGGCTATCTATGCAAATATTCTTGATTGATCTTCCCGTTTCTATTTCCTCTAGTTGCTTAAAATGTTTAAAATAATTACAAGCTTTAGATTTAAGTTTTAGGAATTATACCCACATTTTTTGGAATAGTCATCAATAAACAACTGAAAATATATATTGCCTCCAAAACTAGTAGTGTCCATTGGTACACATAAATGTATATAATAATACTAGTGGCTCTTGAGATTTGTATAAACTTAACTCAAAAGGTATTCTATATTGTTTTCCTATAGGGCATTTTGGACAAACAATATATTGCTTTGTTAATTTAGGTAATCTTGCCATCATTTGATATCTACTTATTTCATTAAATAAGGATGCACTTATATTACCTATATTTTTATGATAAAATTCTCTTGTTTCCAATGATCTTATCGATAGAACACTATTTGACAAGATATCAAGAGCAAATAGACCATTTGTGTAGGATCTAGAGGCTATGCATTTTTTTAGTAATAATGCATTTCCTTTTACTTTCAATAATTTTGAATTCAACCACTAAATTTTGATTTATCATTTGAGATATTGAGAGTAGATTAGTAGATAGCCCTGACACATATAGCACATTTTTAACCATGTATTATCCATTAGACAAGTTGAATAATATATTTACTACTTGTTTGACCTCATATGTCCTATCATCTGCTATAGCAATTGGTTTCTCACATTTTTTTTGAAAAGTGTTAAACCATTGTTTATTTCCAGCCATATGTTTGCTTACCCCTAATTCAATATACTTCTAACTGAATTTCTGCCATATTCTCCTTTAAATATTGTCATGTCTTATTCAGATTTTCCAATTCTTATAATTCCTCAATTTTAATTTCAAAATTTTTCCTTCCTTTTTCAAATTTCAATTTCCACTTATCTCCCTAATTCCCAAATTTAATTTCACAATCTCACAATTTCACTTTCAAATTTCAATTCCACTTATGTCTCCCTAATTCTCAAATTTAATTTCACAATCTCACAATTTCACTCAAATTTCAATTTAACACCCTCTTCCTTCAAAAATTCAATTCAACTTCGCATTTAATTCAAATAAAATTTTTACCTTATTTATCCACACAATCATTCATTGCTTATTATTATTACTTCATTATATCTCTCCAAAATAGAAACTAAATCAAGTATACCTATAAATATGCGCACAACCCAAAAATAATAATGCAACTAAGGAATAATTTATATCTTTGGCACTCACCTTTAAATTTTTTGCGCACACATGGCAATTTTTTTGGGTAACATTTCACTCATCTCATGCATTTATTTGGATGTATCCTAATTTTCTTCCTTTGTAGGTGCTAGTGAAACAAACATTACTTCTTTCTTTCTAGCTTGAATGTGGTCCCACTTTCTCCTCTCTGACTCAGGAAGTATTTGACTTAGGTAATATTCCTCCTAACTTAGGTGCTTTAACATAGGCACTCTAGTTATTATTGAGGTAGTCCTTCCAACTTGGATGCTTTAGTCTTCTGATTCAAGTTCTCAAAATACTATATATCTTGGAACTCTTTCTTTTAGGGCTTCAACGTATCTTTGTATTTGGTTTACAACAATATACAACTCTTCTCAAATTGTAATTTCAAAAAAATCCACATCCAAAACTTATCTACTTCTTAGTGTTCAATCTCAAGCAATATTCACTTTTTTCATCCTAAAATATCAACATAGGCACAAACAGTCTTTTCTCTCCAACTCATACTTATCTTTTAACATAGACATTCCCCACTCTTCTTCACTGCAAGAAATCTTTAGACTTCTCTTATTTGTAGATGTTCTAAATTATTTCTCCATGTTCACTAACTCTAATGTAATCCTCTTTATCTAGAAATATTCTAGCAAGTCGTCCAACAACTTGTTCTTCACTTTCAATAAATTGTGCAACAAACTTTCTCCAATGTATTTTTATCCTCGAATCTTGTTAGCTTTTGAAGCTAAATACTTAAGATAAAATAACCACAAGATCTAAAATAAATTTGCAATATGAAATATAAGATAATGGTAATATTCTAAACATATAAAACTCATAAATAACTTCTATAATAACTCATAAAATTTCCATTAACAAATGCTCATGAAAATTGTATCTCCATTGAATAAAGATCTCAAATACACCATACTTCCACACACTCTCATTCTACGATACATATCTCTCCATCTCACATGCACCTATATAATAGAATGTGACTCTTCATATGGAGTACTCTTTGCCTTCACTCTTCTTGAGACTCTTCACTATCCTACTCTATGGACTCATGTGCACATGGACTACTATGCACATTTACATTACCAAAATACTTTGCACACTTGTGCATTTATTACATTGCATAAAGTAAATACTCACACTCTAATCTAAGACACTCTCCTAATCTAAAGATGTACCCAAGGTGGTACATTAGTATGAACCAAATAATATAATATATTTCAACACCCCCCTGTATTACATTATTTTGTTATTGAAGACTTTAGTCTTCAATATAGTCTTCGTATTTTAAATCACTTTGCATTGTATACCTTCTTGATCAGGTTCTTTATCTTCTTACTTGTATTCACCATCAATGTCAATATTTATGCTTTTATATGCTATCACATTTTTATTTGATTCCTGTAGAAATATTTTCTCTTTGCCTTTGTCCTTCATATCACAAGTCTTCATCTTGATCTGGTTTCTTTTCTCTATCTTTGTTTTTGCTTTCGTCTAGGATAGTCAATTGTTAGATAGCCTTGTTGAACAAGGGACCTAATTACTTCTCTAGTCCACTTTTGTTTCTCCTATTCTTTGAATAACCTTCTTGCTTGTTCTTCATGCTTATATCCATTGTTAGCAAAGACTTTAGAAATAATATTTTGAAATAAATACTATAATCTGTATGTTAAAACCTTTTCAAATTTCTAGTAATATTCTTCCTTGTAATAACAAAAAGTATATGAATGTGATTCTTTTCCACAATATTTACAAGGATGTAAATTCCAACAATCAACTTTTTCATGTCCTCCTCTATTACAATAAGTGCATTTCAAATTTTCTTTTGTTGTTTTGAAAAACTTAATTTCATCTGTTTTCTTGATCATCTGATATAACCATTTGTGTATTGTTGAAGCAATTCTAGATGTGTTTATTTCATAAACCCGTAAGAAATTATCTTTTCCTACATGTTTTGCTATAATTTGAGAATGATCCTTGAGTTTATTCTCAATATTATAATTATCATCAAATTATTCTACCATATTATTGGAAGATGTCTTTATAGTATCTACTCTTGTCAAACTGTCAATCTATGATCCTCAAGAGTTCTTTTAAGCCATATTAGTTATTCTATTCTACTCGCATTTTATATATTGTTATTATATTTTTAATCAAGTATATCTCTAAGCCATGTTGATTCCTTGAATCCTCTATACTTAATAAGTTATTCCATTCTTCTTCTAAAGTAATATTCCTTGTAACTTGCTAGTCTTAAATGTGAAAGACAACTTTGATGAAATTTTCAAATATCTAAACCTTTGAGGTTGACTACCTTATGTCTCTTTAGTTTTTAATTGTCAAATAATACCTTTGAAGTAATTTCAGTTTTCAAAACTTCAATCTTTATGTCTCTTTACTTTTGAATGAGAGACTAAATATCAATGCAATTTTCAGTTTTTCAAAACCTATGTTGAATTTATTTTATCTCCAAAGTTCAATAATATAATCTCTTCAACTCTAAATTTCCCAATCCTATGTTGGTGTTGAATTCATTATAACTACAAATTTATAAATTTAAAAATTCTATAAAATATATTTACAAGTTCTATATTCCTAATTTGATGTAGGAAACCTTATTTCTCCAAACTTATCAAATTACAAATATTTCAAATTATTTTGTAAACTCAAATAATCAAATTACAAAAAATTAAATTAATTCTTTTAATTATTCAAATAATTTTTCAAATCTTCACAAATTTTTTTAAATACCACTAATCAAAATTCTAAGGTTTAAAATATTACTTCAATATCTTATCTCTCCAATAATCAAGCAAGTAAAATAACTTTTCTTTAACCTTAGAAAATAATAATTTCACCCAACCTTATAATTCCTATCTTGGGCATATAATCAATTTTAAAATAAAGTGAATTACCTCCAATATTGATACGTAAATTATCTTGGTATGGCACTCCTTTACTGCACATATGGAGCTCTTACTCCTTTTTGCCATACTCTTGCTTGCTTCAAAAAATGACTCTCTCTCCTCTCTGACTTGTCAACTATCCTCAAATTTTCAAGATGCTCAAATTAAATTCAAATGCATTCTCTATGTTGTACATAGACTTATTTTTGGCATTAATAAGTGCTCCTAGACATTGCACCTTCCTTTAATGGTGATCAACATTATGAATTTCAAGTGCCAAATGGCATCGAATATCCTTTTTGCACTTCAATAGTTGTGTATTCATTTAATGACTCATTCAAAAATGATTCTTCTTCCTCCAATGGCTTATGGCATTCCTCATTCCATGTACCAAGTGGTATGAACAATATTACAACATTCAACTAAACTTATGAATGATGATTACAACACTTCACACTCCTGGTAACGTTCTATTCTTCTTTGGTTACGTTCTTCTTCCTCTCTCAACACTTGGCCACTTGTGTAATGTCTTTTACCTTACTAATAAAGCAATGCAACATTGTCTCCTTTGCATTGAATGTTATAGATACCAACTATTTGCTTCTCCTTATGGTAGCTGTAAAACCTAAACATTTACTTTTCTTCCTATACCTTTTTGATGTCTGAATGGTGTCTCTTCTGTTGCTCACATTTCAAAACTTACAAGCGATAATCCTACTTCTCTTATGGTGAATCTCTACTCTTCAACGGTTCTTACTCATCTTCCTAGTATTGGTGGCTCCACCTTTCAATGGTGGCTCTCTAAAAATAGTGCTCTGTGGGTTCCTCCAAGATGGATCTTCATGGTAGCTCAACTTCAAACTGATGGATTTCCATGATGGCTTAACTTCAAATCGATGTGGTAGGAACCTAGGGTTCCTAGCACATAAAATGATAAATAAATAATAAATAGACCTAAAACTAAGAGAATCGCCTTTTGTATTGTCGGGAAGTCCCTTCAATAAATTGTATTATATTTCATATTCATGGATGATTGAATGATAAGTTCTTACAATGTTTTATACCCCTCTAGGGTTATAGGTGAAAGGTTGCAATGCTTCCTAACCCTAATCTTATAATAATATAATAAATAATATAATTAATTATTATATTATTTATTATTATATTATTTTATTATTATGACCATAGGATATAATATATTATTATTATTAAGATTATTAATTAATGTTAGGATAGGATCCTAACATTCCACCCTCCTTAAAACAAGATTTGTCCTCAAAGCTTGGAATTGTAGTGTGTAAGTATATGCTCTTCAAATATTCCACCTTGGAATAGTACTTGCTCTATGGTTTACTAAGGGAGTAGGTTAATTTGACTCCAATGGAGTAGTAAACTTTATACAATTCACCTTTAGCTCCTTTTGAACCTTAATAAAAAATTATCTCCTTTAATGAGTTCGAGCACCACCTCATAGACTGTGTAAATTAGAATGATTTCTTCCACCTTATACATTTTGGTATCATTGATCAATCTCGCAGTCAAGCACACAAGATGGAGAGATTTGGATCTCTCATCAATCTGGCACATAATGTTATCAGTGACGACTCCTCCTATTAAATGGATTAATGTGAGAATCTCCGTAGCAAATCCAACTGATACTTTGGAGACATCTAGGTATTCATGCCAACTCGACACGCATTTTTGCTTACACCACTCTGCTTCTTTGTTGAAAGCATCAAGCTAGATCTTCCACAAGTTTCTAAAGTACTGGAGCATGTCGCGTCCTTGAAGGTCACCAGCTTCATCTGCTAGCCCATTCACAGTATTGTACAAGCCAAGAAAGCAAACTTTTATGTGATCAGGCATGCCGTCCAATGTATTGAGATCCCACCTGGAAAATGCTTCATTGAGTAACATGGTGTCATCACGAGAACCATACTTATCATAAAGATCATCGAGAACAACAAGCAAGCAACCAATTTTTGCGAAGGCCATTCTACCTCTGCCATATTCAGGTTCAAACATGCTAGCCGCCATTGTGAAAAATATCTCAATATGCCTCTCGCGGGTGAATTTCAAATTCCTAAAACCACAATCTATCCACCACTTGTGCACTTGCTGGAGCTCCATTTGGTGTATAGGTTGCATTGCATTGAAGTCAACTTGAGCCAGCTCCACATATTTCTCATTGTTAACATATGGCAACCTGCAAATATTTGAGGGCACATTATACAAAGTCTTCCCTAAAAACACTTCATTTTCATGACCACAGATATCGATATAAGTTCTGTGAAACCCAAATTTCATTTTATACTTGACCTCTTCAACAAGAACTTTTCGGAAATGGTTTAGCTGCTTTAGATTTTGCTGCAAGTAAACTACGACAAAGGCTTGTGCTTCTTTCATTATTATTATTTTTTTCTTTTTTTCCGAAAATGCTACTTGTGAGCATTTGTAGAGGCTCAGCATGCCTTCGAGGTCTCTATGTGTTTTATCAAAAAAACTAAAGAACTCTCCATTCTCATCCATAAAATTTGAAATAACCTCTGAAGATACATCGTATTCATGCAGTCTCAGTATCCAAAATCCCAAAGTTGTGTCATTGATATTCGCAATAGTATCATGTCTTCCCCTTCCTATTCCTTTTGACGTCCAATGTATGTATATATAATCCAATGCATCCTTGGTTTCCCTTTCGAAATGGCGACCGATTCCTAGGCGTTCAACGGTGTCAATGGCATGAAGACGTTCACGGAGATCACAAGGATAAAAGCCAGGTACATGGTCTCCAAAGATTCTGACGATAGATGCTATAAAATCCAGGCATCTTTCATCTCGTGTGTGCATAAATGCACAAGATGTGGATGCTGGTGAGCCTGCTATAGATCCATATTTGGAGAGAAGATCCATAATTTTTTTCCAATCGACAAATTCGTGCAGGCCCTCCAAGTAAAAAAGAAACGACGTAGGTAGACTGTGTAAGGCCGAAATGTTAATCCCTTTTAGTTGATCCTTCCTCATTGCAAATATTCTCTTGATAAAAAATGGTTCATGGGAAATACCCAGACTTAAACTATGAGCCTCTTTCAACATAGAAGCAAATAAAATGACAAATCCAAGTGGCATATTGCAATCCTTCGCTTCATTGAACTGTTGAGTCTGGTTGTTAACAAAGTCTATGCCTTTATGCACTTGGGTTCCCTAAACTCTCCATATTTTGAGGGTAATGATAGATGCAAGAGTACAAAGAAGTCTATCATATAGTAAATAAAAATATTCTTCCCCCAAGAACCATCAGTTAACTGATTGGAGACAACCCATTGTAGTGTTTGTGGAAACTACGATTGGGAAGAGTTGTGAATGGCGGGTATTCGTGCAACCCAGGCAGTATCATATGTAGATGGGCTTTATGTTCCCCTTCCCCATGGAGTGGAACATGTTTTTGATATCATATATCAACGTCTGCATACTCATATAGTCTGGAAATGACTGTGATATTGAACACAATTCATGAGTGACATATCCAAAATAAGTTGTATGAAAAAGCTCCTTCTTTCCAGATGTAAACTGGTTGTACATTTTGATTTTTTTGCAAGCCAGTTTATAGTAAAACTATAATTATGTTGCCCTGCAAGTTTTAATCCATGATTGGAGAGGAGACCACAACTATATTTTTATGTTAGGAGAGAAGAGGAGGTGGCCATGGTGGAGGGCGTATAGATGAGAGCAATGCACTACCCCATAAAACCAACAGATAATCAACATTTTGTATTTCCATCATGGTGGTTTTATTTTTGAAATTTACAGAAACTTTTGTATCTTCCTCTGTTTTAATGAGATTTTTCAAAAAAACATTGTAAACATCCTTGGAGATACCTTTGAACAAATTTGTTTGCTGAATTAGGGTGATTTTAAATTTATTTCTGCCTTGATGGCTGACCGAATGCAGATTTGTAAAACAATACTTTTGGAAGACTTTATCTTTATGCAATTTTTTCATAAAAATATTTGTAATTTTAGGGATTTCATTAAATTTTTTTGGGAATGCATTCCAAACTATTTGAAAGTCTATGGCTTTGGGCTTTTTCAAAAAAATTAATTTAGGGTTTGGAATATTTTTGGGAAGTGCAATGAGTACCCTCTAGGATTCCATGGCAATGGGCTCCTCCTCCACCTCATATTCCATGGCTATGGGCTCCTCTTCTTCCTGGGATTCCATGGCTAGGGTCTCCTCTTGCATTTCCATTAAATATTGTATAATACGATCAGAACGTTCCATTTGTTTATTTTGTTTTTGTTCAATCATTCTTCTAATGTCTGCAATGTCATTTTTTATTCCTTTGATATTTATGTCCCATATGGTTGGATCCATATGGCTCTGATACCATATGGTAGGAACCTAGGGTTCCTAGCACATAAAATGATAAATAAATAATAAATAGACCTAAAACTAAGAGAATCACCTTTTGTATTGTCGGGAAGTCCCTTCAATAAATTGTATTATATTTCATATTCATGGATGATTGAATGATAAGTTCTTACAATGTTTTATACCCCTCTAGGGTTATAGGTGAAAGGTTGCAATGCTTCCTAACCCTAATCTTATAATAATATAATAAATAATATAATTAATTATTATATTATTTATTATTATATTATTTTATTATTATGACCATAGGATATAATATATTATTATTATTAAGATTATTAATTAATGTTAGGATAGGATCCTAACACGATGACTCTCCTTCTCTTGCTCGATGGTTCCTCCACTGACTTGGTGGCTTCTCCTTTCACGTTTGGTGGCTGCTACTCCTTCATTATTTGGCTTCCACTCTTGAACCTACAACACTTCTCCTTAACTCAACTTGATGTTGTTTAGCTTCTCCACTATGTGAGCTGATTCATTGGCTTTATTTAATACTACTTTTCCAAGTGCTTATGCTCCTCCTTTGGCACTCACTTTTTTGACTTTTAGTTCTGAAATTTGTGCAGGTTTTGAAGATGTTATTCTTCCTTCAAGAGCTCAAACTTAACTTCCTTTAAAACCTATAAACTTTACACAATATTTGAGTGCTCCTTTGTGTAGACACCTAAAACACATCATTTTGAGTATGGTCCCTGATTTTGACCATCCTTGTGTTAGATGATCTCTACTACAGACCATCATACATAGAGATGGCCTCTATATGATTGATGTGTGGCTTGTGTGGTTGCTACCTACTGAAATGCTGATATCATATTAGGGTTATGCACTTTTAGTTTTTTGAAACAAAAATGTTTTTTACTTAGAAATCTAAAAATAAAACATCATTTTTATGAATTAATAAAAATACATTGAATGCTCTATGATTGCATTTAATTTTTACATGAAATAAAATGAACCCACACACACCACACACTATCTTAAACATCGACGAGTTGGATTTCATCACCAACCGTCGATCAAGACCAACAATAGTGGGTTTCATCTTCACCCCATTGGCTTACATATTATTATTTTGTACCCTACTTTTTGCCAAGGCCAATACAAGAACTATCATAGTGAGGACTGGTAGGACCTAGGATCCCTCATCGGGTTTGGACTTCATCACCAAACCTTGGTGGGTTTCATGGCTTGGACTTCATCACCAAGTCTGTGTGTGAGAGCATACAGGTGAAAACCCTTAAACTGAGTTAATGTCATAAAAAAGGAAAAAACATGAACAAGAAATAACTAGCAATAATACATCAAAACACATAAGACAACGTAGGAATTCACAAAGAAAAAATTAAAAGAGATAAACACCTTGTATGCTTTAATTGTTTAATTTCTATTTTACGTAATCAAGACAACATGGTAACTATGTGTAGCCAAGATTAGCCATGATCCAATGAGGAAAACAACTTACAAGGAGATCCTAAACATCTTTGCTATAGTCCTAAGGACCTAATCCTTCCACCATAGTACCATTATAGTCATCGTGAGACTAATTCCTCACATATAGGATGAGACCACCAATGTACCTTTGCCAAGGGAACACCTATGGATTCTCCACATGATTGAGTAGATGATATTGTTAGCCAACATTGATATCATGCTACAACTAAACATTATCAGTCCATTGAGGGTCCTACTAGAGCAGTATGAATTTATGTCCCCACTCGATCTACACACCCATCTAAACATGAGCCAAATTACATACCTTTACCCAACTCGGATGGGTGAGCTACTCCACCTGATTAGCCTTGGGTAAGTTAGAAGTTTGATGACTTAGATAGGTATGGTCTGCATCATACTCATAAAGCTAACTCTTCCATTCACACTCATTTTGAGGATTATGAAGATCTAGTTCATCCCATTCCTGCTCATGGAGAGTGTTCCACATGAATACATCATATCCCTGCTCTGTCTTAGTGTGAAGACTTCATTCCTAGATTTTAATATCATTTTAATGTAGCTTCCATCGATCGAGGGAAATTGGTTGCTACTTCCATTGCACCTACAAAATAGATCAAATTACCCGTGTCAACATACGTGCTCAATGACCTGACACTACCGATCAGGTAGACCCAACACCTAGGTCAAATAATAGTCAATGAGAGCAACTACACCAACAACGGTTGGATAGGTTGCAAAGAGACCAAGATCACCTAGAGTAGGAGTGAGAGAACCTAGAACATGAGCGAGAATTCTTAGAATAAAATCACATAGAACAACAAAGAATGTGCCACAAAAGGTTGCATGAGCAAAGATATTATAGGGTAGCTTATGACAAAGTCCCTATACCTAGTACTTATAGGCCACAAACCAATCAAATGTTTCCTCCAAAACATCATGAATTACCTCCTAGGCAAGCAAAATTTTACCCTCCTCACGCATCCACATATCATCATAGACCATGATAGCATCCACTGCTAGATCATCAAGACTATGAAACCTGTGAGGACCTAGAACCAGAATATCAGGTTCAAAGATACCTTGAGTTGCTCTGCGAAGACATGGTTGATGAATATGTTCAACCACCTTGTTCTAACAAGAATCTTCCACCTCCCCCTCCTAGAAGACCAATCCAAGAATATGAAATCATATCATATCATGCTTATAAGGTCCTCGCAAAGCATATTAAAATACTAGAGAAGCAAGGGGCGGGCTATCAAAAACCTACACTAAATATATTTTGAGTATTACATTATTTGGTCTAATGTATGTGTCACCTTATGAAAGTGTAATGTGTCAAAAGAGAGAGGAATATGAAGAGTCACATTGATATGTGGCATGTTGAGAGCTTATCTTAATGACAAGAATGTGAAAGGTTGCATTTCTCGGATTTGTAGGGGAGAGCAACAGTTTGAGGACTGAAAAGTCATGTATTGTATTATATTGGAGATAACTCTCCATTGTTGTATCATACCTTGAATATGGAAGAATAATATAGTGAAGATCTATCTTTTTGTGATATAAATTTGTGTCTATCTTGATGTGTGTCCTTTTGTGATGTTATGTTTCAATGCATAATATTATGATCTTGATTAATGTTTTTTTAACATCAAATAGTGTCATGTTCCAACATGGTATCAGAGCTATGGTGAAAGAGCTATGGAGGAGTGAATGAGTGTTTTTGGGACAATCATCACCATCCGATGACATACCCATTTGAAAGTAGAGAAAATATTTTGGCAAATAATTTGTCAAATTTTGAGAAAGAAAATTTTGAAGACTTCAAGACATTGAGAATCTTGAAGAATAGACCAGCAAATTGAAGAAAGGCTTGACAACAAAAGAAGACAAGTTCCAAGAAGAATTTGTAAAGTTAAAAAGGCTAAAAAATTTAGTATTTTGTAATAGCCATTTGGACAGCTAAAAGAAACATATTGGGCAGCATTAGTAGCTACAAATTCTGAAAAGTTTTGGCAGCATTTGAAGGAAGATAATTGCTACAAATTATAAAAACATTTGGACAACAAGCAAGTTGATATTTGGATAGCATTTCAAGGAGATTTAGAGCTGAATTTTTACAAGTTTGTGAATAGCATTTTGAAGGAGAAAAGGATAGAAGTTTGTACAAAAAAATTGAGAAGCCATCAGGCAAAAGAAAGTGAATAAATAAAGAGAAGTAGCAAAGAAGAGCTTGGATAAGCGCTCGTTACGAAGCTCATGAAAAACAAGATTAGAGGACAGTCAGATTGGAAGGCAAGTATTATTTTCAGAATTTAAGTGTCATAGAAGACATCAAGAAAAACAAGTTTGATGAAAACAAGTTACAACAAGATTAAGAATGCAGGGTAGCAAGATTCAAGAAGAGTACATAGTAGGCTGAAAAATCAGCACCATAGTGTCATCTAAAGGAAGAAAATATTGGAAAGCAAAGAACCATATTAGAAGTGATAACATTCTAAGCACTTGGGAAGTGAAGCACCATAGTGTTAAAAGAATTTGGAAGTGAAAATAAAGCATCGTTCTACCTAGCATCATTTGGAAATGCAAGTGTCACTAAGGAACACAAGCACCACAAGCATCAGGGAATAGAATTGTGAATGCCATCGACCCAGGAATAAAATGCCAGTGCCATATCTATTCTAGCTGGAATGGAAATACCTACGTAATATTCTTTCATATGCAACCATTTAATATGAATTGAAGAATCACTGTGAGAGAAGTCTAAAGTCGAGTCAAGCAGAGAAGCAAAGCCACAACTAACCAAGCAAGAAAATGATACATAGGTAATCCGTAGGAAAAAAAGTTATGAAACAACTTGTGAAGCACATAAAGCACCTCAAGGAAGCATTATCAAGTTTGAAATACCATTTTTAAGTAATTAAAATCATTACATCACCCAAAGAACCATGAAAACACAACATTTATGAAAATGTCTTATGGGAAACACATTTTTTAAGATGCTCATCAGTGAACATCAAGGGAATTCAAATTTAGAAGTCAGAGAATAGTAAACTCCTTAAGTGCCAAGTTTGATTGAAAATGAAGGTCACTTGAGAAATCATCACAAGCCAAGGTATATTAGTGTTTATTAATTAATATTTGAATTTTGAATGGTTTCTACAGTTAAGAGAAAGAGTGTATATACCACTTGGCATCTTGTAAGGGAGGCTCAAACCATCGGAAGAGCATATGAAATATTTTTGAAAGCACCATCAGAGTTTATAGGACCACCAAAGCTCAAGGAAGAGCTACAACAACACAATAGGAGGAAATTTTTGAACGAAGGGAGTTATAAGTTAAAAAAAAAAATTAAGAGCATAAATTAAAAAAGGGAAAAAAGAAAAAGGAAATTTAAGTTTTTGAAATTTGTTTTACTTTAAAGTAGGGAGATAAAAGGTTTTCCACTTTAAAGGTTGACAAAAATTAAAAAAAGGAATTTAAGTTTTTTTCTTGCATTGTTTTATTTTTTGGAGGTAAAAGGTTTTCTACCTCAAAGGAAAATTAAATCAAAGGGGGAAAGAACATTAAAAAATTCCAAAAAACAAGAAACACAATTTTTTAAAAACATTTGTTCAAGAAGCCAAAGAAGATGAAAAAGATGTGTCAGACAAAGTGTGGAAAGATTTACATTCCATTATTGAAGAAGCCAAAAAAGGAGAATATTTATTACTTCAACAATGCATGCAAGAGAGTTCTGAGGTGTATACCAATTGGTTCGACCAAACCCCGTAAGGGGGGTGAAGGTCCAAGGTTTAAATATCGGGCCTCGTCGGACTGAACACTTGTCCCTTTCCTAGTGCTTTCAATGGCGTAAAAACTTTAAAATGATTGTAGCATGGTGGTTATAGGGGTGGACTGTGTGAAGATATGTGAGGCAGATTTCGAGGCAGACAATGCAGAATACTATGGTAGCCATAAAAGCTAGACAGAATACCCAAATTCATGGCGGCTATCGATTCCACTATGTAAATTAAAAAAAAACAATGCATGCAAGAAATAATGATGCTAATGATAGTAATGAATATTTTGTCACCATACCTATTGTTTTATGGAAAGTAATATACAAAGGGATAATTACCCTTAATGTTTCCAAAATCAAAGCACAAGGAAACAAGCCATTGATGAAGGATGTTGTTTGTGACACTAATGATTTGAAGCCCATGATGATGGATAATTGTTGTGATACTAATTATTTGAAGCCCATGATGATGGATAAATGTTGTGATACTAATGATATTTGTGAGCAAGAAAAATATGCATGTTGTGGTGCAAATGACTTGCACATGGTTCGTGATTGTTTAGAGAGAGCCTATGCCATCATAATTGATGAGGACATAGACTCAAATGATGACAAAAATAGTGATGCTCAAATTTATATTGAGCAATGTAATGATGTTTTTGGCCATTTTGAGAAGCACACTAAGGGAATTGGTTCCAAATTGCTACAAAAAATGGGCTACAAATAGAAAGGCTTGGGAAAGCATGAACAAGGCATGAAAGAACCATTTGTACCAATAATAATACCAAAATGTGAAGGTCTTGGGTACACAAGACAGGTGAATCAAAATGATTCAAGTACAAAATTTGTAACAGGTAATAGTGATAGCAAATTAATGATAGAAAACATATATAAGCATTGTGGTAAATATGGTCATAGGATAGAGAAATGTTGGAATCTCTATTCTTGTAAATTTTTTGGAGGACATAACCATTCACACATGTTTTGTCTACAAAAGAAAAGAAAATAATGTAGATTAAAAATGAATTATGGATGGATTGATATGAATGCTTGGGATAAGCTAAAAGGAATGTTGTATGGTTTATTCAAAAGGAAACCAAGTGTGATTCAAAGTTGCTAATATATAGAGATAGTGGCACATAGAGAATGAAGATAATTTTGATGAAGGGGGAATGTGTAATCATCAAAAATTATAAAATATTTTTTACCAAATAATGTACTAAAGGGGGATGTTGTGAGTATTACATTATTTGGTCTAATGTATGTGTCACCTTGTGAAAGTGCAATGTATCAAAAGAAAGAGTATGAAGAGTCACATTGACATGTGGCATGTTGAGAGCTTGCATTAATGACAAGAATGTGAAAGGTTGCATTTCTTGGATTTGTAGGGGAGAACAACGTTTTGAGGACTAAAAAGTCATGTATTGTATTATATTAGATATAAATCTCCATTGTTGTATCATACCTTGAATATGGAAGAATAATACAGTGAATATCTCTCTTTTTTGTGATATACATTTGTGTCTATCTTGATGTGTGTCCTTATTGTGATGTTGTTATGTTTCAATGCATAATATTATAATCCTGGTTAATGTTTTGTTAACATGAATTAGTGTCATATTCCAAAAAAATCAAATATGCAATAAACCCCTCCACCCATCAGTTTTGTGTCCTCCCTATCCTGAATATTTTGAGATGCCAAAATTAGACAAGTTTAAGGGAGATGAAGATGCACAAGAGCATGTGAAAAATTTCATGAACTTGTATTTTTAGTTACAATAGGATGATGCCTTACTATTGAGGACCTTCTTGATTAACCTCTCGGGATTAGTCCTAGAGTGGCACAATCACTTACCTAGGCATAGCATCTACAACTTTGAGTAGCTGGAAAATGCTTTCTTAGAACACTTCTCATTTGGCATCAAGAAGAAGGCCAATTTGAGTGATTTGGATAACCTTAAATAGTTTTATGATGAGACAGTCATTGATTATAGAAATAGGTGGAGGAGAGTAATTTCAATGTTACATTTTACTCTACCTATAAAGGAATTGACTTGAATGTTTACCAAAAGTTTCTTGAAGCATATTTTCTACTTTCACTGTTACAGTAATATCAAACATTCGAAGAGGCTTTGGATCAAGCCAAAGTCATAGAGGACATAAAGGTTCAAGAGGGGAATATCAAAATCCAAAATAAGTGGAATAAAAACCCTAGAGGCAACCAACCACAACAAAAATAAGATTTGATTAATTAGGTTGTCCTTAGTGTCCCTTAGCCTGAAAAGCAGACAATGCCATAACAGGCTAACCATCAGGTGCAATCCCTCCTGCACAATATACCACTCAAAATTGGGACAATCATGTGCCAAACATGCAATGCTGCATGCATTGCACTTATACACCATTGCTCGAGCCTATGGGAAACCTCTTCAATCAACTATGCAAGGCTAAGACCATTACCTTACTAAAGATTCACAATCTTGAGAGGATCAATATTGTGCATATCATCGACAAAAGGGTCATGATATCCAAGTGTGCTATGCATTCAAAAATCTAGTACAAGATATGTTGGATAAAAATAAATTACAAATTGACAATCCTCTCACCCTTGATAATCAATAGATGGGTATTTTCAAGGATCTCTTTCCCACCCATGAGGTCAAGGATGATCAAATTAGGCAAGTGAATGAAGTCCATACGACCCCACCTGATCAGGGTTTCATTAGTATGGTTAACATTGTGATGAGAAATCATAGATATGAGCAAGTTGCACCACCTGCAATTCTCATTAACACTCCCTCTATGTCACAAGTACTTTTCACCCCAAAAATTAATTCAAGGTCCACCACACATCTAGTGGTGATAATTAGAAGTAGGATTACTCAAATCCTACACATGAAATTTGCTAAAATTTCCATTTAAAAGCTCATTCAGCAATCACCGAGACATCGTAAATCTCTAATAGAGATTTTAAAATAAATTGAGCTACAACCCCAAGACCCAAATGCTTTCACCAAGTTTGTGGGATATATTTGAACATCCAATGATTCTATTATAAAATTATAGGATCATGAGACCAAACCCATTTCCACCAATATATTGGATCCTCCCCTACACATCATTGCTTGCATTAACAGGATTCCCTACAAGCAGGTATTTATCGACATGGGCTCATCAATAAATATCATCACCATGGCTGCCCTTAATATTATCCATATCCTAGATTCACACATCATCACATCCACCTTTACCTTGAGAGCATTCAATGATGCTCTTTGCTCTAAAATTGACATCATAGTCCTCCTGATCTAGGTTGGACTAAAAATAATCTCAGTCTTGTGCCATGTCATACAAGGTGCAATGCAATATAATATATTTGAAGAACACAAGCTTATACTGAGAGGGGGGGTGAACAGTATAAGACCTATTTTTACTTTCTCTATTTAACTTCAACTTCTCAAAGCAATGAACCAATAGCAATATCAAAGAAATGCATAAAGCAACACATAATGAGACACCAATTTTAACATGGTTCACCCAACATGGGTTACATCCACAAAACTTTTCTCTAAAAAGCTTTCTCAAAGTTCTTTGGGAATCCTTCCCAATTACAATGTTTATGAGCCTCAGCCCAAAGGAGAATCCTTCCCCTCCTCACGAATTTATGAGCCTCCTACCCAAAGGAGAATCCTTCCCCTCCTCATGAATTTATGAGCCTCCTACCCAAAGGAGAATTCTTCCCCTCAGCTCTAGAAATGATACATCAGAAGATCACCTGCCTCTTATTTCGCTAGCACGTGGAACTCCTTTCCACAGAAGACCTCCTGTCCTCAATGCTCAGCCTCAAGAGACCTCTGTCCTCACTGATCACCTCCATAGCAACTCATCAACCTATACTAAACACAGTCAGTCGGTCCAGCACAAGTCTTCCTCACTCTGTCAGATCTGTCCCAAGCTCAACTCATAAAGTTTGAACAAATCAATCTCTGCTGCACACAAGCCTTCTCAAATACTTGTCAAAACTGTCCTCAGGTTCTTCTCAAAGAACCATTTCAACTCTGTCCTCAAGTCCTCTACTAGGACCTATCCAAATCAGCTCAGAAGTCCTCCCTAGAACTTGTTCAAATCAGCTCACAAGTCCTCACTAGAACCTGTCCAAATCAGCTCACAAGTTCATCAAGAAAAACTTGCTTAGCATGAACCCACAAAGAGAATTGTTAGAGACCCAATGTGATTCATCAACCTCATAGAAGCATAAAGAGAATTGTTAGAGACTCAATATGTTCTATACTTAACTCCCAATATCAATATCAAATCTCATAGAAACATAAAGAGAATTGTTAGAGACTCAATATGTTCTATACTTAACTCCCAATCTCAATCTCAACTCAATCTCAATCTCAAAAGAATAAGATAGATATAGTATGCATTTATCAAGAACATGAAACACAACCCAACAATTGCCAACCATGCAATATCTCATATAACAATGATACTCATGTTCTTTCCACAACCAATATATTTTCTCAACTAATTAGGGCTTTAACAACAATGCTTATAGACAAGGTTTAACCAACATCATTCAACTCAATCATTAACCTTGAAGCATTCACCCAATAACTACATGAAAAGGAAACTAGTAGACATAATTTTCCCTACAAAGATATTTGAACAAAACAACCACCAACATAAATCATCAATGCAAAGAATAACTTGCTCAAATCAATCTCAATGGAGTAAGCCCAAATCATGTATCAAGTAAAGCATTAACTTGATCAAAACAACCTCTATGGAAGCAACTCAACCATCAATCTAAAAAAAACCAACTAAGGGTTTCACCAACTCAAAGCAAGTAGTAAGACTTACTAACATAAACCCTAGTGCAAAAATGCTTCCTCTTCCTCAACCAGAATTATGCATTCACACAAAAAACTCATCAATGATTTTAATGCATAAACAATCTTCAATATCCAGAAAATGGGATTTACACCAACAAGAATATCTAGTAGACAACCTTTTCACTCCAAACTCAATTTCAGAAAATACACCATCAACAATATACATGGAAGAAGTTGCCCATACCTTTGTTTGAGGAAGAAGAGAATAGTTCTTCAACCTGTTACCAACACCACCCTCAACTTTGCCACCAAGTTAGGGTTAGATCATAAAAGTAACCACACAAATATTTATTCCATAAAACGCCTTATGACTCCAATCCTTAGAAGTCAACTACCAAAAATATAAAGCACACAAACAATATATCCTTTTACACCTTATTTCTCTAAATTAATTAAACCATGCTCAAGGAATAATAGCTTCTAAGCAAATATCACTCAACAATCAAGCCAAAAATCTCAACCACACACTATCAACCTTATATCTCCAAAAAAACATTTAATCTCAAAAATAATTTTAAATAAATCTGCCCAACCACTTCTTTAAAAAAATGCAGATTTTATTTAAAAAACCTTACCAAAAAAATGCTTCCAAAAATCGCGGGTTAACAATGCCTCCGAAAAAAATTGGAATGCAAAAACTCTTCTCACACTCCACGGTGGGAGTCGAACGCTTGACCTCCCTTCAAGCGCCTTCGTAGAATAGTCATTGCCACTAGGCCAATGGTGCTATTTTGAAGGCTAGCAAGAGTCTCCTTCTCATTAACCCTTTGGTGGCAGATAAACGTGGCAAAAAATGATAGCCGTAGCTTTTACTTCCCAACCTTTGTGCAATTCAAATTTGTTTAACACCATTGCTTTGGACTATAGGTTATGGCTTATATAGCCAAACTTCCATGCTATGCACGACGTCGATGGGAGGATAATTCAAAATTTTCGAATTAATATTATTTTGGTGCCTTCGAAACAACTTTAGGGTTTATGAAACCCTTTTTATTATTTAAAAAATAATCAAAGGTCTTTTAGACCTTAGACCTTAGGTGGAGAACCCATTAAATTATTAAAATAATTTAATCACTAAATCAAATAAATAATTAATTAAAAAAACCTTAAAAAGGTTTTATTAATTAAGTTATTTAATTAATAAGTGTCTCTAGCCTTTGCATTAAGCTGAGAGTGGTTTTGAGAAAAACCCTTAATGCATCCACCTGGTTTTAATAAAAACCCTTAAACCTGCCATGGTTTTGATAAAAACCTTTTCATCTGCCACATGGAATCTCTCCAAAATATTCTAGAAAATATTCTTTGGAATCTTCAACCTTTGAAGCCAATAAATCCTATTGACATTAATGCCAGTTCCTTTTGACATCAATGACAACTCATAGATACGAAGCTAGGATCTCAAACCCAAAATTGCCAACAATCTCCCCCTTTGTCATTGATGGCAAACCATGCTTCTCAACAACACTGAAACTCAAAATTGCTGTATAGAAATCAGCTCCCCTTGACTTGAGGCTCTCCCCCTTACTCATATCTCTCACCATTTGTCATCAATGGCAAAGGGTCACCTTTGGGGCTTGGGAATAAGAATGAGCCTCTTAGCTTAGTCCCTCCCCCACCTCCTGTTGAGGTGATTAATTCCGGGGTGGGAGTAAAACTCCCATTAGGCACTGATCTTCATCAGTGTCTATAGCTGCCTTACCATGTCTTCTCTTGTTCTCCTTGTCCATATTCCTGTTCCTATTCATGTCATTGTTGATGTTCTTGTTATCATTCCTGTTCTTATCCATGTCTTGATTCTTGTGCCTGTTCATACCCATGTTCCTATTCTTGTACCTTGGAATTTTAGCTCTACACTGTCTAGCTATGTGACCTTCATTGTTGCACTTATAACAACTAACAATGTTATTTCTTTGAGGCATACCTGATATTTGACTCCATATGTTCTGACCAACCCTATTCCTATTATTAGCCTTGCAATAAACAACCTTGTGCCCAAAATGTTTACAAGAGTAGCAATACCCTTGAAAGAAATTACCACCTCTGAATCTGTCATTTACCTTCCTCACTTGAGTCATGCAATGTGAAGCCATGTGACCAAACTTGTGACAAGCAAAACATCTACCATTAAACTTTCCTTGATTTGACCTCTTAGGTCCTGTAAAATTTCTCCCCTTTTTTTGATTCCTGTTTTTTGATTCTATGCATCTATCACTCAAGGACTCTTTTTTTGAAGTACTTTCCTCATCAGAACTCTCTTCCTTTTAGAATCTCTTACTAGATTCCCACAGAGTCACCAACTTTGTTCCATGTGTTTCTTACCAAAACCAAGACCTATTTTATCTATTGTCCTTCTTTGATCTTTGATGATTGACTTTACCTTTTTGGTGCTATCTTCAAACCTGTAAAGCTTCTCCTTGTACTCTTTAGTTTCCTCTTTCAAGGAAGTCACTTTCTGTTCCAACTCTCTACACTCAAGAACCTTAGACTCTAACTTATCCTTAAGTTTCTGTGTCTTAGCTATAGAGAAGTCAAGACTTTCTATAAGCTCATCTCTCTTAATACAACATTCATCCAATTTATCATTGAGTCTAGAATTCTTCTTTCTTTCCTTTTTCAAAGCACTAAGAGCACTAACAAGTTCAGCTTCAAGATCTACTTCACCATCCTCTATAACTTCCTCTATTTGTTTGCCTTTTGAAACATCAATGACTTTTTTATATTTCTTATCACTAGAGGTGCTACCCTTTTCTAAAGCCATACAAAGATCTTCCTCACAATTTTTTGAAGCATCCTCATACATAGTATAACTAGAAATCAATCCATAATTTGTGAAATCATCATCAAGATGTCCAAAATTTCCACATA
Source organism: Wollemia nobilis (assembly GCA_028583015.1). Taxonomy (NCBI): domain Eukaryota; kingdom Viridiplantae; phylum Streptophyta; class Pinopsida; order Araucariales; family Araucariaceae; genus Wollemia; species Wollemia nobilis. The sequence continues at coordinate 4,627,396 of JAQPPZ010000363.1, forward strand.
TAAAACATTTCATAAGGACAAATCTATGTTTCTTTTCTTATCCTTTTTCTGTTAGGAACAACATCTCATTTCCAACATCACTTGAAGAACTTTCAATATCACTACTAGAACACTTACTTGCCTTGTCTAGGTAGAAAATTTTCTTGTGTTTGTGAAAGTACCTCTTTCCTTGATTGCTTTGCTCATATTTATTCTTCCTTTGATGCCTGTGCCTTTCAGAATCCTTGCTCTTATAATCTTGTTTATCTTCATCACTTTCATCCTTGGTAGTAGTACAGTTAGTAGCATAATGACCAAACTTTCCACAATTGAAACACTTGACATATTTCATACCTTTGTGATTTCTTGAGAACTTGCCCTTCTTGCTGTAATATGCCTCTTCATCACTAGAAGACTCATCACTATCTTGAAGCTCTTTACCCTTGGATTTCTTGGTAGCCTTGAAAGTTGCCTCCTTCTTAACATCAACCTTCACTTGAGTTCTCAACTCAAATGCTGTAAGTATACTATGAAGCTCATCCTTTTTCAACTTATCCAAATCCTTAGCTTCCTCAATAGCAAAAATCTTTTCACTAAATCTATTTGGAAGAGACCTCAAATATTATCACAAATATCATTTTCAGCAAGCTCAAGACCTAGTTCCTTCATAGAGTTAACAATCTCATCCATACGAAGCATATAGTCACTAATATTTTATTCATCATTCATCTTGAGTTGTTCAAACATACCTTTGAAGTGTCTCAACTTGGCCTTTCAAACATTTGCATCACCTGTATGAACCACCTTCAATTGTTTCCATATTTCACTAGCTGTCTTGTAGTGAATCACCTTGGTAAGATCTGCCTTCTATAAACCCTTCAGGATTACATTCATTGCCTTTGAATTGCTATGATGTAGGAGCCTCTCTTCCTTAGTAGAAGGACCATGCTCATGAATGGTATACTCATCCTCAATCACTTCCCAAACTTCATTTCCAAGAGCCATAAGATGAACCTTCATCCTAGCACTCCAAAGCCCAAAATATGCCCCATCAAGAATAGGTGCTGCATTACCACTTGTAGATTCCATTGTGTTCTTTACAATCTTTTCCTTCAAGTTGTTAAACTTTTTGAAGGAACCCGCTCTGATACCAATTGAAGAACACAAGCTTATACTGAGAGGGGGGGGTGAACAGTATAAGACCTATTTTTACTTTCTCTATTTAACTTCAACTTCTCAAAGTAATGAACCAATAGCAATATCAAAGAAATGCATAAAGCAACACACAATGAGACACTAATTTTAACGTGGTTCACCCAACATGGGTTACATCCACAAAAATTTTCTCTAAAAAGCTTTCTCAAATTTCTTTGGGAATCCTTCCCAATTACAATGTTTATGAGCCTCAACCCAAAGGAGAATCCTTCCCCTCCTCACGAATTTATGAGCCTCCTGCCAAAAGGAGAATCCTTACCCTCCTCACGAATTTATGAGCCTCCTGCCCAAAGGAGAATTCTTCCCCTCAGCTCTAGAAATGATACATCAGAAGATCACCTGCCTCTTATTTCGCTAGCACGTGGAACTCCTTTTCACATAAGACCTCCTATCCTCAATGCTCAGCCTCAAGAGACCTCTATCCTCACTGATCACCTCCAAAACAACTCATCAACCTGTACTAAACACAGTCAATCGGTCTAGCATAAGTCTTCCTCACTCTGTCAGATCTATCCCAAGCTCAACTCATAAAGCTTGAACAAATCAATCTTTGCTGCACACAAGACTTCTCAAAGACTTTTCAAAATTGTCCTTAGGTTCTTCTCAAAGAATCACTTCAACTCTGTCCTCAAGTCCTCTGCTAGGACCTGTCCAAATCAGCTCATAAGTCCTCCCTAGAACTTGTTCAAATCAGCTCACAAGTCCTCACTAGAACATGTCCAAATCAGCTCACAAGTTCATCAAGAAAAACTTGCTTAGAATGAACCCACAAAGAGAATTGTTAAAGACCCAATGTGATTCATCAACCTCATAGAAGCATAAAGAGAATTGTTAGAGACTCAATATGTTCTATACTTAACTCCCAATCTCAATATCAAATCTCATAGAAACATAAAGAGAATTGTTAGAGACTCAATATGTTCTATACTTAACTCCCAATCTCAATCTCAACTCAATCTCAATCTCAAAAGAATAATATAGATGTAGTATGCTTTTCTCAAGAACATGAAACACAACCCAACAATTTCCAACCATGCAATATCTCATATAACAATGATACTCATGTTCTTTCCACAACCAATATCTTTTCTCAATCAATTAGGGATTTAACAACAATGCTTATAGACAAGGTTTAACCAACATCATTCAACTCAATCATTAACCTTGAAGCATTCACCCAATCACTACATGAAAAGGAAACTAGTAGACATCCTTTTCCCTCCAAATATATTTGAACAAAACAGCCATCAACATAAATCACCAATACAAAGAATAACTTGCTCAAATCAATCTCAATGGAGTAAGCCCAAATCATGTATCAAGTAAAGCATTAACTTGATCAAAACAACCTCTATGGAAGCAACTCAACCATCAATCTCAAAACAGCCAACTAAGGGTTTCACCAACTCAAAGCAAGTAGCAAGACTTACTAACATAAACCCTAGTGCAAAAATGCTTCCTCTTCCTCAACTAGAATTATGCATTCACCCAAAAAACTCATCAATGATTTTAATGCATAAACAATATTCAATATCTAGAAAATGGGATTTACACCAACAAGAATACCTAGTAGACAACCTTTTCACTCCAAACTCAATTTTAGAAAATACACCATCAACAATATACATGTAAGAAGTTGCCCATACCTTTGTTTGAGGAAGAAGAGAATAGTTCTTCAACCTGTTACCAACACCACCCTCAACTTTGCCACCAAGTTAGGGTTAGATCATAAAAGTAACCACAAAAATATTTATTCCATAAAACACCTTATGACTCCAATCCTTAGAATTCAACTACCAAAAATATAAAGCACACAAACAATATATCCTTTTACACCTTATTTCTCTAAATTAATTAAACCATGCTCAAGGAATAATAGCTTCTAAGCAAATCTCACTCAACAATCGAGCCAAAAATATGAACCATACACTATCAACCTTATATCTCCAAAAAAGCATTTAACCTCAAAAATAATTTTAAATAAATCTGCCCAACCACTTCTTCTTTAACAAAATGCAGATTTTATTTAAAAAACCTTACCAAAAAAATGCTTTCGAAAATCGTGGGTCAACAGTGCCTCCAAAAAAATTGGAGCGCAAAAACTCTTCTCACACTCCATGGCGGGAGTCGAACACTTGACCTCCCTTCAAGCGCCTTCGCAGAACAGTTGTTACCACTAGGCCAATGGTGCTATCTTGAAGGCTAGCAAGAGTCTCCTTCTCCTTAACCCTTTGGCGGTAGATAAATGTGGCAAAAAAATGATAGCCGTAGCTTTTACTTCCCAACCTTTGCGCAATTCGAATTTATTTAACACCATTGCTTTGGACTATAGGTTATGGCTTATATAGCCAAATTTCCATGCTATGCATGACGTCGGTGGGAGGATAATTCAAACTTTTCAAATTAATATTATTTTAGCGCCTTCGAAACAACTTTAGGGTTTATGAAACCCTTTTATTTAAAAAATAATCAAAGGTCTTTTAGACCTTAGACCTTAGACCTTAGGTGGAGAACCCATTAAATTATTAAAATAATTTAATCACTAAATCAAATAAATAATTAATTAAAAAAACCTTAAAAAGGTTTTATTAATTAAGTTATTTAATTAATAAGTGTCTCCAGCCTTTGCATTAAGCTGAGAGTAGTTTTGAGAAAAATCCTTAATGCATCCACCTATTTTTAATAAAAACCCTTAAACCTGCCATGGTTTTGATAAAAACCTTTTCATCTGCCACATGGAATCTCTTCAGAATCTTCTAGAAAATATTCTTTGGAATCTTCAACCTTTGAAGCCAATAAATCCTCTTGACATTAATGCCAGTTCCTTTTGACATCAATGACAACTCATAGACACGAAGCTAGGATCTCAAACCCAAAATTGCCAACAATATTGCTAGGGCAAACCTAGATCTGGGATATGAGATGTGTTTCATCAATACTGCACTGGTGTATTAAGTATATCCATGAGGGATAGGTTTATGTGGTCCCTTCGTATTTAGAACTATTTAAATATGTCAACTTGGTCAGTAATTTGTAAGACTTAGTCTTGCCCTCCACGCACTTGGATATTTAGCCTAATGGCCCTATAAAAAATCTAAGAACTTTAACTTCATCATATTAATATTTCAATCCATCTAAATCATCATCACATCCATCTCAACCCTCACCCCTAGCTTCATCTAACATCCCTTATTTATCATCAAGTCCACCGAGTGAGAAGAAAATGGAAGCTCCAAGTGAGGAAACTCAACCATCCATCCCCACTATATTCGTAATGGAGATTCAAAAACCCATGGAGGAGGATAAATTATCTACTATAATAGATGAACTGCTTAATACCACACCTCTTTCACCTCCATCTTCTCCATTGCCTTCACCACAAGTCACAATCCACTTGGCCAACCCTAGTCTTGGTGAGTACTTGGTGTAAAATGTTACATTTATACCACTCATCAAGACCACTTAGGACATGGGTCAACCTTGTATCCCATATTTACCCATTGGTACTGTAGTACCCTTGGGTGTCCCCCCAAATCAAACTAATTTTATTTATGGGAGATTTGATGATCCGATAGAGCAATTTCCCATGAGAAGTCATGACATTGAACCATTCTTGAGAAATATAGGATATATGTCCAATCTTAAATTTGCCTTGTCATACTTCTATCGTTGCCATTGGTATGGCAATGATTTAGGCCTATATGAGTAGAGTCTTCGCACATATTTCCTACAACAATACCAACTCCTAGTAGATAAATTTGGTCTAGGATACTCCATACACATGCTATATGTGCTCCTAGTTGATTCCCTCCAACACCTAGCCCTAGTATTTTGTGAGGACATAAACAAGAATGAGTATGCCAACCTAGGCTATCCTCATATTTTGAGTGATAATCTACCTATCACAACAATATTTGTTGAAATATTTAACTATCACAATAATACATTAAAAGAGTGCAACGATGAGACAAAACTATCATCCCCAGATCCTTGCTTAGATTTTGTCAAGGAAGCATCAGGCGAGTATGAGGATGAAAAAGATCTTGTATACCTTAGTCCTTGTTTTATGTAATAACCTCCTAATACATTAAGTGAGAAACTATACAAATACAAGGATGCCATCGAGCTTGCATATCTAGGTCCTCACCACCTTTTATGAGCACACAATGAGAAAATATAATTCAACATTATAAAACTATATATGCTGTATCATAGGGATTTTGTACCATACCAGCCTACTTGTAAGTATCTTATCCCTCTAGAAGATCCCATTATCCTAGCCCCCCATAGGCCTGATCTAGTTATCCCATTTCCACCTGAGCCACACCTGATATATTCAAGGTTTCATATCATTGATGCATCCCTCCCATCCACAAATGGATATTATCTGTCCATCCACATGGTCTCCAGTGATTTAACCACACCACTTCACAACCCTATCGAACCTTCAAAAATTTTGTACCTCAACCTTGAGGCCATCGATTTTGTTCACACCACCTCACCCCCATTGCTAGAGGATTTCTTCCCTTGTTATGAAATGCTATAACCATTTCATTTCTCACAAGGGTCATCCGAGGATGTCTGTCAGGTTGAGGTCAAACTCGATATGATTAACTATCCAAACCCAGCTAACAACATCCATTTGATCCCTACACCTCATCAGCTTGAGGAGGGATCTCATATATCAATAGAAGAAACCTTTGATGTTAATATTGGTGATGATCCTAAGGCTCCTAAAATTGTTAAATTACGAGAAATTATCTCCCCTAAAGAGTGAGCCATTATTACAATTCTATTAATAGAGAAGAAATATATGTTTACTTGGTTGTACAAGGATGTGCTGGGTCTTGACCCAAAGTTGGTTATGCATAATATTACTCTAGACCCTAACATAAAGTCGACACAAAAAATTTGCAAGATGCATCCAACAATCACCTTGATGGTTAAGGATGAATTGCAAAAATTATTGGATGCAGAATTCATCCAACCCATAGATTATCCCCCATGGGTATCCAATATGGTACCGTGAGCAAACCATATGGGAGAATTCACATATGTACAGACTTCAAAGATCTCAACAAAGCAAATCCCAAGGATGAATTTACCCTTCCTAGCATCTATGCGCTAGTTTATGCCACAACAGGTCATGAGATGTTGTCCCTCATGGATGATTTTTCAGGTGATAATTGTTACAACCCTAACCTAACATAGCCGACTATGTAGGTTTCTGATTGAAGTATTGATTTTCACTATTAAACTAAGGTTTATTTAATTAATATATAATCTATTATCAAATTATCATTTGCATATTTGCACTCATTGTGCCTATTCATGGTGAGGATTGTGCCCTCCATTAAGTGGCAAAAGATTGACTTATTCATTAATTGTTTTATTTGATTTTATTCTGTTCATAGTATAGTTGTGCAGAGAAGTATTATTATAGAAAAAATATTATTATAATAAGGAATTGTTCCTCCGAACAATTATCCTACAAGTGGTATTAGTTCAGTGATATCCAAGGGAGTGGTATTGTGGCAGCCAAGAATTTGCTTGCATATGGTTAAACACAGTCGCATCATAGACGCATACGGTGGATACAGTGAAGCTCCTATGATCCGGACATCTACTTCAATTGACGACAGCGGGTGCATTAAGATTTATTATTAAATATCAAAATCATCCTATCTACAACTTGTCATCAACATCAAATCATAGCATATCAGAAGCTTGAAACATGTTATTTCTGAAGCATAGTGTGAAAGCACTAGGATACGAAAACAAAAAGGAATATGCCAAGCACGATGCGTGTAAAACCAAACTTAACGCTAAAAGCCTATATATTGAAAAATGCATAAAAAGAAAGGACATAGACGAATCGACACAAGATAAAAGCAATGTGGAATACGAATCTCTCTATTGATATGCTTTTAAAGTCATGTTACAATACGTCTCCTTCCCTTTTAGGGGATAGGAGCGTCAAATATGTTTCTTGTCACATCCATGGATAGCAATCCTTCTTCCACGTGCCCACATGTAATATGGGCAGACCAAAACATCGTCGCCGCTTGTGTATATGATTTTTTACTCCTTCCTACTCCTCTAATGTCAAAGACCTACATTCAAGGAAATAGAAAAGATCAGTAGCATCTGCAGATAGAATAGAACATGTATTTCCCAAGGCCTACTGTTAGTATATGCATGAAAATATTAAACCAATAACCAAATAATATTAGAATGACCTAAAAATTTGATAGAAGCATGAATATGTTACCAGGAATCCACTGCAAAAGGAACAGTCAAGAAATTCCTCATAGATTTGTATTCACTTCGGGGCTGGACGAATAAACCTGCAATAAATAGTTAGAAAGCACCCTCTTCAATGTCCTGTCCAGAAAGCTCAAAATGATCTGTAAAGTTGGGGTTAGCTAATTGGGGGTATTTTGGGACGACCTATATGGTCAGATTTCTCCAATTTGGCTTATATCACCCAGAATATGATGGCACTATCTACATGTTAGTGAAGGCGAGAAATGATAAAAGCATGATCAAAACTTGTCAAAATGAAGTGAAATTTAAACTACAGCCTATTTAAATAACCTAGAATAAGATGCAAAAGAAAAATCAGATAAATCTACCACAAATTTATATTCGCTCTGGGGTGGGGCGTTTAGAACTACAATAGTTTGAGGGGCGCCTGAGGGTAGGACGCCTGTCGTTTGGAACTCAGTTTCGGCACCAATCCACTTGGGATGGGTCCAAAACCTCTTATGGGGTTATGTCAGAAAATTTTGTGGAATATTGTGGCCAAATGTTTGGGTTTGGGCTTCGGATTTGCACTTCCAATAACCACCCTATGACCTCTCTTTTGGAAGAGATCAAAGATGTGAAAGGCGCAAAATCAAAAGGTATGTGTGTGGATGTAAAATGGCAGCACTTCGTTGCTCAAAATGCTACCTCTCTCTCTATATTTTGGGTGAGAAGACTCACCAATTTATAGACCTAGGGTCTCTCTGTTTGAATGTGCATGCGAGGGCGCCACTGGAGTTGTATGTCCTATTTTGGGAAAAATATTATTCCTTGATTTAGAGTCTCCTTGCATGAGGCCTCCAAAAATCAAAGACATGCATGACTGAAGTCTCTCTCCTTGATTTGAAGTTGTTCCTTGCAATTGCATGGCCTGAAGCTGCAGTTAACTGGCAGACCTGTCTAGGTTTGACTTTTTTTGCTAGTCAAACCTTCTATTCGCCTCACGTTGGAGTGAATGCTGATAATCGTCCCTGGGTGGGACGAATACCAGTTTGTATTCGTCCCAGGGTGGGACGAGTAGGGAGCAAGGTGCCAAAAATGTGCCAAATTGACCTTTGACCTTCCAAAATGCTTTTGGGAGTGGTTAGGACCACTATTTAACCTCCAGGGGCTGCCCTGGGGCTGTGTGTGTCAATGCGATCAACGCTTGTTGTCACATAATCAAATTGGTGCTGTTTTGGTGTCTATAGATGCCCATTTTTGGGATGCACTATGCAAGGCGCAACACCGAGCATAAATAGATAAACAAAGCACTAATGATTAGGGTTTCTCAGTAACCTAACCAATGTTTGATACCCCAAGTATGGAAAGGGCATGCATTCTTGAATCCTTTCTTTTGACAAGCTAAGGATCTTAATTCAAGTGTTAACCTTTTTCGACGAGGTGTTACTTGAGCTTGGACATTGATCAGTCATGAATAGGCAAAGGGCGCAACATTTTGTCTATGGGAACCTTGAGTTGATGATTCATAAATTCCAAGTGTTTGATCAGCTTGTGATTATTGCTTGTTTGCTGCCCCAAGCAGGGGTGTGATTTTCTTTATCAATGATTCTTTGAATGCGTGTTATTTCCTTGATTGGGTGTGTTTTTGTTGATTGGTGACTAAGTGTGACTACCCCCTCAAGCGATGAATCGATGAGGGAATGACCAACATGAGAAAAGTGATGAGTCGCTTGACCCAAGATGACTTAAGTAAGGGTGCCTTTAGTTGTTTACCGTTGAATGTGTAAGCAGTTTTCGAACATTCTGACCTGTTTTTGGTGGGTTTTAACCCTTTTTGTGACGCATTTTGGAGCTGAAATTGGCAAAAATCCATCCTCCCGTGGAGCGGTCCGGCTATGGTAGCCTTCTTAGGGAGTAGGATAGTGAGGATTTGTGACCCCGACGTCTGTTTTGCATGTCCGGAATGTCAAGTGCAAAAGCACTCTCATTGGACAATTTTTGTGCTTGTTTTTGGTGCATTTTGTGTAGTTTTTGATGTTTTTGAAATTTTGCTCTGTATTCGTCCTTGGGTGGGACGAATGCCAGTTTAGTATTCATCCCAGGGTGGGATGAGTGCTAACCAGATTGCTCATCCCTGGGAGGAACGATTACAGGCTCAAAAATCCTTTTTAAGGGCCAAAACTAGGTTTTGGGCTCATTTGCATTTGTTTTTCTTGGCGATTTGGAGCTCTGAGGAGGAGGAGGTCAATTCTGCAAAGCGAAGCGCTGTCGAATTTTTCTCGCCACCATGAGTTCACAGACCGGATCCTCAAGCAACAGAGCCGAAGCGAGACCAGTGAGTGATCCTCCTCATTATTATTTGTTTGCATGACAGTGTTAAAACCACAAGTTATGTGTTTTTTTGTTTTGTGCTTTTGTATTTGGTTTTTCAAATTAAAACAAAAACCCTAATTTAAATGGATGTTATTTTTTGTTGTTGTATGGCTTCATTAAAACTTAGGTTGAAATCCTAGTGGAAACCATGTTGTTTGTTCAGGTGGTGTAAACTAAAAGAAACCCTAGTCTAACAAAAGCAAAACTTAATCTGGAAAAGACTGAGTTGAAAATTTTGCTTAAAACTTGGCCCAACCCGAGTTGGTTTTTGCTTTTATTTATGTGTTTTATTTGTTAGTGTAAACTAAGTGTAAACCCTAGGTTAACTGCAAATTTTGTTTTTTATTTGTTTTTTTTTTATTTGTCAGTGTAAACTAAGTGTAAACCCTAGGTTAACTGCAAATGTTTTTTTATTTGTTTTTTTGTTTGTCAGTGTAAACTAAGTGTAAACCCTAGGTTAACTGCAAATTTTTTTTTTTTTTTTTGTTTGTCAGTGTAAACTAAGTGTAAACCCTAGGTTAACTGAACAAGTTGTTTTTTATTTGTTTTTTTTTGTTATCAGGTGACCGTTAGATTTAAAACCCTAGGAACTAACAAAGCATTTTTTTACGGTTTTTAGCTGTACATTTTGTATGATGCATTGCTGGATATTCATGTTATTGTTGTACAATTTTCATGGTTTTAATGTTTTTTTGTTATTTTCTTTGCAGGTTGTGAAGATCCAGTATCGTGTGCCTACGATCTTTACTGAAGCACGGGAGGCACTGACTTTGGCTGACTAGGAATGGCTTGATGCCCTTGGGCTTAAGCAGGTGACTCGACTAGAGCCTGTGGTCGGGGATCGGGCCTATCTGACGACCCTGATCAACTTATGGGAGCCCCAGACCAACACATTCCATCTCCCAATAGGGGAGATGATAGTGACCTTGGAGGATGTCTATCGGATTATGTGGATTCTGATAGACGGACTGCCGATTAGGAAACGTCACGGGATTAGCGGACAACAGTGTTGACACACTATTTTGGTCATGTGGAGGAGGTGGGGGTGGACAACCCAGTGGATAGGGCAGAGGGTGACTACCAGATTGGCGATATTTTGGTTTTATGGTGGCTTGAGATGGGTGTGTTGGGAGTGAGGCATGCCATACTAATGGGCCTCATTTCCAACATGTTGCTACCCGACTCTTCGGGCACGAGGTTCCTGTGGAACCTGATGGAGGTGGTTTTCAGGTTGGTGGAGTGTCCAACGGATGCTCCTACGATCATGAGATGGGGACAAATGATGCTGGCATAGCTCTATGATGAGCTATACAAGGTCCGTTGCTAGAGGCAGAAGGGGATTGGATGCAGCTACTTGTTGCAGTGTTGGGCTTGGAAGCACATAGCAGTGGAGAGGCCATTTGGGTTGCCATGGATGACTCGAGCAGAGATGGTAGATCGAGAGATCAGATATGGGGCATTGTGGTGGTGATCTAAGGAGTAGGGATAGAGTCGATGGTGGGTAGATTTCATAGGTAACTATGTCGATGCCTTCACTCGACTTACTCTAGAGGAGGTGTTATGGCACCCCTACCGGGACTGTCCAGCCTGGCCTGAGGCTGGAGAGTGGCTCCGATGGATATGTAGGGGGTGATGGCTGATTGGGCATCATGGGACTGAGCAAGAGTTCTTCTCGTATGGCCGGGTGACACGATAGTTTGGGGTGCGCCAGGGATTTCCTGGTGAGCCCGTGATATATTAACACCGGAGGGACGAGAAGATGCTGGCTTGGCCAGTCATTGCATTGTTGTATGAGGATTTAGATGCAATGATTGACATCCTAAAAGTGGATGACGTTGGGGTTACCGCTGAGTATGATCAGTGGTGGACACTACGATGATGGCGAGGCGAGGGGCCTCTAGGCGGTGCAGAGGTGGCAGTAGGAGGTGATGAGGGTGCAGAGGCACCAGGAGAGGGCTAGGGGGTTCCACTGGATGATGCGGACATGGTGGAGGTTGAGGATGATTTTGGGGGACATTTTGATGTTTCAGATTAGCCAGAGATGCAGGACGTCCTGGAGCAGTGGGAGCCAGAGCAGGCTGCTGCGCTAGAGATGCCAATGCCTCAGGCAGTCTCAGAGGACATGGAGGCAGGGTTACATGTTGAAAATGCATGATTTGCAGGGCTGCTTTGAAGGCGAGATGAGGAGCTAGGGGAGGCTTTGTAGGAGATGGATCTCCTAAAAAATTAGCTAGCAGAGCGGGAGAATGCATGGGCTACGTATCATCGACAGGATGGGGATACTGATGCTGCACAAGAGAGAGATCTTTTGCAGATGCAGCTGGCATAGCACGACGATGTAGTAGTGATGTATCATTGGTGGGAGGTGGAGTGGTGTCAACATCGAATGGATCTGGAGGGAGAGATCATCTACCTCAGGGGGTGGGTACTTGAGCCTCTGAAGGTGGGTCTTCATGCCAGACGAGGGGCAACGATACTGAGCAATCAACATCATCTCGTCGCAGGTGATTGGATGAGGGGGGGCTAGTGGGTGTGATGCGAGGGCTAGCAACAGCCACCCTGAGAGGTCCCATAGGACCCACACCACGAGGGGTAGTTCCCGTCGCATCGATTCTATGTGATCATGGTGGCCGACGCCCTAGGCTTAGGGGTTTTTGAGTTTTTGGCTTTTGTTGCGAGGTCAGAGGACCGGTTCATTATAGCCTACAGGCATTTTTGATGATATATATACATATGACTTACTTTGTGTTTATACACTTGTCATGGTTTGTTTTTCTGTTTATGCACAGTTAGTTATGATGATGTATGTGTTGGTCCGGCTTTCATGCACACCCCGGGAAAAAAAAAGGATGAAGGCAAGGAAAGCTCCGGAGACACCCACGGGACTGATCCCACTCATCTTTAGGATCTAGCTGGTTATCCAAGGTGCGAGTTACAGAGTTGGGTCGAATGACAATTCACTCTTTTCCACTTCTGGAATAGATTTCGATATGGACTGCTCTGTTACCTTACAGGGGGTTCCTGAACTTGTTCAGTAGTTGCAAAAGTTGTTGACAATCAGATTTGACTTGAATTCTTTGATCTAGCTCTCATGGGTCAGTAGATTTAAATAAAAGGCAAACAAAGAAAATAAAAATGGATCATTCACGAAAAGCAAAGAGAGGGTAGGGTAGGGCAGAAAAGAGAAGTTTATCAAACATGAATTGTAAACCCAAACTGTCAATCTTATCTATGCTATCAGCTTCACAACAGAACAAATCCCGGAAGAAAGTGTCCAGTCAGTCTAAGATCACTTTCAACTAAGAGCACAAGGCGAGTGAAACGGATCTAGCGAGAAAATCATAAATCCAAGGGCAGTGGTTAAAGCGGTATCTTTCACCGGCGACCTAGCTCGCACAGTGAAGACAGAGCAATTAGAACAAACTTACACCTGAAATCTGTAATTTCCCCTAGCAGACAATAGAACAACTGAAGCCTAACAGCATATTTAATCTTGACAATGGTAGATTTACAGCATATATCTAACAAACTTTAAATGGAACGGATAACAAAAGAAAATACACTTATCACACTCTGCAAAAGATTAGGCTCCTGGCCATGCTATCACAGAAAAGCTAAAGCACATCAACTCCAAGTCCAGAAACAAAGGATTTCACAAAATTTGCAAGAAATTGCTTATAAGCCTTTATTTCTAAGTCTCCGCCTCCTGCGATTACATTTAGAATTTGTATTTATAGACTCAGGACAGACCCTGATCTTTTCCAAAATATCTTGCTCAAACCCTAAATCTTATCGCACTTAAACCCTAGGACCCGGGTTTTACAATAAAATCCATTTAAAAATCAAAGTCCGACTAGAACTTAACCCTTCGGAAAATCTGTGCAGTCAGCTACCATAAATGGAGAAGATAAAATAAAATGCAACTTGCATTCATTCGCAGCTGCAAATAAATGTTTTCATTAATTCTGCTGGTGAGCCGGATGAGTCACCACTTCTCCATCAATTCGATCTCTGCAAATCCATCCCGAAGTTGAAATGGTCTTCATGCTATCAAGTCTGCAATAAATTTGTCGTTGAATGCTCTCACCGGCAGCTTCTCTCCTAGCATGGCGGTCCTTGACTAAATCCGCACTTTATCTTCGCCTTTATGGTCTTTCCCGGTTGTCCCGTAAGTGCCAGGTGGAATCCTGCATGAAAGACAAAAAGATGCATTAGATTAGCATTTTAATTAAATCAGAAGCTTAAAACATTAAAAACAGATTAAAAACCACAAAATAAGCTTGCATGTCGGCTTCTGTTTGTCCCATTCACGCTTTGACACGTGTCGCTACCCCAGGAAGCCTTCTGTTTCCCGCCGGAATGCACTTTCAGGTCAACTATGACTTTCTCTCTCCTACCGCGATTCTGCGACATGTCGCGAAATCGCGACCCTGCCAGAGCATCGGCAAATTCCTCCCTCGTCGGCAGCGAAAACGCGACATGTCGCGATTTCGCGACATGTCGCGAAATCGCGACCCTTCCTGGCCTCCGTACGCTTCTTGATTTTCAGCCGCGATTTTAGAACACGTCGCGATATCGCGACAGTTCCCTTACCGGCATGCGTTGACCGCGTTGACCGCGATTTTGGAACATGTTTCGGACTTAGCCGATTTTTCATCCTCGCAGCCCATTTTCTCTCTCCTGCCGCGAAAATACGACATGTCGCGATTTCGCGACATGTCGCAAAATTGCGCCCTCCGTACAGGTTGCTTCTCTCTCCCAAAAGCGTCGCGATTTCGCGACATGTCGCGAAATCGCGACCTTTACGCCACTTAGCCGCATTTTGACTTACCCGTCGCGATATCGCGACATTTCCGAAAAATGGAAGTGTCGCGATATCGCGACACTACCAAAAATGGAAAGTTTGATTTTTCGGTGAATTTTGCAACTGTTTTCTGGATTTTTCTCGGTAATGGTGCAAGATTTTCTTGTGCATGAATGATTCTAGCATGTAAAAAGTGAATTCTTGGATAACACAGCTAGAATGCAAGAAAAAGCACAACTTTAAAAAGGAGGCAAGCAAAATATGGATTTAAAACTGAAAATGACCAAGAGGGTCCCTGCTGGCCAAAAATGGAAGTTCATAATTTTCTAAGGATGGAATCTCATTTTTCAGTGGGGGTGTGTTGCTTATCAACAGTATGCATGTGGTATTATGAATGCGATGTGTTTAGTTATATGATGTATGCATATGGAATGAATGAAATGAATTGGGGAGAACTTGTCGATGGCACCATAGACTGTACAAGATTGACTGGCTTGTTGTACTTATGGGATGGCTTTGTGGAATGAATTTGCATGTGAAAACTTTATTTTTGTATTTTTTTTGATGGGGATGGATTTAATGAAATGTTCCAGTTGTTTAAAAATGTAGTTAAGCTTTTATGAGATTCAGATATTTTAACTAACTAGAAAAAACCATACATTTATCTCGTAAGACTTTTGAACAAAGTATAAATCAGACTGGATTTTGACAAAGTTATTTTACATCCTTGTGTGTGCAATTGAGTTCATTTATGTGGTATTTTTTAGGATACCACCAGTGCCAGATAGGCTGTCAACCAAACCTGTACTGAGGATCACCTAATTAGCTCCACTAACTCTGTTGGCGTATTTAGTAAGATTAATCCATGGGATAATCTAAGGTACCATAAGATAGCTCATCCACATGCAAACATTGGTCTTCTCACACACAAAGTTAATGTGATAGACATATTGTCATGCCTTTAGGATACCACCATTTCCAGGTAGGCTATCCACCAAACCCGTAATGAGGATCACCTAGATGGTTTTCGAATGCTGAGAATTCCAAGGATTCAAGTTTAGGCTTGTTATTTGCTCAACGTGTTGGGATACTTGCTCGTATACATAATGATGAAAATCACTATTTATTTTTCTCTTTCGTTTTTCCTTTGAGCAAGGATTTTGAATAGTGGTGATAACCACTGTTATTTGATTTTGGATTTTGAGCTTTGTAAGTTTGAGCTTGTAGGTGTTTGGCTTATGAGTGACCTTGATCCTTTTGGCCTTGGGGATGACTACCATCCTGTTCAGGGACATGTAGTATGAATCCTTATGACTTTGGGAACCAAATGGGATTAGGGATATTATGAAGTAAGGGCATTGATCTTGTAGGCCTTGGGGATGACTACCCATCCTTGTCAAGGGCGTGTAGTATGAATCCTTACGACTTTGGAGACCAAAGGTGATTGGAGATGATCATGATGATGGCTTGTTAGGAGTTTTATTTTGAATGGTCATTGATCCTTTTAGGCCTTGGGGATGACTACCCATCCTTGGCAGGGACGTGTAGTACGAATCCTTACAACCTTAGGGACCAATGGTGATTGTGATTTTTTCTAGTGGTGAAAACCACTGTTGATTAGGGAGAATGGATGGGGAAGAGCTTGTATTTTTGTCAATTCATAGCACTCTTGAACCATTTGCACAGGGGGATGAATAGGCTAATATTTCACTTATGGTACCATAGACTGCTTTGTAGGTGTCTCTTGTGTTCACACAACTTGGGAATTATTTTATGTGTGTAACTTGTGTAGGGATGTTACATAACGAGGCATGATCCAAGTAAAACTTTCCCTTGTAAAATTTGTTTAACTTTGTACAGTTTGTGGCTAGAAATTTAAAGACAGCTGAATGACAAAAACCCTACATACATTAGGAGACAACTGACTATGCTAAAAATGGGGATGGTGTTATGCTGGATGTAGGCATTGATAAAATGGATTTGAGGTGGAAGATGATGAACTTGTCGAGCAATTACAATCTATGGTGCTTTTGACTTGTATGACCTAACAAATATGCAATGTGTGGATGCGATGCCTAATGCAACCTATATTTTTGTATTTTGATTTTTACGAGTATGCATGGAATTGAGATGCAATTGTTTTTGTGATTTTTTATGATTTTATTGTTTTTGTTTGTTTTTGATGATTTTATTGTTTTTGTTTGTTTTTGAATATGTATTTTGACCAAGCGGTTATGGTAACCCTTGGAGCTTTTGGTTTGACCAAAGGGTTTATGGCTACCTTTGAGGCATTTTTAGGGTTGACCAAGCGATTGTGGTAATTCTGGGAGCTTTTGGTTTGACCAAAGGGTTTATGGACACCTTTGGGGCATTTTGGGATTGACCAAGCGATTGTGGGAATCCTTGGAGATTTTGGTTTGACCAAAGGGTTTATGGACACCTTTGGGGCATTTTGGGATTGACCAAGAGATTGTGGGAATCCTTGGAGCTTTTGGTTTGACCAAATGGTTTATGGACACCTTTGGGGCATTTTGGGTTGACCAAGTGATTGTGGGAATCCTTGGAGCTTTTGGTTTGACCAAAGGGTTTATGGACAACTTTAGGGCATTTTGGGTTGACCAAGCGATTGTGGGATTCCTTTGAGCTTTTGGTTTAACCAAAGGGTTTATAGACACCTTTGGGGCATTTTGGGATTGACCAAGCGATTGTGGGAATCCTTGGAGCTTTTGGTTTGACCAAAGGGTTTATGGATACCTTTGGGGCATTTTGGGTGGACTATGGCTCTCTAAATGTGGAATGGCCTCAAATGATTGATGTTCAAGGGTTCTAATTCCTTGATTCCTTCAAGAGAGGTGAGCTAGTATGTTCCAGGTCCTATTTTACTATTAATCACATAAGGACCTAACCAGTTTGCCATGAACTTGTCTCTTATATGGGACGACAAATTAGAATTCTGTTGGTTCTCTTTTAAGACCAAGTCACCAACCTAAAAGTCCCTTAGGTGAACCTTCATGTTGTATGCTTTCTTAAGTCACTCTTGATAGATACGTAAATGCTTGAGAGCATTGACGCGTCATTCGTCAAGCAATGTAAGTTGATCTAACCGGGCTTGCCATGCAGTGTCATCATCGATGAACTCTTGCATTGAAATGTGCAGGGAAGGGATCTTCAACTTGAGAGGTATGACTACCTCGAAGCCATACACCAACAAAAAGGGAGTTGCCCCAGTGGGCATTTGAATGCTAGTGCGATAAGCCCATAGGGCAAGTGGGATTTGAATGTGCCAATATTTATGACTATCTACGATGGTATTTTTGAGGATGGCAACTAGCATTTTGTTTGATGCCTCTACTTGCCCATTTGCTTGTGGATAATAGGGTGTTGAAAAACTGTGCTAAATTTTGTACTTTGTTGTCAAAGCACACACATATTTGTTCTTGAATGACGTCCCATTATTCAAGAGGATCTTGGATGGAATACCAAAATGACATATGATGTTATGCAAAATAAACTCTGCAATGCGAGGTCCATTCGTAGATGTTAGCGAAATTGCTTCCACCCACTTGGTGAAGTACTTTGTGGCCGTTATGATGAACGTGTGATGACCCGACGATGCAGGGGAGATATTTTTGATTAGATCAAAGCCCCACTACAAAAAAGGCCAAGTCGATTGAATCGGTTGCAAGGCCTGAGAAGGTATGTGTGTCAAATTAGCATGGTGTTGACACTTCACGCACTTCTTTACATATGCGCAACAATCTCGCTCTAAATATGGCCAATAATAGCCCATGCGAAGAATGCGCTTTGCGATGGCCATACCGCTAAAGTGGCCACCACATGTACCATCGTGGGCTTGGGTGATCGCCCAAGTGGACTCCTATTGGTCCAAGCAATGGAGGAGGATTCCTTCATAGCTTTGACGATACAAAATTTCTCCTAGCAAGACATGTTTTACCACTTTCTATTTAAATGATCTTTTCGCGGCTTGTGTCAATCCAAGTGGGAGGTTACCTAGCTTGAGGTAATCCCTTATGGGTGTGTACCAATCCTACTAATCAGAAACCTCGATGGTATGAACGACCAATCCCTCTTGAAGTTCATCCCTAGCAAAAGCTGAACTAGAAAGAACTTGTAAAAATAGCATTGTGTTGCTATTAAGAGGGGTCGGGGAGAACAAGGACCCCCAGTTGGACTGAGTCAAAAAATCTTGGATTCGAGAGAACCTATCCTGAGATGGTTCAATCTGGATCAAGTGGATTCTTAGTGTTAGGTCAGAGCTTGCACACTCCATCATGGATTGCGATAATGTCTTGACCTGAATGGTTGTCATTTCACCGAAAGGGTCTTGCAGGATTAGTGACCCCAAGGAGGCCATAGTATCTGTAAAATGATTCAATGATCGAGGGAGTGCCTCGATGTCATACCATTCAATTTGTACCAGGAATTTTTCCACAAGGGCTTTATAGGCCTGCAGAACTGGGCATTTACATTGGAATACCCCCTTTACTTGATTGACAATTAACAGTGAATCACCAAAGTTTTTTAAACATTTAATGTTCATGGTGACTGCTATTAGAAGACCTATGAGCAAGGCTTTGTATTCTGCATTGTTTTTGGTGCATGACAAGTCTAATTTAAATGATAGAGGCATTGGAACCCCTTGCTATGTGAAGAATACAATTCTCGCACCACCTCCTTGCTCACATTTTGAACCATCAAAGAATGGGGTCATGTCGGCCTATGACTCAAGCTCATTAGAATCTAGCGATTCTAAAACTTAGAAGACCCCATCATCCGGTAATTCTATAGTCAGAGGCTGATCATCTTCAAGAGGAGCCTCTACTAGTTGATCGATGATGACTTGACCTTTTATGGATTTCTATCCAATGAATTCTATGTCAAACTCCATCAATAACATGATCCATTTCACCATGCGGCTACTATGATAAGTACGACTCATCATGTATCATGTGAGGGATGATACCCCTCCTTATGGACCCTACGTTGCTCTAGTGCTTCATCACTAGGCCACTCATAATGAGCATCTAAGGGAGGCCTCCTTTCTATGTTGAGTGCTACGTGTAGGTTCTCCTCTTGAAAAGGTCTATGCTGAGTGGGGGTGCCCCTCAAAGAGGTGCCTCTATAGTCCTATTCTATGGTGGCATGATGTGGACTATCTTGTGGGTCAGGCCGCCAAGGCGGGATGACCAAGTCCTCAGGACTATATCGAAGGCGACTTGTCCACCTTTGTGCACTCTCTGTAGCATCTGCCCGTGATTGGGCTTGACTACGGGTGTACACCATGGTGATGCTTTCCTACAAGATGCATAGATTTTTATCTCTTTTTATGATTTTTATGTTACACTAAATAGAAGGGAAACACACAATCGAAGCAATGATTATCTTGTTTAAAGATTAAAAGTGTGCCCTAAATCTGGTTTAGTGTGTTTTGATTTTTTTTTTGAAAGCTTGTGTAAAGAACATTTAAATGCAATATGATGGCTCTTATGACTCCAAAAAATGGTCACCCCTTCGATATACCATTATTGGGCTGATATACCAACCTCTCTATATACCCGCCCTTACGTGAGGGAAACTATTGGTACATGAGAGCAGATGGTACGTGGAACATAGGCGGTACGGAAGGGGAATCACTCTGTTTATGACACCTACCATAGAAGACTTATCCTCATGCATTGGGAATCACCCCAACTACACTTGGTCAACTTTCATTAGGATTTATGTCTAGCAACAGTCACGATCGGGGTTATGTATGCAGTATCTCAAGCCAAGGTGGTGATGAAATCCACCATTGGTCTTGCTCAAGGGTTGGGGTTTTACGACCAACTCCTTATTGTTTTAAATTACCACATGGTGTGTGGGGTTATTTTTAAGTTGCATAAATGAAGGAAACAAGCATTCAAACTCTCCTATGCAAGAAAATAACCAGAGAACAAAAAATAGAAAGCAAAAAATTGATAGAAGGTGTTTAAGACCCCTACCTCTTCTCTGCCCAAATTAGATGTCTCTGAATTTTTGCCCTAAAATTGCATAGAGAGCTATTCATCTCGGGGTGAGATGAATAACATATTTGTATTCGTTCTAGGGTAGGACGACGTCCTATTCGTCCCTAGGTAAGATGAATTACAGCTCTGCACTCATCACAGACTAAAACGAATAGTAGTCTAGTGTTTGAAAACTTGGTACCTATAAGCAAAAACAAGAAAATTTTGATCAAAAAGTTAATATTAAAATCAAGGGATAGAGGTCCCACCGTGATCGCCACTAAAAGCACGAGGATATGGAAACAAAAAGGAATATGCCAAGCACGATGCGTGTAAAACCAAACTTAACGCTAAAAGCCTATATATTGAAAAATGCATAAAAGGAAAGGACATAGATGAATCGACACAAGATAAAAGCAATGTGGAATATGGATCTATTTATTGATATGCTTTTAAAGTCATGTTACAATACGTCTCCTTCCCTTTTAGGGGATAGGAGCATCAGATATGTTTCTTGTCACATCCATGGATAGCAATCCTTCTTCCACGTGCCCACATGTAAGATGGGCAGAACAAAACTTTGCCACCGCTTGTGTATATGATTTTTGACTCCTTCCTACTCCTTTTATTTTGAAGACCTATTTTCAAGGAAACAAAAAATATTAGTAGCACTTGCAGATAGAATAGAACATGTATTTCCCAAGGCCTACTATTAGTATATGCATGAAAATATTAAACCGATAACCAAATAATATCAGAACGACCTAAAAATTTTATAGAAGCATGAATATGTTACCATAAAGCCACTGCAAAAGGAACAGTAGAGAAATTCCTCACAGATTTGTATTCGCTCCGGGGCGGGATGAATAAACCTGCAATAAATTGTTAGAAAGCACCCTCTTCAATGTCCTATCCAAAAAGATCCAAATGACCTGCAAAGTTGGGGTTAGCTAATTGGGGGTATTTTGGGATGACCCAAATGGTCAGATTTCTCCAATTTAGCTTATATCACCTAGAATATGATGGCACTATCTGCATGTTAGTGAAGGCGAGAAATGATAAAAGCATGATCAAAACTTGTCAAAATGAAGTGAAATTTAAACTACAGCCTATTTAAATAACCTAGAATCAGATGCAAAAGAAAAATCAAAGAAATATACCACAAATTTCTATTCACTCCGAGGCGGGGCGTTTAGAACTACGACAGTTTGGGGGGCGCCCGAGGGCAGGACGCCCACCGTTTGGAACTTTGTTTTGGCACCAATCCACTTGGGATGGGTCCAAAACCTCTTATGGGGTTATGTCAAAAAATTTTGTGGAATATTGTGGCCAAATGTTCGGGTTTGGGCTTCAGATTTGCGCTTCCAATAACCACCCTATGACCTCTCTTTTGGAAGAGATCAAAGATGTGAAAGGCACAAAATCAAAAGGTATATGTGTGGATGTAAAATGGCAGCACTTCGTTGCTCAAAATGCTACCTCTCTATATTTTGGGTGAGAAGACTCACCAATTTATAGACCTAGGGTCTCTCTGTTTGAATGCGCATGCGAGGGCGCCACTGGAGTTGCATGTCCTATTTTGGGAAAAATATTATTCCCTGATTTAGAGTCTCCTTGCATGAGGCCTCCAAAAATCAAAGACATGCATGACTGAAGTCTCTCTCCTTTATTTGAAGCCATTCCTCATAATTGCATGGCCTGAAGCTGCAGTTAACTGGCGAACTTGTCGAGGTTTGAATTTTTTTGCCAGTAAAACCTTCTATTCGCCTCACCTTGGAGCAAATGCTGATAATCATCCCTGGGTGGGATCAATACCAGTTTGTATTCGTCCCAAGGTGGGACGAGTAGGGAGCAAGGTGCCAAAAAGGTGCCAAATTGACCTTTGACCTTCCAA
The DNA here is from genome assembly GCA_028583015.1 of Wollemia nobilis. Lineage (NCBI taxonomy): Eukaryota > Viridiplantae > Streptophyta > Pinopsida > Araucariales > Araucariaceae > Wollemia > Wollemia nobilis. Next base: position 4,649,915 of record JAQPPZ010000363.1, read on the forward strand.
ACTGCTTTTGGGAGTGGTTAGGACCACTGTTTAACCTCTAGGGGCTGCCCTAGGGGCTGTGTGTGTTAATGCAATCGGTGCTTGTTGTCACATAATCATATTGGCTATTTTTTGGTGTCTACACGGTGATAGCATGGTTGGCAAACAATTTTTAGTAGACAATCAAAGGTGCCAGGAGTTCTTGGAAACCAACACAACAACAAAACGTATCGTGGAAACCTAAAAACATTGTGGAATTAGAAATACATTCAATAAATTCATAAAATCATGTACATATCCATCTCAGGTGATCGTTGTTCTCACACACTGCTACCAACCAATTAAATTGTGAGAAAAAACCAAAATTATGGCATAAGCTAAGGTACATAATTTTTTTTTTCATGGGAAGCAATTATCCCACACACAGTGTGGGTTTGCAAAAGAAGTGCTTAAAACTATATTTCCACCCTTATTTAGTTGTGACTATGGTCACATAAATTGTCTCCTCGTTCGTGCGCATTGCCTTGTGTCTTTCGTTAGTATTAATGGTTCCTCTTTCTCATGTCATGTACTTGATTTCATGTTTGTGTGTCTCACTTGCCCTTCTCCTACTGGTCCTTGGCATCTCCTTCCTTAGAATCTGTGTTGATATCTATCATCCATACACTCTAGTTGTCCTTAGCATCCGGTCTTGTTGTATTCATCCCATTTGTCACCTAGCGTCTGGTCTTGTCACCTAACGTCTAGTCTTGTCGATGCTACTTGTCACCTAGAATCCTGGTCTGGTCACACAGAGTTGCTGGAGCTAGCAGTTGAAAAAAAAAAGTAGCTGTTATTTCTGTTGGAAAATCAAATTTCAAAACTGTGTCATAGTTGAAGCGACGATTGTAGCAGGAAATACACCCAATTTTTTGCCAAAAGTAACCAAATTTTATTTTTTATAATTTAACAATGCATGAGCAGGAAGTGGACTAAAGCACCAAACGACCGATTATCCAATACAAATAATCTAAGCGACAAATTTTTGAAGTCTCCCAAAAGACCTCCATGAAACAAAGGTACACATTATAACTCTCCTCAACGTATCAATAGTTTTGATCCCAAGCATCCAATCCTTACCAATATGGCTCCTATCCCATCGCCTAATCCTTCCCAGGAGAATCTCACAAATGAGGAAACCGAAACTTCCAACACAAATAACCAAGAGGTGCAAGGTTGTGTCCAAAAATTATTGGACGGTATCAATAGTTTATCCATACTATTAAAACAAATAATACCACCCCAAAATCAAGCAAATCATGCCCATAGACAGAGGAATAATGATGATCAAGATGGAGAAGATGATTATCAAAGAGGTCCTTCCCATCGCTTCCATGGGCAGAGACATAATGATGATAAAAATCAAGAAGATGATTATCAACAACCCAGAGGTACTTAGAATTACTTCCATAGGCATAGATATAATGAGGATCTACAACAAGAATATGATTATCAATGACCAAGAGGTACTCAAAATCTCTTCCATCGACAAAGAAATTATGAGGATCAACAATGTGAGGAAGCTTATCAACAACCAAGAGGTCCTAATTGTGTTAATATCCCACGTATGAACATGCCTAATTTTGAAGGCGGTGATCACATGGGTGGTTGGCTAAAATTAATGGTCTTCTAGATTTATACCATGTATCTAAAAATAATAAGGTTAAGTATGTTGCTTCTAAGTTAGGAATCGAAGCCTACCAATGGTATGCTTGGAAAAAATGCCAACATTGTAGACCGCTCGGATGGGAAGAATTTGAAGAAATATTTCTTGAGAGATTTGATGATGGCACTTCTACCTCATATGAAGTCCATCTGCTAGCACTCAAGCAAACCGATTTAGTAAATGATTATGTATCATAATTCATAAGTCTTCTGGCCTATACATCTATGCAAACCAATGTGGTGGTTGCAGCTTTCATACATGGTTTAAAAGATACTATCAAATTTGAGATGGAATTCCAACAACCATACACTTTGGAGCTAGCTATACAATATGCTAGGCTAGCTGAGAAGAAGGTACAAACTTGGAGATAATCCAGACAAGATTCTTATAGTCATACACAATATCGTAACAATTTCTTCCATCGCAATGATCAACCCTCCAAATTGTATTGCTACAAGTCTCACAATCATAATCCTAGAGAGAAAGCATGTGTACCAAAATAGTCTTTTAAAATAGAACATCAGACCTATGAAGAAGAAGATGAAGAAGTAGAAGATAGCTATTCTCCTGAATCACCTATGATCAAAGAACAAGAAGATCATGGTGAAGCAAAAAATGATGAGGATACTATGGCTATTTCCGTCCATGATCTAATGGGTTTAACATATCACCATACAATAAAGGTACCTGGATATATTAGGCACCAAAATATAAATGTGTTGATCGATTCTAGAAGCACTCATAACTTCATTGACCTTAAAACATCCAAAACATTGAACTTACACATTAACTCCTCCAATAAAGATAAAATTCAAGTTCTAGTTGCCAATGGAGGTAATGCTCAATGTATCGATCAAACATTAGTAGTGACAATACAAATGGAAGGTTATACTTGGAAAGGACCACTCTTACTAATGATTCTAGTAAATTCAAATGTTATACTAGGGGTTGAATGTTTAGAAAAACTAGACACTGTTAGTTTTAACTTCAGGAAATTATTCATAGAATGGAAGGAAGACAAAAAAACTATTTGCTTACAAGGAAGGCAAACACCACCTTAAAAAATGGTAAGCTCTCACAACATGGAAATAATACTACAAAAATAAGGATATGGATTCATAGCTCAAGTTAACTATTTAAGAACAGAAGCACAGGTTAATCCCGAAATCTCTTCCAAGGATCTTCAGGATATTGTGGCTAATTATTAAGAGGTTTTTCAGGAACCACAAGGACTACCTCCTAAGAGATCTTTTGATCATGACATACACCTAATTCTAGGTATCCTACCACCCAATGTTCGTCCTTACTGCTATCCTGCACCTCAAAAGACAGAAATTGAAAATATTTTTCAAGAATTATTGAAACATGGGGTTATTCATCACATCACTAGTCCTTACTCCTCACCAGTGGTTTTGGCCCATAGAAAACATAATTCTTGGTGTATGTGTCCTAATTTCTGTCCCCTCAACAAACTCACAATCAAGGATAGATTCCCTATACATGTTATAGATGACTTATTGGATGAATTACATGAGGCTAAATTTTTCACAAAATTAGACCTTCATTCCCACCAAATAAGAGTTAGCGGAGAAGATATTCCCAAAAAAACATTTCATACCCACGAAGGTCATTATGAATTCCTAGTCATGCCCTTTGGCCTCACTAATTCTTCTTCCATATTCCAAAGTCTCATGAACCATATATTTCATCCCTTCCTTCATAAATTCGTTTTAGTTTTTTTTCGATGACATCCTAATTTATAGCAAAACCTGGCAAGATCATTTGTTACATGTAGGGAAGGTCCTTCATATCCTACATAAGAAACAATTGTTTGTCAAAAAATATAAATGTTCTTTTGGTGTTCAAGAAGTCGAATATTTGTACCACATTGTTTCACACAAAGGTGTTAAAGTGGATCCCAACAATATTAAGACTATTCAAGACTGGCCTTTCCCTAAGACCCTCAAGAAACTTTATGGGTTCTTAGGTCTCATAGGTTATTATTGCAAGTTTGTATGCAACTATGGGAAAATTACAGCACCACTCACATCTCTCACAAAGAAAGATGCTTTTCAATGGTTAGAAGCTGCGTCTCAAGCTTTTTTGGCACTCAAAAAGGCTATGTGTACTACTCCAGTTTTGGTGACTCTCAATTTTCACAAACCATTTGTGATTGAATGTGATGCCTCTGGAACAGGTATTGGGGCAGTTCTAATGCAAGAAGGGCATCCATTAGCATTTGATAGCAAACAACTTTTGGATAAGAATTTAGGAAAGTCTACATATGAAAAAGAAATGTTAGCAATCCTACATGCAATTGAGAAGTGATGACACTATCTAATTAGTAGTCGTTTCATCATCAAAATCGTTCATAGTAGTCTAAAGCACTTTCTTGAACAACGATTTTCGTATCCAGAACAAAACAAGTGGTTACCAAAGTTGTTGGGATATGATTTTGTTATCGAGTATAAGAAAGAAAAAGAAAATGTAGCAGCAGATGCATTATCACATAAATTCAGAGATGAAGTAACCATCAACACCATTTTAGGTCCTTGCTCCTAATGGGTATCTCAGCTACAATAAGAATGGGTAAAAAATACATAAAATACTCAACTAATTTAGGAATTAATGAAGGAATCATCCAAGTATCCTCATTTCTCATATAATGATAAGGTCCTAAGAAGAAAAAACTGCATTTACATCCCATGCAATTCTTCCATAAAATATCATATTCTTGAAGAATCACATGCATCTCCATCAGCATGAAATTTAGGGTTCTTGAAGACATATGTGCGGATCAAACAATTCTTTTATTGGAAAGGACTAAAAGTGGATGTAAATAATTGGGTGGCTGAATGTGAGATCTATCAGTGCAATAAGGGTGAGACGGTCAAATCCCCAGGGTTGTTACAACCCCTACCAATCCCAGATAGGCAATGGGAACACATCTTGATGGATTTTATTGAAGGTCTCCCTAAATCAGAAGGAAAAACTATAATTTTTGTGGTCGTTGATCGTATTTCCAAATATGCTCACTTCAATGCTCTACAACATCCCATTTCGACAAGCAAAGTGGCTAAGGTATTTATGGATTCAATTTTCAAATTACATGGAATGCTTAAAAATATTGTAAGTGATCATGATCTCATATTTACTAGTAATTTTTGGAAAGAATTATTTTGTCTTAGTGGTACGAAATTGAACATGTCATCCACATATCATCCTCAAATAGATGGCCAAACAAAAATAGTTAACAAATGTTTGGGTACATATCTAAGATGTTTTACACAAGATAAGCAATATCAATGGAGTTAGTGGTTTTCTTTAACGAAATGGTGGTATAACACTTCATACCATTATTCCCTCAATATGTATCCATTTGAAGCATTATATGGTGTAAAACCACCATCAATAGCAGATTATGTGTCGGGTTCTTCCAAAGTAGCCAAAGTGGATGATTAGTTCCAACATCGACAAGCAATGCTCACACTTCTTAAAGACAATCTAGCTCATGCTTAAAATTGCATGAAGCAGCAACAGGACACACATCACTCTGAAAGACAATTTAATCTAGGTGATATGGTATTTTTACATCTACAACCCTATAAACAACTATCATTAAAGGTTAAGACCAGTCAAAAATTGGGTCTAAGGTTTTATGGTCCTTACAAAGTAGTGCGATGCATAGGAGAAGTGGCATACCAGCTAGAGCTGCCTTCCTCATCCTGGATACATCCAGTATTTCATGTTTCATGTCTCAAGAAGGTGATTGTATAGAAAGTGCACTCTCAGTCAGAATTACCAGTACTTGATGAAGAAGGACGTTTATATCTCTAGTCGAAAGATATTTTACAAATCAAATCATGCAAGTTGAGATCCTATCACATTAAAAAATTTCTAATCAAATGACAGAACTTATGAGAAGAAGATTCCACTTGGGAAACAGAGAGCATTTTTCAGTCATTTCTAGCTTTGAGAACAAAGCTTTTCGAGGAGAGAAGCCATGTTACAACCCTAACCTAACATAGCCGACTATGTAGGTTTCCAATTGAAGTATTGATTTTCACTATTAAACTAAGGTTGATTTAATTAATATATCATCTATTATCAAATTATCATTTGTGTATTCACACTCATTGTGCCCGTTCGTGGTGAGGACTGTGCCCTTTGTTGAGTGGTGAAAGATTGACTTATTCATTAATTATTTTATTTGATTTTATTTGGTTCATAGTACAATTGTGCAAAGAAGTATTATTATAGAAAAAGTATTATTATAATAAGGAATTGTTCCTCTGAAAAATTCTCCTACAATAATAAAATACGGGTTAAACCCAAGGATCAACCAAAGATAGATTTTACCACTCAGTGGGGAAAATTCTATTACAAGGTAATGCAATTTGGCCTTAAAAATACTGGTGCAACCTATCATCAGGCCATGACTTACATATTTCATGACTATATGCATAAAATCCTAGAGGATTACATAGATGATTTTCTAGCCAAATCTCTATTGCATCATGAGCATGCTAACATGCTTAGGAAAGTATTTGATCACCTCATCGAGCACAATGTCAGACTAAACCCCAAAAAGTGTGTCTTTGAAGTTACAACTAGAAAGCTTTTGGGATTTATAGTCTCTAAGTGAGGGATCGAGGTTGATCCTACAAATGTCAAAGCTATTCTCAAAATGCTTTCTCCTACCAAACTTAAGCAGCTTCACAACTTACAAGGTAAAGTAGCATCTATCCGATGCTTCATGGCACACTTATTGGATAAATATCGATCCATGAATTGATTTCTATTAAAAGGGGTCCCATTTCATTGGGATGAAGAGTTCCAAAAGGCCTTTGATGAGATAAAGAAATACCTAGCATCACCGCCAGTCCTAACCCTACCTAGACTAGGTGTACCATTCCTATTATACATTTTAGCCATCGAATTTGCCTTAGGGGCCATGTTGACCCAAAAGAATGAGGTAAACAAGGAACATGCTATATACTACATTAGTCGCACCTTGTGAGCTATGAGCTCAAATACACATACATAGAGAAGCTTTTCCTAGCAGTGGTATTCACCACCAAAAAACTTCTATATTATATGTTAAATCACACAATGTATGTCATATCCAAAGAAAATCCATTACGGTACATGATGAGTCACACTTACCATAATACTCGTACCATAAAACTGATTATGCTGCTGACTAAATTTGACCTACAATTTATAAGTCAAAAGTCAATTAAAGGTCAAGTGATCATAGATTATATTGTAGATGCCCCTCTCTAGGATGATAAGTCTCTCATAATAATGTTTCTTGATGATGTCGTCTTTGCATTATTCAACTCGCCAGAACCCAAAGAGCTTGAAAACAAAGCAAACATGACTTTGTTCTTCGATGATTCTAACTGTGAGCAAGGGGGTGGTGTCGGAGTCATATTTTTTACACCGCAGGGAGCTCCTATACCCTTGTCATTTAAACTCAACTTTCCATGCACCAATAACATCATTGAATACGAGACTCTCATTTTGGGTCTCCAAACACCCATCATCATGAAGATCAAAAGACTCAATATCTTTGGCGACTCCTTGCTCATAGTCAACCAAGTAAAGGAAATATATCAATGTTGATGTCTAGTCTTACAATCACATAAGGAGCTTATGGATAAGACATTGACCAAATTTAAATGGTATAGTATCGATGCAATTCCTCACTCATAAAATCATTTTATAGACACAATGGCCTCTTTGGGGTCCTTAATAATATAGAACCCTTCTAATGACCTTAAAACCATCCAAGTCAAAATGCTTTTGTAATCAATGATTTCACATGAATCTTCAGCTGACGAAGAAGCTATCCACATGATCTAGATTGAACCAAATCAAGAATGGTTCTATCAAGTACACAACTTTTTGAAGCAAGCATCCTGGGGGTCCTTAATATTGTAGGGTCATTCTGATAATGGTACGATCATTCATCTTAAGGTTATCTCATAATTTGAATTCATGTGCAATGAATCACAATGGGAGAAAGTTGTTCATTCAATCGAAACACAAGCTTATCAAGATTTGCTATCTCAAAGAAAATATTTCCTAAAGCTTGGAAGCATCCCGTTGCGATTATCGCATGTTGTAAAGTGAACATATAAGCAAAAAGTTACCAAGTATGTCTTGTTAGGAGTTATTATTTATCATTGGATCTATGCTGGACTTCTTCATTATTTAGAGCCCCAAGAATGTGCTTGGGCAATCTCACAAGCTCATGATGGTACTTGCGATGTTCATTTCATTGGCATGGCCATCGCTAAGCGCATCCTCTGAATGGGTTATTATTGGCCTACCTTGGAGAAGGATTGTTTCACGTATGTCAGGAAGTGTGTAAAATTTTAGCATCACAGTAATATTTCACACCTATCATCTTAGGCCTTACAAACGATTCAATCATCATGGCCTTTATCTCAATGGGGATTTAATTTAATAAGAAAAATCTCACCCCCATATTCAAGCTATCACACGTTCATCTTAACGACTACTGAATACTTTACCAAATGGGTGGAAGCAATTCCTTTAACAACTATGACTGGAGCTCAAATTGTAGAATTCATACTCCATAACATCATATGTTATTTTGGTATTCTATCCAAAATCATCTCGGATAATGGGCTTCCGTTAAAAAAAAAAATATGTGTGTGATTTAACTTAAAAATACAATATTCAACACAACTTTGCTACACCCTACTATCCATGGTTAAATGGCAAAGGCATCCAATAAAACTATAATTACCATCCTTAAGAAAATCATCAAGGAAAAACATAAATATTGACATCTTCAATTGCCTCTAGCATTATGGGCTTATCGCACTAGCATTCAAACACCCACTGGGGCAACCCCATTTTTTTAGTCTACAACACTGAGTCCATTATGTCCCTATAGTTGGAAATCCCTTTGTTGTGCATTGTATTGCAAGAGTTCATCGATGATGACATTGTGCAATAAGCTCACCTAGACCAAATGACCCTTCTTGATGAACGATAAATTAATGCTCTAGAGCATATTCGCATTTATCAAGATCACCTTAAACAAGATTACAATATTAAGGTCCACCTAAGGGAGTTCAAATTTGGATACCTGTTTACCGTCGCACTTGCAAGAAAAATTCATTTTAAAATGGTTAGGCCTGTTTATCATCACACAAAATATAGGTCCAGGCACTTATCGTGTTGCTTCTTGAAGGTTTTGAGGAACTAGAACCTCTCAATATTCTTCATTTGTAGGAATTTCACACATAAAACACACAAAATACCAAAAATAATAAAAAATAATAAAAAATACCAAACAAATCAGAAAGCATAAAAATGCAAATACAACACAAAACATCAAAAATACAAAAACATCTATATTATATCATTATGCATGTCATTGCATTCATTGTTTAGTTGCATTAGTCATCTTCATCCATTGCACTTGCACTAGGAGAAATTGTGTTTATGAAGAACACAAGCTTACTGAGAGGGGGAGTGAATAATATATGACCATTTTTTACTTTTCTTTCTCAATCAATATTATACAATGTATCAATAGCAATATCAACAATAGTAATAAAAGCAATGCACAAATCACGACACATAATAGAGACACCAATTTAATATGGTTCACCTAATGTGGGCTACTCCACGAAGAAAATATTTCACCAAAATTTTCTCAACAAATATCTTGGGAATCCTTTCCCTATTACAATGCTTATGTACCTCTGTCCAAAGGAGATACCAATCCCCTAATCAAGTTTGTGGATATCTATCCATAGGAGAAATTCTTCTCCTTTGCTCTGGCTGGTGATCTTCTAGAAGAATTGTTGCCTCCACTGCATTGGTTTATGGATCTCTATCCGTTGAAGACTCTTGCCCTCACTCAGAAGACTTGTCCTCATTGCCATGGCTAATGGACCTCTATCCACTGGAGACTTTCATCCTCTATACTCTGTCACCTCCAAAGCTTACTCTTAGCTCTATCTCAAATCTACACTAAACACAGTCCTTCGATCTAGCACAAATTTGCTCAATCTCTGTATCTGATCTGCACTAAACATAGTCCTTCAGTATAGCACAAATATGCTCAATCTCTATCTCTGATTTACACTAAACACAGTCCTTCGGTCTAGCACAAATCTTTCCAATATCTATCCTCAAATCTACACTAAACATAGTCCTTTGGTCTAGCACAAATATTTCCAATCTCTATCCTCAAATCTGTACTAAACATAGTCCTTCGGTCTAGCACAAATCTATCCAATATCTGTCCTCAAATATACACTAAACATAGTCCTTCGGTCTAGCACAAATCTGCTCAAACTCTATCCTCAAGACTTAACACAAAGCTTGACTCAATAACAATTCAAATCTGTTAGATCTGCCCCAAACCTTAATCTAAGGTTTGAACAAATCAATCAAACAACTTTGCTCTGAAGTCTTCTCTAAGACTTGTCTTAACTCTGACTTCTAAGCTTCCACAAAAGCTCACACTCATCTGTCCACAAGTCCTCTCTAGAACTTGTCCAATATGCTCAACAAGTCTTCACCAAGGCTTACCTCAAATATGCTCAACAAGTCCCCACTAGAACTTGTCCACTCTGCTCAACAAGTGTTCACCAAGACTTACCTTAAATCTACATTGTAAGCTTCCACAAAAGCTTACTTAACACAACTCAATCCTCTTCAATCACATTGACAAGTTTCACATAAAATCCAGTTTAATATCATAGAAACATATAGAGAATTTGTTGTGGCTGATCCACAACACACCCCAAAATTGGGGACCCACATTTTTTGCATGCTTTCAAAGAAAATCTCAGTGACCCAGATGCTAAAAATCAAGAAAAAGGCAAAATTGCACAAGAATGAAAAAATGTCGCGATATCGCGACATGTTGCTCCGTCGCGGCCGAAAATGAAAAAGTGTCGCGATTTAGCGACATGTTGCTCCATCGCGGCCGAAAATGAAAAAGTGTCGCGATATCGTGACATGTTGCTCCATCGTGATCGAAAATTAAAAAGTGTCACGATATCGTGACATGTTGCTCCGTCACGGTCCAGAGAGGAGAGAGAAAGATAGAATGGAAAATTGTCGCGAAATCGTGACATGTCACAAAATCGTGACATGTCACAAAATCGTGGTCAAACCAATCAAATAGGGCAAGGCACTAAAAACAAAAAAATGTCGTGATATCGCGACAGAAAGCAGCAAAGGGGCATGAAGCAAAAAAACGTCGCGATATCGCGACAGCAAAAAAAAAAGGGCATGAAGCAAAAAAACATCGCGATATCGCGACAGAAAGCAGCGAAGTGGTACGGAAGGAAAATATGTTGCGATTTCATGACATGTCGCATTTTCGTGGCCAAATACAGCAAGAGCAGCCCGAAATAGAAAGCGTAGCGATTTCACGACGGAAAGCCGACAAAGCGGTACGAAATGGAGAAGCGTAGCGATTTCACGACAGGTTGCGGCCAAAGGCGTACCAAGTGAAAAACATCACGATTTCACGACAGGTTGCGACCGAAGGCGTACCAAGTGAAAAACGTCACGATTTCGCGACAGGTTGCAGCCGAAGGCGTACGAAGATGAAAAACGTCACGATTTCGTGATAGGTTGCAGCCGAAGGCATACGGAGATGAAAAGCGTCACAATTTTGTGACAGGTTGCACCCACACGGCCCGATAGCATAAAATGTCATGATTTCGTGACATGTCACGTTTTCATTGGGCATGATGGCATGCAAGGCTGTTGGCCAAAAAACGTCGTGATTTTGCTACATGTCTCATTTTCGCTGTGCAGGCAGAGGAACAGAGTTGCATGTAGAAAAACATCGTGATATCGTGACATGCTATTTTTGTCACAATTTATGAGCAAGTAGTTACGAAACATGCAAAAAGACGCGAAACACATGGCATACAGGTGTCAGGGTTACAGAAGCGTTACATGTCAACAAAAAATATCGAATGTTTCGGCCTCAAACATAAATTCAAAAGCAACGAAAAGATGAGAATATGAAGCGATGCATTCTGGGAGGTGAAACGAAGCGACGTAGGGTGAAACAGAGAGCCGTATCAGATGGTATAAAATCAGAAGAGTAGATTGATGCAGGGGTTGGAAGTTGCTGCTAGCAGGGTTGCAGAGCCAAAGGCGACTAGCCATTCCGGGCTCGCTATTGGAGCAATTTCCTTCATTTGTTTTGGTCTCATCAAAACTGGGACAATTTTTTCATTGTAATTGATACATTTATTTAATACAGAATTACAGAGAGTTGCATCTCACTGGCAAGAAAGGAGGAGTTATTTTTGCATGCAAAGATTGAATGTTTATCTTTCCTCTTTCAGATTTTCTAGATTTATAGGTGAATTTTAATGCGAGTTCTCTCGATTGCTTCATGCGAATGCCTAAATCTAAAAATTATAGTTAAGACCCTAGAAACCAGCACCTAGCTTATCTAAATTGTGCGAGTTCGTAGGTTTAATAGGTTAGGTTGTGTGCGAAAACCTCATTATCTTCGGTTTTGCCAAATTGAGATCGTAGCACTCTGAGCGTAGTTTAATTCATTCTTTTTGTATTATTTTCTTTCCTTTTCAATTTTGTATTTTACGTATTTTAATTACCTTCTTTTAAATAAGCAAATTGAAAATCTACCAAAGCCCAAAATCGAAATAGAATCATCTTTTAGATTAACTTACTGTGATTCCATTGTAATTCAAAATAAAATAAATCACCGTGCCCCTTGTTAATGGTCACTTGCAACCATTAAGGTATTCCTAGCATTTAAGTTGAACAACATCTTTGACACAAAAAGGGATAAAGTAACAGGAACCTTGGAGAAATTATCTGTGTAATTTCTTTGCAAGCAGAGGATTTGGGACTCGGATCCTACCGGAGAGTGTGTTTCCACAACTGGGTGAAAACACCACTCAACAGATTGGCGCTAGAAGGAGGGCTGAAGCGGTTTATTTTATTGTGATTTAAGTGCTACAAGAATTGCTATGCATTGTTCTTAACGCTTTGGTTGTTCATACAGGAATAATATGATTTGATTTGATTTAAAAAAATAAAAAGAAGAAGGAATTTTTGGGTATTAAAGTTATATTCTTTAAGATTCACTAATGGCTATGTTTACACTGTGGATGACAGGTAGCCCATTGAACATTTCGAGAGTTCAAAATTATTTGCCCGTTTGTTTTGAGAGATGTCTTCCTCGATTTTTGTCTAATGGGACAAATACTGCAGAAGAACATATTCAAGCATTCAAATTTTTTGTGAATCACTTAACAAGTTGGTATGATGATGTTGCTTGTAAAATGTTCCTTTACACCTTGGACAAAGTGGCATATGATTGGTTTACAAGTCTGCCTTTAGGGTCTATCACTTCTTGGGCTCAGCTAGAGGCAATATTTCTCAATCAATTCAACAAAAAGCGAGTTGAACCAATCCTCATGTACAATCAGTTGGTATATATTAGAAAAGGACCAAGTGAAAATGTGAAGTCATTTTCTGAAAGGTTCTTTGGATTATATACACAATTAGTGACATTTTATGTTCTTCAAGAAGAAGTGGCTCTCCAAATATACATCAATGCTCTTGACTCACCCATGTCCACATATTTGCGAGGGATGCCTCAAATCACATCTTTGTCACAAGCCTATACTCAAGCAATGGCAATTGAGCAACAATTGAGTTGTCAAAATTATGGTGTGGGTTTTGGATCATGTAATCTTCAATCATTTAATACCTCCTTTACCCACCCAATGATTTATCCACCTCAACCAAGTTCAAGTGTGAATCAATTTCAGAATCAACAATCATTCCCAAGCTTCAATCAATTCCAAAATCCTCAACCTACTATGCAAGATCAACCATCTTTCTTAAGTATGAATCAACTTCAAAATACTCATCTTGATTCAAAAGATGTTGCTAAAATCAATTTCAATGATTTTCATAAGAATATGATTTTAGGCAAGGGAGGAGTACTAGATCCAACTAGTATGGAAACATGTGACAGATTGGAAACCCTTGACTCACCAAAAGATGAATTCTATGAAGATGAATCTGATTCGGATGACACATTGGATGACATTGTTGAAAGTAATGGCCCAAAAAATTCACACCTTCCAAATTATGTTAAACATGAATCATGGGTTACACATGTGGATTATGATAACCTTATCAATTTGAATACAAGCAATAACCCAATTTTGGAAGTAATTGAACCATCTAAGGAAGGAGAGGATAAAGTTGATGAGAAATATGTTGATGAATTGAAAGATGATGTAGAAATAGTCGAGCATCACAATTTGATTTTGAAAGATGATCGTTATGATTCTTTGGAAGAGTATTCTCACTCCAAACCTTCTGATGAAATTTGTGTGCCTATTGATATGCAGGATAATACAATTGCCCTTTCATATGAGGATATTACAAGTCCTGTATAATCTAAGAATGATTTGGAAGAAGGGTTGGAATCTCATCAAAGGTTGGAGAAGGATAATGATTCTACTACCATGGATGAAGAAGGAGAATCAATTGTTTTTGTTCCACTTGGGGGGCAAGAAATCAAAAATATTGATCCACCTATTGTTTCTACAATGTCTATGCCATCTCAAAATGATGAAATTACAAAACCTAAGTGGTGTGGGTTGGATGCTATTGATGATCTTAATGAAAATATGGATTTTGGGGCAACTCAAGCCATTGATCGTGGAAAGGTGTCACGTGACACATCTTAAAAAATTAGGCTCTTGTTTTGAAAAATATGGATGCATGTTTGATTGGGTGCCTAACTTTGGTGTTTTTGAACAGGTATTGGATGATGAACAAGACAACGAGAAAAAATAAAAGGCTACTAATACTCATCAAGTTATGGCAAATTTTAATCATGATGGGTTGAGTATGGATGACAAGGGGAAATCTTTACCTTTGGTAGTAGCTACAAAAATTTCAAGTGATAGGTTACATGATGTCCCTTTGGACGCTAACATCATTAATGAGGAAATGCCAAATTTTGTTGATGCTTGTCAAGTTTTGAATGATTTTGATTGCTTTAAAATCCTGAAAAATGATTTGAATTCAAGATTTTTAGAAATAGGCTCTTGTTTGCAACATCTCACATTTGAAAAGGAAAGCTTACTTATAAATCATGAATGGAACGATGAAACTTGCACTTTAAAGAATAGACAAGATAAAATTGAATACCAACCATTGTATAATCAATTTGATTTGATTCTCACCTATGATGTGGGTAATAGAACTAAATCAAAGTGGGATGGTGATCATGGCAAGTTGAAATTTGTTGCATTGCTTGGTTTGATCTTATTGTTGTTGGATTCCTACAAAATTTGGCATGTGTATTGTGTCATATGTTTTTTGATATGTTCTAATCATGTTTGGGATCCAGGAAAGTAATAGTCCAAGCTTGGCATCATCTTGTACAATAGTGTATATAATTTTTGGTTTTCTGGTGTGGGCTTTCAAGTTTTTGTTTTTGGGATTGTTTTTGGGTTTTGGTTTTGGTTTGTGTTTTTCAAGTTTCATTTTTTTGGATTCTTAGTTTAATAATGATTTAAGTTGTGTGTTTGATTTCAATGGACATGCTTTGTTTGTTTTTATAAAAAAAAAAAAAAGAGAAAAAAAAAGAAAAAGAAAATTGAGATGTCAACTTATGCTTAAGACTAGGAGAATATGAAACATTGGAATTGTCTTGTAAAAGCTCCACAAGTAACACAAACATTTTAAGTTATATTGTTTGAAACTTGTGATGCATGAAGTAGTCAGTTTTTGTATGGCAAATATTTCATCTACAATTCAAAAGATAATGCATTCATGTTACATCTCACTTTACATATACATTCCACCTTAGTTGCATATGCATCTCAGGTATAAATCATTAAAGTGTGTCAAATCCTCTTAGGGTCGTGCTATAACATAAATGTGAAAAAATCCTAAGGTTGGAAACTGAGTCTTGAGATATCTAGAACCAAGCACATTTTATACACATTAAAAAGGATCTTGGGTAAAATGATCAAAACCTTGCTTGGAAGAAAAGGTTGGGCAAAAGAAGTATTTCATGTCTATCCTATTATGCAACATGATCCTTAAAACAGTGGTTTTGACCACTTCCATAAAGCTTAAAGCCTAAAATCAGAGTAGTAAGGATAGGGCTAAATCCTCATCAAACTTAGGTTGAGGATCCAATTCCCCAAAGATTTGATTTGACCTACATGGAGTAGTAAGGATAGGGCATAAATTCTCATCTCGCTTAGGTTGAGAATCTGATTCCCCAAAGCTCCTATGTCTCATTTCATGATAAATCTTGGATTGGAAGGATCGTACTACTTGTCCTCTGCAAAAGATGGGTAGTCATCCCCAAGGTCTAAGCAATAAATTAATATTTTCCATTTTTATCCAAAGCTTGGATTGGAAGGATCGTACTACATGTCCCTAGCAAGGATGGGTAGTCATCCCCAAGGTCCAAGAAGTAAAAAATTATTTTTTTCCATCTCATATTTATATTGGATTGGAAGGATCGTACTACTTGTCCTCTGCAAAGGATGGGTAGTCATCCCCAAGGTCCAAAAAAATGAAGGTAAGTCTTGGATTATGGGGTTAAGTATGCCCATGCATGGCAACATGTCTTGTCTAAAAAACAAGACCACTAATTGTTCAAAGGGTTAGACTAGCATGACCATTTCTTCCATAATTGGTTAAATTATTTTTCTCAAAGTGAGGTAATGAATTCCAAATCAGAATAGTAAGGATAGGGTTAAACTCCCATCTCGGTTAGGTTGGGAGTCTGATTCCCCAAAGTTCTGATTTCACATTCACTTGCACATGGGTTCAAGATAGTAGGGACTCATAACCAACTTTGGGATATAATAAAGCAATTCATTAGTGGATCCTAATAGGGTTTGGTAATCTTGAATGTTTTTCCATGATACTAGAAAGTTTAGGCCTTTACAAGAGCAAAATATCTAAGCATGGTTATCAGGTTACACAAATCATTCACAATCTCACATATGCATTCATGTAAAACTAACAATGGAATGTTGATCAATTTCAAACGATAGGGAATGAAATACATTGCACACACCGAGCTAATACTTGATTATTTCGATGATTCATGTACTTTTGATCTTTGGGCATTTGTTTATATTTATAATGTGCTAACACATGTTTTCGAGTTTATATACTTCCAGGTAGGGTTCTAACTAAAATGCTCAAGAGCATTTGATAGCAGAGTCGCCATTTTTTGTGGCTGATCCACAACACACCCCAAAATTGGGGACCCACATTTTTTGCATGCTTTCAAAGAAAATCTCAGTGACCCAGATGCTAAAAATCAAGAAAAAGGCAAAATTGCACAAGAATGAAAAAATGTCGCGATATCGTGACATGTTGCTTCGTCGCGGCCGAAAATGAAAAAGTGTCACGATATCGTGACATGTTGCTCCATCGCGGCCAAAAATGAAAAAGTGTCACGATATCGCGACATGTTGCTCCGTCATGGCCGAAAATGAAAAAGTGTCGCGATATCGCGACATGTTGCTCCGTCGCGGTCCAGAGAGGAGAGAGAAAGACAGAATGGAAAATTGTCGTGAAATCATGACATGTCACAAAATTGTGGTCAAACCAGTCAAACAGGGCAAGGCACTAAAAATGTCACGATATCGCGACAAGAAACAACAAAAGGGCACGAAGCGAAAAAACGTCGCGATATCGCAACAGAAAGCAACAAAGGGGCATGAAGCGAAAAAACATCGCGATATCGCGACAGCAAACAGCAAAAGGGCACGAAGCGAAAAAATGTCGTGATATCGTGACAGAAAGCAGCGAAGTACGAAAGGAAAATATGTCGTGATTTCATGACATGTCGCATTTTTGTGACCAAATACAGCAAGAGCAACCCAAAATAGAAAATGTAGCGATTTCACGATGGAAAGCCGACAAAGCGGTACAAAATGGAGAAGCATCGCAATTTCACGATAGTTTGCAGCCGAAGGCGTACCAAGTGAAAAACGTCGCGATTTCATGACAGGTTGTAGCCGAAGGCGTACCAAGTGAAAAACGTCATGATTTCGCGACAGGTTGCAGCCGAAGGCGTACGAAGTTGAAAAATGTCATGATTTCGTGACAGGTTGTAGCCAAAGGCATACGGAGATGAAAAGCATCGTGATTTCACGACAGGTTGCACCCACACGGCCCGATAGCATAAAATGTCACGATTTCGTGACATGTCACGTTTTCACTGGGCATGATGGCAGACAAGGCTGTTGGCCGAAAAACGTCACGATTTCGCTACATGTCTCATTTTCGCTATGCAGGCAGAGGAACAGAGTTGCATGCAGAAAAATTTCGTGATATCATGACATGCTATTTTTGTCATGATTTACGATCAGATAGTTACGAAACATGCAGAAAGGCGTGAAACACGTGGCATACAAGTGTCAGGGTTACAGAAGCGTTACATGTCAATAGAAAATATCGAACATTTCGGCCTTGAACATAAATTCAAAAGCAACAAAAAGGCGGGAATACGAAGCGATGCATTCTGGGAGGTGAAATGAAGTGATGCAGAGCGAAACAGAGAGCCGTATCAGATGGTATAAAATTAGAAGATCAGATTGATGCAGGGGTTGGAAGTTGCTGCTATCAGGGTTGCAGAGCCAAAGGCGACTAGCCATTCTGGGCCTGCTATTGGAGCAATTTCCTTCACTTGTTCTGGTCTCATCAAAACTGGGACAATTTTGTCATTGTAATTGATACATTTATTTAATACAAAATTATAGAGAGTTGCATCTCACTGGCAAGAAAGGAGGAGTTATTTTTGCATGCAAAGATTGAATGTTTATCTTTCCTCTTTTAGATTTTCTAGGTTTATAGGTGAAGTTTAATGCGAGTTCTCTCGGTTGCTTCATGCGAATGCCTAAATCTGAAAATTATAGTTAAGACCCTAGAAACCAGAACCTGGCTTATCTAAATTGTGTGAGTTCGCAGGTTTAATAGGTTAGGTTGTGTGCAGAAACCTCATTATCTTTGGTTTTGCCAAATTGAGATCGTAGCACTCTGAGCGTAGTTTAATTCATTCTTTTTGTATTATTTTATTTCCTTTTCCATTCTGTATTTTACGTATTTTAATTACCTTCTTTTAAATAAGCAAATTGAAAATCTACCAAAGCTCGAAATTGAAATAGAATCATCTTTTAGATTAACTTACTGTGAGTCCATTGTAATTCAAAATAAAATAAATCACCGTGCCCCTTGTTAATGGTCACTTGCAACCATTAAGGTATTCCCAGCATTTAAGTTGAACAACATCTTTGACACAAAAAGGGATAAAGTAACAGGAACCTTGGAGAAATTATCTGTGTAATTTATTTGTAAGCAGAGGATTTGGGACTCGGATCCTACCGGAGAGTGTGTTTCCACAACTGGGTGAAAACACCACTCAACAAAATTATTAGAGACTCAATATGTTTCACACTCACAACAATGCTCAATCACTTTCAATCTCTTTCTCAAATCAATTTAGAATATAGAACAATTTGTTTCATAGAACTTGAACCATCACTTCAACACTTCCACTTGACTAGGCTTATATAGCTTCACTCAATCAATGACTCAATGAAACACTCCTTGCTTACAAACCCTAGTCCAAGAATATGAACACTCACTCAATTATTTCCAAAAATGCTTATCAAACAATCTCACATAATAATGATACTCAGATCTTGCACAAAACCTTAGTTCAAGATTTTTATCAACTTCGCATAACAATGATACTCTTGAACTTGCACAAACGTTAATCATGCATATGAAGGCTCATTCAATATTTCCAACAATGCTTATCAAACAAGGTTTTTATCATCAAATTTCACTCAAAAAAACCTTTAACAATCAGACTCAACAATGCTTATCAACCAATCCTTTTCACTGCAACTTAGCATTCACAACATCCAACAATCACTCACAAGGAAGATGTGCCCATACCTTTTTGTTTGATGAAGAATTGCCCTTAAAAATTTGTCTCAATCACAATTACTCTCTTTGCTAATTTTAAGGGTTAGGTAGCAAAAAAATTTCATAGAATTTTAATCAATAATTTCCTCACAAATTATTTTCACCATACAAAACATGAGAACTCAATTAACCTTATTACTCCTTTCAAATATTAAACCAAATAAGACTTTATTTTGAAATAACATTCAAAACCATCTAAAGCTTTATCACTCCATTCAAAACTCTAATCACCAAAAATCACAATATAAAAATCAAGTTTCACAAACCTTATATCTCCCTAAAATCTTATGCCAAACACCTTTAGGACAAAAATTAAATTTTAAAAATTTAAATACCTTTTGCCCTTGGTGGGAATTGAACCCACACTACGCTTCCACCAGCGCC
Organism: Wollemia nobilis; assembly: GCA_028583015.1. Taxonomy (NCBI): domain Eukaryota; kingdom Viridiplantae; phylum Streptophyta; class Pinopsida; order Araucariales; family Araucariaceae; genus Wollemia; species Wollemia nobilis. The sequence continues at coordinate 4,670,031 of JAQPPZ010000363.1, forward strand.
CTAGCTGTGGCTCCAACCGTCGCATGAGCTAGGTGCTCACCTTGGGAGCAAAGAGCGACTTGTGTGCTATATGCTTCCCTTTGGCACCTAAACCAAAAAGAGTACACTGCTTCCTTTGGCACCCAAACAAAACCTTCACCAAAACTATTGTCGAGATTTGATCATGGGTCCTCCCACTTGCCAGAGCCCTAAGTCACAACCGCTTGCCACCATACCAACCCATTGAACGGATATGAGGCTTAGAGCCTCACTCCAACCTTGTTCCTTCACTGGTGCACACAAGAAAAAAAACTTTTATCTTCTTCCTCGCACGAAAATCATAGAAATCGTAAGCTTAGAGTAATTCGAATGAAGTTGAGTTCTTTGCCACTAAGGCATATGGTATTTATACCATTATGCCACCACAATATTAGACGTCGATGGAGGTATTTATTCATGATGTTGGCGTATTTATTTTTGCTTTGCAACCCTAACTTTAGGGTTAATTAAATTAGATTATAATTTAATTAATAATAAAATTATTATTATTATTATTATTATTATTTAATTTACATGGTGGAATCGGTAGCCGCCACGAATCCGGGCAGGCTGTCCAACTTTTATGGCCACCATAGTATTCTGCGCTATCCACCCCAGAAGTCGCCACACAGATCTTCGCATAGTCCGCCCCTATAACCACCATGCCACAATCATTTTAAACCTTTTACACCACTAAAAGCACCAGGAAAGGGACAAGCGTTCAGTCCGACGATTAATAATAAAATTATTATACTTAACTTATAATTAATTTAATAATCATAGGGTTAATTAAATTAAATTACAAATTAATTTATAATGAAATTATTATAATTACTTTAGGTATTTCCATTAGACCTTTAATATTATAATAAAATATTATAATATTATTTTTCTTGGGCCTTCTAACTTCTCCTGTAGACCTTATCTGATCACCTTCTTATTTCTGAAATTGACTCTTGAAATCCTTCCTCTTGCACTGCTCACTGAAACTGACTTTTGACATCAATGACAACTAATCTTGCTTATATTTCCAATAGTTTACTTGCTTATGAACGACACCATGTTTCTATGATAGTCATGAATATCAAATCAACATTATCCATCATCAGTATTTGCATTTTTTTATGATCTTTTTCTTATTAAGAGGTCTTCATAAGATAGGTTAGATACCGGATAAATATCAACAATGATATTTAGATTACCACTGGCTATTTTGTGCACACTTTTTAGTTTTCAAAAGATTGTAGGGAAAACCCTTACATCCCACATATCATTATCACCCACATTCACTTTGTGAGTAACTATATTTTTCAACATAACTCATAAGTTGCTATAGGGTGTTCACTAGGATTTTTGGTCATTCAACCATCCGTAGTTATCTTTTTAATTTTTTTAGAAAGCTATCTTGTCTTTAGAAGGTAAGGTCTTGCTTTTATAGTACCTTGCATATCTCAAATCCCAACACAAATTTACACATTAAAGTGCAAGTTTAAACAAGGAAGGATGACCCTACAAAGTAGTCCTTGCCACCTTAAGAAAAAGGTTTCCCTTGCTCATTCTATTATGTGCATGGTTTAGGATGCTGAGAATTGACAAAAGAACAAGCTCCCCCTACCTAGCAATCCCCTTTGATCTTCCACAAAACAAGCGAGATCCCAAAACAAAACAAAAAAAATAGTGATTTTCATCACTAAGAAAACCTCTTGCTCTAAAAAAAAAAAGTGGTTTTCACCACTAAGCATGATTAAGTATCCCAAATAATCAAAATAAAAGAAGAGGTTAATGAGCTTGAATCCCTAGAATACTCTTTTATTCACAATCCATGGGGTATTCTCCATTACAACAATGGGTTGAATGAAACCCGCCTGCCAATGGAGTATCCTTATGCATGGTGATATGTATTTCACATTAGTGACCTTATTTTATACATACCAGTGTTAAGTTATAGTTCATATATCTTTTGGTGGCTTGTATTACGTAGTAGTCTAGTCTAACTACATTCAAAATCAGGATAAGATGACCATAGGGTGATCCACATTACAACAATGGGTTGCATGAAACCTGCATGGCAACAAGGTAGTCTTATGCATCATCTAATATATTCACTTTGCACACACAGGGATATTGAATATCTGGGTCTTCATAATAGACTTGTATCTTTTAAAGTCTTGTATTGTCAGTATACAACTTTTGATCAATCAACTAGGGTGTTTGAGTCTCATGAAAAAACCTCAACATCCCCTTATAGCACTTAATTATCTTATCATTACTCACAGTTTTCTTTATGAGATTTTGCTTATTAATAGGGTCTCATAAGATAGGATAGATACCAGATGAATATCAACAATGATATTTAGAGAACCACTGAATATTTGATGCACACCTTTTATTTTACAAAAGATTATGGGAAAACCCCTACATCTCACATATATCATTTCACATTCACATACAAACGTATAACTTTTGTGATAAGATTAACATTTTAATTCATGATTATTATACATTATGTGGTGTCTTCCATTAGTTTTTCAAACACAAATATAATTCACTCATTATGTTTTAAATAATTAAAGCACACGTACAATTTGCATTAGAACATTCGTATAAAATTAATGCATCCCATACACATTAGATTTATTATATCCATAACATGAATTAAAGTCATAATAAAATAGATAAATCTAAATCATCTATCCAACATTACACATAGCATCCAATCATACATCTAGGCATACATCTATACATCTATACTAAGCTTACATAATTGCATCCATCATTACATCCATACATAAAATCAAACCATAACATAATATAAAACCACATGATGAGTCATAAGGCATGACAATCATATATATATATATATATATATATATATATATATATATATAATATATATCATAAGTAAATGTCTAATGCCCATAGGCTACTTCATAAGTACAAAAATACTCGTAGGCTACAATTATGTAGGTCCTCAGACCTTACACCCAAAAAACAATAGATACATAAAGTAGGTCAAGCAGGGCCTGCACCTCCAGAATCACCCCCACCCTTAGCCTCATCCCCATGGTGCTATATATATTCACTACCCACTGATATCTCTAGCATAACTAATGTCTTGTGATTGGGCCTAGCTGATGATATGTGACTCGATCTAGCAGATGATTGTTCTGACTCTGTGTGCTGACTCCTCTGAGACCCTCCTATTATATATTACTCAGGTAAATCACCATCGAGCATCCAAATTTACCCCTCCAAACCTACTATATACTTTGTGTTATATTGATGCTGGTCTAGATACTCTTCTAGTAGGCTTCATAATCTACTAATCTCAACTTCTCCATCAGATGCTACCTGCCCTTGAGTCACAATTAGAGTGATTAGTAATCCCTGTAACTTGGCCACCTCGACCTACAACCCCAACACATCAACTATATCCTAAGGAGTTGGAGTAGCCTAAATATCTAGTGCAACCTATCTCTATCCTATAGTTGCAACCACCAAATAAACTGATAGAGGATCTTGCTCTGCTATCCTGTCATCCCTCTCGACCATCCTGGCTACTATCTATGTGCACAAGATGTCTCACTTTGTAGTCACCTTGTCAATATTCATCTGGGTGCTCTCCAACTGGATCTTGATGAGATTTCTCTCCTTAGAGAATCCCCTCCATTATTCCTACCCCCTGTTGAGTTGGCTCTCTAGTACTGGAATAGTCATGTCCCGCTCAGCTAGTTGTCCCTAAAGGTTCTACAATCATACCCTCAACTAGGCTACCTCATCTATAGGATCCTCATCATCATACCCCTACTCATGTGGCTCATCTTCCCTCTTCATGATATAGCACCACTCTTACTCCATCTATTAACACACTCGTTGTTCATCCTTGCCTACCTCATCTCCTAAGGTTTCACTTGTTGCACCCTCTGTTGTTGCACCCCCAACTGACATGCCCATAGGTCCCTCTAGCTGCCATAGTCGAGTAACCCACCACGTGTCATAATCCACTATTGTCTCTGGGTCCTCTTAAATTGGAAGGGCTAGTGGCTCATCCTCCTCATCCTCTAGTGGTGCAACTCGTGGCCACTCCAGCTTTGTCTCGTCTCCTCAACAACGATAGATAACAATATCCTTAGTGACACCCTAATGTATCTTGAACTACCGTGTGATGTGAGTGTAGTACTCTCATTCTATACCATGCTACCCTGTCAGCCATCACCCACACCTCATACACCCTAGATATTCCACTGCATCTACCCAAGGATAATAGTTCATATAGGACCTTTAAATAATCTTCCCTACCCTCAATCCTTCAAGAGATCCATTGTTGTGTGATAGTGTGCCTGCATGAGATCTACTATGACCTCTCTTTGTCAATTGCTTCCACCTGTCTACATATCCAATGTCTACATCATCCAAATATGCTTGTGGTATAGGTAATCCCTCTTGTCGATCTACTATGATGTGCTCCCATATCCAAATATGAAGTAGGATATTGCAACCTAGTTCACATCGGCCCTGATGTCTAATCTTATACAAATAATTGTACAAGTGTGTCAATAAATTGCTCACCCATGCCATGATCAGTGGATGTTGTACATCACACTCTATCAAGTCCTATACCATGTCAAGGAGGTTCCATGCAAACCTTACCCATGAAGAGTCATGTATCAAAATGTTGGATATTACACACATTAGTACCACGTGTCTTCGCATGAATACCCATGCTCGATACCTTACAGAGGTCACCAAAAACTCCTCTCAAATCAGTATGTGGGATTGCAAAGATTCTATAGGATACACCTATCATTCTTTCTTGATTGTAAAATTGTATCAAATTGGTATTAAATCCCGTAGAGGGATATCATTGTAACCTCCTTTGAAGGACATGATTCAATATTAATGAGAAGAGCACCATTTTATTTACTTCTTATCTTTATCTTGATGGTTACATGATTATGCTTTCAATTTGGTTTGTTTAATAATTGCATAGTTGTACAATTTTTGCATGTCTACACTTTGTAGCATCTTTACTTGCTGACTCTAGCTTCAATAGTGCTTACAAAAACAACATTTATATTATGCTTTTAAAACACTATTTTCTTTCCCTTATTACTCCTTTAGCTTGGAAACACTCTATCTCAACTTCCTTTTTGATAGCTTTGAAACTTGAATATGTAGCTATTAAAAATAGTTTCTATTATGCCTTAAGAAAGCACTTTTATAGCTACCTTTTTGCTTGCCAAGTTTATGGTGAAATTGCAGCTCCTCTTTTCTTCTTCTAATGCTGCCCAAATTTATAGCTCCAATATCTTAAATTTCTACTCACAAGATCCGATTTCTATGCTATCCAAGACTCTTTTCTGACTCTTCCAATTTGCTGCCTTCTTTTGCTGTCAAGCCTTTCTTCAATTGGCTATCCAAGACTCTGCAATTTGTAGCTTCAATTGCTGCCAAAACTCTCTTTGCTTTGTTGTCCAAAGCTCTCCCAAAACTTCTCCAAAATTTCTCTAAATTGCAGCCTTCTTTTGCTATCAATTCCTCCTTTAATTTGTTGTTCAAGGGCACTTCAAAATCTACCCAAATATTCTTCAATTTGTAGCACTATGTCACCTTCAACTTGTTGTCCTATGACTCTTCAATTTTTTTTGCAAAAATCAGCAATCTTCTTCTTTGCAAATAAGCCTTCAAATATTCGTGGTTGTCCTCAAACTTTTAAAAACTATGGCCTCTTCGGTTCTTATTTCTCATTCAATCTTCTTATCGAATTATAACTTCAAATATAATATCTTTCGTTGTCCTCTTTGTAATGTCCCTTTTCTATGCAGTTAGGTGCAGAGCATATTAGCCTATACACGAGCTCCCGTAGGCTAAGTCGGATGGAGGGGAGCCATTGGAGATATCAGAATCTTTATCGGTACCCAAAGAGCTATTGATTGATGGTCGTTTGGGCTCATTTGGAGTTTTGTTTGATTGGAGTTACTATTTTTAGCCATGTTCATTTTTAGGGTTTTGATGGACAACAAACAGTGAGTTCTTTAGTGAAATGGGTGTCCAAAACCATTCAAGGATTTCAATTTGAATGGGCAGAGGTTGGAAATTTTAATGGTTGAAGATAAAATTAATAAAGTGATTATTTAATTTAATTTTGTAAAGTCAGTGACTTTATTTTATTATAAAATCATTTTATACTTAAAAGGGGCCATTTTAAGTGACGACTTAAAAATTCGTTAAGCCTAGGCATAAGGGGGTGAATAAATTAAGGAGAAATAAGGTGGAATTAAAAATTGATAAAATTATATTTGCTCATCCTAAAAGTGACATAACCCTAGGTCGACCTATGGAGGAGATAAAAGGAGGTTTTGAGTTCATTTGGAGATACGCGAAGATTATTATTATTTTCTCTGGTTTTTTAGAGGACTCTTTGGCAGAGCCATTTACAGAGATTCTGGAGCTTGTGAGAGACGACAACCTCTTAGAGGGACATTGGATTTGGGGTTGCAAGATTACCCTAAGGTTAATTTGGGCATTTCCACATAGGGATTGCAGTTGGAATTTAGTTTTAAATACTTCTGGAGTTGGGTTACCACACAGAGTCATTCAGAGATTATACAAGGAATATTTGGAGCTGGGACACCACACAGTATTCACATCAGAAGGGCTTAGCCTTTGTTAGGATCCTATCCTAACATTAATTAATAATCTTAATAATAATAATATATTATATCCTATGGTCATAATAATAAAATAATATAATAATTAATTATATTATTTATTATATTATTATAAGATTAGGGTTAGGAAGCATTGCAACCTTTCACCTATAACCCTAGAGGGGCATAAAACATTGTAAGAACTTATCATTCAATCATCCATGAATTTGAAATATAATATAATTTATTGAAGAGACTTCCCGATAATATCAAAAGGCGATTCTTTTAGATTTAGGTTATTTATTATTTATTTATCATTTTATATGCTAGGAACCCTGGGTTCCTACCATTTGGTATCAGAGCCTTATGGATCCAACCATATTGGTCAAGGAAATGAAAAATAACATTGCAAAAATTAGAAGAATGATTGAACAAAAACAAAAAAAACAAATGGAACGTTCTGATCGTATTATACAATATTTAATGGAAATGCAAGAGGAGACCCTAGCCATGGAATCTCAGGTAGAGGAGGAAGAAACCATAGCCATGGAATCCAAGGTAAAGGAGGAGCCCATAGCCAGGGAATCTCAGGTGGTATCCATTGCATCTTCCGAGAATGAAGAAAATGAAAACCCTAGAAAAAACTTTGCGAAAGAACCCGAAGCCATAGCAATAGATTTTCAAAAAATACATATTGCACTTCCAAAAAAAATTCAAAACCCTAAAAATGTAAATATTTTTTTAAAGAAGTGTACCAAGAAGAAAGGGATATCTTCCAAAAAGTTGTGTTTTACATATTTGCATATGGGTGATATACATAACCATCAATGTGGAAAACAACCTAATATAACCCTAAAGCAGCAAACAAGTTTTTCCAATATCTCCAATACTATTTGCAATAATTTTTGGAACAATTTAATTAATGTTAAGGAAATAAATGTATTTACAAAATCAGCATACGATCCATTGGGAAGATATATACTACCAGTAGCACATGATGTTACTACCAGTGGACGTCTATCTCCTTCAAGACCTCCTCCATGGCCACCTCCTCTTAGTTGGTTTAATGGGACTTCCAGAATTACTGTCTGCATTTTATTTTATCTAGCAGATAGAATCCTCCTACCCAGGCTAATCAAGCTACTAAATGGATAAAAAAATAAAAAAATTATTAGAACTGATTTATGTACATTCATATTGGAAATCCCAACCATTAATTGAATACAATGTTTCCTGTTTCTTCTATATACGTCCATCGTCACCAATAGAATTTTGTGCATTGCACCAATTCCAGTACCCATTTTTTTTCTCACCTTGTATTTGGCCTATAACTAAGAATTAGGTTAGTCTTATCACTATTAGAATCCAAGCATCTGGAATCCTGCAAAAAAAAAAAAAAAAATTCCAAAGGAAATGGAGGCACCATATTTATTATTACTATAATGATTAACATTACTTGAAGGTGCTCTTGTATTTTCAACCTCCTTAACTATAGAATTGGTACCAACATGAACATCAACATCCTGCCACTGCATGAGAGTGCCCAATTCAATTCACCAAATGATTCATTTCACTCTGAGAAGTACAGAGAGTTGACGCACGCTAATTGGGCATGGTTGTCTCGTCTCATCTCATATCGTATAATGTGAGTTACAAGGCTTGCAAAATATATTAGAATGGAGGCAGAAAAATGTTCTAGAATTGGTAAAATTTATGGAGCAACAACAAAAAGTGAATAAGGATTTGGTTGAAACTCACTCTAACTTAAACCATTTGCCAAACTTCTCCATTTTGGGTCTGTATGTTTTGTTTATCATACAATATGATGACGAAGCATGGACGGGAAGAAGTAAAGTACAAGTGTGCATGCAAATAGGATTAATCATATTCGAACAAGGCATATTTGTGTATTCTAAAACTTCATCTATATATGTGTATCCATTTAAAGAGAAAACAACAACTGTGTACGATATACACCAAAAAGGAAATACAAAAAATTGAAATTCAATGATGCACTTCTGGTAGGATGAATGTCGAGTAACTTCAACGATGCACTCCACCAATGAGTATGCCCTCTGATGAATTCCTGGTAATAGCTATGATAGCTAAAAATATTAGGTTCTTTGTGTTGTGGCTATATCTTCACTAGAATTGGAAGCACATCACGTCAAAATCAATGCCGATTCTTTCTCCTTGTTTTTCCTGTGATTCTAAAATTAGTACGCAAAGACTCTTGATGTAAAATAGAAGCACATGGTGACCCAAAATATAAGGATAGTGGTGATGTTGTTACAGGTCATGACTATAAATATCAGTATCACCCAAATGAACACCGTCATGAGGCTTTGTAGAAGACTCACGTACCTAGCCATGGCATTCATTGGCATTGCTATTGTGGCTGCAACAACCATATTTATTATAAAGTTTTGATGTTTATCATCATATTGTTATAATTTTATTTTTACATGACAATCTGACAATCACCAATTTGAAACTTTGCGAGCACCCCAATGTCTATTTGTGTAGTAAGTTTATAAGGGTTGGAAAATGTTTGAGGGAAAGAAAAAGGAATTGTAACTATGGATGAGCTTTAGAAAGAGAGTGCCATCTGAGATGAAAAAATGGGGATTTGGAATTAGATAGAGAAACAAATAATTTCATATAATGCAATTGAGTTCAAATGGTGGATGCGTCTCAAGAAGTCAAAATCTGAAATGTTCATGTGCTTTGCCGAGGGAGATAGAGATTCAGAATTCACCACCAACATTGACAAGGAGAAGAAATGCGAGACCTTGAAATTGATGGAGGGAGAAACATTCAAAAGGAAATTGCAACTGACGAAGAGAATGATTTATCAGTTGTCTTCGTGAAACCTTCACTTTGATCGAATTTTGTAATGTTTTATAGGATGTCAGATAAATAATTTTTGAGGTTTTCTATGTTCATTACCAACTTTTTATGAGTGCGTTTAAAACGTTAGAGATGTTCCAATGAACTGTATACAAGCCATGCTTTTGTTATACGTGGTTGTTTGAAAGTGTTACACGTTTGGCTGTTATAACCAATGCTCACAAATATAGAAGGCTCACTTGAAGCGTTAAAACCAAGAAATGTCCTAGAAAGAGAAAAAGTGGTTCAACTTTGATGTAAATAAGATAGAATGGAAGAATTACTTTTTAAATTGTCACATCCCTAGACTCATCAAATATATTATGAGGTGAAGCAGCTATCTGTTCAAAATTGCCATGAATGATGGTTTACGTTAATGGCAATTGGAAGTTATATTGAAATATAATATTGTATGTAAAGTGGATTTCGTATTAAGGTAGAAGTGGACCATGTCTTGGTATAGGTAGAGCAGTGAAAATATTAAATGAATTTGAGTCCACCTGAGTTTGCTCAACTTTAATAAAAATAGATCGTTCTGTTGAAAATTCCTTACCAAAAGATGTGAAGATAGTTTTGTTGAAAATTCCTTACGAAAAGATGCCTCTTCACATGGCTTTCATCACCGTTGAATAGAATTTGGAAAATTAGAAATGATATAATGGAGAACGGTATACTTTCTCTGTAGACCATGAGTCACTAGATGCAAACTCAAGTTATGAAAAAGACAGTAACAAATGAAGACTGATGAAAACTTGTATCAGGAATACATAAGTAATAGATGATAGCCAGTTTGGAAAGCGATGGCTGAGTTGGACATCATAAATTCTGAAAAGTGACAACGAAGAAGCAAAGATATGCATTAAAAAGATTTAAAAATATATAAAATAAAAAAGCAATGCTTTGTGATTCCCACAAGCATAACATGCTCTCAAATTTCAACAGTAGCCTATTTTTTTACCAAAACATAGAGAAGGCTATCTCTTTTCATGTTATTTACCATTCAAGATGCTGAGTTGGTCTATAACTAAATGCCTGGCGTTCCTCTACGTGATGAGGTAAAGTATGTGAGGCAGTTTGTAGTGAAGTTCTATAATTAATGGTTACATAACAGGAATAATGAGAATGGATTAGACTGTCATAACGATAAGCATAACAATAACTCACTTGGAGTTTCCTCCCTTCGAGTATGACGTAGGAATGATAATTGACAAGAAAAAGCTTAAGTAAATCCGTAACATAAAGGGAAGGGCAGTAGAGGACACAACAGGATAGGACAACAAAGGACAAAAAAGAGCAACTGGATTCCGCACCACCTAATTAGCTATTTGCATGGGTTTTCTAATACATAATACATTCCAAAAAACTTGGTGCATGAGGCATAAAAATCTACATGTATTTGAGTTACACTACGATAAATCATATACAATCGAAGTTATATTACCCATGCACAAGCTTGATATTGAGAAGTGTTTGATGAGATGTCCAATAAAGGCAACAATTCAATGAAATTGGAGTTACTAGAAATGCTCCACTACGATTAAAGCCACTTGTGAAGAAAGACGAGGATATCCAATTTAGAAGTTACTTAGAAAAACCCATCTTCGCATCAATTATAGAAAGTTGCACGTGTTAAAGGAAAAATATGGGATTATTTGCAAATATTTACTTTGGAGCAAAAAGGGAATTCTACTCAATGACACCAACCTTATAGTTCAAGCTCTAAAGATCTTATCTCGAGAGCCATAATATTGTTTACATGCGAGCAAGAGCATAATTTTCTATCTTTTCTAGCTTTGCGGACAAAGCTATTTCCAAGAGGGGTGGAATGTTAGGATCCTATCCTAACATTAATTAATAATCTTAATAATAATAATATATTATATTCTATGGTCATAATAATAAAATAATATAATAATAAATAATATAATAATTAATTATATTATTTATTATATTATTATAATATTAGGGTTAGGAAGCATTGCAACCTTTCACCTATAACCCTAGAGGGGTATAAAACATTGTAAGAACTTATCATTCAATCATCCATGAATATGAAATATAATATAATTTATTGAAGGGACTTCCCGACAATATCAAAAGGCGATTCTTTTAGATTTAGGTTATTTATTATTTATTTATCATTTTATATGCTAGGAACCCTGGGTTCCTACCAGCCTTCATCATCATTTATAGAGTACGGAGCAGCTAGGGTTTCATCAGCATTTGAGGTATTTGCATTGTAATTTGTGCCCTAGTTTTGATATAAGAATAAAGCAATATTTTTGAGAATTTTTGATTACTTTGTGTTTGTGATTTGTATATAAAAAATTCACGAAAAAGGTTAAGAATTGGCAAACCCCTAGAGAACTAGATAGGGAGGGTTATTACACTCTTCCTCAAGAATCTGAATGTCTTGAGGTCTTCAAAAAAATTCTCAAAATTTGGCAAACTTCTTGCCAAATCCTTCTTCCTTTTGGGCTTGTTGTTGGATGACGACAATTATCCCCAATTCTTCTTTTTAGGAGCTTCTCCTGCTTGCAATATTTTGACACGAACTTTCTTCAAATATCCTCCAATGACCACTTCTTCAACTTTACAATGAGGCTTTCTCTAGCCTTCTTCTTCTTCATAAAAGTCTCTTGAGACATCTTCCTTAGGTCTTCTAATTCAACAAATTCTCAAATTCTTCTTCTCAAAAAATTTAATGAGACCTTTCCTTTGGTCTCTTCAACTTCCAACTATGGAAATTTTGCAACGAGATCTCTTTCTTGGATCTCCAAATTTTGTTGCTTCTCAAATCTTCAATAGGACATTTTTCTTGGTCCTCCTCTATCTTCAATATTCAACTTTGCAATGGGGACCTCTTCTCTTGGGTCACCTCCAATCCATTGTCTTCAATTTATAGTCTTTAATATTCGATGGGATCTCTTTCTCGAACCTCCTTAATATGCAATGTTTACTCTTTTGATGCAACTCAAAACTAATTCCTGCATGAGGAAAACACACAGACTTTCAAGCAATCGAAGGTGAAATTATTTCTTTATATGTTGTAGGAAGCTTCTCAACTTCTGAGAACTAATTTTCTGTTGCAAAAAAACTAAGACAGTAACAACCAAATACATTCAAATTTCTAAAATCCTAAAATCCATAAACTTCACTAGTTATTCTCAAAACTAGTGGAAAGAAGTCTTCACAAAATTTCCTTCAACCCTCTGGAAAGACTCTAGCCAAATAGCAATTTGGAATCTTCTTCTAGCTATCAAAATTTTCAATAGGACCTCCTTCTTAGGTCTCTTAATTTAATCAATGTCAAGGTCTATCTTCAAGACATGTAAATTTATTTTTATTCTAAATTTGCTCTTGGAGTAGGTAAATATTCAATCTTCACTGGTTTTCCTTCAACACAATGAAAAATACTATCTACCCTGGTTTTCTTTTCCAGAGGTAATTTCTTCAACTTCACTAGTTTCTCCTTAACCAGTGGAAATCTCCTTTGCAACATTAAAACCTGTGCAAGACAAAACCTTGTTATGGCTCTAATACCACTGATAGCTTTTGAAGCTAAATACTTAAGATAAAATAACCACAAGATCTAAAATAAAGTTGCAATATGAAATATAAGATAATGGAAATATTTTAAACATATAAAACTCATAAATAACTTCTATAATAACTCATAAATTACCATTAACAAATGCTCACAAAAATTGTATCTCCATTGAATAAAGATCTCAAATACACCATACTTCTACACACTCATTCTACAATACATATATATCTCTCTCTCTCTCACACACACACACACACATATATATAATGGAATGTGACTCTTCATATGGAGCACTCTTGGCCTTCACTCTTCTTGAGACTCTTCACTATCCTACTCTATGGACTCATGTGCACATGGACTATTATGCACATTTACATTACCAAAATACTTTGCACACTTGTGCATTTATTACATTGCATAAAGTAAATACTCACACTCTAATCTAAGACACTCTCCTAATCTAAAGATGTACCCAAAGTGGTACATTAGCATGTACCAAATAATGTAATATATTCCAATAAATATTTCTTCAACAAATTCCCGTTCTGATCTTCTAATCTTCTTCCAAACTTCACAATCCAATTCTCCAGCAACACTTTCACGTTCTAATCTTCTTCTTCTCACAAATCTTCTCCTCCAATCTTCTCTTTCTCACCAATTTTCTCCTCCAAGCTTCTTCTCACAAATATTCCTCTCGTAATATGCCTAAAAAATCTCTTAGGTAAAATCCACAGGATCAAATAATCAAATTCACATAAACTCACCCCATAATAGCATCAATATTTCACAAAATAACAGACTTTATTGATCAAATTTCATATTCAATAGTATATTAAAAAATATTACATTGCATAGAGCTTTGTCTGAAGTATATAATTTTACACGACTTTTGCTTTCCCCAAACTCTCGGGAGATGCAACCTTTCACATGCCTTACATTATGACAGACTCTCATGATTACATAACCTCCTACATATCTTGATACATCTCACATACTCTCATGATTACATAACCTCCTATATATCTTGATACATCTCATATGACTCTTCACTTCCACGCTTGACACGTACTTATAACTCTTTATATCTTGACACATACTTTTGACACACTGTTAATCTAAATATTTAAAATAGTACTTTATCTTGACACATACTTTTGACACACACTCTTAATCTAAATATTTAGAATAGTACTTCATCTTGACACATACTTTTGACACACTCTTAATCTAAATATTTTGAATAGTACTTCATTAATAGTACTCAAAGTACCAAATAATACAATTCCTCTAACATCAAAGGGGTTTAAATTGCCATGCCTCATATTTTATTTTTTCATTACTTTCACTTGTGCATTCTTTTCGGAAAACCTATATAGATTATAAATTCCCTCTCTATTCCCTCCCCACTTGTACATACATTCCAACTTCTTTTAAGTGTACAGTTTCTTTATGGATTTGAGATTAGTCTTCTCAGCAGTTTTCTCTCATGCTGATAGTTTCGAACTATGCTGATAGTTTCCAACTGTATTTTTTTTTAATTTTTATTTTTTTAATAAGGTTTTGAAAGGGTTATCCTCTCCCTTTTATATCTTTTATTTTGATTTTTTTTATTAATATAATCAATATTTTTTCAAAAAAAAATTGATCACATTGAACTATATAATCTATTTGATGCGGGCTACATCATCTACTTGTCCCAACCATTGAACCAAAGCTCCATTGACAACAATGTCAAACTGTGATGGCAACCATTGAACCAAGGCTCCATTGACAACAGTGTCAAACTGTGATGGTGAGATTTCCTAATGTGAACATACATCAACATTTATAGACAAACTTTCGAAAGACCAGGTATATGTTTTTGCCACTCGCTAATATTGTCCTGAAGCATGAAAAGCATCCTAATGCTTGTTAGATGTAACAGTGCTTCATATTTTGATCTTTTAGCTGATCAAGATGCAAGTTCAGGTTTATTTCCTAAGAGCAATATGCAAGGCTATGATGGATACATTGCTGCACATATGTGGAAAGTTCAAATATATGTCAATTTATTTAATTAATTATTTTAAACTTAAAGGCCGATTCAACATCTATGAACAAGGACTACAACTAATCTCAATCTCAACTGTTCAACCATCCTTGGGCTTATAAGTTGTCACTTGCTTACCTATAACCAGCAGTACTAATATGAACTATGTCCTTCTTGTTGTATACATTTCTAGATCATTTTTAAGTTACTAAATTAACATTTTTATCTCAGCAATTGATAAAGGATGCTTTGATTCAATTTCCAATGCAGTCTGTGTGGTACAACTTCCATAACAATGCCTCTCAAGATTGATCGGTTAAGTTTGGCTTCGTGGAAAGTTCAGGATCCAAAGATATGAAAATCACCTAATTGACCCCTACTATTCCACATGAACTAAACTATATGGTGTTTTGAAACCATGACATTTAACTGCCCATAAGAACCCTAATTATTGAATAATCATTTTCGTGGCAATTACCAGTTAGGCACTAAACTTACAATTAATCCATAAAATTAAGAATCCCGACAACAACATTCTTGCACTAAAGATATTTCATCTTTGAATGTGACCATAGGATATTTTCACAATAATTAAGTGGAGAGATTTTTTTTATTGTATTCTAAGGACAACTTAAATTTCCCAATTCCTTTAAATTGACCGAGTCTAAAAATTATCCTTCAAAAGACTCAATACTCTGGAGGATCTATTCAATTAATTCGATGGCAAGGAAAGAGTTCTTAAGAAACAATTACTCAAATGTGGAAATATAAGGTATGCAAATTAGGTTATAAACATGCCTCTATGCTCATAGATTACATTTAGCAAAGGGTCATTCCAGGGCCAAAGCAACATACAAATGAGTTGAAGGGTAATACCAGAACTGGAAAAAAGTGGCAAATGATAGCTTACATTGTATAAACTCAAATGACCTCCAACTTCTTCAAATTTGAAGTTCAGAGAGATTGAGCATAACAAAAGGCACCATGTAGGGTTAAGGTGATTATGTTCTATACGTAGAGGCATAGCTCTATAACCTGTGTTCCAAAGTCTTGAAAGCAGTCTTGGAGATGTGTCCCACTGTCTGGAAAAGCATGGGTAATTTTGAAGCCATATCAAAAACCTGTCATTTGTCATTTTGTCTCGAAAATGCGTCCTGCCATTTCACTCCATCCTCATCCCAGAAAGTTATGCAACACAGCTCTTTCTTGCCGTTACCATATAAAAAAAAAAAAAAAAATCAAGAAATAGTGGAGGCATAGGGATATAAACAGAGTTTTGACTGATTGGATTTTGTTTCCCAACTGGAAACACGGGACTGTGATTTTCGTCTTAGTAGTGTCATAAAGGCAACCTAAACAATTGGAGAATTAGTCAAAGTCGATTTCGTCTTAGTAATGTCATAAAGGCAACCTAAACAATCGGAGAATTAAGGGTAGTTTGAATTTGGATGTCTCAAAAAAGTCCAAAACCGGTAGTTTGAACTTGGATGTTTCAAAAAAGTCCAAAACCCTGCACACCAAGCCCTAGGTAGGTAGTTTGAACATGGAAACTGGTAGTTTGAACATGGGTCTCCTCAAAAGAAAGCCCAAAACTCTAACCCTAACCACATGGATGTCCCAAAGAGACTGCCAACCCAACTTCAAGGTCCTAATAGTAAGCAAAATTCATTCTTCTAACATAAGTTGACGACCAGTAGACCAAGTCCAAAACCTAAACAAATGGGTGTTCCAGGGGGACTGCCAACGATAGTAAGCAAAATTCATTCTTTAACTTATATTGAACACAAGTAGACCGCCATATGAAGGCTCTTCTATGTAAGACTCCTTGTTCATAATTTTTTTACCTTTAGGATCCCTTATACCAAACTCCTTAATTGATTACTAGCTTCTACAATGAAGGCTCTTCTATGTAAGACTCCTTGTTCATTTTATCAACACAAATTACATTCATTCAATAGTACAGCAAAAGATATTAGAGATACACATTCACTCAACAATGATGGCTTACAAAGGCCCATTTTCTTTCCATTCATTAATTAACTATACAAGAAGTCATAAACCACATGATTTGATACTTCTTACTAAATTTTTCTATTGAAATATAGACTTGATTCTCAACCATTTTATCTGCATGTTGCAGGGACCATTTTATCTGCATGTTGCAGGGACCCAGGATGGTCGTAAGGGTACAACTTCCCAGTTCAGTTATGTTCCAAAGTTGTGCAGCAAAATAGGGCACAAGGAACTCTTCCTTGTGCAAAAGAGAAAAGGGAATTGGCAAAGTAGGGATGTTGACTTGGAAATGCAGAAAAATCAGAAAACTATGTAAATAAATGGAAAGCTTTATTTCAGATAGTGCATATTTAAATCAACAGCAGAATACAAAGCCCTCATACTGGCAACAACACCAAAGCTTAGGCTACAAGTGTGGAGTAGTGGTGCTTAATACTTATTTATACAGTTTCTAGGGGACTAAACCTAACTTTGAAGACTCCAATCTGCTAAGTTGCTTGGCAAGAGAGCTATCTATATTCAATAACTAATCTATATGCAAAATGCATAGTATTGTTACGAAGAATCTTGTGGAAGTAAAACGATTCAGTTTCTGATAGTTACAAACATATAGTTATAATGTTTCACATAAGGGTCTCCTTTGTTGTTCTATGGTGTTAGGTGAAGAGTCTACTAGCATGCATATTGGCAGCTGTCGTTGATATCTAGTACATGGTGTTTGATGCCAATGATTGGAATTGGTGCATGGGTGCTAGGTTGGCACAAGATCAACATTTGGCACCTAAGGCTATGGAAGGGGATAACGTTGCTTGGCACTATGTTCTATTCCATTGGTAAATGACAATTGACTATGGAGCCTTGTCTTTGCACAAGGATTTGTTGAAGCTTGGCACATGTTATCACGAGGATTCAAGCAACCATCGTTTGCTTAGATCATTTGTTCCCCCTTGAGGAGTGATGCAGGAGCATCCAGGGCAGCACAACAATCTTGCATCACCGAAAAAAAGACAAACAAAAGAAACAAGCAAAAAAAGTTCTAAGTTTGAAAAAATATTCTAAGTGTTACAATGTGTCGCGATATCACGACACAAAAGTTGTCGCGATATCGCGACGTATTTCGAACCATGGCGGGCGCAAAATAAATTGTCGCGATATCGCGACACCAATAGCAGAACGACGGGCGCAAAATAAGTTGTCGCGATATCGCGACATAAAAGTTGTCGCGATATCGTGACACCATCAGCATCACGGCGGGCGCAAAATAAGTTGTCACGATATCGCGACATAAAAGTTGTCGCGATATCGCGACACCATCAGCATCACGACGGGCGTAAAATAAGTTGTTGCGATATCGCGACACATTGGCAAACAAAGCCAAAAGCCGCAAAAGTGTCGCGATATCGCGACACATTGGCAAACAAAGCCAAAAGCCGAAAAAGTGTCGTGATATCGCGACACATTGGCAAACAAAGCCAAAAGCCGAAAAAGCGTCGCGATATCGTGACGGACTTAGAACAAAGCAAGAGCTAACATGCAGATGTCGCGATATCGCGACACATTGGCGAAAGAGAGCCAAAGGCAGAAAAGTGTCATGAAATCGTGACATGTCGCGTTTTCGCGACCTGGCTAAGAAAGAGAAGGCAGTTACAAAAGCCGTTAAGGCAGTTCCAGGAAACCGTTAAGGCAGTTCCAGGAAACCGTTGTAGCGGTTATAGGGACGGTTACGAACGACGGTTGCAGCAAGAAGCCGTGATGATAAAAAGGGATTTTTTTGAAGGATTGAGGAGGCTGGAGAGACGAAGCTGTGGCTATTTTTGGCATTCTTTCTGTACTGTGTAATTTTTCATAGTTTCAAATTGTAAAGCTTTCCATGCTTCGAAATAAAATTGCATCTTGAAATAAAATTGCGTCTTTCTCTTGGTTATTAAAATTGGCTCCCCATCAAGTGGTATCAGAGCAGTTAGATTCTGAGTGTGTGAGCAGAGCGCCGAACGTGAGGCAGCTTGCACCAAGATCTGGGGTTACGGGTTCTGAGAAACAGTGAAGTAGAATGTCGCCGCGAAGAAATCGTGGTGCTGGAAGGAACGTGGTTCCTGAAGGAGACTTTCGAGCATTGTAGAGGCAAGTGCAGGCCTTGCAGGAAGAATTGCGTAGAGGAGTAGAGCCAAGAGGAGAAGACCAAAGCGATGATGATGGAGTTGAAGACCCGTCTGAAGAAGAAGAAGAAGCAATGAGTGCTGCAGAGTCTCGAATGATTAAAGCCATTTCGCAAATTGGGAAAAGGCCAAAGATTGACGTCCCCACATATTCTAGAAATTTAAATCCAGAAGAATTGATTGACTGGATTAATGACATGGAGGAATATTTCGAATATGAGGAAGTTGAAGATCCAAATCAAATTAAATTTTCCAGAACAAAGTTGAAAGGCCATGCTGGCATATGGTGGAAAGGAGTGCAACTGGAAAGAAACCGGAGAGGAAAAGAAAAGATCACCAGGTGGGATCGAATGGTTGAAAAACTGAAATGGCAGTTTATTCCGGCAGATTACGAATTAGATCTACTGAGAAAAATGCAGAGTTTGCGCCAGTCCAGCAAGTCTGTTAAAGAATATACAGAGGAATTTTTTAAAATTTCTATCAGAACCGGCCATACAAAAGCAAATAAAGAAAGAGTAGCCCGTTACATTAATGGGTTGAGAACCAGCGTGCAAGAAGAATTGAGTCTGGTTCGAATGAACAACATTGAAGATGCTTACCAGTTTGCTCTGAAAGTGGAAGAGAAATTGAACCGCATATTTGATAGTAAACAAAGAGGAAGAGGTCGTGGTGGAAGAACTAGTGGAAGAACTAGTGGAGGTAAATATGATGACCAAAAGCAGACTGGTGAAACTAGCAATCACCAGGAACATAAGGAGGAGAATGCTTACTGACCCCGTAATCAGAACAATGATTATCAAAGGGGACGAGGTAGAGGTGGACGCGGATATGGCAGAGGCAGATTTCGTGGAACCTGTTTCAATTGCGGAGAAGAGGGGCATCGATCATATGAGTGTCCCAAACACCAAGAAACACCGAACAGAAGGCTTGAAGGTAATGCCAGAGCTGCAATTGTTGAGGATGGTGTTGAATCTGAGCACTCGAAGAAGCAGAGCATGGAGAAGTGATGATCACAAGGAGAACCTTGTTGAACGAAGAGAAGGAACCAGATCAGCGAAAAATCCTGTTCCGCACGAGGTGCAAATGTTCAAGTAAAATCTGTAATATTATTATTGATAATGGTAGTACAGATAATTTGGTTTCTGAGGAAATGGTAGCTAAGCTAAAGCTAGAAAGAAGATAGCACCCGCATCCATACCGGATTGCGTGGTTGCAGAAGGATCATAGAGCATTGGTCAATGAACAATGCTTGGTTAAGTTTCAAATTGGAAGATACCAGGATGAGGTCCTGTGTGATATTTTGTCGATGGATGCTTGCCATTTGTTGCTTGGAAGACCATGGCAATTTGATAGACGTGCAGCGCATGATGGGCATGCAAATACCTATTCCCTGACAAAAGACGGAGTACGCCACAAACTGAAACCCTTGAAGGAGGTTGAGGAAAAGGTATGCAATAATGCTAGAATTTGTTTAGTAGATGGCAAAAAAATTTTGGACGGTATAAAGAGGGATTCAATGTGTTATGCATTAATTCCTACTATAAAGAGAGAAGATACTACTGACATTCCAGCAGAAGTTGAACATCTGTTAGCAAAATTTCTTGATATTATATCAGACAATGTGCCTGAGGGTTTGCCGCCAATGAGGAAGATTAGTCATCAGATTGACTTAATGCCAGGATCTAGCTTACCCAACAAGGCAGCCCATAGAATGTCTCCTGTAGAGAATGAAGAGTTGAACCGCCAGGTTCAGGAATTGTTGAGGAAGGGTTTGATTCGAGCAAGTTTGAGCCCTTGTGTAGTGCCAGCAGTACTTGCACCAAAGAAGAATGGTGAATGGCGAATGTGCACTGATTCCCGAGCCATTAATAAAATTACTATTAAATATCGCTTTCCATTACCCATAATGGACGATATAATGGATTGCTTGAGTGGAGCTAAATACTTCACTAAGATTGATTTGAAGAGCGGATATCACCAGATACGTGTTAGAGAGGGTGACGAATGGAAGATAGCCTTTAAAACCAGAGAGGGTTTGTATGAGTGGTTAGTTATGCCATTTGGATTGACTAATGCACCCAGTACGTTTATGAGGTTGATGAATGAGGTATTGCATGACTTCCTGGAAAAGTTCGTGATAGTTTATCTGGATGATATTTTAATTTTCAGTAAAACATTAGAAGAGCATTTGATGCATGTTCGAACAGTTTTTGAAAAACTGCGTGAGGAGCAGTTATTGATTAATATACAAAAGTGCAGTTTTGTACAGAAAGAGTTGATTTACCTGGGATTTGTCATCTCAGAGGAGGGTCTGAAAATGGATCCTGAAAAAGTGAAGGCTATCATTGAATGGCCTGCCCCAAGGAATGTAACAGAGGTAAGATCATTTCACGGTCTTGCAAGTTTCTATAGAAAGTTTATTAGAGACTTTAGCAGTATTTGTGCACCCCTAACAGAAACTATGAGAGGGGATAAGAGAGAATTTAAGTGGACTGCCAAGGCAGATACCAACATGAACATATTGAAGAAGAAAGTGACAGAACAACCCATTCTGGCACTTCCAAATTTTAATAAAGTGTTTCAGGTTGACTGTGATGCCAGTGGTAGTGCCATTGGAGCTGTGTTGAGCCAAGAAGGTAAACCTGTTGCATACTTTAGTGAAAAATTAAATGATGCTAGAAAGAAATACTTTGTTTATGATCAAGAATTCTATGCTATAATTCAGGCTCTTAAGAAATGGAGACATTATTTGCTAGCCAAGGAATTTGTTTTATATACTGATCATCAAGCTTTGCAGTATATAAATAGTCAAGCTAAACTTAACCAGTGACATTTGAAGTGGGTTGAATTCCTGCAGAGTTATAGCTTTGTCCTGAAGCATAGAAGTGGCAAATCTAATAGAGTTGCAGATGCCTTGAGTAGAAGGCATAATTTGTTGATAGAAATGAGAGTGCAGGTTGTTGGGTTTGATGAACTCAAGAGTTTATACCCAACAGATCCAGATTTTGCAGAGGCATGGACGGCATGTGTGTCTCCTACTACTGTGGATCGCACTAAGTGGTTGGATTTCATGATCCAAGATGGGATGTTGTTTCGAAAGAACCAGTTGTGCATTCCACGAAGTTCCATGAGGGAAAATTTGATCAAAGAGAAACATAGCGGAGGACTAGTAGGGCATTTTGGTCGAGATAAGACCATTGCTCTCGTTAGTGAGAATTACCATTGGCCGCAGTTGCAGCCGGATGTGACCAGATTTGTGCAGGGTTGCAGAGTGTGCCAGATGGCGAAAGGAGTCATCCAGAATACAAGAATGTACCAGCCATTACCTGTACCAGAGAGACCATGGGAGGACATCAACATGGATTTTGTTCTTGGTCTGCCAAGAACACAACGTGGAAATGATGCCATTTTTGTTGTTGTTGACAGGTTTTCAAAGATGGCTCATTTTATTCCATGTCAGAAGACAAGTGATGTTGTTCATATTGCAGGTTTGTTTTTCAGGGAGGTTGTGCGTCTTCATGGTCTACCCCAAAGCATTGTCTCGGACAGAGATACCAAATTTGTGGGTTATTTCTGGAGAACCCTGTGGAAGAAGCTGAAAATAGACTTAAAATTTAGTTTTGCGTACCATCCACAGACTGATGGACAGACCGAAGTAGTCAACAGAAGTTTGGGTAATCTTCTACGATGTCTGGTAGGAGATAAACCCAAGGGATGGGATCTGATTTTACCACAGGCAGAGTTTGCTTACAATAATTTTGTCAATCGCAGTACTGGTAAATCACCATTCCAGATTGTGCATGGGTACAACCCGAGAAACACTTCTGAGTTGAGACCGATGGATAAAGGAGACAAGTGCAGTGCTGAAGCTGAAGACTTTGCAGCACACATGAAGCATTTACATGAAGAGGTCCAACAGCATATCAGTAAAATGAATGCTACGTACAAAACCAGAGCAGATCAGAAGCGACGTTTCAAAGAATTCCAGGTAGGGGATGAAGTCATGGTTCACTTGCGTAAGGAACGTTTTCCTAGAAAAACCTACAATAAGTTGAAGATGAAGAAGTTTGGACCATGCCGGATCATAGGTAAACGAGATTCAGGCAATGCCTATGAAGTTGATCTACCAAGTGAGCTGAATATTTCACCTATCTTCAATATTTCAGACTTGGTTGAATATCATGCAGGAAGTTGTAGCGAACCACCCAGTCCGGATCTGTGGAACATTCCTGCATCCACTCCAGACAAAGAAGAAATTGAAGACATACTCGACACTCGCGAAGGCAGAAGTACCCAAAACAGGCAATATTCGGAGTATTTGGTCAAGTGGAAGAACCGACCTGTCGAAGATGCCACATGGTTGTCCAAATCAGAGGTTGCTCGTCTGGGTTTTCCTCTGACCATCCAGAAGTGAGGATCACTTCTAAAAATCTACCCCGGGTGTCTGATGCAGGAGCATCCAGGGCAGCACAGCAATCTTGCATCACCGAAAAAAAGACAAACAAAAGAAACAAGCAAAAAAGTTCTAAGTTTGAAAAAAAACAAAAAGTTCTAAGTGTTACAATGTGTCGCGATATCGCGACACAAAAGTCGTCGCGATATCGCGACGTATTTCGAACCGTGGCGGGCGCAAAATAAATTGTCGCGATATCACGACATAAAAGTTGTCGCGATATCGCGACACCAACAGCAGAACGGCGGGCGCAAAATAAGTTGTCGCGATATCGCGACATAAAAGTTGTCGCGATATCGCGACACCATCAGCATCACGGCGGGCGCAAAATAAGTTGTCGCGATATCATGACACCATCAGCATCACGACGGGCATAAAATAAGTTGTCGCGATATCGCGACACATTGGCAAACAAAGCCAAAAGCCGCAAAAGTGTCGCGATATCGCGACACATTGGCAAACAAAGCCAAACATCAAAAAGTGTCGCGATATCGCGACACATTGGCAAACAAAGCCAAAAGCCAAAAAAGCGTCGCGATATCGTGATGGACTTAGAACAAAGCAAGAGCTAACATGCAGATGTCGCGATATCATGACACATTGGCGAAAGAGAGCCAAAGGCAAAAAAGTGTCATGAAATCGCGACATGTCGCGTTTTCATGACCTGGCTAAGAAAGAGAAGGCAGTTACAGAAGTTGTTAAGGCAGTTCCAGGAAACCGTTAAGGCAGTTCCAGGAAACCGTTGCAGCGGTTACAGGGACGGTTACGAACGACGGTTGCAGCAAGAAGCCGTGATGATAAAAAGGGATTTTTTCGAAGGATTGAGGAGGCTGGAGAGACGAAGCTGTGGCTATTTTTGGCATTCTTTCTGTACTGTGTAATTTTTCATAGTTCCAAATTGTAAAGCTTTCCATGCTTCGAAATAAAATTGCATCTTGAAATAAAATTGCGTCTTTCTTTTGGTTATTAAAATTGGCTCCCCATCAAGGATCAATGGTCTTAATCAAGTCTAATTGCAACTAAGGAATTGATGTTTGACTTTGTTAAGTGTATAACACTTAGCTTGAGTGGTTGATTGATTAGGATTGAAGGCTCATCAAATAAGAAATTATATCTTCGTATTTTAAGAGAGGGGAATATGAAAGGTCATTGGAGGAAGAGTTGAAGAGAAAATGCTATGAATTTTGATTTACCATGATTTTTTTTCCCTCTTGTTAGAAAAACATAAATTGGGGATGTTGCTACATTTTCTAGGTATTGCAAGGTAGGAATTTTTGGGTATAATTTGGAGTTGTATAAGCTTTTGTGTGTTAACCTCTTTTTATAGAAGATACTTTGTTTAGGTTATTGATATTCCTTTTTTTGGTAGATAAGATACTATAGCATTAATACCGGGTTTTACAGGTTGACCCAAAAACTTTTACAAAAATCATCCCAAGGTTGTTGATGAACATATCCTTACTAAGGATCCTATATATGTAAAATCTACATGCCGCCAAAGCCATTACATCCGATAAGGCACATAGTCTGTTATCAAAAAGAAACTTCCCATACAATATTTTGGGTATACCCCGAGAAAACACACATGCATCATAATTACAAAAAAGAAACAGACACGGATCCCTTCCTTGAGACAATGGAGAAACAAAAAGTTGCAGACACACATAGCAGAGTACTGAAAAAAACTCCCACAAGCTCTGTATTGACAGTTACTCTTAATAATTCTTTGGTAATTGCTTTCTTCCATATATGACATGCTTTGGTACCACATACTATCTTGGCCAATAAGCCTTGGAGAAGTGAACCTACTGGCTAGATTTATGGCGGTGGCTATCTGGTGGTCCATGTGGCTTTGGTTCGAAGTCTTATATTGTCGTTTCTTTCCTTCCCTATGATTATCAACCAACCTCAAATTACTAAGATGACTAGGAGCCATGTTATCTGACATGTGACTGTCCCCATTAGTCTTTGTGGTATTTCCAAGCAGCATCCACGAAGACTGACAGCTCAAATAATTTTTATTGTGAGTCCAATTCAAAAAAGAGATGGGAATACTCCTAGCCTTCGAACTTACAGTGCCTTCCCTATTGGTAAATTTGACTATCATTCTTGGAATTCTTGTTGAATAAGCTCCTCTACTTCACTCGGGACACCGTGTTCCCATTTGAAAAGTCCGTCACCATTGACACCCAAATTGGCCAGCTTATCAACAATTTTGTTAGCTTCCCAAAAGACATGTTGGGCTTTTTTGTCCTATCTTCCCTGGAAAAGGATCCTAGCCTCTTCAACAATTGTTTTAATCCTCCAAGGAGGTGTTTTCCAATTATTGAGGATATTTATAACATGCATAGAGTCTCCTTCTACGATCAAATTGACTTCTAAGTCTTGAGTCATTTGAAGGCCTCTCCACATAGCTCTAGATTCAGCTTCGTTGTTCGTCCTTATTCCCAAATATTCAAAAAATGCAAGCATCATATTCCCATTATGATCTTGCACAATGCCACCAATGCCTACTCTTCCAGGATTGTCCTTAATTGCTCCATCAAAATTAAGCTTAAACCAACCCGTAGGAGGTGGAGACCACTTAACATTGGCTCTAGGGTTGACTACCCTAGGCACATACTCATCTAACAAGGTTAAGCTTAAAGATTGAGCAATTGTGGTCTCCTGTAGATGAGGTTTACAGCTATCAAAAGGGATAAGGTTCACATTCTCATTGGCAAAGGATAGGATCCTAGCAATGATAGTTCGATGATCATGGATAGACTCATTAAAGACTCTATGGTTCCTTTCTAACCACACCGGCCAAAGATAGTGATTGAGACAAATTTTCCACATGTATCTAAGTCTTTGGCTTGAAAATGGGCAAGGCCATTGGATGAACAAATCAAGTACGGTGGCTGGTTTAACCCATGAAATATTGAAGGCCTGAAAAACCCCACTTAGGACAATCAAGGAAAAAGGGCACTCAAGGAAAATATGATAAATGGTCTCCCAATTAGCCCTGCACAGATAACAACGATTAGTGATACAAATACCTTTACGCATCATATTATCAATGGTTAGAATTCTTCCTTGCACTCAAGGAAAATATGATAAATGGTCTCCCAATTAGCCCTGCACAGATAACAATGATTAGTGATACAAATAAATTTACGCATCATATTATCAATGGTTATAATTCTTCCTTGGATAACCAACCATGAAAATACTACAATTTTTGGAATTAAATTTTTTATCCAAACTAAGTCCTTTTGAAAGACAAAATCCTCGTCATCAAGCAGAAGCTTGTAAGATGATTTAAGAGTTTACTACCCGTTTTTCGTAGGAGTCCAAGTCACTTGATCTTCCTTGGGTCTCATGGGGATAAAATGTTGCCCGAGAATGTTACAAAGATCATTTGATTCTACTTGAAATCCATGAATTCTTATTTGTTTCCACTTCATTCTACCTCTGTCCTCAACCATATAATCGAAGACTTTTCTGCCAATGAGTTCTTTTGTGATATCTCTGATTTAGGCTAAGTTAGGATATTGCGTCAGTGGTTCATCCTTAGCCCACCTATCATTCCAGCAATTTATCCTCTCACCATTGCCTAAAACCCATCTTAAACCTTTTTTGATGATTTCCTTACAATTAAGAATTGCTTTCCAAAAAGTAGAACCTCTGATTGGAACTGAGTCACTTAGAAATTCCATATTTTGAAGATACTTTCATTTGATGATAGCTGTCCATTCATTTTATTCACCGTGAAATGAGACGCCACGCCGCTTAGCTAGTAAAGATAAATTTATATGAGCAATTCTCCTAAGACCTAAGCCCCCATTTTCCCTGGGTCTGCACACTTTGGTCCATCCTACAAGGTGTATCCTTTTTTTCTCCTCTGATCCAGTCTATAAAAATTCTTTTTGGAGTTTCTCAATTTTCTGGAAAACCTTCACAGGGGCTTTGAAAATGGAGAGGAAATAGACTGGAATGCTTTGAAGAGAGGCCTTAGTGAGGGTCAGCTTTCTTGCTTGAGATAGAAGATGACCTTTCCATCCAACAAGGTTTTTTTGAATTCTTTCAATAACCCTGATATTCTACTCTCAATTGCATTTTAATAATAAAAGCTACAATAGTGGGTTTTCTTTCCCTAGAGGAATTCATCACATAAATCATGGCATTCTTATTGTTTCATTGAGTTTGATGTCCTTGCCAATGATTGTTTTAATTCATTATTCTTTTTTAATGTAATTTACAACTATGTTTGTCGTTTTGATGCATTGATTAAACTTTCTTATGTTGTTTGATCTTGTATGAAGAGATATCTTTGTGAGTGAGCCGATTGAGAGGCTGCCATGGATCATATGATATTTGAGCAAGTTTTCCTAAGGCTTATGTGAGATTTTCTATCCCTTCAGATATTTTATGGACAAATAGGTTTGCATACCCAATTTTTGACAAAAATCTTGTGCATTGTTTTACAGAAACATGGGGAAATCCAATAGAAAGCAGTAAAACTAGCTGCAAGAGGGAAAATGTAACATTCAAGAATTGTTAGAGACCACCCAACAACAGTTCCAAAATATTGCAATTTGAGAGAGTTGAGAATATAAGTTGAAGTTGCAGCTCCAAGAGAAACATGAGCTACTTGCTATGGTAGCAAAAAAGTTTCCCATCAATGAACTAAAATTGTTAGTATTGCTTGAGTCCCTATGTTCCACAAAATTCTTGGATAGGGATAACAATATGACCTTTTGAGATGGTGGGATGCATTTTGGTACAATAAAACACCTTTTTGAACAATAGGATGCATCTTTAGGATGAATTCCAAATCCTAAGACGTGTCCCCATGAAACATAGTTGAGTCATGATTAAATCCCACAAGTGGAAAAGAGATGTTTGCAAGCAATTGAGAAGTTGCCATAAGAGATAGCTTCCAAAGAGGAATTATTGGCCCAACTCCAAGTCTAGTGTGAAGATATGAAGAAAGATAAAAGTCTCTCTCATTGTTCCACCAAAGAAGGTAGCACCATCATAGAAACAAGTATGGTAAGAAAATTTTATTGTGATTTTGTATCTTTGAAGATATGCAATAATTCATTTACCAAATTTGAGAAGCATACTAAAGAAATAGGTTCCAATATTTTGAATAAGATGGGTTATCAAGGCCAAGGACTTGGCAAGCATAATCAAGGAATGAGGGGTCCTATTGGGGTGTTCTCTAGGCCTCAACATGTGGATCTTGGATACTTTGAAAAAGAGGAGTTCTCCATGAAGAATGTAGGCATGAATTTGAATGTGTAAGGGAAGAAGCCACTACTACCCCACACTTTTTATAAAAAGAAAAGTAAAATCATCAAACAAGAAGTGCAACAAAGGTGTAATGCAAGCTCTAAGTAATGAAAGCATAAGCAAGTATGTGCCTGTAAAAAGAGGTATAAACATGAACTTTCTAGTTTTTTTATCTAAGCATGGGTGGATTACCTTGTGCATTTATTAAAAAAGGTATTTAATGCCATTGTTTCATGTTGGTTCCAATACCAACAAATAGCACTAGTGCCACCTAGTATTGGTGCGAACATCAACATTAATGTCATCTATGGGGTTGGTGCCAACATCGAAGTCAACACCAATACCAATTGCTTCAAACTCTGAACTCCAAAGGGTCTTCTCAACATGTTGACACATCTCTCAATATTGGCACCAAAACTATCTAGACGAGTGCCACTTTTGAGACTTGGCACCATGACTACCTTAGCATCAAACATTTTGGCACCCATCTAAAAATTATAGAAGTCATTGGCACCCATGCATACATGGTAAATTATTGATGTTGATTCCACATCATCATGTGATGATCATTGTAGTACCCAACATCACTTATCCACTTCAAGAACCAACACATGGTTTGTAAGGTGCAAGAAATAAATTCTTGGCTATTTCTTGATTGCACCAAGAATTGCTAGAGGTTGATGTCTCATCTCCCAACTTTGACATAACCTTGCACATTTGATAAATATCAGATCTCAAAAATATCTTGGGGGAGAGTACACTACACAAGACACTAACTCAAAGAAGGGAATACGCATAAAATATCCAAGAGAGCAAGCTAAAATTATTCATCAACCCATATCTCCTCCTTGAGAACATCGACTACATTCTCCTATGCTAGGCCACATCTCACGACCTAAGATCAATGAAGCAACACCATACCACATCTCACCAATTAATATTATGACTGCATCCAAAGCTATGATCAATGCCACTAAATATCTATATAGACATCTAATAAATGGCATCACATTCCTTCTTAGGAATACACCTGCATCATCTTCATATGCCTATAGAAATATATGACCAATGCTCCTATCTCATTTTGGCTTATGCTTCTAAGAATTATCTCTATATTCATATCTCCCCCTCTAGTGAAGATTTAGTATAACATTATCTTGTAATGTAAGAGTTATCTTTAGATCTCCCTCTCTCATGGAGATGAATTGTAATATTCCTTTGTAACACAAAATTATTGCGCTTCATGGATATTTGCTATGTTCATTTCTGAATGAAAGTGCATTATCACGTCCATATTGTGCTTAATGTATTTTATTCATTCTATCACGTTTATATTGTGCTTTATATATTTTATCTTAACACCTCCATTGTGCTTCATGAACATCTGCTTATGTTCATTTTTGTGCATATACATTTTTTTATGTTTGCATTGTGCTTATTGCATTAGCATATCAGTAGTAATTTCTATTAGCACCATAAGTTTATGTGATACTTTCAAGTCCCTTCTCATAGGCAAACTATATTCATTTGTGCCCTAGCTACTGCAAACACCATTTTGAGTATAAATTATAGGTGTAATTAGCTGGGTTCAAAAGTTATCCTTTGTGCCAACCATCCTGGGTCCTCCTTGTGTAGATGAAATAGCATTAGAGATATCACTAGTTAGTTTTCATCACAAGTGAAGTGATATTAGAGCCTTCATTTTGTTACAATAAAGTGGTTACCTTACAACAAAATGGTATAAGATCCAGTAACTATTTGAAATTAGGTGATATAAATTTTTTTTTCGTATCCACCCAACATAAGAGACTCAAAAGATGGGACCAAAAATCCAACAATTGTAAAAAAAGTTTGTGTTGTTGAAGAACTAGAACAAGAAGATGCAAGATGACATCTGAGCAAATGAGGAGAACCTTCATTTTGTTGTTACAAATATGGTAGAGTTAGAGATGAAGATCTCACATATGGAAGACTCATGTGGAAATTATTGATAATATTGATAAGCAATACAACCAAACTATGCTTCAACAAGAACTTAAGGATAAAGAATCCATCTATCATGCCATCCAACAAAAGCTTTTGCATTAACAAGACAATAATAACAAGTTGCAAATAGAGCAACCGCATTTCCAGGAGTCACACAAACTGAATCTTGCTTGATGAATTTTACTGTTGAGCAATTAGTTTATTCAGATGATTCAATCAGTTGCTTTGAGAAGCATACCAAAGGTATCAGTTCAAGGTCCTTGAGGAAGATGGGTTATATTGTCCAAGGATTACGAAAGCATAGCCAAGGATCAAGACACCCATCGATATTGAATTATAGCAAAATAATGCAAGAGTTGGGTATGTATGCAGTCACTATGGAAGACTAAGATATGAATCCATTAGATGCTTCAATCTCCACCCATACAAGATTCGTGGTAAACACAATCATAGTCACTCAACTTGCTAGTTCATCAATATCCATAGTCAAAGGTTAAAAAATCTGGTATAGATACATTTTGAATGGAATCCTACCCATAATTGGAGGAAGATCATTGTAGCCATTTGACACACTCAAAATCACAAGGGGTTCAAGGTTACACCTTTGTCTCCCTCGCCCTCTTTACAAACATTCTGTCAAAGTGCAAGGCCTTCCAGTATGTTCCATTATTGGATACTTATGCACATGCATTCTTGGTGCAAGAAGAAATGCATCACACCAAGATCTACATCCAATTACCCTAAAGCATGCCACCACTACAAATAAACTCAAGAAATGGTGGAACACACATTGCAACCTAAGATCAAAACTTGAATACCAAGAATTTGAATTAAGATGTTTTAGAGGAACAAAGAACTACTTTGTGTAAGTAGTTCTAGGATTTCTTGCTTCAACAAGTATCCTTGCTTGTAACTACAAGCCTTATGCTAACCACAATATTTTTCATTCATCATGACTTCTTAGTCTATGGGCTAGTAGCATAGCATCCTATGATGCCATGCTTGATCATTGTGCCAACTCTAAATATAGTGCCAACTATCGCTTTGAAATTAAGGTATCTTATGCTATGACATCAACACCAAAATATAGAGGCATTTTAGTTGTCAATAACCTATGTCACCATTAGGCATCAAGACCTACACAACATATAATTCTAGTATTAGCTAACAGAGGTAAAACTTAAGTTGTCATCTAGCCTTTGTTGTCCACCTACCCCAACTATTTCTTAGTTTAATAGGAACATTGGAAGAACATAGTATCACTCTATTGAGTCAGGACTGTGGTCCAATATTCACCTGTATTTGATCTTGACCTTCATTATCATTTATTATAAGAACCAACACCAGCTACCCACATGAACACCATCATCCCAATCATTCAAATGTTCATCCTAAATGTATTTGAAGACAAACCCCAAATATCTCAATGTCATCATGGACATGTTGGAAGAACATAGTGTCTCTCTATTGGGACAAAACTTTGAACTAAAGTTCACTTTGATCCGACCTCGCCCTTCATCATACCAATCATTTAGATGTTCATCTTGGATGCACTAGAAGACAAACCCTAGGTGTCTCACAGTTCATCAAGGATATGTTGGAAGAACATAACATTACTTTGTTGAGTCAAATCCATGATCTAATGCTCACCTGGACCCAAATTTGACCTCCATCATCTAAGACATTCAACTATTCATCCTAGAAGCATTGGAATAATAGACCTCAAGTCTTTATAGCCTATTGCTCATGTAGCACAATGGTGAGGATTCTCAAGGATGAGGGAATAATTATTCTTAGACCAAGGAGTTATGGTTCATGTGAGAATATTTTGTCCAATATGACATCATGAATTATATGACAAGTCTAGCTTCAGTCAATAGGTTAATATTAGACAACAATACAACTTAGACAGTAAGCATCCATTAAAATTTTTCTTTGACGGTGTTCTATAGTCAAAATACTAGCTTGATGATACTTCCTAGTCGACAACATCCTAGCCAACAACTATAATATCATATGATGATCCTCATGATAACATGATGACATGTTGGCAGTCTCTAACAGCAACATCATAGATGGCACTCTTCTCTATGTTGGCTTATGATATCAGTGACAACACTCCTAACAGTGACTGCGATTGTAATTCCAACTACAACAATAATATAAACATTGACTGTAATTTCCACAATGTCTACCTCTATCAACTTGTAATCAATACCAACACTTACACAAGGATCTAACATTATACCAAATACATCATCATATCATTGGACACAATTGGAGAGCAAAATGAGTATATTCCATTATCAAAACTTCATGGCAAAGAGTACAATATTTGTGACTGCACTTAGACCTCTCTCATCAACCCAATGTTCATGCTATTACAACCTTGCATGGAATATGTTTAACATGATCATAAAAATGAAGAAGGGCCATTTAAAGCAATGTATGGGCAGTTGACATAACCAATTTCCAAGACATCATTATGCAACTACCCAAACTTCCTATTTAATTACCTTAGTAACCTTAGCAAACCTTCTAATTAATTTATTTATTAAGTTTGCAATGATGACTGCATTACATTTCATTTGAATCTATTTAATTAGATTTAATTGCATTTCATTTTATTACAATTTAGTGTTTGCTACTTGGATATTTTCACAAACACTTCCATTTTTGCTTCTTGGAATTGGTGCCTACATCTATCCTCCTATGTAGCTTGGTCTCTATCCTTAGTGATTTCATTT
The DNA here is from genome assembly GCA_028583015.1 of Wollemia nobilis. Taxonomy (NCBI): domain Eukaryota; kingdom Viridiplantae; phylum Streptophyta; class Pinopsida; order Araucariales; family Araucariaceae; genus Wollemia; species Wollemia nobilis. Next base: position 4,703,799 of record JAQPPZ010000363.1, read on the forward strand.
TTTACTCTGCTAGGGTCTCACTTGGCTTTAGCATGTTCTATGATTGTGTATTAGGTACACCTCTCAGTTTAATTATTTTTAGCATTAATGCATTCCTTTAATTCTTGAGCCTCTTGGTGTAGTTGAAGTATTTGGTCCATTCCACACTATAATGGTTGGATTTTTGTTCCATTGCTACCAGTTGCATCAAGATATCCTCCTCCTTTTTTCCAAAGGCCTCATTTGTGATCCCTTGCATAAGTGTCAGAATTTGTTGTTTCTTTTGTTCCAACTCTTTCAACAATACTTCCTCTCTTTGGTTTTTCTGCTCCAACTTTTTCAAAATGCTTCCTCTTGTTGTTTTTTTGCTCTAACTCCTTCAACAATGCTTCCTCTCACTGTTGTTGAAGTGAGCTTTTATATTTGAGTCGTATTAGCTATGCTTCTTGGTCCACAATAGTATTTTATCTTTCCTTTAATTACTCATTCATTATGTGTAGTTCTTTTTGAATTTCCTTTATCTTCTTAAGTTATTTTTCTAGTTGGGTTATGTCATCTTCTATCAGTAATTTTGCTAGTTGATATTTCTTCTCTATGATTTTCATTTCTTTAGCTTGGTTATTTACCATAGTGTGCAACTTATTGATCCTATCAACTAGCCACTACACTATGTATACCAAAAACTTCATGTGAGAATACATCTAGAACAATTTTGGTACAAGTTCTTGTTGTACGGTTTCCTTACTTGCTAGATTTGATAAGCTATGATGTCCATGTCCATGTACATATACACAATCTAGTTTTGTGTATAGTGTTGGCACTCCTTTTAGTAACTTATTTATCCATTCCATGGTATTGATGCTTTCAGTTTCCAATTCCCATGGTTGCTATTGATATATATTGGTAAATTTAGATTTTCATTGCCCTTTTCGATCCCATTTCACTAGTTTCTTGAGCTCTTCTTCTACAATTAGTTTCTATTGCTTCTAATTTTCTACTAGGCCTACCTTGAATTATAGCTTTATTTCATCCATTACTTGGGTCATCTTAGTGAAACAAGTGATAACTTGCTCATTAATGTCTGCCCCCAATCCTAGTGGTAGCCTAAAATTTTGATGGGGGACCAAAAATTACACGCTCACACTCACGCAATTCTCAATTTTTTTTTCTTCTATTAAATCTAGAAAATACATGCAAACAGCCCGCAGGCTTTACAATGACCAGCGCTCGGCTTGGTCTTCTCACTCTCACACTCTGCGTGCGATCTCCGATCCACCACCCCAATCTATTACATTAAACTGGGTTTTTATAGAGGCCCCGACCCTCTGAAACAACTTACGCATTTAATCGGGGCACCAACCCGATTAAAGGCTCCTCTTCGCACGGCCCCTATAATCGCCGCTTCCTGTTAGTTCACTATGACCACCGCTCCCTGTCAGATTACCCTATGCAATCCATCCTTTTCATTTCCTATGCTTTTGGGTAATCACCCACCTTAACTGCACCTTGGTGCCATGTGTCATTTTGGAATGGTCCCTAAAAATACCGCCTGCCATGGTTTCCCGCCATCTCTTTCTTCTTCTTCATCTTCTTCTCTTCCTATCGTGATATCGTGACCATTTCACCATCGGCCCCTCTGCTCCGTTTTACGTCATGACATCACAACGTCACGATATCGCGACCATTTCACCATCGGCCCCTCTGCTCCGTTTTACGTCGTGACATCGCGACGTCACGATATCGTGACGTCGCCATATCGCGACCATTTCACCATCAGCCCCTCTACTCCATTTTACGTCCTGACATCATGACATTGCGATATCGCGACCATTTCACCATCGGCCCCTCTGCTTCATTTTATTTCGTGACATCGTGATGTCGCGATATCGTGACCACTCCACCTCCGAGCCCCTTGCTTCGCTTTTTGTCATGATTTCGTGACTGTCGTGATTTTGCGACATGTCATGAAATCATGACATTCCATATGCATTTCCCCTTTACTGCCTTCTTATCATGATTTCACGACGGTCACGATTTCGTGACACGTCGTGAAATCATGGCCCTCTTAGTGGCATTTTATCTCTCCTGTTGACTGTCACGATTTTGTGACATAGCAAAATCATGACAGTTTCTGCTCTGCACTTCCTCCTTGCCTTCTACTTCTTCTTCTTCTTCCTTAGCCAATTTTTTAGAAGTGGCTCTCCTGCCACGAGATGCCTCTACATCTGGTGCCATTGGATGCTCCTGCATCAGACACCCGGGGTTGGTGGAGAAGTGATCTTCACTTCTGAGCTGTCTGGTTGCTGCCTCCTGCAACATCTCCAAACATTCCTCTGCCTCTGCGGACTACTCCAACCCCTTATCTTGGTTCACTTTACTTTTGTCTTCTTCCAGATAGATTCTCCCACTGTTGCATACTTCTTCTGTAGCCTGCTTGCACTCCTCTTCCCTCTTTCTCTGTTTCTCTTCACGCTGTCTGCGTAGCTCCCTTTGCAAGGCTTTCACTTGCCTCTGCAAATATCTCTTGAGCAGTTCCTCCTACAGGGCTTGCACTTGCCTCTGCAATGCCTTAAACTCTCTCATTGTCATCATATCTCCGTAACAGATCCTGGTGTAACTGCCTCACGTCCGACGATCTGTTACACGCTCAAAATCTTCTAAACTCTCTTTTCTCTCTCTCAGAACCCTACCACAGATCCTGGCGCAAACTGCCTCATGGTCGGTGATCTGTTTACGCACTCAGAATCACTAGCTCTAATACCACTGATGGGGGACCAAAAATCACACGCTCACACTCACACAATTCCCAAATTTTTTTTCTTCTATTAAATATGGAAAATACATGCAAACAGCCCACAGGCTTTACAATGACCAGTGCTCGGCTTGGTCTTCTCACTCTCACACTCTGTGTGTGATCTCCGATCCACCACCCCGATCTATTACATTAAACTAGGTTTTTATAGAGGCCCTGACCCTTTGAAACAACTTACGCATTTAATCAGGGCACCAACCTGATTTAAAGGCTCCTCTCCGCATGGCCCTTATAGTCGCTGCTTCTTTTCAGTTCACTCTGACCGCCGCTCCCTGTCAGATTACCCTATGCAATCCATCCTTTTTGTTTCCTATGCTTCTGGGTAATCGCCCACCTTAACTACACCTTGGTGCCACGTGTCATTCTAGAACGGTCCCTAAAAATACCGCCTGTCGTGGTTTCCCGCCATCTCTTTCTTCTTCTTCGTCTTCTTCTCTTCTCGTCATGATATCGCGACGTTGCGATATCACGACCATTTCACCATCGGCCCCTCTGCTCCGTTTTACGTCACGACATCACGACGTCGTGATATTGCGACATCACGATATCACGACCATTTCACCATCGGCCCCTCTGCTCCGTTTTACGTTGTGACATCACGACCATTTCACCATTGGCCCCTCTGCTTCATTTTATGTTGTGACATCACGACATCATGATATCGCGACCATTTCACCATCGGCCCCTCTGCTCCGTTTTACGTCATGACATCGCGACATCGTGATATCGCGATGTCGCGACATCGCGACCACTCCACCTCCGAGCCCCTTGCTCTGCTTTTCGTTGTGATTTCACGACATGTCACGAAATCATGACATTCCATACGCATTTCCCCTTTGCTGCCTTCTTGTCACGATTTCATGATGATCACGATTTTGTGACACATCACGAAATTGTGGCCCTCTTAGTGGCATTTTCTCTCTCCTATTGACTATCGTGATTTTGCGACGTAGCGAAATTGCGACAATTTTTGCTCTGCACTTCCTCCTTGCCTTCTGCTTCTTCTTCTTCTTCCTTAGCCAATTTTTTAGAAGTGGCTCTCCCACCATGGGATGCCTCTATATCTGGTGCCACTGGATGCTCCTGCATTAGAACTTGCCTCTGCTCCATTTTACGTCACGACATCGCGACGTCGTGATATCGCCATCACACGCTCACACTCACACAATTCCTAGATTTTTTTTCTTTTATTAAATATAGAAAATACATGCAAACAGCTCGTAGGATTTACAATGACCAGCGCTTGTCTTGGTCTTCTCACTCTCACACTCTGTGTGCGATCTCTGATCCACCACCCTGATCTATTACATTAAACTAGGTTTTTATAGAGGTCCCGACCCCCTGAAACAACTTACTCATTTAATCAGGGCACCAACCCGATTTAAAGGCTCCTCTCTGCACGGCCCTTATAATCGCCGCTTCCTGTCAGTTCACTTTGACAGTCGCTCCCTATCAGATTACCCTGTGCAATCCATCCTTTTCGTTTCCTACGTTTATGCATAATCGCCCACCTTAACTGCACCTTGGTGCCACGTGTCATTTTGGAACGGTCCCTAAAAATATCGCCTACCGCGGTTTCCCCCCATCTCTTTCTTCTTCTTCATCTTCTTCTCTTCCTGTCGTGATATTACGACATTGCGATATCACGACCATTTCACCATCGGCCCCTCTGCTCCATTTTACGTCACGACATCGCGACCATTTCACCTTCGGCCCCTCTGCTTTGTTTTACGTCGCGACATCGCGACGTCGTGATATCGCGACGTCGTGATATCGTGACCATTTCACCATCGTCCCCTCTGCTCCGTTTTACATCATGACATCGTGACGTCATGATATCACGACGTTGTGATATCGTGACGTCACGATATCGCGACGTCACGATATCGCGACGTCACGATATCACGACGTCACGATATCACGATGTCACGATATCACGACGTCGCGACGTCGCGACGACGTCGTGATATCGCAATGTCGTGATATCATGACCATTTCACCATCGGCCCCTCTGCTTTGTTTTACGTTGCGACATCGCGACGTCGCGATATCGCGACGTCGCGATATCGTGACCACTCCACCTCCAAGCCCCTTGCTCCGCTTTTTGTCGCAATTTCATGACTGTCGCGATTTCATGACATGTCTCAAAATCGTGACATTCCATACGCATTTCCCCTTTACTGCCTTCTTGTCACGATTTCACGACGGTCACAATTTCATGACACGTCACAAAATCGTGGCCTCTTAGTGGCATTTTCTCTCTCCTACTGACTGTCGTAATTTTGCGATGTAGCGAAATCATGACAGTTTCTATTCTGCACTTCCTCCTTGCCTTCTGCTTCTTCTTCTTCTTCCTTAGCCAATTTTTTAGAAGTGGCTCTCCCGCAACTGGATGCCTCTACATCAGGTGCCACTGGATGCTCCTACATCAGACACCCGGGGTTGGTGGAGAAGTGATCTTCACTTCTGAGCTGTCTGGTTGCTACCTCCTGCAACATCTCCAAACATTCCTCTGCCTCTGCAGCCTGCTCCAACCCCTTCTCCTGGTCCACATAACTTCTGTCTTCCTCCAGATAGATTCTCCCACTGTTGCATACTTCTTCTGCAGCCTGCTTGCACTCCTCTTCCCTCTTTCTCTATTTCTTCTCATGCTATCTGCACAGCTCCCTTTGTAGGGCTTTCACTTGCCTTTGCAAATCTCTCTTGAGCAGTTCCTCCTGCAGGGCTTGCACTTGCCTCTGCAATGCCTTGAACTCTCTCATTGTCATCATATCTTCGTAGTAGATCCTGGTGTAACTGCCTCACGTTCGATGATCTGTTACATGCTCAGAATCTTCTAAACTCTTTTCTCTCTCTCAGAACCCTACCACAGATCTTGGCATAAACTGCCTCACGGTCGGCGATCTGTTTACGCACTCAGAATCACTAGCTCTGATACCACTGATGGGGGACCAAAAATCACATGCTCACACTCACGCAATTTCTAAATTTTTTTTCTTCTATTAAATCTGGAAAATACATACAAACATCCCGCAGGCTTTACAATGACCAGCGCTCGACTTGGTCTTCTCACTCTCACACTCTGCGTGAGATATTTGATCCACCACCCCGATCTATTACATTAAACTGTGTTTTTATAGAGGCCCCAACCCTTTGAAATAACTTACGCATTTAATCGGGGCACCAACCCAATTTAAAGGCTCCTCTCTGCACAGCCCCTATAATCGTCGCTTCCTGTCAGTTCACTCTGACTATCGCTCCCTATCAGATTACCCTGTGCAATCCATCCTTTTCGTTTCCTGTGCTTCTGGGTAATCGCCCACATTAACTGCACCTTGGTGCCATGTGTCATTCTGGAACGGTCCCTAAAAATACCGCCTGTCGCAGTTTCCTGCCATCTCTTTCTTCTTCTTCATATTCTTCTCTTCCTGTCACGATATCACGATGTCGTGATATCGCGACCATTTCACCATTAGCCCCTCTGCTCCGTTTTACGTCACGACATCGCGATATCGTGACCATTTCACCATCGGCCCCTCTGCTCCGTTTTACGTCGCGACATCGCGATATCGCGACCATTTCACCATCTACCCCTCTGCTCCGTTTTATGTCATGACATCACGACGTCGCGATATCACAACCATTTCACCATCGGCCCCTCTGTTTTGTTTTATGTCACGACATTGCGACGTCACGATATCGTGACATCGCGATATCACGACCACTCCACCTTCGAGACCCTTGCTCCACTTTTCGTTGCGATTTCATGACTATCGCGATTTTGTGACATGTTGCGAAATCACGACATTCCATACGCATTTCCCCTTTGCTGCCTTCTTATCATGATTTTGCGACAATCGCAATTTCGTGACACGTCGCAAAATCATGGCCCTCTTAGTGGCATTTTCTCTCTCCTACTGACTGTCATGATTTCGTGACGTAGCGAAATCGTGACAGTTTCTGCTCTGCACTTCCTCCTTGCCTTCTGCTTCTTCTTCTTCTTCCTTAGCCAATTTTTTAGAAGTGGCTCTCCTGCCACGGGATGCCTCTGCATCTGGTGCCACTGGATGCTCCTGCATCAAATTTAGTACCTCAATTAGCACATATTCACTAAGGCATTCATCTACTTTTTGTATTTCTTCTTCTTTAGGACCTTTTCCTTCCCCTTTTTTTTATAAATTAATCTATTTCTTTTATGCCTTTCCATCAATTATTGCTTGCTCAGATTCATCAATTAATCTACTATGCTTTTGATTGCTCTCCCCTTGGAATGGTCTTGCTTTACTAAATAGTTCACCCTCTCATGAATCTATCTTCTACTTCTCTAGTAGTTCCTATTGTCCAAGACATTTGTTTTCTACCACCTTCTCTTCTTCTAGTTTAGTTGAATTCTTCTTTTCAGGTACTTTGACAAATATGTCCATATTTCAAGCTTGCAACACCTCTGTGACCAATGTTTCTTGAAAATGAAATTCTCCTTGAAGTGTGGGTGATGCCATCCGATTTGTGTATTGAGCTTCTTCCAAAAATTCAACTGGTCTAATATGTACATCCCCACTTCCATCATTTGCTTTTGTGTCAATGGGCTCCTCGATCTTAAACTCCTTGTTTGGCTACTTGTCAATTATAGTCTTTGCTCCCATATTTATTAGTGCTTCTCCTATTTACTGGTGTGCTTGTTCTAGATTTTGTTACATTTCTATCACTATAGCTTGACCCCTTGCAATCTATTTTATTTCTATCCGTTGTATTGAAATTTATGTGGAGATTGTGAGGGTTCTTGTGGCACATATTTCCTTCTTCTCTTCAGAGGAGGTTCATCATTTACTTCCAATTCTTCCTCTTCTAAATATTCCAAGGGTTCATCCATGAGTTTCTCCTTTATGAATATATATTTCACCCTTGGCTACTTCTTCAGAGGGTTCTTCTGTTGAGATTTTGCAAACATCCACCTCAACATTATCAGTACCCTTTTTGGAAATTCTTTAGGAGGATCCAATCCAGGAATCTCTACTCCCTTTTGATATGCAAAATCCAAAAATATATTGATATTATGAAATACCATCAAGAAGTTCTTTGTATTTTACATCATGCAATTAATACGTGTCAATAGGTAGGTTGCCTAGTCATAGGCATTGACCTTCTCTATTCCTTGAAGGTATGGTATCAACCAAATGGGTAACTCTGCAACCATATTCCCTTTGGATAACCTTACCATAAGCACATTCATGATGCATTACAGCACTACATCCTTCAACTGGTTTTTCTTGACCCCTCTACTTCCATGCAATATTAAGGTCTCCACATCCTCCTTGTCTAGAGTTGTTACACTTTGAATCAGTTTCTTGCTCTTCTTGGAGACCACCACTTCTTTCACAATTACACTTCATTTCCATGGTAGTCTGAGACTCTAAACATTATTTGAAATTTTTCTTCAGAATAGACAATAATTAATTGCCTATATCCCACTTGTACTTTGTTCACATTCCTCCTCAGATCATAGTTCTCCAAAATCTACAACAAATACTCCCTATAAAAATCTTAGTCAAAATTTGGTACTTGTAAGATAAATTTTACTCCTACTTCCTACAATTTTTGCCACAACACATCTTATTTTGGGGCTTTTTCCCACCAATTATGGTAGTATTCCCCTTTGGTATGTATCCATGTGATATGTCTAAGGGGTACTTGTTCTCATTCACTTTGTTTGAACTCATTTTTATTCCAAGATACTTTTCTCTTGATGTCGTGCTTGCCTTCCTTGAGCTCATCCCATATTAGTATTGTATTCTTGTTCACTTAGAAAAACTTGCCCGAGAATATGTTTGCTAATGCCTGAGTAATTTTTTGACAATGGAATCCTTCGACGTTTCTCTCCATTGCTTTGTGTAAGTGATCCTCTCATGAATCAAGGTTTTCCTTTGTAGTTTTAAAAAATTGTAGTTGACAATACATTGAACAACCTCCTTATCACCTCATCCTTTAGATGAAACTTGAGAGTGATTTGACTACTTGTGACAACAATGACAATGATAGTTGTCTTATGACTACACCCTAACAACGAATGTGACAACAATTAATGATGGTGGTCCTCCTTGATAATGGCGATGATAACTTTCCTTGTCGATTCGGCTCTCCTCCGGATGGCATAGTATTTCAACCTCCAACTCCTCTCGCAGTATTTTGACAATTTATTTCAATGACAGTCCTCTAATATTCTTTATCACAAAGGAATATGCTTTTTCCTTTTGATATCAACTTCTTTGGATCTCAACATTTATCAATATTTTTTTAGTAACAACTCTGATGTGTCCTTGAATGTGAGTTTTTGAGTAGTAGTTACTCTTTTATGTATTTTATTTGGCATGTTTTATGAAGGCTTCATGATTTGTTAGTCATTTTTATTTTTCATATGGATATAACATCCTCTATTTGGTTTTTCAATATTCCTAGTGCACAGATACTTTCTATTTCATTGGTCGACAAGCCCTTAATTTCTTTCACTCAGTCTGTGTCCTTAACTACTAGGAAGCATTTGAGGTGTCCTTGGAATCTACACTACTTTGAAAATCTATTTAGCAATGCATATTTGCCTCCCCCTATGCCTCCATTAGCATCCATGGTGTTTGCACTACTCATTCATTACTTCCATTTGCTACCTGTTTTGGTGGTTTCCTTGGATTTGGGGTCTTGTTGTTTGTTGCTCTTCCTAAAGGTCTTCTTTTAGAACATTCCCCATATTCCAGATTATTTTCCAATCTATCATCCTTCGTTCCTGTTGATGGCACCTTGTAGTTCCTCCAAAATGTAGATTCATATTTGACTTGTCGACCTCTTGACTGTGTCTGATATTAGTGATCCCTTAGCGACCTCCAATATTGGCATCCCCTTGATTACTGACTACTCTCCTATCCTAATGATGATAAACTATTTTTCCATCATGTTGATGACTACCAACATCATCATCCTCTTGTCGACACATTTTATAATGTCCTACTATTCTATCATCCTATTTACAACCTGATGATCCCTTATGCTACTGTCATTATTCAAATTGTACTCCGGTATTTGTCTAATAAAAATTTGTTATGTCAAGCTTATAGTTTGAGTTCTTGTTGGCACTTGAATCCTATTTCAAAATAATAATCTCTCCTAAAACCTTGTTGTATATCTTCCCCTTTTTCTTTGGTTAATCTCCTTTTTTTGGGATTGTCTCACTCCCAGCTATCTAGGATTCATCTGGTTCTTCAGTTGTTTGAGACAACCTCTTCGAATTCCATAGGTCCCATGAGGTAGACCTGACGGTCCATCCCCATGATCTTATAGATATTTGTTATTTTGTTCTTGATCCCTAAATATTCTTGGGAGCCTATTCTATTGATAAAATAACCTACGGGTAATAGGGGGGAAATTCTTTCCCTTAAGCCAATGTGAGGGATATTAACCAAACTCCTCCCTTGGCTAGGTATACACGGATTACCAAGAAGACCTGATGATACTCCTTGATTATCCAATTTACCTTTGCTTTGATCTCTCTCAAGCAGCTCTACCCTTGTCAATCTTCCTTCTCTATTTTGAGTTCCTAGCAATAGTTACCTAAAGGTCCTCAATCTCCTATTTTCTTGCAACAATCATCTCCTCCATATTTCTTCCTAAAACTGCCTTTGTTGCTCACAATATGTTGATGCTCTACTATATTATATTTAGAAGTTAGAATCAGAGCTTGAGTCATTTTCTTCACCTACTATTTGCATGGGCCATCTAGATGCTTCTTGTACACATCTTTGTAGTCTTCTCACTTCTCTCCTCTACCTTCTCAATTGTTTGTTTGCATTTTGATACTCTTGTACCTTAGGGTGAACTTGTGGGTCTTGTTGTCTATTGGAATATATTAAATTATTTGGTACATGCTAATGTACCACCATGGGTACATATTTAAATTAGTAAAGTATCTTAGATTAGAATGAGAGTATTTACTTTATGCAATGTAATAAATGCACAAGTGTGCAAAGTATTTTGGAAATGTAAATGTGCATAGTTGTCCATGTGCATATGTGCCATAGAATAGGAATATGAAGAGTCATAGGAAGAGTGAAGTCCAATAAATCTCTATATGAAGAGTCACATTCCATTATATATGTGTGTGTATATGTGGGTGTGAAATATATAGAAAGATATAGAGTGATAGATAGATTGGTCATAAACAATCATAATGGAGAGTGATGAGGTATGATGTATTTGAGATCTTTCTTCAATAAAGATCGTATTTTCATGAGCATTTATTAGTGGCATTTATATGATTTATTTTTGAAGTTATTTATGAGTTTTATATGTTTATTAGCTTACCATTATCATATATTTCATATTGCAACTTTATCTTAGATCGTGTGGTTACTTTATCTTATGTATTTAGATTTAAAAGCTAACAGTGGTATCAGAGACACAATAAGGTTTTTTATTGCACATGTTTTTAGTTGCAAAGGATATTTCTATTGGTTAAGGAGAGATCAATAAATTTGAAGAAAGTACCTCTGGAAAATAAAACTATATAATATAGGATTTCTCATTGTGTTGAAGGAAAACTAGTGAAAGTTGAAGATTTACCTATTCCAAGAGAAAATTTGGAATAGAAGGAGATTTACAGGTCTTGAAGATAGACCTTTATATTGAAGAGATTATTGAACCCTTAAAGGAGGTCCTATTAAAATTTTTTATAGAGAGAAGATTCCATATTAAGTTTTGGCTAGATTCTTTCCACAGGGTTGAAGGAAAACTCGTGAAGACTAGGACTCAACATAGATTTAGTTCCACTAGTTTTAGAAATGGTTAGTGAAGATTATTGATTTTTAGAATTTTAGAAATTTGAATGTATTTGGCTATTATTGTCTAAGTTTTGTTGCAAAATATTAGTTCTCAAAAATTGAGAAGCTTCCTACAAGAGATAAATAATTTTACCTTCAGTTGCCTGAAAGTCTATGTGCTTTCCTCGTGTAGGGATTAACTCTTTATTGCAAAAAAGTAGGCATTGAAGATTAAGGAGGACCAAGAAAGAAGACCCCATTGAAGATTAAGGAGGTCCAAGAAATAAGGTCACATTGAAGATTAAGGAGGCCCAAGAAAGAAGGCCCCATTGAATATTGAAGACTACAGATTGAATATTGAAAAGACCCAAAAAAGATACCACATTGAAGAACTTCCAGATTTGGACTATTGAAAATTGAAGATAAATAAGGACTACAAAAATGTCCATTGTAGAGTTGAGAAGTAGTAGATTTTAGATATCCAAGAAAACAAATCTCATTGCAAAATTCCCATAGTTGGAATATTGAAGAAACCAAGGTAAGGTTTCATTAAAAACTTGATTAAGAGAGTTGAGTAGCTGCAGGATTAGAAGACCCAAGAGAAGAGGTCTCAAGATGATTTTGGAGAAGAAGAAGGCTAGACAAATCTTCATTACAGAATTAGAAGACCCAAGAGAAGAGGTCTCAAGAAGATTTTGTAAAAGAAGAAGGCTAGAGAAAGCCTCATTGCAGAATTGAAGTAGTGGCCATAGGAGGAGATTTGAATAAAAGTTCATGTTAGAATATTACAAGCAGGAGAAGCTCTTGATAAGAGGAATTTGGGACAATAATCACCATTCGACAGCAAGCCCAAAAGGAAAAAGGATTTGGCAAAAATTTTGCCAAATTTTGAGAAGGTTTTTGAAGACCTCAAGACATTTAAATTCTTGAGGAAGAAGATAACGAATGAGATCAGATTTGAAGTTATATTTTGACAAGAAATTTGAAGAGGGAAGAAGGATTGAAGAGGCTACAAATTTGAGAAATTTTAGGACAACCATGAAGGTTTTGTAGGCTGATTTGTAAAAGAAGAAATTTGTTGATTTGAAAGGTCACATGATAAAAAATTAAAGAGAGCATAGAGCTGTGACTTGGAGAATTTTTTTGAAGTTTTAGACAACCAATTGTAAGAAGGCTTGGTAGTTAAAAAAGGTAGCAATTTTGAAGATTCTTGAACATCAAAGAATCATATTTTTAAAGCAAAAATTTAAGAGATTTGAACTAAAAAATTTTGGTAGCATTGAAAAGAGAAAAGAAAGCTACATTTTGAAAGAGTTCAAGGACATATTTGGAAGAGATTAAAAAAAACCACATTAGGATTTAGCAGCATTTGAAAAAGTATTATCGTTGCAAATTTGAACAGCAAGAGGGTAACATTTGTAGCTGCAAATTTTAGAATTTTATAGCATTCATTTGAAGGAGAAATAAGAAGAAAAATTTATAGCAAGAAATATTATTTTGTAGACACCTAAAACATGTCATGTCGAGGGCGACTACTCATATGGACATGCTACAAGATCATATGGAAGATATTGGAAAAAATCCAAGATAGATAAGTGGTTCTAACCACTCAATTTGGGCTCCTTGGCCTAATCGGTCTGAATTGTAGCCCGAACCTGCAATTTACAGCTGAACCACAGATGAGACCTACGATTTATAGTCTAGACCATAGTTGTGACATGCGATCTTAACTAGAGTTCAGTTGGCCTTCAATATGAGCCAAATCGGTTGGAACGGCCATTTGATCTAGAAGAAGGCGGTTAATGGATGGAAGATTCTAGAGGCTTCCATTCCAACTATCCTAACCACCTCTTCTTGATATTGGCTTCTCTAGGAAGCCACCCCCAATCCTAGGGCATCCTATAAGTACCCCCTCCAAATGGGGAGATAAAAGAGAGAGTTAATTGATCAAGCAAGCAGCGAAGCCCTGTCAAATTGCATACTAAATTCATGCATTTGAGAAGACCACTTTGCTATTCACCCAAATATCAATTTGTCATGGAAGTTCTAGGAGCCTAGAAGAGCCAAGAAATGAAAATCCATGCAAATGAAGGCCCATCACAATGATTCAACCGCCAAACCTATCAGAATGACACCGAAGGTGACCCGTGAACATCAATTGGACAAGGAGGTTAAGCCCACTACCCTTGGAATTGAGGGTAAGCCTATTAGAGTGCTAACCATAGCTTTAAACCATGGTTTACAGTGCAGATCGCTCATTAGAGCTACGGTTTGCAGCAGAGGTATCACCACCTTCCTCTTTTCATTTTTGTTTAGTTAATTAGATTAGATTAGCTATTTTCATAGTTTAATTGGAGTTTAGTAGACTTCTAACCATAGAATTAGATTATATTAGCTTCTTCATGTTATGCTTCAATTAGGACTTAAATGGTTTCTTTATGCATGTTTATGCTTCATTTTACACATTTGATCCATGCATAGTATAGCTGCTACTTTTCTTTACGCTATAATATGAATCTTGATTCAATTTGCATAGCTTAGAAGCACTTTTCATGTTTTCTTGATTATGCATGTTTAATGGTGTCATTATGCAATTTTACTAAAAGGGCCTCATCATGAGAGGTTGCCTATCTTTTTGACACCTCTATGTTGTTTCTTGCCCACAGGGAACAATTTCAAAGGAGAAGCAACCATCAAGTTCCTTCCCCATTGCGAAGAAGAGGGTACCTCCACCCTAGAGCAGTTTGTGTCATATTGAAAGGCATTTGAAAATCACACCTACCCTTAAGAGGGAAACAATTACACACTCCTATTGTAATATTGTATCAAAATGATTATCCCTAAGAGGGATTTGTACCTGTAATTTGATTTTGACTTTGAATATAATGGAATAAAGCGTATTTCTTCTTAATTCATTTGTTGTCAATTTCTTGTTCTTGTATGCATTTTATGCTTTTATCAATTATTGCAATAGAGATACGCCTCGGGTGTGAGACTTTTTGGTGGTTATAGAAGGTGATCATGGTGGAACCCCGCATTTATAGGACCTGACTGTGTTTTCTTGTTTTTGCACTTCCAGGTACAGACCACAACTATCAGTTGTGGGCCAACAACTAAACCATAGGTACAAAGCACAGTTTACAGTCATACCTATGATATCCCTTTGACAACACATAAAGTTAGATTTAGAATATCAGCCAATGCATGACCTAAGGTAGGTCCTATTTTCAATCCTCTGTTACTTTTTTTCTCTCTGTGTTTTCATTATCAGTTTAACTCAAATGTAAATTAGGAAAAGAATTAATAAAAGGGTAAATCAATCGTCCTAGTTTGCTTTCTTGTTGTGCTTCCAATAGAAAGGCGCTGCTGGGAACAAAGGACCTCTGCTTGTAGTCCGCCCTAGGTTACAGTGTGCTTGATAGAGATGTATGGATGGTTTGCATGTGTGAGGCCCAATTAGTGGCCAATTAGCATCGTAATGTGCATAGTCTTAAATAGAATCTAGAATAGCTTGCATTTTATGAATTTAAAATGTCTTTCATTTGTATAGCATTTAGAAAATGAACATGTATGCTATATGATGCATTTATTTTATGTACATTAAAAGGAACCACACACACCACTTGGCACTTAAACTCTAGTGAGTTGGGCTTGACATCCAACCACTAGTAGGGTTCAACGACGGTGGGCGTAACTTCCATCCATTGACCCAAATCCCATGAACCTTTTGGATACTATAATAGTACCGGATTCGAGAACCTTTCTTACCCTAGAAAATTTGCATGTATTCTCTTCGAAGGGTATAACACTGACTGGGGGAAAACGGGTGAGAATCTGGGAGGACCTGTGCTCCCTGACCCTGTGTGGGCTTCATTACCACACATTATAGGTTGGATTACGTGACTTGGAGTTCATATCCAAGTTGTCGAGCTACGAGCATATAGGTGAAAGCCATTAAATTGAGAATAAAATACAAAAAGTTTTTCCAAACACGATAAGAGTTTCTACACTGATACAACAAATATTGAAAACACATCAAACAATTTAGAACTCACATTTAAAATTTAAAATGAGATAATCATTATTGTATACCTTGTTTGCTTAATAATAATACATCTAGATGCTAGGTACACAATTGTGGATACACAAGGTGGTCGACAAAGGTCCAAAGCCAACACCGATGACCAACCCCTAACCAATTCACAATAGTACGTGTCAATTCCTCAACCACATGAGTGAACCAAACGTCGTTCAACCAGCATTCGAGGAGATAACTCAACATGAGGGGAGCCTGTAGAGCAAACCCCGAATAGAGGAGCTTTAGTACACTCCTCTAGGCATAGGATAGAATAGGAAACCTTCCAGCATGAGGGTATTCCACTTGAGAGCCATTATCAAGACCGCAATGTACGTGCATCCACGGGATCGATCGAAGAGTTTGTTGTGCAGGGGACCAGGTTGGTGCCCCTACGTACTAAGTCTACTATAGGATCCATGGCTACACCTTATAAGTATAGAATGACTAGAGATCTATCCATTCAAGGGCAGGAAGATAGGCTCGCTACCAAGTATAGGTCTAACCATGCTCCCATACGTGGTCCACCATGCAAGATCACCATTGATATATCAAAGGTGGGAGATAATGGCACACCGCCACATGAGCGATGGTAGTCTAGGTAGCTATATGGTCTAGGTAGTGTTTTAGAGTAGCTAGGCTGTAAGACTTTTGCTCCACCCACTCGGGCCTCAAGTGAGCATAGCGTGAGTGTCATTCGCACTACTAGAGAACATGGGGAGGATTTTAAGTGCCCTCTGATGAGGCCTGGAAATGCCTCAATCATAACATGTTTTGTACACTAAAAATGCCTATAAACTCTTATGTTTTATCTGATATGTTAGTTAAGTTGATTCAATATGCTGTATATTAACCATTTTGCATGATCAATGTATTTGAAATATTATATGCTGATTTTACAGCTTTTTGCATAGTTTTGTGTTCTTTTTGCTATGATTTGCTACAATGGGATATGCTTAGAATAATAGCAGCATTTCACTAATCTTGTTTTGATTTGACAAAGCATTTACTTCACCTAATCTGGCAACAGTGCAAGCAAACTGTTGTCGTGCAAAGAAATCGGTCTTTCCCATATAAATTCCAGCCACTTGTCCATAAATAGCAAGGCATGGAATTCACATGAGGAAAGGGATGAAGACCATTAGAATTTGATCTTAGGAGATAACCCACCTGAGAGATGCAGAAGAAATCACTGGAAAAGCATACATTTGTTCATTCCAAGTATCTTCGAATGAACAGATATCTTCGAAATGAAGGAACACAACATCTTCGAAATGAGATATTCGGAATGAAGAATGCAACGTCTTCGAAATGAGCGGATCTTCGAAATGAAGCATGCAGATCTTCGGAATGAGCGATCTTCGGAATGAGAATGCAGATCTTCGAAATGAGCGATCTTCGGAATGAGAACTGCATTGTCTTCGAAATGAAGAACATAATGTGTTTTTGACCTGTTGACCGATTTTTGAAGCCGGAAAAAGGGAAATAAAGGTTGGAAAAAGTAAAGAGAAATATCTTCCATCTGTCTTTGCCGTCATTGCCGACCAAAGCCATCATTAAGGGAAAGATCAAGTTTTAGTCCTCTTCTAGGATAAAACCAGAATTTGTTGCAAGATTGTAGGATTAGATCTTTTGAGATATTCTTTGTTTGTAATCAGATCATAGGATAGCTATAAATATTGCTCCCATTCAGGTTGAGCCTAGGTAGAAAAAGTAGGTAGAAAAGGAGGTAGAAAATAGAGTAAGGAAGCTAGCAAAAAATACAGAGTATAACTAGAAATTGACTATTACAGTCCTGTAACAGTTTTTCAGCAGAATTCTTGTAATCATGTCTTTTGATCAATAAAGTGCACCAGCTCTATTTCAAATTACTTGTAAATGAGTGTGATTAAGATTTAGAAAAAGAGAGAGACTTACACCTTCTTCTGGACAAAGAGGTTGGCCACTTCCAGACCTAGGAGGAGGACTAACAAAGCAGGTTTTTATTCTGATTTTGCTGCAACATAATGAGTTGTAGAACTTGTTATTTCAATTGCTTGTAAATAGTTGACAATATTTGCAGTATTAGTTTATTTATGCTTAGATTAATCTTGTGCTTAAAGTTTTAGTTGCAATCTTACTTTCAACAAAGTTTCCACTTCATTTTCAGATTGTTATTTCTAGAATTTACTATTTTTCAGCAATTTCCTGCATTTTATGTTTTGCTGTCAAAATCTGAATAGAAGATTGACAACCTTCTGTTACAGAACTTTGATAGTTTTTATTTCCACATTAGATCTAAACTTTCATTACTGCAAAAGTAATTAGATTTCCTTTCTGCAATTAGGATCGACTTTCAATTCTGCAACCGTTAATTCTGCAATATAATTAGGTCTCATTCTCCAATTGTAATTAGGACTTCATTTCTGTAGTTAATGATTAGTTTCCAATTCTGCAACTTAGATTAAGATTTAATTTATGCAATTTAGAGATAGGAATGTTCCAAAACCCCCCACACAACCGGTTCCACCAATAAGACTTGTTGCCCTAGATTGACCTAAGTTATAGCCGTTTCACTTCTTCTCCCGTAGATAGCCTTGTACACTGCCCTGGATTGACAGATTCATTGAGAATTAATGATGGTATAACGACTACGCATCATTTTGGCACCGTTGTCGGGAATAGTGTTGTCGAAGAAAACAAATAGTCCAATAGCTGTAATCGACTAAACCGTGAACATTCAAAGTTAAAATCAATATAACAAGCAAAGTAAGATAGCAACTATTGACTTAATTTATGTCATTTAGGAGTAAACATGAATGAGTAAGTCTAGGGAGACCCCAAAGGATCCCCGGCTTGTCCCATTAAGGAGATCTTCACGCCTAAGGGGTGAATCACCTGTGTTTGAACTACCCGAAAGATTGAAAGAAAAATCACCAGTCTCACCATCAGTAGAACATTTTGAGAAAGGAAAATCACCAAATTTATCAACATAATATCTTAAGGAAGATAATTCATCAGACTCATCAACAGAGAAGCTTGGACCTCTTGAGAGAACAATTTGGAAAGCTTTAACTTCTCCTAGGAAACAAGAAACTATGGCAGAAGGAGGCAATGTAGATGGCCAGCATGGCTATGTTCATAATGAAGGGGATGATCAGGATATACTCCAACCGTCCAGAACATTTGAATATCCTATTCATCTGAATCCAACACAAAACTCTCCCATGAAGACCATTTCACCTTCAGTACTTCCAACCTTTCGAGGTGTTGTATCCGAAGATCCCGACCAGTTTTTGTTTGAATTCAAGGTAGTGTGTCGGACCTATGATTATATAAATGACAATCAAAAACTTAAGGTTTTTCCCTCAACTCTCAAGGATTCAAAATTACGCTGGTTCATGAGCTTAGAGCCAAATTCCATAAGAACCTGGGATCAAATGGAGACTGTCTTTTTAGACAAATATCAGGAATACTGCCGTGTAAGGAATAGAAAAGATGAGTTATTTAGAATCAAGCAGGAAGATGATGAGACCTTGGAAGATTATCTTGATAGGTTCTCCTTTGTTCAAAGGAGATGTGGACTAGTAGAACCAGAATTATGTAAAACCATCTTTTTGAGAGGATTGCAAGATGAATCCAGAGAAGTTCTGGATTTGATGGGAAAAGGGGATGTAACCACTCTCAGTAATGAGGAAATTATGGATCTCTATAGGAATTACTCTCGCACTAAGCAGAGAAGAAGAAAAAGCCGCACAAATGGTACTGATGTAAAGGACCTGATAGAGGAACTTGCAAATTTCAAAACTGATATCCTAGTGCATCTAAACACTACTTTAGGGGAAATCTCTGCAAAGGCTAAAAACATAGAACCTTTGGCAATTTATTGCCCAAGATGTAGAAGTAAACATGCTTTGCAGGAATGTCCTTTGAATAAAACATCTATCTCAGCCATTTGTGGTATCTGGTTCAAAAAGGCATTCAACTGATCAATGCCACCTGCTACCACAACTCAAAACTGTGTTAGAAAACCAGACCGAGGAACTCAACTATATTGGACCAAAACAAGGGGGAAATTTCTCTCAATATCAAAATCCCCCTCGTTTTCCTACAAATTGGGGGCATAATCCCGGTACTATGCCTTGGGGACAATAGAACCACCCCAACGTCCTTGGAATTATCCTCAATGGACAAATTCCCAAGAATGGCCACAATCAAATTGGAGTAACCCAGCCTAGAATCAGAATCAAAACAACCCCTCATGGAATCAAAACAATCCAGCTTGGAATCAAAATCAGACTAATCCACATTGGGTGCAAAACCAACCACAGTGGAATCAACAATACCAACCCTATCCAAGGCAGCAAAGGAATCAAGGTCAAACTCAACATTTGTTGCCCACACCTAATCAAAATTTTCAAGAAAAACAACAAGCAAACACAACAAGTGAAACAACCTCAATTGCCAACTCAACCTACCACTAATCCAAACAAGTGTAAGACAGACACCTCCCTGTCTATGTGGTCAAGCTCAAGAAAATATTGAAATTAATGTTCTTGATTGTAGTGACATCCAACTCCGTTCAGGGAAAGTTGTACCCGAACCAGCTTTTAATGGAAATCAAAGATAATGAAAAGCAAGAATCATCAGAACCAAAGAGAATCCAACCAACAATAGAAACAAAAAAATTGGATCCAACAATAGAAAAAGAGACACAAGCGGAACAATTACCAAGGATAGTTCCATATCCTGAAAGACTTAATGCAATACCAAAAATTTTTGAGTCAGAATTGGTCAAAGAACTCAAAAAGTTGACTATCTCATTGCCCTTATTGCAAGCCATTAAGGAAATACCAAAAATTAACAGTACTGTCCAAAATTTGTGCATTAAAAGAGCAGGAAGAAAGAAGAAAGCATTCCCCAAGACTGTGCAAGTTGAAGGGAAGATAGCTGATCTCTTATCTGGAAAACTACTACCTCCAAAGTATAGTGATCCAGAAGCCCAGCTTATCACAACCACCATAGGTTCAAGCACCAATATCAAATGTTTTAGTGGATCTAGGAGCCGCAATAAATGTCATGACTAAAGATACAATGGAACAATTACAGCTCAAACATCTCAGCCCCACATTTACAGCTTTAGAAATGGCCGATAGGTCGCTTGCAAAACCCGAAGGAATCATTGAAGATGTCCCTATAGAAGTTTCTTCTTGGGAATTCCCTGCAGATTTTTTGGTTTTACAGCCAAGAAATTCAGCACATGGATAT
This sequence comes from Wollemia nobilis, assembly GCA_028583015.1. NCBI lineage: Eukaryota > Viridiplantae > Streptophyta > Pinopsida > Araucariales > Araucariaceae > Wollemia > Wollemia nobilis. The sequence goes on from JAQPPZ010000363.1 coordinate 4,724,713, forward strand.
CCCATTATTTTGGGAAGACCTTGGCTTGCAACTCGCAGCAGCCTTCATAGATCGCAGATCCGGAAATATGACTATTTCAAATGGTATTGAGCTGAAACAAATTTCTTTATATCCTCCTCCAAAACCATCTAGCAAATTTTTAGGTCGCTTATGGTTTTCTCGACTCGTATGAGGAACCGTAAGAGGTCATCTCTACACTAGCTACCTTAGTAGTAAGAGAACACACAGTAAGACCTCAATGACATAGAAAACTTAGAAAATGAAACAATCCCGATGAATGTTCTCCATGAACAAGGTTTAGAAGGGGAAGCAACAAATATCCAACAGCTTGATAAGTAATGAGGAGAATCAAAAATCGAAGATGAATCATCTCGTGCTATCACAGGGAAACTCTGTTTCACTACCACATGGATGGCACCATCATCCGATTTTTCCTTCTCACTGCTCCATACAAGATATGCTTCCCTCAAGCAAGCAATAAAATAGAAACCGCTTCTTTTCTCCCATCTCAAAGAATGTCCTCTTAATCCCTTAAACACCAAGTATGAAGGAGTGAATTCAGTCCTTCTAAATACAAAACAAATAGAAGTCCAACCAGTGCAAATTTTTGAACATCTACAACCAGCTTACTAGGGAAGAGGAAGAAAAATTGATAGTTGTTTTGCGGAAGCATGTTCATGCTTTTGCTTGGAACTACAAATATATGTCAGGAGTTCATCCCGATATATGTACCCATAGAATCTATACTCGAAGAAGTCAAGCCACTCGACAACCTCAAAGAAGATTGAATCCTGCCTTAAGAGATATTGTGAAAGAAGAAATTGAAAAACTCCCTGGAAGTAGGATTCATTTACCCAATTTCTCGATAGCCAATGGGTTTCTCCATTGGTAATAGTTCCTAAGAAAAATGGAAAAATGAGAGTATGTGTAGACTATAGAGAATTGAATAAGGTGACATACAAAGACCATTTTCCATTACCTTTCATAGATCAAGTGTTAGATACTCTTGCCGAAAAAAGATACTTTTGTTTTCTTGATGGATTTAGTGGATATAATCAAATTCAGATTGCACCCGAAGATCAAGAAAAGACAACTTTTACATGTCCATGGGGAACATTTGCCTATAGGGTTTTACCTTTTGGTTTGTGTAATGCCCCAGTAACTTTTCAGCGAGCAGATCCTAGCAATTTTTGCTGATCCGACCACCAAAAGTGTTGAAATTTACATGGATGATTTCACAAAGATGTGGACAAACTTTTGATTTTACATTGGAAAATCTTGACAAAGTCTTAACTCGTCGTGAAACATACCACTTATCCTTAAATCCAGATAAATGCTTCATGATGATGAAGGAAGGGATAGTTCTTGGTCATCACATCTCTCCCGAAGGGATCCAAGTTGATCCAAAGAAAGTTGAAATTATCAAGAATCTCCTTCCTCCTAAAACTCGGACTAATGTCGAAGCTTCCTAGGACACATTGGTTTTTACCGCAGGTTTATTCCCAACTTTAGTACAATAGCCAACCCTATGTTTGCCTTATTGACTAAAGATTCTGAATTCTCCCGGACCGCAAAGTGTCGAGAAGCATTTGAAGCTCGAAAGAGAAATTGATAACTCCACCCGTGCTCAGAGGACCTAATTGGACATTACCATTTCACATTCAGATCGATGCCTCCAATACAACAATTGGAGCAAGCATTAGGACAAATTGATAATGGTGAACATTATACCATCTACAACATTAGCAAGAACTTGACAGAGCAGAGAAAAATTATACAACAACCGAGAAAGAATTCCTAGCAAGAATTTATGCCATCAACAAATTCAAGCATTATATCACAAAGTTATCAAATATTTATTCACACAGATCATACAACCATTAAGTATTTGATGAATAAACCTATGGTAAGTGCAAGAATTATTCGTTGGTTGCTGTTGCTGCAAGAATTTGATATCACCATAATCAACAAACCAGGAAAAGCTAATGTTGTGGCAGATTTCTTGTCTAGGTTGCAGAACATAGATGAAGGGGAATTAGTTGATGACACTTTTCCCGATGAAAAACTATTTGCTATATCAGTTCAATCACCTTGGTTTGCAGATATAGCCAATTATTTGGTCACAGGGAAAGTTCCTCCACATTTTACTTCAAAACAAAAAAACAATTGATCAAACAGAGTTCTTATTTCGAATGGATTAAGGGTATGCTTTTTAAGTGCAGTCCTGACCATGTGTTACGTAGGTGCATCCGAAAGGATGAAGTGTATGATATCCTTAGAGCTTGTCATGATGAACCCTCAGGTGGACACTATTCTGTAAAAAGCACAGTTAGAAAAATCTTGGGGATAGGATATTATTGGCCATCTCTTCACAAGGATGTGAAAAAGTACATCAGGCATTGTGATGCATGCCAAAGAATGGGGAAACCCACTCATACAAATGAGATGCCACTGCAGCCTCAAATGGTTTTAGAACCATTTGAGAGGTGGGGGCTTGATTTTGTAGGACCTATTGATCCACCTTCTCAAGGAAAGGTGCATATTCTAGTATGCACCGATTACCCGACAAAGTGGGTAGAGGTGCGTGCTTTCAAACATGCTCGTGAAGAGAAGGTCGCTGATTTCTTGTATACTCGGATTTTTCAGAGATTTGGAGCTCCACGGTCTATCACCACAGACCAAGGACCCCAATTTGCATCCAAAGTCATAAAAGCATTTACAGAATTGTATGAAATCAAACATAGGAAATCATCACCTTACCACCCACAAGCAAATGGCCCAGGTTGAAGTAACAAACAGGGAACTAGAACGCATCTTGACAAAAATAGTAGCTTTTCATAGGAGAAATTGGCTAGACAAATTACCCGAAGCAGCTTTGGGCCTACAATACTACTTGGAAGTCCACTACCGGATTCACACCTTATGAACTAGTCTTTGGTAAAAAGCCTCTCTTACCTATTGAATTTGAGCTACTAACATTGCGCACAAGACTAGAAATTGGAATTGAATTGTCGCAGTACGACATGACAAGATTCTGCAGCCCGAATGCATTGGATGAACTTAGATTGGATGCTCGCACCAAACCGAGGTAATTCAGAGCAGAGGAAGCTGTGGCATGACAGCCACATTCAGCAGAGGAAACTTCAACAAGGAGATTGGGCTTTACTGTTTGATTCTCAATATGAAGACTTCCCTGGAAAACCGAGAACTAGATGGTTGGGACCTTACTGGATTGAAGAGGTATTTAACAACGGAGCAGCTCGTTTATCCCCTATTGATGGGTCACGAAGAAAGTTGGTAGTGAATGGACATCGCCTCAGGGTATACCATACACCTCTGACTAAAGAAGAATTCTTGCAAAGAACTTGATAGTTTGGATACACAAAGCAGTGGAAGAGATTCCTTCTTCCACTTCAAAACAATCAACATGATCAGGGGATTTCAAGAAAATAGAAAATACAAAAAAATCAGAAAAATAGAAAACAAAAAGATGAATAAATTCTGAGTATGAATTCCTTCATGGGCATGGTTTCAGGGGAAATCATGAAATTCCTTCATGGGCATAGTCAGGATCAAGAAAAAAAAAAAGAGAGAAAAGGAGAGGTAAAAAAAAAAAAAGGGAAAATCAAGAAAAAAAAAAAATGAATAACCCAGCAGTGAAAACCTTTTCTTAAGGCACTACTGAGTTGGTGTGCATGAAAACCAGCTTTCTGGCATGCATAACCTTGAGAAATTTCTGAACCATCATTGTACAAATTCACCTAGTGCACTTGTTTTGAAATGTTGCAGAAAATCTCAGCATAATATCAACAAAAGCAGTCATTCTTCAAAAACTGGCATTAACTGTTTTTATCAGGTATATATTTCTTACATTTCTTCATTGTAAAATGATTGGTATATAGTATGTGACAATTAACCATTAGCATAAAAGGTATTCATAAGAGTTGGCATACTTAAAAACATGTTTTGAGAATGAAAATATTGATTTCTCGCCTAATCTTCGAACAAGAATGCCAAAAATAGTGCTCGCTGTATTATCTTCGAATGAAATTGTCTTCGAATGACAGAAAAATGAATGTTGCACTTTGTCTTCAGAAAGAAGCTTTGTCTTCGGAATGACAATTTGTCTTCGAAATGAAACTTGGTCTTCGGAATGACGACTTGTTGCATCATCTTCGAAATGAAGATATGTCTTCGGAATGAAGATCTGTCTTCGAAATGAAGATTTGTCTTCGAAATGAGGGTCTGTCTTCGGAATGACGATTTACTTTCACAATACAGCCTGATCTTCGGAATGAGGATTAATCTTCGGAATGAGGATTGATCTTCGAATGAAGATCTATCTTCGGAATGAAAATTTTGCAAAGAAGATTTGTCTTCGGAATGAAGACCTGTCTTCGGAATGAGGTCATAATCTTCGGAATGAGGATTTGTCTTCGGAATGAAGACTTGTCTTCGAAATGAGGTCATAATCTTCGGAATGAAATTTTGTTTGCGCAATAAGTTATAATCTTCGGAAAGAGCATTTCCACGTGGCATCCAAGAAGATAAGGTACGACAAAATCAAGATTTTTTCTTAGTTGCATGCGAGGAAGGGACACGTGTCAATCAACACATGGTTTGTTTTTGCACTCATTGGAAATACGGAGAACATGACCAACCATATGCCACCAGTTTTTAATGTCAATTAACATGCACGTGAGAATCTGCAAAACTAATGAGGTGGATCTGACGGCAAGGACATCCATGCAATTATAAACAAATAGGTGTACAATGCAAAAGTAGAAATGTGTGCCATATTTCTTTCCAAAGACGTGTTGCGAGGTACAGTGCATAGATACGGTTCATTCCGAAGAAGAAGACGAGAAACAGGGCAACGAAGGTTTCAACTTAAAACTCTGCAAATTTGCAACAGAAAACAGCCAAAAATCCTGCAGAGAGAACCAGTTGTGCAGATTTTTGAAGACGGAGGGTTTATGACATTTCTGGATAAATTCAATGGGTCTTCTGAAGATTTAGCTGGCATGTTCGCCCATACGTTCAGAAACAACCGAGCACATGTTAACGGCATGTCTATTGAGGTAAGCCCTAAAATTTTAAGTCAGATTACAGAGCTGCCATTAGAAGGGATTTCAATTACTAGATCTGGCAAGAACACATTGGCAAATGTAGTTAATCAATTTGTAGAAGAAAATGATAGAGAACCTGAATACTTAACCCATAACAACACATGCAAAGGGTTAAAAAGGGCCAACTCATAGAACCCCGGGATGAAGTAGCCACCGGGTAATTAAGTTTTTAACTTGTGAAGGGTAGTATGTGTTGTTGTCAGGGCATCATCTATGAATTTTGAACCATCTCAGACATGGTGGACAACAACCAGAAGTTAGGGTAAATATTCCCCCGTATCTCGTATCAAGAGTTAAAGAACATGGCAAAAAGATATCGGGAGGGTAAAGGAAGCCTTCGCCATCATGGCCTCATCAAATTAGTTTGCCAACACCATTTTAGAGGAAACCCTAGGAGTTTTGACAGGTTTTACTCTAACCTAAATGATGTCATTTTTGGGGATGAAAGTGAGGAAGAAGAAGAACCAATTACTGCTGATGTTGCTACGAAGAGGAAACAACTACTACAAAAAATGTTGCAGAAGATGCTGCAAAAAATGTTGCAGAAGATGCTGTAGAAGAAACTGTAGAAGGTGCCCCTAAAGCTGTTACAGAACTACACCCCACAACAGCAGCAGAAAACCTTGCTCCTGAACCCTCAACTTCACAAGCTAAGAGACAAAAGAGAAGAGGATCTGGAACTAGCAGTAGAGCAGAAAAACAAAAGAAAGTTCGGTTTGTTGAAGCTGCAACTGATTTATCAGAACAGAGAAGTGAAACAAGGGAAACAGAGGCATCTAAAACTGACCCCATGACCCCTACTGTCACCAAAAAATAGAGCAAAAAGAAGAAGTTTGCATCTGGAACTAGGAGGTCTACAAGAATCCATTTGAAAGAAACTGTAGAACAGGTCATGGAGGAAGAAGATAGACCAAGCAGCCCAGATGTCACAGAGATACAACCAGCATCTGACAACTTTCTAGAATTCCTTGAATAGATAGCTAAGGCAGAAACTGAGCAAGTTGGTTTGGAAGAGGCTACAGTTCAACAGGCTACAGATATGGTAGATATCCTTATAGACAGTCTCACAGAGCCTCCTGAACAAGAACAAACTATTGCAGAAGAAGAGGAAATATTGGTTGAGCAGCCAACTGCAACTGATTTGTCTGCATCAGCTTCTAAAGCAGAAATAGAAGTGGAAGACATCACAGAGCAGCTGAGGGCAGCAAGAAGTGTTGTCAAAACACAGACCAGATGGATCACAGAGAAAGAAAGCATCATTGAGATGCAAGAAAGAAAAATTGTAGAACTTCAGCAGGAAGTGGCAGAACTAAAAAAATTGTTGTCACAATCTGAAAAACAGCCAGCTATATCCCATGATGAAGATAATTTGGCTCAATTGCTTCTGGGTTTATCAAGAGCAGATGATTCTGTTGAAGCAGACATGGGAGTCCATCCTGAAACAACACTCCTTCATTCTGAAGAAGTGCCTGTTCATTCTGAAGCAGCACCATCTTATTCTGAAGCATTGCCTTCTTGTTCTGAAGATGCTTCAGAAATGGTGAGGAATATTGCAGAGGATGTTGAAAATGAGCCACCAACACAGAAATAGTCCCAACAGCAAGAAAATGTTCAAGTAAGTACTCCTACTGAGGTCCCTACATTTCAACTTGCTACACTTCCAATAGAAACAGCAGATAAGGGGGTACAAGTAGAAATACTATCTGATGACAACCCCATAGAAATAGCAAATAAGGGGGTGCAAGTAGAGTTATTGACAGATGAACAACCAGTGGAAGTGGCAGAAAAAGGAGTTCAGATAAATCTGTTGCCTAGGATCCCCCTTGTAGTAAGACCACCTAATACTGTGTCTCTAGAGCAGTACAATGCAGATATAGCTAGCTGGATGCTTAGATATGAACAACTTGCCAATAAAACTAAAAAATTCAAATTGGAAGCAAAACAACTAGAAGCCAAGGACACAAAAATTCAGGCATTGAAAGAAAAGGTGTCTGACTTATGCCAAATTGCTGAATTTTTAGTCCAATTTAGACGACCAGCCAGGTTTTACAGCCTTATTTTGAAGGAAAAATACCTCAGATGGTAGGTCATGAGGATTACTTCAAATCTTCCATATAAATTGGACACTATTGAAGATTTTCTGGAAGCATATTTTAACAGTCCCTTTGAGCAGAAAAATCTCCTGTGTGAACTGTTTTTACACAGTTTCTTTATTCCAGAGGAAGTTGACTCTCATCCTCAAATCTACATTGGAGATGTTCAGTTGAGAGCATTTATGTCTACTTTGCAAAATCAGCTTTATTGGGATCAAGAGAAAAGGCGGAATAAAGTGATTGAAACAAGGGCTGAGTTGTTAGTCAGAGCAATCCAACCAAATCACCTAAATATCACCCAACAACACTTTTCAATGATGAACAGGGATGATATTAAGAGAATGTACTTGAACAATTTGAGGGACTCGTGTGGCCGTATTTAACAATTTCTGTGATCACAATTTCTTCCCAAAGATTGTCGATATGCAGAGACAGATGGAATGAACTTTCCATGTCTTTGAGGAAAAGAGAACCTATCTCCCCCATCAATTTAGAATGGTCCAGAAGAAGAGCAGAAGGTGTAGTCCAACTGATTCAGATCATGCAACATAACTGGATAGGTCTCAGTGTCTGTGCCTCCAACCATCATTACTCCAGCTCCATTCTACTTTGAGGAAGATGCCCAACCTCGATGAAAAATTTGAATATTGGCTCAAAAACATTCAAGAAAACAGGGGGTATTACATAGGCAAGAAGTTATTCTACAGGTCATGGAATCTAAACATGGACATATGTGATTCCATAGCCCAACGTAATGCATGAGGGCATGCATTAATATAAGTTGGGGGAAAATGATGAGGCCTGGAAATGCCTCAATCATAACATGTTTTGTACACTAAAAATGCCTATAAACTCTTATGTTTTATCTGATATGTTAGTTAAGTTGATTCAATATGCTGTATATTAACCATTTTGCATGATCAAAGTATTTGAAATATTATATGCTGATTTTACAGCTTTTTGCATAGTTTTGTGTTCTTTTTGCTATGATTTGCTACAATGGGATATGCTTAGAATAATAGCAGCATTTCACTAATCTTGTTTTGATTTGACAAAGCATTTACTTCACCTAATCTGGCAACAGTGCAAGCAAACTGTTGTTGTGCAGCAAAAATCGGTCTTTCCCATATAAATTCCAGCCAGCTGTCCATAAATAGCAAGGCATGGAATTCACATGAGGAAAGGGATGAAGACCATTAGAATTTGATCTTAGGAGATAACCCACCTGAGAGATGCAGAAGAAATCATTGGAAAAGCATACATTTGTTCATTTCGAAGTATCTTTGAAATGAACAGATATCTTCGAAATGAAGGAACACAGCATCTTCGAAATGAAGAATGCAACGTCTTCGAAATGAGCGGATCTTCGAAATGAAGCATGCAGTATCTTCGAAATGAGCGATCTTCGAAATGAGAATGCAGTATCTTCGGAATGAGCGATCTTCGGAATGAGAACTGCATTGTCTTCGAAATGAAGCCACTTATCTTCGAAATGAAGAACATAATGTGTTTTTGACCTTTTGACCGATTTCTGAAGCCGGAAAAAGGGAAATAAAGGTTGGAAAAAGTAAAGAGAAATATCTTCCATCTGTCTTTGCCGTCATTGCCGACCAAAGCCATCATTAAGGGAAAGATCAAGTTTTAGTCCTCTTCTAGGATAAAACCAGAATTTGTTGCAAAATTGTAGGATTAGATCTTTTGAGATATTCTTTGTTTGTAATCAGATCATAGAATAGCTATAAATATTGCTCCCGTTCAGGTTGAGCCTAGAAGGTAGAAAAAGTAGGTAGAAAAGGAGGTAGAAAATAGAGTAAGGAAGCTAGCAGAAAATACAGAGTATAACTAGAAATTGACTGTTACAGTCCTGTAACAGTTTTTCAATAGAATTCTTGTAATCATGTCTTTTGATCAATAAAGTGCACCAGTTCTATTTCAAATTACTTGTAAATGAGTGTGATTAAGATTTAGAAAAAGAGAGAGACTTACACCTTCTTCTGGACAAAGAGGCCGGCCACTTCCGCACCTAGGAGGAGGACTAACAAAGCAGGTTTTTATTCTGATTTTGCTATAGCAGAATGAGTTGTAGAACTTGTTATTTCAATTGCTTGTAAATAGTTGACAATATTTGCAGTATTAGTTTATTTATGCTTAGATTAATCTTGTGCTTAAATTTTTAGTTGCAATCTTACTTTCAAAGAAAGTTTCCACTTCATTTTCGGATTGTTATTTCCAGAATTTACTGTTTTTCAAGCAATTTCCTGCATTTTATGTTTTGTCGTCAAAATCTGAACATAAGATTGACAACCTTCTGTTACATAACTTTGATAGTTTTTATTTCCACATTAGATCTAAACTTTCATTACCGCAAAAGTAATTAGATTTCCTTTCTGCAATTAGGATCGACTTTCAATTCTGCAACCGTTAATTCTGCAATATAATTAGGTCTCATTCTGCAATTGTAATTAGGACTTCATTTCTGTAGTTAATGATTAGTTTCCAATTCCGCAACTTAGATTAAGATTTAATTTATGCAATTTAGAGATAGGAATGTTCCAAAACCCCCCACACAACCGGTTCCACCAATAAGACTTGTTGCCCTAGATTGACCTAAGTTATAGTTGTTTCACTTCTTCTCCCGTAGATAGCCTTGTACACTGCCCTGGATTGACAGATTCATTGAGAATTAATGATGGTATAACGACTACGCATCACCCTCATGTTACACACCCACTATATGTGCATGGTGGTTCATAGTATAGGACATAGTGGGAGCCAATGTCATATTCAAAGACAAAGGCAAAGGCACGGTACATCATTCCAATGGGTACAAAACCCACAAGGTCGCTCGTATAGAGTAGGGATACCAAAGGCCTCCCATGATCGATCAGATCATTAGATCATATTGACTAGCATCAAAGTAGAAATGCCAACTCCTCCAAGATCAATTGGAGGATGCTCACCTAGAGAGGCAATGTATTGAAGATGAAAATCTTCAAGCGCAGAGGCTCATGAGATAGAGGTTATATGAGCAACGCATGCACGAAGAGCATATCCTTACCCAAAAGAAATGCATGGAGTAGGAGGATAGGTTAGCTAGGGGTAGCCTATATTCTCAAGATGAGCATAGAGAGCATGTATATAGGAAGGATTTATCTCAAGCCGATATGCATCAAGAGCATAGAGATGCTCATACTCATGCTAGTGTCGAACAGAGGGAGCGACCACCATCGCTCGATAATCAAAGGTAGAGGTAGCATGAAGAAGCAATAGGAGATGGATACGAGCAAGAATATCCTGAGAGCTCCTAAGATGAGGAGGAGGAAGAGCAATGCCCTCCATCTCGTACGAGGAAGATAGTACCTCCTAAGCCACCTCCACGTCAACTTAGGGAGGAGGACTTTCTATCTTCGGAGGCCTATAAGGCCTTAGCCGAGAAGATCAAAGCCATCGAGAGACAAGGTGCGGCTATTCAAAAGATGACATTGAGGAAAATCTATAATGAGCCTTTGGATCCTTCGATGCCTACTCTGGCTTACCCTGAGCATTTTGATATGCCTAGGTTGGACAATTTTAAGGGTGATGAAGATGCACAGGAACATGTCACGAGCTTTTGGATGCTTGTTTTTAGATAGCAAGCAATGATGCATTATTGTTGCATACGTTCATCACGACACTTTCTAGTTCCCACCCGAGAGTGGTTCAATCAGCTAAAGAAACATAGCATAACTAGTTTCAAGCAATTAGCTGATGCCTTTCTTGAATGCTATTCCTTTGGCATCAAGAAATAGGCCAATATTTTTGATCTAGCTGCGCTAGCTCAGCACGATGATGAGCCAATAGAGCAATACGAAAAGAGATGGAGGAGACTAATGGTGAAGTTGCCATTCCCTATTCCTACCACAGAGTTAACCCGAATGTTTACGAAGAGTTGTGCCAAGCACATCTCGCTACTATTGTAGTTGCAGCAGTATCCTACATTCAAAGAGGATTTGGCACAAGCCAAGGTGATTGAGGACATCAAGTTGTAGGAAGGCAACTTGAAGCTCAAAAATAGGAGAGAGGGACAAAATAAGAGTGCCACAAAACAATAGGGCAAGCAGGCCCATGTGAATCAAGTGGTATTGAATCTCCAATGGGAGGACAAGGGGCAACAAAAATAGAATTATCAAGCCCAACCTCCTCCTGTGCAATATGACAAGTGCAACAACAATTATAAGGGCAAGAACAAAGATCAACGCCCGCCTCACCAGTTCACACCATTGATGGAATCACTGACATCGATTTTCCATCAGTTATGTGAGGCCAAGGCGATTAGATTTCCTAAAGTCAAGATGATAGACCCCAATCAACCCAAACCAAAGGGGTTCCAAGAGGATCTATTTTGCATTTTTCATCGAACGAAAGGCCATGACATCGAGGTGTGCTGGTATTTCAAACACATGGTGCAAAATATGATTGACAAGGGTGAGCTTGTAGTGCCACACAACCCGTAGGCACTCGATAATCAGAATATGGGGATTTACAAGAACCCCTTACCAAATCATGAGGTGCCTCGAAACAACGTTGGTCAAGTTAACTAGGTGCGAGTCGAACCACCTACCCAGGGGTTCGTAGGCATGGTCAACATTGTCACTAGGCATGGGAGATATGAACAATAGAATCAACCTCGTGCTCCCATTCAAATACAAGCCACGCCAAATCAGCAGCCGACGCAAAATATTCCAGGCCCACCAACAAGACCGGTGGTGACCATAAGGAGTAGGTTGGTCCAAAACCTACAGACAACTCCTACGAAGTTGTCAATATATGAATTAATACAGTAGTCCCCGAGGCACAGGGAGACTCTTATGGACATTTTGAGGTCCATTGAAGTACAAGCCCAGGATGCACAGGCATTTACTAATTTCATGGGACATGTACAACAGTGTCAGGAACCGATGATCCAATTTTATGATCATGAGATAAGGATGATTTCTACAACTATGGCTGACCCACCATTGCACATAATCGCATGTGTTAATCACATGCCATTTAAAAGGGTCTTGATCGATACTGGCTCATCGATCAACATAATAACGACCAAGGCGCTGAGTCATTTGAAGCTACCTAAATCACACATTGTGCCAACTACATTTACATTGAGAGCATTTAACGATGCACTATGTTCGACTGTTAGCACAATTATCCTACCCATGCAGGTAGGTCTGAAGACCATTTCAATAATGTGTCATGTGATAGAAGGGGCCATGCAATACAACATTTTACTCGGTAGGCCTTGGATTCATGAAATGCATTGTGTCCCCTCGATATTGCATCAGTGCATGAAATATATTCATGAGGGACTGGTTCACGTAGTGGCTTCGGATGAGGAGCCATTTAAGTTTGTGAACCTAGCAGATTTGCCTAGGGGTTTCATACTCCCATCAATGCACTTGGATGTTCGGCCATCATCGCCAATAAAGAAACCAGGAGGTAAACCAGCAGTGCATGCTCAACCAATGCCATCTATGTCACATAGATCGGAGCACACCACTACCACTTCCTTGAAACCATCGACATCAGTCATGCATCGGGATGACAGGAAGTTGAAGGTGAAGATGGGCGAGAAAGAGAAAGAGCGTGAGCCCGAGCCAATCATCGAGGAGGTTCCCATTCCCATGGAAGTTGAGGAACCCCAAGACAAAGCCGAGGAGGCACCTCAGCCTGCCTCACCTGCATCTTTAGTAGGGTCATCCGCACCATGGGTGATGGTACATCTCGCTAATACCGGATTAGGTGAGTACCTTGTGCAGAATGTGACCTTCGGACCAATTCTAAAGACTGCGCAAGAGATGGGCCGACCATCCGCTCATCGTTACCCAGTTGGATCGGTGGTTCCATTAGGAGAGCCGCCTAACCAGACTAACTTCATCTATGTGGGGCTAGACCAGCTTCCAATGCGAGAGCCCATGGATGAAGATGACGAGGAACCTTTCATGGTAAACATTCATTATCTATCCAATCTGGAGTATGCCATGCGTATTTTTGAGCTATATCATTGGCATGGATACGACCTTGGTCTCTTTGAACAAGGATGGAGGACTCCACTAGAACCTCATTATCAGTTAGTCACTGATAGATTTGGTCTAGGGTTATAGATACGAGGGCAGGATGATTTGCTCATAGCATCCCTAGATCGTCTGTACCTTAGTATGGTGGATGATGTGGATTTTAATCCATATCATCCGGATCCTTCCAAATTTTAGAGGAATCACCCTATGATATCTGTCATCACCGTTGAGCCACTCGAAGATCATTGTGAAGGGCTCCTTGAGTAGACTGAGATAGAGATGAACCCTAGAGATCAACTGGGACACCAAACCCATGATGCAGTCGATGACATAGATGTGCAAGGGTGTAACCCCATTACTACAAGTGATCTCGAGCTAGGAGATATTTGTAATGAAGATGGAGTGGAGTCCACCTCCGATATGAGTGGACCAGGCTATGATGTAGATGAAGAATCCTCAAATGATGATGAATCTGAGGATGAAGTCGAAGGTGCTTATGTAAGGCCTTTATATATGCATCATCTATTGCCTATTGAGTCGGTATAGGATACCGAAGAGATCCTTCCCAACATTGATCATTCAGGGGAAGAGATCGAGCCAATTTTCTCGGTAGCATCGTATATGAGGTATAATTATCCAATTTTTCTGGATAGCGATGACAACATGCAAGAAGTAAGATTCATGGGGCCTCATTTGGAGGAGCGCCCTCCAGGAGTGGGGGTGAATGAAGGATTCTATTATGATAGTGATGAAGAAGATGAGCTAGAGAGGGCCTACCTTGGTCCTCCTTATTTGTGTTACCATCATCAACCCATCGACATTGATGAGGTCTATAGACAGCTACATGTTGGTCCGCATCTGAGAGCAAGATGGTTAAACTTGGATCAAATCCATCGGTTGGTTAATCCCCTTCCATCGACCTACATGGAGCTCCATGAGCCAAATGATCCTATTTTGCATTCAGTGCATAGGGAGGATCTAGTTATTCATAGTCCTCATAGGGAAGACCCTTTTGTGCCTGTGCCATTAGAGCCAGATCGTGGGTATGAGGATTATGCAGATTTCATAGAGGTCAGTCCGTGTGGTCCTGGAGATCAATTCCATTCCATAAACATGGTCTCCATTGATTTGACCACTCCACTCCATAATCCAGTAGATCCATCCAAACCGTTGTATCTTAACAAAGATGTTATCGACTGGGATCACGTTGATTCACCCATTGAGCCTGAGGATTTCTTCCCCAATGAAGAAATGTTGCAACCTTTCCATTTTGCACCAGGCTGTGCATATGATGTTTATCATGCCAAAAATACTTCCAACGTGGAACCAATCAACCCGACTGATGACATCCATTTGATTCCTACGCCTCACCAGCTTGAGGAGGGATCGCATATGTCGGTAGAGGAAACCTTTGAGGTGGATATCAATAATGATCCCACCAATGCAAAGAAGGTTAAATTTGGAGAGAGTCTCACTCCAGATGAGTGGGCCACCCTCATCCCTCTACTGAAAGAGAGACCAAATTTGTTTGCTTGGACGTACAAGGATATGCTAGGTCTAGACCCAAAATTGGTTACGCATAACCTTTCGCTAGATCTGACGAAGAAGCCGGTCAAGCAAAAGCTTAGAAAAATGCACCCAAAAGTAGCCTTAATGGTGAAATATGAGCTACAAAAGTTGTTGGATGTGGAATTTGTGATCTCCATCGATTATCCAGAATGGGTGTCCAATATGGTACCCATGGGAAAACCCGATGGAAGAATCCGTATTTGCATGGATTTCAAAGACCTAAATAAGGCAACACCCAAAGATTCATTTTCGTTGCCCAATATTGATGCTCTCGTAGATGCAACTGTAGGTCATGAAATGCTCTCCTTAATGGATGATTTTTTTGGTTACAATCAAATTTGGATTAAACCCGAAGACCAACATAAAACCATGTTTATAATACCATGGGGAATGTTTTGCTATAAAGTTATGCCATTCGGCCTCAAAAATATTGGTGCCACATATCAATGGGCCATGACATACATTTTTCATGACTATATGCACAAAATTCTTGAAGATTATATCGATGACTTGTTAGCCAAGTCATTGCTACGAGAAGAGCATGCAGAGGTCTTAAGGAAAGTCTTCGATCACCTGATAGAGCACAATGTCAGGTTGAATCCTAAGAAGTGCGTATTTGGCGTAACTTCTAGAAAATTACTAGGGTTCATCATCTCTAAGAGAGGCATCAAAGTAGACCCAGCGAAGGTCAAGGCCATTTTGGAAATGCGTCCTCCCACCAATATTAAGGAATTAAGGAGCCTTCAAGGCAAGGTAGCCTCGATAAAGTGATTTATCACCCAACTATCGGATAAATGTCGACCCATGAATCGATTGCTACATAAGGGGGTCCCATTCAACTGGGATGAGGACTGCAAGGTAGCCTTCACTGAGATAAAGCAATACCTAGAGACGCTGCCAGTGCTAGCTCCACCAAGGCCAGAGGTGCCTTTTCTACTATATATATCGACAACTGACTTTGCACTGGGAACCATGTTAGCCCAAAAGAACGTGCAAGGCAAAGAACATGCCATATATTATATTAGTCAAACCTTGGTGAGCTATGAGCTCGGGTATGCATATGTGGAAAAATTATGTTTAGCAGTAGTGTTCGCTACAAAGAAATTATGACACTATATGTTAAGTCATACGACGTATGTTATATCCAAATAGAATCCTTTGTAGTACATGATGAGTAAGACTTATCACAATACACGTACTATGAAGTGGATCATGCTTTTGATAGAATTTGATCTGGAATTCATAAGCCAGAAGTCCATTAAGGGATAGGTCATAGCAGATCAATTAGCTGAGGCACCACTATCAAATAGTAGGCCTCTAACAATCGAGCTTTCGGATGATGCAGTCTTCATCATATCTGAAGCTCCCGAACCCGAAGAACCAGAGAACAATGTTGATATGACTCTATTCTTCGATGGTTCGAAGTGTGAACAAGGAGGTGGTGCTAGAATAGTGTTCTTCATGTCGCAAGGAGCTCCAATGCCCTTGTCATTCAAGTTGGATTTTTTGTGCACCAACAACAATGTTGAGTATGAAGCCCTACTACTAGGCCTCCACACAGCCATCGCCATGAATATTAAGAGATTGAACATCTTTGGTGACTCCTTGCTCATAGTAAATCAAGTCAAGGGGCTTTTTTAGTGTCGATGTCCCGTACTGAAAGCCTATAAAGATCTAGTTGACACATATTTGGCCAAACTTGAATGGTATGACATTGAGGCAATCCCTCGATCATCAAATAGGTTTGTAGATACCATGGCTTCTTTGGGATCTTTAATCCCTCAGAATCCATCTACTGATTTCACTACCATCCATGTCAAGATGCTCTCGCATCCAGCAGTAGAGCGTGCAACCTATGATAACAGAGAATCGGTCAACATGATCAGTGTAGAACCACAAGCTGAATGGTTCTGCAAAGCGAAAGACTTTCTTAAGAAGGCACCCTAGGGGTCATTAACCTCTCAGAGTCCCATGGGGAGTGGTACTACCATTCACCATAGGGTTGTTTTTGAGTCTACATTTGCAAAAGTAAATATGCAGGGGGAGCAAGTCGTCTTAGTAGTCGAAGCTGAGATTTATCAAAATTGGATGTCACAAATTAAAGACTTCCTAAAGCTTAGTATAATCCTAGAGGGATTATCGCATGCCATGAAGTGCACATTTAAATAGAAAGTGGCCAAATATGTCTTAATAGGAGACATCTTGTACCGATGAAGCTACGATGGAGTTCTCCTTCATTGCTTAGAGCCCCAAGAGGCATCATGGGCGATTTTGCAAGCCCATGATGGTACATGTGATGGCCATTTCAATGGCATGGCCATCGTCAAGTGCATCCTTCAAATGGGTTACTATTGGCCCACTATGGAGAAGGAGTGCAATGTGTATGTCAAGAAATGTATTAAATGCCAGCATCATGCTAATCTTATGCACTTGCCATCATAGGCCTTACAACCCATTCAAGCGGCTTGGCCATTTGCTCAATGGGGACTAGATCTTATAGGCAAGATCTCTCCTCCATCATCGGGTCGACATACATTCATAATCATGGCTACTGAGTATTTTACAAAGTGGGTGGAAGTAATACCCTTAACAATGACAACTAGAGCTCGTATAGCAGAGTTTATACTAGAGCATATCATAAGTCATTTTGGGATTCCATCCAAAATAATATCGAATAATGGAACATCTTTCAAGAACAAAACTGTGAGAGCTTTGACATCTAAATATAGAATCAAACATAGTTTTGTGACTCCATACTATCCACAAGCAAATGGGTAGGCTGAAGCTTCAAATAAGATAGTGGTGGCCATCTTGAAAAATATGGTACAAGAAAACCACAAAGACTGGCACATCCAGCTGCCCCTTGCGTTATGGGCTTATAGGACTAGTATTCGGATGCCCATTAGGGCAACACCATTCTCACTAGTATATGGCGTTGAGGCCATTATGCCCTTGGAATTAGAAATTCCAATGCTGCACGTCGCATTGAAAGAGTTCATCGATGATGACACTATGCGACAAGCTCGACTGGATCAACTGATGCTACTTGATGAACATCGCGTGAATGCCCTGGAGCATCTCCATGTTTATCAGGAGCGACTAAAATGAGCTTACAATTTCAAAGTCCACCAGAGAGACTTTGAAGTTGGGGATCTTGTCTTGAAAGAAAACCAACAGAACTCTAATTTACCGCCAGATATGTGAGACAAATTCATGGCTAATTGGCTAGGACCCTACATCATATCTAAAAATATTGGTCCGGGTACCTATCGCCTAACATCGCTAGGGGGTGTTGAAGAGCCTGAACCTCTCAACATCATCCATATTAAGGTATTTTATGCTTGAAGAGCATAGTAAAAGGCTTCGAGAGTTGCTTGTAACTGCTCGGTCATCCTAAAAAGCTCCAAACACTCTCATAAATGGTTTGGTCAATCAAAAAGCTCCAAAGGCATCTATAAGCCCTTTGGTCAACCTCAAAAGCTTCGAGGGTTTGGTCAAAACTACTCGATCATCCCAAAAGGCTCCAAGGGTCCCTAAAACCACTTGGTCATGTCAGTTAAAAGCCTCGAGGATTTGCTTATAATCGCTCGATCATCCTAAAAATCTCCAAAGGCATCTATCAGCCCTTTGGTCAAATGCAAAAGGCACCAAGAGTTTCTGAAAAACTGCTTGGTCAACCCCAAAGGCTCCAAGGATTCTCAAAATCGCTTGGTCATCCCAAAATGCCCCAAAGGTACCCATAATCCCTTTGGTCAATCCTAAAAGCTCCAAGGATTCTTAAAAATTGCTTGGTCAATCTAAAGGCTCCAGAGGCATGTACTCACCGTTTGGTCAATTATGAGGCTCAAAACCCATAAAAATTATAAAATCAATAAAATCCAAAAAAAATTGGTAAAGCATAAAATCCAAAAACATTTGCATTTTGCATTTGAATTTTTGCATAGTCATTTTGCATTCACACATGCATTCATTGCATTATTGCATTGCATATAGGCATTCATCATCCATTGCATTTCATAATAGAAGGGATTATGTTTGTCAGTCTTACAAATGACACCACGTTTGTGTTCAAATCATGCATCTCTGCATTTATCATGATCCATCATTCATGTGAGTAATTGTGTTTTTCAACACAACCTATAATGTTGCTATGGAGATATACTAGGGTTTTTCGGTCATTCAACCATACCTAGTGGTCTTATCAAGAGTTGGTAGAAAGCTTGCTTTGCTTTTGTAGCTAAGGTTCAGTTAGTATAGCCCTTAGCATATCATAAGCCTATCACTAATCAAAAAATTTAAATAATCCTAACAAGGACTAGGGGAAGATGAAAGTCGTGAAGCAGGACCGGGTATCCTAAAGCGAAAAGAGTTATTCTTGCTTATCCCTCTATGCGGACGGTATGGGAAATGTTGGAAGTTGGAAAAAGGATAGGTTAGTTCCCTATTCAGAATCCCTTGCTTACGATAAAATGAGCAATATCCCATAAAGATATCCCACATCAATCCTCATGATTGATACCCTAGATCGATATCATAGATCGACTCCCCAGAGTGATATCCCATATTGATATCATAAGATCGATATTCTCAATCGATATACCAGAAATAGTTTTCCCAAGTAAATCCCCCCAAAGGAAAGTTTTTGAAGAAAATTATCAAATGTAAATGCCGAAAAGTGAAGATCGAGTGAAGATCAAAAAACAGGCTTAAATCAAAGTTCAAAGTGAAGATCAAATGAAGATCATAAATCAAAAGTTTGAGCAGAGATCAAATGAAGATCCAAAATCCATTTCAAAGAGAGATCAAATGAAGATCCAAAGATAGTTCAAAATGAAGATGGAATCGACTCCCTTGCTTCACTACATATGAGCAAGTATCCCAAAAATTGAAGGATAGAAAGGAATGAGCCTGAATCCCTAGAATTATCGGCACTACTATACCTTACGCATGATGATATGTCTGATGCATTAGCACCTCGCTTATGAACAAGACCAATGTTTGAATGTGGAAGAGCTAGCTTCAGGTGTCCTGCATTGCCTAGTGGCTTAGTCCAACTAAAATCTAAACTTGAGATTGGATAAGACATTTGTGGAACCCCTATCTTAGCAATGGGCTGAAAGAATCCCACATGACATCGGGGAACGCTCGTGTCTTATCTTAAAATAATCATGTGCACACATAGGGATAATGAACAGTTAGGGTCTATCCTAGCAAAAGCCTTTCATCTCAGAAGTCTAGTGTGGTTAGTATGCAACTTTTGATAAGTCTATTAGGGTGTTTGAGTCTCATGGAAAACCTCAAAAATTTCTCCCATAGCAACAAAATGTCAAAAATCGCAACCATATAAATCATCAAATTGCAAAGTATCGAATCCATGATACATCATTATATAAAGCACAATCAACATATAGGATAGATACCGGATGGATATTAGCAATAATATTTAGACGACCACTGACTATATCATGCATATTTTTCAAATTTTGCAAAAGAAAATCGAATGACACATTATATCATTCGCATCATAAACATCGCATACCATTGCATTTCATATATGGGTGATTAATTGATTAAATTCTTATCTTAAGGATTTTCAATTACATTCATGATTTTTATACATTCTGTGGTGTCATCCATTAGATTGATAAACATATCTGCATTTATTCCTTATGTTTTAAGTGATTAAAGCATACAGGTTCATTTACATTAGATTAGCATCATGTAAATAAATCATTACATACATTAATGCATACAATAAAGTAATATCAAATATGCGTTAAGAAAAACATTGCATCCATATGCATCCATCATAAAAAGCACATCTAAGCATCTAGATCACTGCATATCATCATCATAAATTAAATAGCTAGCTAGTGCATGACATCATACATCACATCATATAGCATCAACATAACATAAGCATTGCATCCATGTGCATCACATAAACATAAAATCAAAAATAAATGAGTACACAATAATGAGCCATAAAATGATAATGATCATATCATATATAAATATGTGTCTTAGAGTACATCGGGAGTACAAAAATACCCATAGGCTACAACTGTGTAGGTCCTCGACCTTACACTCCAAAAATGGTACAATACATATATCAAAAATGTGTACTAAGGAGGGCCTGCACCCCCAGCCTACGAATCACCCCTGGTATCCCTATGGCTCCTATGAGAGCTGGCTTCGTGTGTGCTAGAAGATCGGTGAGTCCACTCGGTCCTATGAGTCCGATGGCTGGAACTCACTGAGGACTACCCTGTGGTCCTGGTCCTAGTCCTCTATGACCCTATAGCCTGCCTATCCTCGAGAACCTATAAACCCCTCAACTCGATGAAGCCCTCTAGCTAAGAGATATGAGCTACCCTCACATCCAATCGATCATTTCTCTCCTCCATGAGAGAAGTGAGCCATCTGATCTCTGCCATAGGATCCACACCTATGACTAATGGAGCGGTTGGAGGTCCCATGACAATCTGAGAGGATGTAGGGTCTCCCCTCTATAGCCTAAGAAGGTCCCTCTCTACAACTACCTCACCCTACTATGCCAGTGCCACATCATGGGTGCTAGTGAGCTCCTAAACTCGAGCCTCTACTACTGTAGCTCACTCTATGAGGCTGGTGATCTCCTCCTATGCCTTAGCTAGCTACCTATCTCGGTCAGCTAGCTTCACCTCTAGAGTGGTGATAGTAGTGTCTCGCTCATGCTACTGAGTCTGATATCTACCAAGATGACTCTACAAGTCAACAACCTAAGCTAAGAGTAGCCCCTCTACACTATCAGGAGGAACCTCACCCTCCTCTAGAGCCTCATCATCTGGGTCATCCTCGAGAGCCTCCTCGATGGTGGCCTCTATGCCCCATCCACCCTCTATCCATTGGTGCACCCTACACTCATCAGGATCCTCAGCTACCTCTACCTGATCATCAACTCTACCCAGAGGTCCTGATCCATGCCATCATAGCATCGACCACCATCCATCATATGCTAGAGTAGTAATAGGCTGGTCAACTCTAGTCTCCTAGAAATCATCTAGATCATCCCCTAGAGCCGGAGGCTGGATCCATGGGAGATCCTGCTCTAAATCTAGGCACCTATAGATGAAGGGGATCTCTAGAATGTCCTGCACTAGGTCGAACTACCATAGGATGCGAGAATAAAATTGGTACTCTTTGATCTCGACCTTCCAGTCGAGTAACCATCTATCCTAGTGAGCCTATCGAAGCCACTCGTCAACCTCAGGCCAGTCAGGACACTCCATGTAGGGTCACCACTCGATATCATCTAGCCCGAGTCCTACAAACCATGTAATATAATGTTGGACATCGCCAGCATGGGTCCTACTCCGGAAGCCCTCCTCCTCTCGAGGCCAGCAGGCAGCATAGCACTAATGGGCATCATCGATCTCTATGATATGCAGGGGCAGCTCCCCAAGATGCTCTATCCTGATGTGCTGCTAGCCCCAAATCTAAAGAAGTAGACTACAATTGATCCCTTGATGGCTCTAGTTAGTAATCTGGTAGAGCTCTCGATACAACTAGCAGAGCAGGGTGCTCCCCTAGGCTAGTAGTAGTGGTCGATGGATGGAGCTCTGAACAACTCTCCGGATAGTAGCTAGAAGGTTCCAGGGAATCCTCATGCCCGAGGAGTCTGGAAGCACAACTTGCACCACCAGGTGCATAAAAATGGCCTCATATATGGAGAAGACATTCTTCCCCTACCAATAGCCGATGTGGACCCCTCCATGGTCAATGTCGCACTGAGCCTCCTCGCTCCGGGCATCGAAGATGGCATCAAAGATGGACTCCTTAGCCCCAGAAGTCGAAGAGATGATGGCCTCACCATCAATGGGGATCCTAAAGATCCTGTAAACATCCTCTAGAGTAACCATCATTTCACCTATAGGCAGGTGAAATGTGTTGGTCCATGCATTCCAACGTCGGGCCAACGTAGTCAAATAGGCCTGATCTACCCTGATAGTGGGTAGATCCAGTACATAGCCGAAGTCGATAGCTCCGAACCATTCTCGCTCCCCGGGAGTGAGCTCTCCATGGAGAGTCTTAAGAATGTCAGGCTCTCGAGCTCTAGAGGTCAATCTCTGAAATAGAAAGCATAATATAAGGAAAAATCTAACTAAAACAAGCAAAAACATTTAAAAATGACCTAAAAATCAGCAAAAATAGCTAAAAACTGATAAAATTGCAAAAACATGTCATCATGCAGGCCTAAAAATCAAAATTGTCATTCAGACAGGTCAAAAATGCATTAAATGACATTAATTGCCTTTTAAAACTTAGAAAAATTAAAAAATTTATAATTTTTTTCTAAAGTTTGCGAACCGCGGGTCAACCCTACGGTCCGCATGCGGTCAAAAATTGACCATTGGGATTTTAAATGTTGACCATAGCTGGCACTATGGTCCCCAATTGACCAATTGGGAACCGTAGCTGGTACCTATGGTCTCCGATTGAGATCCCACCAGGTGTGATACCGTGGCCAAAAATGAAAAAAAATTAAATCCTAAGCTACCCTAGCCTAAGGTGAGGTTCATTGCCAACAATTTAGTGAGATTGATTAACCAATTACTTAATTGGGTTCATTTTAGTGGTAATGGATGCGAGGTCTTGGTTTTTGAATTACCTTGCCCTCGCCTCATCCACCATGGCTAGAAGAAGCTTGCCCGTGCTCTGCCATCGTGCTGTGAGTAGGTGTGGGTGAAGTTTGGTAGGATGTAGGTCAGTTTCTCAGCTGTCACTATCAGAGCTCCAGTTTGCAAGTCGTTGTCAGGGAATAATGAGAGAAATTTGAAAATTGGGCTTTTTATAAGCTTCTCATATTTCGCATGGACCGTAGGCCCTAGCCGCGGTTCCCAAAATTGCAAATGGGAACCGCAGACCCTAGCCGTGGTTTGCAACTGGCAAGCAATTTGATAAAATCCCACCATGGGAAGGTTTAAAATGATCAACTAATGCCTCCTAGGGGATCAAAACTCAATAAAATCAAATCAATTTGGAAATTTGGTGATAATCAAGCATCGGGATCCAATTAAAAATAAAAAATTTAGCTGAGATTATAAAGTACATTCAACCGAGGTCGTCGCTATGACAATCCTTTCATGGAGCGATGCACCTCCCAGCCAAATAAATAAACTCAATTCATAATTCAAAACATTAAAAAAAATCAAATAATTAAAAACACCAAATGCGCCTCGTATTCAGTAATTTACCCTATACACTTGGCGGTTGCAACGACTTGCGCTCCATGCAATCCGACAAGATGAGTAAATTACCATAAGGACATTTGGGGTAAAATTGTCATCATTGATCTGATATGCTTCTTTTCAATCCCTAAGAAGGCCTTCGAGGTCGGACTGCTCCACGGGAATGAGGTGTTGCATGTCATTTCTCCTATGACATATTTTCAGCAAATCATCGATCATTTGATTCAACATAAATCTAATTGGATTTGTATCAATTCGATTCCCTAAGATGGCTATTGTAGCCCGACTGCTCCATGGGATAGAAATGTGCAAATACTATTAACAGTTGGAATCAAAAGCTGAACTAGGCCTAGCCAATGCATTAATTTGCTCAAATCTAAATTTGTTCAGATCATCCATGGTGGTCAAGCGACATCGTCGCTTTAATCATTGTCATTACTCTCATCGACTCATCGCTTGAGGGGGTAGTCATAATATCAAATCATAATCAAAATCAATAGAAGATCCCTAAGATCGTAGATCCCTTGATCTTGTCAAAATTGCGTTCGTCCTTGCGAATCATTGTCAACAACTATCATAAGCTTACCCCTTTGCTTGGGGAAAATAGCAAATATGATTTTGCTTGTTGTTCTCCGCCTTTCGGATCTATGGGTCAGAAGATACCTATGGAATGCACAACTACACCGAATGAGATGAGAAGGGCACAAGATTTTCAAGTTTAAGCCTCCAAAGAGTTGGAAGCAATGATTCCAGGATGCACATCCTTTTGCAGGACCTGGGGCATCTAATGTTGATCTGACTAATGATCATCATAGAACCTTCGACATCATTTTAGGAGGTATATTTTTGCTCAGCGTTGTTCGATCTCACAATGCATCTCAAAAGGGGCATCTGTAGACACCTAAAATGCGTCATGTCGAGGGTGACTACTCATATGGACATGCTACAAGACCATATGGAAGATCTTGGACAGACTCCAAGATAGAGCAGTGGTTCTAACCACTCAATTTGGGCTCCTTGGCCTAATCAGTCTGAACCGTAGCCCAAACCTATGGTTTATAGCTGAACCATGGTTGAGACCTATGGTTTATAGTCTAGACCGTAGTTGTGACCTACGGTCTTAACTGGAGTTCAGTTGGCCTTCAATCCGAGCCAAATCGGTTGGAACGACCATTTGATCTAGAAGAAGGTGGTTAATGGATGGAAGATTCCAGAGGCTTCCATTCCAACTATCCTAACCACCCCTTCTTGATCTTGGCTTCTCTAGGAAGCCACCCCTAGCCCTTGGGTAGTCCTATAAGTACCCCTCCAAATTAGGGCAGACGAAAAGAGAGAGTTAATTGGATCAAGCGAGCAGCGGAGCCCTATCGAATTGCATACTAAATTCATGCATATTGAGAAGAGCCACTTTGCACTTATTCCACCCAAATTCATGATGAATTGCATTATGGATGCCCTAGGAGTCTAGGAGAGCCAAGAAATGCAAATCCGGGCAAACGAAGGCCCATCACAGTGATTCAACCGCCAAACCTATCAGAAGGACACCGAAGGCGACCCTTGAACATCAATTGGACAAGGAGGTCAAGCCCACTGCCCTTGGAATTGAGGGTAAGCCTATTAGAGTGCTAACCATGGCTTTCAACCATGGTTTATAGTGCAGACCGCTCACCAGAGCTACGGTTTGCAGCAGAGGTATCACCACCTTCCTCTTTTCATTTTTGTCCGGTTAATTAGATTAGATTAGTTATTTTCATGGTTTAATTGTAGTTTAGCAGACTTTTGACCGTAGAATTAGGTTATATTAGCTTCTTCATGTTATGCTTCAATTAGGACTTAAATGGTTTCTTTATGCATGTTTATGCTTCATTTTACACATTTGATCCATGCATAGTGTAGTTGCTACTTTTCTTTACGCTATTATATGAATCTTGATTCAATTTGCATAGTTTAGAAGCACTTTTCATGTTTTCTTGATTATGCATGTTTAATGGTGTCATTATGCAATTTTCCTAAAAGGGCCTCATCATGAGAGGTTGCCTATATTTTTGACACTTCTATGTTGTTTCTTGACCACAGGGAACAGTTTCAAAGGAGAACCAACCATCAAGTTCCTTCCCCATCACGAAGAAGAGGGTACCTCCACCCTAGAGCAGTTCGTGTCATCCTGAAAGGCACTTGGAAATCACACCTACCCTTGAGAGGGAAACAATTACACACTCCTATTGTAATATTGTATCAAAGTGATTATCCCTAAGAGGGATGTACCTGTAATTTGATTTTGACTTCGAATATAATGGAATAAAGCGTATTTCTTCTTGATTCATTTGTTGTCAATTTCTTGTTCTTGTATGCATGTTATGCTTTTATCAATTATTGCAATAGGGATACGCCTCAGGTGTGAGCCTTTTTGGTGGTTACAGATTTCTAGGTAGCAACTAGAGCTGCAAAAAAAGGACTCTAAAGCAACAAAGGAAAATTAAGTACAACTGCAAAACTACACAAGTTCAAGATAACAAACTAGCAAGAAGAAAAGTCACACAGGAAACCATAAAAGGTGTATATATTTGATGCTAAAACAAGTATCATTTTACAAGTATTGAAAGTAATTATTATAAGTTTTTGAAAGCATAATTTTTAGAGCTATTAAAAGCTAGCAAGAAGAAGCTTGAGTAAAGTGTCTCAAAGCCAAAAGAGACACCATTATTATTTCTTAAAAATCTGCAAAATAGAACAACAAATATTAGAGTTACTAAGTATTAAAAGGAGTGATAAGGAAATATTATATGCTATTTTTTACATAACAAAAAGTGCAGATTTATATTGAGTCTTATTAAGGCCAAATAGAGCTCAAAGATAGGGTAGATTTAAGGTGTTTAAAAACACCAATAGAAGCAATAAATATACAAAAAAATTGGTGAAGAAAACCACCAAAAAGGGTGGTAAAACCATCATGAAAAGCACCATCGAGTAGCTCATTTTGAGCACCATACAAAAAGGAAAACATGATATTAATTTATAGGGGAAAAAGTGTGTTGGACATTTTGAGTAGATAAGTTGTCATTGATGTCAAGAGTGAGTGGTCATTGATGTCAAGCTTTCAGCACCAGTTAGTGGCAGTTTAGTGGGCAACATCAGTTTTAGGTTCTCTAGTTTCAGTTGATCAAGACCCGGTTTCAGGAGATCAGATGTGGACCAAAGTGCAAAAGAAGATGCCCAAGTAAATAATATTATAATATTTTTATAATATTATAAAAGGAGGTTTTAAATTAATTATAAATTAATTAATATAATTTTTATTATAAATTAATTTATAATTTAATTTACTTAACCTAAGTTATGTAAATTAATTATTAATTAGTTTTAATATTAATTATAAAGTTAATTTATATTAATGTTTTAACCCAAAGGTGGGTTATTAAAATCATAATTCGAATTACTAAAAGTGCCGACGTGGGAGAAAAATCAAATCGTGTATAAAAAGGGGGATCCACCCACCTTAGAACTTACCATGCCTTCGTTCAAAAATTAATGTGAATTGCTTGCGACGCGTGCTACAGCGAAGTGGAGAGAGTAGTGGACTTTGAAGAAGTCAAAAGGTGCACGAGGCATAAGGTGGAGGAAGTGCTTTTTCCTTCATGTGGGGACTATAGCCCATGCAGTGGGCTCCCAAGCACTAAGGCACTTAGGCCTTAGGGAGACAGAGGATCGAATCACACCGAAACCCTTTTTTGGGGAAAGCAAGGTATGCATTGGAATTTAGGCGCCAAAAATTTCAAAAGTGGTTGTTGAAAAATTAAAAATTAATTTTTGCATTATATTTGGTTTATAAGGTTGCATGGGGAGTTATAAGGGTTATGAAAATTAATTTTTTGATGTCATTTGCTTTAATGGTTGGAAAGAGTTGTAAGGTGTTTGTGAAGTGTTGGATATTATTTTAAGTTGGAGTTTATAAGGTGTATCAAAGAAATTATTTTTCATGTATGGTATGATGAGTGTGTTATGTTTTATAAAGGGGTAATGGTGATTTGATTGAAATTGAAAATATTAGAAGAAGATATTGAAAGTTTTGTTTACATTAGAGAAGGAGATTATAAGGTGTAAATAACGAATTTATTTTTGATGTATGTTAAATGTTACCTTTGAAAGAAAAGGAGATTATAAGGTGTATTTGAGATCTAGTGTTTTGTATGGTGAGAATAATTTGTGAGGAAATTATTGAATGAAGTGTTGAGAAGGTTTTTGCTAGCTAACCATCGAAATTGGCAAAGAGGAAAATTGTGATTGACACAGGTTTTCTAAGGGGACTTCTACATCAAACTTTGGTTGAAATAATTGATTGGAGTGAAAAGTATTGTTTGGTAAGCATTGTTGAGTGTATTTTGAATTAATGCTTCAAGGTTTTTTGGAATAGAGAGTTGTTGATAAAACCTTGTTTTATAAGCATTGTTGTTGAAGTGAATAAGTTGAGTGAGGAACTTGAACTAGGGTTTGCAAAGAACATGAGTATCATTGTTATGTGATATTGGTTGATAAGCATTTTTGGAAACATTTGAGTGAGTGTTCATATGTTTGGACTAGGGTTTGTGAGCAAGGATTATTTCATTGAGTGATTGGTTGAGTAGAGTTGGTTGAGCCTAGTCAAGTGGATGTGTGAAGTGATAGTTCAAGTTCTATGAAACAAATTGTTCTATATTCTGAATTGATTTGAGAAAGAGGTTGAGTGTTGATGAGTGTGAAACATATTGAGTCTCTAACAATTCTCTATATGTTTCTGTGATAAAAGAGTGATTGAAAGTGATTGAGCATTGAGGTGAATGTGAAGCATATTGAGTCTCTAACAATTCTCTATATGTTTCTAAAAGAGTGATTGAAAGTGATTGAGCATTGTGATGAATGTGAAGCATATTGAGTCTCTAACAATTCTCTTTATGTTTCTATGAGATTGGACAAGTTCTAGTGTGGACTTGTTGAGCAGATTTGAGGTAAGTCTTTGAGAAGACTTGTGGACAGATTTATGTGAGCTTTTGTGGAAGCTTACAATATAGATTGAGAGCATAATTGGATAAGTTCTAGTGAGGAATTATTGAGCAAATTTGGACAAGTTCTAGTGAGGACTTGTTGAGAATATTTGGACAAGTTCTAGTGAGGACTTGTTGAGTAGATTTGGATAAGTTCTAGAGAGGACTTGTGGATAGATTAGTGTGAGCTTTTGTGGAAGCTTACAATACATATTGAGGATAGATTTGAGGATATATTTGAGGATAGATTTGAGGATAGATTTGAGGACAAAGATTGAGGATAGAATTTGGTGCAAATTTGAGGATAAGTTTGTGCTAGACGAGAGATAGAGATTAAGTAGATTTATACTAGATCGAAGGACTATGTTTAGTGCAAATTTGAGATAGATCTTTGAAGGTGACAGAGTATAGAGGATGATAGTCTCTAGTGGATAGAGATCCATTAGCTAGGGTAGTGAAGACATGTGTCTTCAGTGGATAGAGATCCATTAGCCAGAGTAGTGGGGGCAATAGTTCTTCTAGAAGATCACCAGTTAAAGCTAAGGAGAAAGGAGTTCTCCTATGGATAGAGATCCATAAACTTGATTAGGGGATTGGTGTCTCCTTTGGATAGAGGTCCATAAATATTGTAATAGGGAAAGGATTCCCAAGATATTTATTGAGAAAATTTTAGTGAAATATTTTCTCCGTGGAGTAGCCCACATTGGGTGAACCACGTTAAATTGGTGTCTCTATTGTGTGTGATGATTTGTGCATTGCTTTGGTTATTGCTATTGATATTGCCATTGATTATATTGGATAATACTATTTGGGAAAGAAAAGTAAAAAGTGGTCTTATACTATTCACCCCCTCTCAGTATAAGCTTGTGTTATTCAATTGGTATCAGAGCTTGGTTCATTTGGAAAAGGTTTAATAACTTGAAGGAAGATCTTACAAGAACACAAATGGCAAAGAAAGGCAAAAGCAGAACCATGAGACACAAGAAGAAAAGAACACACATGGTCATGAAATAAAAGGAAGATGAATTCAATGTTGTTATTTTGGGAGGAAGAATGGAAATAGATTCAAGAGATGAATCAAGTAGTGGAGAGATAACCAGATTGATAAAATTTTGTACCATATGTAGGAAGATAGGTCACCTTGTAGCTTATTGTTCACAAGAAGGTGAAGAATATTTTATTTATGGTCAACTCGATCATGATGCAGGTTATTGCAATGGGTTTAGTAGCGGTGAAGATGAAGATGATACTTTTAGAATTGAAGTCCTAGAGGATGGTTCAGAAAAGGATAACAGGGATAGTCAAAATAGGTATGAAGAAGAAACTCTACTTTAGACAATAGAAGAAATTGAAGACCAAATAAAAGAGAAAAATTTAGAAAAATAAAAGGAGGAAGTCACTCTTAAGGAACTTGTTGAGTTGAAAAGGGAGAACTTAGAATTAAAGGCTCAAATACAAGAGGATGAGAAATATAAGACAAAGCTTCTACAAGATCTCTCTGACTTGAAAGATAAGGTTGAAAAGGCAAGGAAAGTTGAAAAAGGTATGGTTGAACAATCAAAGGTAAAAGAGCAAGAATGTGAAAGACTTATTGTTGATCTTGAAGAATTAAAAAGGGAGAACTCAGGATTAAGGGTTCAAGCTCAAGAAGATGAGAAAGCAAAAGCAAATTTTCTACAAGAACTCACCAACTTCAAAATCAAGGTTGAAGAGGCAAGAAAAATTGAAGAAGGTATGGCCAAAAAATTAAAGATAAAATATCTAGAGTGTGAAAGATTAGAACATGAGATAATTTCACTAAGGATGGAAGTAAAAGGCTCTAAGGACAAGCTACACAAGTTTGAGAAAAATTCAAAGACTTTGGACAAGATTATCAATGCACAAAGATCATCAGTCACCAAAACAGGACTTAGTTTTGAAGAAGAACAAGGGAAACAGGAAGCAAAAAAAGGAGAGTCAAGCTCAAGCACCAAATAAGAAGAAGCATCAAAATAAGAAAGTAAAAGAGAGAGTGAGACTTCTAAGGATAAGTTGGACAATAGAAAGTTCAACAAGGAAAGGAACAATGCACAAATAAGGAACAGATGGAACAGGAAACATGATAGGGTAGAAGAGACTAAGAGACCAATGGGGTCAAGGCAAGATTTATTTAATGGATGATGCTTCTCATGTCACAGATTTGGGCACAAGGCTTCACAGTGCAGGACACATGAAAGAAAAGAAAATGGGAATTTCAAAAACAGGCAACTTTTCCATGGGTATTGCTACTCATGTAATTAGTTTGGTCACAAGGCAATGAATTGTAGGGTTCATGACAGGAACATATATGGCTTCACCAGGAGAAATCCCAAGACATTTGCACCTCCAAGGAATAATAACATTAAGTGTTATAAGTGCAATAATGATGGACATACAGCAAAGTGGTGTAGAGCAGACATTCCAAAACCAAGCATGAACAGGAACAGGAATATGGACATGGATAGGAACATGAATAGGAATAGGAAAAGGAATAGGAACAAGAATATGAATATGAAAAATAATAGGGATATGGACATGGATAAGGAAAATAGGAACAGTCAAAGAAATTATAAGGATCATATGATAAGGAAAGAGGATAAAGGTAAATACCAGTGCTTACTGGGAGTAGAAATACTCCCACCCCGGAATTAACCACCTCAAGAGGAGGTGGGGGAGGGGCTAAGATAAGAGACTCATTCTTAGCCTCGAGCCCCAAAGGTGACCCTTTTCCATTGATGTCAAAGGGGAGAGATTTGGTTTAAGAAGAGAGCATTGAGTTAGGGGGAGCAATGTCCTAGGGGGAGCAGAACAAGAAAAAGGTCAAGTGTTTGGTAAAAATAATTTGGGTTGCCATCAATGACAAAGGGGGATATTGTTGGACATTTTGAGTAGATAAGTTGTCATTGATGTCAAGAGTGAGTGGTCATTGATGTCAAGATTTCAACACCAGTCAGTGGTAGTTTAGTGGGCAACATCAGTTTTAGGTTCTCCAATTTCAGTTGATCAAGACCTAATTTCAAGAGATCATATGTGGACCAAAGTGCAAAAGAAGATGCCCAAGTAAATAATATTATAATATTATAAAAGGAGGTTTTAAATTAATTATAAATTAATTAATATAATTTTTATTATAAATTAATTTATAATTTAATTTACTTAACCTAAGTTATGTAAATTAATTATTAATTAGTTTTAATATTAATTATAAAGTTAATTTATATTAATGTTTTAACCCAAAGGTGGGTTATTAAAATCATAATTCAAATTTTAATTTGAATTACTAAAAGTGCCGACATGGGAGAAAAATCAAATCGTGTATAAAAAGGGGGATCCACCCACCTTAGAACTTACCATGCCTTCATTCAAAAATTAATGTGAATTGCTTGTGACGTGTGCTACAACGAAGTGGAGAGAGTAGTGGACTTTGAAGAAGTCAAAAGGCGCATGAGGCATAAGGTGGAGGAAGTGCTTTTTCCTTCACATGGGGACTATAGCCCACGCGGTGGGCTCCCAAGTACTAAGGCGCTTAGGCCTTAGGGAGATGACGGATTGAATCACGTTGAAACCCCTTTTTGGGAAAGCAAGGTATGCATTGGAATTTAGGTGCCAGAAATTTTGAAAGTGGTTGTTGAAAAATTAAAAATTAATTTTTGCATTATATTTGGTTTATAAGGTTGCATGGGGAGTTATAAGGGTTATGCAAATTAAACATTTTTGATGTCATTTGCTTTAATGGTTGGAAAGAGTTGTAAGGTGTTTGTGAAGTGTTGGATATTATTTTAAGTTGGAGTTTATAAGGTGTATCAAAGAAATTATTTTTCATGTATGGTATGATGAGTGTGTTATGTTTTAGAAATGGGTAATGGTGATTTGATTGAAATTGAAAATATTAGAATAATATATTGAAAGTTTTATTTACATTAGAGAAGGAGATTATAAGGTGTAAATGAGGAATTTATTTTTGATGTATGTTAAATGTTACCTTTGAAATAAAAGGAGATTATAAGGTGTATTTGAGATCTAGTGTTTTGTATGGTGAGAATAATTTGTGATGAAATTATTGAATGAAATGTTGAGAATGTTTTTGCTACCTAACCATCAAAATTGACAAAGAGAAAAATTGTGATTGAGATAGGTTTTCTAAGGGGACTTCTACATCAAACAAAATGTATGGGCACATTCTTCTTTGGTTGAAATAATTGATTGGTTGAGGTTTTCTGAAAAATAAGATTGGAGTGAAAAGGATTGTTTGGTAAACATTGTTGAGTGTATTTTTAATTAATGCTTCAAGGTTTTCTTGAATAAAGAGTTGTTGATAAAACCTTATTTTATAAGCATTGTTGTTGAAGTGAATGATTGAGTGAAGAACTTGAACTAGGGTTTGCAAAGATCATGAGTATCATTGTTATGTGAGATTGGTTGATGAGCATTGTTGGAAATATTTGAGTGAGTGTTCATATGTTTGGACTAGGGTTTGTGAGCAAGGATTATTTCATTGAGTGATTGGTTGAGTAGAGTTGGTTGAGCCTAGTCAAGTGGATGTGTGAAGTGATAGTTCAAGTTCTATGAAACAAATTGTTCTATATTCTGAATTGATTTGAGAAAGAGGTTGAGTGTTGATGAGTGTGAAACATATTGAGTCTCTAACAATTCTTTATATGTTTCTGTGATAAAAGAGTGATTGAAAGTGATTGAGCATTGAGGTAAATGTGAAGCATATTGAGTCTCTAACAATTCTCTATATGTTTCTAAAAGAGTGATTGAAAGTGATTGAGCATTGTGATTAATGTGAAGCATATTGAGTCTCTAAAAATTCTCTTTATGTTTCTATGAGATTGGACAAGTTCTAGTGTGGACTTGTTGAGAATATTTGATGCAAGTCTTTGATGTGAGCTTTTGTGGAAGCTTACAATACATATTGAGAGTAGAATTGGATAAGTTCTAGTGAGGACTTATTGAGCAGATTTGGACAAGTTCTAGTGAGGACTTGTTGAGCAGATTTGGACAAGTTCTAGTGAGGACTTGTTGAGTAGATTTGGACAAGTTCTAGAGAGGACTTGTAGATAGATTAGTGTGAGATTTTGTGGAAGCTTACAATACAGATTAAGGACAAATTTGAGGATATATTTGAGGATAGATTATAGGACAGATTTGAGGACAAATATCGAGGATAGAGTTTGGTGTAGATTTGAGGATAGGTTTGTGCCAGACCAGAGATAGAGATTGAGTAGATTTGTGCTAGATCGAAGGACTATGTTTAGTACAAATTTGAGATAGAGCTTTGAAGGTGATATAGTATAGAGGATGATAGTCTCTAGTGGATAGAGATCCATTAGCTAGGGTAGTGAGGATAGGTGTCTTCAGTGGATAGATATCCATTAGCCAAAGAAGTGGGGGCAATAGTTCTTCTAGAAGATCACCAGTTAGAGCTAAGGAGAAAGGAGTTATCCTATGGATAGAGATCCACAAACTTGATTAGGGGATTGGTGTCTCCTTTGGATAGAGGTCCATAAACATTGTAATAGGGAAAGGATTCCCAAGAGATTTATTGAGAAAATTTTAGTGAAATATTTTCTCCGTGGAGTAGCCCACATTGGGTGAACCACATTAAATTGGTGTCTCTATTGTGTGTGATGATTTATGCATTGCTTTGGTTATTGCTATTGATATTTCCATTGATTATATTAGATAATACTATTTGGGAAAGAAAAGTAAAAAGTGGTCTTATACTGTTCACCCCCCTCTCAGTATAAGTTTGTGTTCTTCAAAGTGTCCAATTTCTACCTACAATAATAGCCATCAGTTGGAAAAGTCACCACCAAACAGAGAAGAGTCATAGAAGAAGAGCCACTAGTTGGAAGAGCCACCACCAAATAGAGAAGAGCCATCGTAGAATATCCACATGTAGAAGATCATCTAAGTGAAGAAGAACCACAGTGGAAGAACCCCCTATTGAGGAGTACCTAAGTGGAAGAGCCACCATTGAAGAAGCTGGAGCATCATTCTCAAGTCTAGAAACGTATAAAAAAAAGAGGCAATGTTTTGCATAAGTGAAGAAGCATCAAGGAAGACCAAATATCTAGGGTTTGTAACCACAAAGAAAAGGAACGTAGAGAAAGAATGCATAATGTTATTTGCAATGTTGAACAATCTTAATTTCATGCACAACTAAGTGTCAAGAGGTAGAAAATAATGCAGGCAAGGAAGTCAGAATGTCAAAGAACACTCAAAATTCATTCATAAGGTTCAATAGAGTTACAATATTGCATGTGCCACTTGGCACAAGGAAGGAGTGCTACAAGTATTTGAAAAGTCATAGGTTATGTTAGAAAAGACAAGGAAGAGCTTTGGTGACACTTGTCACTCATCTTGCAAGATTCTAGATATTACTAAGGAAGACCAAACGTTTTTGGAGACGTTACTAAGGAAGACCAAATATTTTTGGAATGCCATTTATTGCATGAGAGGGAAACCCATTGGATATCCTTATCCACTAAAACTAGAAGAAATTTTTTGGAGTTGAAGGAGCTTGACCGAGTTGAATTTGACTATCCAGATTGAAGTACGAGTGTCCACTTTCAAAGTAAGTCCAGATTCAACATTATGGAGGGAGTGCCCCAAATATTTAAAGGTACTTTATTATTTTTGAAATTGATTTATTTCAAGTAGGATTTATAAGGATTAAAGAGGCTTATTATCTAAGGTTAAAATTATTTTAGTGGAGAGATAAGAGTTTTTGGAAATTATTTAAACCATAGAATTCTAAATATTGCCATTTGAAAGCTTCTACAAATATTGAAGATTGATTTAAACATTAGTCTTTATTTTTGAAGTTTTCTAATTTGCACATTTGAATTCACAAAAAAATTAAAATATTTTCAATTTGATAAGTTTGGAGAAATAAGCTATTCTACATCAAATTAGGAACACAAACACTTGCAAATATTATTTTTTGAATTTCTAAATTTCTAAAGTTGGAGTTATAAGGAATCCAACATCAACATAGTTTATGAAATTTAGAATTGAAGAATTATATTCTTAAATTTGGGAGATAAAAGGAATTCAACATAGAAGGTTTTTGACAAAGAAAATTGCATTAATAATTTAGTCTCTAATTCAAAATTATAAGAGACATAAATTTGAAGATTTGCAAGATTTTTTTAGGATCCTATCCTAACGTTACTTTGTAATTCTCATTATTATGTAATGACCAAATTCCAATATGGGGGGATTCTATTATAATGTTATTTTGTAATTCCTCATAATGTATGTGGCAAATAAGGCACCTAGCCAAGTGGTGTCATCACATGTAATCGTTATCAATATTGTAACCGATGGTGTAATTGCATATAACCGTTATCAAGATTGCAACCAATGTAATCCAAGTGGCATTTCGCATGTAAGCCATGTTGATAGGATTGCATATAGTTTTCTCTTTAAAAGGCATGAAGCCATATACAAATTTATCTTTTTGCAATCTAATGAAATATTGAAGGATGTTGCCCCCTCAAAGAGGCCTATGATTCTGAGTTATTTGTGAGATTTTTTCAATTCTACAATTACTTTCTACATAGTGTTATTCTATTATTACATGTATTTCAATTATATTTTAGTATTGTGTGTGTGTGAGCTTTATTTCAATAGTAGGTTCCTTACAAGTGGTATCAGAGCACTATCTAGGACCGAGTTCTACTGCGATTGCGATAATTTTTTTTAGCCATTTTCACTTGTTAAGGTATAATTTTTATTTTTTTTTTCATTCTATCTTCCTTTATTCAAAAGCCAAAAAAAAAATCTACAAAAATCCCAAAAAAATACAGTCTTTTTTTTTTTCATAGTTGAGTAGGCTAGAAACCCTGCACCAGGGGTTTTACAATATCGTGAAGGAGCTATCATTATTGGCTAAGCTATATAGCCCATAAAGCATCTAGTGAAGTGAGGGATGATTAGGCTACAATACCCAGGCCTTAGATAGCACTCACACATGAAATTGAGCTCCCATGCATCTTTAGGTGTATCAGGAGATAGAGGGCCTAAAATATTAGTTCAAGCACTATTGTTTTTCATTGCAGTATAACAGAGGGCCTATGGGTGTTACATACTCATCTACCTAGTATACCTTGGTTCTGTTAAAAAATTCAACCTGTAAAATACTCACCTATCCCTATTATTCTAAACCCGCTTTCACGATCCCCAAAAGTGAGCATACATAGAAAGACTTCCCTATCATAGAACATACTTTTCATGAACCAACAGTGAGGACAGAGTTTGCAAGTGTTTGAAATATTTTAGTACCAGTTAGTTCAGTGATAGTAATAGTCATATCAGCAATAGTAACAATAATAATTAGGTGTAAGAATAAAAAAATACAAGTGGTCAAGGTCATAAATAGAACCATTAGTGGCAGTAACTACAGTTTAGGTGATAGGGTGATTAGTTGATAGAATACATAGATCAAATATAGTTGATCTAGTTTCCAACTTTGAATTATAGCACCAAAAAAAAATTGCTACCTTTTGATTATGCACTCAAAAATTCAAAAATCATGCAAATCAGAGCTATAAGGAAGAAGTTATAGTGGTTTTATCTTTTCTCTATTTTGAGTATTTTTAAAACCAAAAATGGGGAAAAATAGCCCTAAAATGATCATAAAAATCCCTAGACACCCCCACAAATCCTCAAATTTATTTTTTTATCTTAGTTAACCCCTCCTACACCTCTCACAAAAATTTTGAGCCTTAACTCCCTTTTTTCTCAAAATTCCTCAAATTTGTCATTTTCCATGACTCCTCTTTGGCCAAATATTCCACAAATACAAAATTTGATCCCCAAATTTTTTTTGAGTCCTAGCCCATTGTGTTCATATCATCGCACCTATCATTTTGATATATCACAGCCAAGCATATTTTTACCTCCTTACTAAAAATAGTAACCCCTGAAACCCACACTCTTATTTTTAGTAATTCAGTTATAGAGATTCAAGACTTTCCAAAATTGTTAGCGGCACTCGAGGACAACAGAAAGAGGTAGATTCGCTCACCTCAATAATTGCAAAATTTGAAAGCACACTTGTTGACATAAAAAATAAAGTCAAGATATGATGATAGAGCTTCAAAATCTTAGAACTAATCAATCTAACTCCAAATACCACCTAGAAGAAAAACTTGCAAAAGTTGAGTCCAAATTGGTTGGTGGTCCCAGCAAGACTAAGCACCATACTGAACACTCGTATTATAATAAAGGTAAAGGAAGGAAACCAGATGACTCTCATTTTCCCTAGATAATGATTCTACCTATAAGATGCCCAAATTAGACTTTCCTAAGTTCAATGGAAAGGATGTGGATGGATGGTTATGTCGTGTTGCTGAATACTTTAGCCTCCATGATGTACCCATATGGCAAAAATTTCAAATGGCTTCTTTCAACTTGGAATCAGAAGCTTTGTAGTGGTACAAATGGTTACAAAAAACTCACTCTAATCCTTCATGGAAAGAATTTGAGTCTCCATTACTCACTTGCTTTGGCCCTAGTGAGTATGATGATTTTATAGGACAGTTGACAAAGTTGAAACAAACTTTGACAGTTAGATATTATCAAATACAAATTGAGAAATTAGCCAAAAAAAACCATAGGAATGAATGAAGGGTTCTTTATGAGTTGTTTTGTTAGTGGTTTGAGGGAGGATCTCCAAGCTGAGGTTACTATGTTCAAACCACAATCCATGATGGAGGCTATCAAGTTGGCTCATTTGGCTGAATCCAAATTTATAACTCAGAGGCGGATATCTAAATTTCCACAGGCTAAAACCTCTTTTACTCCTAGATTCCAAAATCATAATGAATAAAAACATGTTGCAACAACTGCTGCACACAAACGTCTAACCATTGTTGAAATGGATGTGTGACACACCCAGGGGTTATGTTACAATTGTGATGAAATTTTTTCTCATGGGTATAGGTGCACCCAAAAGACGTTGTTCCTCATAGATGTTGATAAGCCTCACACCAGTGACCATAGTGATGATGATATAGAATCAATCGAGGAACCATCCAATATAGTGATAGACAACCACAATGAACCACAAGCTGATATTTCTATCCATGCTCTTGTTGGCATTAATACTCTCCAAACAATGAAAGTTGTGGGGTATTTCAAGGACCTGCATCTTACCATATTGATTGATTCTAGTAGTACACATAATTTTATTGATCCCTTCATTACCCAGTAGGCAAATTAGTATGTACATTCATGTAATTCCTTTGAGGTTATGGTATGAAATGGTGGGACCTTACCTTGTAAAGGTAAATATCGTAATGTTAAGATCAAGATTGGGGACTATGCACTCAAATAGGATATGTTTGCAGTTCAACTAGGGGGATGTGATATAGTGTTGGGATCTCAATGGTGGGCACATTAGGAGAAATATCTTGGCACTTTATCGAGATTTGGATGTTATTTTCACATAATGGACAATCCTACACTCTCCATGGTTTAAAAGTAGGGCCTTCACATATTATCAATTCTAGTCGGATGGAGAAGTTAAGAAAATCATCTTGGGATATCATAGATTAGATTTTTGTTATCCAACCTCATCCTTCAGAGGAGGATGCTATTCCTAAAGATTTGCAACTCATTTTGACCAAGCACAACTTTTTTTTCACTGAGCCAATATAATTACCACCTTGTTGCTCTCATGACCATGCTATTCCCTTATTACTTGGTAATGCATCGCCCAAAATTTGACCATACCAATATCCTCATGCCCTTAAGTCAAAAATTGAGATGTTAGTACATGAATTGTTAAAATCTGGTGTCATTCGACCAAGCAACAATCCTTACTCTTCTCCAATTTTATTGGTGTGTAAGAAATATGGGTCTTGGTGGTTGTGTATCGATTACCGAGAGCTCACTAAACTCATCATAAAGGATAATTTTCCTATTCCAATTATGGATGAATTACTGGATGAACTTCATGGGACTATGTATTTTTCCAAACTTGACCTTCGCTCAGGGTACCATCAAATTCGGATCAAGGTTGACAATATTCCCAAGACTGCTTTTCATACTCATGAAGGTCACTATGATTTTTTGGTAATGCCATTCGGCTTGAATAATACCCCTTCAACTTTCCAAAGCCTCATGAACAACATTTTTCATCCATTCATTCAAAATTTCATCCTAGTCTTCTTTGATGACATTTTGGTGTATAGTCGTTCATGGGAAGAACATCTTATTCATGTGAATCAGACTCTCTAGCTATTGGCACAACATCAACTCTACACTAAGCATTCTAAGTTTTCTTTTGGGTTGATAGAAGTGGAATATTTAGGACATATTATCACTAAGGAGGGCATCAAAGTTGATCCCAAGAAGATCCAAGCAGTTCAAGAATGATCGAAACCTCACACTCTCAAAGGTCTTAGGGGATTTTTAGGACTTACAGGTTATTACCATAAATTTATTTATAACTATGGTAAAATTATAGCTCCTCTCACTTCCACATTAAAAAATGACTCTTTTACTTGGACAAGACCCATTGAATAGACTTTCCTCGAATTGAAGCATACTATGACCACTACAACTATTTTGGCCATGCCATATTTATCCAAACCATTTGTCATTTAAAGCGATGCTTCAGGTCATGGTATTGGTGTAGTGTTGATGCAATAAGGGAGACCCTTGGATTTCATTATTAAAGCTCTCAATAGTCACAATTTGGGAAAATCCACTTATGCCAAGAAGATGATGGCCATTTTGCATACTGTAACCCATTGGTGACCGTATCTCATCAGGCATTATTTCTCCATTAAAAATAACCATTAAAGTCTCAAATATTTTTTGGAGCAACGGGTTGCCACCCCCAAACAACAAAAATGGGTCTCTAAACTCATGGGCTATGATTATGATATCACCTATAAGAAGGGCAAGGAGAATATTTGGGTCAATGCTCTCTCTCGTCAATTTGAGGCTCTCAGTATGTTGTGTGCCATTTCACTACTGGTTCCCCAATGGATCGATTCCTTATGTTAGGAGGTACTTCAAGATTCTGAATTGTAGACTTTGTTTTCTTCCATACACACTAAGCCTACTTCATGTCCAGGCTACACTTGGGATGGCCAGGATTTGTGTTACCACCAACACCTTGTTTTTCCCCATAAGCCCCCACTATAAGAACTTCTCATGAAAGAACTGCATGCTGCCCCATCTACTGGCCATTTAATATTTCTCAAAACATATGAACGACTTAAGTGCACTTTTTTTTGGAAGGGTATGAAAAAGGAAATTCAGGATTTTGTGACAGCTTGTGATACCTGTCAATGAATGAAAGGTGAAATAGTGCGTTCTCTAGGCACTCTTCAACCCTTGCCCATTCCTAACTAGGTTTGAACATATATTTCTATGGATTTTATTGAAGGATTACCTAAGTCTGGAGGAAAATATATTATCTTTGTGGTAGTGGATTATATTTCAAAATATGCTCACTTTTGTTCCCTATCCCATCCTTACACAACATCCACCATCACTCAAATTTTCCTTGATTCTATATTTTGCCTTCATGGTCTACCCTCCTCCGTTGTGTTCGATTGTGACCCAACCTTTACTAGTCACTTTTGGTAAGAATTTTTTAAGTTGCAGGAACTCAACTCAAAATGAGTTCAACTTATCCTTCGCAAATGGATGTCCAGACGAAGATTATCAAAAAATGTTTGAAAATCTACCTTCGTTGCTTTACCTCGGATCATCCTACACACTGGGTGAAATGGCTTCCCATGGTCGAGTGGTGGTATAATACTTCCTATCACACTGCAACTAAGGTTACTCATTTTGAGGTAGTTTATGGGCACCCTCCACCCACACTTTTCTCCTACATTCCAGGTAGCTCCAAGGTCCATGCAATCGACACTACTCTCAGTTAGCATGTTGATGTCCTTCATAAACTGAAGATAAATTTGGATGCAACCCAGAATTGGATGTGCCAACAAGTTGACCAAAACCATTTTGAGCATAGTTTTTTTGTGGGTGATATGGTTTTCCTTCACTTTCAACCATACAAATAGTTGTCCCTCCAGCTTTGTAGATTCCAAAAACTTGTTGTAAAATACTATGGGCCCTATCAGGTGTTACAGTGGATTGTTTTCATGGCCTACAAGTTAGTCCTTCCACCTACATCTAAGCTCCATCCTATTTTTCATGTTTCCTCTCTCAAAAACATGGTGGGTAATAAAATACATGTTCAATCTGCACTTCTAGAGTTATATGAAAGTTTTATCTTACTTGAACCCAAATAGTTGTTGGACCGTCAGAATCACACTCTCCACAACTGCACCATTACTAAAGTCATTGTTCAGTGGCATGGAATCCAACCATAAGATGCTACGTGAGAGTCTCTCAATCATCTCTAGAACCAGTTGCCTCACCTTCAAATTTGAGGACAAAGCTTTTTGAATGGGAAGGACATGTTAGGATCCCACCCTAACGTTACTTTGTAATTCTCATTATTATGTAATGACCCACTTCCAACGTGGAGGGATTCTATTATAATGTTATTTTGTAATTCCTCATAATATATGTGGCAAATAAGACACCTATCCAACTGGTTCTATCGCATGTAACGTTAATCAAGATTGTAATTGATGGTGTAATTGCATATAACCATTATCAAGATTGTAACCAATGTAATCCAAGTGGTATTTTGTATGTAAGACATGTTGGTAGTATTGCATGTAGCTTTCTCTTTAAAAGGCATGAAGCCATATACGAATGCATCTTTTGCAAGCTAATGAAATATTGAAAGAGGTCGCCCCCTTGAAGAGGCATGCGATTATGAGTTATTTGTGAGATTGTTTCAATTCTACAATTACTTTCTGCATAGTGTTATTATATTATTGCATGTATTTCAGTTATCTTTTAGTATTGTGTGTGTGAGATTTATTTCAATAGTAGCTTCCTTAAAAAATTAAAATTACACTCAAATCATAGATTTATAAGAAGGAAGTAGAATTGCTATTTTTGAATAATAAAATTTGAAAAATTATATTATCATATTCATTCATTAGGGAGATACAAGGAGTTCTACAAAATATAAAATTGAAAGAACTATATTGGAACTAGGGAGATAAAAGTTGTCAACATAAAGTAAATATTGGAAATTATCCTTACTCTATCATTCAAAGCTAAGGAGAGTAAAAGAATAGAAAATTTGAGAATGCTTCAAATACATTTTTGATAATCAAAACTAGGGATTCATAAGGGAGTCAACCTCAAAGGTTTAAAAATTTGTGTAAAAAATTATCTTTAAGACTAGCAAGTTACTTAGAAGACTTCTTTAATAATGGAAGAATTTATTAAGTATATAGGAATAAAAAATTCAACATGACCTAATATTAACAATATGAAACATATTATTAGAAGAGAATAACCAATATGGCTTAAAATTATGATTGAGAAACCTTGGATTGACAACTTGACAAAAGCAAATACTTTAAAGACTTCTTCTAATGATATGGTAGAAGTTTTTGATGACAACTATAATATTGAGGAAAAACTCAAGGATCATTCTCAAAGCATAGAAAAACATGTAGGACAAGAGTTTCTTCTACAGATTTATGAAAGAAGAAAAAATAGAATTACTTCAACTATACATACATGGTTATATCAGTTGATCAAGAAAACAAATGAAATTAAGCTATTCAAACTTTCAAAATGAAAATTGAGATGCACTTATTGTAATAGAGGACATGAAAAAGCTAATTTTTGGAATTTGCATCCTTGTAGATACTATGGAAAAGAACCTCATTTGTCTATATTTTGTTATTACAAGGAAGAATATTGTTTGAACTTTGAAAAAGTTCTAACTTATAGATTATAGTGCTTATTTCAAAATATTATT
Organism: Wollemia nobilis; assembly: GCA_028583015.1. Lineage (NCBI taxonomy): Eukaryota > Viridiplantae > Streptophyta > Pinopsida > Araucariales > Araucariaceae > Wollemia > Wollemia nobilis. Next base: position 4,768,710 of record JAQPPZ010000363.1, read on the forward strand.
TCTAAAGCTTTTGCTAACAATGAGTATAAGCATAGAGAACAGGGAAGAAGATCATTCAAGGATCAAGAAAAATAAAAGTGGACTAGGGATGTAATTAGATCCCTTTCTCAACAAGGGTATCTAACAGTTGACTATACTAGTAGTCCTAAACAAAAGCAGAATTCAAATATAGAGAAGAGAAACCAAGTCAAGACAAGGACTTGTAATATGAAAGACAAAGGGAAAAAGAATATGTTTTTGCAGGAATAAAAAGACAATACGACATCATCTAAGAGCCTACAAATTGATATTAATAATGAAGACAAGCAAGAAGAAAATGAACCTGAACAAGAAGAAAATTATCTAGAAGATGAAGATCCATATTAAATATTGAAGTCTCTGATAACAAAATAATGTAATACAGGGGGGTGTTGGAATATATTATATTATTTGGTACATGTTAATGTATCACCTTGGGTACATATTTAGATTTGGAAAGTGTATTATATTAGAATCAAAGTATTTATTTTATGCAATGTAATAAATGCACAAGTGTGCAAAGTATTTTGGCAATGTAAATGTGCATAGTTGTCCATGTGCACATGTGTCATAGAATAGGAATATGAAGAGTCATAGGAAGAATGAAGTCCAATAAATATCCATATTAAGAGTCACATTCCATTATATATGTGTGTTTATATGTGGATGTGAAATATATAGAAATATATAGAGTGATAGATAGATTGGTCATATACAGTCATAATGGAGAGTGATGAAGTATGATGTATTTGAGGTATTTATTCAATAAAGATCATATTTTCATGAGCATTTATTAGTGGTATTTATATGATTCATTTTTGAAGTTATTTATGAGTTTTATATACCTATTAGCTTGCCATTATCATATATTTCATATTGAAACTTTATCTTAGATTTTGTGGTTACTTTATCTTATGTATTTAGCTTCAAAATCTAAAATTATCTTCTTACAAGATCACTATTACTGCTTGAAGTTGAACTATTTCTTGTTATTTCTTCTTCATCTTCTTGAGGGATTACTTGTTCATAATTTACATCTTCTTAAACCATTTCAAGGAATCTTACACTTGCTTTTTGACTTCAAATTTCATCCCTCTACCTCCTTCTCTGAGGATTAGGTCATGAATGTGAAATATTATTTTCTCTTTGATCAAGGATATTTTAATCACTACTTGAATATTCAATCCAATATCCTCCATTTCCTGGTTTTATTAGCACATCCCTAATATATTTCCATAGGATTTCAATTACTTTTTCTTTATTTAGTTGACATCTTGCTAGATCAACAAGTTCTTCTTGGTTTTGCCATGGTCTTTCCTCAACCATATCCTGTTGTTCGAGCTTTTCTTCTTGTTCCTACCCTATAACTTGTCTTGGAGGAAATTGTTGCACCTAGTTTATTTCTCTTCTTGATCTTCTTGTCAATGGATAACTTGAACTAGTATTACTACTATTCAATCAAATTCTCAATGTGTTCAAATATAAGTTGCTTGAGCTTATGGATAAAAAGCTACTTTTTGAAGGTGGTCCTTCCTTGCCATGGTTATTTCTCCTTAAATCATAGGTTTGCCTTTCTATGGCTATACCTTGTTCAAATTCATATAATTTTACCTACCTGCATTCTTTCTTTTATTCATTTGTTGCATTATTCTTCTAATTCTTGAACAACGTATTCTCTTAATCTTGTATTATACATTTATAGAGTTTCATATTCCTCTTGTAATTATTGCATTTCTCTTATTATTTGTTATAGAATTTTAAATTATATTGTTTGTTGTGGCTCAACTCCACTTTCTTCATTTTGAGTTTCATCCTTAGATCCCCTCATGCTTGACTCTCTTCCTTGAAATGATACATTGGTTAGAGTTCAGAATATCATATCTTCCTTGTTATCTAATAATATCATATGAATCTACAATCTTCTTCATTATTTTGGTCTAGGTTTCAACTCCCTTTTTTCAATTATAGGTTCTTTTCCTATCCTAAATAACCACTCTAAGTTCATTTTCTTGTCTTCCTGAGTTGCACCTGGATTGGTGATTCCACAAGGTTATCCTTATTTATAGAACTATATTCCTTGATGTGGTGCTTTCGTTGATCTTCCTAAATTTTCTCCTTGTGATGATTCTAAGTTGATCACGTTCATGTGTGCCTTCACCTTATACATCTTCAACTTAGAACCATTTACTATTTTGTGACATATTGACCCATCCAACTTATTAAGTCAAACAACCTGTTAGGATACTATCCTAAAATTAATTAATAATAATAATAATAATAATAATAATAATAATACATGTTATCCTATGGTTATATTAATAAAATAATATAATAAATAATATAATAATTAATTATATTAATTATTATATTATTATAAGATTAGGGTTAGGGTTAGGAAGCATGGTGACTCTTCACTCATAAAACTAAAGGGGTATAAGACACTATGCGATTCTATCATTTAAGATATGCATGAATATGAAATATAATATAATTTATTGAAGGGACTTCTCGACAATACAAAAGGTGATTCTTTTAGTTTTAGGTTTAATTATTATTTATTTATCATTTTATGTGGTAGGAACCCTAGGTTCCTACCATCTGGTATCAGAGCCGTATGGATCCAACCATATGAGACATAAATATCAAAGGAATAAAAAATGACATTATAGACATTAGAAGAATGATTGAACAAAAACAAAATAAACAAATGGAACATTTTGATCGTATGGAGTATTTAATAAAAATAATGCAAGAGGAGGAGACCCTAGCCATGAAATCCCAGTTAGAGGAGGAAGAGCCCATAACCATGGAATCCCAGGTGGAGGAAGAACCCATAGCTGGGGAATCCCAAGTGGTACCCATTGCTCTTCCCAAGAAAGAAAAAAATGCAAAATTGTTTTTAGAAGTGTATGAGGAAGACGAGGATAGCTTTCCTGAAGAAAACATTACCAACAATGTAGAGGTTTTTTTTAGCAATAATGCATAGGTTAAAATGGATTTGACAAATAATATCTTTGAAAAAGAAATACCAGCAGAACTTGGCAATCCTCCAAATTTGGAACAATTTAGACCAAGTAAAAATATTCTCAGTAGCAGCAATTCTCTAGAATTAGACCAGATTAAAAAATTATAGGCTGGTATCATTGATAAAAAAATGAAAAAATTAGGTTCTCACGAAAAAATAATGCATGGTTGGAAAGAAGGATACAGTTCAAAAAAATTGATTAGAGACGATACATTTTGCACATTGCCTTCATCGGTGCATCCTCCGCCTTGGCCACCACCATTTTTGGAATAACAAACCTCCTTTCATCTCAGTTTAATTAGATGTTCAGAGGGATTGCAATGAATCTCAATTGCAATAAAGAGTAAAGTATAGATCACACAGGAAATTTAAAAATCTGTCAAAATATTTGTAGGCGACGTCTGACCGGTCCAAGGAAACAACATCCAAAATAGGCTTTATCGAAAAAAAAAAAAAACTCACTGGAAGACGTTAAAAAACACACCAAGATCCATATTAAAAACTTTAGAAAATCAACAAGATTCGACAAAGTTTAAAAAGGATGCGAAATTGCAGAAATTTTTTGATTTTTTGCCACCCTTGAGCAGTTGTCGGTGACATATCCAGGAAATTTTAGCCAAAAATTATAAATTTAATTTATATTATAAAGTTTAAACACTTTAACAGGGCTGAAAAACTAATTTGCCGTCACTGAATGGTTACCGAAAGGAACAAATCAAAGGATATCAGACAAAAAACTGAGCAAACCAACATTATCATTCACATTCCTACCAGAAAGGAAATAACTCCAATATCTTTTAGACGTGCGATAAGGAAGGCTATCAGGAGTATTATTTATATCACATAAAACGGTGCTTACATTTCACAGAAGGCAAAAATTTACCGGTGACATATTTAACCTACAAGGTTTCATCGTCTTAATTCGTCATACACGTCTGAGGACGTTTGCACTTAACCTTCCAACCTACACCTATCCTCTCCACCTGCATCGGCGTTTATCCACGTCCAGTCATCGAGTGACGTTTTTCGGTGGGTCAAAACAGAGAAACAGGGATAAATTAAAAGTTTAAACCTAAGGTTGAATTATTTCGATCACCGTGAGTTCGTATTCCATCACTGTCTAGTAAGGTTTCCGTCGCCATCAAATAGGAGGTTAAATATTTCTAGAAGATGTGGGATCCGGGTGAATGTAATCACGAGAGAAAGAATTATAAACATAAACTAAGGTTAAATACTTTTCCATCATTAATTTTTCCATCGCCAGGAAGGAAGTCGCAAGCTTACATCAAAGTTTCATCGTCCAATTAGAAAGCACAGTGCGAAGGAGTTAAATAGCAATTTGTAAGGTTTAAAAACACAATGCGAAGGAGTTAAATAGCAATTTGCATGGGCCAACCTTCCCCGAGAGGAGTAGGTTCCCTACGAGGTGTCTTGGGCCTAACCTCCACATCAATACCAAGAAAAAATATCCTATCAATGGGGTCAAGGCTTACGGGGCACAATCCACATGATGATTTGGCATGATTATCAAGGAAAAGGTGCTTCACGGGTCGTTTCCAGTTTTGGTACTGATTTTAAGGACTTAGAAATGGGCAGATATGATAAGAAAAGAAACCACCATATTTTAATCATTCAATACTGGAGTCTTTTGAATGAAACCATGAGTGGCAAGCTTTCAGATAATTCAAAGAGGAATTTGACAGTTACCTTATCAAATATGATCTACATTGAGCCCAAAATGGTGGTCATGGAGCCTGCTGCTCAGGCTATCCTGAACGATAGACATTTTACCCAATTTTTTGATCTATTTTTGGGCATGAAAGATGAAATTACGTTGGCTATGATGGAAACATGGGAGGATGGTCGCATGGAGATCAGGGGTCATGAATTTATCATTGATGTTTAGCTACTGGCAAAAATTACTAGCCAGTCGGTCAAGGGTAGGTCAATTCACAGACAAAAGCACCACTAGGAGGTGGAGCTCAAAGAGTTTAAGGATAACCCAAAAATCTACAAGGAGGCAAAGAATGGTCTCACAAGGATGGACCTCCCGACTCCTTGGAATGCGATTATGAAGAATGTGCTGGAATTCATCACGGTGGAGGACCCTGGTAAAAATTTACTCAACTTCCATTACGCCTTTGTCAACTTTTTCCAGGATGTTAACCCCATAAGCATTCCCCAATTTCTAATAAACTCCCTGAACCACACCCTAACCTCATCCTGCAGCAAAAAAGGCTTTTACATACCCATGCATCAAGGCCTTCTCAAGGTTATTTACAAATACGTCCTTCTCCATGCTCCCCAACCTGTCCCTGCCCCTCCTCCTGAGGATCGCCCGATGATTTTTGGTGAAATTTCGAGGGGGCACGAGAGCCCTGGTCTCCAAAAACCCTCCCCTATAACAAAGCATGAGGGTGAGTCAAGCGCTAAGGGAGGCTCGACAAGGAAAAGGCTGAGAATTGATGACCAGCCCATTAGGTCTTCCCTGAGGCTAAAAAACAAGCAAGTTCAGGGGAGTAGCAAAATTATGGAGATTACGTGGTAGGAACCTAGGGTTCCTAGCACATAAAATGATAAATAAATAATAATTAAACCTAAAACTAAAAGAATCACCTTTTGTATTGTCGGGAAGTCCCTTCAATAAATTATATTATATTTCATATTCATGCATATCTTAAATGATAGAATCACATAGTGTCTTATACCCCTTTAGGGTTATGAGTGAAGAGTCACCATGCTTCCTAACCCTAACCCTAATATTATAATAATATAATAATTAATATAATTAATTATTATATTATTTATTATATTATTTTATTAATATAACCATAGGATAACATGTATTATTATTATTATTATTAATTAATGTTAGGATAGTATCCTAACATGCCATCCCTCTTTGAAGAGCTTTGTCCTCAAAGCTAGAAAATTTTGGAAATATGCTTCTACAAAGTTCACCAATCCCAACATCATCGGCTTCTTGTAGTTAAGTTTGTATTTAGAAAAAACTCAATTGTCACACTATAATGCACATTAACATCGGCCACTTCTCATCTATTCACAACTTCTTTCTCTAAATAGTTGGTTAATTAAACCTTTGAAAATCCTTAACGAGGCAAATGCCTTATTTCTCCTAAGCTTTAAATTAAATGCTAAAAAACTTAGATTATGTTTTCACCACACAATTGTATAACTCATTGCCCAAATATTACCTTATGAAATTTACTAATGCTCAAGCTTGGTCCTAGGCTGGTAGTTGGTCCTCATATGTCCAATCAATGCGGCTTCAATTTTGTTAAGCCCAGTTTCATGTTGTAGAAAGGCATTCATACTTGATAACTGCCATAGTGCATTGCATCATTTTCAAATCATCGAGGTCATATGGTGCTATAACATACATGTTGGCCTTGCCCACATAAACATTTTCCCTACTGCACAAATATCATTGTTGTTTAGCCTAGACATTAGAGGTATCAATATTTTATACATGTGAGTGACTAATAAATCCTGACATCCGGCTCACCGCGTACTCCACAAATCTGCCTGCCAGAATTCACTATATTTTTTGGCCACCATATTTATATGAAAACGTTATAAATATAAAAATTTATTGTACATAATAGTTACCCTTGCATCAATTTTAAACCATTACCCATCAACATCCAACTTAGGCATTTGGCAATATCGAAAAGTATATTCGTAGATATTTAGATTTAACGTCATGGATTCCAAATCATCAAAGGGGGAAACCATTTAACTATGTGAACTCTACGGATAATGTGTCATACATCACAACCATTTAAACTTTCTGCACTAGGCATCGCTCATCACTCGAGTGAAATTTTTTATCATCCAGTAAAATTTTGCCTATTCCAAACCCATATGATTCATCCATCATTATGGTCAGGCCAAAATGAGAGTCTACATGTGCATTAGCACGATCCCATCGCCACCTTACTGCATTTACAATCATACATTATGGTGTCCCAAAATTGGTTGAGTCATTCATCCATCTATAATTTCATGCTATCACATTGGTTAGAATCAGCACATTTGTATCTTGGTTTGTAATTTGGAATTGGCAGCAGCTCGCGAATATGATGACACCCATCACCACCCTTTTAATTTGCCGATCTAGTGAATACGATGTTCATATTTGACCATTGCAAAACCTCAGTTAAATCAAACCACTCCATTCCACAGTTCACCTAGTCATCCGTTTATCCCGGATATTTAAACTTTAGATTAAAATTTGAATTCTATAATTTTTCATCGAAATGCTAGTTTGTTCGCCTGAAAACGTCACAGGGTTGTCTTTGTGCTTGGATTTTCATGAAGTGAAGATACTTTATACGATCTACTTTTCCTTCGGAGGTGTTAAAGAATATTTGAGGATATAAGATTGAATTTTTATTGTTTCTCTCCCGAAAATATGTTGTAGTCGTCTGTTCGTCGCCATTTTTATCAATGCGTTGTTTTATCTTGAGGATATAAAGATAACGGTATAGATAACTTTCCTATGGTGTGCCCTCCTTGCATAATTGTCATTTTTAGGAAATAACACCACCACCTCGTAGTCTCACCACCTGTGAGTATGAGTTTCCAAGCTAGCCTTGAGTTGATCACAATTAGATTCCAACCTAACTACAGCCAATAAGAAAATCCTTTTGCTTTGGGTATTTTTCCCCCTCATGATAGTGATCCCCGAGGTACACATGACTTGCCAACATGATAGCCTCATTGTTCCACTCATAGTATTTCTGATTGGATGATATTTTCCACATCACCTAGAACCTCATTCGTCCATGTGATCAGCCCGTCAGCCTCGACCCCGATGTTTGCTAGTTTTTCTGCTGCTTTATTGGCTTCGTGAAACATGTGTTGGATGACAAATATTCCCTCATGTCAGCAAGGATTCTTTCTTCATTGATGATGGCCTCTATCCTCCCAGGAGGCTTCCTTTTGTTGTTGAGGAGTTTAATAATATTCAAGGAATCCCCTTCCACATAGCATTTACCTTGAACCTCGTGGAGCAGATGCAACCCTCTCCACAAAGCTCTGGCTTCAGCCTCATTATTGTTATGTCTTGACTTACAAACCAATTATTTAGATTTATCATGTATTTGTGTTGACCCTTCTTAAATTTAAGATGTTTCTTCTCCCAATTATGGTTCACTTTTACAATTCTTAGCCATCCACATTGATGAGCCTCAAAAATGCTCATATTTTGTATGAGTTTCATTGATTATTATGCGATAATATAATAGGAACTATGTACTTTTATGAATTATTATATAATTATTTAATAGAATTGTGTGTGTTATCTAATTTTTCTATTTTAGTGTGTTTTTATGGAAATGTAGTTGGTTTTGACAGATTTGGATCATTCGAGGTCCTTCATGGACCTGGTACTCTATTTCTTTCGGGATCAAGGCATGGTGACTAGGTGCCTTCCTCTTCAAGGAAGGCGCCAAGAGAAGGTAGGTGCCTTCCTCTTCAAGGAAGGCACCCACAGAAGGTAGGCACCTTCCATATAAAGAAGGTGCCCAACATACTTAGGTGCCTTTCGCATAAGGAAGGCACCCCATACAAGGCAAGGCACCTTCCACATAAAGAAGGCGCCCAACCTCAGTAGGCACCTTCCTCATGAAGAAGGTGCTCGACGTCATTATGTGCCTTCTGCATAAAGAAGGCACCTGCCAAAGCATTTGAGGAAGGTACCTTCCTCATAGATAAGGTGCCTCCATTCTTCGCTAGTTGACCAAATAAAGCGATGTAAGCAGTATTGACCGATGCAGTTCCAGTTCCACATCACACAAGACAATTCTGGGAAAGTTGTAGAGGATCAGACGATATCAATAGCCAACTTTAGAGCCTTGACTCAAAAAATTTTGAATGATCATGAGGCCATAAGAACTGCATTAGAGACCACATTTCCTAAAAAAATGGCTGAAGAAGAGACTTCATCTGGATTTAGCTTCCCGATAGAGGAAGGAGTAGGAGAAACCAAAATGAAAAACATATCCCCTTCTCACCTTCCCACCTTTAGAGGCTACCCAACCGAAGACCCTGACATGTTTCAATTTAAGTTTGATGTTCTATGCAGGTATGTGGACTACAAATATGATACACAAAAGCTAAAGCTCTTTCCTTCCATATTAGATGATGCAGCTCTATGATGGTTCATCGGTCTAGGAGAGAAACACATTGCCAAATGGGATCAAATGAAGAGGCTATTTTTAGAGCAATATCAAGACTTTAGGAGAGCAAGAGACTCCAGATAAGAGATCCTGAGCATGATGTAGAAAGAAGATGAGTCTCTGGAGGAGTACTAGGAGAGATTCAATTTCAATCTTCAATGATCTCCTCACGCGAAGTTAGCTGACAAGTCTCTTAAAAGCATATTTTTGAGAGGACTTAACAACGAATCATTAGAGGCTCTCAACATGATCTCTGGAGGTGACGTCTACCAGCATGCCATGGAAGACATCCAACAACTATGTCAAAACTACTCAAGAAGGAGAGGCAAGACCACTTCTAGAACCATGAAAGCAACTACTTCAGTCACAAAAATAGAGATAGGCAACATGCTAGAAGATTTGAAAAGTGAGATGCTTTTGTCTCTAGCATTGCAAATGGACACACTGTTGTTGGAGAAAAAGAAGCAAGAAAATGAAGCAGCATTGGCTTATTTCTACCCAAAATGTAGAGGGAAGCATGCAAAGAATGCATGCCCAGAGAACAAAGTCAGAGTATGCATGGTCTACAAACTAAATTGTAAGACTTGATTGTTCCCATGATTGCCCAGTATCAAGGAGGATGTTGATGTTATGAAAGCCTATTTTATAGGCAATCAAAGGATTTGGCCACAACCCCTTGGGGGAAATATGCCAAGAGGAATGCCATCATATGGGGGAGGACCCTACATGCCACAAGGCCAACCTCAATTACCTAACATGGGATGGTGGGGGTCATCACCTTGGTCCAATGCACCACCAGGGGCAACATTTTTGAACCAACAACCATGGATGCCATATCAATATTATGGGCAATAGTGGAGAGGCCATGCTCCATGGAATCCAGATCCACAAAACATAGCACCAGCTCACCCCTAAAAAAACCTACCGGCTTTTCCCATAGTGAGACCTACGTAGCTACCTACACAATTGATGATGAATCTAAATAATAGAGTAAATCAACTGATATACAATGTAGAAGGAGAGATGTATCCAATGTACCATATTAGTTGCAATCCTATTTAGCTTAGATCAGGTAGACATCTAGGAGTAGAGATACCTCCACTGATAGAAGAGGAGGTAGATGTAGGAGAAACACCTCTTATAGAGGATGTGGAAGAAGAAGTGGTTGAGAGAAAAAAGGCTTCATTTCCTAACCGATTGCAAGAATAGAAGAAACTAACGCAATCGGAGTATGATATTCTTTCCATCTTGAAAAATCTTACAGTGACAATTCCACTTTTTCAAGCTATCTGAGACATCTTGATATATATGAAGGCGATAAAGGAGATGTGCTTAAGAAAACTAGGATAGAAAGTAACCCAGACTATCAATATCATGGATGAGTTGGCAAATTTAATGATGGGAAAGGCATGTCATCCTAAGTATGCAGACCCAGGAAACCCAATGTTGACTATAAAAATCGAGGGACATTCCTTGACCAATACGTTGGTTGATCTCGGTGCAACCATCAACGTGATGCCTCAGGAGACCATGCAGAGGCTACAAATCACCAACCTGAGACCCACCATGATGGTGCTATAGTTGGTTGATCGATCAACCATAGCACTAGAAGGAATGCTTGAAGATATAATAGTGACGGTTGATGCGTGGGAATATCCGATCGACTTCTTGGTTTTACAGTCTAAAACAAGGTTGGGTGGCTACCCGCTTATCTTGGGAATACCATGGTTGGTGATAACCGATGCTTACATCAGCTATTGTGATGGGTTGATGACCATCACCAATGGAAAAAATGTCAAAATATTGACTATTTCACCCCCTATGTAGTCCATTGATTCATTGGGAGAGCCTATGTTGACCAAGCATGGAGACAATGAGCTGTCCATAATCCAGTCGATGATGGCGTTAGATGAATTGGCAGAGGATGAAGATGAAGAAGGCACTATCATGGAATTCCTCTAGGGAGAATATTCCATCACAAAGCCTGAGTCACCATTGGTCGATGTCCAAAACCACCATATTTAGCAGATAAACGTTGGGTCAAGAAAGACGTTAAACATCAGTAGTGGGTTGACCCCCACATAGCTAACAAAAGTAGAAGAACTCCTGGTTAAATACCAACGGGAATTTTCATGGGATTACTTGGATATGAAAGGTATCAACCCAAAAATTTGTACCCATCGAATATACCTCAATGAGCAGGCGACTCCAAGCAGGAAGCCATAGAGAAGGATGAATTCGGAAATGAAAGACATTATCAAGGTGGAGCTTCAAAAACTCTTATCCACTAGATTCATCTATCCAATTTTTGATAGTGAGTGGGTGTCACCACTTGTGGTGGTCCCCAAGAAGAATGGGAAGTGGTTGATTTGTGTGGACTATAGGGCGTTGAACAAAGCAACAAAAAAATATCACTTCTCACTCCCATTCATTGATCAGGTTTTGGATACACTTTCAGGGTGAAAGTACTTCTCCTTCCTGGATGGATTCAGTGGATACAACAAGATCTAGATAGGAGAAGAATATCAGGATAAAACAATGTTCACCTGCCCATGGGGAATGTTTGCTTATCGGGTATTACCTTTGGGTTATGCAACGCACCTACCACCTTTCAAAGGGCGGTGCTTAGCATATTTTTAGACATGATAGGAGATGCGATCAAAGTGTACATGGACTACTTCACCATTTATGGAGAAACCTTTGAATAAGCAATGATGAACTTGGAAAGAGTGCTCTAAAGAAGTGAGGAAAACAATTTATCCCTTAGTAATGAAAAGTGCTTTATGATGATGCAAGAGGGCATCATATTGGGACACCATCTCTCCATGGAAGGAATAAATGTTGACAAAAGAAATATCAAGGTCATCAAGGACCTACCTAGCCCTAGAACGCAGTGAGAGGTGAGAAGTTTTCTCAGATCTACCAAGTATTACCAGTGATTTATCACCAACTTTAGTAAAATTGCAAAGCCACTACACACTCTGTTGTCTAAAGAGGTGGAGTTCAACTGGATGGAAGACTGCAAAAGAGCATTTTAGTCACTCAAAGAAAAGTTGATATCTACACTAGTTTTAAGAGGACCAAATTGGGCCATACCCTTCCATATATATTGTGATGCATCCAACAATGTGATTGAAGTAGTCCTCGAGCAGAAGGATGGTGAGGAATTTTATGCCATCTACTATGTTAGCAAAAAATTGGTAGGGGCTGAGCTCAACTATATAGTGATAGAGAAAAAGTTCCTTGCATTTGTGCATGCCATCAATAAATTCCACAATTATATCACCAGATACTAGGTTTTTGTCCACACGAATCACATAGCCATCAGGTATTTAATGAACAAATCGACTATTGGTGGAAGAGTTATCAGATGGATTTTACTATTGCAGGAGTTTGACATAACAGTAGTTGACAAACCAAGCAATGACAACATAGTAGTAGATTTTCTATCTAGATTGATACCAATAGATCATGTGAAAGTGGAAGACCAGTTTCCAGATGAACATTTGTTCACCATCAGTGAACAAACACCATGGTACGTAGACATAGCCAACTACTTAGCCACTAGAAGAACCTCGCCTACTCTCTCCTCATGAGAAAAGTAGGTGGTAATAGAGAAGAGTGCATCCTTTCTATGGGTAGATGACCTCCTATTTAAAATAGGACGTGATCAAATTATAAGGAGATGCATAGCAGAACAGGAGTTCTCAAAAATACTCAAAGCTTGTCATGATGAACCATGCAGAGAGAACTACCTATAAAATCCTGTAGGCTAGGTACTTTTGGCCCACTCTATTTAAAGATGTGGTTGTCTACGCCAACAAGTGCGATGAATGCCAAATAATGGGTAGACCAACCCATCGAGATGAAATGCCCCTTCAACCCCAAGTGCACCTAGAGCCCTTCAATAAGTGGGGCATGGATTTTTTGGGGCCAATTAATCCACCTTCAATAGGAAGGAGATTCATTTTAGTCTATACAGACTACATCACCAAGTGGGTTGAAGTTCAAGCATTGAGGGATTCGAAGGAAATAACAGTCACCAATTTCTTATTTGCTCATATTTTTACATGATTCGGGGTCCCCAGGGAGATAACAATAGAACAGGGGCCTCAATTTACCTCCAAGTTGATCGAGGAGTTAATGAAGCAATATAGAATTCGGCACAACAAGACCACACCCTACCACCCATAGGCAAACGGGCAAGTGGAAGTGACAAACAGAGAGATTGTGAACATCCTAAAAAAAATCATGTAGCAACATAGAAAATATTGGGTTGCATGACTACCAGAGGTGGTATGGGCATATAACACCACATGGAAATTGACCACAGGCTTCACACCCTTTCAACTAGTCTATGGGAAGAGTGCAATTATGCCCATCAAGTTCAAAATCAAGACATTGAGAACTACTTTAGAACTAAATCTGAGCTTGGAAGAAGCCCAAAAAGAAAGATTTCAGTAGCATAATCAGTTGGATGAAATCCAAATGGATGCTTTACAAAGAATGAAGATCATACCAAAGCAAAGAAAATAGTAGCATGATCATCACATTAAGTTGAAGCAATTCTAGGAGGGAGAATGAGTGCTATTGTACGATTCTATATTCCAAGAATGGAAGGGAAAATTAATGTAGAGATATATGGGACCGTATGAGGTGGTAGAGCTTATCAGGAATGGTGCTATGCATGTTAGGACCATTGAAGACATCAATGTTGTATTGATAGTTAATGGCCACCGATTGCAGCCCTACAACACATCCAAGAATTTATTGGTGGAGTCTAGAGTAGGCATGAGGGAGACCCCATCCTTGTAAATCTAGACAAAACTATTAGCAAATAGAATGGTGGACACGGAGGTGTCCACCAAAATTAGTTATTTTAGGTTTGCTTAATTCTTACGGTGTGTTTTGCAGGGATGAAGCCCGCATGCAAGCTACAGGTATCCTGAGTTCAAGTCCTAACAGGCACGAAATGCATATAACTGCCTGTATTTTCTTTTCTTTTTGTTTGCTTTTTGTAGGTGAAGGGCCTGATAGCATGAAAAATAGGCATCTAAGAAATCAGGCTTGAACCGACTCAGCATCCCGCCACTTGTGCACATAGTTTAGAAGCAGCATCTATCCAAGCCTAGGGATGGCAACAAACTCTCCTCCAGGGGAAAAAATCACATGCCAAGCCTGGCTAGAAGATGCTGGGGTAGCATGAAGTAAGTTTGAGGAGGCTTGATCACCCTTGCTCGAACAATCATGACATGGTTGCTAAGAAAAATACCTTGCAGAAAGCCTTCATCTTCAAAGAAGACTCTCCACTTAAGGAACAGTGCCTTCCTCCTCGAAGAAGGCACCTAACTAAGGTGGACGTTTCCCGCCATGAAGAAGGTATCAAGCTAGAGGTAAGGCGCCTTCCTTATAAATAAGGCACCCCATAGAAATAAGGCACATTCCTTATAAATAAGGCACCCCACAAAAATAAGGCACCTACCTTATCAAGAAGGCACCCAACTGAAATAATGTGCCTTCCTTATAAAGAAGGCGCTCGTCGTTCTTCCTAAAAAAAAAAATTGAGAGAGCCTTCCACATCATGAAGGTGCCATGAGAAAAACAATGATGAAGATGCCTTCCACTCCAGGAAGGCGCATCCATTCAAAGTGCCTTCCATAGTAGGAAGGCCTCGTTCTTCCAAAATCACCTTCCGTAGTAGGAAGGCACCGTTCTTTCAAAGTGCCTTCCACAGCAGGAAGACGTTGTTCTTTCAAAGCGCCTTCCACAGTAGGAAGGCGTCGTTCTTTCAAAAGCGCCTTTCGTAGCAGGAAGGTGCCATTCTTTCAAAGTGCCTTCCGCAGTAGGAAGGCATCATTCTTCCAAAGTGCCTTCCACAGTAGGAAGGCACCGTCAAGAAAAAGTGTCTTCCACCTCAGGAAGGCGCCAGTCATTCAAAAGCATCTTCTACATCGGGAAGGCGCCAAAAGCACCTTTCACGTACAACAAGCATTTTGATTTCACGTGTACATCGATCCAAAAAAAATAAACACATGATTGGGCAACACTAGATTACAACCATCATCCCACATGATGGAAATCCACCCCAACCAAAAATATTGTAGAGTTACGAGGTAGGATCCTCGCACACACCCCAAGGATGATGGACAAATGATTTTTAATCCAATCATGGGTCTGTCTTTAGCATCGAACCTCAAACAATGCAACAATAACTCCAACGTAATCAGCACATGCAAAATGTGCATCCTCTATGTCACAGACCGATGAATCACCATTTTCCATGATGCACAAAGCATCCAATCAGGTACGTGCATAATTCCAATTAAATTTTTATATAATTTTTCATGAACTATGCAATACCAAAAAATAGCATTGCCATAAAAATCATGTACCCTCCATGGCCGAAACATCATGCCGACATTCTGGCTCGAGGGGTGTACCTTGCCAACCCCAAAATTGAATGCTAGGGTTAGATGCCTTCCTTATAAGAAGGCGCCTTCCTGAGAAGCTAGGGTAAGAAAATAGAGGACGAGGAAGGTGCCATGGGAGGACATTTGAAGAACCATGTCATCAAGAAGAATGATCCAAGTGACACAAAAGGGATCAGGGGGGTGGTTAGGACCGAGTTTGAAGTTGAAGGATGACTCGATTACTACATCCTAGTTAGTCAGAACTAGGATACAAAGGCAGCCAAGGAATTTGTTGCTTCCTTGAGAGGTGACATAGCTCAAGTGCATGAAAGAGTGATTTCGGTTACCTCGGAATACATCTCCCAGGTAACCGGCCTGCCTCTCATAGGCAAGAGCACATACAAGGGTGGTATGTTGAAGCAGTGCATCGAACTACTACTAGAGGGAGAAAATATATAGATAGAGAAGGAAGGGCTACCAAAAATTAGACTTCCAATGAATTTGTGAAATATGTTCAAGCATATTGCTTGATTCTTCACATGCATAGGGAAATATTCCCACCTGTACGCTAATCATGTGTAGTTTTTAGATCACCTGGTGCATGGAAGGAAAATTAATGTACCCTTCTATCTAGAAAATGTCATGAAGGACAAAGCGACTCGATACCAGAGGGGTGCGCCTTTCACCTTGGCCCACAACGGGTTGATAACAACACTATTTTGCCATGTAGAAGCACAAAGGAAAGACTCCAATATCGAGGAATATGGCAACCAGGAAGGACGGGCAGATTCCACTGGGGTAGGGCAAGATGGTGAAAGCCCCATAGAGGAGGTAGAAGAAAGAGGGAAATCACCATTGCCCAATTTCGTAGAAGAAAGAGGGCAATCACCATTGCCCTATTTTGTAGAAGAAAGAGGGCAATCACCATTGCCCAATTTTTTAGAGGAAGGGGTGCAGCTTGCCAGCAACGGAACTGAATTACGGCAACTTGAACCAGTTCCTAGGATAAGGCACCTATGACATCTTCTCCTATCATTATAGGAGGAAGAAGATGATCTAGAGGTTGGTCTAGTAGCCCAAACCCTCCAAGAATTAACATGTTGAAGTCCACAAGGTGTAGGGACCTTTGAGGATATTAATCAGCATGTTGATGCAGCCCTAGAGGAAGCCCTAGAATGGCAAACCGATTATTGGATGGCCCAACAAATTTTGGAGGATTTCCAAGCAACACATAGGGAGGAATTGGAGAAGCAAGCACAAAGGATAGCTCAGATTAAGCAGCTGGTCCAATAGCTACAGGACAAGAACCGCCAATTATGGGCCAAGGAGACAAAGAAGAGGGATGCGTCCACTCAGACCGACTGGGTGATTGAGGTCTCAATAAATTCCCCTACTTCACTAGAGCGAGTATTCTCTTTAGGGGAAATCCAATCGAATTCTCGACAAGATAGCCCAAAAGTAGGGAAGAACTCCTCTATTTTTTGAATTGATGGGAGAAGAAGCCCAACAGAGCCCCCTGTTATCAAGCTGAGTGATACAGAGCCCGATATGGACCAGCAGTTGTAGATAGAACCTTGGGTTAAGGAAGAATTTCCTAGACCTGAGGATGGAGGGACCGAGGGACCTACTGTGTCAGCACCAGAGCAACCGAAGAAATGAGGGACAGATCTAGGGACATCAGAGCAAGTCCCTCATGATGAAGATCCACCCATCGAGAAGGAGGAGAAATCCCATGTTTGAGCCACCACACTTTCTATAGGGGCCAAAGGAAAAGGGACCATGATGGCTCGAAATAAGGCTAAGGTGACCTTCACAAAATTTGTTGAGGATGAATGGGGCATCCAATTGTTTGTAGAGAGGCAAAAGTGATTCAAACAGCTATGTGGAGAGATGGCAACAGCAAAGGAGGCCAAGAAATTAGCTTCAAAGGTCAAGGGAGACCCTGGTATTTGCGTTAATCCGATAGATGATGATCAGTTTTGGGAGATTTACGGGTCATCCCAAGGATGCCCCTCTAAAATATAGAGATATTTTGAGATATGGGGGTATATGGGCCTGAATTAGAAGCTACTGCCATTGCAAAAGAAAATATAGGGCTCACCTCTGAGGCAGCCCAGTTACACAAGGCCCAGGTAGTTCATCTCAGGGGGGATAATTCTGACCTCCCTCTTGCATTACATTGTTAGAATAATATTCCATTACTTGGGATATTTTACCCATTTCCTACATTAGGTAGTTTTTAGTTACCACATGGTAAAATAAGGTAGTGTATTGCATTACACTACGTGGGGTTATTACATTTACTTTTCTATGTAATTATGTAATTACCATGAGATATTTTCCTCATGGTTAAACTAGGTAAGTACCTAAATATCCTATGTTAGATATTTAGGTTAGTGTTATGGTTAGAACTCTCTACCTAGGTTAGTGGTTAGCATCACACAACTCCCTCCCTATTCTATTGTTAGAGGGCAGTTAGCGCTATATCCTCAAAATTGTTTTTTAGTCTATTATTTAAGCATAGACTAAACCTTAGCAGATGTTAATTAATCTATTGATTATTTTGTGAACTTACCTTCGGACCTACATTGGTATCAGTCACCAAGGAGGAGAATACAAGCTTTCGCTCATTCCCCATCGACACGGACTCCCACAAAGCAACTGAGGTGCTCGACGTAGGGAGTCCCTCACGAAGTAGCCACGGTGCTCGACGTGGACTCTCACTCACAGAGCAACCGTAGCACTCCTAATCTGGTCCGCATGGTCGATGATGATGAGGGCCCACATTTTGGCCCATCGACCTAGCCGATGTAGTCGACGTAGGCCAATGGTCCACAATCCCCTAGGCCAGACATGGTCGACATCCTAAGGCCATCAATCCTTGGCTCCTGCATCGTCCTAGGGTTCGCACAGCCATGTAGGCCAAGCAGGCCATGTGGCCCATTCACGGGAGAGCAACAAGGGCAGGAGCACCATACCATCCCCACAGACATAAACCTAGACCTCAGGATCTGAGAGGACAGGCGGCCCTCCAATCCCTGATCGACATGTGGAACTTTTCTATGCCTAACTTACACGCACCCCGAGGGATACGTGGATTGGACCCTGGCATGCACCCTGATGTTCTGACTAGACTAGATCGAGATTAGACACATGGTAGATAGCCATTGGATGATGATCAATGTAGACTGGACCGATAATGGACACATGGCGGATAGCCACTGTACGATGCATGACATTGACCGGACATGACTCGACACGTGGCACATCGCCACAGGACCGACCCGGACTGACTGGCCTACCCCTGGTGCCACACGGTGGCATCCAAAAGGGCAGGTGACTCTGGTCGATTTCTCGAAGGCAATCGACATATAAGGGGAGGCCTCCGCCTTAAAAACCATTTTGCATCCCACTGCGGGATGCATGTGGGATAAAAGTCCAGTGACTTTTAAAAAAACTCCCATCGTCCGCAGAGTTTAAGAGGCACATCGTGCGCCTCAGTACCCATCGGGCTCTTTAGCCCGATCGGTTTATCAGGACGAGCTAAGGCCCTAGGCAAGGAGTCCAGGGTTCGACTCTCGTTGGGTACCGAAGGCAATTTTTTGCCTTCGATGCCAAGGTACATTAATTTTTTTAAATTTTTTTTTGCATTAACATTAAAGTTTTTTTAGTATTATTTTTTTTAATAATTTAAACTTAAAAAAAATAATGTTTTATTTCATAAATCAATTTCTCTTTAATATTTAAGTTGATTTATTTAAAACATATATTTTTTTTAGTTTTTTATTATTCATTAAAATGATTTATTAAACTTTTCTTAAATATTGCAAATTAAAATTAAAGAAATATTTTTTTTGCAACTTTGAAATTTAAAGGTGCTAGTATTTTCTCACCAAATGGAGATATGAGACATAGCAAGAGCACATTTTTTGTTGCAAATTAGACAAATCTTCTCAAACCTTGTTAATTTAGCATACAAGAAAGGATCACACTTGATTTTTTTTTGCAAATTAGACAACAAGGTTCCTGAAATTTTTTGTAAGAATCAAAATTTCAAAGAGTGCATTTGTTTTCTCCAAGGAGATATAATACATAAATTGCACATCTATTTTTTTTTTTGCAAAATTGAGAAGACCTTGTAACCTTGGGTCCATAAAAACTAAGTCGTGTGTCGACTTGTCTTGAAAGGAGTGCTCTAAATTCTCCATTTTGTAAACATTAAGTGGGGATAGAATTCATTTTTTTTTATTCTATAGTTTGCAAAATTGTAACGAAAAAGGGGGGATATTTCAGAGTACGAAAGGTGCATTCTCGATTTTACTCGATACCTTCTCTTAAAAATTGCTTGTACTAGGTGCATTTTTTGTTGCATCTGACATCTAGAGTGATACAAATTTGGGTTGCTCTCATGTTTTTGATTATTGCACTAACACTCATGTTTTTGTGTGCAATTAAAAATTCAAATACAACATTAAAATAAGCATTTCACAAAACCCAAACTTCACTCAAAAACCATGCTAAAATTTGCATAGGTTAAAACAAGTCATTTTTTACTCCCCATCAAAAGGTCAAAAATCCAAATCACCTTGATTCACTCTCTTTGTTTGGCTTAATATCCTCAAATTTTTCATCCTTCTTCAAGGGTGTTAAAGCAGGTGCCATTAAATATCCTAGAGGGCAAAATCAAAAGTTTTAAACAAACCTACCCCTGTTTCATTTGCTCTATTTTGTTTGGCTTAAAAATCCTCCAAATTTTCATCCCTTGGTAAGGGTGTTAAGGCAGGTGCCATTAAATATCTTATAGAGGCAAATTGAAAACAACTTCCATATACTCTTTTGAGGGTATAGTGCAATATATAACCATCTTAGTCCTATCAAATTTGAAACCTAAAACATGGCCATGATACACAAGTATCTCACTAAGAGCCAACTTCTCAAAGGTTCAAATTATTTATCTTGGAAGACTAAGATGAAAGCTATCTTAATTGTAGAGGATTTATGGTCAATAGTGGATGGAAGTGTCACTAAACCTCAATCACCTGGAGCAGATCAAAGATATTTTGATAAAAAGGATAAAAAAACTATCCTTAATGATCATGCTTGTTATTACTGATGATATCCAACCTCATATCAGTGAAGCTACGACTGGTAAGGCAGCATGGGATGCCTCAAAATCCATCTATGAGGGAAAGAATCGATCAATGATTCTTAACCTTCAAACACAACTTCATACTCTACATATGAAATCAGGAGAAACAGTAGAGCTATTCCTCTGTAGAGTCGTAGAATTGAAAACAAAACTACAATCCTTAGGAGAGAAAGTGGAAGAACAAGTCTTGAACTCTATAATTTTAAGAGCTCTTCATGACTCCTACCTAACGTTGATCACTTCGCTACAAGTTTCTTGCAGGACAGTAACTTTTGTTGAGTTGGTAAACATGCTTCAAATAGAAGAAGCTAATCAACTCCAAAAAGATGAGGCATCCAATAATGCTCTTTTTCTCAAAAATACAAGGTGGTCAAAAAAAGTTGAATCAATAGAAAGGTTCTTCTTCTAATAAATAAAAGGGTCAATCCAAAGAGATTCCGAAGAAGAAGCAGTATTGTAAAATCTGTGACAAAGAAACTCATCAAACCAAGAGATGTTGGTTTAAGAACAAGCCTCCCAAAGAGAAAGGTCAAAATACAAACCAAGGCAATGTTGCAAATGAGATGTCTAATACAGATTCTAATTCTGGTTCAGAGAAAGCACACAGAGTGCTAATTTCTAGAACATTTTTGTAAAGGGAAAACAGATGTGTCCCTTGGGCAAAAGCACCATTTTCTCTCTCTTATTTAGGCTTCATAAATAGCATAAGTATTTTTTTTGAAGACCTTGCAATAAGGGGTGCTTGTACCTCTTTTAGGATTCATAAATAGCAAATTCTAGGTGTTTGAAGTACTTGTAACAAGAGGAGCATTTTTTTGTGATGTAAAATTGTCTAGGAGGCAATATTTGTAAGATCCTTCACAACACTCTTGCATTGCACACTTTTTGCAATTGAAGGGGGATATCAATTTCTTTTCTTCACAATTTTTTGTAAAAAGGGAAGATGGATTATAAGGGTGCATTTTTGACTTTGACCAACACATTAGTCACACTTCCTTTAGAAATTACTTACACTATGTTTTGCAATGAGAAGGGGGGAACTTATAAGGGTGCATTTTCGACAATGAATGACACCTTAGCTACCTTATCTTTTGCAAATTCATATTGTAAATGAATGAACCTTGTATGAAGTGATCTATTCTACTACACTTAGCGATTACAGTGGCTGGTTACCCATGCAATTTGGTTGGATGATGTGATTACCATAAGGACATTCGTTGGCGTGAAGACAAAGTGAGGAATGACCCACTTTTTGCTTAGGAGCATCCAGAGCACTGTGACAGAGCAAAGAACTAGCAGATCAACATCTTCTTCACTGTATTGGGGTAGTTATATACTTCACCCAAATATTGTTGTATAGAGGGATATGTATGTATTACCCAAATAATGTAATAAGGGGGGATGTTAGAATAATATTCCATTACTTAGGATATTTTCCCCATTTCCTACATTAGATAGTTTTTAGTTACCACATGGTAAAATAAGGTAGTGCATTGCATTACACTACGTGGGGTTATTACATTTACTTTTCTATGTAATTATGTAATTACCATGAGATATTTTCCTCATGGTTAAACTAGGTAAGTACCTAAATATCCTATGTTAGATATTTAGGTTAGTGTTATGGTTAGAAATCTCTACCTAGGTTAGTGGTTAGCATCATGCAACTCCCTCCCTATTCTATTGTTAGAGGGTAGTTAGCGCTATATCCTCAAAACTGTTGTTTAGTCTATTATTTAAGCATAGACTAAACCTTCGCAGATGTTAATTAATCTATTGATTATTTTGTGAACTTACCTTCGGACCTACATCTTGTAGTTGTCAGAACTCCAGATGCTGACCTATGGTAGGCTGCAGAAGATGCATTCTAGGTAGCATGGACTATGTTAGCTATACCACCTCCAGTAGCAGCCAGGGTGGGAAACCTGAATAGGCAGAGTTAGCAGATTGAGCAGAGGCAAACAATAGAATTTGGTCGCCTAAACACCATAGTTCCATGCAGGAAAAGAAATACCACACCTCCCGATTCCAATCCATAGAAAAAGCAATCACAGGCCATAGGTACAGCCAGATCTACTGGAAAATGATGACGATGAGGAGTAATTAGAGCCACCTATTGTTTGATGCCATGAGGGTGTGGCATATGTTAGGCATGGGGGGATGATGAGCCTCAAAAATGCTCATATTTTGTATGAGTTTCATTGATTATTATGCAGAAATATAATAGGAACTGTGTACTTTTATGAATTATTATATAATTATTTAATAGAATTGTGTGTGTTATCTAATTTGTGTGTTTTAGTGTGTTTTTGTGGAAATGTAGTTGGTTTTGACAGATTTGGATGAGTCGGGGTCCTTCATGGACCTGGCACTCTATTTATTTTGGGATCGAGACATGATGACTAGGCGCCTTCCTCTTCAAGGAAGGCACCAAGAGAAGGTAGGTGCCTTCCTCTTCAAGGAAGGCACCCACAGAAGGTAGGCACATTTCGTATAAATAATGCGTCTGACATACTTATGCGCCTTCCACATATTCGTATAAATAAGGCATCTAACATACTTAGGTGCCTTCCGCATAAGGAAGGTACCCCATACAAGGCAAGGCACCTTCCACATAAAGAAGGCACCCAACCTCAGTAGGCACCTTCCACATGAAGAAGGCACTCGAAATTAGTATGTGCCTTTCGCATAAAGAAGGCACCTACCAAATAATTTGAGGAAGGTGCCTTCCTCATAGAGAAGGCACCTCCATTATTCGCCAGTTGACCAAATAAAGTGACGTGGGCAATATTGACCGGTGTAGTTCCAGTTCCATGTCACACAAGATAATTTTGGAAATTGCACCAACGGACGAGAATGTCTTACCTATGCTAGGCAAAGCATGATCTAGCTCAAACAACTCGAACCAATCAACGAATGTGCTACTGTTAGGAACGATGAGTGTTTTAGCAGATGTCAAATGTGATTACCAGACTGTACCAGTTTAGTTTGGACTAAACTACTCTTGTAACTTTATTGTAACAGATGATCTATGTGTGTGCTATATAAACACACACAGACCTCTCTAAAAATCATCTAGAAAGATAATTTAGATACATTTATCATTCTAAGGAGATAGAAGTATTGTAATAATTATTTTGCAATCATAATAAAGTTCGAGAGTTCCTAATCGCATGTTCAGCTAGAAGGGAGCTGCTGGAGCCTAGGCCCACTCCAAGCCAGTATTCCTTCCCTTTTACTTGTGCTTTCCTAGACTAATTTCCTACTTTCATAGGTTTGCTTTCTGTACTATTATTTTCATTGTCGTAGTGAAATTATTTTCATGTCTAGTTAATTATGCACGTATGAATATTTACTTTCTAAGGATTTAATTATTCATACGTAAATTATTGTGGTGTGGATGAATAATTGTTGATATTTTAAACCCCCCAATGATAGAATTAGCCGGACTCATCTCAAAGTGGGTATTGTAAATGATCTTGTTTGAGACACTTCTAAAGTTTACGAAGCTCCCTGGGTTGACAATTTAAATGCATGGGCAGTGACAAAATAGGATCAAATTTAACCTATGTTTGGCCCGCAACACACATCCCAAAAAAAATCATAGGTTGGTTTTTGTATTGCAATTACTACAAAATCCAAGATGAATTCTTGATTTGCTATTCTTACTTTTTGGTTTGTCAGTACACCTTTTGTTTCTATCCTATACTAATTTTCTTTGTACAACCAAAAATTTTAAGACCATAAAAATGGTGCCCCAATGTCCCTCCATGTCTTCTTAGGCATGATATCAATATGATACTCCATACATAATAACCTGAGTTAGCTTATGATCCAATAGATCCTTATGAATCAAAAATAGCTTCTTCCTTGCTTCAATCATCAATATTTTAGGATCAATGAATTGTTCTTGCTTTATTGTGGTGGTCTCTCTCAATTATTCTACCTTCTTAGTTCCCACCATTTCTTCTACTTTTGCATACAATTCTAGTATTACACTAAGTAAATTGGATTTTTTAACTTCAACTATTATGTTTAATACTAGTGCCACCAATTGTTCTATTGATGATTGTTTATGCAATATTCCTTCAAGCTTCTTCAAGGTCTTCTTGTGGAGTAGCCTTTATGGCTTAATTTTTTCGAGTTTGCCCTTTACCATGTCATGGGATTCCTACCATCGCTCATTTTCCTTGGAAAAAATTGGGTGTTGCCCCACCTTCCTAGATTGAGATTTTGTTACTATGAGAACTTATTTCTAATTCTCTTTTTGGTTGATTAATTCACCAATGTCAATAAAATTAACATTTTGTGTCCCATTGGTACTTGTTTTGATGAGGCCAAACAATACCTCACTATTTCATCATTTTTGACATAAAAAACTACCACATTTTGATAAATAATATAGTGATATGTCAAATATTTCATTAAAATGCATTACTTTGTTTATGTTAGCATGATTGAATGTTAATATGTATTATGTTGATATTTTAACTATTTTTTGTAATTTTTGTCATCGTTTTGCATGATTTGAGCAATATAATAGCATAATAAAAATAACTAGAAAATAAAATTTTTATGAAATTTGATTGGATGAGAAATTTTGAAGTATTTTCCCACCTCAAATAAGTTTCTAGTATGATGTGGTGTCAAAACAGTCATGTCACAGCTGAAACAGGGCACGAAATAGTTGGGTACAACATAAGCAAGAGTAGCTTTGAAATATCTGGGAAACCATTGCAAAATAATAGGAAAGCAAATACAAACATCAAAAGAGGAGCTAAAACCATTTTATGAGTGTCATCACAATGATGAAGTACCCACCAAGCATTGGAAGCACTCCCACATGATGAAATTAGAACTAATTACATCTGATAGGTGTGCAACCTGATATTCTGGAGTTGCTTTAGAAAAATGGTAGAATCAATAGGAAATCAGGATTCTGACAAAATATTTGAGTAATGATCAATTTGGCACATGGATATATGTATCCAATTATGCTCCATCTATTCCTAGTCAATTTTGACCAAGTTGGATGGGAAGACAACTGCACAACTAGCTGCAAAGTGGATTTTATCCTAATGCTGGACTGTCTATTACAACAAGGCAACAAATCAAGTGTTAATAATAGGATAGTTTATTTTACACTTATATAACATATTATAGGGATGTGGAAACATGTTTAAATTATTCCATACAACTATTGGTTATGGAGTTAGAAAAAAGGTTAGAAATTAGATAATAGATTGACATGTAGAAGATAGCAATTTGCAACAACTTTGTAATAGCAGATGCCATTCAATAAAGTGCAGTATTTTTTATATGTTGTGTTGATTATTGAGTGAGTAATTAGAAATTATATTTTGGTGTGTTAGACCTTCTATTGGACTAGGGATAAAGGGCCCACTCTCAAGGTTGGTTGGAGTTGTTTACAATTTTCTACAAGTTTTCTATTTTGTGCATTTTCTATTAAAATGTTGTCAAATTCTTGCTAAATTGTTGTAATTAAAATTTGCTTTATCCTTACTCTAATTTCAAGTGTTATGTGCGAGTGTGGATTTTTAGCTAGATGACCTTTATTTGCTTCTACATTTAGCATTTCAATTACTACAATTTCAGTTAGAGTAATTTATTTATAGTTTTTAGCAACATTTTCCTGCTTTAGAAATTTCTTCATAGTAGTTTAATTTTTAGTAATTGTTAACTTCGTTGATTTTATTTCAGCATTTAAATTTCATGTTATTTCCATTTAGTAAACGTAATCTATTTTCTTTCTTTTTCAGCATATTTTAATTCTACAAATTATATCAATTTCAATTATATAGCTTATATCAGTTTCAATTCTACAACTAAATAGTTTCAATTATGCAATTTAGTGTTAGTTTGATCCTTGTGAGACTCTTATGAATCTTTGTTCCCACATAATAAACATGTGATCTAATTTTTGAACTATAGAACTCCCAAACCTCCTCTATCATATATAGCCTTGGACACCACCCGATATTTGATAAAATTGAAAATAAATGATGACATTAATGGCACTCATAATTTTTGGCACCTTTGTCGAAGAACATAGGTGTTGTTAAAGGATAAATTAGTCATACATAATCATTGTGTCAAGTTATAACAAATAAACCTTAAAGTAATTTCTAAAATAACAACTTGCATAAAACATAGTTGTGTAGCTGATAGTTGCATTTTAGATAGTTAGGACACAAGCATAGAATGAATGACTAGGTTAAGGGATGAAAAATAATGATTTTTTAAAACAAACCCTTTACCTACCATAGGAAGGCGATATTCATGCCAAGGGGGTGAATTACTCGTATTTGAGATTCTTGATGTTATTGAAATAGAACCACCATCCTCATCATCAGGAAGTATAGGATCTTCTAAGAGAGAATTACAAGAGGAGAAAATTGCTAGTACCTCCTCATCTACCCCTAATATATCTTTACCATCAGGGCAGTTTAAAAAAATCTATACCAAGTTTTGGGAGAACATAATGGTATATTTACAAGGGAATCCAAATAGTGGTAACAATGCTCACACTCAAGGGAACAATCCTACTCCTTCCAAACCTTTTGAATATCCTATTCAATTAAATCCCACACAAAACTCTCCAATGAAAATAATTTCACCTTCGGTGCTACCAAACTTTAGGGGAATTGCATCTGAATATCCTAATCAATTCTTATTTGAATTTAAGGTTGTATGCCAAACATACGATTACACAAATGACAACAAAAAACTTAAGGTATTTCCTTCCATACTCAAGGACTTAGCTTGATGTTTATTTATGAGTTTATCACCCGAATCAATCCAAACTTGGGAAGAAATGGAGCAAGTTTTTTGACAAGTACTAAGAATACTTCTGGGTGAAAATAGGAAGGATGAAATATTCAAAATCAAACAAGAAGATAAAAATCTTGAGGATTACTTGGATAGGTTTGCTTTTGTGCAAAAGATATTTGGGCATGTTGAACCAAAAATATGCAAGGCTATATTCTTAATAGGATTACAAGATGAATGATATAATGGAAAAAGAAGATGTGAGTACCCTTGACATTGAAGATATTTTGAAATTGTGTAGAAATTACTCCCACACTAGACAAAGAAGATGAAAGAGGGATAATAACAAAAGTGACCTGAAAGAACTCATGGAAGAATTTACTAATTTAAAAAATGACATCCTTGTGAATCTCAATACTATGTTAGGGGAAATGAATGCAAAAACCAAGTCTATAGAATCCTTAGCTATTTATTTTTTTAGATGTACAAAAAAACATGCTCTTCAATATTATTCTTTAAAAAAGACCTCTATATTTGCTATTTGTAGCATTTGTTCAAAAGGACATATTGCAATCAATGTCATTTACTTCCAAGACTCAAAAATGTATTGGAAACACAAACAAAAGAACTCAACTTTGTTGGGTAAAGATAAGGGTGAGATTTTTCACAATATCATAATACCCCATGTTTTCCTATAAATTGGGGATAAAATCCTTGTTCTATGCCATGGGGTTACTCAGAACTATGACAAAAATATTGGAACCAACCTCCATGGTCATCTTCTCAATATTGGTCACAATTTGGGTGGATGAATCCATAATGGAATCAACAAAATCCACCATGGATGCAAGCAAAATCTCATGGATAAAATTGGGGACAATAGTATCAACCATACCAAGGACAACAGAGATACCAAAATCCATCACAAAATATGTTGTCTGGTCATGCTCAAAATTTTCCTCAAGGACAACAAAAACAACAACAGATGAAACAACCTCCACTTCTGGCCCAACCATTGGCCAACCCTAATAATAATAGACAGGTAGCCCTTATCTATGTGGCTGAATTTAAAGAGAGCACCACGATAAATGTAATCACATGTAGTAATATCCAATTATGCTCAATAAAGACACTTCCTAAGCCTAATCCACCTATCATTGAAGAGATGAAAATCAATGAATAAAATTAATAACCCTTTATCCTGGAACCATAGAGATCAACAATGGATAAAGGAGAAGAAAACCTTCTTCAGGAAAGTTTACCTTCTTCATCAAAAAAGATACCATATCCTGAACAATATGAAAAATCTAAAATCATCTCAGAATTAGATTTAGTAAAGGAACTAAAATTTTTAGCCATTTAAATTCCTTTATTACAAGCAATTAAAGATGTACCATTAATCAATAAAACTATTCAAAACCTTTGTCTTAAAAAGTCATAAAAGAAGCAGAAATCCCTTCCTAAAACCATACAGGTATATGGAAAATTGGTTGACCTACTTTCTAGAAAACTTGTTCCACCAAAGTATGGTGATCCAGGAAGTCTAGTAGTCACAATAACCATCAAATCAATGTAGACATCCAATGTTTTTATTAATCTTGAGGTAACCATTAATGTTATGATAAAAGATACGATGCAAATATTACAACTGAATAACTTAAATTCTACATCTACTATACTATAAATTGTTGGAAATTTTGAGTAATTGTGTTGTCATTGATGTCAAAGGTTGATGTCATTAACTGTCATTGATGCCAAAGATATTTTGGTATAGAAATAATTTCAGGTTTATAAGATGCAAGGCAAAGTTCATCCCAATGCAATGAAATTGATAAAAATGAAAGGTTATAATATTTTATATTACAATACAAAGAGGTTTGGGACAAAGTTCTAAATGATTAGTAAAAAAGTTGAAGGCACAAGTTTGAAGCCCATGGTTTAAGAGAAAAAAAATAATATTATAATATTTAGGCCAAAAATAATTAATTAAAAGGAGGATTGGAAGTGCATTGGACAAAGGTCTCAAAAATAAATTAAATTTATGAAGGATGATAGGCAGAAATATTATTTAACACCAAGGTTAAATAATATGATAAATAATATTTAACACCAAGGTTAAATATTATGGTAAAAATTAAATTAAATTTAAATTTTCCAAAAGTGCCAAAGTTCAAAATTAATAAATGTGGCAAATAAAAGATGAGCCGATATCATAGTAAAACCATTGAATGCATATTAAAGGAGGACAAAAATCATGCTTTGAAGTCTAAGTTTTGATTATATATGATTTAATTGATTTCGTGGAGTGCAACGCCATTCGTTGAAGGGAAAGAGCAAGGGAATAGATAGTGCATGATTTTCTAGCAAGAGACGACAAATATAAGGGAAAGCACACGGTTTTATTTTCAACCAGGGTTGGTAGCCCAAGCAACAGGCAGGTCTTGTGTAAGGCATGGTAGAGGATAGGTCATGGTTTCGAATCCCCATGGCAGTAAGATTTTGTGAAATATTTTGGACAGAGAGGAAGGCATAAAGGTCAATTGGCACAAGTTTTGTTCCAACTGTGGGGTCAGCCCAATTGGCACTCTAGCTCACACTAGAGCATGGGCGCCGTGAGGTCTAGTGTTTGAATCCCAATGACGGCAACGGTAGATGTGGGTAAGGGCAAAATTTTTGCTTAATGAGGGAGGCATAAGGTTTTTATTTTTGTAATTAAAAGTTCTTATTGTATAGTTTAGGGAGACATAAGGACAATGCTTTGAATTTTAATGTTTTAAGGACATGATGATATGTTAGAATCAGGTTATGTTTTATAAAAGTTAAAATATATTTTTGAAATAAAATGCAATAAGTTTTTTGAAAATAAATTGATGTATGGCATAGGGTATTAAATTGTAATATTGCATTAGAAGTGGATGTTATAAGTAGGAGTGATAAGGTATTGTTATAGTTTGATTTGTGTGTGTAAATTTTGATGAAGTGAAATATTAAGAGGGCTTGGTTATGGTAAAAACTTTGTTTTGATATTAAATGTTTTTAAGAGCAAATTTTGAGGAAATATGTTATGGTTATTTTGAAAAGTGTTATGATAACTAACCCTTGAAAGTGGCATAAGAAAGACATCTTGAGACAAGTTTTTGATTGAGATAATTCATCAAAGAGGTATGGTTATATCACATTTCCTTTAAAGTGTTTGGTTGAAATATTTTATAATTATAAGGTGAAGATAAAAGGGTTGATGAGTGTCTATTGTTGGAAATATTTGATTTAGGGTTTGTAAAACAAATTGTCTTCCATTGTTGAAAGAGATTGAGACATTTGAACTAGAGATTGTGAACTACTTGTGTTAGGTTTGAAGACAAGATTGTGAATCATTGTGAAACCTTTTGAGCATTGGTTGAGAGATGAAAGTATTTGAGGTCAATCTTGAGAGGGAAACTTGTGCATTATTAAGGTTGATGTTTGAGAGAAAATTTGCAAGAAAGATAGATCAATTTTGTGAAGCAAGTTATACATTGTTTTGATTTGATTTGAAATGGATTTTGCAAGAGATAGAGATTGGATGTGAAGAACATATTGGGATTTTGATAGTGCATATCATTCTCTATATTTTCCAAAGGTTAAACGAATTCTAGGTAGAATATGTCTGAATTGCCTAGTTGAAAAATGTATTTCTGAAAAATATATAAGCATTTGTTTGTACGTAAGATTTGGAAATATTTGACCAGGTAGATTTGATCAAGTCTTTTGAGAAGGTTTGAAGGTAGTTTCGAGCAAGTCTTTTGAGAATCCTTGAAGCTATATTTGAGCAAGTCTTTTGAGAAGGACTGAAGGTATATTTGAGCAAGTCTTGTGAAGACTTGAAACATCATTAAGACATATTTGAGATAGAGTTGAGAACAAGTTTGGTTGTTGATTTGTTCAAGCTTTGTGTTAAGGCTTAGGGAATATTTGAGATAAAATTGAAAGTAGGTTTGGATGTTGATTTTATCAACCTTTGTGTTAAGGCTTAGGGTAGATTTGAGTAGATTTAGAGTAGATTTGTGCTAGACATGTGGTAGGATTTGGTGCAAATTTGAGATAGAATTAAGAGTAGATTTGAGATAGAGTTAAGAGAAAAAATTGGAGGTGACAAGAGCAGAGAGGATAGAGGTCTCTAGTGTATAGAGGTCCATTAACTAGTATAGTGGGAGAGAGGTCTCCTGTGGAGAGAGATCCACAATCCAGAGCAGTGGGGATATAAGTCTTCTAGAAGTTCACCAGCTAGACCAGAGGGGAAAGAGTTCTCCTATGGAGATATATCTACAAACCATAGCAAAGGGGAAATATTTCTCCTATGGAGAGAGATCCACAAACTAGAGAAAAGATAAATAATTCTCCTATGAAGAGAGATCCATGAACCAGAGCAAAGGGGATAGAGTTCTCCTGTGGAGAGAGATCCATAAAAAAATCAAAGGGGATAGAGTTCTCCTATGGAGAGAGATCCACAAACTAGAGCAAAGGGGATAGAGTTCTCCTGTGGAGAGAGATCCATGAACTATGTCAAAGGGGATAGAGTTCTTCTATGGATAGAGATCCACAAATAAGAGCATAAGGGATTGGTGTCTCCTTTAGACAGATGTTCATAAACATTGTAATAGGGAATTGATTCTCAAGAGATTTGTTGAGAAAATTTAGAAGAAATATTTTCTCCATGGATGTAACCCACATTAGGTGAACCACATTAAATTTGTGTCTCTCATGTGTGATGATGATTTGTTCATTGATTTTATTACTGCTACTAATATTTCCATTGATAATATTGGATAAAATTATTTGGGAAAGAAAAGTAAAATTTGATCTTATAATGTTCACCTCCCTCTCAGTATAAGCCTATGTTCTTCGTAAATGGTTGACAAATATGTTACTAAACTAGAATGAATCATAGAAGATATTCTTGTGATCGTTTCCTCATGGGAATATCTAGTTGACTTCTTGTTATTACAACCCTACAATTCTGTGAATGGTTATCCGATAATATTAGGAATGCATTGGCTTTCTAAAATAGATATTGTCATTGACTATAGGTTAGGGGATATGACAATTTCAAATGGGATCAATTCAAAAAATATTTCTTTATACCCTCTTATGAAACCTTCGATTAACGTTTTAGGTCACTTATGGTTCCCTAATTCTGATGAAGAACACGAAGAAACTATCTCGATACTAGCCATTGTAATAGTGAAAGAGCATATAGAAGAGTTAGATTCATATGAAAGAGATACTTTTGAAGATAAAACACTCTTGGTTAATACCATGTATGAAAGGCCCAAGGTGTAGACCAATTGGTTCATCCAAACCCCATAAGGGGCGGAGGTCCAAGGTTCAAATCTTGGGCCTCGTCGGACTGAACGCTTGTCCCTTTTCTAGTGCTTTTAGCAGCGTAAAAGGTTTGAAATGATTATGGCATGGTGGTTATAGGGGAAGACTGTGTGAAGATATGTGTGGCAGCTTCTAAGGTGAACAGCGTAGAATACTATGGCAGCCATAAAAAGCTGGAAAACTTGCTCAAATTCATGGCGGCTACCAATTCCACCATGTAAATTAAAAAAAAAAATACCATGTATGAATCAAGACTTGAATATGAACAATAATTTTTCATCATATGTTATGGAATGATGAAGGAAAAACATCTGAACAAATGTCACCTATTCCATTACAATAAATTCCCTTCAAATTACCACATGGATGGCATCATCATCTTCTATCATCCTTTCATTATCCCATATCAGATATGATTCCCTCAGGAATTATGATTGACAAGAAGACATGTATATTTCATTCTCTTCTACAACATCATTATCCTATTAACTCCTTAATTAAAAAATTTGAAGGAGTTAATTTCATTCATCCAAAAATTAAACAATTTGAGATAAAACCAGGGAAATATTTTAACACAACAACTGGTTGACCAATGAACAGGAAGCAAAATTGCTTACTGTATTAAACCGACATATCAATGCCTTTGCATGGGAATACAAAGATATGATAGGGATTCATCCTAATGTATGTACTCATAGAATTTATACATAATATTGAATCCTACTTTGTGAGACATCATCAAATATGAAATCAAACAATCTTAGAGGTAGGATTCATTTACCCAATTTCTGATAGTCAATGGGTTTCTCCATTGGTTATCATTCCAAAGAAAAATATAAAAATAAGAGTGTGTTGAGAGTGTGTGTGGATTACCAAGCATTAAATAAAGTTACAAATAAGGACCATTTTTCATTACCTTTTATTGATCAAGTGTTAGACACACTCGCAGGAAAGAAATATATTTGATTTCTCGATGGATTTAGTGGATATAATCAAATACAAGTTGCAATTGAAGATCAAGAGAAAACGACATTAACTTGTCCATGGAGAAATTTTGCTTATAGATTATTACCTTTTGGCATTTGTAACACCCCAACAACTTTTCAACGAGTTTTTCTAACCATTTATTTTAATTTAACTACTAAATGTGTAGAAATATACATGGATGACTTCATAGTTTGTGGGGAAACCTTTGACATAACCTTAGAATATATTGACAAGGTATTAACACATTATGAAACTTATCATTTGGCCCTAAATATTGATAAATACTTCATGATTATGGAAGAGGGAGTTTTCCTTGGCCATCATAACTCATTTGAAGGAATTAAGGTAGATCCTAATAAAGTAGAAATCATTAAGAACCTTCCTCCACCATAGACTCAAACTAATGTTAGGAGCTTTTTGGGACATATTGACTTTTATCGATGTTTCATTTAGAATTTTAGTACAATTACAAACCCTATTTTTTCATTGCTAACAAAAGATTCTGATTTTAATTGGATCAAAAATTGCCAAAATTCTTTTGATGCTCTAAAAGAAAAATTAATCACTCGTCCTATTGAGAGGTTCAAATTGGGAATTACCATTTCACATCCAAACTAATGCATCCAATACTACAATTGGAGTAGCATTAGATTAGGTGGAAAATGGATAGAATTATGCCATTTACTATATTAGCAAGAATCTCATATGAGCTAAAAAGAACTATACTACCACCAAAAAGCAATTTCTAGCGATAGTATATGCTATCAAAATATTTTATCACTATATCACTGAAAACCAAGTATTTCTCCATACAAATAATTTAGCTATTAAATACTTGATGAAAAACCTATGGTTAGTGCGAGTAAAATTTGTTGGTTATTACTATTACAGGAATTTGATATCACAATAGTGAATAAACCAGGAAAGGCTAACGTAATAGCAGATTTCTTATTTAGACTAAACAACACAGAAGAAGAAGAATTGGTAGAGAATACTTTTCTTTATGAAACATTGTTTGTCATATTAGTAACATCACCTTGATTTGTTGATACTACTAACTATTTAGCAATAGGAAAAATTCCCTCTCATTTTACCTCAAAATAAAAGAAACAACTAATGAAGCAAAGCTCATCCTTTAAGTGGATCAATGGTCTACTATTCATATGTGGACCTCACCACGTATTATGTTGATGGATTCAAAAATATGAATTGTACGATATCCTCTGTGCATGTCACAATGAACCTTCAGGAGGACATTATTTAGTTAAAATTATTGTTAGATTTTTTTTTAGAAATTAGCTATTATTGGCCATCTCTTCACAAGGATGTGAAAATGTACATACAACATTATGATGCATGTCAAAGAATGGGAAAATCCAAACCTACAAATTAAATGCCTCTACAACCTCAAGTCGTTTTAGAATCATTTGAAAAATGGAGGTTAGATTTTGTTGGACCCATTGACCCACCTTCTCAAGGAAAGGTACATATCTTGGTATGTATTGATTATGTAACCAAATGGGCTGAGGTGTGTGCTTTCAAACATGCTCATGAAGAGAAGGTCATTGAATTTCTATATTTCCAAGTTTTTCAAAGATTTGGAGCTCCATGATCTATTACCACGAATGATGAGTCCCAATTTGCATCAAAATTTATAGAAGCTCTTATTGAACTATATGAATTCAAACATAGAAAATCATCACCTTATCACCCTCAAGCGAATGGTTGGGTTGAAGTCACCAAAAGGGAATTTGAAATAATCTTAACCAAAATAGTAGCTTCACATAGAAAAAATTGGTTAAAAAAATAACTAGAAGTCATTTGGGTGTACAACACAACATGGAAATCCACCACAGGTTTCACAACTTACAAACTGATCTATGGTAAGAAATATCTTTTTCCCATTGAATTTGAGTTACTAACACTTCGCATGTCTTTGGAAATTGGTATTGAATTATCCTAGGTATAGATGGATAGAATTCTACAACTAAATGCATTGGATGAACTTTGATTTGAGGCACTTCACCAGATGAAAGTTATCCAATAACAATAGAAAATGTGGCATGACAATCACATTCAACAAATAAAATTTGAGCAAGGAGATTGAGCTTTAGTGCTTGATTCTCACTATGAATATTTTCGTGGTAAATTATGGACATTGCCTTGATGATTTGATGGTTTGAGGAGAAAGTTAGTGGTAAATGGACATTATCTTCAGGTAAACCGTAAACCATTGACTAAGGAAGAGTTTTTAGAATAGGTTGCACAGTAATATTTACATATGATGGAAGATAATATCTCTCCATTTTTAGATTCAGAATGATTTGCACAATTTGAAAAAAAAAAAACAGAAAAAAAATAAAGAAAAAAACAATAAAAAGAGGAAAAATCTTGATTGTGAAATTCCTTCATGGGCACAATCTAGGGGAAGGTTGTGAAATTCCTTCATGGGAACAATCAAGACAAATTGGAAAAAAAATGAACAATTCAATAGTGAAAACCTTTTTAGGTGCCATTGAATTAACGCTTACATGAAAACTGGTTTTTGACTTGTTTGCCTTCTTGCTTTATCCATCATTGTCCAAATAACACTTACTGCACATATATCATGTTTTTTATTTTTATATTTTATGTAGCTTGCTAAGAATTATCAGAAGTGACTCACAAGGTGTATAATAAATTTTTAGAGCAATAAGGTATGTGTTTCTTGCATTTTACTCATAGTTAGCATTAACATTTGATGTATGATAATTAGATATTTGGTAAAAACTACTTATAAATTTGGCATAAAAATGAAACATCTTGCTAAACATGTCAAGAAACACCCTATCCTACCCTTGGTCATATAAAAATTCAGTCTGGTAGCATGGAAATTCGTAATTTACAAAGCTTTAGAAGGTCAGAGCTCCAAAAGGTGTCTACAAAAAAATTTGAAAATGCACAAGGTACGTATTTGAAATATTAAAAAAATGGGGGATATTTCCAACATGATGTCCATGATGCCACCTTATACAACCAAAAGTTGACTTTATAGTATTTTTCCAAAGTTAGGTATGATATTACAAATGAACACATGGCAGCCATTAGAATGATATCGCTAGCATATTTTGAAGCATCCCATCATACCTCATTATTACGCACATTTTTTGAGCCATGTGACTATAGTGTTTCAAAGAAGATAGTAGCGTGGATCGAGGTGGATGGCATCCAAATTTTAAAAAGCAACATCTCCATCATGTAAATTGGACCGTTCAATCTAAATTTAACCACTATTGAATTTTGCATGAGGGAGGATGTTAATCAACATAAATAGGAAAATGTTTTAGACTGCCACCTTTACTTTGCGTTATAAGTTGAACTCTTGCAAGAAAATAAATTAGGACACACTATGTGGCTCGATGATGTATGAAATATTGCAACGTACTCTGTGCCATATTCCAAAGCTAATTGTTGTGTTTAATAATGATGAATGCATGGGCATTGTAATCATCAGACCAGAAAGAGGGTTAAGTATCATAAAAAATTTATAGGAGTGATAAGAAAAAATAAAAAACCATCTCGAAATAAAATTTTACAGAAAACCTCCTGAGATGCAGTAGAAGTACAAAATAGATTAAAGTTACAAAGGGTTGTAGCAGAGTAGCAGAGGATATCTCTAAACAACTACAAAACAAGAAATGGATCAAAAAATAAAGGCTAAGACTAAAACCACAGAAGAACTACAATGCTACCCTAAATTTGTGTAATTTTTTTAACAGGTTGGTTTGATGCTATTTCTGTAGAATTTTAATGGTTATTTCAAAGGATTGGCTTTCGAATTCACCCACACTCTGTAATAATATAGCTACAATAAACGGGATGCAGATTAAGGTAACTCCCTTGGTTTTAAGTCAAATTATTTAATTGCCACTTCAAGGAGTAGAAATAGCTAGAACATTTAAAGCAGCACTCCCTGAAGTAGTTAGGGTTTTTTCAGTGGAGGGAGATGCTCAGCCTAGGATGCAAATAAATAATATCTATAAAGGGGTTAAGATAATTATCTTACAAACACCATGGAATAAAGTAGCAGTATGGATCATCAGGTATTTAACTTGTGAAGGGCAGTTTGTTGTCTTGTCTAGTCACCATCTCAAAATTTTAACTCACCTCAAACGTGGCACACAATACCTAGAGATCAAAGTTAATATCCTCTTATATTTGCATCATGAACTGCATAACATGGCCAAGAGATATCAAGAGGGTCAGGGGTTTGTTAGACACCATGGCCTCATAAAATTTATTTGTAAGCATCACTTTAGAGGTAATATTCAAAATTTTAGTAGGTTATTTGAACCTTGGAATGAACATATTCTTGCTGAAGATGAGCCAAAACAAGGATATGGGTAGCTACTAGTAGGATAGAGACCTCTGGGACAAAAATTGATGACAAGGCTACTCTTGAACCTAAGCAAATCCCATAAGTGTCCTCTACTTAGCCATCTACCAAAGCTAGGGCACAAAGAAAAAGAAAATTTTACAGTAACCCTACAACAAAACCTAAAACTAAGAGGGTGATTATTCAAATAGAGGATACTAAAATATTTTATCTGGAAGAAATTGCATAGTAAGAGCCTTCTAGTTTTAGGAAAATTAGGGAACAAGTTGAAACACTCATTTTTTCATCTATAGAGGAGGATGAAGTTCATTGTACAAATAGGTTTGCAGAGGTAAAAATCTAAAGAAATAGAGTAGGCTGGTGGAACATAAGGAATTGGATCATAACCACTTAGGAGGTTCACCAAAAATAAGAAGAGGGCTATTATAGATGAACCTATTGAATAGGGGGATAAATAGGTTGAGATACAAAAAAATCACCTACACCCCCTCATCTTAGAATAAGACTAAGGAGGAAGTAACAGGAAGTTACTCTAGCTCAGGAAACAACATCCCCTACACCACCTAGGCCAAGAAGAAGAAGGTTAATCTTGTAGGAGGATGAAGATGATCTGGTTGAGGAAACACCTATTAACTGAGGAGACACCTGTAGATATTGAGGTACTTGTGGAGCAAACTTCCCCACTTGTAATGGGCATGCCCACATATTCTTCAAAATATGAAGAATATATAGAATATGAGCCAGAGGGTGCTATGAAAGCTGCTAGGGTGATAATCAAAACCCAATAGACTTGGATTAAAAAATAGAGGCAACCATAAAAAAAAGATGAATATATCTACAAATTGTTGCAAGAATTGAATGACTTGAAGGAGAAGGTGAAAAATTTGGAAAACCTGCATATAAAATCTAATTTAAGGAAAGAAGCAACTAAAATTTTCCTTGGTATGGTAGGGCAGATTCTAGATGGAGCAAAAGCAAACACTCCACAATTGCTTGATAGAATTTAGGAAGTCACCCCAAAGCAAGAACCTCACCTTTTTGCTTCTGCCATGGTTGTTGCTTCAATAGAATAACAAGCAGAAATATTTGTACCTATAAATAGGGATGACAAAGAGCCAATGGATGTTGGAAAGAGTTCCCACTAGGGAGAGGACACTTTGGAGCGTAAGCAACAATCGATTCTATAAGAGCAACTTACAGTAAATGCAGTTCTAGAACATTTCGAAGCAACTCTAAAATATTTTTAAGTGGTTCCAAAACATTTTGAAGTAGCTACAGAACATCCAAAATAATAGGATGAGTAAGGTACATCAACAAAATAAGTTCTTAGAGTATAAATTGATCCTATGAAGGTAAATACATCACTTGAAAAATAAGAGAAACAAGTTCTTATAGAAACTATTAGTACAGGTCAAACTATAAATGTTGGAGTTTAGGTTGAATTACCTACTGTTCTTGAACCCCCACCAATGGTAGTACCTCAACTGAATATGGTATCATTGGTAGCACATAATGAGGCTATAGTAGGTTGGATGGCTCGTTACCATGTGCTAGAAATATATTTTGCAATAATGAAGCCATTGGAAGAATAGAATAGGAAGCAGACTATAGAGATTACAAAGTTACAAGCCAAAGTAAGAGACTTGTGCTTGATTGTAGAAAATTTAGTGCAGTGCAGAAGACCTGCCAGATTATATAGTTTATTTCTCAAGGATAGATTTCTTAAGTGGCAGGTAATGACAATATATTCTGGTTTATCTTATGACTTATCTTCTGGATAAGAATTTCTTAATGTATACCTACAGAGTCATGAGGAGCAAAAGAACTTATTGTGTGAATTTTATTTGCACAAATTTATAATGGTAGAGGATGTGTAGTTTATACCTCATATATACATAGGTGATACACAACTTAAAGCTTTCACTTCCACACTATAAAATCAGATGTGTTGGGATCAAGAAAGAAAGCATAATAAGCTTGTGGAGTTAGGACCTGGTCTCTTGCTGAGACATATCTAGCCCAACCCTACAACACTAATCAGCCAACTTTTTTTCTTGATGAATAAGCCAAATATCAAATCTACTTATCATAGGTACCTCAATAAAAGTATGTCTTATTTTTAGTAGTTTTATAGAAACCATTTTGATAGCTCATTGGAAACATGCAAAACTAGGTAGGATGAACTACCTATGTATCTAAGAAATACTAGAGAACTCATATCACAAGCAAACATGCTATGGTCACACATAAGGGTAGTAGCATTGATAGATGTTATTTTATCAATGAAACATCAATGGACTGGCCTATGGTTTAGGCCACCTACTATCATTACACCTATGCCTTTCTACTTTGACTCTAACCCTGAACTTGAACATCAATTTTAGAAATGGTTGGAAAAAATAAAGCAAACTAGGGAATACCATTTTTGAGACCATAATTTTATGGGAACTTGGTACAAGGAATTAGACCTCAATGCTTCTATAGCACAAAAAAATGCATGAGGACATGCATCAGGTTAAGTTTAAGGGGAATGATGAGGCCAAACAATACCTCATTATTTCATCATTTTTTATGTGAAAAATTACCATATTTTGATAAGTAATATAGTGATATGCCAAATATTTTATTACAATGCATTACTTTGTTGATGTTAGCATGTTTAAATGTTAAAAAATATTATGCTACTATTTTAACTATTTTCTGCACTTTCTATCATCGTTTTGGTTTTAGCAATAAAATAGCATAATAAAAATAACTAGAAAATAAAGTTTTTATGACATATGATTCGCTGAGAAATTTTGAAGCATTTTCCCACCTCAAATAGCGTGCAAGGATGATGTGTTGTTAAAACATTCACATCATAGCTAAAACAGGACAACTAGGCACAACATATGTAGGAGCAGCTCCAAAATATCTTGATAGCAACTAAAAAATAATAGGAAAGTAAATATAAATACCAAAAGAGGAGCTAAAACCATTTGAGGAGCATCAAAATAATGAAGAAGAATCCACCAAGTATTGGAAGCACCCCCACATAATAAAATTAGAACTAACCAAATCTGATAAGTGTGTAGCCTGATATTCTGAAGCTACTTTAGAAAAATGGTAAAATCAATAGAAAATCATAATTCTAACCAAATATCTAAGGAATTAACAAGATAGCATATGGAAAAATATATCAAATGATGCTCCATCTATTCCTAGCTTATTCCTACCAAGATCGAGATGAAGACAATTGCACAACTAGCTGCAAAGTGGATTTTATCCTAATTCTAGATTGTCTATTGCAGTAGGATAACAAATCAAGCGTTAACAATAGGATAGTTTATTTTGTACTTATATAATGTAATATAGGGACATGGAAATATGTTTAAATAATTCCACTCACCTATTGGTTATGGAGTTAAAAAAAATATCAAAAATTAGATAATAGATTGACATGTAGAAGATAACAATTTGCAACAACTTTGTAATAGTAGAAACCATTCAATAAAGTGCAATATATTCTAGATGTTGTGTTGATTATTGAGTGAGTAATTAGAACTTTTATTTTGGTGTGATAAACCTTTTGTTGTACCAGGTATCAAGGGCCCACTCTCAGGGCTGGTGGAAGGAGTTGTTTATAGTTTTCTATAGGTTTTCTATTTTGTGCATTTTCTGTTAAAATGTTTTCAAATTCTTGCTAAATTGTTGTAATAAAAATTTACTTTGTCCTTAATATGTTTTTCCTCTATTTTCAAGTGTGATGTATGATTGTGGTTTTTTAGCTAGCTGACCTTTATTTACTTCTGCATTTAGCATTTCAATTTCTATAATTTTAGTTACAGTTAATTTATTTATAGTTTTTAGCAACATTTTTTAGCTTTAGCAATTTCTTCATAGTAGTTTAATTTTTAATAATTGTTAACTTAGTTGATTTCATTTCATAATTTACATTTCATGTTATTTCTGTTTAGCAAAATTAATCTAGTTAATTTATTTTTTAGCACATTTCAATTCTACAACTTAGATCAGTTTCAATTCTACAACTTAAATAGTTTCAATTTTATAATTTAGTGTTAGGTTGATCCTTGTGAGACCCTTATGAACCTATGTTCCCATAGAATAAGTATATGCTCTAATTTTTGAAGTTATAACTCCCAAACCTCCTCTATCGTATATAGCCTTGGACACCATCCTAGATTTGATAAAATTAAAATAAATGATGACATTAAAGATACTCATCATGCTTTATTCGAATAATTCACCTCCTATGGTTGCTTGGTCCACACCATATACACATATGGGTCATATTTTTTTCATTCGTACCTCCTCCAATATATGGCTTGGGATAATTCTTCACAAAATTCCCTCATTCTTGGTAATTTTGACACTGGATGACCAGTCTCTTTTTTTAATCATATTGTAGTTGACTTTGCCCTCCTTGTCAACTATGTTGGTATTCCTTTTGGCCTCAATAGTTATTCCTATAGCCCCCACTTGTTTATCCCTCTCCATACCTTATAATATTTATTTTTTTATTCTTTCATTGTCATGGTTTGATACCTTGCTCTCTTCAAGTTAATGGGATAATTAGTCACTAGATGTCTTGCTACATCACATATATTACAATATGTTTTTTTAGGATAGTTGATATTGGTGTGTCCCTTAGACTTATAATTTTAACATCATATATCTTTTGGGTCCTTCTTAATTTTACCTTTAACTTCCTTCATCATCTTATAGAACTCCTTCCTCATAGAGTGGATAGCACTTTGTACCTTGTCATTGGCGTCACTATTATGTCCTATGATTCCATCCGCTATTTGTTTTGCTTAGCTTTCAAAATTATTTACCTTTTCTAACACTTCTACACATATTGAATATGGTATAACCTTCATTTTATTCTTATATTTTATCAATAGTGCATCGATAAACCATCTCCTCACCAACCCATCAGTGGGTGGCATCCACATTTTATCATAAATTTGATTCAATATTCTATTATATGTTTTAACATATTTGTCTTTATTTTGTTTTGTGGTATATATTTTTGTGATAATCTCGCTACCAGCAAGTTTTACGCTTCTCATAGGTTGCTTTGAAGTTCTTCCTTGATTTCTCCTTCATCATCCATGCAACCTTGGATCTATCATTCACCTCTTTGTTTGCCATGCTTGCTAAGCCTAATGCTTTGTTCTCTATCGACCTAAACTTAACTAGGTAATGACACCAAATGTAACACAACGATGAGGATTCCCAAAGATGAGGGAATGACAGTTATTATACCAAGGAGTTGTAGTTCATGGGAGAATACTCTATTCAAGATGGTATCATGACTCAGATGATAAGTCTAGCTTTATTTAACAGGTAAATATTAGATGAAAACACAACTTAGATAATAGGCATCTATCAACACTCTACTTTGACAATATTACTCACTCGACACACTATCCTGACAACACTTCTCAGTCATTAACATCTTAGATGACAACTACAATATCAAACAATGATCCTCATGATAGCATGATGACATGTTGATAGTCTTTGATGGAAATATCATAGATGACACTCTTCTCTGCATTGATTACTTTGATGTCAACTTGAGTTTGATGATGATTTCTATAATTTCTACATTTATCAACCTACAATAAATACCAACACTTGCACAAGTACTTAACATTCTACCAAATCCATCACCACATCATTGTACACAATTGGAGAGCAAAATGAGTATATTCCATTATCAAAACTTCATGGCACATGGCAGAGAGTCCAATATTTGTGACTACACTCAAACCTCCCTCGTCAACCCAACATTCACGCTATTATAGTCTTTCATTGCATATGTCTA
Source organism: Wollemia nobilis (assembly GCA_028583015.1). Lineage (NCBI taxonomy): Eukaryota > Viridiplantae > Streptophyta > Pinopsida > Araucariales > Araucariaceae > Wollemia > Wollemia nobilis. Next base: position 4,812,860 of record JAQPPZ010000363.1, read on the forward strand.
CATGATCATTAAAATAAAGTCAAGGGGGCTATTTAAAGCAATGTCCAGGTGGTTGACATAACCAATTCTTGAGACATTATTACACAATTGCCCAAAGTTCCTATTTAATTACCTTAGCAAAACTTATAATTAATTGATTTATTAATTTTGCAATAACGATTACATTACATTTCATTTTATTGTATTTGATTGCATTTCATTTCATTACAATTTATCATTTGTTACTTGGATATTTTCACAAACACTTTTATTTTTGCTTTTTGGAATTGGTGCCTATAGTTCATAAGCCTAAACCTCATCTTGCACCAACTCTTTGCATGTAAGGCTTCTTAGCACATCATTGCCAATTTTATCATCATATCAATCATTTAGATATTCATCCTATATGCACTAGAAGAAAGACCCCATATGTCTTGAGGCTTATCAGGATATGCTAGAAGAGTAGAGCATCATTTGTTTGGGTCAAAAATTTTGGTCTAATGTTCATCTTGATCTAGACTTAATTTCCATGATCCTAGTCATTTAGACATTCATCTTGGATGCACTAGAAGAACAAACCTTAGATCTATTTGGCTTATTTCTCATAGGCCTCGACTTCATCTTGCACCAACATCTTGCCTAGAAGGCTTATCTACACATCAGCTCTAGTTTCTTAGGATTGAAAACCAATATGGGGACCATCACTTCTAAGAAAGGGTGTATGATTTGAATGTAATAGGCTACCATCATGCATACATTGAAAGAGGCATCCAAAACCATCCTTTCTTGTTAGAGCCAATGCCACCTTCTAGTTTTGGCATTGACATCAATATCAATACCATCTTCAACATTGGCACCATCATCAATGTCAAGGCCAACAACAATTGCTATATTCTACCTAAACTCTAAACTCTGGAGGGTCTTTTCAACACATCTCTCAACATTGGTGCTAGCACTATCTAAATGAGTGTCAACTTCTAGACTTAGTACTAGACCTAGTAGCCTTGGTACCCACCTGGAACCGTTGCTAGATATGTTGGCACCCACCCACACTTTGGTGCCATAGTTACCTTAGTGCTAAAACTTTTGGCATCCATCCAAAAAAAATAGAACTTTTTGGTGCCCATGTGAATATGACAAACAACCAATGTTAATGCCATGCCATCATCTAAATATAGTTGCAATGCCCAATGCCATTTTTCCACTTGTGAAATCAACACATGATTTTCTAAGGTGCAAGAAATAAATTCTTGGTTGTTTCTTGGTTCCACTAGAAATGCTAAATATCAATGTCTCACCTCCTAGCTTTGACGTATCCTTGTACATTTTGTAAATGTTTGATATCCTTCTCAAAATAAACCCAAGGAAGAGTACACTACACAAGACACTAGTCCAAAGTGAGGAATAAGCATAAGCATCTGAGAGACCAAGTAAAAGTGACACACTATCCCATATCTCCTTGAGATCATCAACTGCATTCTAATATGTCAGGCCACATCTCATCAACTAAGATCAATGGAGCAGCATGAGACCACATCTCACTAGCTAAAAAGGTTGCATCTAGAGCTGAGACCAACACCACTACATCTCTATACAAGTATCTTACGAATACAACATGCATCATCTTCACATCCCTTCACAGAGATGTGACCTACATCATCTCACATTCTAACATATAATTCTGAGCATCTATCTCTCTCTATCTTCATGTTCATATCTCCCCCTTCCATGGAGATTTAGTATAACATTCTCTTCTAATGTAAGAGTTATATTCAAATATCCCATTTTCATGGAGATCCACTATAATATTCCTTTGTAATACAATATTATTTTGCTTCATGGACATCTACTGTGTTCATTTTTTAAAGTATGTGACTGTCACATTTTTATCATGCTTAATGTATTCTATCACATTTATATTGTGCTTTATACATTTTTTTTTAGCACCTCAACTATGCTTATGCTCATGTTTATTTTTATGCATATATATTTTTTTATATTTGCATTGTGCTTACTATGTTAGCGTCTTAGTAGTAATTTTTGTTAGCACCATAAGTTCCTACGATGTTTCCAAGTCCTTTTTCATAGTGCACTTATATCTTAGTGAATCATTTGTGCCCTAGCTTCTACAAATATCTTATGTCTTATTAAATCATTTGTGCCTACTATAGCACTCATATGCACATATGGACCTTTGCTATTCTTCAACCTCCTTGGAAATATTAATCTCTTTCCTTTTAGCTTCAATGTTACATCTTAATTTTATTGTTGCAACACTTTGAACCTTGACTCCTTCATTGTCTGAAACTTAATAACACTGCCAAGTGTTATATCTCCCTCTTACATTCACTCTACCTTTAACTAATGACCCTGTTAGCATGCTCTTCAATCATCAGTGCTTCTCTATGAAATTTCTCTCCTCTTGGTTGGTTGAATGAATTCACTCTATGACCCAGGTGCTCTTCCATTGTATTAATATTACAACACTTTATCTCCTTGTGTGTTATTGAATGGCTTCTTGCACTACCAAGTGGTATAACTCTACTTACTCCCTCTTAATATCACCTCTTACACTTTGTTCTATTTCCAACGCATCTCTACAATGATGCTCTTGCTATTCAAACTTGGACTCCTTAAAAAAATTTATCTTCTTAAGTTGGGCACTTGAAATTCTTCAATCTTGTTGACCTTCTGAGTTGTATATGCCACATGGCACTCACATTTTTTTCAATGCGCTATATACGTCTCCTATATCCTCCTTATGCTTATATAATGTATTCATTTCCTGAGTGGATGATATTATGACATTCAAAGCGTTACTAAATAGAAATCTTAATGCCTTCCTCCAACCTTTGGTGCATATTTGATATTTGAAGCTCATCCTACGTCTTTAACACGTGCCACTTGCATGTAATGTATCCATCTGTATCGCTCCAAATTTTTTGTACCCTTACCTTCAGGCTATAGGATCCGTGCTCGGAAGGGGGATGTGAAAAGGATAGGAAAATACCTCGGACTAAGAGGACTTTGGAAGGTCCCGCCTCTCGGGGGAGGTGTATAATGGTGAATTTTCGATGGATGGTGGGTTCACCAGGAAACTTTTGAATGGCAGTTTCCACGCCTAGGTTGAGAGGGTGTTTGATGTGTTCATTTTTATGTTTGATCATTCAACTCCTAGGTTTGGCCGATATGAATCTAATCTATTCTATATGCCAACACAAATTTAAATGAATACAAAATATAGATTTTAATAGAAAACACAGAGAAAAATCTAGATGAGAAAAGTCATACCTGATTCTGGATGGCTGATGGAGGTTCTAATTTTTGAAGTAGTCCAGATTGCCTAGAATTTGACAGGATCGTCTCTAATCTGATAGGATCATCCCTGATCTACTGATCTGACAAGATCATATCTATTCTGACAAGATCGTCTCTAATCTGACGATATCGTCTCTAATTTGACAAGATCGTCTCTAATCCGACGATATCGTCGACGAATTCTTCGGAGACCTGCAATTCGAGAAATGGATACCAAGAACAAAAAATACAATTGCAAAAGCAAGGGAAAATGATGGAAATGAAAGTATGAATGCTAGAATAACAATTACAGATGATAAATTAAATGAAATGCATTATCTTAATGATTGACTTTAACCTTATCATGCATCTACACTATATGAGGTGAACTCTAGGATGCAAAAATAGTAATAAGTCTAACTAATGCAAAGCAAAAGCAAAGAGATAATGGAGAAAGAATGCAAACTCAGGGCACTGATTACCCCCAATTTTGGCTGTAGTCGAAATCGCCTGCAAAATACAAAATCATCTTGAATTGCGACGTGATCGTCCGAGATCGTGCAGGATCGTCTGTGACGATCTGAGCTTGCTCCGGCTAAAGAATGACAAGGTTCCTACAAGAAAACTTGGAAGGCACAAATGCAGATGGTAATCCAGGGTATTCTAATGCGTATAAAGGTCAAGTTACAGGGAAATTCAGCCAGGGGAAAGTCAAGGGGGGTCCTAAGGTTTAAATAGGCTTAGGAGGGAAGTTGGGAGGTTGGAGATCATCCTAATTTGGAAGATCTCCAACAGGGGAGGTCTCTAGTGGCACAGACACGCTTCTGCCCAACTTAGAGATGTCGTTGAAATAGAGGCTAATTATGAAAAATTAGTTTTGGGACAAGATCGTCTGGATGTCCTAGTCCAGATGAAATCATCCAATCTGAGGTGATATCGTTTGATCAACGACGATATCGTCAAACGGTCAAAATAAACTCTAAAAATGACATGAGAAACGAGGAAACGGGTTAAACAGCGGTTTTGGAGCGGTTTTGGGGTTGAATTTGAATTTGAATTATTACTAAGGTAATTTTAATTATTGCTAAGGTTTTACTGCGCCAATTTTAGGGTGCTACATTTTGCCCCCTCTTTAGCGAATTTTTTGAAGAAAATGCGTTAAAGATGAGTTCTTCTCGATCTATGAGAAAGCAAAAATTATTCCCATTTTTAGGCGATGATTCTAGGTCGAATCGTACGATAGCTTACTATGGTGCCCCCTCCGTGTTTTTACCCAAATCGACGTTTGAGGTAAAAATGCGAAAAAGCAAAATTTTAAAAAAGTTGTTAAGTGTTTTTGAATAAAATTAAGAAAAATAGGGAAAAACCCTAATTCATTGTTACTATTCATTTTTACTATTTTCTAGAGCTCTGCAGACAAGATGGTCGAAACAGTGCACAGATCGACAGAGGTCCGACGCGGGCTACGGGTAAGGGTCTAAACTAAATTTAGAGTGCTTTAATTTAGAATTTCATGCTTTTTAGATTATATTTGATTGATTTTTTAGCATCACGACTGATTTTGGGCCATCAACGTCATCGGGATGAAATCGTCTCGATTTTGCCGAAATCGTCTCGATATCGCCGATTTTGTCCAAGGGCAAAATCGACGATATGGGGACGATTTCGTCCAATAAGGGACGATTTCCTCATGCAAAATCAGAGATGAATTTGCTCAAATTTGGGACGATATCACCCAATGGTGGACAATATCATCATTTGTGAAAGTGAACTTATTTTACTTGCATTTTGATTAATGATTTAATGATTTTTATTGTTGATTTTTTATTGTTTATGTTGTTTATGTTGCAGAGAGGATTACTAAAGAGCTGAGAATGGAAATATGATAGACTAAGGGATGACTTGGCCACTCTATCTTAGGCAGAGTGAGATCAACTGGCTCAGGTAGGCTTGCAGCACGTGGCAGATATGCCACAAGTGTCTACAGACATGGGGCTATTGACAGCCCTAGCAGAGAGGTGGTATCCGGGTTCTTCTTGTTTTTGGTTACCGACAGGGGAGATGACTCCCACACTGGAGGATGTATGGAGGATCTTGAGGATCCCCATACAAGGATGGATGATCACTCCTATGGCCAATCAGGGCCATGCTATGATGAGACTATGCGGAGATCCAAGCTTCGCCCTAGAGAAGGGCGGAGTGAACATCGAGTCTCTACGCCAGATGCCTGGGGCATCTAGGCTGACATAGGTTTTGGTTGGGGTGGTAGGTGGTCTGTTGCTATGCCATCAGAGTGGATGCAAGCTTCCATGGCTATTGATAGATGTGGTCTACGACATGAGAGACCACGAATACAGGTTTTCTTGGGGGAGCTTTGTACTATGCCGATTGTATAGGATCATGTATGGGGTCGTATACAAGGGCGGTCGATGTCTGGTCATGACATCACTACTATAGGTTTGGTGCTAGGAGCACATCGTGGTGCGAAGGCCGATAGGGCTCCCACTGATAGGGATTGATGGGGAGAGGCCCCGAGTTTTCTACTGGTGGCTCCGAAGAGGGTCACAGCGACGAGTAGATCTGCTAGTGTCCCGGAGACTACTTGACGACCTTGTCTCCGACCAGATCACCTAGAGGCCTTGGAGAGATCATCCAGGGTGGGCCGAGGATGGATAGGAGCTAGCTCGCATCAGGCGAGTCTGCTGGCTGAGGATGGAGAGGGGAGAGGTGGAGCTCCACTAGTACGACCGAGTTTTGAGGCAGTTCGGTCTACAGTAGGGGATCCCATCTCTCAGAGACTACAAGTTTTCTTGGACCGTCCAAGATAACACTATAGTTAGCGAGGCTCTAGATATGCAATGATTCTAGAGTCAGGACACGGATGATGCCCCCATCCAGCCAGTGGATGGGGACGACGTAGGGGTAGCCGACGGCTATGATGCCTGGTACGTAGGCATCCGCCCTCCTCGGATGACGAGGGCTCAAGGTTCGATTCACGCAGTTGTGCATCGGATAGGGAGGCAATGCGAGGCGACCATTGAGGCGGCGCAGGGTCATGGCGGGAGAGAGCAGAGGAGGCCACAGGCTCAGCAAAGGCCACGATAGTGGGAGAGGAGGGAGGAGAGACCCCCTTCTCCATAGAGAGAGAGACCACCATCGCCCGATAAGGGCAAGGGTGTCGAGGTAGGAGAGAGTAGTGAGATGGCTACTCTTTGGGCAAAGACTATCCATCTCCAGGCATAGGTGTAGACTTTATAGGATGAGGCTACACGTCATCGAGCAGAGGCTACACAGCTCAGAGATGAGGTTGCATGCCTTAGAGCACGAAGCGAAGGAGCGAGCACTCAGGAGCTGGCGTGATCGATTGCTTAGACCATGTTCTACCAGGGTATCTACTTCCAGCTAGTGCCAGAGGGCCAGAGGGTATAGCTACCAGTCGGCATTACGGATCCGATCAGGGTTGGGTCATCGAGGACTTCATCTCGATCGACAACTAGGACTCACAGTACCACACATACTATGATGGGGCCACCTCGTCCACCTCAGGGCGGGGGAGGAGATGAGGCTAAGAGCTCGAGGGGTTCTCGAGGCTAGGCTACTACACTACACAGACTGGGTATATGATTGAGAGGATTGAGTATGCCAAGATGTAGATTGTGGCATACCAATCTAGTTTTGATATGATGTACATACATTGTTGAGATAAAAAATATATATATATATATATATATGATATTTTTGATCATATGACTTGTCTTATGTATGGTGCTTTAATGTTTTTGATGTGATTGATTTGATGATTCATGTAATTATGTTGTTTGAAAATATTATAGTTTGAATGTCATGCTTTAAAATTTAAATGAAATAATCTGATGTAAACAAATTGGTTGTTGAGATGATAATTTGATAAAAATAAAAGGGACTGTTAACAATAATTTCAAAGGACATTGTCGCTATTATAGACCATTTCATGGAGTCGCTGCTCACTCGGTCGTCAAGCTAATCCCGGTATAGAAATATTGTTAAAAGTAAAAAGAGTGCTTAAGAGACTATCTTAAGACTTTGTTGTGATGATAGAAATGATGATGGTTTGATGGTAATTTGTTTTTAGATTTTCATAAAAATGATATGCATGAAATATTTTTAAATGATTTTTGCTAGGCATAAATTCCTAAGTGTGATAAAATTTTGAATAATTCCTTAGAAATTATACCATGGTTGCAAAATTGAATTTGAACATAATGACATGAAAAATAGAATAAGTTGCATTGTTTGAAAGCATAATTGTGGAACATAATGATTTAAGTCATATGTTGGAATAAATGGGAAATAAAATTAGTTTGATGGTTTGCGCTAGGCATAGAATATTTAGGTATAGACTTATACCATCATCGCAAAATCCAAAAGAAGAAAATAAATAGTTTTATTGCATGGTTGATTTTTAATTTTTGAAAATAAACAAAAAATATGAAGATGAGGACTTGTGCTAGGCATAAAATTCCAATTTTGGTTTTGGAACTATACCATCGTCACGAAAGTCAAAAATTATATGTAACTTTATTGCATGTTTTTGAAAATGATTTTGATTTGTTGGTAATGCATGTAGTTGTCTTTATACTAAACAACTGTTCTCAGAGAAGAAAATGAAATTATTCCAGACAATTTGCAAAATATTTCAAAGTATCTTAAAGACAAAAGTTAGATTTATAAGGAATCCCATGTGCATATGTGAGTTCATTTCCAATCTTGATTTATCATAATGATACACAAAATCTCTCAAATACAAAGGGCGAGTCATCACGGGAGGAAAAAAAAAAACCAAAAAACCCCGAAAAAAAACCCCCCCCGGCCGGGGGGGGGCCGGCCCCGGGCCGGGGGGGGGGGGGGGGGGGGGGGGGCGGGGGAGGTGTGAAAGGATATGTTTGGCTTAAGTAAATAACAAGATCAATTCTCTATGCTCAAAACTTTATTTAATTGAATTTTGTGGACTTTGATATAAGAGAGATTAGTAATCATACCAAATAAATCAAGATATTTATTCATGTGAGTGTGAAAGTGCGGGATTCCAAATAAATGCTAATTTATCCAAAATAATTTGAAAATATAACTGCAATGCGTCGCAATGCGTCACAATGTGAGAAGTACAAAAATAAAAGATGTTTTTGATGATTTTGAATGTTTTTTAGATTTTTAAGTTTATAAATTGAAAGAAATACAAGATAGTGATTTTTTTGAAATATTTTAAACAAATATATACAATGATGAAATGACAAATTTTTTTATGCATAGTAACATTTAAGATGTAAAATGTTCATGGGTTCTTTAAGTTCTTTACCATCTAAGGTAGATAATTTGTATGCTCCTGATTCAAATTTAGCAGTGATAATATATGGTCCAAGCCAGTTGGGCTCAAATTTACCTTTAAGGTCTTTAGTTGCATTAGTATTTTTTTTATTTTCTTTTAAAACAAGGTCGTCGACCACAAAGGATCGATGACGAACTTTCTTAGCATATGATCTTTTAAGCTTGTTTTGGTAGGCACGAAGATGCTCCAAAGCATTGATGCACTTTTCATCTAGGAGCTCCAATGATTGAGTCTGCCGGCTCGATATTCATCTCCTACTTCGGTATCTTGAAGTAGTAGAGCCAAAGAAGGAACTTCTAATTCAAAGGGAAAAATGGCTTCAACACCATAAACCAAAACAAAAGGTGAAGTTCCAGTGGGGGTTCGAACACTAGTTCGATAAGCCCACAAAGCTGGATATAATTGAATGTGCTAGATCACGGCGGATTTATTGACCAATCTTTTGAGAATTTTGATTAAGGTTTTGTTTGAAGCTATTGCTTGGCCATTACCCTGAGGATAATAGGGAGTGGACCAGCGATGTTGAATCTTATATTTTTGGCATAATTTTTTAACATCTTTATTTTTGAAACAAGTTCCATTGTTCGAGATGAGATTTGCAGGAATTCCAAACCTACAAATGATTTGATTAAAAATAAATTTAGAGACTTGTGTCCCAGTGCAGGAAGCTAAAGGCATAGCTTCAACCCACTTCGTGAAATACTCGATGGAAGTTATGATGAATTTGTGTCCATCAGATGACACAGGATTAATTTTGCCAATAATGTCTAAGCCCCATTTTGAAAAGGGCCAAGGAGATGAAATAGCCTGCAGTTCTTGTGCAGGGGCATGGACAAGGTCAGCATGTTTCCGGCACTTATCGCAATGGTGCACATAATCATGTGCATCATTCTCCATGGTAGGCCAAAAGTATCCTATCCTAAGGAGCTTTTTAGCAATGACACTACCACTGAAGTGTCCTCCACAAGATCCATCGTGGGCTTCACTCAAAGCTGATCTGGATTCTTCTAAATTCAAACATCTCAATAGGATACCTTCAAAAGATCTCCTATATAAAGTATTGCCAATTATTACAAATCGACTTGCTCATCTACGTAATAACCGACACTGGTTTCTATTAGAATTGGCAGGGAAAGTCCCATTGTGAAGAAAATCAAATATATTCGTATACCAAGGTTCAGGAGTAGTTTCATTGATTAGAAACACATCCAAAGGTTCTAAGCATGACTTATTTGAAGTGGGTTCCTGGAGTCGACGAATAATGATGGTGGCATATTCGTCATCTAACTCCAAGGGCAGAAGAGATGCAGCTGCGGCCATAGCGTCAGCCGCACGGTTGCTAGTTTGAGGAATAGCTTCCAAGGTAACTTGATCAAATAGAGACATTAATTGTAAAACATATGCTTTATATGGACACAATTTATCATCTTTGGTCTGATAAACTTCATTAATTTGGTTTATAATAAGTTGAGAATCACCAAAAACTAATATATTTTTAATTTTTAGCGCCAAGGCAGCTCGTAATCCAAGGATTAGAGCTTCATACTCAGTAGTATTATTAGTGCAAGCAAATGTTAATTTAAAGGACAAAGGTATAATGTGCTTTTGTGGAGATATTAAAATAATACCTACACCAGCCCCACTCATGCATCGAGCTCCATCAAAGTATAAGGACCATTGTTCAACATGGTCTGCCTCTAATTGAAGGCATTCATCAGGAAACTCAATGATGAGGGGATGGGTAGACTCTAATGGTGCAACAACTAATTGATCTACTATGATTTGACCCTTAACAGACTTCTGTCCTATAAACATGAGTTCAAACTCGCTTAGAGCAAGAACCCACTTGGTTGTGCGATCCGATAAATAAGGTCGACTCATGAGATACCGCAAAGGATCATATTTAGTAATGACATACGTTTTCTGACTAAGCATATAATGGCATAATTTTTGCGTAGAAAATACGACTGCTAGACATAGTTTTTCTAATGTTGTGTAGCGGGTTTCATAACTAATTAAAGTTCGGCTAATATAATAATTAGCACGTTCTCTTTTCTCATCATCAAGTTGAGCTAACATAGCTCCTAAAGCAAAATCTAAAGCTAAAATATACAGGATAAATGGGCGGTCAGGTCTAGGCGGTGAAAGCACAGGTGGGTTAAGGAGGTATTGTTTAAGAAGTTCAAAAGCTTCCTTACATTCATCGTCCCAATTAAAAGGGATATCCTTCTTAAGGAGCTTAAGAAAGGGACCGGTTTTGTCCACCAACTTATCGATGAAGCAACGGATGGCTTGAAGTTTACCTTGTAAACTTCGTAACTCAGATATATTGGTAGGTGCGGGCATATCAGTGATAGCCGCAATCTTGAGAGGGTCAATTTTGATACCACGTAAAGAAACTAAAACCCCTAATAGTTTACCGGACTTAACTCCAAATATGCATTTAGCAAGATTTAATCAAATAAGATATTCTCTTAACCGATTAAAAACTTTTCTCAAATCATCTAAATGATCATCTTCATTAATAGAGTGAGCTATAATATCATCTACATAATCATGTAGGATATCATGCATCATGTCATGAAAAATATAAGTCATAGCTCGTTGATAGGTTGTGCCTGCATTCTTTAAACCAAATGGCATCACTTTCCAACAAAAGGTACCCCAGGGGGTAATAAAGGTTGTTTTAGCCTGATCTTCAAGAGCTATCCTGATCTGATTATAGTCGGAGAATCCATCCATTAGGGACATCATCCCACTCCCAGCAGTAAAATCAATGATTTGATCCATGTTTGGAAGAGGAAAATCATCTTTAGGGCATGCAACGTTAATATCTCTAAAATTTGTGCAAACCCTAACTTTGGTAGCTTCTTTCTTGGTGACTGGAACTACATTCGAGATCCATTTAGCATAATCAATAGCTTGTATAAAAACAACATTCAGGAGTTTTTCTAACTCCCCTTTGACTAGCAAAGCCACTTTAGGATGCATTTTTCTAAGTTTCTGTTTAACAGGTTTAGCATCCGGATGGACTACTAGGTGATGCATGACTACAAAAGGGTCTAAACCTGGCATATCTTCATATGTCCAAGCGAAGACATCTTCATATTCTTTAAGGAATGCAAATGTATTGCTCATGTATTGATTATGTGAGGATTATCCTCAGTTCCCATGTTAACTTTAATGACGTTTTCTACTTCCATGTGTAGATCTCTTTCAAAATTAGGTGGGGCGGGTGAGACGCCCAATTCTTGTAATTCTTTTAAGGTTAACTTAGATAAGTCATTTTGAGGAGTAGTGGCCTCAAGCTGAGCTATAGTTGGTATAGAACCATCAAAATAAAACCCATTGTGTAACATCTCTTCAATGGAGACATCATGGAAAATATCACCTTCCAACTCATCATCGGATCCAACAATCATTTTAGGATAAGCTATGGATAGCATATTGCATGTAAATGGCTGATTTTGTAGAGGCAAATCATCACGCCTATCCAAATAATCTTGATAACATATGAGTTGATCATCATGTTCAAAAGGGAAGGGTTGACCCTTACTAGGAAATAGGCCCACACCACATCGGGCGGGCCATGGTTCTACCTCGAAAGGTTCTTTCATACCATTTTGGAAAGGTCCCAAGCCTTTCCCTTTATATCCCATTTTAAGCATTATAGGTTTAGCTTTAATATACTCATTAGTAAAATAACATCGAGCATATCCCTCATGATGAGTTTTGATGTTCCTGGGTATTCTTCCCTAGTCATATCCCTTATAAATGAAGGCACAACTCCCGACTTGGTAAGTACTTCCCATAGGTTGTGGGAGGCCCAAAGTACGAGGAGATGGCAGCAAATTACTTAAGATAATGGAATTTTGCATAGAAGCATTTGTTTTTTCTGATATAAGAATTTTAGATAAATCAGGTAAGAGTTCATCAGAAAGAGCATAAGATGTAGAAGGATCATTCCCTATATCTTTAGATGTGGAAGGTATGATAGATGTAGATAATGTAGAGGTGTTAATAGATGGGTCTATAGGTTTTGAAATTATAGGGATAGAACATGAAGGATTGGTTGTAGATTTAAGATCTTTTTGAGGTTCTAGAGTGGTTTGTTTAGAAGATTGTTGAGTTAAATGTATAGGTGTAGTTTATGGGGTAGATGATGTTATGTGTGTGTGTTTCACACGTTTAGATGAAAAATAAGAATTAGGATGTGTGGATGACAAAGCGGGGCAAAATTGCACTCCAACAGGTTCTACCAAAGCACACATATCAAAGGGTCTAGGATCACCATGGATAGTGACCAACTGATTTTTAAATTCAAATTTAACACATTGGTGTAAAGTTGATGGGACAGCCCGCATTGCATTGATCCAAGGACGACCCAAGAGTATATTGTATGATGCGGGGCAATGTACAATAAACATGGTCGTATCTAGGGTTCTAGGACCAACTTGCAATGGGATGGTAATAACTCCACACGTTTCTTGTGTTTCGTCATTGAAAGCTTTTATGATCATGTCAGTTTTCTTCATTTCATCACTTCTAAACCCAAATCTTTGGTAGAAGTCAAAAGTGCAAATATTTAGAGATGAACCATTATCAATCAAGACCCTTTTAATGGCTACATCTCCTATTAGAGTAGTAATATATAAGGGGTTATCCTTATGTAAACTATGTTGTGGTATGTCTTTATCTCGAAAGTCGATACAATCAACTTCTCTAGTGATGATAGTATTGGCCATGGCTTCAGGTTGAATGTTTTGTGGTACCATCATTTGGCTTAATGTAAGCATCAATTCATCCCTATGGGTAGGAGAAGATCTTAATAAGTCCAAAAGGGAAATTTTGGCTGTAGTATTGGATAATTGCTCATTAATATTGTAAGGGGGTTTAGGTTGAATATTAGGAGCATGATTCCCTTTATTGGGATTTCTCAAAACAAATGGAGTTGATCCATCGTTCTGATTTGGTTCTTGTTGAGAATTTTGAGCTTGTTGTCTAGTAACGACTTCGATGGTACCTACAATGTTATATTGAAGATGTTGAATTGGTCTCGGTTGAGCATTTATGGCTTGTTCATTAGGAAGGAATTGATTAGAAGAGGGTCGAGTAGTAACTCTTCTAGGAAATGGTTCTTCCGGAACCATAGCATCTGTGATGGGTTGAATAGGATCTGATTCATTTTTAGAACTATTCGATTGATTTGAGGTGATGTCTACTTCACTTTCAGTATCCGATTCTACATCACTAGGATCGGGAGTTTGAATATTATGTAGGGGCCTGGTCGTGACCATGGATAAAGTTGTGCCAAATATTTGAGGATCCTAAATAGATAATTGTCCGCTAATAGTCCCTACATATCGGGTAGGAGGGGGAACATTATGATGTTCAATTTGATTGGCCACTTCTTTACCATGTTTTGGTAAAGGATGTTGAAATATATCTAATGATTGATTAGCATTTTGATTCTGATTTTGGGGAATGGTCTTTTGAGCATTATTAGGAGCATTTTGTTTAGGCTGGAAAGCTTGCACCTCCATCTCATTATTATCAATCAGATCTTGTATTTTATGTTTTAACCTTTTACAAGAGTTGGTAGAGTGTCCAGGCCCTCTATGGAAATCACAGTGTAAGTCGGCTCTGTATCCGGGTATGGTTGGATCAGGTTCCCGGATAGCTGGTAATTGAATCAAACCTCTTTCGAGTAATTGGGGTAAAATAGTTGACAATGGTTGATTCAATCTAGTAAACTCTCGAGGAGGTTTATCAGGAGGTTTCAATATAAATTTTTTTGTTGTCTTGGTTGTATTGATATTAGCAATGTTTCTACTATCAGTGACTTCGTCACCTACAACTTGTTTATTTTTGTATTGATTTCTGGATGTTTTCTCATCATCTTTCTTTTTGAGCTGACCTCTCCTAATGAGAGCATCTTCCACCCTTCGAGCTAAGTCTATAGCTTGATCGAAGGTGGTCAAGGTAGCAGTTGATAACTCATAGGATATTTGTTCTTGCAAATTATTAATAAAAATATCCAACATTTCCATATAAGGTAGCACAAAGTGTAGTTTTCCTGTCAACTGCCTCCATCTAGCTAAGAAATCAGCAAAACATTCATCTTTGTCTTGTTTTAAGTTGTACAAATCTTTAATGGTTACATGCCTCTCGATATAGGCACTAAATTGATGCAAAATTCAGCAGTCTCTTCAAAATTTCTCAAAGAATGAGTGGGCAATTGATAGTACCACTCTAATGCCATTCCTCCTAAACTTTTTGGGAACATTTTTAGTAATAGCAAGTCATCATGTGATATATCATGACATGCTATCCTAAACATGCGAAGATGCTCTATGGGATCTTCGGTTCCTTTATATATAGGCGAGAATGGGCATGGGAAAATGTTTAGGGTGTGGTTGTGCTACAACCATAGGATCTAGAGGTTGACTACACATCTCTCGATAATTGTACGAGGGACGGTAGGGATCTATCTGGTCCATGCGGGAAGCTAACTGTTTCACCATGGCTTCCAGATTATTGGTTTGCCCACCATATTGGTTTGGTAGGGCATTAATATGAGATTTGTGAGCATATGATGGAGGGACATGAATATTAGATGCTATATTGCTATTGTGTAAATTGTTGGTAGGAAGGGTGTTATGAAGAAGTTTTGAAGTTGTATTATGTTGTATCCCAGATTGTTGAAAATTGGTGTTTGGCTTCATTTTAGGTTTTTGTTGATTTGAAGCATATTGATTAATAGTTTGGCGAAATAAAGCAGTGAATGAAGGTTTCTTTTGTGTGGGAATTATTTTAGGCTCAATAACAAGTTCCTTAAGGGGTTGGGTATCCTGTTGTTTTTGCATGTTCTGAATCATAGTGACCATATATCTATTGGACGGTCCAGCTTTATCACTTTCTTGATCAATGAAAGACAAGGGATTAGTGTGTATGTCAAACATATGTTCCATGGCTGCTTGAGTGTCACTAATTTGTCCCCTATCAATACGAACTGCCATATTAAGAGCACCAATATTATTATTGAAGAATTTCTAGAAATGATCTAAGTTATCAAAAGCAATAGTTCCATCTGAAGCCATTCTAGGGGATGAGGATCCTTCCTCTCTAACATTTTCTTGTTGTTCATTTTCTTCAACCAGGTCATCTTCTGGTTGTTCTAGAGTTTCTTCTTCTAGAATTGAATCCTCAGGAAGGGTATTTAATTTTTTATTTTTCTTACCTAACCAATCTTCTTCTTCTTCTTCTTCAGTTTGTTTACCATTCCTAAGTTTAGTCATTATGCTTAAACTTAGATTTTAGCAAATATATATATATATTTTTTTTTTTTTGTGTGTGTGTATATATATATATATATATGTAGCAAGCTTAAGAGGTATATATTTTAATTATATACCTACTATAATATTTAAAAATGTTTTGGGTTTTTGTTATGTTTTTTGGTTTTTCTTATTTTTTATAACAATATTATAAAGATAACAAACAACACTCAAAACGCAAGAAATAATAATAATGAAAGCAATGATCTAGTTTTCTATAAACAATTTATAAATATCATTAATGGGCTCAAGTTCTTTAGGAGTCATGAAATGTTCTTCTTCAAATTGAAAATTTTCTTTCAAAAATTTAATGAAATGTGCTATAGCAATACCATGTATTTCGGATTCTGGTTGATAATAATAATTCTCACGACAATATTCACGATATAACATAGCTCTAGGAATTCTATTCCATCTTTTTCTAATCATAAGAATCAGCCTCTTGGTCTTCTACATGAACTAGAAATTGGCGTACCATGGCTGCGTTCTTGAGGTATTCCTCGAAGGTGAACAATTCTGAAGACACAAGAGCTCTCCTATAAGCTAACCACCTATGGCAGGCTCTCTGAAGTTCATGATAAAAAATGAGTTGATGAGGATCCAAGATTCTATCTAGGACAAGCCTCTTGATTTGTTTAAGTTCTGTTGATCTAGATGAAATGACACCTAGCCTTCTATCAAGTTCATCCCACAAAAGTTGGTTTCTGTATGTTTGAGATGTTCTAAACAAAGAATCAACCTCTATGGCTATTAATTGGTTTTCAACATTTATAATAACTGCTAGTCTTTTCTTAGGAGCTACCATCTAGACATGATATGCAACTTAGTAGTTTTCTAATGATTTTAAATGCATCTATGTTTTTGTTTTTTTTTTTTTCATTTTCAAAAGGTTTTAGTTTCACGTCGGGTTCACCAAAATGTATCGCTCCAAATTTTTTGCACCCTTACCTTTAGGCTATAGGATCCGTGCCCGGAAGGGGGATGTGAAAAGGATGGGACAATACCTCGGACTGAGAGGCCTTTGGAAGGTCCCGCCTCTTGGGGGAGGTGTATAAGGGTGAATTTTTGACGGATGGTGGGGTTCACCAGGAAACTTTTGAGTGGCAGTTTCCACGCCTAGGTTGGGAGTGTGTTTTATGTGTTCATTTTTATGTTTGATCATTCAACTCCTAGGTTTGGCCGATATGAATCTAATCTATTCTATATGAAATGCAGATTTAAATGAATACATAAAATAGATTTGAACAAAAAACACAGAGAATAAGCTAGATGAGAAAAGTCATACCTGATTTCGGATGTCTGATGGAGGTTCTAATTTTTGAAGAAGTCCAGATCGCTTGGAATTTGATAGGATCGTCTCTAATCTGATAGGATCGTCCGATTAGTGATCCGAAGTCCGGCGTCCTATGATAAGATCATCTCTAATCTGATGATATCATCAGACAAATTCTTTAGAGACCTGCAATTAGAGAAATAGATACAAAATACAAAAAATGCAATTGCAAAAGCAAGGGAAAATGATGGAAATGAAAGTATGAATGCTAGAATAACAATTACAGATGATAAATTAAATGAAATGCATTATCTTAATGACTAACTTTAACCTTATCATGCATTTATGCTATATGAGGTGAACTCCAAGATGCAAAAAATAGTAATAAGTCTAACTAAATGCAAAGCAAAATAGTAGATAGTGGAGAAAGAATGCAAACTCAGGGCACTAATTGCCCCTAATGTTGGCTGCAGTAGAAATCGCCTGCAAAATACAAAATCGTCTTGAATTGCGACGTGATAGTCCGAGATCGTATAGGATCGTCTGTGACAATATGAGCTTGCTCCAGCTGAAAAACAATGAGGTTCCTACAAGAAAACTTGGAAAGGCACAAATGCAAATGATAATTCAGGGTATTCTAACGCACACAAATATCAAATTACAGGGGAATTCAGCCAGGGGAAAGTCAAGGGGGGTCCTAAGGTTTAAATAGGCTTAGGAGGGAAGTTGGGAGGTTGGAGATCATCCTAATTTGGAAGATCTCCAACAGGGGAGGTCTCTAGCGATGCAGACACGCTTCTACCCAACTTAGAGACACCGTTGAAACAAAGGCTAATTATGAAAAATCAGTTTTGGGACAAGATCATCTGGATGTCCTAGTCCAAAAGAAATCGTCCAATATGAGGTGATATCGTCTGATCGGTGATGATATCGTCAAACGGTCAAAACAAACTCTAAAAATGGTGCAAAAAACGAGGAAACAGGTTAAATGGTAGTTTTGGAGCGATTTTGGGGTTGAATTTGAATTTGAATTATTACTAAGGTAATTTTAATTATTGCTAAGGTTTTACTACACCAATTTTAGGGTGCTACACCATCAAACTTCAAAACTTGTACCTTACCTTATTCTTCTATCCATCTATTTTCTTTACGTATTCTCTTACACTCTTACACAAGAACATATTCACTTGATATTCCTAAGAAAAAAATTTCTAGCTTGCTCAATGCTTTTAATGACAGCTCTTCCTTGGATGGTGGTGGTGCTTTCTCCAAATGGTGGTGACTTCTCTAAGCAACAAGGGTTCTATCTCTTCTCCAAATGATTACACTTCAGTAGTGGCACTTCCTACGTATGGTGGCAGCCCTTCTTTGAATAGTGATGGTGCTTCTTAGTGTCTTTAGACACTGAAAAACCTATGTTATTTTTAATTCTTGCTTGGTATCTAATTTTGTCAAACCAAAACTTTTACTTCATTTCACTTTAATAAATCTGCATTCTTATGAACAACATTGAATATTAACATTATGCTCTTCTTATTTCTCCTTTCCAAATGAACTTGTACTTAGATGCTTGTTGTTTTAATCTTGCATATCTTTAGGATGCAAATACTATCAATTCCTTTTGCTTGAATATTTCTTTCTTAAAATTCCCTCTTTAGATTAATAGGAGTAATATGGTTGTATCGCTCCAAATTTTTCGCACCCCTACCTTCAGGCTATTGGATCCGCGCCCGAAAGGAGGATGGGAAAAGGATGGTGCGGTACCTCGGACGAGAGGACTTTGCGAAGGTCCCGCCTCTCAAGGGAGGTGCATTTTGGTGATTTTTCGACGGATGGTGGGTTCACCAGGAAACATTTGACGGAAGTTTCCACGCCTAGGTTTTGGAAATGAGTTTTGATGAGTTCGTTTTATTTTTAAACATTCATCCTAGGTTTGGCCGAATGATTCTAACTTAAACTACATGAAAATGCAATTTAAATGCATACAGCAAACAGAAAGGAAAATAGAAACAAAGAATTTGCAGGAGGCCAATGAAGATTACCTGGTTCGGAAGTCTGATGGAGTTTCTGAAGCTTGAAGCAGTCTGGATCGTTCGTAATTCAACAGAATCACATTCAATTTGATAAAATCGTCTGAACTGACAAGATCGTCTAAAATCTGACGAATTCGTCAGACGAATTCATCAGAGACCTGCAAAACAGCAAACAGATGCGAAATACGAGAAATTCTATTTTGCAAATAGGGGAAAATTATGTAAAACAGTAATATGAGTGTTGAAAAATATACAAGAACAAAAGTAAATGCAAATAACTGTGTTTAGATAGTAGAATATGATCTTAATCTATAAACTTAGACAAAATGGGTGAACTCCAAATGCAATATAATATAAAAACTGAATAAACAATCTAATTTACAACATAAAATGACAGAGAAAAGAGACGGAAGAACAAGCTCCGTGCACTGATTGCCTCGATGTGTGCTGCAGTCGAAATCGTCTCGCATCGCACGAGATCGTCCCGAATTTGACGAGATCGCCTCCGATCTTGACAGGTTCGTCGGCTGCGATAGGTACTGGCTCCGGTTGAAAACCAATGGTGTACCTGCAATGAAATGACTATAAGACTAATGCAAAATATGAATTACGATGTTTTAGAGCATAAGGGTTCAATTTGCATAAAAATTCAGCCAGGGGTTGGGGAGGGAAAAGTCTTAGAGTTAAATAGGCATAGGATAGTTGTTGGAAGGTTGGAGATCATCCCAATTTGGGATATCTCCAACAGGGGAAGGGTCCCAACGGCGCAAACATGCTTCTACCCGGATTGGAGACCCGTTGGAACGGATTCCAACTATGCAAATTTAGTTTTGCGACGAAATCGTCTGGACGTTCTAGTCCAGACGAAATCGTCAAATCTGGGGTGATATCGTCTGATCGGAGACGATATCGTCAAACGGTCAAAACAATTGCTAAAAATGGCATGGAAAAGGAGGAAACGGGTTTCTCGGTGGTTAACGGGCGGTTTGGGAGGTTAAATTTGAATTTAAATTTATTTACTAAGGTGAATGTAATTATTCCAATTTTACTGCGCCAATTTTAGGGTGCTACATTTTGCCCCCTCTTTAGCAAATTTTTCGAAGAAAATGCGTTAAAGATGAGTTCTTCTCGATCTATGAGAAAGCAAAAAATTATTCCCATTTTTAGGCGACGATTCTTGGTCGAATCGTACGACAGCTTACTATGGTGCCCCCTCCGTGTTTTTACCCAAATCGAACGTTTGAGGTAAAAACGCGGAAAAGCAAAAAAATTATTGTTGAATAAAATTAAGAAAAATAGGGTAAAACCCTAATTCATTTGTTACTGTTCATTTTACTGTTTTGAGAGCTCTGGAGCAAAAATGGTAGAGACAACGCACAGATCTGCAGAGGTCCGCCGCGGTCTACGGGTAAGAGTCTAGACTTAACTAGGATGCTTTAATTTAATTTGATATGCTTTGTAGGTGATTTTTAGGTGAATTTTGAGCATCGCGGCCGTTTTTGGCCATCGACGTCGTCCGGACGAAATCATCCCTAGTTCGACGAAATTGTCTCAAGTTCGTCAATTTCGCCCAAGGGCGAAATCGACGAAAAAGGGACGATTTCGTCAAATTAGAGACGATTTCGACACGCAAAATCGGAGACGATTTTGCTCAAATGTCGAACGATATCGGCCAATAGTGGGCGATATCATCAATTGCAAAATTTTGATCTTTAAGTTGCATTATTGATTGCTAAAATTGTTATTAATGATTGTTTGTTGTTTTGATGTTTATGCTTGCAGAGAGGATTACTAAAGATCAGGGAGTGGAAATATGGAGGATTAAGAGATGACTTGGCCGCTCTGACATAAGCAAAGCGAGATCAGCTAGCACAGGCCGACTTACTACATGTGGCAAAGATGCCACAAGTATCTACAGACATGGGGCTACTGACGGCCCTAGCAGAGAGGTGGTACCCGGGCTCTTCATGTTTCCGATTACCGACAAGGGAGATGACTCCCACACTAGAGGATGTATGGAGGATTCTTAGAATCCCCATACAAGGGAGGATGATCACACCTGCGGCCAATCAGGGCCACGCGATGGGATGACTCTGCGGTGACCCGAGCTTCGCCCTGGAGAAGGGCGGAGTGAACATCGAGGCACTTCGCCAGATGCCTGGGGCATCTACACTGACACGAGTTTTGGCTGGGGTGGTTGGTGGACTTCTCCGTGCCACCGGAGCGGTCGCAGGGTGCCATGGATGCTTGCGGATGTGATCTGCGACATGCGTGACCATGGCTACAGATTTGCTTGGGGAAGCTTTGTTCTATGCCGATTGTATAGGATCCTGCATGGGGTCGTATACAAGGGCGGCCGATGTCTGGTTATGACATCGCTCCTACAGGTTTGGTGCTAGGAGCACATTGCGGTGCGGAGGCCAATAGGGCTTCCACTGATAGGGGTTGACGGGGAGAGGCCCCGAGTCTTCTACTGGTGGCTCCGAAGAGGGGCACAACGATGGATCGACCTGCCGGTGTCCCAGAGACTACTGGATGACTTGGTCCCAGACCAGATCACCTGGAGGCCGTGGAGGTAGCATCCAGGGTGGGCAGAGGATGCATAGGAGCTGGCTCACATCAGGCGAGTATGCTGGCTACAGATGGAGAGGGGAGAGGTGGAGCTCCATCGCTATGACCAAGTTTTGTGACAGTTCGGTCTACAGCAGGGGATCCCATCTCTCAGGGATTACGAGTTTTCCCGGACTGTCCGGGATAACACCACGGTTAGCGGGGCTCCTGACATGCAGCGCTTCTGGAGCCAAGACTCAGATGATGCCCCCATCTAGCCAGTGGATGGGGACGATGCAGGAGTAGCCGATGGCTACGATGCCTGGTACACAGGCATCCGCCCTCCTCGAATGACGAGGGCACAGGGACCGATCCACGTAGTTATGCATCGGATAGGGAGGCGATTCCAGGTGGCGGTAGAGGTAGCTCGAGGTCATGACAGAGGAGAGCAGAGGAGGCCACAGGCACAGGAGAGGCCACGACAGAGGGAGAGGGAGAGGAGGGAGGTGAGACCCCCATCTCCATAGAGGCCACCATCACCTGATAAGGGCAAGGGTGTGGACATTAGAGAGAGTAGCGAGATGGCTACTCTTCGGGCAGAGAGAGATCGTCTGCGAGCTCAGGTGTAGATGTTATAGGATGCAGCTGCATAGCACCAGGCTGAGGTGTCATAGCTATGAGACGAGAATGCTCGTCTCAGGGCACGAGGCGGAGGGGTAAGCACTCAAGAGCTGCTGTGGTCAGTTTCTCAGATCGCATTCTATCAGGTGCTATACTACCAGGCGATGCCAGAGGGCCAGAGGGTACAGCTGCCACCTGCCATAGAAGATCCTATCAGGACAGGGTCGACGAGGAGCTCATCTCGATCGATGATGAGGACTCGCAATACCACACATACTGCGATGGGACCACCTCGTCCTCCGTAGGGCGGGGGAGGAGATGAGGTTGAGAGCTCTAGAGGCTCTCGAGGCTAGAGGGTGGGATACTGCCACTGAGATTGTATTATACTTGTATTGATAGAGGATTGAGTATGCCAAGGTACAGATTGTGGCATACCAATCTAGTTTTGATGATGTATATATTCTGTTGATATATATAGATGAGATATTTTTTGAATATATGACTTGTCTTATGTGATGCTTATGATGCTTTTTATTTTTGATTTATTGATTGAGTGGATTGATGTAATGATTTTATTGATGATTCATGTAATTATGTCATTTTGGAAAATATTATAACTTGGATGTCATGCTATAAATATTTTAAATGAAATAATCTGATGTAACAAATTGATTGGTTGTAATGAAATGTGATAAAATAAAAAGAGATTTCTAACAATAATTTCAAAGGACATTGTCGCTATTATAGACCATTTCATGGAGTCGCTGCTCACTCGGTCGTCAAGCTAGTCCCAGGATAGAAATATTGTTAAAAGAAAAGAGTGCTTAAGAGACTATCTTAAGACTTTGTTGTGATGATGCAAATGATGATGATGATGGTTTGCTTTCAGATTTCCATAAAAATATTATGCATGAAATATTGTAAAATAATTTTTGCTAGGCATAAATTCCTAAGTGTGATAAAATTGTTGAATAATTCCTTAAGAATTATACCATCATTGCAAAATGCAAAGGTTGACATAATGATATGAAATAATAAAAATGTGTTTGCTTTTGAAAAGCATAATTTGTGTAATAGAATGAAGTCATATGGTTTTTATGAATTTTGATAAATTGGAGAAAATATTGTTACAATGGTTTTCGCTAGGTATAGAATATGTAGGTATAGACTTATACCATCATCGCGAAGATCAAAGAAAATAGTTTTATTGCATGGTTGATTTTTAATGAACAGAAAATATGAAAATGAGGACTTGCGCTAAGCATAAAACTCCAATTTTGGTTTTGGAATTATGCCCTCGTCGCGAAAGTCCATAAGATATATATGATATGTTTTGATTGAAATTTTTGATTTTTTCTATTATATAGTTATCTTTGTGGTAAATAATTGTACTTGGTTTATTCCAAACAAGTTTGCAAAAATAATATTTCAAAGTATTTTGAAAAAATTAGATTTATAAGGAATCCCATGTGCATAAGTGAATTCATTGCCAATCTTGATTTATCATAATGATAGACAAAATCTCTCAAATACAAATGTGTGTGCAATTGTATGATTCAGTTACCAGTTTTGAGCAAGATACTATGATACAAGTGATTTGAATAAACCAACTAAGTGTTCATTAACCATGATGTAGATGCATATAACCATACTAGGCTGCTATGTAGATCGGATTATCAAGAGCTAGCTAATCCATAAGCAGAAATAGGTCTGTACAAAAGAAGGTCGCTAATGTGACAGACATATCGCCATGCTAGGAGTTACCCAAGGCCAAGCAAGTTGGGCACAAACCACCTGTTATGGGGCTTACCTCACAGTTTTCGAATAATTGAGAATTCCAGGGATTCAAGCTCATCAACCCTTCTTTTTTTTTTTTTTTCAAAGGGTAGGGAAAGGTATTTTATTGCTTTCTTGCTTTCTTTTGAACTTTGATTATTTTTCTTTTGCTTTATTTTTGAGATAGTGCTTGAAATATTGCTGGAATGATATAGAATAACATTTTTCTTTTCTCTTTTCTTTTTCTTGAACTTTTCTTTTCTTTTTCTTTTTCTAGGGATACTTGCTCGGATTAGCTGTAGAGCAAGGGATTTTTATTCTGGGTAGGGGTGAGCTTGTCCTTTTGCCAATTCTCAAAGATTCTAGACCATGTGCATGATAGGATAGCAGGGGAAACTTTTCACTCAAGAAATCAGTTCTACTATGTAGCAAAACATGGAAATTACAAATATAATCATTTTATTGTGAAAAGATGTGCTTGGTTTAAGTAAATACCAAGATCAATTCTCTATTCTCAAACTTTATTTAATTGATTTTTGTGAACTTTGATATAAGAGAGATTAGTAATCATGCCAGATAAAATCAAGATATTTATTATGTGAGTGTGCAAGTGAGGGATGCCAAATAAATGCTAGTTTTATCCAAAATAAGTTGAAACATATAACTGCAATAATTGTAATAAAATAATGATTTTGAGAAAGTTTTGAGAATGTTGACTCTCTCTTTATTCTGTATATTGTTTTGGTTTCGAAAGAGTCAAGCATATAGTTGTTTTTGGATTTTTATGTTGATTTTTGTTTTGAAAGCAAAAGAAACTTTACAAAATAAATGCGATAAATATTTTTGAAGATTTTTGAAGATTTTATGAATGTTTTTGAGGGTTTTTAATGATTTTGAACAAATATATACATGGATGAAATAATCAAATTTATGCATAATAACGTTTGAGATGTAAAATATTCATGGGTTCTTTAAGTTCTTTACCATCTAAGGTAGATAATTTATATGCTCCTGATTCAAATTTTGCAAGTAATGATGTATGGTCCAAGCCAGTTGGGCTCAAATTTACCTTTCAGTTCTTTGGTTGCATTTGTATTTTTTTGATTTTGAGGATTTTGATCTTTTTTTTGTATTTTTGATTTTAATTTATGAATTGAAATTGGTGGTATATACAAGATGATCTATATACACTATACAAGGTTATTTGAGTATAGCATGTCTAAGGTTGCTTCAAAATCAAAGGAGGTTTTGAAGGATAATCTGGTTGAGGTGAAGGTAAGAATAGAAGGTGATGAATAAAAGATAGTGATAACAAAAGCTTTGTTATAATGTAAAATAATGTAGCAAAATATTTGACTTTTATATGTGTAAAATTGATCATATTACAAAATAAAATGTAAGAAGGATAATAAAGTTCTTCATTCTTATTATTATATTCCAAGTTTTGATAAGATGGAGAAAGTATATGTGAAAGATATGCATGAGTGTTATTTGGTAAACAAGAATGATCATATATGGATGAAGAAAAGTGATGGATAGCAGATAATTGTGACAATAGAGAATGTATAGAACTTGATGTTTCAACCGTTAAATATTCTTCAAATGGTTTTGGGTCACCTTGTATGGTAACAATTTTATTTGCAAGTTCAAACTTCAAACATTGGTGAAGAGTGGAAGGGAAAACCCTCATCGTATGAATCCAAGGACTCTGGAGAAATAGGTTGTAAGGTGAAGGACAATATCCTACATAGAATAAAATATCCAAGATCTTGGATCCACTATTAAGGGGAATAATTATAGTACCTTGAGGTTCTTGAATTTCATTGTTAAAATATTTTATAATAACATTTGATTCATTACTATCTTCTTCCTTTAATTTGAGTTTTTGGAATAATTGATAAGTGCATAAATTAAGAGAGGAGTCATTATCTACCATGATAGCTTTAACAGGTGTTTCTTTACTAGATCCGATAATGTAAAGATAGGGGTCTTCTTGTGGAGTAGAGGAAGGAATATCCTCATCATAGAATGAAATATGGTTAACCTCAAGAGGGTTTACACCATTAATTATGTTCTTAGAGAAAATATGATGAGGAACAAATTTTTGGCTAGGTATTTTGAACAAAATTTCCTTGTGATAAATTTGGAATACTTCTAAAAGGGATATCTTTGCTTGAGGATTAATCACTTGTTGTTGATTATCAAAGTTGATTTCAGATTGAGATCTTGATTCTAAAGATAAGCTTTCTATGCTTACATTACATTTTGGATCATTCTCTAGAGTCAAATATAGTTTTGAAGGTTGGTCAAATGAGCAATCCATATCTTGAATATCTGATTGAGTTGATTGAACTTGAGGTTGCTCATTTGTATTTTTTGTTACAATATTAATAATATCATCATGATGGGACACATTAACATGCAATATTTGATTGGTTTCTTTTTTTTGATAATTGAATAGGGGTTCTTGGGAGATCCCCATGTCTTGATTGATTATTGGCATTTGTTGTGTAGGAGTTTGATTGTTTATCGAAGATTTATAGTCAGTTGTAGATTGTAATTCCTTTATATTAAAAAGACCCTTATCAATCAAATCTTGAATTGCACATCTTAAATCTTTACAATTTTGTGTCATATGTCCATCTACTCTATGATATTCACAATGTAGCTCAGGTTTAAACCAATCTGATGTGGTATCAGGTTGTCTTATGGAAGGAAGTTCAATAATATTTGTGTCAAGTAAATACTTGAGAATTATATCCATTGGTTGATTAAGCCTAGTAAATTTATGTGATGAAGGTTTTTGAGAGGTTTTTGATAAATGCCTTAGGAATTTTGTCATAAAAGGACCTAATGGTTTCTCACCTCTACTTTCTTTATTATGGGTAGAATGATGACAGGAAGATTGGGTTGTAGGAGGTGAGTGCACGGTAGAATTGGAAGAATAAGTATTTTCTTGTTGAAATGGATGTGTTGTATTGAAAGAAGAGTTTTGAAAAGGTGGCGGAGGATTATATGTGGATTTATAGACATAATATGGATATATGGGAGAATAGATAATATCATTATGAAGAGGATTGGAAAAGGGATTATTTTGTTGAGTTATGGATGAAAAATGAGAGAAGTGTGATGGAGGTGGTGTTGAATACGGATAAGGTTGGTCATAATCAACAAATGTATTTGGCTGAATTCTTCCAACATTACTAATGGGCTCATATTGATTTGAGTAAAAACTCATGGTTTCTTTAGTACTTCTAAAAGTAATATTTAGCATCTACTATTTAGAATTGAATCTAAAACATACAAACTTGAAATGATGATTTTGTTTTTGTTTTTCTTGTATATATATATTTTTTTGTTTTTGTTTTCAAAAGGTTTACAATGCATTCACGTCGGGTTCACCAAAATGTATCGCTCCAAATTTTTCGCACCCCTACCTTTAGGCTATTGGATCCACGCCCGGAAGGAGGATGGGAAAAGGATGGTGCGGTACCTCGGACGAGAGGACTTTGCGAAGGTCCCGCCTCTCAAGGGAGGTGCATTTTGGTGATTTTTTGACGGATGGTGGGTTCACCAGGAAACATTTGACGGCAGTTTCCACGCCTAGGTTTTGGGAATGAGTTTTGATGAGTTCGTTTTATTTTTAAACATTCATCCTAGGTTTGGCCGAATGATTCTAACTTAAACTACATGAAAATGCAATTTAAATGCATACAACAAACAGAAAGGAAAATAGAAACAGAGAATTTGCAGGAGGCCAATGAAGATTACCTGATCCGGAAGTCTGATGGAGTTTCTGAAGCTTGAAGCAGTCTGGATCATCCGCAATTCAATAGAATCGCCTTCAATTTGATAAAATCATCTGAACTGACAAGATCATCTGAAATCTGATGAATTCATCAGATGAATTCATCAGAGACTTGCAAAACAGCAAACAGATGCGAAATACGAGAAATTCTATTTTGCAAATAGGGGCAAATTATGTAAAACAGTAATATGAGTGTTGAACAATATACAAGAACAGAAGTAAATGCAAATAACTGTGTTTAGATAGCAGAATATGATCTTAATCTATAAACTTAGACAAAATGGGTGAACTCCAAATGCAATATAATATAAAAACTGAATAAACAATCTAATTTACAACATAAAATGATAGAGAAAAGAGATAGAAGAACAAACTCCAGTGCATCGATTCCTCGATGTGTGCTGCGTAGTCAAAATCGTCTCGCATCAGTACGAGATCGTCCCGAATTTGACGAGATCGCCTCCGATCTTGACGAGTTCGTCGGCTGCGATAGGTATTGGCTCCGATCGAAAACCAAGTGGTGTACCTACAATGAAATGACTATAGGACTAATGCAAAATATGAATTACGATGTTTTAGAGCATAAGGGTTCAATTTGCATAAAAATTCAGCCAGGGGTTGGGGAGGGAAAAGTCTTAGAGTTAAATAGGCATAGGATAGTTGTTGGGAGGTTGGATATCATCCCAATTTGGGAGATCTCCAACGGGGGAAGGGTCCCAATGGCATAGACATGCTTCTGCCCGGATTGGAGACCCGTTGGAACGGATTCCAACTATGCAAATTCAGTTTTGCGACGAAATCGTCTGGACGTTCTAGTCCAGACGAAATCGTCAAATCTGGGGCGATATCGTCTGATCGGAGACGATATCATCAAACGGTCAAAACAACTGCTAAAAATGGCACGAAAAAGGAGGAAACGGGTTTCTCGGTGGTTAACGGGCGGTTTGGGAGGTTAAATTTGAATTTAAATTTATTTACTAAGGTGAATGTAATTATTCCAATTTTACTACACCAATTTTAGGGTGCTACAATGGTGCTCTTCAAATGGTTAATTTAGAATAAATAATAAACTTCTATTGCACCAATATCACATACATTTTAGTCTCCTTTTGTAGCTAGTGTATTTGTTATCTCAATCTTGTAAGTTTTGCACCTTTACCTTATTTCACTTTATTGCTCCAAATCTTATCAAATCTATAGCTTCTATTTGCTGCTCAACTTCCAACTTGTTTTCTCCAAACCTACGGCTTTCTTCCTTCTCCTAATGCTATCCACAAATCTGATTTTGTAGCTTTAAATATTCTCCGAATATCTTCTCTCGAACTCTATAATAAGCAGCTATTAATTTTTTCCAAAAATATACAACTATGTAGTAAATTCCTTCCTTATTTCATTGTCCAAAACCTACAACAAAAATCTCTAAAATGATGCCTTTCATCGCTGTCTCAAACTCCTTCAATATCTTATTCAAGGGCACTCCAAAATCTAACCAAATCTTCTCCAAATCATAGCTCTATACTTCCTTCAATCTGCTCTCCTACAACCCTTCAATCTCTGCCTCAAAACTTACAATATTCTCCTATCAAATCAGCCTTCAAAAATACTATGGCTATCCTTGTATTTTCTAAAACTATGGGCTCTTCAATATTCTCTTCTCCTATAATCTCCTTGTCAAATTTTGACTTCAAATCTGATCTAGAATATCTTATTTCTCAAGAATTTGAATATCTTGAGATTTTAAAATCTCTTCTCCAAAGTTTGGGAAACTCCTTACCAAAAACTTCTTCCTCTTGGGCTTTTTTTTTTATGATGATAATTGTCCCAAATTATCCTTATCATAAACGTCTCCTTGTTTACAATCTCCTGTTGCTAGCTTTCTTCAAATATCCTTCAATGTCTGCTTCTCTAATTCTATAATAAGGCTTCCAGTAGCCTTCTTCCTCTTCTCCAAATCTCTTGAGACCTCTTCTATTGGATCTTATAATTTTACAACTCTTCAACTCCTCTTCTCAAATCTTAAATAAGACCTATCCTTGGTCTTCTCAATATTCCAACTATGGGAATTTTATAATGAGATATATTTCTTAGATCTTCAAAAAAATTTGCTCTTCAAATATACAATAGGACCTTTTCTTAGTCCTTCTCAGTCTCCAATCTCCAATCCTCTATGGGAATCTCTTGCACGGGTTTCCTCAATATTCAATCTGCAATCCTCAATTTGCAATCTTCTATCTCCAACCTTCTATCTTCCAAAAATGGAAGTTCTTCAATCTGACCTCTTTTAGGTCTCTTCAACTTCTCCAATATGTAGCTTTGTATATTTTATCTATAATATTTTATGGGGAATTTATTTTTGAATATCCTCAATATTCAATCTCCAATGGGTATTCTTCTTAGACCTCAATCTTTAATCACTATTTTTCTACAAAAAATAATTAATCCCAAGTATATAAAAAAATTAGAATTCTAAAATGAACAGACTTCAATGGTTATCCCTAAAACTAGTGGAAAGAATTTTGTGTTGATTCCTAGTCTTCACGAGTTCTCCTCCAACCCTATGTAAAGACTCTAACCAATCTATAATTCACAGTCTCATTTAGTCTATCAAACTCTTCCAATAGGACCTCTTCTTGGGTCTCTTAATCTCCTCAATCTCCTCAATGTCAAGGTCTATCTTCAAGACCTGAAATATCCTTCTATTCCAAATTTGATCTTGGAATAGGTAAATCTCCAAACTTCTCTGGTTTCTCCTTCCAAAGGTAATCTCCTTTGCAACTTAAAAATTTGTGCAAGTCCAGTCCTTGCAATAGCTCTCCTTATCTCCTATCAATATCCCTTGTGGATATGATACCACTGTTAGCTTTTGAAGCTATATACTTAAGATAAATTAACCACAATATGTTAAATAAATTCACAATATATATATATATATATATATATCAATGGTAATATTCTGCAAATATAAAACATAGAAATAACTAACACAATAACTCATAAACATGCCATAAAAAATACTCATAGAAATGGTGCCATAGCTCTATAAGTATCAAGTAGTGTTAACATATCCACATTACTCTACATATATAGTGTAATATGACTCTTCATATAGAGCACTCTTGGACTTCACTCTTTTAAACTCTTCAACTTCCTATTCTATGGACTCATGTGCACATGGACAACTATGAAAATTTACAATACCAAAAATACTTTGCACACTTTCCTAATCTAAAAATGTAAATCATAACCTCTAATCTATAACACACTTTCCTAATCTAAAAATGTACCAAGGATGATACATTAGCATGAACAAAATAATGTAATATATTCCAACAGTAAGATCTTCCAAACAAGATATTACAGATCTCTAGATTTTCTAGTCATAGGTCACAATGTTGTCCATGGTTTTTATTCCTAACTTGAGAGTGCATGGGAACTCAAACTCAATAACTTGTCTTGGTCATAGCTAACATAGGGAATAAGGTTGAGGGTGTGCTTTAGTCTCAAGACTCAGACACTTGACAATAGTCTAATCATTGATGATTTTTGACTTTCGAAGTTGATGATGATGGGAAGTGGCCTACCGTTGACCCAAAAAGTGTGGAACAAGCACCTTATTTCTTTAAAGTCATTGTTGATATCTTGAGCATTTATGATCAAACAAGTGGTTAGTGTGTAATCAAGATAAATGAGCTATATAATAAATATCT
Organism: Wollemia nobilis; assembly: GCA_028583015.1. Lineage (NCBI taxonomy): Eukaryota > Viridiplantae > Streptophyta > Pinopsida > Araucariales > Araucariaceae > Wollemia > Wollemia nobilis. Next base: position 4,844,606 of record JAQPPZ010000363.1, read on the forward strand.
TTAATTGTTCCCTACACATGTAATCATTATGCATGTCTCATGGGATTTGCACCACTTACTTCCTATATTCTATTTTTCCTTGTACTAAATGAATGGGGACTTTATCTTCTACCACACGTAAATTCCTAAAACCAATAATGAGTTTCAAAAAAAAAAAAAAGGGCCTACCCCAATGATTTAAAAATCATCCTACCAATCATTTGTTAGACATGACTATTCCCTTAAATCAACACAAAGAAAATTTTATACTTGATTCTGCTTGTAGTTTCATTTATCATTCCATCCTTGCACTTTCTACAAGAAGTTCCAAATATAGAACTTTGTTTGTGTTGAGATAAAAGGCTATGAGGCTTACCAACGTCCAATCCATATCTCTATAGGGTTGGTCTTTGATATTTGAAATCCAATGGGAAACCTGCATGGTATCCTCCATAATATTACATAGGAGGAATCTTCCAACCCATATGCTATAGTCAATTCTATTCAGCCTTATTCAATTTTTTTGAAGGCAAAACCCACCACCTTGTGTTACCATAATACCAAGAGATTAGAAGCCTAACTTGATACTAATTATTTATCCTATAGAAGGGTTTTCCTTACCCATAGGTATTGCTATAAAAAATGGACCTATGGTTGTGGTGCCTCAATATTTTGTGGCACTTGGTAAATCTTGTGCAAGAACTATGCAAGACCCTTCTTCACTCAATACGTCTCCAACTTTAAGCACAAACCAATAAGCTTGCGCAAAGGTGTTAACAACATGAAAAAATTCATCTAACATAAATGTGGTATTGAAGACCACTTACATATCATTGTTAATGTGTAGGTGATACATGAACTCATTGAACTCATATGTGTACTACTAGATGTAATGTTTGCATCATATGTGCAATTGTTCTCACATATACTCATCTTCAAAATGGTTCAAGTGTTGATAAAAAGCATGCACAACTTCAAAGATTTTTCTTTAGTGTAAACTAGATCAAGGTTACTCTTGTAATTGGTATTAGTGGTTTCCAACCAACACAATGAATTTTGACATCTTCAATAATGTAAGAGCAATCTTGTCAACATCAATGAATCGATTGGTCGCATAGTAGAATTTCAATTGTTGAAGCCAAATATCCAACTTGTCTATGTTAATCTTACCTTAGAATACTAGAATGTCAATATTCATGTGCATATTCAGAGGGTGGTTGTTCTAGAAATGGGTAAGAGTGAAAGCAACTATCAAATATAACTGAAGCATGATGTCATGGAACCACCCAAAAAAATTCTTCCTGTGTTCCTTTTATTTCATCCTTAATAAGTTGTTGGGCATCTAGGGTCTTTAAGTCTAAAGAATTTTCTAAATTAATCATTTTTGCATGAGAATGATATCTGTTTGGGTACATGAACATGAAACTAGGTTCATTATATTCCTTTTGATATTGCAAGTGTATGAGCAAATATTAAATGATGAAATGTACTAACTTGCTCAACTAGAGCAAAGGTTGCAACAAAAAGAGGAGCTAGTGACTGTAAAGGGTTGAAGTGTGAACTATCTCTGATACTAATGACTCATGCACTTTAGAGGACAAAGATAGTAATGTAGAGGACAACTCCCTAGCTCTAATGAATCTAGATAAGTTATGTTTCAGATTTGTACAACAAGAAAGAACACAATGATCATTTCTTCACACAACATTGAGTTAGATTAAATAATAATAATAAAGAAGTGTTGTTGATCAAGACATGCAAAAAATTAGAAACTATGTAATAAAGGGAATGCTTTAATTTCAAATGCTACTGTATGCAAAATAAATATGACACCCAAACAATGAAAGAAATAACAAGCGATGTGCAATAAATATATAAAATTTGTATTAATTATTGAATCGGGCCTTGATCCCCTTTTGACAATGTTATTCCCCATGCGAACAAGGGCATGATTAGAACATTAGCTTGCTCATATTACAATGGACCGAAAGAGGGGTAAGATTCCCTTTTTTGCTAAGCTCAAATTATTAGGGTATCTTTAGTCTTCTTCTATGACAACGAGAGGGATGAGTGGGCTTGCATATCCTGAGATTGGACCACTCCATATTCCTATTTCTTGTACACAAGTAAATAGACAAGGGTTCAGTAGCACCTGTAGATAATATTGGAAAAAAAAATTTAAATCAAAACCCTCGGATAAATACATAGAAAATATAGAAAAATAAATTAAAGTGCCTTGCTGAACAAAAATAAAATGAAAGCTCACAGATCTAATTGTATTTTAGGTTTTTAGATATGCTCTGTGTAACTATGGGGCATGAGATTGGGTCTAGGTAACCGTGAAAACGATGGTCGAGAAATTGTTGAGAAAGTGATCGACTTTGCATAACCGTAGACTATGCGGTTGGGACCAAAAGGTAAAATAAATCAAAATATGTGCTCCAGGGGTTCGAATATCAGATCTTCTCAGGGAACGTGCAATCTCCCAGTGTGATTTAAGTAGTGTGATAGTGTATTTCTTTGATATCCCATGCTTGATGGGGTAAATTTTATTTTACAAGCAAGCTCGGGGCCTTGGATGGAGTCACAGTGAGTCACTCAAGGTGCCTCACTTAACTAGGGGATGTGTCTAAATGGGTGAGTGCAACTAAGGTGAAGTGGGTTGATAAGTGAGTGCAACTGAGGTGAGTTGGCTTGATGAGTGAGTGTAACTAAGGTGAGTTGGCTTGATGAGTGAGTGCAACTGAGGTGAGTTGGCTTGATGAGTGAGTGTAACTAAGGTGAGTTGGCTTGATGAGTGAGTGTAACTGGGGTGATATTCCCAATGCATGAGTGGAACTACAATGCAAATTGGAGGATGAGTGGGTGGAAGTATGGCGATAAAATTAATGCATGAGTACATATGTAGTGAAGTGAAGTATAATATGGAGTATTTCCCATGTGAAGGGATAAAATGTGTGATATGTGGCATGATGATGGATAATTATGACTAGAATACATGTCCCTTGAGGAGACAATGTATCCTACGTGAGTTTCCTAGATTTAATAATAATCTAGAAAATGTGATTGTGTAAGATTTTATATGTCTAAGTTTGTACTTAGGCACATATATCTTATTATGCAATGTTGTGTGGTGGGATGCAAGTTGTGTTGTGTGAGTGCCTAGGATTTTGTGTCTACAGATGTCCCTTTTTGTACTGCGTTGTGTGAAACACAATGCGGTGCAAAAACCAATGACACCTATCTTTATTGGATGAATGGACTCAAATCTTCTCGATGCACAAGAATGAATGACTTGAAAATTTTTATTTTTTTTCTTACCCCCTCAAGGGGCAAATGGGTAAAGAATTAAACCCATGATCCAATTGATCAAATGTGGATGATGAAAGGAGGTGCATAATTTCATGATGTGGATGTGATTCAAGTGTATGACATTTTGATCAATTCGATACCCCAAGTTTGGGATTGTTTTTGTTTTTTTTTTAATTTGCCTTTGGTTTCATTGATGTGCAAAATATTATGGTAAAATCATTAACCATGTTTTTGAGCTCGTGACTCTTGCTATTGTTAGCCATTCCTATGCATCAAAGCCAGTGCACTAAGACCTCAATACTCGAGTGATCTTTTATTATTACGAAATTGTGTTTGATTATTTTTTACTTTTGTGCCCAATGGAAGGGGCTTAAGGATAACCTTGTGCAAAATTGATTAAACACAACCAAGCTCAAATATTGAGGGACCTAGTTGATTTAATTCTAGATGTGATGATGTTGAACATTTGAATGAGTGTCCTTATGGTGAGCTACCCATCCTATCGGATTGCATGGACAACCAATCACTGCAACCGCCAGGTGTCTAGAGTAAATCACTAGATAGAAGGTTCACTTGAGATGATGATGATGTGAGATGATGATTTGGAGGGTTTGCATTGTATTTGGGTTTTGTTTTGTTTTTTTAAACCATGTGCTTCATGGTTATATCATCCAACAACCATATAGTCCACGGTTGGTACAGCTAACTACGAAGTGGGTGGTCAGCATCGATAACCATGGGGTCTGCAGTCAACCTAGCTAACCATGGGATCCATGGTTATGTGTACTCAGGGGAACCACTGAAAGAATGGTTATGGCCACAAAGGTCAGCTATAAATAGTTGACCTAGAAGTTATTCTTTTATTCTTGTTGTTAACTATCAGTTAACTGGAGCAGTGAGAGCAATGGAGGTGAGCGGTGAGGCAAGCATAGTGGGTGGTGGGTTGGAGATGGGTGTTGCAATTGGAGAGGATGGTAGAGTCTGCTATGCGAAGGTAGGTTTTTGAGATCCTTTATTTGCTTATTTTTTGTATTTTATTTTGTGTGTTTTTGTTTTGTTTATTTTTAATTTTTTATATGGAAAAAAATGAATGTGGTTTTTTATTTTTTGCATTTATTTGGATTTGCTTGGTGTTGTAGGTGAATTTTATTTCAGCCCAACATAGATGGCCTCATGCCATTTTCAATATGTAAAAGGCACTTACCTCTGATGATTGTAAATTTCTTGATGATGTGGATTTGGGTGGATGTGGGTGGATGAAGACCGTCAGGGCAAATGAGGATTACTTGTCTGCACTTGTAGAGAGGTAGGACCCTGACAGGGGGTCATTTTAACTCTCGATAGGGGAGCTTACTATTACCTTGGAAGACATGTTTTGCATCTTCCATGTTCCTATGGAGGGGATACCAATCCGAGTAGGCCCATTTACAGTGATGATTGGGATGTGGATTGCAGTAAAGTAGGGATCCCTTACCTTGATTTGTTTTAGGGGTAGAATCTATGGGTACTACAAAATTTTTTGATGTTCATTCTAGGCAACATATTATTGCCTAACAGTATGGATTTGAGGTTCCCTTGGAACCAGGTATCGCTTGTGCTTAGATTGATCACTGAGACATAGGTTTATGTGTAGGCTACCACTTTACTTTACCAGTTGTATATGGAATTGTATGAGGTGAAGAGGTAGGAGTGGAAAGGGCTAAGTTGTAATTTAATTCTTTAGTTTTGGGTATGGGAGCACATCCACATGGCTCATCCAGATGATTTTCCATATCAATGGGATTAATCATTACCTTGTACTCTTCGCTGGTGAGCCAACAAGGAGACTACACAAAGTTATCCTGCTTGTACAGGTCAGGATTATCAGGTGATATTGGATGCACTAACGAGTGTTGATATCTATTGGTGACCTTGGTGGGGGGTTTCTTAGGAGGATGATACAGCGTAGCTTTGGTGGGTGAGGTGAGGTGAGGCAAGTGGGTAGTGGGAAGCCATGTACGAGATATAGAGTTCATCTAGTTCTCTTGGGTGATGAGGTAGTTTGGGCTAGTTCAAGGAGTTACAGATGCTCCTAGGGTGTATAAGAAACGGGTTGATGAGCTTAGCCTTCCAATTGCCTTGTATTTCTAGATAGTCAATGATGCAAGTGATGATGCAGTGGTCGACATTCCTAATGTATATGATACAAGGATGACTATGAAATATGATGTTTGGTTCATGGTATAGCCTCCATGGAGACCGAGCTAGGTAGTGGATGATGGTTCTGGTGAGGAGATTTCTCGATGGTCAAAACATCATTGAGGTAGCAGCATTAGAAGGGTAGTCGAATATGATATGCCACCCATAGATACTAGGATTTGGGGTGATGGATATGGATGAGATGGATGAGATGGAGGAAATGGGGGAGATGGAGGAGAGGATCCTCCTCCACACCATAGCAAGGAGGAGTAGGGGTTTCTCTAAGTGAATAAATATATTTTGGATGAGGTCGTGAAGTCTTGTGATGCAGAGATCACAAGGCTACATAATGAGGTGGATAGGTTGCAGGGTGAGGTGGATGGGCTATGGAGTGATCTAGATGGGCTATGGAGTGGACAGAGTGATGGTGAGGATTTAGATACTTTTGCATTTCAAGATGTAAATATCACAAGGTTTTAGGTTGTGGTTGCGAAGCTACGGGTCGAGGTAACCAATCGAGCCCAATGCCTGGATGCAGATTTGGTTACTACCCAAATGTAGGCTACCTATATTGCTAGTCTAGAGGATAGGCTGAATGAGCATCATATTCCTCTTCTTGTACCTCCTTCATCATCAGTATCAGGCTCCAGCAAGCAAAGCAAGTCTAGGCCTAGCGGTTCGAGGTCTCATAGGTGGTCTAGTTCACATGTTTGCTTTGGATCATCGACACATGGGCCTCATAGGGGTCTAGGGGTGCTAGCTAATAGCACCTTAAAACTTATTTTTGTATTTTTCTATTTGTGTTTATGAACCTTAGTGCTCTGATGTATATATCCTACGAGCATTTTGTACTTATATGACTCATATATATACATGTATTATATTACGATTATTTTATTGTATGCTTTTTTTATTTTATGTATGAATGCATATGGAATGATGTGATGTATGATGTAATGTGTACTGATGTTGTGTTCTAATGCTCATTTGGTATTTATATATTATTACTTGATCAACATTACCTTATTGTTTAATCAGGGGTATAGATAGATGGTATTGACATGGATTTATGATATGTGGTAATGAAAATGTTATGGTGTTATTGGGTGGATGATCTAGGGCATTCTTACAAAGACAAACATTTTAGTGACTTCAAAAAAAATTCATTTAGGTATTTTGCATATCTTCATTATGCAAGGGTTGTCCTAGTGGTTTCAAATTTCTCAAGGACCAACTGTGTGTGCAATGATTATTTTTTTCCATTATAAGCTAAGTCAAACTAATCAACTATGGATTATGTCAATAAGCTAGCCCATAAGAGATATTTCTTAGGTCTATACAAAATAAGATCACTAAAGTGATAGATTTGGCACCATGCATAAGAATACCCCATTGCCAGGCAGGATTCATTCAGCCCATTGTTGTAATGAGGATCACCCCACAGTTTTTGAGACACTAAGAGTTCCAGGGATTCAAGCTTCTTCTTTATTTCATTGTATTGTATTTTGGGATTGCTCATATTGTGATCGAGTAATTAGATTTTATTACTTACACTTGCTTGTTTTGAGGAAGAGCAAGGGGATTTTAATTGTGTACACTTACTTGTTTTGAGGAAGAGAAAAGGGATTTTTATTTCTTTGAGGCAATTTTTGGGGTACTTGCTCATCTTGAGGAAGAGAAAGGGATTTCTTCTCTTTTTTTGGGGGAAATGCTTTTTGGGATACTTGCTTGCTTTGAGGAAGATGTTAGGACCCTCCTAACATGTCCTAATTACTTATATTATTTATTCATTATATTCTAGGGTCACAACCCTTCACTCTTACAACTATTAGACTAGGTATTTAAATGCAATCCACATATGATAATAAGGCATCATCGAACAAATATATAAATTAAGTCTATTGTGGGTTTTCTACCTTACAATAAAAAAATGATTCAATATAAAAAACAATCCTGCTTCCTGCACCATTTACTTTCATACCATCTGGATCAGAGCTAGATCAAGGAGCAAATTCACCATTAATTTTTTTTCCCACCGCACATTTCAGCCAGTCCACATTCGTGAGGATGCAAACAACATTCACGCTTCACGGATCCATGTCAAAATCCTCGCAAAAAATTAAACCTTCTCCTAAGGTATGAATTAAGTTGTCTTACACCCAAATTGCTCGACCTTTTGCATGGTGACCGGTGGCTGTTTTGAAAAAGCAAAAATATTCAATGCAGCATCAAGGTTTTCGACATCCAAAACGAAAAGAAAAAAAATTAAAATTATTTTTTATTTTTTTTGCTCACCTATACCAAGTCATATTGATCGTTACCTGCACCAACCACAATGGTTGAAGGACGATGATCACTGGATTCCATTCATGAGAAACACGAAAGGCTCGCTGAAGAAGTTCAATAGGAAAGAGAGGAGAATACCCGTACCACAAGAGAACTCTTCGAGAAAATATTTGCAATGGATGTTAAACTTGATGCCATCAGTCAAAATCGGGCAACAACACATGCAAATTCACCCAACCATGGGTCATCAAACCGAGCAATTTTAGGAGGTCCACAAAATTCCATTCTACCACGGACGACCAAATTAGACTTCCCAAAATTTGAAGGAGGAGACCCTACAAATTGGAACTACTAGGCAGAGCAATATTTCTCACTAAATCAAATTCCAAAAATGCAAAAAGTGCATATTGCCTCCTTCCACTTGGAAAATGATGCCATCCAATGGTACCAATGGTTTGAGAAAACTAATGGCACTCCGATGTGGTCAACCTTTACACATAATCTATTAGTGTGATTCGGCCCTAGCAAGTTTCAAAGCTTTATAGGGGCCCTCACTAAATTATGCCAAACCACTTCGATAAGCGAATACCAAGCAGAATTTGAAAGGCTAGCTAATCGAACATCCGGATTAGACGCTGTCTTCTTTCAATAATGTTTTGTCAGCGGATTAAAAGAAGAAATTTTAATAGAGGTGCAAATTTATAACCCTACAAACATGTTAGAGACCATCGGCTTGGCGAAATTAGCAGAGGACAAAATCAAGGCACGAAATCGGTTCACAAAACCAACTTGGAGGAAACCATCAAACACTTATACCAACCCCAAACCAATGCAAAATGGACGAACCCAAAACTCCTACACAACCCCCACAATTAACCTCGCTCTACCAATTAAGCGTCTGAGTTTCGAAGAAATGAAGGAAAGACAAGCTAAGGGTCTTTGCTACCATTGCGATGAGAAATTTGACAGAAATCATAAATGTGCCTCATAGAAATTATATATTCTAGATGCCACAGAGGAAGGTAATTCTACTAAAGAGGAACCTGAACTCGAAGTAGAGGTATTATCCAACACACTTGAAAGTGACGAAGAAAATGAACCAAAGGTTTCCTTCAATGCCCTTGCCGGATTTTTTGCCCCTCAAACAATGCGAGTTAAAGGGTATTTAAGAAACAAAACCTTACCATGCTCCTATATTCTCGTAGCATGCACAATTTTATCGATCCAAAGGTGGCTAAACAATCAAATTGTTTTATATACCCTTGCAATAACTTCGAAGTGATGATTGGAAATGACGGAAAAATTGCATGCAAAGGAAAATGCAGAAATATCAAACTAACTATGGGGGTTTATAACATGAAAAGTGACATGTACGTCCTACCCCTAGGTGGGTGCGACATTGTACTAGGCGTACAATGGTTATGAACTTTGGGCGTAGTCCAATGGGAATTTGATGAACTATGGATGAAATTCACATCAAAGAACCAAACCTATATTATCCAAGGCCTGACATCAAGACCTTCCCAAATCGTTAGCTCGCATAGAATGGAGAAAATTATCCGAAGAGGAAACAAAGTAATGGTCACCCAATTATTTTCAATTCAACCTAGTCACAAAGAAGATGAGACACCAGAGTTACAAAATATTTTAGACCACCATAAGGTGGTATTCAATGAACCAAAAGGACTACCTCCACAACGAAGTCACGATCACACTATTCCACTATTTCTAGGGCATCACCCTCCTAATATTAGACCTTATCGTTATCCATACCTCCAAAAGACCGAAATAGAGAAATTAGTACAAGAGCTTCTTAAGGTAGGAGTCATTAGACCTACTAAAAGCCCTTACTCTTCTCCAATTATTTTAGTTAGAAAAAATGATGGCTCGTGGCATTTATGTGTCGATTTTCGAGTGCTTAGTAAAATTACCATCAAATATAAATTTCCTATTTCGATCATAGACGAGCTATTAGATGAACTCCACGAGGCAGCTTATTTTTCCAAGTTAGACTTACGGTCAGGCTACCACCAAATACGATTCAATGAAAAGGATATTCCTAATATGACCTTTCGCACTCACGAAGGGCACTACAAATTATTGGTGATGCCATTTGGCCTGACCAACACTCCTTCTACCTTTCAAAGTCTAATGAATAAGGTATTTCACCCTTTTCTTCATAAATTTATATTAGTTTTCTTTGATGACATTTTGATTTATAGCAAAACATGGGAAGAACATTTGGACCATGTTAGACAAGCGTTCCAAATCTTGGAGGAAAATCAACTTTATGCAAAAATATCAAAGTGTTCCTTTGGAAAACAAGAAATTGAATACTTAGGGCATATTGTCTCAAAGGAAGGAGTTATGGTAGATCCTTCCAAAATTTAGGAGGTGAAAAATTGGCCTATTCCAAAAACCTTAAAAGCTCTACGTGGGTTTCTTGGACTAACGAGATATTATAGAAAATTTGTCCAAGATTATGGTAAAATTGCTGCTCCTCTAACAACATTACTTAAGAAAAATGCTTTCAAATGGTCGTCTAAGGTGGATGAGGCCTTTATCACCTTGAAAACAGTAATGTGTACCACCCCTGTTCTAGCCATGCCCAACTTTTCTAAACCGTTCGTCATTGAAAGTGACGCTTCAGGAATAGGAATGGGAGCCGTACTCATGCAGGATGAAAGGCGTCTAGCTTTTATAAGCAAATCATTTTCTCCTAAGAATTTAGCTCGCTCTACGTATGAAAAAGAGATGTTGGCGATTGTCCATGCTATTCAACATTGGAGGCCTTACCTTATTGGCCAACATTTCATTATACGCACTGACCATCATAGCTTGAAGTATTTTTTGGAACAAAGGACTAATACCCGGAACAACAAAAATGGGTTACTAAACTTCTTGGCTATGATTATGAAATTACATATAAAAATGGAAAGGACAACATGGCAGCCGATGCACTTTATAGAAAATTTGAAGATATGCCTCAAGTCCATGCTCTTTCCTCCCTTATTCCTAAATGGGTAGATGAAGTGCATGAAGAATGGATAAATGATCCTACTATCCACGCCTTAATTCAACAACTTCAACATAATCCTGGTAGCAAAAATCCATACACTTGGAAGGACAATATATTAAGATACAAAGGGAGGATGGTCCTCACCCCCAATTCAACTTATCATGAAAAATGTCTTCATGAGTTACATACCTCACCCACTGTAGGCCACTCAGGGTTCTTAAAAACCTATAAAAGAGCCACTACCTCCTTCTATTGGGTAGGAATGAAAAATTACATCAAAAAATTTGTAAAAGAATGTGAAGTTTGCCAAAGACAAAAGGGAGAGACCCTCGCAATTCCAGGATTACTTCAACCTCTTCCTATACCCACCAAAACATGGGCAAATATTTCTATGGACTTTATTGAAGGATTACCAAAATCAGGAGGAAAAACAACCATTTTTGTAGTCGTTGATCGTTTATCTAAATATGCCCATTTTTGTTTCGTGGCTCATCCTTATACCGCTAGCACTATAGCCCACCTCTTCCTAGATAACATATTTAAATTACATGGTATGCCCTCCACAATTGTTAGTGACCACGACCCAACTTTCACTAGCACCTTTTGGAAGGAATTGTTCAAATTACAAGGTACTCAACTTCGTATGAGCTCCGCTTACCATCCTCAAACCGATGGCCAAATATAAGTTGTAAATAAATGCTTGGAAACATACCTTCAATGTTTTGTTTCTACTCAACCACTCCATTGGGTAAAGTGGCTTTCACTAGCAGAATGGTGGTATAACACTTCATACCATACGTCCATCAAAATGAATCCTTATGAAGCACTATATGGTCAAACACCATCATCCCTTACTTCCTATATTACAGGGACTACAAAAGTCCATGCGGTGGAAACGAAACTTGCTAATAGAGATGACATACTATGGATTCTAAAAGAGAACCTACACACTGCCCAGCATCGCATGAAGCAGCAAGCCGATCAACATAGAAGTGAACATAGTTTCCATGAGGGTGATATGGTTTTCTTACGTCTCCAACCTTACCGTCAATCCTCTCTTAAACAAAAAAGTTCTCAGAAGTTAGCACCCAAATTTTACGAGCCATATAAAGTTCTCCAACGTATTGGGACCATTGCTTACAAACTCGAGCTTCCTCCCTCTTCCAAACTTCACCCCGTATTTCATGTATCGTGCCTTAAGCTCACAGTGGGAGCCCATATCACGACACAACCCACTCTCCCTGAATTCTTTGATGATGGAGTACTTCTAGTCGAGCCAGAAGCTATCTTAGATCGTCGCTCTCATCACCTTCGTACTCATGATATCACAGAAGTTTTAATCCATTGGAAAGGTCTACCTTTAGAAGACGCAACGTGGGAAAATTTTCAAGATATCCAGCAGCAATTTCCAAATTTCCAGCTTTGAGGACAAAGCTCCTTTAAGGGGGGTGGCATGTTAGGACCCTCCTAACATGTCCTAATTACTTATATTATTTATTCATTATATTCTAGGGTCACAAACCTTCACTCTTACAACTATTAGACTAGGTATTTAAATGCAATCCACATATGATAATAAGGCATCATCGAACAAATATATAAATTAAGTCTATTTTGGGTTTTCTACCTTACAATCAAAAAGCGATTCAATATAAAAAATGATCCTGCTTCCCACACCATTTAGTTTCATACCAGAAGAGCAAGGGATTTTGTTTTTTTGAATGAATGTGGAGCTTGTCCTTTTTTCAATTCTATAGTACTCTAGACCATGTGCATAATTGGATGAGCAGGAGAAACCTTTCACTTTATGGCAATAGCAATGCATGACTTCATCATTCTTAAGCTTCACAATGTTTTAATATACTTTTAATGTGTGTGATCCAAGAGAAAACTTGATTGACTAGGAATAACCTGTTGCATCTAAAGATTTTTTTTTGTATTTGAATTAAGTTTGTTCAAACACTAGGAATGGTTGAGTGATTGAAAACATTTGGAAATTACATATGGTTGATGTGATTTGTGATGTTTACGATACTTTCTATGCAATCTTTTAAAAATTAAAATATGCACACAAAATAGTTAGTGGTCGCATAATTGTTATTGCTAATAATTATATGGTATCTATCCTACTTTATGTGAGTCCCTTAATTAACAAAATATTATAAGGAAGGTTACACATTATTGTGATTGATGGATTTCTAAGTGATGTAGGATACCTTTGATTAAGGCAACAAGACATAGTAGAGTATCTATCATCCGAATTAACCAAATGATCTAATATAATTAATGGTATAGGGTTATGCATAAGGGGTTGGACTCGAAATGTACTTGTAAAAAAATGGTGAATCCTAATAAAAATCAAGGTGAATCAACCCTAGAATTTTTAAATATTCACCATTGTGCATAACCCTAGAATGGTATGAACAAATTACCTAAAATGCATGTTTAGGATTTGTGGATGGATGTATGAAATGCAAATGAATTGTTTTTTCTCTTTTTGTTTTGTTTTTGGTTTTTTTTTAGCCATGTATATGTACATATATATAAGTTGCACTATGCATAAAATACCTTTAGATGTATTATATTTAACGGCTCAAGTTCCAATATTCCTTCTAAGTTGGTAAGTTTATACATTCTCGGACCCACCTTTTGTTTGACAATGTATGGACCTAACCAATTAGTCACGAATTTATCTCTCAAATGCGGCAATGCATTGGTGTTCTGTTGATTCTCTTTAATAACAAGATCTCCCACTTGAAATTCATGAGGCTAGAATTTTACATTGTAGGCACATTTGATGTGATCTTGATATACTCATAGATTTTCTAAGGTATTGATCTGCCTTTCATCGAGGAGTGTTAATTAGTCAAGACGTGCTTTTCTAGCTATGTCATCATCCATGAATTCTTGCAATAGAACTCTCAAAGAAGGGATCTTGATCTCAAGAGATATAATTGCTTCAGTGCCATAGACAAATGAAAAAGGTGTTGCCCCAATTGGCATTCTGATTCTTGTTTGATAAGCCCATAGTACCAAGGGGAGTTGAGTGTGCCAATCTCTATGATTTTCTTTGACCATTTTGTTGAGAATGGCTATCACTATCTTGTTGGTCGCTTTAGCTTGTCCATTAGCATGTGGGTAATAAGGAGTCAAGAAACTATGTCGGATATACTTGTTGCATAAGGCTCAAACATCCTTGTTTTTAAATGATTATTCATTGTCCAAAATTATCTTGGAAGGAATCCCAAAATGATAGATAATATGTTGAAGTATAAACTTCGTTATTCGAGGTCTAATTATTGTGGTCATTGTAATTTCTTCAACCCATTTTGTGAAATATTTCATGGTGGTTATGATGAATTTATGTTGTCCTAAAGAGGTAGGTGAAATTTTTCCAATAAAATCTAGGTCCCATTGTGAAAAGGGCCAAAGGCTTTGAATGGGTTGTAAATCTTGTGATGGTACATGAGTCAAATTGGTGTGATGTTGGTATTTTTGATATTTCTTAATGTATTGACAACAATCACTTTCCATGGTGGGTCAATAATAACCCATGCACAAAATGTGCTTTGTAATGGCTATTCCACTAAAGTGGACACCACAAGTGCCATCATGGGCTTAAGTTATAGAGTGTTGTGCCTCAACGGGATATAGACATCAAAGTAGAACTCCGTCATAGCCACATCTATACAACATGTCCCCCAAGAGATTAAAATAGGTTGCTTTTTGTTTGAACATTCTTTTTGTATTTCACATCATTTTTTATGGAAGGGTCCCAAATTTGAGAAATCCTCTTATCTCATCAAGGTAAGAATTGTATGGCTTTGTGTGGACCAAATAAACACTCTTCTCACCTTCAAACTTTGCTCGTTTGATTGTTTACTTGGACATTGTTGTTATGATGAGTGGTTGGACTTATCCATGTTCATTCATAGGAATCAAGGATCCTAAATAAGCCATTGCATCTACAAATATTTTAGTCGAATAAGGTAAGTTGATAATCTCATACCAGTCAAATTTCTCAAGCAACTTCATTGCTACTTCGTAATACTATTTCAACACTGGTTCTTTGCATTGGTAGTATCCCTTCACTTGATAAATGATAAGATGAGAATCACCAAATATGCTTATTCATATAATATCCATAGCTATAGTTGATTGAAGCCCCAATATTAGGGCTTCGTAATCTGCATTGTTATTTGTGCATGGGAAGTCAAGTTTGAATGATAAAGGAATTAGAATTCCTTTGGGTGTGTAGAACACAACTCCCACACCTTGTCCTCTTTTGCACTTTGATCCATCAAAAAAAAGTGTCATGTCAATCTTGTCCTCTGGAGGGACTAGTTCTTCTTGTTCAGTGATGAAAAAGACCAAATCATTTGGAAGCTCGATAAGTATTGGTTTATCATTTGGTAATGGATCTTTTGCAAGTTGATCGGCTATTACCTAATCTTTGATGGATTTTTGACTAATTAATTTGAGATCAAATTTTGTTAGAAGTATTATACATTTTGTGGTACAGGTATTGTTGTATGTGCAAGTCATCATGTATTGTAGAGGATTCTCTCTAGATATGACATAGGTAGTGTTACTTAACATATAGTGTTTGAGTTTCTTAGTGGTAAAAACCACTGCTAAGCACAATTTTTTGACATAAGCATATCTTGTCTCATAACTTACCAATGTCCGACTAATGTAATAAATTGCTTGCTCCTTGTGATTCTTGTTTTTCTATGCAAGCATTGTCCCTAGTGCAAAATATGTTGCAAAGACATAAAGGTGAAAAGGAACTCCTGAATGAGGTGGTGCAAGAACTGGTGGTGAAGCTAGATACCTCTTTATGTCATTAAAAGCCTCTTGATATTCATTTGTCCAAGAAAATATCACCCCATTTTATATCAAGTGATTGAAAGGCCTACATTTGTTTGAGATTTGTGCAATGAATCATTGGATAGATTGAATCTTTCCTTGTAAACTATGCAACTCTCTCATATTTTTTGGAGGTGGCATCTTGATTATGGCCTTGACATTATTAGGATTCACTTCAATGTCTTTCTTGGAGATAATGAATCCTAGAATCTTTATTGATGTGATGTCAAATACACACTTCTTAGGATTCAACCTTACCTTATGTTCAAGCAATTGATCAAAAAATTTGTCTATAACCTCAATATGATCAAGACATTTTTTAGATTTGGTAATCATATCATCCCCATAATATTCAATGATTTTATGCATATAGTCATTGAATATGCATGTCATGGCACATTTATAAGTAGGTCCCACATTCGTAAGGCCAAAATGCATCACCCTATAGCAAAAAGTCCCCCAAGGTGTGGTAAATACCATCTTGTGTTGGTCCTCAGAATTAATTCAAATCTGATTATATTCTGAGAAGCCATCCATTAATGAAAGCATTTCATGGCTTTTGTAGGATTCTACAAGTTGATAAATATTGGGTAGAGGAAAATCATCTTTGGGGTATGTTTTTTTTAGATCTTGAAATTCAATGCATAAGCATACCCCCCCATTCAACTTACGATGGGTACCATGTTAGAGAGCCACTCTAGATAATCAATTAGGACTATGAAATTCATGTCCAGTAGTTTTTGTAGCTCTTCCTTGACAATCAATGCTATGGTTGGATGAAGTTTCCTTAGTTTTTTCTTGAAAGGCTTAGCATCTGGCGGTAAGGTAAGGTTGTGGACCACAAAATTGGGGTCAAGGCTATGCATGTCCTTGTATGACCACACAAATATGTCTTTCTTTATTGTCAAGACGTCGATCATACACTATTTCTCCTCTAAAGATAAATATTTTACAATTTTGATTATTTGTAGATTGTCCACATCTTGGCTAAGGTTCACATCGATAAATTCTTTGATGAGCATATGGGAAACTCCCTCTAGATGATGTGGAGTTGGGATGATATGGATATCATCCTCCACATGCTCAAATGACTCAGAGGTCTCCTCCTCTACTTAATTTTAAAACATTGAGATAGATAGGATGAAGGCTTTTGTGGAATTTAAGTGTTTGAATCTTGCATCAACTCTTCAAATAGGATAAATTCGATGATGGATGACGGGGATAAAATCCTATCCATGGTGATAAGGATAGCATCGATCAGAATTATCTTCACCAAATTGTATGGGTTATAGAGTGGGGTGAACAAGTTAACAAAAATTATACTGACTTGGTGGAAATGAGGTGGTTGCGATTTGAGGAGTCATGACTCACTTTCTCTAGGTTGCAATTGACCTATGGTGGATGAATGGTGATGTTGTGGAAGTGACCAAGGTGGTGGTGGCATAGCTGGCTCAAGGTGCTCACGCTCCTTGTTGAAGCAAAATATGGTGTGATCTATGGGAAACATCTTGGTATAACACTCATCTCTCTCAATGGGCTCTATAGGGGCCACATCGTCTTGGGGACTATCAAATATTCGAATGATCCAATCTAGGTTTACTTCCATCTATTGGAATTCTCCAAAATCTTCATCAAAGATATAATCCCCAAAATATTCATTAGAGATGTAATCATTTGGAATATGATCAATCATGAATGTATGCAATACAATCTCCAAAAAGGCCTCATGTAGATGAGGTGCAAATTCAGGGTCCAAGTACTCATCATCAGTATCATCATAATCATCACAGTCATCGTTCTCATCATCCTCTTCTTCATACTCAAGAGTGAGTCATTGAAAGGTATTGTTGAAGGAAGATTTTGAGGTAGAAGGTTTATATCCTAGACCAGAGCGATCATGTGCTTCTTGATATTTGGGCTCAATAATATGTTGTGGACCCTGCTCATGTCATTCAAATCCGTATCCTTGCTAGTTGACCCTATGAAAATATTGTAGAGAGAAATCTAGGTTGGATAGATATTCTAAATTAGCATTAAACTCTTGTAAGGGTTCCTCATTAGGAGGTGGATCGAACGAATAATCTACTTTCCCATATATGAAGTTGATCATATCTGGTCGAGAACCCATTCTGCACACTGAACCTATAGTTAAAGGTGGGTCATGTGGGTGACCATAGTCTCTGACTGACTCAATAGATGGTGTAATTGTAACACTTTCAATGATGTATTCACCAATGCTTGGATTGGCAAGATGTACTACAACTTAAGGTAGTTGGGATGGTGATGTCTTAGTAGATGAGGAGTGTAATTTGGTGGTGGCTTACAGTTTTGGCAGAGGTGAAGTCTCCTCTTAGATAGGTGATCCTATTTATGAGATGATGGGCAGTGATTTTTAGAGTGAATTGGGCTTGATTGGGTTGTTATTTGATGGAGTAGGTTGAGCCGATAATGTGAATGGTGCTTGTAAAGTGGTTGGTGTAGCTGATGAAGTGGGTGATTGGTTAGAGGGATTATTAGGTGTGGTGGAAAATGAAATATTATGGATGAGGGTTGACTAGAGATGATGATTTTGGATGCAAAAGTAGGATCAATTATCAAAAAGTCCTTCGAGATGGGAGCTTTTGATATTGTGATGTTAGCGAGAGCGGTTCTGATGATGAGTGGTTGAATGGAGAGGTGGGTGGATGGAAGCAGTGGCTCATACAAATTTGAGATAAAGTTGCAATATTTAAAAGGCTCTGTTTCTACTTGGATGTATTGTACTTTATCCTCATGTACATATTTGAGATATTAGTGTAATGTTGAGGGCACACACTTCATCTCCCTAATCCAAGGGTGTTGAGCAAGGTGCAGCAACAGTATTGTCATTGTTTTTAACACAGTCAAATAGATCTTTTGATGCAGTGGACAGCAAGTTCAAAACCTATTCAAATGCAAAATATAGGAGCTCAAAGGTTATTCAGAGTATGTACAGTGATTTTCCAAGAAGACCGAAGTGGCCCATATGCAAAAGATCAAAGAAAAAATACAAGTAAGAAAAAGTGTCGCGATATCGCGACATATACAACAGGAAATAAAAACTGTCACGATTTCGCGACATGTTGGAAGAGAGAGAAAAAGTAGGAAAAACTGTCGCGATTTTGCGACATGTTGGAAGAGAGAAAAAACAAGAAAAATTGTCACGATTTCGCGACATGTTGGAAGAGAGAGAAAAAGCAAGAAAAACTGTCGCAATTTCATGACATGTTGGAAGAGAAAAAGGCAAGTGGAAAAACTGTCATGATTTCATGACATGTTGGAAGAGAAAGAGAAAGCAGGAAAAAGTGTCGCGATTTCGCGACAAGTTCAAAGAAAGAGAACAAGTAAGAAAAGTGTCGCGATTTCATGACATGTCGCATTTTCGCGACTAAAATAGGAGAGAGAAAGTAAGTTGAAAAGTGTCATGATTTCGTGACATGTCACATTTTTGCAACTAAAATAGGAGAGAGAAAGTAAGTTGGAAAAGTATCACGATTTCGTGACATGTCGCATTTTTGCGACTAAAATAGGAGAGAGAAATTAAGTTGGAAAAGTGTCGCGATTTTGTGACATGTCGCATTTTTATGACTAAAACAAGAGAGAGAAAGTAAGTTGGAAAAGTGTCGTGATTTTGCGACATGTCGCATTTTCGTGACTAAAATAGGAGAGAGAAAGTAATTTTGAAAAGTGTCGTGATTTCGCGACAAAAGAAAGAGAGGAAGCATACAGAAGCAGAACTGTCGCGATTTCACAACAAAAGCATAAAGCAAGACTTCAAAAGCAGAAGTGTCACGATTTCATGACAAAAGCAAAGAAGCTAAGTATGAAAGAAGAAGTGTCATGATTTTGCAACAAAAGCTAAGTTGAATACTACAACAGAAGTGTCCCGATATCGCAACAAAAGCAAAGTCGAAGTCTATGGAAACATAAGTGTCACGATATCGCGACAAAAGCAAAGACGAAGTATATGGATGTGAAAATGTCGCGATATCAAGAAAAAAGAAAATATGAATTCTACGGAGGTAGAAATGTCATGATATCGCGACAAAAGAATAGAGAAAGCATACGGAGGTGAAAGTGTCACGATATCGCGACATGTATTTTCTCGACAACAGCAACAAAAGAAGCTATAGAGGCAAAAATGTCGCGATCTCGAGATAGGTCATAAATACGCAAGTCAAGAAGGAGAACCCGACTAAAATGAGAAGTATGACAGTGGACCGACATCACTACGGCATTTACAGGGGCAGTTACAGAGTGATTTCATACTGTTGAAATACGAAGAGTGATCAAAAGTCAGTATGGCGGTTACAAGGTTTGTCCAGAATGAAATCATCAAGCGATGGATAAATCAAACATCTTCTTGAGTTGAAGCTGACGAAGACCAATGACAGTCGACTAAAATTAGGGTTTACAGTTGTTAGGAAATCCAACTAAGATTAGGATTTATAGCCAAGTAAGATTAGGGTTTTCATCATAAAAAATATTGTTATAAATGGAGGGATGTTTGGAGAATTAAAGGTGTGTTGAAGTTGTGTGAAATACAGTCGTTGTGTGCAGAGAACAAGTCATGTAGAATCGTGCTAAGTGTGAAATTTGCAAAGAGAGTAGAGTGTGCAAAAGGGATAAGATGATCATGAAGTTCGACTATAACAAAACAGAGTGTGTGAAGTGATTGCGTAGAGAGAGCAGAATGCATAGAGAGCAAAAAGGTTGTAGTTCGACCAGGTGCTGTTGTGATTACGTAGAGAAAGCAGAGTGCATAGAGAATGCAAAGGTGAAGAAGACCAGTAAGGGTCTTGCAAAAGCAAAGGTATCTTACTGTCAAACTTATAGATTCAAATTGAAGTCCAAGTTGCAGCTTGGCATTAGGGGTTGGTGCTCCTTCTAGTTGGTGCTGGTAAATCATGGGTTGGTGCTCCTTCCAGTTGGTGCTGGTAAATCAGGGGTTGGTGCTCCTTCCAATTGTTGCTGGTAAATCAGGGGTTGGTGCTCCTTATAGTTGGTGCTGGTAAATTAGGGGTTGGTGCTCCTTCCAGTTGGTGCTAGTAAATTGATTATAAAGTTGGTGCTTTGCAAAGGCTAGATTTGGATGGTAGTCCAAGCAGTCAATTTTTGAGGAGTAGCCACATTGGTGAACCTCGTTAAATCTTGTGTTGTGTGATGCTCTTTTGTTATACTTGCTATATCTAGTAATAAGTTTTAATTGATGTGGTATTAAGAGCTGTAAATTCAAGTTTAAAGAGCTACACTGATTCACCCCCCCTCTCAGTATCATCGTAAGACTAACAATTGGTATCAGAGCTAAGTTCCTATACAAGCTTAACCGGCTAGGGTGATCTTGGAAGTAACACAATTGCAGGTGGTGAAGGCTTTTCATCAAACAAAGCACCATTTTTTGAGGGATCTAATTACGCATTTTGGAGGATCAAGATGCAGTCATATCTCTATGCTTTGGGATACGACATTTGGGGTTTAGTAGTTAGTGGATACATAATACCCATCACTCCTCCAAATGAGGATTCTGAAGAGGAAACAGGTGAAGCTCTTTTCATGGCATTTGAAGAAGTAAAATCAAAAAATGAAGAAGGAGTGAACTCTGAAGTATGTGATGAAAACCCTGAGGCTAAAGTAGATCTAGAAGGTGAGTTGATATTTGCACTTGAAGAGTGGAAAATAGAGAGGAAAAAGAATAAGAAATTTTCAAAAAATCTTGAGGATACAAATGAAATCATAACCAGTCTGAAAGTATAGACAGAAGAATACAAGAAAATATCTAAAGATCTCGAAGTACAAATTACCATGAAAATAGATTATTACTGCAAACTAGAAGAAGAGAATGTTGGTTTACGGATGTAGATAGAAGAGATGAATCACAAAATTAGTTGCTATCACAAACGTGAAGAAATTTCTATGAAGCTGGATAAGATTATAAATGACCAAAGACCTGTAGGCATCAAATTTGGTCTAGTTTTTGTCGAAGGAAAATCATCAAATGGATCAAAGACCAGAAATGTAGAATCCATAAAGAATAAAGATAAGAAACAGGTTGATCAAGGAAAAACATCTCATGAAAAAGAAAGAAATAATGCCAGGCACGAAAGGAGAATTGACAATGATGGATTCACCAATGTCACACATCAAAGAAGAGGAAGAGCTATGGCTCCTATGGCAACAATGCAAAGACCATCACCCAGGTTCAATTATTCCTTTTTTGTTTTTTCTTTTAAATGCAATGTCTATGGACATAAAATCTCAGACTGCAAATATAATGTAAGACCAAGGAATTTCACTAGTAGAAATGCTTTTTCTCCTTTGATGAATTTTACAGTAGAATGTTATAACTGTCATAATTTTGGGCACATTGCAAGAAACTGTAGAAGTACATTTGCATCAAATCGGTTTCAGGGAAGAAAATTTCAACCAAATAGGATGAGACAAAATAGAAAACTTCCTAAAAAACATGCACAAGCTATTGATAAGGGAAAGGCAAAACAAGAGCCCAAAACTACTATCAAAACGGAGTGGAAAGAAAAAGAGTGACTTAAGGAAGAAAAGGAATCCTTAATCGTACAAACATCATTTAAAGCACAGAATAAATATGTACCATAGATACTTGATAGTGGATGCTCCAGTCATATGATAGGTGACAAACAGAAATTTGAGAAGTCACAAAAATATGAAGGTGGTTCAATAAAGTTTGGAAATACTGATGGAGCTAAGATAGTTAGCAAAGGTTCAGTTAAAATTAGTGACGAAAAAATTAAGTCAGAAGAAGTCTTGTTTGTGGATGGTTTGAAACATAACTTGTTGAGCGTAAGTCAGATTTGTGATAAAGGTCATGAAGTAGTTTTTAAGAAGCAGGGTTGTGAAGTCAGAAAAATAAACAGTGGAAAATTGATAGCAACTGGATCAAGGACATCTGGCAACCTGTACACGCTCTCAGAGACTTCAAAAGGAGATTGTTTTATTGGATAGGAAGAAGAAAATTGGTTGTGGCACAAGAGACTTCGTCATATCAATTTTTATAATCTAGTAAAAATCAACTCAAAAATGGCAGTGAGAGATATTCCCACCATCAGCAAACCTGCAAACAGCATTTGTACTTCATGACAAAAGGGGAAGCAAACTAGAGTCTCATTCAAAACAAAAGAGTACTACACAAACAAACCTTTGGAACTAATACACACTGATTTATGTGGACCCATGAGAACACAAAGCATAAATGGTGACAAATATTTTATGTTGTGCATTGATGACTATTCCAGAATGACATGGATATTTCTATTGAAGCATAAATCAGAAGCTTTTGAAATGTTCAAGACTTTCAAAAACCATGTTGAAAATTAAACAGGAAAGAGGATCAAATATTTAAGATCAGATAGAGGAGGAGAATTCATTTCAGAGGATTTTACAGAGTACTGTGAAAAATACGATATTAGGAGACAGTTTTCAGTAGCCAGGACACCTCAGTAGAATGGAGTGGTAGAAATAAAGAACAAGACAGTGCAGGAAATGGCACGGACTATGTTGGTTGAAAGCAGAGTAGCAGACAGATTTTGGAAAGAAGTAGTCCATACTACGGTGTATATCCAAAATAGGTACATGCTGAGAACACATGAAAGCAAAACTCCTTATGAGTTGTGGTTCGATAAAAGGGCAACAAAAAAATACCTCAAAGTTTTTTGCAGCAAGTGCTACATCAAAAGAACTAAAGATAATCTTGGTAAGTTTGAAGATAGAGCGGATGAAGGTATTTTTGTTGGTTATTCGTCAAAAAGCAAAGCTTACAAATGCTACAACAAGAGGCTAAATAAAATTGTGGATAGTGCCGATGTTAAATTTGATGAAGGTAGAGAACGAGTAATTAGCTATGAAAAGAACTACCCAATTTATGAAGAGGTTATTGAAGGAGATGAGGAAAACGAAATGAAAAATATACAAAAAATTGACTAAGATAATTTAGGTTGTGATTCAGAAGTGGAAGAAAATAAGAAATTCAAAACAGGCAGTTGGAAAAAAAATCATCCTAGAGAGCAAATAATTGGAGACCCCAAAGTTGTTGTCCAGACAAGAAGAAGAGTAGTAAGTAACTACTCTCTATTATCCAGCATTGAGCCCAAAAATGTTGCTGATGCAAGCAAAGATGAAAGTTGGATGAAGGCAATAAATGAAGGATTAGATCAAATCGAGAAAAATGAAACTTGGGAGTTAGTACCTAGACTTGCAAATAAAAATATAATTGGGACTAAATGGATTTTTCGAAACAAATTGAATGAAGACAAACAAGTAGTCAAAAATAAAGCACGATTGGTATGTAAAGGTTATGGATTTTTCGAAACAAATTGAATGAATACGGACAAGTACTTAGAAATAAAGGAGATACCAATCCCCTAAATTAAGTTTGTGGATATCAATTCATAGGAGACACCGATCTCCTAATCTCTGCTCTGGCTAGTGATGCTCTAGAATATCTCTACCTCCACTACCCTAGCTAATGGATATGTATCCACTGAAGACCTTTCCTCACTCATAAGACTTGTCCTCACTTCTATAGCTTAATGGATCTCTATCCACTAGAAACTATCGTCCTTTGTTCTCTATCACATTCAAAGCTCTGTCTCAAATCTACACTAAATACAGTCCTTCAGTCTAGCATAAATCTATCCTCAATACTTGTCTCTGGTCTAGAAAAAACCTGTCCTCAAATATGCACCAAACTCTATCCTCGAATCTGTACTAAACACAGTCCTTCGGTCTAGCACAAATATGTCTTCAATCTCTCTCCTAAAGCCTTAACTCAAAGCTTGACTCAATCTCAAATCAACTCAACTAGATTTGTCCCAAATCTTAACTCAAGGTTTGAACAAATCAATCAATCAATTCTGCTCACAAGTCTTCTCAAAGACTTGTCTCAAATCTACCTTGTAAGCTTCCACAAAATCTCACACCAATCTATCCTCAAGTCCTCTCTAGAACTTGTCCAATATTCTCAATAAGTTTTCAAAGAACTTATCCAAATCTGCTCTTAATCTATATTGTAAGCTTCTACAAAAGCTTACCCAAATATGTCCACAAGTCTTCTCAAATACTTACCTCAAATTTTCTCAACAAGTCCACACTAGAACTTGTTCAATCTCATAGAAACATAAAGAGAATTTTTAGAGACCCAATATGCTCTATACTCATCACAATGCTCAATCGCTTTCAATCACTCTTTTAGAAACATACAGATAAATTTTAGAGACTCAATATGCTTCACATTCACCTCAATTCTCAATCACTTTCAATCACTCTTTCAGAAACGTACAGAAAATTGTTAGAGACTCACTATGATTCAACTCAATACTCAATTACTTTCTCAAATCAATTTAGAATATAGAATAGTTTATTTTATGAAACTTGAACAATCACTTCACACATCCACTTGACTAGGCTCAACCAACTCTACTTAACCAAACACTCAATCAAACAATCCTTTCTTTCAAAACCTAGTCCAAGCATATGATCCTACTCAAAAAATTTCCAACAATGCTTATCAACCACTCTCACATAACAGTTATACTCATGTTATTTTCAAACCCTAGTTCAAGTTCTTCACACAACCAATGGCTTCAACAACAATGCTTATAAAATAAATCTCACATAACAATGATACTCAAACCTTAGTTCAAGTTTTTCACTCAAACAATGGCTTTCACAAAAATGCTTATAAAACAAGGTTTTAACAACAACTCTTTATTTCAGAAAACCTTGAAGCATTAACTCACACTTAATAATGAAACCCTAATCAAGTCCTTTTCATTGCAAACTTATTTTCTAGAAAACCAACCAATCAACTCAACTATGGAAGAATGTGCTCATACTTTTTTCTTGATGATGAAGGAACCTCTAAAATATGCCACAACCACAAACACCTCTTTGTCAAGCTCAAAGGAGTTAGAAGAAACTAAACTCTCTCAAATATACAATGCAAATATCAAAACACACATACACCTTATCACTCCATATTAAATAAAGCATCCATCAACATATAAAAATAATTAACCAAATACACCTTATAATATCCCAATAATATTCAATACCAATAATAATATCAATGCAATCTCCTTTTCAAAAATAACTCAATGGCAAGAAGTCCTCTCAAAAATTTAAATTTCCAATACACCAATGTGACACAAATACTTTATTCAATAATAAAGCTAACTCCTTATTCCTCCAATTTACCAAAAATAATGATCAATTAAAAACCTTTTTAAAACAACCCTTTTAACTCCCTAAGACCTCATGTCAAACCTTAGGCAATATAAAAATTATATTCAAAATTTATTACCTTTGCCTTGGTGGGATTCGATCTCATGACGTAGCCTCAACCAGTGCCCTAGCCATAGCTCCAATTGCAACGCAATCTAGGTGCTTGCTTGGGGAGTAAAGAGCACCACATTCTTTATAACCCTCCCCGACTCACCTATGCAAAAATGTGCACCGCTTCCTTTGGCGCTTCCAAAACAAGCACAACCAACAAAACAATGCTTCCACCATGATTCGATTATAGGTCACTCCACTCCCAAACACTCTAGCCACTATCCACTTGCCACTAGGCCATGCTACACATATGGCTCATGCAATTCGGCACTATCAATTTATCCTTATTCGCTGGTGCTCAAACCAATATTCTCTTATCTTTTTTCACGAGTTCTCAACACACGATTGCATGCATTATCATTCGAGCAAAAGGATGATTAAATACCTCTAAGGCATAGTGTTTTTATATTGATTTCCTCCTTCACACATAAACATCGATGCTTCAAGTTTTCTTCAAAATTAAACGTTGACACTTCGATTTTGAACTTATTAATTTATAAATTTTTAAAATTCTTTAGAATTTAAATTTTATAAATTAATTTTTACATCCCTTTGGCTTTATTAAAGCCTTCTCTCATTTTACAACTTTGTATAAATAATATTTATTTATAAAATTTAAATTCAATTTGAATTTAAATATTTTATAAAATAAATATTAAAACCTCCTTTAGCTTTTCAACAAGCTTTCTTGGGTTTTTATGAAAAACATTTTATTTTTGCTCACCATTGGTTTTAATAAAAACCCTTCTAAATTATGCTTCCACATAATATTAAAAATATCATGAAGCCCTTTTGCCTTTAACCTTTGCATTGTTCCTCTTGACATTTTGACATCAATGACAACTTCATTCCTTGAAATCAATGAAAACTTTGACTCAAAATGTCCAACACTTAGAGCACAATAGTTTTGATATTCTTCTAATATTTTGAATACCTAGAGTTCATAAGGGTGGTAGTGCCATCATCTCAAAATTAGAACCTTTGGATGAATCAGTACAATGCTTTGTTCCAACAATAATATCCCAATCAACAATGACAAAACTCACAATAATCATGGTATTCTATATCATATTGGTAATATTACAAACCACAACAAGCTTTCTTAGTCACATCTAAATATTCCAATCCATAACTTCTTAAACCACAACTACATTTACCTACTCCACCACCACTAAACCTTTACAATAAATAGGATAACTAGTGTATTATCAAGAGTCAATAAGATACCCCATATATTCTATATATATTGTCAATCCAGAAGAGTGCTTAGGTATATTGAACCACCCATTATTTTTAAACTAAAGGAATAAGTTCCTTCTCAAAAAAATCCTTAAGATTCTCATAATTTTTGTAAAAGTACTTGGTTACAGGAATGTACTACAACACTTCTTTCAAAAAAGGCCTGGTCATTCAATCAAGTAAAGTGATTCTCACACTTGGAATAGGGTATGTCTCTTTAAGAATGGACTTGATCAAGTGATGCATTGATTTATTCAAGAATATGAAGCTTACTAAATCTTAAAGGATTGTCATGATGAGCCTTGTGGAGGACACTTTTCTATCAAGGGATCTAAAAATCTATTGGCCAAAGATTGTGTAGATCATTGTGATAAATAAATATATATATGATCACCATTTTAGTCAAATGAGATGTCATTACATCCATTTGAACCATTAAAAAATAGGAATTAAATTTTATGATATCCATCAACCCACCTTCTTGTTGAGCAAGGTGTAGCAACAGTATTGTCATTGTTGTCAACACAGTCAGATAGATCTGTTGATGCAATGGATAGAAAGTTCAAAAGCTATTCAGATGCAGAAGATAGGAGTTCAAAGGTTATTCAGAGTATGTACAGTGATTTTCCAAGAAGACCGAAGTGACCCATATGCAAAAGATCAAAGAAAAAAGACAAGTAAGAAAAGTGTCGCGATATTGCGACATATACAGCAGGCAAGAAAAACTGTCACAATTTTGTGACATGTTGGAAGAGAGAAAAAGCAGGAAAAACTGTCGCGATTTCACGACATGTTGGAAGAGAGAAAAAATAGGAAAAACTGTCATGATTTCACGACATGTTGGAAGAGAGAGAAAAAGCAAGAAAAACTGTCGCGATTTCGTGACATGTTGGAAGAGAAAAAGGCAAGTGGAAAAACTGTATCGATTTTGCGACATGTTGGAAGAGAAATAGAAAGCAAGAAAAAGTGTCACGATTTCGTGACAAGTTTGAAGAAAGAGAACAAGTAAGAAAAGTGTCACGATTTCGTGACATGTCGCATTTTCGTGACTAAAATAGGAGAGAGAAAGTAAGTTGGAAAAGTTTAGCGATTTCGTGACATGTCGCATTTTCGCGACTAAAATAGGAGAGAGAAATTAAGTTGGAAAAGTGTCACGATTTCGTGACATGTCGCATTTTCACGACTAAAACAGGAGAGATAAAGTAAGTTGGAAAAGTGTCGTGATTTCGTGACATGTCGCATTTTCGCGACTAAAATAGGAGAGAGAAAGTAAGTTGGAAAAGTGTCACGATTTCATGACATGTCACATTTTCGTGACAAAAATAGGAGAGAGAAAGTAAGTTTGAAAAGTGTCACGATATCGCAACATGTCGCATTTTTGCGACAAAAGAAAGAGAGGAAGCATATGGAAGCATAACTATTGCGATTTCATGATAAAAGCAAAAAGCAAGACTTTGGAAGTAGAAGTGTCACGATTTCACGAGAAAAGTAGAGAAGAAGACTTCGAAGGCAAAAGTGTCACGATTTTGCAACAAAAACAAAGAAGCTAAGTACAAAAGCAGAAGTGTCGCGATTTCATGACAAAAGCTAAGTTGAAGACTACGGAGGCAAAAGTGTCGCGATATCGTGACAAAAGCAAAGTTGAAGTCTATGGAAGCAAAAGTGTCACGATATCATGACAAAAGCAAAGATGAAGTATACGAAGGCAAAAATGTTGCGATATCATGACAAAAGAAAATACGAAGTCTGCGAAGGCAGAAATGTCGCGATATCATGACAAAATAATAGAGAAAGCGTACGGAGCTGAAAGTGTCACGATATTGCGACATGTTGTATTTTCACGATAATAGCAACAAAAGAAGCTACAGAGGCAAAAATGTCATGATTTTGCGATAGGTCATAAATGCGCAAGTCAAGAAGGAGAACCCGACTGAAATGAGAAGTATGACAGTGGACCGACATCACTACGGCATTTATAGGGGTAGTTACAGAGTGATTTCATACTGCTAAAATACGAAGAGTGATCAAAATTCAGTATGGCGATTACAAGGTCTGTCCAGAATGAAATCATCAAGCGATGGATAAACCAAACATCTTCTTGAGTTGAAGCCGACGAAGACCGATGACAGCCGACTAAAATTAGGGTTTATAGTTGTTATAAAAACTAAGATTAGGATTTATAGTCGACTAATATTAGGGTTTTCATCATAAAAATATTGTTATAAAATGACGGCTATTTGGAGAAGTGGAGAAGTGTTGAAGTGTGTGAAATACGGTCGTTGTGCGCAGAGAGCAAGTCATGTTGAATCATGCTAAATGTGAAATTTGCAAAGAGAGTAGAGTGCACAAAAGGGAGAAGACGATCGTGAAGTTTGATTGTAACGAAGTAGAGTGGGCAAAGTGATTATGCAGAGAGAGCAGAGTGCATAGAGAGCAAAAAGGTTGAAGTTCGACTAGGTGTTGCTGTGATTGCGCAAAGAAAGCAGAGTGCGTAGAGAATGCAAAGGTGAAGAAGACCAGTCAGGGTCTTACAAAAGCAAAGATAAATCAAGGGTTGGTGCTCCTTCTAGTTGGTGCTGGTAAATCAGGGGTTGGTGCTTCTTTCTATTAGTGCAGATAAATCAGGGGTTAGTGCTCCTTCCAGGTGGGTCTTTGGTAAATTGATTGTAAAGTTGGTGCTTTACAAAGGTTGGATTTGGATGGTAGTCCAAGCAATCAATTTTTGAGGAGTAGCCACATTGGTGAACCTCGTTAAATCTTATGTTGTGTGATGCTCTTTTGTTATACTTGTTGTATCTAGTAATAAGTTTTAATTGTTGTGGTATTAAGAGCTATAAATTCAAGTTTAAAGAGCTACATTGATTCACCCCCCCCTTAGTGTCATTATAAGACTAACAATTGGTATCAGAGCTAAGTTCTTGTACAAGCTTAACTGGCTAGGGTGATCTTGGAAGTAACACAATGGCATATGGTGAAGCTCTTTTTATGGCATTTGAAGAAGTAAAATCAGAAAAGGAAGGAGTGAACTCTGAAGTATGTGGTGAAAACCCTGAGGCTGAAGTAGATCTAGAAGGTGAGTTGATATCTGCACTTGAAGAGTGGAAAATAGAGAGGAAAAAGAATAAGAAAATTTCAAAAAATCTTCAGGATGCAATCAAAATCATAACCAGTCTAAAAGTACAGACAGAAGAATACAAGAAAATATCTGAAGATCTCGAAGTACAAATTACCATGAAAATAGATTATTGCTAAAAACTAGAAGAAGAGAATGTTGGTTTACGGATGCAGATAGAAGAGATGAATCACAAAATTAGTTGCTATCACAATCGCAAAGAAAGTTCAATGAAGCTGGATAAGATTATAAATGACCAAAGGCCTACAGGCATCAAATTTGGTATGGGTTTCGTTGAAGGAGAATCATCAAATGGATCAAAGGCCAGAAATGTAGAATCCATAAAGAATGAAGATAAGAAATAGGTTGATCAAGAAAAAACGTCTCATGCGAAAGAAAGCAATAATGTCAGGCATGAAAGGAGAATTGAAAATGATGGATTCACCAATGTCACACATCAAAGAAGAAGAAGACCTATGGTTCCTACGGCAACATGTCAAAGACCATCACCCAGGTTCAATTATCCCTTTTCTAGTTTTTGTTTTAAATGCAATGGCTATGGACACAAAATCTCAGACTGCAAATATAATGTAAGACCAAGGAATTTCACCCGTAGAAATGCTTTTTCTCCTTTGATGAATTATACAGTAGAATGTTATAACTGTCATAATTTTGGGCACATTGTAAGAAACTGTAGAAGTACATTTGCATCAAATCAGTTTCAAGGAAGAAAATTTCAACCCAATAGGATGAGACAAAATATAAAACTTCTCGAAAAACATGCACAAGCTATTGATAAGGGAAAGGCAAAACAAGAGCCCAAAACTACTATCAAAATGGAGTGGAAAGAAAAATAGTGACTTAATGAAGAAAAGGAATTCTTAATCGTACAAACAGCATTTAAAGCATAGAATAAATATGTACCATGGATACTTGATAGTGGATGCTCCAGTCATATGATAGGTGACAAACAAAAATTTGAGAAGTTATAGAAATATGAAGGTGGTTCAGTAAAGTTTGAAAATAATGATGGAGCTAAGATAGTTGGCAAAGGTTCAGTTAAAATTAGTGACAAAAAAATTAAGTCAAAAGAAGTCTTGTTTGTGGATGTTTTGAAACATAACTTGTTGAGTGTAAGTCAGATTTGTGATAAAGTTCATGAAGTAGTTTTTAAGAAGCAGGGTTGTGAAGTCAGAAAAACAAACAGTGGAAAATTGATAGCAACTGGATCAAGGACATCTGGCAACCTGTACATTATCTCAGAGACTTCAAAAGGATCTTGTTTTATTGGACAGGAAGAAGAAAATTGGTTGTGGCACAAGAGACTTAGTCATATTAGTTTTTATAATCTAGTAAAAATCAACTCAAAAAGGGTAGTGAGAAATATTCCCACCATAAGCAAACCTACAAACAACATTTGTGCTTCATGTCAATAGGGGAAGCAAACTAGAGTCTCATTCAAAACAAAAGAGTACTACATAAGAAAACATTTGGAACTAATACACACTGATTTATGTGGACCCATGAGAACACATAGCATAAATGGTGACAAATATTTTATGTTGTGCATTGATGACAATTCCATAATGACATGGATATTTTTCTTGAAGCATAAATCAGAAGCTTTTGAAATGTTCAAGACTTTCAAAAACCATGTTGAGAATGAAACAGGAAAGAGGATCAAATTTTTAAGATCAGATAGAGGAGGAGAATTCATTTCAGAGGAGTTTACAGAGTACTATGAAAAATATGATATTAAGAGACGATTTTCAGCGAGCCAGGACACCTCGATGAGAATGGAGTGGTAGAAAGAAATAACAGGATAGTGCAGGAAATGGCATGGACTATGTTGGCTGAAAGCAGAGTAGCAGACAAATTTTGGAAAGAAGCGAGTCCATACTATGGTGTATATCCAAAATAGGTACATGCTAAGAACACATGAAAGCAAAACTCCTTATGAGTTGTGGTTCAGTAAAAGGGCAACAACAAAATACCTCAAAGTTTTTGGCAGCAAGTGCTACATCAAAAGAACTGAATATAATCTTGGTAAGTTTGAATATAGAGCGGATGAAGCTTGTTTAGTGGTATTTTCACCCGATTGTGAAAACACACTCTTCGATAGGATTTGGGTTCTAAATCCTCTGCTTGCAAAGAAATTAAACATGTAACTTCTCCAAGGTTCCTGTTATGCTAGCATTTAGCATCTGTGTATTAATAATCTCAAATAAAGATATTTAATTAAAATGCTTGGAACACCTTAGTGGTTGCAAGTAACTGAAAACAAGGGGCACTGTGATTTATTTTACTGTGAAATTGTAAATGATTGTTCATTGAACCCGAATGAAGCAAATGTGATTTGATCCCTAAATGACCATGCTATAATTTCAGAATGGAAATTAATGAAATGCCCTAAAATGGAAACATTTATTTTTAGGCTTTGAAATTTTTAGCTTTTATTTTTTTATTTATTTTAATACCAGTAAATGAAATAAAGTGCAAAAAAAAATAAAATGTGAAATAAAAATGAATAAAAAAAATTGCATTCAGTTTGATGCTATCCCGCTCTGACAAAACCGAAGACAATGAGGTTTTCTGCATACAACCTAACCTACTAAACCTGTAAAACATGCACAATCCAAATAAGTTAGGTGCTGGTCTCTGGGGTTTTACTTTGATTTTCTAGATTTAGACATTTGCATGAAGCAACCAAGAGAACTTGCATTAAACTTCACCTATAAGCCAAAAAAAATCTGAAAAGGAGAAAGATAAACATTAAATCCTTGCATGCAGAACATAACTCCTTCTTTTTTGCCAATGATATGCAACTCTCTGAACTTTCTGCATTAAAATTAAATCATGTTACAATAGCAGACTCTCTGGTTTTCTCAAAACCAGAAAAAAAAAGGTAGAAAACATTCTCGAGCAGGCCCAGAATGGCTTCTCGCCTTAGGCACTGCAACTCTGCCCGCAACGGTTTCCCCCCATGTATCTGTCCTGTGCCTCTACTTTTAAAGCTTGGCAATGCTTTCTGTTTCGACCTGTGACATTGTTTCCTGTCGTGATTTCGCGATGTTTTTCTATCTCGGGCCCCCTTGTCGTTTCTTGTCACGATTTCGTGACGCTTTTTCTACTTTGGGCTGCTTATGCTATATCATGTCACGATTTCGTGACACTTTTTCATTTTTGACCGTGATTTTGTGACATGTCGTGATTTCGTGACCCCTTTTCATCTTTGTGCAATTTTGCCTTTTTCTTGATTTTTAGCATTTGGGTCACTGAGATCTTCTTTGAAAGCATGCAAAAAAGGTGGGTCCCCAATTTTGGGGTGTGTTGTGGATCAGCCACAACAAATGGTGACTCTGTTGTCAAATGCTCTTGAGCATTTTAGTGAGAACCCAACCTAGAAACATATATAAACTCAAAAAACATGCGTTAGCACATAAGCAATATAAACAAATGCCCAAAGATCAGAAGTACATGAATCATTAGAATCATCAAGTATTAGCTCAGTGTGTGCAATGAATTTCATTCCCTATCGTTTGAAATTGATCAACATTCCATTGTCAGTTTTATATGAATGCATATGTGAGACTGTGAATGATTTGTGTAACCTAATAAATATGCTTAGAGATTTTGCTTTTATAAAAACATAGACCTTCTAGTATCATACACAAACATTCAAGATTGCCAAACCCTCTTAGGATCCACTAATGAATTGCTTTATTATATCCCAAAGTTGGTTATGAGTCCCTACTATCTTGAACCCATGTGCAAGTGAAAGTGAAATCAGAGCTTTGGGAAATCAGACTCCCAACCTAATCGAGATGGGAGTTTAACCCTATTCTTACTACTCTGATTTAGAATTCATTACCTCACTTTGATCAAAATAATATAACCAATTATGGAAGAAATGGTCATGCTAGTCTAACCCTTTGGACAAACAGTGGTCTTGTTTTTTAGACAAGACATGTTGCCTTGCATGGGCACACTTAACCCCATAATCCAAGACTTATCCTCATTTCTTTGGACCTTGGGGATGACTACCCATCCTTTGCAGAGGACAAGTAGTATGATCCTTCCAATCCAATATAAATATGATATGGTAAAAATTGATTTTTTACCTCTTGGACCTTAGGGATGACTACCCATCCTTGCTAGGGACATGTAGTACGATCCTTCCAATCCAAACTTTAGATGTAAATGGCAAATATTAATTTTTTACTTAGACCTTGGGGATGACTACCCATCCTTTGCAGAGGACAAGCAATACGATCCTTCCAATCCAAGATTTATTATGAAATGAGACATAGGAGCTTTGGGGAATCAGATTCTCAACCTAAGCGAGATGAGAATTTATGCCCTATCCTTACTACTCCATGTAGGTCAAATCAAAGCTTTGGGGAGTTGGATCCTCAACCTAAGTTTGATGAGGATTTAGCCCTATCCTTACTACTATGATTTTAGGCTTTAAGCTTTATGGAAGTGGTCAAAACCATTGTCTTAAGGATCATGCTGCATAAATAGGATAGACATGAAATACTTCTTTCGCCCAACCTTTTCTTCCAAGCAAGGTTTTGATCATTTTGCTCAAGATCCTTTTTAATGTGTATAAAATGTGCTTGGTTCTAGATATCTCAAGACTCAGTTCCCAACCTTAGGATCCTCTTCTTATTTATATGATAGCATAACCTTAAGAGGATTTGACACACTTTAATGATTTGTACCTAAGATGCATATGCAACTAAGATGGAATGTATATATAAAGTGAAATGTAACATGAATGCATTATCTCTTGAATTGCAAATGAAATATTTGTCATACAAAACTGACTACTTCATGCATCACAAAATCAAACGATACTATTAAACTGTTTGTGTTACTTGTGGAGCTTTTACAAGACAATTCCAATGTTTCATATTCTCCTGATCTAGAACATAAGTTAGCATCTCAATGCCACTTTTTCATCATTTTTATTTTATTTTTTATTTTTATTTTTTTTATAGACAAACAAAACATGTCAAATAAACACACAACTTTAAATCCAAATCCAAATAGCAATCCCAATATGAAACTTGAAAACACAAACCCAAAACCAGAAACCAAAATCTATATACAAATGTACACTATAATACAAAATGATGCAAAGCTTGGATTATCACTTTCCTGGATCCCACACATGATTAGAACATTTCAACAAAAATATAACATGATATGCATGCCAAATGTTGTGGGAGACCAACAAAAACAAGACAAGACCAAACAATGCAACAAATTTCCACTTGCCATGCTCACCATACCAATTTGATTTAGTTCCAATAATACTCCCATAGGTGAGCATCAAATTACTAAAATGATTAGACAATAAATGATTTTCAATTTTATCATGTCTATTCTTTAAAATGTGAATTTCATAATTCCCTCCTTGATTTAGAATTAGGCTATTCTTTTCAAATATGCAATTTTGTAAGTAGTAGCCTATTTCTACAAATTTCAAAGCCAAATCATTTTCCAAATTTGTAGGCCAATCAACTTTGTGCAACAATTTACAAGCATCTAGGATATTTACTAAATTAGGATCATTGAAAGTTTTTATCCTAGATTCAATTAATAATTGTTGATGAATTTGGTTTAACAATTTAAGTGCATCAACTTCTTTTCCATTCATTAAAACCATGTTATTAAAGGTGTGATTAAAAATTATACCTTGTTTTTCATTTACCTTTAGTGACATTTCATCATTCAAATTATTTAAATTCAAAATATGGTCATTCTTTTCAATCCTCAAACACTCTTGGTCAAAGTGTATGTCAAGTAATCTGCTTTGATGATCACTTATTTGAGTTGCTTCCAATTGATCCATCTCTTTATCATTTGGTTCTAATTCTTTGTTCACTATCCATGGTATCTCTTCATTTGAATCCTCTAAATCATCATGCAAACTTGCATCCACACTTTCAATGAATTTATATTTTGTCCCCTTTTCAAATCTTGTGAATATGATATCTTCATATGATGTAGAAGGTTCAACATCCTGCATATCAAGTGAAATATGAGTTTCATCTATAGGGATGTGAGAAAAGAATGCATTATCATATCTCCCCCAACCATTGTAAAAATCGTCATCCAAATCTGTGAGATGAAACTCCATGGTATTTGTGACATGATCTTTTGATTCATTCATCCATTCATTTTCTTCTTTGTCCTTGGCAATAAGATGGTTATAATCTTCCAAAATTTGATGATATTTGAAACCCTCTTCCAAAACATCCTCAAATTGTACAGGAGTTGTAGTATCTTCCTTTGAGTAGGCAATTATGTCGTCCTGCATATCAATTGGCACACAAGCTTCATTAGTAGCTTTGGAAAGAGTGAAGTCTTCCCACTTCTTCCAAGCATCATAATAATCATCTTCCAACATCAAGTGGTGACGTTCAACTACTTCAACATCTTCCAATTCATCAATATGCTTCTCATCAAACTCATCTTCACCTTCCTTGGATGGTTCAATTATTTCCAAAAGTGGGTCATTTCTTGGATTCAAATTTATAAGGCGATCATAATCCAAATTGGTAACCCATGATTCAATTTTATCATAGTTTGGAGGGTGAAGAATTTCTTGATCTTTAATTTTACACATCTCATCAATAGTATCTTCCAAGAACAAGTGGTGAAACTCTATCATGTCTTCAAATTCATTTATTAATTTTCTTTCCATTTCACTTTCAACCACTTTATTTAATTCTATGGTGGGTTCCGTCCTATCACATATATCAAACATTGTTGAATTTAGAACCCCTTCATCTAGATAACCATGTATCTCTACATGATCCTCACTAGTGGATGTTGTCTTAGCAATTTGCACCTCCTCTTGGACTACATCTAAGGTGGTTGTAATATTTGGATATTCAGATTCATCCCCTTGATCATTTACCTTAGATATCATTGGAGTGGAGGGTGCTATGTTTGATGGTTGGTGTAGGTTGGCATCAAAAGAACAATTTCTCATGTGAACATGTTGTGCCTTTTCTTCTTCAAGACCTTGTCGTTCTATCTCTTCTAAGACCTCATGGATTTTATCTAGATACAAACCACTCAGTTTTTCCTCAATGAGTGAAGCAAGTGTGGGGTGTATGGCTCCTAGGTATACTTCCATGGCTTCTTCTTCCAATGTGTTAAAATTTTCCCACATTTGGGAGTGCAATTCATGAAATCTTCCATTGAATTGACTCAAGGATTCATTAGACTCTTTACATATGGAGGTAAACTGATTTTTCAATATTTCTAAGTCAGCCTGATTACCAAAATGATGAAGATAGGCTACTTCTAATTGTATCCAAGAAGTCCTAACCTCCATGGGTATTTGGCTATACCAAAAGAATGGTCTATCATCCAAAATGTATGCAAATAACTTACAAGCCACCTCCTCATAGAAAATCTAGAATTTACATAATGTATCCTTGTAGACATGCAGTTTCTACAAGTATCCTAGTGGCACCTCTTGATTAAAACACCGTAAAAAATCCAATAACATTTTAGGAATTTGATAGGATACCACAGGTATAGATAAACCCTCATAATGATCCTCCATCATTGATACCATTCTCTCTCTTAGAGACACTATTTCAGCTCTCAGGGATATCCTTTGTTCCTCAAGTGTTGCCATTAGTGAAACTGTAATTTCAGAACCAAATCTATTGAATATTCAACCTGTAATTTATAAACAAAAATCAAATTAGCATTAACTAAGAGATGTATTTATTAAAATCAAATGTCAAGTAATTGCATGAGACCAAAATTTTCAAAATTAAATCAAATCACATACTTCTGTATGAACAATCAAAAAAATATTACAGCATACCTGAATTAAAATAGAACAAGTAAGGCGATCCATATAAGCCTCTTCGCAGCTACAACATCACTCTCATGAACCACTTACGGGCATCCAAGAAGTTGTGCTTCCCGGACTTCCTCAACTACTCCCTTTGGTGTTCCATTGAGGTCGCTCAGAAGAACAAGGCCAAGCCGCGGCACCAGGGGCTTATGGGCATTATTTTCTGCCATTGTCTCTCTAATAGGGCCCCCCCAGATTGTCCCTCCCCTCTCTTCCAACCCACCTGCTTCCCCAGACGCAGACGCTCCCAAGGTCGAGTCTCCCACTCCTCCCGACCAGGCTACCCCCAGTCGTAGTCGTTGTCGCAGGCGGGCCAAGGCTACTCCTCCGAGTGGCAGATCCTCCAGGAGGCTCAAGAAAGCCAAGGCCAAAGTTGAGAACGAGCCCCCTCTCCACCTAAGCTCAGATTCTGAGTCAGTGCAGAAGAAGGAGCAGGAGAAAATTCCCCTGAGCATGCTCATCGATCTGGCCATCGACGCTATGGGAAACATCTCTAGGGCTATTGATTCGAAAATCCTCTGCCTCTGTAATCTCAAGGCACATTTTGAAGGACCCTCTGGGATCCCGGAGAATCCTACTGCCAATTAAGGGTGCTGGCGCTTCTAGCCCGGTTGGGTTTTTGAGCTAGGGTAGCTTCTCTTTTCTATGCTTTATCAGTTTCTTTTTCTTGTCTTTCT
The DNA here is from genome assembly GCA_028583015.1 of Wollemia nobilis. Taxonomy (NCBI): domain Eukaryota; kingdom Viridiplantae; phylum Streptophyta; class Pinopsida; order Araucariales; family Araucariaceae; genus Wollemia; species Wollemia nobilis. The sequence continues at coordinate 4,883,551 of JAQPPZ010000363.1, forward strand.
GTTCAGGTCTGAGGCTCGCTTTGAGACCTCAACCTCGTGACTGTAATGGGTTCATCCCATTTTTGTAATAAGGTTTTTGGGATCCTCTAGAAAAACCCACTTATGTATATAAATGTTACTTATTAAAAAAAATAGAACAAGTAAATAAATTCAGGCCGTCCTTTTTACAGTTTGCTGAGTGTTAGAGAATTAAAGCATAAAATTTTAAATTTAAATAACACTAAAATAAACCCGTTCGGCCCTCCAGCACCAATCTGTTGAGTGGTGTTAGAGGCCGTATATGCTAATAAAATGGACTTTAAATATTTAGCAATGTAAAGCTCTTAAACAATTAAAAACCCGTAGCATCTAAAATCATGATAAAATAAACCCTTTTTAGGCCCTCCTTCTAGCGCCAATCTGTTGAGTGGTATTTTCACCCGATTGTGAAAACACACTCTCCGATAGGATTTGGGTTCTAAATCCTCTGCTTGCAAAGAAATTAAACATGTAACTTCTCCAAGGTTCATGTTATGCTAGCATTTAGCATCTGTGTATTAATAATCTCAAATAAAGGTATTTAATTAAAATGCTTGGAACACCTTAGTGGTTGCAAGTAACTGAAAACAAGGGGCACTGTGATTTATTTTACTGTGAAATTGTAAATGATTGTTCATTGAACCCGAATGAAGCAAATGTGATTTGATCCCTAAATGACCATGCTGTAATTTCAGAATGGAAATTAATGAAATGCCCTAAAATGGAAACATTTATTTTAGGCTTTGAAATTTTTAGCTTTTATTTTTTTATTTATTTTAATACCAGTAAATGAAATAAAGTGCAGAAAAAAATAAAATGTGAAAGAAAAATGAATAAAAAAAATTGCATTCAGTTTGATGTTATCCCGCTCTGACAAAACTGAAGACAATGAGGTTTTCTGCATACAACCTAACCTACTGAACCTGCAAAACATGCACAATCCAAATAAGTTAGGTGCTGGTCTCTGGGGTTTTACTGTGATTTTTCAGATTTAGACATTTGCATGAAGCAACCAAGAGAACTTGCATTAAACTTCACCTATAAGCCAAAAAAAAAATGAAAAGGAGAAAGATAAACATTAAATCCTTGCATGCAGAACATAACTCCTTTTTTGCCAATGAGATGCAACTCTCTGAACTTTTTGCATTAAAATTAAATCATGTTACAATAGCAGACTCTCTGGTTTTCTCAAAACCAGAAAAAAAAAGGCAGAAAACATTCTCGAGCAGGCCCAGAATGGCTTCTCGCCTTAGGCACTGCAACTCTGCCTGCAGCGGTTTCCCCCCCTGTATCTGTCCTATGCCTCTGCTTTTAAAGCTTGGCAATGCTTTCTTTTTTGGCCTGTGACGCTGTTTCCTATCGCGATTTCGCGACATTTTTCTATCTCGGGCCCCCTTGCCATTTCTTGTCACAATTTCATGACGCTTTTTCTACTTCGGGCTGCTTATGCTGCATGCTATCGCGATTTTGCGACACTTTTTCATTTTCGGCCGTGATTTTGCGACATGTCACGATTTCCCGACCCCTTTTCATCCTTGTGCAATTTTGCCTTTTTCTTGATTTTTAGCATCTGGGTCACTGAGATCTTCTTTGAAAGCATGCAAAAAATGTGGGTCCCCAATTTTTGGGTGTGTTGTGGATCAGCCACAACAAAGCTATTTTTGTTGGTTATTCATAAAGAAGCAAAGCTTACAAATTCTACAACAAGAGGCTAAAGAAAATTGTGGACAGTGTCGATGTTAAATTTGATGAAGGTAGAGAATGAGTAATTAGCTATGAAAAAAACTACCCAATTTATGAAGAGGTTATTGAAGGAGATGAGGAAAACGAAATAGAAAAGATACAAAAAATTAACTCAGATGATTTAAGTTGTGATTCAAAAGTGGAAGAAAATAAGAAATTCAAAACAGGCAACTGGCAGAAAAATCATCCTAGAGAGCAAATAATTGGAGACCCCAAAGTTGGTGTTCAGACAAGAAGAAGAGTAGTAAGTAACTACTCTCTATTATCCAGCATTGAGCCCAAACATGTTGCTGACACAAGCAAAGATGAAAGTTTGATGAAGGCAATAAATGAAGAATTAGATCAGATCGAGAAAAACAAAACTTGGGAGTTAGTACCTAGACCTGCAAATAAAAATATAATCGGGACTAAATGGATTTTTCGAAACAAATTGAATGAAGACGGACAGGTAGTCAGAAATAAAGCAAGATTGGTATGTAAGGGTTATGCACAAGTTGAAGGCATTGAATTTGAGGAAACTTTTGCACCAGTAGCTAGACTAGAGGCAATTAGAATGTTTTTGGCTTTAGCGGTCTACAAGAATTTCAAAGTTTATCAAATGGATGTGAAATCAACGTTTTTGAATGGGAAACTTGAAGAAGAGGTTTATATTGAGCAACCAGATGGTTTCCAACTTGGTGATGATCCCAACTTGGTTTGCAAGTTGAAGAAAGCATTATATGGCTTAAAACAAGCACCCCGAGCATGGTATGCAAGGCTAGACAACTATCTCACTCAACAAGGGTTTAAGAAAGGTATGGTGGATAGTAATTTGTATGTCAAAACAGAAAATGGGCATCTTATTGTTCTTGTTGTATACGTAGATGATATCATATTTGGCAACAGCAAAGATGAGTCATGTAAATATTTAGCAAATAAGATGCAGAAAGAATTTGAAATGTCAATGATTGGTGAACTTTCATATTTCCTCGAGTTGCAAGTTAATCAAAATAAGAAGGGCATATTTATTTCTCAAGTTAAATATGTGAAAGAGATGTTTAAAAAGTTCACAATGGAGGATTGTAAGCCAGTTAGCACTCCCATGACGACAAGTTGCAAGTTGAGCAAGGATGACAAATCTCCACTTGTTGATCAAACCATGTACAGATCTATGATTGGGAGCTTATTGTACCTGACAGCTACCAGACCAGATATTTTGTAGGCAGTATGCATGGTAGCATGATTTTAGGCTAATCCCAAGGAGACTCATGTGACAGTAGTGAAGAGGATTCTTTGGTACCTCAAGGGTACTATGGAGTATGGGTTATGGTATCCGAAAGGTAAAGACTTCACCCTTATTTCGTATTTAGATGCAGATTGGGTAGGAGGTGTCGATGACAGAAAGAGTACCAATGGAGGTGCATTCTATCTTGGAGATAGATTGGTCGCGTGGCACAGTAAGAAACAAGAGTCAATTTCTTTATCGACAGTAGAGGTAGAATATATTGCAGTGACAACATGTTGTATGTAGGTATTGTGGATGAAACAAACCCTGAAAGATCTTGGTATTAGCTTCAGTGAGCCAATATCAGTTAAGTGTGATAACACTAGTGCCATTAACATCTCCAAGAATCCGGTTATGCATTCACGCACAAAACACATTGCTATCAGGTATCACTTTTTGAAGGAGAAAGTTGCGGAAGGTGAGGTTAAGTTGGATTTTGTTCCAACTACAGAGCAAGTAGCGGATATCTTCACAAAACCATTGCCCAAGGAAGTTTTTGAGTACCTTCGCAATAAATTGGGAGTGGTCACACTTCCCAAGAATTGACTAGCTATAGGGATCACATTCTCAGGGGGAGCATTTAAGTATTTGATTATATTTTTGCTCATGTTCATGATTTTTGCTAAGTGTAATAAATTTTGCCTGAGAATGTTGTGCATGGACTCAGGGGGAGTCTGCAGTAGCCCTTTGGTATTATTGTCAAAGGGGGAGAAGAGTTACAGGAAATTGCACATGTGTTGCCAACAATTCCAAAGGGGGAGATTGTTGAGCAAGGTGCAACAACGGTATTGTCATTGTTGTCAACACGGTCGGATAGATCAGTTGATGCAGTGGACAGGAAGTTCAAAAGCTATTCGGATGCGGAAGACAAGAGTTCAAAGGTTATTCAGAGTATGTACAGTGATTTTCCAAGAAGACCGAAGTGGCCCATATGCAAAAGATCAAAGGAAAAAGACAAGTAAGAAAAGTGTCGCGATATCACGACATATACAACAGGCAAGAAAAACTGTCATGATTTCGTGACATGTTGGAAGAGAGAGAAAAAGTAGGAAAAATCGTCACGATTTCGCGACATGTTGGAAGAGAGAGAAAAAGTAGGAAAAATCATCGCGATTTCGCGACATGTTGGAAGAGAGAAAAAGCAGGAAAAACTGTCGCGATTTCGCGACATGTTGGAAGAGAGAGAAAAAGTAGGAAAAACTGTCGCGATTTCGTGACATGTTGGAAGAGAAAAAGGCAAGTGGAAAAACTGTCACGATTTCGTGACATGTTGGAAGAGAAAGAGAAAGCAGGAAAAAGTGTCACGATTTCGTGACAAGTTTGAAGAAAGAGAACAAGTAAGAAAAGTGTCACGATTTCATGACATGTCGCATTTTCGCGACTAAAATAGGAGAGAGAAAGTAAGTTGGAAAAGTGTCACGATTTCGTGACATGTCGCATTTTTACGACTAAAATAGGAGAGAGAAAGTAAGTTGGAAAAGTGTCACGATTTCATGACATGTCGCATTTTCGTGACTAAAATAGGAGAGAGAAAGTAAGTTGGAAAAGTGTCGCGATTTCGCGACATGTCACATTTTTGTGACTAAAATAGGAGAGAGAAAGTAAGTTTGAAAAGTGTCATGATTTCACGACATGTCGCATTTTCACGACTAAAATAGGAGAGAGAAATTAAGTTTGAAAAGTGTCATGATATTGCGACATGTCGCGATTGAAGCAGAACTGTCATGATTTCATGACAAAAGCAAAAAGTAAGACTTCGGAAGCAGAAGTGTCATGATTTCATGACAAAAGCAAAGAAGCTAAGTACGAAAGCAAAAGTGTCATGATTTTGTGACAAAAGCTAAGTTGAAGACTACGAAAGCAGAAGTGTCGCGATATCGCGACAAAAGCAAAGTCGAAGTCTATGGAAGCAGAAGTGTCGTGATATCATGACAAAAGCAAAGACGAAGTATACGGAGGCAAAAATGTCATGATATCATGACAAAAGAAAAGATGAAGTCTATAGAGGTAGAAATGTCATGATATCATGACAAAAGAATAGAGAAAGCGTACGGAGGTGAAAGTGTCGTGATATCGTGACATGTTGTATTTTCATGGCAACAACAACAAAAGAAGCTATAGAGGCAGAAATGTCATGATTTCATGACAGGTCATAAATGCGCAAGTCAAGAAGGAGAACCTGATTGAAATGAGAAGTATGACAGTGGACCGACATCACTATGGCATTTACAGGGGTAGTTATAGAGTGATTTCATACTGCTTAAATACGAAGAGTGATCAAAAGTCAGTATGGCGGTTATAGGGTCTATCCAGAATGAAATCATCAAGCGATGGATAAACCGAACATCTTCTTGAGTTGAAGCCGACGAAGACCAATGACAGCCGACTAAAATTAGGGTTTATAGTTGTTATGAAAGTCGACTAAGATTAGGATTTACAATCGACTAAGATTAGGGTTTTCATCATAAAAAATATTGTTATAAAAGGAGGGTTGTTTGGAGAATTGAAGGTGAGTTGAAGGTGTGTGAAATACGGTCATTGTGCGTAGAGAGCAAGTCATGTCGAATCATGCTAAGTGCAAAATTTGCAAAGAGAGTAGAGTGCGCAAAAGGGAGAAGATGATCATGAAGTTTAACTGTAATGAAGTAGAGTGTGCGAAGTGATTGCACAGAGAGAGCAGAGTGCAAGAGAGCAAAAAGGTTGAAGTTCGCAGGTGCTGCTGTGATTGCGTAGAGAAAGTAGAGTGCGTAGAGAACGCAAAGGTGAAGAAGACCAATCAGGGTCTTGCAAAAGCAAAGGTATCTTACTGTCAAACTTATAGATTCAAATTGAAGTCTAGATTACAGCTTGGCATCAGGGGTTGGTGCTCCTTCTAGTTGGTGCTGGTAAATCAGGGGTTGGTGCTCCTTTCTAGTTGGTGCTGGTAAATCAGGGGTTGGTGCTCCTTCCAGTTGGTGCTGGTAAATTGATTGTAAAGTTGGTGCTTTGCAAAGGCTAGATTTGGATGGTAGTCCAAGCGAGTCAATTTTTGAGGAGTAGCCACATTGGTGAACCTCGTTAAATCTTGTGTTGTGTGATGCTCTTTTGTTATACTTGTTGTATCTAGTAATAAGTTTTAATTGTTGCGGTATTAAGAGCTGTAAATTCAAGTTTAAAGAGCTACACTGATTCACCCCCCCTCTCAGTGTCATTGTAAGACTAACAATTGGTATCAGAGCTAAGTTCCTGTACAAGCTTAACCGGCTAGGGTGATCTTGGAAGTAACACAATGGCAGGTGGTGAAGGCTTCTCATCAAACAAAGCACCATTGTTTGAGGATCTAATTACGCGTTCTAGAGAATCGAGCCATATCTCTAGGGAACGAATCGGACGAGTAGGAACAAACTAAAGAGACAAGAGAATAAGCTCTTTTCATGGCATTTGAAGAAGTAAAATCAGAAAAGGAAGAAGGAGTGAACTCTGAAGTATGTGGTGAAAACCCTGAGGCTGAAGTAGATCTAGAAGGTGAGTTGATCTCTGCACTTGAAGAGTGGAAAATAGAGAGGAAAAAGAATAAGAAAATTTCAAAAAAACTTGAGGATGCAAACGAAATCATAACCAGTCTAAAAGTACAGACAGAAGAATACAAGAAAATATCTGAAGATCTCGAAGTACAAATTACCATGAAAATAGATTATTGCTACAAACTAGAAGAAGAGAATGTTGGTTTACGGACGTAGATAGAAGAGATGAATCACAAAATTAGTTGCTATCACAAACGCGAAGAAAGTTCTATGAAGCTGGATAAGATTATAAATGACCAAAGGCCTGCAAGCATCAAATTTGGTCTGGGTTTCATCGAAGGAGAATCATCAAATGGATCAAAGGCCAGAAATGTAGAATCCATAAAGAATGAAGATAAGAAACAGGTTGATCAAGGAAAAACGTCTCATGCAAAAGAAAGCAATAATGCCAGGCACGAAAGGAGAATTGACAATGATGGATTCACCAATGTCACACATCAAAGAAGAAGAAGACCTATGGCTCCTACGGCAACATGGCAAAGACCATCACCTAGGTTCAATTATCCCTTTTATGGTTTCTGTTTTAAATGCAATGGCTATGGACATAAAATCTCAGACTGCCAATATAATGTAAGACCAAGGAATTTCACCAGTAGAAATGTTTTTTCTCCTTTGATGAATTATACAGTAGAATGTTATAGTTATCATAATTTTGGGCACATTGCAAGAAAGCGTAGAAGTACATTTGCATCAAATCTGTTTCAGGGAAGAAAATTTCAACCAAATAGGATGAGACAAAATAGAAAACTTCCCGAAAAACATGCACAAGCTATTGATAAGGGAAAGGCAAAACAAGAGCCCAAAACTACTATCAAAACGGAGTGGAAAGAAAAAGAGCGACTTAAGGAAGAAAAGGAATCCTTAATCGTACAAACAACATTTAAAGCACAGAATAAATATGTACCATGGATACTTGATAGTGGATGCTCCAGTCATATGACAGGTGACAAACAAAAATTTGAGAAGTTACAGAAATATGAAGGTGGTTCGATGAAAGTTTGGAAATAATGATGGAGCTAAGATAGTTGGCAAAGGTTCGAGTTAAAATTAGTGACGGAAAAATTAAGTCAGAAGAAGTCTTGTTTGTGGATGGTTTGAAACATAACTTGTTGAGCGTAAGTCAGATTTGTGATAAAGGTCATGAAGTAGTTTTTAAGAAGCGGGGTTGTGAAGTCGAGAAAAACAAATAGTGGAAAATTGATAGCAACTGGATCAAGGACATCTGGCAACCTGTACACGCTCTCAGAGACTTCAAAAGGAGCTTGTTTTATTGGACAGGAAGAAGAAAATTGGTTGTGGCACAAGAGACTCGGTCATATCAGTTTTGATAATCTAGTAAAAATCAACTCAAAAAGGGCAGTGAGAGATATTCCCACCATCAACAAACCTACAAACAACATTTGTGCTTCATGCCAAAAGGGGAAGCAAACTAGAGTCACATTCAAAACAAAAGAGTACTACACAAGCAAACCTTTGGAACTAATACACACCGATTTATGTGGACCCATGAGAACACAAAGCATAAATGGTGACAAATATTTTATGTTGTGCATTGATGACTATTCCAGAATGACATGGATATTTTTCTTGAAGCATAAATCAGAAGCTTTTGAAATGTTCAAGACTTTCAAAAACCATGTTGAGAATGAAACAGGAAAGAGGATCAAATGTTTAAGATCGGATAGAGGAGGAGAATTCATTTCAGAGGAGTTTACGAAGTACTGTGAAAAATACGGTATTAGGAGACGAGTTTTCAGCGACCGGGACACCTCGATGAGAATGGAGTGGTAGAAAGAAAGAATAGAGACAGTGCAGGAAATGGCACAGACTATGTTGGTTGAAAGCAGAGTAGCGAGATAGATTTTGGAAAGAAGCAGTCCATACTGCGGTGTATATCCAAAATAGGTACATGCTGAGAACACATGAAAGCAAAACTCCTTATGAGTTGTGGTTCGGTAAAAGGGCAACAACAAAATACCTCAAAGTTTTTGGCAGCAAGTGCTACATCAAAAGAACTGAAGATAATCTTGGTAAGTTTGAAGATAGAGCGGATGAAGGTATTTTTGTTGGTTATTCATCAAAAAGCAAAGCTTACAAATGCTACAACAAGAGGCTAAAGAAAATTGTGGACAGTGTCGATGTTAAATTTGATGAAGGTAGAGAACGAGTAATTAGCTATGAAAAGAACTACCCAATTTATGAAGAGGTTATTGAAGGAGATGAGGAAAACGAAACGGAAAAGATACAAAAAATTGACTCAGATGATTTAAGTTGTGATTCAGAAGTGGAAGAAAATAAGAAATTCAAAATAGGCGGTGGCAAAAAAATCATCCTAGAGAGCAAATAATTGGAGACCCCAAAGTTGGTGTTCGGACAAGAAGAAGAGTAGTAAGTAACTACTCTCTATTATCCAACATTGAGCCCAAAAATGTTGCTGACGCAAGCAAAGATGAAAGTTGGATGAAGGCAATAAATGAAGAATTAGATCAGATCGAGAAAAATGAAACTTGGGAGTTAGTACCTAGACCCGCAAATAAAAATATAATCGGGACTAAATGGATTTTTTGAAACAAATTGAATGAAGACGGACAGGTAGTCAGAAATAAAGCAAGATTGGTATGTAAGGGTTATGCACAAGTTGAAGGCATTGACTTTGAGGAAACTTTTGCACCAGTAGCTAGACTAGAGGCAATTAGAATGTTTATGGCTTTAGCAGTCTACAAGAATTTCAAAGTTTATCAAATGGATGTGAAATCAGCGTTTTTGAATGGGAAACTTGAAGAAGAGGTTTATATTGAGCAACCGAGATGGTTTCCAACTTGGTGATGATCCCAACTTGGTTTGCAAGTTGAAGAAAGCATTATATGGCTTAAAACAGGCACCCCGAGCATGGTATGCAAGGCTAGACAACTATCTCACTCAACAAGGGTTTAAGAAAGGTATGGTGGATAGTAATTTGTATGTCAAAACAGAAAATGGGCATCTTATTGTTCTTGTTGTATACGTAGATGATATCATATTTGGCGGCGAAGAAAGATGAGTCGTGTAAAGATTTAGCAAATAAGATGCAGAAAGAATTTGAAATGTCAATGATTGGTGAACTTTCGTATTTCCTCGGGTTGCAAGTTAATCAAAATAAGAAGGGCATATTTATTTCTCAAGTTAAATATGTGAAAGAGATGTTAAAAAAGTTCACAATGGAGGATTGTAAGCCGGTTAGCACTCCCATGACGACAGGTTGCAAGTTGAGCAAGGATGACAAATCTCCACCTGTTGATCAAACCATGTACGGATCTATGATTGGGAGCTTATCGTACCTGACATGGCTACCGGACCAGATATTTTGTAGGCGGTATGCATGGTAGCACGATTTTAGGCTAATCCCAAGGAGACTCATGTGACAATAGTGAAGAGGATTCTTCGGTACCTCAAGGGTACTATGGAGTATGGGTTATGGTATCCGAAAGGTAAAGACTTCACCCTTATTTCGTATTCAGATGCAGATTGGGCGGGGAGGTGTCGATGACAGAAAGAGTACCGGTGGAGGTGCATTCTATCTTGGAGATAGATTGGTCGCGTGGCACGATAAGAAACAAGAGTCGGTTTCTTTATCGACAGCAGAGGCGAGAATATATTGCAGCGACAACATGTTGTACGTAGGTATTGTGGATGAAACAAACCCTGAAAGATCTTGGTATTAGCTTCGGTGAGCCAATATCAGTTAAGTGTGATAACACCGGTGCCATTAACATCTCCAAGAATCCGGTTATGCATTCACGCACAAAACACATTGCTATCGGGTATCACTTTTTGAAGGAGAAAGTTGCGGAAGGTGAGGTTAAGTTGGATTTTGTTCCAACTACAGAGCAAGTAGTGAATATCTTCACAAAACCATTGCCCAAGGAAGTTTTTGAGTACCTTCACAATAAATTGGGAGTGGTCACGCTTCCCAAGAATTGACTAGCTTCGGTGATCACATTCTCAGGGGGGAGCATTTAAGTATTTGATTATCTTTTTGCTCATGTTCATGATTTTTGCTAAGTGTAATAAATTTTGCCCGAGAATGTTGTGCATGGACTCGGGGGAGTCTGCAGTAGCCCTTTGGTATTATTGTCAAAGGGGGAGAAGAGTTACAGGAAATTGCACATGTGTTGCCAACAATTCCAAAGGGGGAGATTGTTGAGCAAGGTGCAACAACAGGTATTGTCATTGTTGTCAACACGATCGGATAGATCTGTTGATGCGGTGGATAGGAAGTTCAAAAGCTATTCGGATGTAGAAGACGGGAGTTCAAAGGTTATTCGGAGTATGTACAGGTGATTTTCCAAGAAGACCGAAGTGGCCCATATGCAAAAGATCAAAGAAAAAGACAAGTAAGAAAAGTGTCGTGATATCGCGACATATACAACAAGAAAAACTATCACGATTTCGTGACATGTTGGAAGAGAGAGAAAAAGTAGGAAAAACTATCATGATTTCGCGACATGTTGGAAGAGAGAAAAAACAGGAAAAACTGTCACGATTTCGTGACATGTTGGAAGAGAGAGAAAAAGCAAGAAAAATTGTCACGATTTCGTGACATGTTGGAAGAGAAAAAGGCAAGTGGAAAAACTGTCGTGATTTCGTGACATGTTGGAAGAGAAAGAGAAAGCAGGAAAAAGTGTCACGATTTCGTGACAAGTTCAAAGAAAGAGAACAAGTAAGAAAAGTGTCACGATTTCGTGACATGTCGCATTTTCATGACTAAAATAGGAGAGAGAAAGTAAGTTGAAAAGTGTCACGATTTCATGACATGTCACATTTTCGTGACTAAAATAGGAGAGAGAAAGTAAGTTGGAAAAGTGTCGCGATTTCATGACATGTAGCATTTTCGTGACTAAAATAGGAGAGAGAAAGTAAGTTGGAAAAGTGTCACGATTTCGTGACATGTCGCATTTTCATGACTAAAATAGGAGAGAGAAAGTAAGTTGGAAAAGTGTCACGATTTTGTGACATGTCGCATTTTCATGACTAAAATAGGAGAGAGAAAGTAAGTTTGAAAAGTGTCACGATATCGCGACATGTCGTGATTTCGTGACAAAAGAAAGAGAGGAAGCATACGGAAGCAGAACTGTCATGATTTTATGACAAAAGCATAAAGCAAGACTTCGAAAGTAGAAGTGTCACGATTTCATGACAAAAGCAAAGAAGCTAAGTACGGAAGTAGAAGTGTCACGATTTCATGACAAAAGCTAAGTTGAAGACTACGGAGGCAGAAGTGTCTCGATATCGCGACAAAAGCAAAGTCGAAGTCTATGGAAGCAGAAGTGTCGTGATATCATGACAAAAGCAAAGACAAAGTATACGGAGGCAAAAATGTCATGATATCATGACAAAAGAAAAGACAAAGTCTGCGAAGGCAAAAATGTCATGATATCATGACAAAAGAATAGAGAAAGCATACGGAGGCGAAAGTGTCATGATATCATGACATGTATTTTCGTGGCAACAACAACAAAAGAAGCTACAGAGGCAGAAATGTCATGATTTCGTGACAGGTCATAAATGCGCAAGTCAAGAAGGAGAACCCGACTGAAATGAGAAGTATGACAGTGGACCGACATCACTACGGCATTTACAGGGGCGATACAGAGTGATTTCATACTATTGAAATACGAAGAGTGATCAAAAGTCAGTATGGCGGTTACAGGGTCTGTCTAGAATGAAATCATCAAGTGATGGATAAACCGAACATCTTCTTGAGTTGAAGCCGATGAAGACCGATGACAACCGACTAAAATTAGGGTTTACAATTTTTATGAAAGCCGACTAAGATTAGGATTTACAATCGACTAAGATTAGGGTTTTCATCATAAAAAATATTTTTATAAAAGGAGGGTTGTTTGGAGAATTGAAGGTGAGTTGAATGTGTGTGAAATACGATCATTGTGCACAGAGAGCAAGTCGTGTCGAATCGTGCTAAGTGCAAAATTCGCAAAGAGAGTAGAGTGCACAAAAGGGAGAAGATGATCATGAAGTTTGACTATAATGAAGTAGAGTGTGCGAAGTGATTGCATAGAGAGAGCAGAGTGCATAAAGAGCGAAAAGGTTGGAGTTTGACCAGGTGCTATGATTGCGTAGAGAACGCAAAGGTGAAGAAGACCAGTCAGGGTCTTGCAAAAGCAAAGGTATCTTACTGTCAAACTTATAGATTCAAATTGAAGTCCAGGTTGTAGCTTGGCATCAGGGGTTGGTGCTCCTTCCAGTTGGTCTTGGTAAATCAGGGGTTGGTGCTCCTTCCAGTTGGTGTTGGTAAATCAGGGGTTGGTGCTCCTTCCAATTGGTGCTAGTAAATCAGGGGTTGGTGCTCCTTCCTGTTGGTGCGAGATAAATTAGGGGTTGGTGCTCCTTCCAGTGGGTGTTGGTAAATTGATTGTAAAGTTGGTGCTTTGCAAAGGCTGGATTTGGATGGTAGTCCAAGCCAGTCAATTTTTGAGGAGTAGCCACATTGGTGAACCTCGTTAAATCTTGTGTTGTGTGATGCTCTTTTGTTATACTTGTTGTATCTAGTAATAAGTTTTAATTGTTGCGGTATTAAGAGCTATAAATTCAAGTTTAAAGAGCTACACTGATTCACCCCCCCTCTCAGTGTCATTGTAAGACTAACAAAGGGCATACAAGAAGTATGTTGTATTGCATCACCCCTTCCAATACGTGGAAGAGTACGTGAATGGTATTCACCCCCACAGTGATAGGAAGAACTACATTCTCCATAGTTGAGCATAAAGCATCGTTAAAGGCCCTTAGGGTGAAGGTGGATGATGTGATGTGGGATGATGGTAGGTTAAGGTGTTTTATGATGGGAGTGCTAATGAGGTTGATGGAGGAGATGGTTTCAATAAGTACTTTCTTGAATGGCTTCCTATTAATATGAGTTACTATGTGCAATGGAGGATCTGGTAAATCTAATGATACACTCTTCTCCTCAAAATCATAAAATACTATCGAGGGCCCCATACATTTTTGTACACTCCCCATAAAGGAGTTGAAGGTATTAGGGTCTTCTGATTGTACTTCAATGAACTTGAGGATCTCCATAAATGCATCATGATGAGGATGAGATTGTTGTATTAGCTCATAAATTGATAGTTTTGTCTATTCTACCTAAGGTGATGATTGGATGAGATGGATTACTTGGATTATGGGTGGGCAAAGGTGTAATGGATGGCCCTAGTTTTATAGGGATATTTGGTTGTGTTGTGGGATTGGGTTGTGCAATTTTCTTATCTTTGGCCATGGGTGACCACACTGATAGCCCCTATAAAACCTTGGTGTAATTAAGACACATAGTTGACTTGGTTGGGAGGAACTTTAGAAGTTGACGCTTTCGTTGCTTTTTGATTTACCTCATGATGAGGCAAAGGTGTCTGATATATACCAAGGTTCTAATTAGGTTGGGCTAGTGGATTTTTTACTTTGATCTTTTTCGCTTCTAGTAAGTCTTGCACAATACCTTTAAACCCATGGAAAGTTTTGATGTCATGTCATTTTTGTCGATGATAGATGTAGTGTAAATGCTCTCTATAGGCTTTTGATCTCGAATTTCTAGGGTTTTCGAGTTTAATCTTCAGCAATGTGAAAATTTATACCACATACAACTTTTGAAATATAGATAAGTAGGTCTCTTGCAATGGTATGTAATTGTGTTTTGGTCTAAAATATCATTGTTGTATTTTTGCAGATTGCATTTGATTTTGTACCTACTCTAGATGTGGAACCACTTGATAATTCAATTGCTATGGTTGTTGTTGTTGTTGTTGGGGTTGTTGGATCTAAACTTGGGCTTGTTGATTTAATTGTGAGGGTTGACCCAAGACTATATGATTAACCTAAGTGGCCTTAAATTGATTGTGGTTATTTCCCTTTTGGTTCTTATTCTACCACTCTTTCTTTTGAGTCTTGATCTCACCCTCTTGAATATTTATATCCTCTATCACTTTGGCTTAGGCGAGTGCCTCATTTAAATTTCTCTACTTCTGCAACTATAGCAACAAAGAGATGGGCTTGGCATAAATCCTCATGAATATTATTGTTAGCTCTATCATGGGGAGGAGTAATGGCAATTTGATCATAATTACCCTCCAAAAATTGCAAAAATCATGGACTGATTCATCATCGTATTGCTTCAAACTAAGCAGATCGATCAATGTAGTTTTCTTCCTAACATTTATGGTGAATCACTCCAGGAATTGGTCTGCACGCTACTCAAAAGCATAAATACTATGATGTGATAGGTGATTGTACCAATCATGGGCTTCTCTCCCAAGTATCTGAGGAAAGGTGTGTAGCATGAGTGCATCATTATTTTTTATCCTAAAACACACATTAAAAAATCTAGTCACATGCTCTCGGGGGTTCTCATCCTCCTTAAATGTATCAAACTTTAGCATTTGGAAATCCACTGGATAAGGTGATGCGGGTACCGAAGCATGGATTGGGTGATTTAGTAGTTGCCTTAATGTGGGATTTTGGTACCACAAACCTGGTTTCTATGATGCGTTTTCGTTAAACACATCATTAAATCTCAAAGATCTTATCAATCCGGGGTGGTGTCCAAGGCTATTTACGAGAGAAAGTTCAAGCAGGGTTGTAGTTCAGTTCATTTGGAAGCAGCAAGTCTTATTGGTGGAATTGATTGTGTGGGGGTTTTGTGTCACTTCTACCCCTAAATTGCATAAATTGAACTTTAATCTATTTGCAAGAATGAAAACTAATTGCTAATTGCATAAATGAAACCCTACTTGCAGTTGCAAGAATGAAATCTAATTAAATTACGGAATTGAAACTCTAGTTATAGTTGCAGAATTGAAAGTCTATTTAATCTTGCAATAATTAAAATGAAGTATAAAAACTAGATCCTATCAATGCTCTATAACAGAAGGTCGTCAATCTTCCGTGCGGGGTTTTGACAGCAAAAACAAGAATGCAGGGAAATTATAGAAAACTTATAAATTGCTAAAAATGGAAATTTGCAATGAATTGGAAAGTTGTTGGGAATGAAAATATTAACCAGATCTACCACTTAATCAGATCACAAAAACATTATGAACAAGAATTAAACAACTAGGAATGTTAGTTGTGCAATATAATGAAAATGACAAGTTCACAACTTATTCTACTACAGCAAAATTAGAATAAAACCTGTCTATCAGTCCTCCTCCTAGGTCTGGAAGTGGCCAGCCTCCTTTCTCAAAAGAAGGTTTGAATTCTTCTTTAAATCTTACTCACACTCAGACATAACAAAATAAATGGAATGAAACTACACTTTTATTGCTTCAGAAACATAATTACAATCCCTCATTGAAATCATTACAGGTCTGAAATTACTATTCTATCATCTCTCTATTTATTTTCTATCTCCTCTATCTAATCTAATATATTCCTGATAATAATATATTAGCTCAACCTAGATGGGAGCTATCTTTTATAGATGCCTAAAATCTAATTACAAATAGAAAATATGTTGTCCTGATATCCTGCAGAATTTCCTGGGTTTATCCTAGAAGAAGATCAAATTTGATCTTTTCCATAAATTGTGGCTTTGGACGGCAAGGACGGAAAAGTTATATGGGATATATTTTCCCTTAACTTTCTCAACCTTATTATCTTCTTTTCCACCACCAAAATTCAGTCAACAAGTCAAAAAGTACATTTTGTTTTCATTTCGAAGATAAGTGGCTCATTCCGAAGATACTGCAATTCTCATTTCGAAGATACTATAATTCTCATTCCGAAGATCCACTCATTCTAAAGATACTAAAATTATCATTCCGAAGATCCACTCATTTTGAAGACACTATGTTTTCTCATTCTGAAGATATATGTTCATTCCGAAGACACTGTGTTCATTTCGAAGACATTGTGTTCATTTTGAAGATCTTTAGAATGACCAACTGTGTTGACTCCAAATGGTTTTGGCTGCATTTCTTAGGTGTATTAGACCTCAGGATCAGATTTCAATAGTCTTCATTCTTCCTTGGATGTGAATTCCATGCCTTGCCATTCATTGGCAACTTGTTAGAATTTATATGGAAAAACCAGTTTTTCTTTGCACAGTAATAAGTCTTTGTACTATTTGCTGAATTTAGAGAAACTAATGCTTAATGATCATCAAAATAAGACTAGTGAAATGCTGCTGTCAACCTAAGCATGACAATATAACATAAAACTATACAAGAATTGTTAAAAATCAGAATATAATGTCCTTAATACTTCAATCATGCAAACAGTTAATACACAGCATATTAAATCAACTTAACTAGCATATAAGATAATTCACAAGAGTTTTAGGTAGTTTTAACTATTAAAAATATGCTATAAATGAGGCTTATCTAGGCATCATCAGTCTACAGTGCAAGGCTATCAATCTGGCTTTGCAAAAACTGGATCCTAGGATCCTCTAAAATATTAAAACCCTGGTCGGTTTGCTGCCACTAAAAAGGAGGTGCATTATTGGTGGGGTTGTGATAGTGTGGGATGTTAGCATGAAATGAATTATGGTGTGGGGGCTGAAAGTGGTTCTATCGATGATGATATTATGGGAGCATGATATTATGCTGGCCCAAGGGGCCAGCATACATTTGATGATATGGAACACTAGGTGTAATTGTGGTTGGAGGTATCGACACCCAAGATGTATATTGAGTGAAGAAGTTCTGAGGATGATATGTGGGTGGTTAGTTTTTATGGCCCCTTTATGATTGGTGGTGTTGATCAGCATTAGCATTGTGATTAGTGTTATCAATGATCATTTGTTGTAGTTGCAAAAATACTTGCTACATAGAAATCACAAAAGAGTATGGTATGGCTGTGTACATGGTGGATGATTGGATTGGTTGTGTGGCAATCGTTTTATTGGATTCAAGCAGAGGGTAAGTGGTAAAAATTATCGCCAACGAACTAGGGAGGGTGTAGTGTAAATGACCTATGGATGTAATGGAGGGCATGGATGTGGGTATTTATAAAGCAACACCGGTATGTGCTATAGAGAAGGGATTGGCACCACTGGGGTTTTAATCGGGCTAGGTGAAAGGGTGCTCGTGAGATGATTATGGGTGATGGTCGGTTATGGTTTCAACGGTTTGTTTAAAATATGTATTGATGAAGATCTGATTGTTTTGCTATGGGTATGTGAAGATAGTTTCTTAATGCAATGGAGGTGTGGTGTGATGTAGAATTGTGAGTGGTGTTAGCAATAGAAATGCCATGCCAATGACATCCAGGTAAATCCTAACAGCATCCAAGTCTACATATGTGACCCGATAACCTTGTGGAATAAGTGGCTAACTCTTAGGGGTCTCAAGAATAGCAGAATATGTAACCCTCTACATGATGTCTATATCCAAGGTAGGGGTCCCACTAGAGGGTCCAAAATTCAGGTTCCAAGACATAGTAGGGCCTACACTAACCTGCGCTATCACTAAAGTGTTAGGGGCCTGACAATACTAAGACACGTCCATGGGAGAGGGCAACTGACTCTGAGCTAAAGCTAACCTCTTGGTTTAACTTTGGGTTGTTACCATACTCTATGGGTAAAATGAGGTAGAAATTTGGATGGATGTGTGTGGATGTGTGTAATTAATGCACAAGCAAACAACACCTAAAGCAAATAAACAAACAAGATTGTTCTAGATTTTCATAAAGTTTGATTTTTTTTCTCTTTTTTTTGAAGTTTTGAAAGTTTTGATTTTTTTTTATTTTTGGAGTTTTGAAATTTTTTGAAACAAATAAAAATTATGTGCAAAATGTTTGCCCTAAAATGAATCTAGATTTCACCTGTATACTCGCAGCGACTAAGCCTAGTGATGAAGTCGAGATAGCCATAACCATCGAAATATGAAGATGAAACCCATATCTGGTCAGGGATCACAGGTCCTACCGATCCTCACCCAACACCCCGTGGGTAGTGATACACCCTCTGAAGAGGAATGCATGCTATTTTCCATGGTTAGGACAGTTCTTGGAGTCGGTCTTGGCCAGGGACGGGTAATAATAATGTTGGTGGTTGATGATGAAATCCAATCATTTCCAACATTCAAGTGAATGTGTGAGGCTTGTTCAACTTATTGTGTTATGCAAACTATGATGCACTTTCATTTATTGCCTAAGTGTAGCAAACAAAAGCATACAGCAAAAAATGCCCTACCAAATCAACTAAAATGTGGATGATTTTTTTGTAACCTTGCCTCTTTATTTTTTTTAAATGCACCTAAATTAAGGCCTAAATGCATGTAATTTCAAATAGGTATAGACCTCTATATGACATATTGAACTCTATGAAATAGTAGAAAAGAAAAAAGCAAGTATATGATGTACACACCTACGATCCTTTCACCGCTCCTTTCTGACTATGTAACTATTGAATCTGTGGTTTTGTAGTAATCCAACCACCACTTGTGTAGTTCTACTTAGGTATATAATCATGCAGTATATGGTTCCTCAAGAATAGATATACAAACACTGACTATACAGTTTTTCCACTGTGTAATCGTGCGCTCTACAGTTCCTTAGGTACAAATCTGCAAACATTGACTGTGTGGTTCTACAACTGTGTAACCGTATGCTCTATGGTTATTTGAATACAGGTACATAACCATTGCCTGCACAGTTATTGAGTTTTGCAACAACACACCATGATTTCTCAAAGATAAGATCGGATCGAGAAAATATTTGGGACAGTCGGGTCTTTATGTTCTTGATTTCTGCATAGCCAACTTCCAAAAACCTGCGAACACACAAAAATATAGATCAAAAACTAAAACAATAAGGCAAATAAAATGGAACCTTTAGGGGGTCCCACCATGATCACCATTTTGTATGTAAAATAAATATGACACCCAAACAATGAAATAAAGAACAAGCGATGTGTGATCAAAATATAAACTTTGTATTAATTCTTGAATGGAGCCTTGATCCCCGTTTTACAATGCTATTTCCCACGCGAACAAGGGAATGATTTCAACATTAGCTTTCTCATATTACAATGGGCTGAAAGAGGGGTAAGATTCCCCTTTTTACCAAGCACAAATTATTGGGGTGTCTTCAATATTCTTCTGCAATAATGAGAGGAATGAGTGGGCCTGTGTATCCTGATATCAGACCACTTCAACTTCAGTAGCCACTCCAGATTCATATTTCCTGCACACAAATAAATAGACAAGGGTTTAGTAGCACCTATAGATAAGATTGGAAACCAAAATGTGAATCAAAACCCTTGGATAAATACACAAAAAATGTAGAAGAATAAATTAAAGTGCTTTGTTGAAAAAAAATAAAATGAAAGCTCATGGATTTGATCATATTTCGGGTTTTCAGATATTCTCTATGTAACCATGGGGTATGAAGTTAGGACTAGGTAACCATGGATGTAGTAGTTAGGAAACCACAGAGTGATATGTTGACTCTATGTAACCACAGGCTATGCGGTTGGGGCTAAAAGGTGAAATCAATCAAAAATGTGCTTCAGGGGTTCAGATATTGGATCTCCTTAGGGTGCCTGTGATCTCCCAGTGTGATTTCAAAAGCGTAATAGTGTATTTCTTTGACCTCCCATATTTTATGGGGTAAAGTTTATTTTATAAGAAATCTCAAGGTCTTGGATGCATTTAGAGTGAGTCACTCAAGTTGCCTCACTTAACTAGGGTATGTGTCTAAATGGGTGAGTGAAACTAAGGTGAAGTGGGTTGATGAGTGAGTGCAACTAAGGTGAGTTGGCTTGATGAGTGAGTGCAACTAAGGTGAGTTGGCTTGATGAGTGAGTGCAACTAGGAAGAGTGGCTTGATGAGTGAGTGCAACTAAGGTGAGTTGGCTTGATGAGTGAGTGCAACTAGGGTGATATTCCCAATGCATGAGTGAAACTGCATTGCAAAGTGGAGGATGAGAGGGTGGAACTGTGGTAATAAAATCAATGCATGAGTGCATCTATAGTGAAGTGGAGTGTAATGTGGAGGATGTCACATGTGAAGGGATAAAATGTGTGAGATGTGGTATGATGACAGATAGTTATGACTAGAATACATGTCCCTTGAGGAGACAAGGTATCCTACGTGATTTTCCTAGATTTAATAATAATCTAGAAAATGTGATTATGTGCAAGATTTTATGTCTAAGTTTATACTTAGGAACATATATCTTATCATGTAATATTGTGTGGTGGGATGCAAGTGGTGTTGTGTGAGTGCCTAGGATTTTGTGTCTACAGCTACAAATATAAATGAGCAATAAAATACAATACCCTTATGTGACCAAGCTGGAAGTAATACCAAAGCTTAGACTAACAATAAATGTGGGATATTTATGCTTTATTTGCATGACTATTGGGCAAAAAGGCCCAACTCCAAAGACTCCAATCTACTAAGTTTTATAGCAAGAGAACCATTTGTAGTGTATAACCAATCTATATATAGAAAGCATACTACATGTACAAGAATCTTAAGGAAGTTAAAATGGTTCAACTTTTAACAATTATAAAAATACATATGATAATTCACATAATAGTCTCCTCTTTGTCTTCCTATGGTGCTTGATGGGGCATTTACTAGCATGCACGAGGACAATTGGCATTGATCCTTAGTGTATGACACTAGGCACTGGTGTTGGCCTAGGGTTCCTAGCATTGGTGCTTGCTAACTAGTCTTAGTGCTTGGGCATTGGGTATGGAAGGGGTTGTTATTGCTTGGCACCAAGTTGTGGTGTTCCATTGGTGAATAATGACTAACTATGAAATCTTATAACTATAATATATTGATGATTGGTTTTTGTGGTGATGAAGATTCAAACAACCTTTGGTTGGATCATCTTTAGGAAGGAAACTTTAATATTTTGTATCATTTGATACATAGTTTAAAAACTCATCGAGAAATCATGAGTTCTTGCAAAACTAGTAAGTTTTCATGTTCCAAGGGTTTTTTTTTCCTCAATGCCTAGCCATTTTCAACGATTTTTATGCCATTTTCTTGTTGATTTCTTACAATAAACTCGATTATGGGTACAAAAAAGAGAAGGAAAACATGGGGATTGTTTTTAAAAGCCCATTTCTAGTCATTTTCTCATTTTCCTTCTCTCCAAAACTATGAAAATATTATAATAGGTCAAAAGACTCAAAACAATAATCCTGAACCACTTTTTCGGATCACATCAAATACTGGACACCAGGTCAAGGAGATTTTAGATTGTTTTTGTAGATTTTTCTAAGATATTTCCAAATCCCCAAAAATAAAACTAGGGTTTTTTCAAAAAAAATTAGTTATTTTCAAACATGTAGGCTAGGCCATTTTTTTTTTGTTTTTTTTCTCCCCCATCCAAAAAAAACTAGGGTTCTATTAGTTTTTTTCAATTTTTCTTTTTGCTCTTTTCAAGCATGTAGGTGACATAGTAATTTTTGTTTGTTTGTTATTTTAAGCATATAGGCTAGGGCATCGAACTAATGAATTATTTTTTATTTTTCCCTCCTATTAGGAAATAGAGATGGATTCTTCAAGTGAGGTCCTTGGAACCATCGTAGATAGCAATGATCCTCCTTCAAGTGTTACCCAACAAACTTCTTTATTTTCAACCTCATGTCAAAACCCAAAAAGATACCCAATGTAAAAGCATGGGGTTAAGGGAAACTTTCCAAATCAAGTGTCTTGTAAACACTACAACAAGGACATGGATAGAGGCATCCATCACCTCAAATTCCTTTTGCTTGGGCAACATGAGCATTATGTGGATCCCTACCCTAGAGCAGATTATATGATTAAAAATTATGTGAATACTTGGTTGTGTAGCAAAGAGGCCAAGAAAATTGAGCACAAAAGGAAAAGAGCTACAATGAGACATGGAGTGGGGCCATGGGGCTCGTTTTATGGGGATGAGGCCGAACTTTAGTTTGTTGATACCACAACCAAAGAATATGTTCTTAGTCCTTACATTCAATAAGGTAGTGCTAGTGGGAATGGGAGAATTATGGGAAAGGGTTCCAACACAAGGTAAACCATAATTTATAATACCGCATGAGGGAGGTACAAGGTAAAGGATGTCAGGACAACTATAGAAAATTTTGTATTACTGCAACATTCCCTTCAACTATGAGAATAGTCCCTATTGGGAAGCCATAGTGAGGGCATTGAGTAAGTCTAGAAAAGGAGTTAAGACACCTTAGGCCCATGATTTAAGTGGACCATTTTTGGACTATATCATCAACACATGTGCTCTTGTAGAAAAGCAAAGTATTACATGTAGGAAAAAATTTACAACAATCTTTTTTATGGATAGACAAATGCAAGAAACCGCACACTCTTAAACTTAATGGTGTCTTAGGGTGGATCCATGGTCTTTCTAAAATCAGTTGATACCCTACAAGAGGTAAAGAATGCACAATTATTATTTATTTTGGTGGAGGTTATAGTTGAAATAGGAGTGGAGAATGTTATCCAAGTATTTATGGACAATGCAACACCATATGTATTTATGGGTAAGCTTCTTGAGAAGTACCCCTCTAATTTTTTGAGCCCATGTGTTGCCCATTGCATTGACCTCATGCTTGAGAACATTGGAAATGGTAGAAGAGATGAAGAATATTACATAGTTTATCTATAACCACACATGGGTACTCAACTTGATGAGGGAGCACAATGATGGGAGGGAAATTCCTTGCCCAAGGATCATTGTATTTGCCTCAAATTTCATCACCTTGTAAAGCCTTTTAACAACACCACCCACTTTGAAGCAGATGTTTGTGAGCAAGGAATGGTATGCTTTACTATTTGCAGCAAAAGAGGAGGAGCAACATATATAGAGTCAAGTGTATGATAATTCATTTTGGGAGATAATTTAGAAAATTCTCAAGTAATTGTAATTTGCTTGTTAAGTTCAAATTTAAATTTTAAAATATTATTTACGTGAGAATTACTCTTCCTAAATTTTAAATAATTATTTTTTAACTGCAAGTGACAAAACCCTTGGTAAGAATTCTAAGTCTTGGAGATGGTGAAAAATTGGTAATGGACTATCTACATGAGGTAATGGATAGAGCCAAAGAGGCCATTGAGCATTATTACAATGGAAACCAATGTAAGTTTGAAGTATTTTTTTGCATTATTGATAAGATATGGATAAGTCAACTTCGTCAACAAATTCATACCACGGGGTACTTTTTGAACCTAAATTCTTTTATACTTTTAGCCTTAGCAATAATGAAGATGTCTAGGAAGGGTTTTATACTAGCGCAGAGAGGATGCTAGATAACCTTGACAAACATTGTTTTTATCCTTAATGAGTTGCAACTATATAAGGCCACAGGAGGGAGCTTGTTGCATTCCCTTTCGCTAAAGAAGCAAGGTCAAGCTTATGACTAGGTAATGTATTTAAAATTTTGAAGTTTAACATTTTTTTTGGGAGTAATACTTCTTATACACATCCATCATGGGGATTGAACCCGTGAGTGTGGTCTATCGGTAAGTTTAACATTTTTAAAAAAATTTATGTATTTAATATTCTTGTACTTTATGAATGTAAACTAATACTTTGAAAATAATATATTTTTGTATATTTATGGTGGGAGGACCATAGCTCCAAAAAACCTACTCTATAGAGGATGGTTGTTTGCATATTAATTCAACCTTGTAGAGCTTCTAGCTATGAGTACAATTGGTCTCTACTTGAGGTCATACACACCAAGAAAATCAATATGTTGAGCCAAGACCACCTCAATGACCTTGTGTTTATGCAATACAATCTTGGGCTTCGCACAAGACAAGTGGAGGCTAGTGAATTTTATGAGGTTAATCAATTGGATGAGCTAGATCTAGTATGTGATTGGATTGCTAGATCATCTTGGGTTTATTGTAGATGACATGAGGCACTTTAGGAGGAAGCAGAATACTTAATATAATTAAAGGAAATATGCCATGATGATATTGCACTTGAGAAACCTCCTATTCACCAACTAATTCAAATTCAAGATCACCCATCAAGTGCAAGGGGAAGAAAAAGAAAACAAAAAGCAATTTAAAAACTATTTTACATTTTGAAATATTGCATTCTGGCTAATTTTTTTATTCATATACTGTAGTTGTACTTTTTGCAATGAATATCTAATATAAAATCAACTTTTGGATCTCCAGTTGTTTCTTAAAATATTATTTTTCTGTTTATTGAAAAAAATCTTCATATATTTTTTGCTGAGTTTTCCCAAGTTGTCAATAAAATATCCATAATTAGGTTGTCGAGTTTATCGTGAGTTGCAAGTTTTCGAAATATGATTTTGTGGTCAAGGCAATAAGCCTTGACACCCATGAAAATGCAGTAGCTAACATTAAATACAAAATAAATAAAATGCAATACCACAAAATTATCACCTAAAGTCAATAATCTTTGAAAAAATATTATTTTTAAAATCAAATGCATCACAAGTGAAAGCCCAAATATCACCTAAGATCAATAAATGTAATCTTACTATGTTCATGCTACCCTAATGCTTAGGACCTTACCTTAGGTGGATTAGTGATATATGTTAGAAAAATGAGATGATTGTGATTGGCAAGCAAGTTAATATTAAATGGATTTTCTCAATGACTTCATAGATCCTAGGCTCTTATCTCCATTAAAATCATGAATTTTCCACTTGTTTGTTTATACAGTTTTACCTATCCTTGTGTATTCTATTCCTTTATTGTTCTTGTTTCATTTGCACTCTAAATTTCATTTTGCATGGTATGGCCTAATGTTATGGAGGAGAAGGACATGCAAAAATTTTCTTATGCAAGAAAGGGTTAAAAATAAGCGATAACCAAATATCTTTAGCTATTTTCAGCAAGGCATAGGATAGAGATAAAATTTTATTGGTTATTTCCACCAAAGCATAGGATGGAAAGAAGATGCAATTCATACAATAAAATGTATCTAGCATGTAACCATTATTTTTAACTTTTAATGAATACAGTAGTTCATAGATTGTTCAAATTAATTTTAGTAATTTTACTATCATTAGCTAGGGTCACAACTCATCTAACTTGTATATAAATATATGTTACTTGATAAAAAATAATTAGAGTTGAGGATGGAAACTTTTACATGGTATAAAATTAACCGGCACTACAATTCTCAAAAGGGGTAACAAGAGCAAAGGAGCAAATGGAATTGGTACATTCATGTTGGAATTCTCACCAATTTCCAGAAACAAATAGCAATAATCCATTTACTCAAATCTTATACAGAAAAGTAAAGAGCGATAGACACAAATTGAAAGGTGCCCTTGAGCACCAATAAAAACTATCCATAGATACATATCACAACACTCTAATATAATTTTGGATGAGGGTATTTATACCAAAAACAAAACCCCAAGTACATACTCATACTAACCTAAGCCAACATAACAAATACGTTTTAGGTTAATTAAAAGTTAAAGGTTTAACTATGACAAGGTTAACCATGGGCCCGTAGGCCATATATAAATAACAAATAACTACATTGTATAATGATTGCTCATAGGCTTTCACAAGAGTACATCATACAATGTTGATCTTGCCCAGTAAGTTAGATTACAACTTTCAACAACCCCTCATAATTTGAACTAAGGGGCCAAGAAGAGAAGACATTAGTGACAACATCTTTCCTCACCCTAATTCCCCCATAATGGATGCTCTAGTGGGCCTTTGTAGTTGAAATATTGGTGTCAATTTCAAGAATTTAAGTCAAGTAATATTTATATTAATACCCCTCATCATCTAGAAGACAGCCACCATCTTATAAAATTATGCTTCAATCCTCTATAACATCATTAGGTCATTCTTGGTTGGATGCCATTCCTTATTACAATATACACATATGGTCTTCAAATTATTTGAAGACTTAACCTAGCCCTTGAGCCCTTATGTCTTTGTATCCTTGGATTTTTTTTCCTTTGCATGAGTTTGTATCTGGGGAGAGGCACCACAAATCCTCATAGCCACCTAGAAGGGAAATAGAAGAGAGAAATGGATCAAGAGTTAGAGTTTTTTGTGTTTTGAAGAACATAAGAACCACATGGACCATTAGTCCAAGCCTCTAAAAGGAAGAAGAGAGATTAGAAAGGTTAGTATTAACACATTTTGCATCATATTTTTTTTGCCTCTAGAAGATGTGATATCTGCTTTTAGAGCCTTAACTTTTGAAATATAGTCCTCAAGTTTATTAAACTCAACTATTTTAAGGGAAGCAAGCTCTATTTCCAAGTAATTGACTTTCGTTATATTTACTTTTCCAAATAACTCATGCAATTTTTCCCATACCTTGATAGAATCATTTTCATCTTTAATGTGGAAAAGTAATTTTGGTTCAATCATCAAGGAAAACAAACTAAGAGCTTCTTCCTATTTATGTCGATGGGTTTCTTCATCATGGGTTGTTACTTTCTCTTCTTTGAAGATGCACTAAATATTATTGTTTCACAATAATCTAGTCATTTGAGTTGACAAAACCTTGTAGTTTCACTCATTCAGGTGAGTAACATAGGCTTAAGGATCCATATCACACAATTCAGCTTCCAATACTATAACAAGTTCTTGAATTGATGTCATTGTGAGGAGCTCGAAATATAGTGTAATTTGAATAAAAAGGCTCAAAACACTTTCATATGTGGAAGATATGCCCTCCAAAAACATTTTCCCTAATAATCCTCAAAAAATGGAAAATCGACCTCTCAAACCTTAGAACTATGGTACTCGACTAGAATTCCCTACTAGCGCCCATTGATTTGTTGGTTACTGCTAGAAAAAAATGTCTTTTTTGCTTTGTTGAACTACCACATCAACTGCCACATCAGCCCTTCCATGGATGAAACATAATGGAGGAAGAAATGGGGTTCAAACCATAAACCATTGGGTGGTGGGCATTCCATGGTAGCCAAGCTAGTCTCTCGTTCATGCTTACACCTTGGAAAAAATTAGTGCCTTCACCCCTTGAGATGATTCGGTGACCTCTCGACTAGCACACTATCTTCCAAAATGCAAAAGGGAGTGGAGATTCAAACCCAATACCACTAATAATAAATTCTTCACCATTGCCCACTTGCCAATACACCAACCACATGAATTAGAAGAGAGAAAAATAAATCAAGAGTAAGAGTTTTTTATGTTTCCAAGAACATAAGAACCACATGAACCGTTGATGTCACTATGAAGAGCTCTAAAAATAGTGTAATTTGAATAAAAAGGCTCAAGCCGCTTTAGTATGTAGAAGATATGCCCTCCAGAATTTTTTACCCTAAATAATCCTCAAAAAATGAAAAATCAACCTCTCAAACCTTGGAACTATGGTACTCGAATAGAATTTCCTACTAGCATCCATTGATTCGTTGGTGACTACTACTGAGATTTTTCCATCTATGTCACTAATTTGATTCATCGGGTAGGGATATAAATAGAAAAAAAATTGTTTTGTTTTGCTTTGTTGAACTGTCACATCGTTGCCACCTCAGCCTTTCCATGGATGAGATGAAATATAATGGAGGAAGAAGTGGGGTTCAAACCATAAACCCTTGGGTGTGGGCATTCTGTGGTAGCTAAGCTAGTCACTTGTCCATGCTTGTACCTTGGAACAAAAGCAATGCCTTCACCCCTTTAGGTGATTCAGTGACCTCTTGACTAGCGTACTATCTTCCAAAATGAAAAAGGGTCTGGATATTCAAACCCAGTACCACTAATCATAAATTCTTCATCATTTTCCACTTTCCAATGCACCAACCACATGAATGATGGAAATTCAAAACTCTCACCTCTCCAGGCAAAAAAAAAGGGACACCTTACATTGATAAGGATGTTCTCTTCAATTCAATAAATATCGCACATGAACTTACACAAAGCTCCATAATGGAATAATCATGGCCCAAACCAACAATTCCACGGGACACACCCCAAGGTCTTGGCCATTTTGGCATCATGCTACACATTTATGAAGATTGCTCTTAGTTCCTTAGAGCCAGAACCCTCCAAAATGGTGGACAAGAGCATTTAACTTGACAATCCGTCTGAGGCGTGTTCTGATGTATACATGCATGAATAGAGGGAAAAAAACGAAGTGGCACCCCTTTTCAAAAATTTGAAATTTTTCCTCCAAAAAATCACTCATACAAATGGTCACCAAAAGGAGACAAAAACGATGTTAACCAGCCATTGACTTATGTGCCATACCTAACTTATGAAGCTCCAAAGGATAACTTACCCTTGTGATCAAAATAAAAGACAAAGGTTCCAAATAGATTTTTTTGTGTAACCAGGTAATGATGCTTCAAACCTGATCTGATACCATGTTGGAATTCTCACCAATTTCTAAAAACGAAGAGTAACAATCCATTTACTCAAATCTTATACTAAAAAGTCAAGAGTAATAGACACAAATTAAAAGGTGCCCTTGAGCACTAATAAACACTTATGTTAAATGTAGATAAGTATCACAACACTCAAATACAATGGACTGAGTTGATGGATGTTATTAAACCAATATCGAAACCCCAAGTACATATTCATATTAACCTAAGCCAACATAACAAATAGGATTTAGGTTAATTACAAGTTAAAGGTTTAACCATGTGCCCATAGGCCATATATAAATAATAAACAATTACATTGTATAATGCTGTCCCATAAGCTTACACGAGTACATCATTGATCATACAATGTCGGCCTTGGCCAATAAGTCAGATTACAACTTTCAACAATTTAGTTATATGCGGGCCAGTACGAACTCCATCACATAAAGTAGCAATGTATTTTATCACCCTTATTGATGATTTTTCAAGAATGACATTTTTTTAGGTCAAATGCATTGGAGACATTCAAAGCTTTCACTAAAATACAGTTGGAGAAACCATTAGAGACATTCAAAGCTTTCACTAAAAGATAGTTGGAGAAGCCATTGAAGTGGATAATGTGTGACAAAGGGGGTAAATATACCTTTAATGCTATGAAGAGTATATGTGCAAAAAAATAATCAAGCTCGAGCATATAGTTCCTTACTCATTGCAACAAAACGTTGTAGCACAGAGGCAGAATCAGACTCTTGTTGAAAGTGCAAGATGCATTCTTAATAATAGTGGGTTGTCAAATTCTTTTTGGGTTGAGGCAGTTTCTACAACTTTTATCTAAAACAGATTGCCCATTCTTGTATTACATAAGAAAACTCCTAATGAATCTTGGAGTGGGACCAAACCAAGTGTTGGATGTAAGTTTTTAGTTGTTCAACATATGCACATATACCAAATAAGAAGTAAAAGAAATTGGATGATAAAAGCAAGAAGTGCATATTAGTTGGGTACAACTTGGGTTTAAATGTGTACAAACTATATGACCTTGTAGCACATGAGGTCATAATAAGCATAGAGATCATATTCAATTTAAGTTCAACCATAGACATACCGATGGAAGTGAAGAATGTGGAGGTGACACAAAGAGACATTCTTGATGATGAATATGTAGAAAATTTGAACAAGATGATTCTACTTGAGAAGAACTAGCCATACAACAAGATGAACATGCATAAGAGTAACCACAACTCCATAGGACAATGACAGCATGTAAGTTCACATCGAAGGCATTAGAATCAATCATATGCACTCTTTATCAAAGTTGATGACCCACAATGTTTAAGATGATCTTGAGAGCCATGAAGTAGTAGAGTAGAAGAATGTTGTTAGGTACCAAGATAGGTATTTAATATTGTGTTGTATAATGGTATGAGCCATAAATTAATTATTAAGGAAAACCACGTGTCAAAATAGAAATAGATATGTCATAGAATCATATTTGTAACCGTTGGGGAATATTGTCATATAGAATCATATTTGTAACCATTAGGGGAATATTGTCATATATAATCATATTTGTAACCGTTGGGGGAATATTGTCATATGTAATCGCAAGGAATATTGGCATGCACTTTGTAACTCATGGAAGGTGAACCTTCGCATGGGTGATCTTGTAACTCATTGAAGGTGAACCATCATACTCTTGTATAAAGAGAGATGCACCCCCATTGTAAAAGGTATCTAAAATCGATGATGTATTCTTGGAGAAGTCTTGGTTCATGGAGCTAGAGATCTTGTGGAGTGGCTTCCTTCCTAAAGGAGCATTGTATGGTGTTCCCCTACCTCAAGGGTATAATCAATCTCTATTTTATTGAGCAATTTATTCTGCAATTAATTTATTTGTGGATGCATGTTGAATATTTTGATATATTGGTGAATGATTTATGGAATGAGAAAATAGGTTCATTACATTTGGTATCAGAGCAGCAATTTGGGCAAAGTGGGTTTGTTTTTGTAGAGCTAGGGCACATTTTTCAAAAAAAAAATCATATTTTGCAGAGACCATATTTCTTATTTTAGCAGTCATTTTTAGAAGGTTTTTGCTCCATTGCATAGATATTTTTTAGTACTACAAAAATGATTGTTTATTTGTCAAATTTTGATATGTATTGAGAAAGTTATGGTTGTTTAAAGTTGAGTTATTTTTGTTGTTTTTTGGCTGCACGAATTTTTTTTTCAAAATAAAAAGAAAAATTCGTATTAAATGTTTCAATAGTCATTTGCAGAATATTTTGGCACCAACATATAGATTATTTTGAGTAATATAAAAATGACTGCTCATTTGTGTATTTCTGCTAAGTTTTGAGAGAGTTACAGCTGTTTGAAGTTGGGTTGTTTAAGTTGTTTTATGGCTACATGAATTTTTTTTCAAAAAGAAAAATTTGTATTAAATTATTTAGCAATCATTTTCAAAATATTTTTGCATCAGCATGTAGGTTATTTTGATTACTACAACAATGACTACTTACTTGTTAAATTCTGATAAGTAATGAGGGAGTTATAGTTGTTGCAAGTTGGGCATTTGGTGTTGTTTTTTGGGGTTGCCGACAAAAAAGGGAAAAATTCATAACTTTCAATCCGAGTAAGAAAATTAGTTGTTGTTTATTTTTATTTGAAGGAAATTTACAGATTTAATTGTTGAAGAAGAGAATAGATGAGATTTCAAAAATTTTAATTTTTGAAAGTTTTCGATTATTTAAAACCCTAGCCGCTTTATTAAAAAAAAATGGAGTTGCCAACATTTTTTGGCAAAGATGATATTGATGCTAAGGAATGGTGCAAAAATTTTAAGTCTTTATATTCTTTTGAATCTTCTTGGAGATTTCAAATTTGCCTTTCCTTGCAAGGGGAAGCTTATTCTTGGTATTCTAACTTTGTTGATTCTCATGATTTTTGACACACATGGGAAGAATTTGAAGTTGCATTTTTAAGCAAATGGGGATCAAAGGAAAAGGATAATAATGTGCAGGCTATGGAAACTACACCTTGTGTGTTAGGGCCAAATAGTGATCAAAAGGCTTTGTTTGAATGTCAAAATTCTATTTTGCAAGTTCATGGGTGCATTCAAAATCAAAAAAATATTGTTTCCATTAACCCTAGCAGCAAATATAATTTTATCAACATGTCTTTGACTAAAAGGTTGCAAGTTCAAGCAAAGAAAATCAAAGACATACAAATTGAGGGAGACAATGTTCAAATTTTTGAATATTTAAAGCTCACCATGGATAAATATGTTTTACATTCAGATTTTCATGCTATTGAGATGAATGATGTAGATATTGTTCTTGGTTATCCTTGGTTGCTTTCTTTGGGTACTATTAACATTAATGTGCAAAAGAAATTCATGAAGTTATGGTATCGAAAGAAGAAGATAACATTGCAAGACATTTCTCAGTGTAAGGATAAACATGTAGCTATTGTAGGGGAACAAAGTGAAGAGCAAACAAAGACAGTAGTAGAAATCAAGGAAACAAAAGTAAAGGAAGAATCAATAGAAGAGAGTAAGAAAGAAGAGCAAAAATAGGTTGAACATCAGGCTAAGGTTGGAGTATATCGCCATCCACACCACCATGAGAGGCAACAATCATGGTGACAGGGCTTGAGGCCACATAAGAACAATGAGAGACATATAAGGAACCCAAGGAGACAAAACTTTGGGTATGCTACAAGTCTTAAATGCAAGAAGGTCTGGATGAAAAAAGATAAATTTTATGCTTTCAACACATGGCATTGGCATCAAAGAAGACCACCACCAATCATAGTTCCACTTGGATGGATGGATGATCGAGATTGGTACCATTATTCAGCATGGCTTAGAAGATCATATTATTTAGCCTCTTCTAATGTTTCGAGAATGAAACATTTTATAAGGGGGATGTGTTAATTTTACCCAATTGTGAAATTACACTCTCCCTTAGGGTTTGGATCTCAAAACCCTCTCTTGCAAAGAAGTTAAACAAACAACTTCTCCAAGGTCTCCGCTATATTAGCATTTGCATATGTGTATTAGTAGTCTCAATAGAGAATATCAATTTGATGCTAGGAACACCTTAGTGATTGCAAGTAACTATAAACAAGGGGTAATGTTGGTTTATTTTACCATGCTACTTTAATGATTGTTCATGAAACCAAACAAAAAGTAAATGTGAATTGGCCCTCATATGACCACGATGTAACCTTAATTCCTTTTATCTTGAGGGTTTTAAGATAGATTTTGTCTTCCCTTATTAAGTAGATTTTAATCAAGTTTTATCTTGCATTAAATCCTACTTTAAATGTGAAAGTAAAGATCAAATCTATCTATGAATATAAATCCGAAATGATGAATAGGCTCCTTGAATATAGCTTCTTATCATGAAGATAAAGATAGCCTTTGATGTGAATAATAAATTATTCCTCTTTGGTGAAATTAATTTTCACAAAGAGATAATAATTTATTGTTTGAAAATTGTGACCTCAAAATATCATCATAAATTATCCCTCTTTCATGAAATCAAAATTTTCATAAAGAGACATAATTTAATGCTTTAAAACACTATCTTTTGATGTGATGACAAATTACCCCTCTTCAATGAAATTAGAATTTTCATGAAGAGAAGTGCATTTATTGCTCCGGAAATGATCACTTATGAAACGCCATAAAATTGACCCCCTTCAATGAAATTGATATTTTCATGAAGGTAAGATCATCTTATACTTGCAAATAACGTATGAAGCTGAAAAAATCTGATTTGGCTTCAAAATAAAAAAAAATATGAATTTTCGAAACTATAAAAATCTGCATCAAACAGTCATTTTCAAAAATTAATATAAAAACGACATGATCTTGGAATGAGTCTGAATCTATTGTGTATGATAGATTTTACATCATTCTTCACAGCCATATAATTATTTTTATCATTTTATTTTTTTACGATTTTTATTTTAATGCCTGAAGTTTAAAAAAAATGCAAAATGAAAATTTTGAAAACAGAAAATAAATTTAAATGCTGAAAACAGACATATGCAAAGCATTTCCAGTTTGATGGCATCCCGTCCTGCAAAACCGAAGCTGTGAGAAACTCTTACATGCAACCTATTATATTCCAACCTGCATTCACACAATCGAAATAAAACAGGTGCTAGCTCCTAAGGTACAAACATAAATTTCAGATCCCAAATATTCGCCTAATGCAACCCAAAAAAAAATGGCATTAACATTATCTATAAATTCGAAATCTGAAAATAGAAAAATAAGACAATGAAAATCCAGCATGAAGAAAAAATTCTCCTCCTATTTTGACAAACAAAATCCAAATTTCTGAAAAGGCTTTTGCATTAAAAATATTCCCTGTTACATTTCAACAACAGCATCTAGCCTTCAAAAGGTCCAGCCCCTTGCATGTTAGGTTTTTAAAGTTTTCACTTCAAACCCTTCATTTTAGGTTTTTAAAGTTTTCACTTCAAACCCTTCATTTTTTCGTCTGCCTCCTTGGTTCTGAAACTCTTCCGTTTCACTGTCTTCCATCGCTTGGCTTTTTTTTTCATGTGATTGGACTTTCGACAATTGTTTTACTTTTTGTTGAGTGGTATTTTCACCCGATTGTGAAAACACACTCTCCGATAGGATTTGGGTTCTAAATCCTCTACTTGCAAAGAAATTAAACAAGTAATTTCTCCAAGGTTCCTGTTATGCTAGCATTTTGCATCTGTGTATTAATGATCTCAAATAAAGATATTTAATTAAAATGCTTGGAACACCTTAGTGGTTGCAAGTAACTAAAAACAAGGGGCACTGTGGTTTATTTTATTGTGAAAATTTAGTGATTGTTCATTGAACCCGAATAAAGCAAATATGATTTGATCTTTATATGACCATGCTGTAACTTCAAAATGAAATTTGATGAAATGCCATAAATGATGGAATTATTTATGGATTTTGAAGTTTTTTAATTTTTTTAATTTTATTTTAAAGCTTGAAAAATTAAAGTTGGAGCTTCTGGAAAATAAAGTGCAGCAAAAAGAAAATAAAATGCAAAAGAACAAGAAATTAAAATTGCATTCAGCTTGATGCTATCCCGTCCTGGAAAAACCGAAGATGTGAGGTTTCCATGCATGCAACCTAACCTATTGAACCTGCAAAACATGCACAATCCAAATAAGTTAAGTGCTGGTCTCTGGGGTTTTATTGTGATCTTTAGATTTAGACATTCGCATGAAGCAACCAAGAGAACTTGCATTCAACTTCACCTATAAGCCTAGAAATCTGAAAAAAGGGAAAGATAAACATTAAAACATGCATGCAGAAAATAACTCCTTATTTCTTGCCAACAAGATGCAAATTTCTGAACACTCCTACATTAAAGATAAATCCTGTTACAATAGCAGAACATCTGGTTTTCTCAAAACCAAAAAAAAGGAAGAAAAACACTCCCGAGCAGGCCCAGAATGGCTTCTCGCCTTAGGCACTACAACTCTGCCCGCAGCGGTTTCTGACCCTTGTGCCAATCTGTGCCTCTGCTTTTATACTTTTTGGCAATGCTCTCTGTTTCGTCCTGTGACGCTTCGCTTCATCTTCCAGATCGCTTCGTTTCACCTTCCCACCTTTTCGTTGCTTTGAATTCATGCTCGATGTCGAAACGCTTGATCTTCTCTGTGACTTGTAACGCTTCTGCAACCTTTACACATGTATGCCACGTGTTCTGCACTTTTCTGCATGTTCTGTAACGGCCCCATGAAAATCGCGACAAAAAAATAGCATGCAGCTTTGCTCCTCTACCTTCATCGCGAAAACGCGACATGTCACGAAAATGCAACATGTCACGATATCGCGACGTTTTCCTACCAATAGCCTTTCCTGCATTCATGCTCAGCGAAATGGCGACATGTCGCGATATCGCGACAACTTTCCATTCTATACACTGTTGTTTTTCTGTCACGAAATCGTGACACTTTTCTCTTTCGTACACCTCGGCTGCTTCCTGTCACGAAATCGCTACGCCTTTTCACTTGGAGTTGTCTTGCGGCAACCTGTCGTGAAATCGCGATGTTTTTCACTTGGTACGCTTTTGGCCGCAACCTGTCACGAAATCGCGACGTTTTTCATCTCCATACGCCTCGGCTGCTTCCTGTCGTGAAATCGCTACGCCTTTTCACTTGGAGCTGTCTTGCGGCAACCTGTCGTGAAATCGCGACGTTTTTCACTTGGTACGCTTTTGGCCGCAACCTATCACGAAATCACGACGTTTTTCATCTCCGTACGCCTCGGCTGCTTCTTGTCACGAAATCGCGATGCTTTTTCATTCCGGGCCCCTTTGCTGTTTCTTGTCGCGATTTCGCGATGCTTTTCTGCTTTGTCCTGTTTGACTGGTTTGACCCGCGATTTTGTGACATGTCACGATTTCGCTACCATTTTCCATTCTGCCTTTCTCTCTCCTATCTGGACCGCGACGGAGCAACATGTCGCGATATCGCGACACTTTTCACTTTCTGGCAGCGATCGCGCAACACGTCGCGAAATCGCGACACTTTTTCATTTTCGGTCGCGATCGCGCAACACGTCGCGAAATCGTGACACTTTTTCATTTTCAGCTGTGACCACGCAACACGTCGTGAAATCGCGACACTTTTTATCCTTGTGCAATTTTGCCCTTTTTTTCTGATTTTTAGCATCTGGGTTAGTGAGATCTTCTTTGAAAACATGCAAAAAAAAGGTGGGTCCCCAATTTTGGGGTGTGTTGTGGATCAGCCACA
The DNA here is from genome assembly GCA_028583015.1 of Wollemia nobilis. Taxonomy (NCBI): domain Eukaryota; kingdom Viridiplantae; phylum Streptophyta; class Pinopsida; order Araucariales; family Araucariaceae; genus Wollemia; species Wollemia nobilis. The sequence goes on from JAQPPZ010000363.1 coordinate 4,920,234, forward strand.
ACAAATGGCGACTCTACTGTCAAATGCTCTTGAGCATTTTCTTGAGAACCCTACCTGGAAGTATATAAACTCGAAAACATGTGTTAGCACATAATAAATATAAACAAATGCCCATAGATCAGAAATACATGAATCATTTGAATTATTAAGTATCAACTCGGTGTGTGCAATGTGTTTCATTCCCTATCGTTTGAAATTGATCAACATTCCATCGTCAGTTTTATATGAATGCATATGTGAGTGAATGATTTGTGTAACCTAATAAATATGCTAAGAGATTTTGCTTTTATAAAAGGCATAGTCCTTCTGGTATCATACACAAACATTCAAGATTATCAAACCCTCTTAGGATCAACTATATGTATAATGAATTGCTTTATTATATCCCAAAGTTGGTTATGAGTCCCTACTATCTTGAACCCATGTGTAAGTGAAAGTGAAATCAAAGCTTTGGGAAATCAGACTCCCAACCTAATCGAGATGGGAGTTTAACCCTATTCTTACTACTCTGATTTAGAATTCATTACCTCACTTTGAGCAAAATAATTTAACCAATTATGGAAGAAATGGTCATGCTAGTCTAACCCTTTGAACAATCAGTGGTCTTGTTTTTTAGACAAGACATGTTGCCATGCATGGGCATACTTAACCCCATAATCCATGATTTAGCTTCATTTCTTTGGACCTTGGGGATGACTACCCATCCTTTGCAGAGGACAAGTAGTACGATCCTTCCAATCCAATATAAAGATGAGATGGGAAAAATTAATTTTTTACTTCTTGGACCTTGGGGATGACTACCCATCCTTGCTAGGGACATGTAGTACGATCCTTCCAATCCAAGCTTTGGATAAAAATGGAAAATATTAATTTTATTGCTTAGACCTTGGGGATGACTACCCATCCTTTGTAGAGGACAAGTAGTACGATCCTTCCAATCCAAGATTTATCATGAAATGAGACATAGGAGCTTTGGGGAATCGGATTCTCAACCTAAGCGAGATGAGAATTTATGCCCTATCCTTACTACTCCATGTAGGTCAAATCAAAGCTTTGGGGAGTTGGATCCTCAACCTAAGTTCGATGAGGATTTAGCCCTATCCTTACTACTCTGATTTTAGGCTTTAAGCTTTATGGAAGTGGTCAAAACCACTATTTTAAGGATCATGTTGCATAAATAGGATAGACATGAAATACTTCTTTTGCCCAACCTTTTCTTCCAAGTAAGGTTTTGATCATTTTGCTCAAGATCCTTTTTTAATGTGTATAAAATGTGCTTGGTTCTAGATATCTCAAGACTCAGTTCCCAACCTTAGGATTTTCTTCTTATTTATGTGATAGCATAACCCTAAGAGGATTTGACACACTTTAATGATTTGTATTTGAAATGCATTTGCAACTAAGATGGCATGCATGTGCAAAGTGAGATGTAATATGAATGCATTGTCTTTTGAAATGCAAATGAAATATTGCCATATAAAACTGACTACTTCATGCATCACAAAATTCAAACGATATTACTTAAAATGTTTGTGTTACTTGTGGAGCTTTTTACAAGACAATTCCAATGTTTCATATTCTCCCGATCTAGAACATAAGTTAGCATCTCAAGGCAACTTTTTCATCATCATTTTTTTTTTTTTTTTTTTATAGACAAACAAAACATGTCAAATAAACACACAAATTTAAATCCAAATCCAAATAGCAATCCCAAAAATGAAACTTGAAAACACAAACCCACCCTCCAAAACCAGAAACCAAAATCTATATACAAATGTACACTATAATACAAGATGATGCAAAGCTTGGATTATCACTTTCCTGGATCCCAAACATGATTAGAACATTTCAACAAAAATATAACATGATATGCATGCCAAATGTTGTGGGAATCCAACACAAACAAGACTAGGCCAAACAATGCAACAAATTTCCACTTGCCATGCTCACCATACCAATTTGATTTAGTTCCAATAATACTCCCATAGGTGAGCATCAAATTACTAAAATGATTAGACAATAAATGATTTTCAATTTTATCATGTCTATTCTTTAAAATGTAAACTTCATAATTCCCTCCTTGATTTAGAATTAGGCTATCCTTTTCAAATATGCAATTTTGTAAGTAGAAGCCTATTTCTACAAATTTCAAAGCCAAATCATCTTCCAAATTCGTAGGCCAATCAAATTTGTGTAACAATTTACAAGCATCTAGGATATTTACTAAATTAGGATCATTAAAAGTTTTTATCCTAGATTCAATTAGCAATTGTTGATGAATTTGATTTAACAATTCAAGTGCATCAACTTCTTTTCCATTCATTAAAACCATGTTATTAAAGGTGTGATTAAAAATTATACCTTGTTTTTCATTTACCTTTAATGACATTTCACCATAAACATTATTTAAATTCAAAACATGGTCATCCAATTTTCAATCCTCAAACATTCTTGGTCAAAGCGTATGTCCCATGACTCATCTTGATGATCCTTCATTTGAGTTGCTTCCAATTGATCCATCTCTTTATCATTTGGTTCTAATTCTTTGTTCACTATCCATGGTATCTCTTCATTTGAATCCTCAAAATCATCATGCAAACTTGCATCCACACTTTCAATGAATTTATATTCGACATGATCAAATTTTTTCCCCTTTTCAAATCTTGTGAATATGAGATCTTCATATGATGTAGAAGGTTCAACATCCTGCATATCAAGTGAAATATGAGTTTCATCTATAGGGATGTGAGAAAAGAATGCATCATCATATCTCCCCCAACCATTGTGAAAATCGTCATCCAAATCCATAGAATGAAATTCCATGATGTTTGTGACATGATCTCTTGATTCATTCATAAATTCTTTTTCTTCTTTGTCCTTGGTAATAGAATCATTATAATCTTCCCAAATTTGATGAGATTTGAAACCCTCTTCCAAAACATCCTCAAATTGTACAGGAGTTGTAATATCTTCCTTTGAGTAGGCAATTATGTTGTCCTGTATATCAATTGGCACACAAGTTTCATTAGTAGTTTTGGATTGAGTGTAGTCTTCCCACTTCTTCCAAGCATCATAATAATCATCTTTCAAAATCAAGTGGTGACGTTCAACTACTTCTTCAACATCTTCCAATTCATCAATATGTTTCTCATCAAACTCATCTTCACCTTCCTTAGATGGTTCAATTATTTCCAAAAGTGGGTTATTTCTTGAATTCAAATTTGTAAGGCTATCATTGTCCAAATTAGTAACCCATGATTCAATTTTATCATAATTTGGAGGGTGAAGAATTTCTTGATTGTTAATTTTACACATCTCATCAATAGTATTTTCCAAGAACAAGTGGTGAAACTCTATCATGTCTTCAAATTCATTTATTGGTTTTCTCCCAATTTCACTTTCAACCACTTCATTCAATTCTATGGTGGGTTCCGTCCTATCACATATTTCAAACATTGTTGAATTTAGAACCCCTTCATCCGAATAATCGTGTATCTCTATGAATGAGATCATTTCTGCATAATCCTCACTAGTGGATGTTGGTTTAGCACCTTGCACCTCCCCTTGGACTACATCTAAGGTGGTTGTAAGATTTGGATATTCAAATTCATCCCCTTGATCATTCACCTTAGGTATCATTGGAGTGGAGGGTGCTATGTTTGATGGTTGGTGTAGGTTGGCATCAAACTAGAAGGACAATCTCTTATGTGAGCATGTTGTGCCTTTTCTTCTTCAAGACCTTGTCGTTCTATCTCTTCTAAGACCTCATGGATTTTCTCTAGGGACAAACCACTCAGCTTTTCCTCAATGAGTGAAGCAAGTGTGGGGTGTATGGCTCCTAGGTATACTTCCATGGCTTCCTCTTCTAATGTGTTAAAATTTTCCCACATTTGGGAGTGCAACTCACGAAATCTTTCATTGAATTGACTCAAGGATTCATTAGGCTCCTTACACATGGAGGTAAACCGATTTTTCAAGATTTCTAAGTCAACCTGATTACAAAAATGATAAAGATAGGCTGCTTCTAATTGTATCCAAGAAGTCCTAACCTCCATGGGTAGTTGGTTGTACCAAAAGAATGGTTTATCTTCCAAAATGTATGCAAATAACTTACAAGCCACCTCCTCATAGAAAATCTGGAATTTACATAATGTATCCTTGTAGACATGCAGTTTTTGCAAGTATCCTAGTGGCACCTCTTGATTAAAACACTGTAAAAAATCCAATAACATTTTAGGAATTTGATAGGGTACCACAGGTATAGATAAACCCTTATAATGATCCTCTATCATTGATACCATTCTCTCTCTTAGAGATGTTATTTCAGCTCTTAGGGATACCATTTGCTCCTCAAGTGTTGCCATTAGTGAAACTTAAAATGTAATTTCAGAACCAAATCTGTTGAATATTCAACCTGCAATGTAAAAAAAAATCAAGTTAGCATCAACCAAGAGATGTACTTATTAAAATCAAATGTCAAGTAATTGCATGAGACCAAAATTTTCAAAATTAAATCAAATCACATATTTCTGTATGAACAATCAGAAAAATATTACAGCATACCTGAATTGCTTAAAATAGAATAAAATAAACCAATTCAGGCCGTCCTTTTAACAATCCGTTGAGTGTTAGAGGACTAAAGCATAAAAAATTTAAATTTAAATAATACTAAAATAAACCCGTTCGGCCCTTCTAGCACCAATCCGTTGAGTGGTGTTAGAGGAGGCCGAAGATGCTAATCAAATGGACTTGAAATATTTAGCAACGTAAAGCTCTTAACAATTATAAACCCGTAGCATTTAAAATCATAATGAAATAAACCGCTTTCAGGCCCTCCTTCTAGCGCCAATCTGTTGAGTGGTATTTTCACCCGATTGTGAAAACACACTCTCCGATAGGATTTGGGTTCTAAATCCTCTGCTTGCAAAGAAATTAAACAAGTAATTTCTCCAAGGTTCCTGTTATGCTAGCATTTTGCATCTGTGTATTAATGATCTCAAATAAAGATATTTAATTAAAATGCTTGGAACACCTTAGTGGTTGCAAGTAACTAAAAACAAGGGGCACTGTGGTTTATTTTACTATGAAATGTTAGTGATTGTTCATTGAACCCGAATAAAGCAAATGTGATTTGGTCCTTAAATAACCATGTTGTAACTTCAAAATGAAATTTAATGAAATGCCATAAAATGAAGGAATTATTTATGGATTTTGAAGTTTTTTAATTTTTTTTATTTTATTTTAAAGCTTGAAAAATTAAAGTTGGAGCTTCTGGAAAATAAAGTGCAGCAAAAAATAAATAAAATGCAAAAGAACAAGAAATTAAAATTGCATTCAGCTTGATGCTATCCCGTCCTGGCAAAACCGAAGATGTGAGGTTTCCATGCATGCAACCTAACCTATTGAACCTGCAAAACACGCACAATCCAAATAAGTTAAGTGCTGGTCTCTGGGTTTTATTGTGATCTTTCAGATTTAGACATTCGCATGAAGCAACCAAGAGAACTTGCATTCAACTTCACCTATAAGCCTAGAAATCTGAAAAAGGGAAAGATAAACATTAAAACATGCATGCAAAAAATAACTCCTTTCTTGCCAACAAGATGCAAATTTCTGAACACTCCTACATTAAAGATAAATCTTGTTACAATAGCAAAACATCTGGTTTTCTCGAAACCAGAAAAAAAGAAGAAAAACACTCCCGAGCAGGCCCAGAATGGCTTCTCGCCTTAGGCACTGCAACTCTGCCCGCAGCGGTCTCTGACCCTTGTGCCAATCTGTGCCTCTGCTTTTATACTTTTTGGCAATGCTCTCTATTTCATCCTGTGACGCTTCGCTTCATCTTCCAGATCGCTTCGTTTCACCTTCCCGCATTTTCATTGCTTTGAATTCATGCTCGATGCCGAAACGCTTGATCTTCTCTGTGTGTAACGCTTCTGCAGCCTTTACACATGTATGCCACGTGTTCCGCACTTTTCTGCATGTTCTGTAATGGCCCCATGAAAATCGCGACAAAAAAAAATAGCATGCAGCTTTGCTCTACCTTCATCGCGAAAACGCGACATGTCGCGATATCGCGACGTTTTCCTGCCAACAGCCTTTCTTGCCTTCATGCTCAACGAAATGGCGACATGTCGCGATATCACGACAACTTTCTATTCCGTACACTTTGCTGTTTTTCTGTCGCGAAATCGCGACACTTTTCTCTTTCGTACACCTCGGCTGCTTCCTGTCATGAAATCGCTACGCTTTTTCACTTGGAGCTGTCTTGCGACAACCTATCGCGAAATCGCGACGTTTTTCACTTGGTACGCTTTTGGCCGCAACCTGTCGCGAAATCGTGATGTTTTTCATCTCCGTACGCCTCGGCTGCTTCCTGTCGCGAAATCGCTACACCTTTTCACTTGGAGCTATCTTGCGGCAACCTGTCGCGAAATCGCGACGTTTTTCACTTGGTACGCTTTTGGCCACAACCTATCGCGAAATCGCGACGTTTTTCATCTCCGTACGCCTCGGTTGCTTCCTGTCGCGAAATCGCAATGCTTTTTCGTTCCGGGCCCCTTTTCTGTTTCTTGTCGCGATTTCACGACGCTTTTCTGCCTTGTCCTGTTTGACTGGTTTGACCCGCGATTTTGTGACATGTCGCGATTTCGCTACCATTTTCCATTCTGCCTTTCTCTCTCCTATCTGGACCGCGACGGAGCAACATGTTGCGATATCGCGACACTTTTCACTTTCTGGCAGCGACCGCGCAACACGTCGTGAAATCGCGACACTTTTTCATTTTCGACAGTGATCGCACAACACGTCGCGAAATCGCGACACTTTTTCATTTTCGGCTACGACCGCGCAACACGTCACGAAATCGCGACACTTTTTATCCTTGTGTAATTTTACCCCTTTTTCCTGATTTTTAGCATCTGAGTTAGTGAGATCTTCTTTGAAAACATGCAAAAAAAAAAAAAAAAGGTGGGTCCCAATTTTGGGGTGTGTTGTGGATCAGCCACAACACTTTCCTTCCATAACTTGTCTTGAAACTTTTCATTTCCACTTGTTTCGTACATAATGACAAAATACTTTATAAGTAACCGTCATCTGTTTCTCTTTGGTGTAACATGGCTTTATCACACAATTGGCCATATATATAATAATGTTTTCATAAAACCAAGATAATCCTCCTTTTGGATTATATGGCCATTAATAAGAAAATGACAAAATATTTAGACCACCACTCGTGGTCTCCCGCGTTTCCTCCTACCTATCCATGTCGTGCTCGCAACGTATGCATGCTTCCATAGCACCAATCTGTATCTTTGTCCACGGCATATTTTGCCTTAACTCGTCCATACCGTCAAGCCCACGCGGCCAACCAGATAATAGCACCAAGCTGTATCTTTGTCCACGGCATATTTTGCCTTAACTCGCCCATACCGTCAAGCCCACGCGGCCAACCAGATAAACCCCGATTTGAGTCGATTTCTCCATAACGTTTGATTTGGTAAGCGTGCCTTTATTTATCCTCGTAATCATTGGCCTTTCATATATGTAAACGGCTCCCACCATTTAATTTACATTTAGCATCTTTGCCTATAGAATATAAAACTTTGTCCCTTTTGTCCTTATTCCAACCTGACTAGGCTCTTAAAAAAAATAAAAAATAAAGTCATTTGTCTTTATATGGCCATGTCATCCGCGTTTGAGGGTATACAACACCACGTTTTGCCAAGTGGGACGCTGCACGTCGTTCGTTGCGGCTGATTTTGTACCGTGGGTTATTCTAACGTCTAACCGCCACCAACTCCGCGCTTTCAACATGTTTTCGCCTGTAACTGTTTTGATGCCGTGTATTCAAAAATGTCGTTCAGACTGCCGTTCATTACTGTACCTATCATTCTCGAACACCGCCGTTGTCATCACAATGCCGGCTTGCTTCACCTCGACGCCAAAACTTCGATTGACTCCCTCATTTGCGTCACTGTCTTCGTCGTTCACAGCAGGACACTCCCACACCGCGTCCGACTACGTTACTGCCTCATCACACTGCCGCAGCTTCTGAACCAGATTCCTCTCCCTTTAATGTGCCAAATTGTATGTTTTACCATCTGACTCCTTGCACCGTGCTCACACTCTTACCGGTTTTGTCTTTTATGCTCAGGCTACATTACAACTTAATGGTCCATATGATTTTCACCCATGATATATTTAAACCCGAAGTGACTGCCAATGCCATGATATTCTGCGATAATCCGACTGATGAAGTTGTTTTAATGATGGGCTTGTAATTATCCTCAACACATGCTTTTACCTATCGGCGGTCGTGAGCCATTCCATAAAAGATTTCCTGCATGTGTGTATTCACCCCGTTGTTAGTTGTATCCGTGGATGTCACCAACACTAATCTTCACGATGTGCTACTGTATTGATAATATTTGAGGTATTACCCCTGATGTTACGCATGTGGCCGTGCATTTTTCAATAGTACACTGTACGAGTTAATCCCACATTGGCTATCACCAAATTGAACTGTTGGGGAATCCAAATCGAAGGTTACCCATCCAGTATTTGACTGCCACCGTGTCTTCTTGTTCTTAACAACCGCTTGCCTCTGTTTTGGTTTGAACATGAATGGTTCCCCCATTGATGGATGCTTTTGATTAAACATCCCACAACACCAAGCTCATCCTTCGGACATGAACACTCCCCACTATGCTGCGCCGTTTTCCAGATCGTACACCCCACATTATCTTTAGTGCATATGTCCATCCAACTTTTCCTACGTGTACCCATGCCACATCTGCGCTTGGCAGCCACGTCCGCTTGAAACCCTAGTGCCTGCGTTGGAATTGGCACCCTCTGTAGTCGACAGTGTCCCCGACTCAAAATTTCCACTGCACTAGTCCCGAAGAGATGTCTCCGGTGGTCCAAGCTTCTATCACTCGCATTCGAAACAAGTCCCAACTGCAACACGCCCACCTCCAGGCTCGACATCCATCGCTCGGGTTATGTGCACATTGCACCTGCGTCAAACAACAAAAAAAAAAAAAACCTTTAATATAATTTACATTGCAAATCTAAAATCTTACGATTAAAGCACCATGCCTTAATGCTTCATCGTATTAAATGAAATAAAGGCGCGACAATCTTTATTTCATTATTACTTTTTTATTATTTTCATTTTTTTTTTTTATTATATTTTCATATTTATTTATATTCATGAATACATATGAAAATATCTTTTATTTATTTTTTATTTTTTATTTTCACTCTTATTGTTATTTAATATTCATTTATAAGTTTATATATATAAACATATAAATGAACTTATATTTTATGTTTTTTTTGTGTTTCATATATATATATATATATATAAAATGTTATTATTATTATTATTTTTTTTAGTTTTTCTTTAACAAGAAAAACTACAGAAAATAATACGCAGATGACATAACGTTCAAGCTTTATTAACAATGCAGAAAGATTACATGTGGTAATGTTCTAAAAGAATGTCTCTCTGCTACAAAGAAGTCTGTGTGTTTATATACCACACACAACGCTTCCTATTGCAGTTCTGTTACAACAGGCATCCTGGTTACAGTCTAAACTGGGACAGTTCAGCTACTGTAGCTAGCACGTGATGATTAGCTTCTTCGTCGTTTCCTTGCAATCAGACAATTTTTGTTTCATTACGGTTCTGCTTCGAAAGTGGTTGTGTGTCCATCCACCCCGACTGGGACAACTCATTCAGCAATGGTTTCCCACCGATGATGTGGAACAGTGGTCGTTGGGGTCCTTCTCCAACCGTTTGGTCAACACGCATAATTTGGGCATCTGCTCGAGGAAGATGCCTTCTTCAGTAAGTCACCTACTTCAATAAGGCACCTATTTTAGTAAGGCACCTACTTGAGTAAGGCGCCTACTTGAGTAAGATGCCTACTTCAGTAAGGCACCTACTTCAGTAAGGCGCCTACCTCCATATGCCTTCATATGATTGAGTAGAACCATGCCAGGTCCATGTAGGACCTTGACTGAGCAAAAGACAACAAAATCTGAGAAATAACTACACAAAACACACTTCATGCATAGATTAGATAATACACATGATTTCATTAAATAAATACATAATATTTCCGAAAACACGAGATTCCGAAAACAAAAAGGAAAAACTAAACAAAATTGCATTAAAAGGAAAGAACACAAATGAATGAACACAAGATATAAAAGCAATATAAACTATAGCCCTTTTTATTGATATTCTTTTCAATTCGTGTTACAATACGTCTCCTTCTTTTTTAGGGGATAGGAGCGTTAGATATTGATCTCTACAATTTGCTTCAGAATTCTTCTTTCGCGTGCCCACATATAAAATGGGTGAACCAAAACGTTGTCGCCGCTTGTGTTGACAAAGGTCGATTCCTCGCTGCTCCTTCAATAGACCTGAAATCTGCGTTCAAAGAAACAAACAAAGAATCAGTAGCACCTGTGTATGAAAAATAAAAGATAAATCTTAACTATAGCTGAAATGAATCTAAATGAACCGAAAACTTGATAAATGCATAAACATGAAACTAGCTAAAATACTATAAAAGAAATAAAGCGGGGAGGTGCCCGAAGGCGAACCACCCACGGATAAAACCTTGCTTCGACACCAATCCGCTTGAGATGGGTCCGAAACCTGATGTGATGTGTTGTCGTCAAATTAATAGAATATTGTGGTCAAAAGATTGGGGTTTGGGTGCAAATCGCAAGTAAGTGAATTAACAGCACTTCATTGCTCAGAATGCTCCTACTCGGTATCTCCTTTGGGTGAGGAAACTCACCATTTTATAGACCCAAGGGGTCTCTTTGAATTAACATGCAAAAGTGTTTCTTTGCATGAATGCTTTTGTTTGTGAAGAGAAGACTTCTTCTTGATCAAGGGCTTCTTAACTGCCTCTGTGCATGTCTTTGTGTGTTTTAGAAAACTCACTTGCACTCCTATGTCATGCATGAAAAGCTGAGTGGTAGTTCTGAGTTGTCATGCGTTGAGGTCTGCCTTTTTGCTGCTCAAACCTGGCGTTCGTCCCACCCCGGAGCGAGCGCTAATAATCGTCCCTGGGTGAAACGAGTACAAATCCATACTCGTCCTTGGGTAGGACGAGTACAAATTCGCACTCGTCCCTGGGTGGGACGAATAAGCTTGCAAAACTGTTGTGTAAGTGGTTAGAACCACTATTTAACCTCTGGGGGCTACCCTGGGGGCTGTGTGTGTTAATGTGATCAGTGTTTGTAGTCACATAATCGGATTGGTGTTGTTTTGGTGTCTACGGATGCCCCTTTTTGGGAAGCGCTGTGCATGGCACAGCACCGAGCAAAAATAGATAACCAAAGCACTAATGATTAGGGTTTCTCAGTAACCTAACCAACTCTTGATGCCCCAAGCATGGAAAGGGCATGCATTCTTGAATCCTTGCTTCTGACGAGCTAAGGAATTTGATTTCAAGTATTAACCTGTTTTGGTGAGGTGTGACTTGAGCTTGGACATTGATCAGTCATGAATAGGCAAAGGGGGCAACCTTTTATCCATGGGGGAACCTTGTGTTCATGCTTCGAGAATGCAAAGTGTTTAATCAGTTTGCGATAATTGCTTGTTTGTTGCCCCAAGCAGGAGCGTGATTGTCTTTGTCAATGATTCTTTGAATGCATGTTATTGCCGTGATTGGGTGTGTGTTTGTTGATTGATGACTTAAGTGTGACTACCCCCTCAAGCGACGAATCGATGAAGGAAGGACTGCCATGAGAAAAGCGACGAGTCGCTTGACCCAAGATGACTTAAGTGAGGGTGCCTTTAGATGTTGTCTGTTGAATGCTCAAACAGTTTCTCGATTGTTCTGACCTATTTTTGGTGGGTGTGAACCCATTTTGGAATGCTATTTGGGGTTAACATTGGCGAAAATCCGTCTTCCCGTGGAGCGGTCCGGCTATGGTAGCCTTCTTGGGGAGTAGGATAATGACAAGGTAGACCCCGACATCAGTTTTCTTATGCCAAGAGGTCAAGTGCAAGAGCACTTTTATCCGACAATTTTTAGTGTTTTTGTTGGCATTTGTCATTTTTATATTTTGGTTGTTTTGTTGTGTTTGTTTGTTTTTTTTTTTTTATATATTTTTGTGGCGTGTTTTGTATGTATGTGTTTGATGTATGCAGAGGTGATTATGAATGTGATGTTTCTAATTTGTATGATGTATAGATATGGAATGAATGAAATGAGTTGTTGATGATGTGTCGATGCACCATAGACTGTACAAGATTTGATTGACTTGCTATACTAATGGGATGACTTTGTGGAATGACTTGGCATGTGAAAACTTTGTTTTTGTATTTTGCATATATTTTGATGGTGATGTACGGAATAAAATGTGACAGTTGTTTTTAAAATGTAGTTAAGCTTTTCTTAGATTCGGATATTTTAACTAACTAGCCAAGACTCTACATTTATCTCGCAAGACTTTTGAACAAGGTATAAATTCGACTTGAATTTAACCAAGTTATTTCACATCCCTGTGTGTGCAATTGAGTTCGTTTATGTGTTATTCATCAGGATACCGCCAGTGCCAGATGGGATTTCAACCGAACCTATATTGAGGATCACCTAATTAGCTCCACTAACTCCTTGATTGTGTTTGGTTATATTAATCTACGATGCTATCTAGGATACCATAAGCTAGCTCATCCACATGCAAACATTGATCTATACACAAGTTAATGTGACAGATATATCGTCATGCGGGAGGTTTACTATCAGTGACTGATAGGCTATCAACCAAACCGGTACTGAAGCTTGCCTCATGACCTATCGAAATGCTGAGAATTCCAGGGATTCAAGTTCGACTCCCTGCTTTTCTTCAATTGTATTGGGATACTTGCTCTTTATAGTGATAAGATCACTGTTTATTTTGTTTTATTGATGTTTTTTTTTTTTTTTTTTTTTTTTGAGCAAGGGCGACGCCTCCTAGACTTGAGCGGGAGGCCAATCCTAAGACCAATGACGGGTGCCTTCTTCAGGCGCCCACCCAGGTTCATGGACCACCCCCAACAATTCTTCAAGAAGCCTCTGAGGAACCTGAGCTAGAAAAAGAGTGGACTAAAATGAAATACCAAAGCATGGGGGGTGCTATTCAGTCATCCCTCTCAAGGCATCAAGTTTCCCACAACTTGCAATGGGAACAAATCAAACAGGAGGAGCTCAAATCCCTTGATACAAGCAATGCGCTACCCAAGCACTTAGAGTCAATAGAGACCAAGATTTTGGGTCCCCAAAAGCCCAACTTACGTGAAACTCCTCTCAAAGAGGATCAACCCCTGGTTGTAGAGCTACCTGATGACAAGGCCTTCCATATCTCAGAATCACCAGATTCTGATAAGCCTGACTCTCTTGCCAAAGACGAGTCAGCATATGCAATAGTGCTATGGGACTCGTTCGAGTCTGACATCACTAATTCACAGGTGGTCCCCATGGATGAGCATCACAAAATTCTCTTAACATTACTCCCTTTGGAGGCTCCCATCGAGCCCGTGCCATTGCCAAAAAATCTGGTCCCCCCGCAAAGCGTAGAACAACCCCATCGGGACCATGTCAATATGCTCGAACAAGAAGAGCTTAACATGTCACAGACAGCTATCGAGGCCAACGAGGGCCTTTGGATCACTGACAATGATTACGAAGATGAAACTGAGATGGCTTATCTCAATCATGCACGACGGCACAATCACCCTATCACCCATGACGAACTAATGGCCCAACTAGGCATAAGACTATGGCATGAGTGGCGCATAGACCCAGCCCACTGGCATCACATGTTGATCCCACTCCTTAGGGAAGATCGCAAGCACCTTCCACCCAGAGATATCATAGCACCATCAGTGCTGAAGGCAGACCTTGCCCTCCTATCCGTGCATAAGGCCGATCCATTTGTGCCAATTCCTACAGAGCCAGATTCGATGCACAAATATTATCACGTTGGGGGTACCTCTATTCCCTGAAGAGCCAGTGGGTTACACCAAACGCTCCAAAGGTGTCCATAAACCCTTTGGTCAAACCAAACGCTCCAAAGGTGTCCATAAACCCTTTGGTCACACCAAAAGCTCCAAGGATTATCACAATCTCTTGGTCACCCCAAAAGCTCCAAGGATTATCGCAATCTCTTGGTCACCCCAAAAGCTCCAAGGATTATCGTAATCACTTGGTCACCCCAAAATCTCCAAGGATTATCGCAATCACTTGGTCACCCCAAAAGGCTCCAAGGATTATCGCAATCTCTTGGTCATCCCAAAAGCTCCAAGGATTATCGCAATCGCTTGGTCATCCCAAAAAGCTCCAAGGATTATCGCAATCTCTTGGTCATCCCCAAAAGCTCCAAGGATTATCGCAATCTCTTGGTCATCCCAAAAAGCTCCAAGGATTATCGCAATCGCTTGGTCATCCTAAAAAGCTCCAAGGATTATCGCAATCTCTTGGTCATCCCCAAAAGCTCCAAGGATTATCGTAATCGCTTGGTCATCCCAAAAAGCTCCAAGGATTATCGCAATCGCTTGGTCATCCCAAAAAAGCTCCAAGGATTATCACAATCACTTGGTCACCCTAAAAGCTCCAGGGATTTTCATAATCGCTTGGTCAAACCCTAAATGCCCCAAAGGTATCTATAAACCCTTTGGTCAAGACAAAAGCTCCAAGGATTACCACAATCGCTTGGTCAACCCAAAAGCTCCAAGAGTTACCATAACTGCTTGGTCAACATAAGTATTCAAAAATCAACAAAAACAACACAAAAATCAAAATCACAAAAACAATTGCATTTCAATTTCATGCATACTCATAAAAAAAAAAAACAAAATCACAAAAACATTTGCATTTTCCATACATTCTCATAAAAAAAAAAATGAAATCACCAAAACATTTGCATGCATTTTCATAAAAATCAAAATACAAAAATATAGGTTGCATTAAACATTGCATCCATCCCTTGCATACTTCGATAGGTCATACAAGTCAAAAGCACCATAGGTTGTCATTACTTGGCAAGACCATCATTTTCCACATCAACTCCATTTGCATACACGCATACATCCAAACATATCACCACGACCTTTTATTTTAGCATCGTCAGTTGTTGCCTAATGTATATAGGGTTTTCGTCCTTCAGATGTCTAAATTTCTAGCCAAAACTGTACACAGTTAAATAGATTTTACACGGGAAAGTTTTACTTGGATCACGCCTTGTTACGTAGCATCCCAACACAAATTAACACACATATAAAAAATTCCTAAGTTGTGTGAACGAAATATGAAACCTGCACCGTAATCCCGGTCACCATAAGCGAAACGGCTATCTTGCTTATCCCCTTGTGCGAATGACCCTAGGAATGCTGAGAGTTGGCAAAAGGACAAGCATCCTCCCTACCCAATTCCCCATGAATCCCAAGTTCTCAAAAGTTGCAAAACATCAAAAATTTGCAAAACGTCAAAACATTCAAAATTTGACATCCTACAGTGCACACATCAAAAGGCACGTACAATAGTGATTCTCGTCACTCCCTATCCCTTGCTCAAAAAAAAAAAAAAAACATCAATAAAACAAAAATAAACAATGATCTTATCACTATAAAGAGCAAGTATCCCAATACAATTGAAGAAAAGAAGGGAGTCGAACTTGAATCCCTGGAACTCTCAGCATTTCGATAGGTCATGAGGCAAGCTTCAGTATCGGTTTGGTTGATAGCCTATCAGTCACTGATAGTAAACCTCCCGCATGACGATATATCTGTCACATTAACTTGTGTATAGATCAATGTTTGCATGTGGATGAGCTACCTTATGGTATCCTAGATAGCATCGTAGATTAATATAACCAAACACAATCAAGGAGTTAGTGGAGCTAATTAGGTGATCCTCAATACGAGTTCGGTTGAAAGCCCATCTGGCACTGGCGGTATCCTGATGAATACCACATAAATGAACTCAATTGCACACACAGGGATGTGAAATAACTTGGTTAAATTCAAGTCGAATTTATACCTTGTTCAAAAGTCTTGCGAGATAAATGTACAGTCTTGGCTAGTTAGTTAAAATATCTGAATCTAAGAAAAGCTTAACTACATTTTAAAAACAACTGTCACATTTTATTCCGTACATCACCATCAAAATATATGCAAAATACAAAAACAAAGTTATCACATGCCAAGTCATTCCACAAAGTCATCCCATTAGTATAGCAAGTCAGTCAAATCTTGTACAGTCTATGGTGCATCGACACATCATCAACAACTCATTTCATTCATTTCATATGACTACATCATACAAATTAGAAACATCACATTCATAATCACCTCTGCATACATCAAACACATACATAAAAAACACGCCACAAAAAAAAAAAAAAAAACAAACAAACACAACAAAACAACCAAAATATAAAAATGACAAATGCCACCAAAAACACTAAAAATTGCCGGACAAAAGTGCTCTTGCACTTGACCTCTTGGCATAAGAAAACTGATGTCGGGGTCTACCTTGTCATTATCCTACTCCCCAAGAAGGCTACCATAGCCGGACCGCTCCACGGGAAGATGGATTTTCGCCAATGTTAACCCCAAATGGCATCCCAAAATGGGTTCACACCCACCAAAAATAGGTCAGAACAATCGAGAAACTGCTTGAGCATTCAACGGACAACATCTAAAGGCACCCTCACTTAAGTCATCTTGGGTCAAGCGACTCGTCGCTTTTCTCATGTCAGTCATTCCTTCATCGATTCGTCGCTTGAGGGGGTAGTCACACTTAAGTCACCAATCAACAAACACACACCCAATCACGGCAATAGCATGCATTCAAAGAATCATTGACAAAGACAATCGCGCTCCTGCTTGGGGCAGCAAACAAGCAATTATCGCAAACTAATCAAACACTTGGCATTCCCGAAGCATGAACACAAGGTTCCCCCATGGATAAAAGGTTGCGCCCTTTGCCTATTCATGACTGATCAATGTCCAAGCTCAAGTCACACCTCACCAAAATAGGTTAATACTTGAAATCAAATTCCTTAGCTCGTCAGAAGCAAGGATTCAAGAATGCATGCCCTTTCCATGCTTGGGGCATCAAGAGTTGGTTAGGTTACTAAGAAACCCTAATCATTAGTGCTTTGGTTATCTATTTTTGCTCGGCGCTGTGCCATGCACAACGCTTCCCAAAAAGGGGCATCTGTAGACACCAAAATAGCACCAATCCGATTATGTGACTACAAACACTGATCACATTAACACACACAGCCCCCAGGGTAGCCCCCAGAGGTTAAATAGTGGTTCTAACCACTTACACAGCAGTTTTGCAAGTCAAAAATCAATTTGGCACCTTTTAGACACTTTATTTCTTATTCGTCCCACCCAGGGACGAGTGCGAATTTGTACTCATCCTACCCAAGGACGAGTATGGATTTGTACTCGTTTCACCCAGGGACGATTACTAGCGCTCCGCTCGGGTGGGACGAACGCCGGGTTTGACAAGCAAAAAGTCAGACCTCAGCGCATGACAACTCGGAACTACCACTCGGCTTTTCATGCATGACATAGGAGTGCAAATGAGTTTTCTAAAACACACAAAGACATGCACGAAAGGCGATTAAGAAGCCCTTGATCAAGAAGAAGTCTTCTCTTCACAAACAAAAGCATTCATGCAAAGAAACACTTTTGCATGTTAATTCAAAGAGACCCCTTGGGTCTATAAAATGGTGAGTTTCCTCACCCAAAGGATATACTGAGCAAGAGCATTTCGAGCAACGAAGTCTTTGTTAATTCACTTACTTGCGATTTGTGCCCAAACCCCAATCTTTTGACCACAATATTCTATCAATTTGACGACAACACATCACATTAGGTTTCGGACCCATCTCAAGCGGATTGGTGTCGAAGCAAGGTTTTATCCGCGGGTGGTTTGCCTTCGGGCACCTCCCCGCTTTACTTCTTTTATAGTATTTTAGCTAGTTTCATGTTTATGCATTTATCAAGTTTTTGGTTCATTTAGATTCATTTCAGCTATAGTTAAGATTTATCTTTTATTTTTCATACACAGGTGCTATCGATTCTTTGTTTGTTTCTTTGAACGCAGATTTCAAGTCTATTGAAGGAGCAGCGAGGAATCGACCTTTGTCAACGCAAGCGGCGACAACGTTTTGGTTCGCCCATTTTATATGTGGGCACGCGGAAGAGGAATTCTGAAGCAAATTGTAGAGATCAATATCTAACGCTCCTATCCCCTAAAAAGGAAGGAGACGTATTGTAACACGAATTGAAAAGAATATCAATAAAAAGGGCTATAGTTTATATTGCTTTTATATCTTGTGTTCATTCATTTGTGTTCTTTCCTTTTAATGCAATTTTGTTTAGTTTTTCCTTTTTGTGACTAAACAAAAAGGAAAAACTAAACAAAATTGCATTAAAAGGAAAGAACACAAATGAATGAACACAAGATATAAAAACAATATAAACTATAGCCCTTTTTATTGATATTCTTTTCAATTCGTGTTACAATACGTCTCCTTCCTTTTTAGGGGATAGGAGCGTTAGATATTGATCTCTACAATTTGCTTCAGAATTCCTCTTCCACGTGCCCACATATAAAATGGGCGAACCAAAACGTTGTCGTCGCTTGTGTTGACAAAGGTCGATTCCTCGCTGCTACTTCAATAGACCTGAAATCTGCGTTCAAAGAAACAAACAAAGAATCAGTAGCACCTGTGTATGAAAAATAAAAGATAAATCTTAACTATAGCTGAAATGAATCTAAATGAACCGAAAACTTGATAAATGCATAAACATGAAACTAGCTAAAATACTATAAAATAAATAAAGCGGGGAGGTGCCCGAAGGTGAACCACCCGCGGATAAAACCTTGCTTCGACACCAATCCGCTTGAGATGGGTCCGAAACCTGATGTGATGTGTTGTCAAATTAATTGAATATTGTGGTCAAAATATTGGGGTTTGGGCACAAATCGCAAGTAAGTGAATTAATAGCACTTCGTTGCTCAGAATGCTCTTGCTCGGTATCTCCTTTGGGTGAGGAAACTCACCATTTTATAGACCCAAGGGGTCTCTTTGAATTAACTTGCAAAAGTGTTTCTTTGCATGAATGCTTTTGTTTGTGAAGAGAAGACTTCTTCTTGATCAAGGGCTTCTTAACTGCCTCTGTGCATGTCTTTGTGTGTTTTAGAAAACTCGCTTGCACTCCTATGTCATGCATGAAAAGCTGAGTGGTAGTTCTGAGTTGTCATGCGCTGAGGTCTGACTTTTTACTGGTCAAACCTGGCGTTCGTCCCACCCCGGAGCGAAGTGCTAATAATCGTCCCTGGGTGAAACGAGTACAAATCCATACTCGTCCTTGGGTAGGACGAGTACAAATTCGCACTCGTCCTTGGGTGGGACGAATAAGAAATAAAGTGTCTAAAAGGTGCCAAACTGATTTTTGACTTGCAAATCATTGTGTAAGTGGTTAGAACCACTATTTAACCTCTGGGGGCTACCCTGGGGGCTGTGTGTTAATGTGATCAGTGTTTGTAGTCACATAATCGGATTGGTGCTATTTTGGTGTCTACAATTTCATAAAAATATACAACTCATGATATATTACCGTGCAAAACCCGTTAGTACATATACAAAAATATGAGCATATCTGGTGCTCATCATCCCCCCATGCCTAATATGTGACACTCCCTCGTGGCACCTGAAACCGGTAAACACCTCCCCTACGTAGGCCACTCTTCTTCATTTCCTTTTCTTGCTGGTGGCCTTGGCTTTCTCTCTGCCCTGAGGCTTTCGTTGTTAGCGTATAGTTTATTCTATAGCTATTATTATTACATTAGTTGGTTAAGTTGTTATTACGCTAACAACTATTGTTAGCGTAATTAGTTGTTATTGTTAGTTTGTTAGAGCTATTGTTAGCCTAGCATATTGTATTTAATTATTGCCTGATTATCAATAAGATAATCCTACTTCCTACATGGTGGTATCAGAGCTATGAAGCTCTCAGCTCCATGGTAGCCTGAGAGTAGGGGGACCTAGTGCTCGGCTCGATTACACAATCGATTGATTTTGGCCAGTGACCTTCAGAGGTGACTAGACTCAAGGGATGGCTCGAGGGTACGATGTGAGCCCAGACATGGGACTACCTGACAGTGGCTATTCGACAGATCTGACATGGTGTTAGCTCAACCGACAGATGACCTAAGGACTTTGATGCATCCTAAGCTAGCGGCGCAGACCCCTAAAAACTATAGGGAGACAATCTAAGGTGATCTGGAACTTGATGGTGAACAAACCTTGACACATCAGACAAAACTCTCCACATACTCTAAAGGGAGTGACAGAGTCTTCCGTCAGGAAGACATACTCTAAAGGGAGTGTTTTATTTTTTAAAGCACTCAAAGAGGCCCATCCCATACATGTGGAATATTACATTTCTTGCACTATCATTTATTCTTCGTTCACTCCTCCGTATTTCGATTGGTACCAAATTTTTGCGATTGGCTAGACGGTGTGGAGGAGATATTTTTGCATGTAAATGTGTCCCATTTCCCTTCTGTTGTGGAGATCTAATAGTGCCACACCCCTGACAAATAAGTAATTGCAGTGATCAAAGAATTTGCAACTGTGTTTTTAATCAGACGACGTCATCATCTTGAAGCATATTGATCGCTCCACACGAAGCTTGTTGTTGCAGGCGTTTGAGCGGTCAATTGGATTGCAGACAATTTCAGGTGGAGCCAAAAGTTTGTGCAATTGGAAGTTTATTTTTAGCCAATTTCTAACCAAATCGAATACGGTGAGGCAACAATCACACATTATGGACGATTTTGGTGGACGATCTTCGAATCTAAATCATATTGGAGGAGAACAAATCTGGTTTGTGAGCTGGTAAAAATCTCTGAGTGCTCGCAGATGAGTTTGAGCTGTGAAAAAGATAGCCTTTCGAATTGCTATTGGGAATTTCTCTTGTTTGAAAAAGAAATTACCGCTAGGAATTTCCGCTGGAATCGTTTTCGAATTGCAATCGTGAAGTGGCCACCGCCGAACCAAAACTCTGATTGCGTCGTCGCCTAAGACAAGTCGTGCCTTCACCCGCCAGAAGAGGCACTGCCTGGTGGAAGCGTCGTCGGTGGAGCACAATGACGCCCATCACAAACGCAGATCAAAGTTTGCGATAGATAAAGGGACTTGTCCCTTTCTTCTCATCCAGCAGTGGTAGCCTGGGTGGTAGGTAGCACGGTGCTAAGGCACAGGCCGACATGAGCTCTGGGGTTCGATCCGCATGGTCTCCAAACAAAAGGTAAACTTTTGTTATTAATTTTTTTAAGTTGATTTGTTTTTTTAAATGTGTTTTCAACTTTATTTTTTATTAAATATTTTTTTTCTTAATTATTTTTTATCCTTAAAATTTAATTAAGAAATATTATATTTAATTTAATAAAGTTGTGATTACATTTAAACAAAATTATTTCACTTTAACATTTTATATTTCAAAATACTTTTTGGAGACATTACGAAGAGATCAACCTTGTCAAAGCATTCACAAAAGGCATACAATCATCAAACCTCAAAACCTATTTTTTAGGCTTCATAAATAGCAAACATTTTTTTGTTTGAAGTACTTCACACAGGGGGGATTTTTTTTTATGACATTTTTGTGCTAATCTGCCTAAGAGGCAAATATTGTAATTTTTTTACAAACCAGTGAAAAAAGCCTTCTGGAGCGCCCATTTTGCACTGCCCCTTGGAACCCCATACAGGGGAGATATAATTTTTGCAAAATCAAGGGGGGAAGACTTATAAGGGTGCATTTTCAGCAGTGACCGACACCTTAGTCAAATTATTTTTGCAAAATTTTATTGTAAAAGGTGCATTTTCGACAGAGACCGACACCTTAAGAATGGGTAGATCAAAGAAGAAAACTATCCCAAAACAAACTGATGATGTTGCAAAATCAGTTAAAGGTCCTTACTTTCCACCAGAGATGGAAGGAATGGATTTTTATGAGGATGAAAAATATTCTACACTACGCAGTGGTGTAAAATCCATTCTCAAAGATTCTAAAGATTCTGAAGATCTTCAGAAGAATGGTGTTCAAATCCCTATAGGCATCATAAGGGCAGTCTACATATCATTGATTTCTCTTGATATTGCCCAACGTAAAGTGTACAGGGACTTTAGTGAGGAAACAGAGGTCAAACCCCTAATGGTCGATGCTTGTAGTGACACAAGTGACCTTCAGCCCATGGTGGTGAATGCTTGTTGTGACACATGTGACCTTGAGCCCATGATGGCCAATGCTTGTTGTGATACAAGCGACCTCATGCCTATGATGGCAGATATCAGTTGTAGCACAGGTGATCTCATCACAGTAGCAGATTTTGCTTGTGACACTAGTGACTTAAAAACTGAACCTCCTAAAAATGAACTCCATACTCTCATCAATAGCGACAAATGCAATATTGTTAAAAGCATTGATGAAGATGATGAAATTGGGTGTTTTGAAAAACACACCAAAGGATTTGGTTCCAAAATGATGAAGAAAATGGGATTCAATGGTGAGAGATTAGGTAAATAGGAACAAGGCATTAAATCTCCAATAATGCTAAATGTCAGGGCAAAGCATGAAGGCCTTGGCTATACTGGACATGCAAGTACCAGTAATTCTATGTTTGTAAAACCTAAATCTCCTACAACTCCTAAAAAGCATTGTTGCAGTCACTATGGAAAGACAGGACATGTTGCAGCTAAGTGTTGGAGATTACATCCTTGTGATTCATGTGGATGTACGAATCACTCTTCTTCCAATTGTTGGTACAAAGTGAAAATGGCCAACAAGGTTCATATAGATTGTGGATGGACAGATCTCACACAATGGACCATGATGAAAGAAATGTTGTATGGCTTCTATCGAAAAGGTAAAACCTATGGTAGACCCCGAGGCAAATCCAGTGACAGACCGAGTGGCAGTCCCAGAGATAATGACCCAGAGACAGACCTAAAGACAGACCCAGAGACAAAGTTCCAGAGGCAGATCTACAGGCAGATCTAGAGGCAATAATCCAGAGGCAGATTCACAGGCAGATCCCGAGATAGACCTAGAGGTACAATTCCAGAGGTATGCTTAGAGCCAGAGCCAGAGCCGAAGACAAAGCACGAGCCACCATTCTTTCATTTCTCTTCTTCTTCTTCACTGTATTGGGGCAGTTATATACTTTACCCAAATATTGTTGTATGGGGGGATGTTAGCATAGCTAGTAGTTATTTAATTACCCAAATAATGTAATAAGGGGGGATGTTAGCGTATAGTTTATTCTATAGCTATTATTATTACATTAGTTGGTTAAGTTGTTATTACGCTAACAACTATTGTTAGCGTAATTAGTTGTTATTGTTAGTTTGTTAGAGCTATTGTTAGCCTAGCATATTGTATTTAATTATTGCCTGATTATCAATAAGACAATCCTACTTCCTACATTCGTTTCTGCTGAGGGGCCCTAGTTTGTTGTGGGGCATCCTTGGGCTATGTTGCCCTTCGGCTATGCTGGATTCTAGCTATGCTGGGTTGACCTACGTTCTACATCGGCTTCTTGTTACGCTGGCTACGCCTTCCAATCATGCTTGGTCCAGTACGTGTGTTGGGTGCTATCATAGTCGTTGCTCCCTTCTGGAAGGCTACCTCTACTTCCTGCCATAAGTCAGTGTGTTGAGGGCGTAGCTCTCCAAAGGGAATGTCAGAGTTATCCCTCTTTTGTAAAACCACATTGGCCTTGTATAGCAAAAGTTCTTAGGGGGTGAGGTCGGCATTTTCTTTCACGATCACTGTAGCTTCTACCTCTGGTCCATATACTCCCCATCTTGCCAGTCATTTCTTCATCTTAGAGGGTCGACCCTGCGACAAACCATAGATTTATCAAAATTGATCATTGTTAGTAGGATCCACATAGATTCTTGGCCCTCTTTCTTCCTTTTTGGCAGCTTTCCTAGTCGTCTTTGCCTCCTCGAACTCCTTATAGAGCTGTTCAAATTTCTCTTTTCGTTCAGCGAAGGCCTACACACCTGCTTCCCATTCCTCGTCCGAATGGGGGTTCGATTCCATAAATATTACTCTAGCCTTTCTTTTGGTCCTCTTTTGCATTATTTATGGCACCTTTTCTTTTCCTCTTTCTAGAATTACAATGGCCTGTGTGGGCAGGTCTTCCTTTCCCATGGAGGTAGCCTTCCTGTTGGACGATCCAGGGATTTGTCCCTCTGATCGGAGGTCTATTGTGGTTGTTCCCCTTATT
Source organism: Wollemia nobilis (assembly GCA_028583015.1). Lineage (NCBI taxonomy): Eukaryota > Viridiplantae > Streptophyta > Pinopsida > Araucariales > Araucariaceae > Wollemia > Wollemia nobilis. The sequence continues at coordinate 4,944,569 of JAQPPZ010000363.1, forward strand.
TCCTAGCCGTTCGGTGCCTGCTCCTCTAGTTCTTCAGGTAGTAGCCCCTCAATTGTAAGTCCTTGGTACTCTGGAGAATCCTCCTTGGTCTCTAGTTTAGGGTTTTGCCCTTGACTCTGCCCTAAAGGCTCCTCATCATCTTCAATGTTGATAACAGGGGTTTCCTGTTTGAAAAATAGAATTCCCCTGTTCTTCTGTAATTCCTCTATCAAAGGTGCACGAACCTTCTTCTGCCTCCAATTCCTCATTACAAGCATCTGACCTAACTACCTCGAATGAGATTACTCTCTCCAGTGAGGTTGGAGAGTTCGTGGGCACCTCAACTTCCCAATCGGTTTGGGTAGAGGCATCCCATCTATCGATCACCCTGACTTGTAGTCACTGGTTCTCTGCCCTGAGCTTCTAGATCAATTTCTAGGATTGGGAGATGGTGGCCTCCTGCCTCTAAATTTTTCTCGTAGTTATATCCTTATATTCCTTGAACAACACCTACGTAGTGGATTTCTCACTCTGCTCGACACAGTCCCCTTCCATTGGTACCTCGGACTGCTGTTGCAGGTTTGTTGAGGGCTACGGATCTTACAGGCTGTGAATTTGAGCTTTGCATATTCTTCCTCCTCGCTTTAGATTATTAGGTTTCACAATTGCCTCTGACTACGTATGAACTGTGTACACCGTACTCTGGGTTTAGGGCTAGAGGATTTCGGCCCTTCCTCCGCACAATTGGGTAGACAACTCTATCCTTCTTCTGCATCATCTGGTGAGAATCGGGGGTGTTCCTATTTAAACATTCCCCCCAATTTGACATCATCCTCTACCTCTGTAGCATTGGAGGTGTTGCGCGCCATACAAGGTGAATGGTTTCCTATTTTTGTCACATGCTCGTGCATTTAATTATCAACCCAGGGAGCTTTGTAAACTTGCGAAGAGTCGAAATTAGGTTACTACAATACCACTGGAGGTGAATCTGCTAATCCTATGTTTTGGGGGGTGTTCTTGAAATGGTTTTTCAATCATTCCCGCACTCCTCAATGATTTACGTAAGAAGAACATAATTAAACCTATAGAAAATAAATCATGTACGCGTTCCTGAAAATAAATCTACTGCAAATGCTGGAACTAATAAACTAACAAACGTTCTTATGAAAGCAATAAACTAATTAAAATTAATAAACGAAAAGGAAATGGGGAAGAAATACTGGCTTGGAGTGGGCCCAGGCTCCAGCAGCTTCTTCCCGATCGAACACGCGCTTAGAACTTTTGGAACTTTAATATATTCGTCAACACACTACAATTTATCTCTGTACATCTAAATGGATCTTTATTTTATTTCTATATATTTCTCAGAACGATCTGCGTGTGTTTATATAACACACCCGTAGAACTTCTGTTACAGAAGTAGTTACAACAGTCGATCTATCCCAGAATAAATCAAGACAGTCTGGTAAATGCAATCGACATCTGGCGTTCTGTTCTAATGGTGGCATGTTCGTTGTTCGGTTCATGCTTTTCCTGGCATCAGTAAGACGTTTCGATAAGTTGGTGCAATCTCCAATTTAGCTTTGCATGACGTAGATCTGGAACTGCACCAGCCGCTACTATCCACGTTGTTCAAATCTGGTCAACGGGCAAAGAATCAGTGGCACCTTCTGGTTGTGGGGAGGCACTTATCTTTTTCTAGTGCCTTTCGACTGTGGGGAGGCGCTTGTCTTTGGTTGGCACCTTTCGGTTGCAGGGAGGCACTCATATTTGGTTGGTGCATTCCGACTGCAAGGAGGCGCTCGTATTCAGTTGGCACCTTCCAACTGTAGGGAGGTGCTCGTATTCAGTTGGCACCTTCCGACTGCAGGGAGGCGCTCGTATTCTCTTCATTAACCCCTAATGAAATAAAGTGCCAGGTCCATCAAAAGGACCTCGACCATTCCAAATCTAACTAAATCAACTGCAATTCCACAAAACATACTAAAAACACACAAATTAGATAACACGCATAATTATATCAAATATCTATATAATCATTCATAAAATTACGCAATCCTTATTATACAGCAGCATATTGATCAAAGAAATATGTACAAAATATGAGCATTTCTGGTGTTCATCATGCCCCCACGCCTAACATATGCCACGCCCTCGTGGCATCCAAGCTACAGGTAACCCTCTAACTTTTCATCATCGCCATCTCTTGGAGGATTCTGCTGCCCCTGCGGCCCGAGTCTGTCTTTTCATGTCGGCATTTGAAGGTGTGGTTCACCTTTGCCTATGGGAAACTACGGGTGTTAATTGTCCTCTTCTTGTTGTAACCACTACTGGTGGTGGTCTAGCCAGCGTTGTTCCTGTCGATTGAAATGCAGCTTCAGTAGCTTGCCAGAGGTCGACGTCTGGAGGTCTGACCACTGCCAAAGGGATATCCGAGTTATCCCCTCTGGAAGGCACTACTTGGGCCTTGTATAATCTGGTCGCTTTAGGGGTAAGCCATGCATTCTCCTTTGCAATTGTAGCGGCCTCCAATTGTGGGCCATATTCTCCCCATCATTCTAAGTACTTCCTCATCATGGCAGGCTGCCCTCGGGATGAACCATAGATGTCCCAAAACTGGATGTCTTCTGTCGGATTGACGTAGATGCTAGAATCTCCTTTTACCCTCGAGGATGCCTTCCTGGCCTCCTTGGCTGCTTTCATTTCGTTACGCCACTGCTCAAAATATTTTTGCCTTTTGACGAACGACTGCATGTCCCATTCGTCCTCTTTGGAGTCGACGAAGGTCACTTTTGCCTTCTGTCGAGCCGTCCTGGGCCTCTTTGCCTTGGCTTCTGCAGAAAATATGGCGACTTGGACAGGGGTCTCTCCTTTCTTCTTCGGGGACTTCTCCTTGCTCTGAAGTATCGGCTGTGCTGCTATCTCTCGGGGTGATCCTTCGTTCGCCTGTCTACCTGGTGTCGACCCCTCAGGCTCTTATCCTTCTTCAGGCCTGGGGAGGTCCTCCTTATCCTTTGGTCTTATCTGTTGCTGGAGACCTTTGTCCTGCTCTGTGTCACTCAGGACAATGACAGGGGGCATGGTAGGACTTCTTTTCTTTTCACCCCTGAAAACAGAGGAATCCTCCCCTACCTTCGGGCTGCTCTGTCGGGCGTCCGATCTAATCTCCCCTGAAGAGAATACTCATTCGATGGATGTGGAAGAGTTCGTCGGCACTTCTTCTGCCCAATCAGTCTGAGTGGACGCCTCCTGTCTTGTTGTTTCTCTGTCCTAGAGCATTTGATTTTCCTCCTGCAACTGTCGGACCAACTACTCGAGCTGAGCAATTCACCTATCTCTTTCCTCCAATTCCCTTTTATGCTGGTTCTGGCAATCTTCCAGAATCTGCTGTGCCATCCAGCAATCGGTTTGCCATTTGAGCGCCTCCTCCAAGGCCGCATCGATCTGGTCGTTACTCTCAAAAGTTCCTTCATTTTGTGGGCTTCAATTTGTTAATTCTCGAAGGGTTTGGGCGGCAACATCTATCTTCGGGTCACTTTGTCCTTCCTCTATCGAGAGGAATTGCCGCAGACGTTTCCTCCTGGGGATTGGTTTGTCCTCACCACCAGCGAGTGGCGCTCCTTCCTCCTCATACTCGGGCACTAGGGAATGCTCTGCTCCTCCTGGAAAATAGGGCAACACCAATTGCCCGATGTTTGTTATCTCCTCTGCAGGGGATGCTTCGTCTTGCCCTAATTTGGCAACCGCATTGTGTTGCTCTATTTGGCCACCATCTCCCTCTGCATCGCGGTTCTATCTTTGTGCTTTTGCGTGGTGGACCAATGCCGATATCAGCCCATGGTGGGCTAAGGCGGACAGTGCCCCCTTCTGGTACCGAGCCGCTTCATATTTCAGAGCATTCACCAGGTAGAAAGGTATGTTTAATTTCCTCCCATGCATTAGGTGATTGATGAAGTGCACATGATTAATGTGCAGATGGGTATACTTTCTTGTGCATGTGAAAATTTGAGCAATCTGCTCGAACATCTTCTGCATATTCATGGGGAGACTATTTTTGAGTAACCCCTCCCTGTCTATCTGTACATTTCCTCTTGGCAGTAGTATTTCGGCATATAGTTTTAACACTCCACCCTTGTATGTACATTCCCCCATGAGAGGCAATCCAGTCGCCTATGAGATGAACTCAGGGGTGACTATAATTTCCACCCCTCGTACTTGGGCCTCATCGCCCCTCAAAGAGGCAGTGAATTCTCTAGATGCCTCCATGTCCTGGCCTTGACTGACCAAGGTGCAGTATTCGAGCCACCCCTCGGCTTCGAATTGGGTCTTCATCGCCCCTCTGATCCCATCAGTATCACTGGGTTCATTCTTCTTGATCGCGTGGTTCTTGGACCTTCCTCCCATGGCGCCTTCTGCTGCTGTATATTTTTTTTGTCCTTCCTTCTTTAGGAAGGTGCCTTCTTATAGAAAATACGCCTAACCCTAGCAGTTATGGAAGACGCCCTATCATTGGCATGCAATTTTGGCTATGGGGGGATACGATCTCTATGACGACGGTATCTTTTTTGGTACTGCGTATTTATAAATAATTATATAAATTATTTGATTTAGTATGCACGTACCTGATTCATCGTTCCAGTCATCGTGGTAGCCGTTGATTTGCTGACTTGTGACATGAGGGAGGGGTATGGTCCTTTGATGTCGCTCATTCGTACGATGCTTCGTTCCGCTCGAGGCGTCCAATAGATGTAAATATTGCACGAGGGAGGCATTCTTTGGTACCTTTCCCATGTGTATGGTGTCCTTGTAGCGCCTTTCCGACGTTTTCGGTGCTCTTCTTCGAACGAATGCACCTTCCGGTGCTATGAGGTACCTCTGATTAGTGGGAGGCGCTTTTGCCTGCATGCATCTTCCCAATGTGGGAGGCACCTCCTTCTGGTTCACGCCTTCCCGATGTTGGAAGGCGTTCATCTTGATGAATGTGCCTTCCTAATGTTGGAAGGCATATTCGGCTGGATGAATGCGCCTTCCTGATGTTGGAAGGCGTCTCGACTGGATGAATGCGCCTTCTTGATGTTGGAAGGCGTATTCGGTTGGCTTTTTTTTTTTTTTTTTTTTTAAGACTTGGTGCCTTCCTGCCACGGAAGGTGCCTACATATGTATATATATATATATATATATATATATATATATATATATATATATATATATATATATATATTTTTTAATAGAACTTCTGAATGGATGGAAGGCGTTGTCTTCCGATTTGGCGCCTTTCGGATGCAGTAAGGTGCCTTCTTCTGGATGCAGTAAGGCGCCTTCTTCTGGATGGGCGCCTTTCGGGTGTATTAAGGCACCTTCTTATGGACTTGGTGCCTTCTTCTAGATGTAGTAAGGCACCTTCTTCCGAATGGGCACCTTTCGGGTGTAGTAAGGCGCCTTCTTGTGGATTAGCGCCTTCTTCTGGATGCAGTAAGGCACCTTCTTCTAGATGGGCACCTTTCGGGTGTAGTAAGGCGCCTTCTTCTGGACTTGGCGCCTTCTTCTGGATGTAGTAAGGTGCCTTCTTCTGGACTTGGCACCTTCTTCTGGATGTAGTAAGGCGCCTTCTTCTGGACTTGACGCCTTCTTCTGGATGCAGTAAGGCGCCTTCTTCTGGATGCAGTAAGGCGCCTTCTTCTGGACTTGGCATCTTCTTCTGGATGCAGTAAGGCACCTTCTTCTTGACTTGGAGCCTTCTTTTGGATGCAATAAGGCACCTTCTTCTAGACTTGGCGATTTGACTAAAAAAAGGGTGAGGCCCCTCCTTCTGGTTTGCGCCTTCCCGATGTTGGAAGGCGTTCATCTTGATGAATGTGCCTTCCTAATGTTGGAAGGCATATTCGGCTGGATGAATGCACCTTCCTGATGTTGGAAGGCGTTTCGGCTGGATGAATGCGCCTTCTTGATGTTGGAAGGCGTATTCGGCTGGATTTTTTTTTTTTTTTTTTTAAGACTTGTTGCCTTCCTGCCACGGAAAGCGCCTACATATGTATATATATATATATATATATATATTAATAGAACTTCTGAATGGATGGAAGGCATTATCTTTCGATTTGGTGCCTTCTGGATGCAGTAAGGTGCCTTCTTTTGGATGCAGTAAGGCGCCTTATTCTGGATGGGCGCCTTTCGGGTGTAGTAAGGCGCCTTCTTGTGGACTTGGTGCCTTCTTCTGGATGTAGTAAGGTGCCTTCTTCTGGATGGGTGCCTTTCGGGTGTAGTAATGTGCCTTCTTGTGGACTTGGCGCCTTCTTCTGGATGCAATAAGGCACCTTCTTCTAGATGGGCGCCTTTCGGGTGTAGTAATGCGCCTTCTTCTGGACTTGGCGCCTTCTTCTGGATGCAGTAAGGCACCTTCTTCTGGACTTGGCGCCTTCTTCTGGATGCAGTAAGGCGCCTTCTTCTGGACTTGGCACCTTCTTCTGGATGCAGTAAGGCGTCTTCTTCTAGACTTGGCGTCTTCTTCTGGATGCAGTAAGGCACCTTCTTCTGGACTTGGAGCCTTCTTCTGGATGCAGTAAGGTGCCTTCTTCTAGACTTGGTGATTTGACTAAAAAAAGGGTGATCAAGCCTTCCCAGTTTTTCACGCTGTCTAAATTCTACCTATGAGTTGGTGTCGAAATGTTGAGCCGAATCAGGCCTGGTTTCCCATATACCTATCCCTCGTGCTATCAGGTCCTCCACCTGTAAAAAGCAACCGAAAAATAAAGGAAAATAAAGGCAATTAGACACGTTTCGTGCCTGTTAGGCCCTGGATTAGGATTCCTGCAGCTTGCATGCGGGCGTCGTCCCTGCAAAAACACAAATTACAAAAAAAATTATATTAACTAAAAAAATTTGGGTGAGCACTTTCGTGCCCACCATTTCACCTATGAGAGTTCGGTCTAGATCTAGCAATATGGGGTCTCCCCCACACCTACTATGGATTCCACCTGTAACGTTTTAGACGTATTATAGGGGCATAGTCGATGGCCATTGACTGTGAACATGGTGTTGCTATCGTCAATTGTCTTAACGTGCACCACCCCGTTCCTAATGAGATCTTCCACCTCATACGGCCCCATCCACCTCTGCATAAGTTTACCCTTCCTTTCCTGGAACCGAGAATCGTACAATAGTACCCATTCCCCTACCTGAAACTTCTTCAGCTTGATGTGGTTATCATGCCACTTCTTTCTCTGCTTTTGTATAATCTCTATCCTCTGCAAAGCATCCAGTCGGATTTCGTCCAGCTAATCTAGCTGGCGAATCCTCTGTTTTTGAGCTTCTTCCAAGCTCAAATTTAATTCTAAAGCCGTCCTCAGAGTTTTTATTTTGAACTGGATGGGCATCATCGCATTTTTTCCATAGACCAGTTGGAAAGGTGTGCATCCTATGGTGGATTTCCACGTGGTGTTGTATGCCCAAACTGCCTCCGGCAACCGTGTGGCCCAATCTTTCTTGTGTTGCTGCACGGTTTTGGTCAGGATGTTTTCTATCTCCCTATTTGTCACTTCTACTTGCCCGTTCGCATACAAATGGTAGGGCGTGGTTTTATTATACCAAACTCTATATTGCTCCATCAGCTCCTTAATCAATTTGGAGGTGAATTGGGGCCCTTGGTCTGTTGTTATCTCTCGAGGAACCCCAAATCGTGTGAAAATATGGGAAAATAAGAAATCGGTGACCGTTCTTTCCTTTGAGTCCCTTAATGCCTACACTTCCACCCATTTGGTGACGTAATCCATGCAGACCAGAATAAACCTCCTTCCCATAGAAGGTGGATTAAATGGTCCCACGAAGTCAACGCCCCATTTATCAAAAGGTTCTAGGTGTACCTGGGACTGCAGGGGCATTTCATCTCGGTGGGTTGGTCTACCCATCCTATGGCACTCGTCACACTTGCTGGTATACGTTGTCGCATCCTTGAACAGAGTGGGCCAAAAATACCTAGCCTGCAGGATTTTGTAGGCAGTTCATTTCCCTGCAAAGTGTCCTTCGCATGGCTCATCGTGACATGCCTTGAGCACTTCTGAAAACTCTTGTTCTGCTACGCATCTTCTTATAATTTGGTCTCGTCCTATTTTAAATAGGAGACCATCCATCCAAAGGAATGATGTGCTCTTCTCTATGATAGCCTGCTTTTCTCGATAGGAGAGAGCAGGTGAGGTCCTTCCGGTGGCCAAGTAATTGGCTATGTCTGCATACCACAAAGTTTGTTCACTAATAGCGAACAGATGTTCATCCGGAAACTGATCTTCCACTGCTTGATGATCTGCTGGTATCAATCTGGATAGAAAATCTGCCACGACATTGTCCTTTCCCGATTTATCGACTATAGTGATGTCGAATTCCTGCAATAGCAACAGCCATTTGATAATTCTGCCACCAATGGTCGACTTTCTCATCAGATACCTGATAGCCACGTGGTCCGTATGGATGAAGACCTTGTATCCCGTTATATAGTGGCAGAATTTGTTTATTGCATGGACAACTGCGAGGAATTCTTTTTCTGTCACTGTATAGTTGAGCTCTGCTCTCGCCAAGTTTTTACTGACATAATAGATGGCGTAAAATTCTTCATTGTCTTTCTGCCCGAGGACTGTTGCGATTGCACCGTTAGATGCATCGCAGTAAATATGGAACGGTATGGCCCAATTCGGTCCTCTCAAGACCGGTGCAAATATCAATTTTTCTTTCAACAATTGGAACGCTTCTTCGCAATCTCTCATCCAATTGAACTCTACATCCTTAGAAAGTAGGGTGTGCAGTGGTTTGGAAATCTTACTAAATTTGGCGATAAATCACCGGTAGTACCCGACTAATCCAAGGAAACTTCTTACCTCCTTCTGCGTTCTGGGGCTAGGTAGGTCTCTGATGACCTCGATCTTCCTCTTGTCTACTTTTATTCCTTTCGCAAAGAGGTGATGTCCCAAAATGATGCCTTCTTGCATCATCATAAAACATTTTTCATTACTTAGGGACAAATGATTTTCCTTGCTCCTGTCAAGCACTCTTTCCAGATTTGTCATTGCCTCCTCGAAGGTTTCTCCATAGGCGGTGAAGTTGTCCATGTATACTTCCACCCCGTCTCCTATCATATCAAAGAATATGCTAAGCACCGCCCTTTGAAAGGTGGTCGGTGTGTTGCACAGTCCAAAAGGCAATACCTTATAGGCAAACATTCCCCATGGACAGGTGAATGTTGTTTTATCTTGATCTTCTTCCCTTATCTGGATCTGGTTGTAACCATTGAAACCGTCCAGAAAGGAGAAGTATTTTCTTCCCCGAGAGTGTGTCCAAGACCCGATCGATGAATGGGAGCAGGAAGTGGTCTTTCTTAGTCGCCTTGTTCAACGCCTGGTAGTCCACGCAGATCCGCCATTTCCCATTCTTTTTGGGGACCACCACTAATGGTGATACCCATTCACTGTCAGAAATCGGATATATGAATTCGACAGCCAAAAGTTTGTGCAGTTCTTCTCTGACAATGTCTTTCATTGCTAGGTTCATCCTTGTCTGTGGCTTGCAACTAGGAGTTGCCTGGTCATCTAAATAAATCTTATGGGTACATATTTTTGGGCGAATGCCGTGCATATCTACGTAGTCCCATGCAAATGCTTGCTGGTGTTTTACCAGAAGCTCTTCCAATTTTTCTAGTTGTGTGGGCGTCAACCTACCGTTGACGTTTAATATCCTCCCTGGCCCAACATGTATTTTTTGGATGTGCTGATCTTGGGCGCCAGTCAACGATGATCCAGGTGTGGGGGTGGACGATTCTCCATGGAGAAACTCCACGATAGCACCATCCTCGTCCTCTTCTCGCCACCTCCTCCAAGGTCATCACCGGTCGGATTATGGAAAACTCCATAGTTCCATGCTCGGTGATCCTAGGTTCTTCTGTCGAGTCCATAGACTGAGCTGGCGGTGAAATGGTCAGCCTTTTGATGTTTTGCCCATTGGAGATGGTCATTAGCCCATCCCGACAGCTGATGTAAGCGTCAGTTGTTGCCAGCCATGGCCTCCCCAAAATGAGTGGGTAATCACCCAGCCTGGTCTTGGTTTGCAAAACTAAAAAATTGGCTAGATATTCCCATGCACTGACTGTTACGATCACATCTTCCAGCATCCCTTCCGACGACACGGTTGATCGATCGGCTAACTGCAGCACTATCGTGGTTGGCTTTAGGTTCGTGAGTCGTAGCCTCTGCATGGTCTCTTGAGGCATCATGTTGATGGCTGCCCCGAGGTCAACCAATGTGTTGGATAGGGAATGTCCTCCAATTTTTACGGTCAGCACTAGGCTACCTGGATCTGCATACTTCGGATGACGTTTTCCACCCATCATTAGATCTGCTAGTTTACCCACGACATTGATAGTCTGGGTAGCTTTTCGTCTTGGTCTCCTTAGACACATTTCTCTAATTGCCTTGGTGTAAATGGGGACATCTCGAATTGCTTGAAATAATGGGATTGTCACCATGAGATTCTTCAAGCTCGACAAGATGTCGAATTTTGGCTGTGTTGTTTTTCTTTGTTCCTGCAACCGGATAGGAAATGGAGTCTTTGCTCTCTCAAGTGCTTTTCCCTCTTCTACCAGAGGTGTCTCCTCTATTTCTTCCTCCTCTTCTACTAGTGGAGGTGTCTCTACTATTTCTTCCTCCTCTTCTACTAGAGGCAGTGTCTCTACTCCTAGCTGCATACCTGATCTAAGCTAAATATTGTACATATGATACATCTCACCTTCTACGTTGTATGCCGATTGATTTACTCTGTTGTTCGGGTTTATTGTCGGTTGTGCTGGTAGCTACATAGGTCTCATTGCTGGAAATGCTAGTAAGTTCTGTTGGATTTGAGCAGGCGCTGCACTCTATGGAGTCTGATTCCATGCATTGTGGCCTCTCCACTGCTGCCTAGGATATGGATATGGCATCCATGGCTGTTGATTCGAAAATGCTGCTGGGGGTGCGTTAGTCCAGGGTGATGGTCCCCACCACCCCATATTAGGTGGTTGAGGGGGTCCTTGGTGCATGTATGGCCCTCCCCCATATGATGGCATTCCGATTGGTATATTCCTCATGGGGGGCTGTGGCCAACTCTTCCTATTGCCTATGAAGTAGGCCTCCGTGCTCTCAGCCGCTTCTTGGTTACTAGGCAGTTGTGGGCACAATCAAGTTTTATGATTCAGCCTACAAACTGCACATACTCTGACCTTGTTTTCTGGACATGCATTATTTGCATGCCTTCCTCTACATTTTGGGTAGAAATAGGCTAATGCTACGTCATTTTCTTGTTTCTTCTTTTCTAACAGCATTGTATCCATCTGTAGTGCTAGAGATGAGAGCATTTCGCTCTTCAAATCCTCTAGCATGTTGCCTATTTCTGTTTTGGTGACTGAAGCAGTCACCTTCATGGTCCTAGCGGTGATTTTGCCTCGCCTTCTTGAGTAGTTCTAGCATAATTGTTGGATGTCGTCCATAGCATGCTGATAGACATCACCTCCAGAGATCATGTTGAGAGCCTCCAGTGACTCATTGGTAAGTCCCCTCAAGAAGATGCTTTTGAGGGACTTATCAGATAGCTTCGAGTGAGGGGATCGTTGAAGATTAAAGCTGAATCTCTCCCAATACTCCTTGAGAGACTCATCTTCTCTTTGTGTCATGCTCAGGACCTCCTCCTTGGAGTCTCTTGCTCTCCCAAAATCTTGATATTGCTCTAGAAAGAGCTTCTTCATCTAGTCCCAGGTGGTGATGTGTTTGTCTCCCAGACCAATGAACCATCGTAGAGCTACATCGTCTAATGTAGAAGGAAATAATTTCAACTTTTGTGTGTTTGATTTGTAATCCACAGACCTATACAAAACATCAAACTTGAATAAAAATAGGTCAGGGTCCTCAGTCGGGTGTCCTCTGAAGGACGGAAGGTGAGCAGGGGATATGTTTTTCATTTTGGTATCTCCTACTCCCTCCTCTATTGGGAAACTAAATCCAGATGATACTTCATCATTATATGCCATTTTTTTAGGAAATGTGGTTTCTAATGTAGCGTTTATGGCCTTCCGGTCATTTAAAACTTTTTGAGTCAATGCTCTAAGGTTGTCTGGCGAGATCGTCTGATCCTCCACAGCCTTCCACAATAGGGCTTCCTCTAGAGGAGTCCTATTAAACATGGGATTTATGATGATTCATTCATCCCCTTATTGATGGGATGAGGCGGCACTTTGCACAAAGTGCGGTTCCTCACTCCAATGGACTGTTGGTAGGTCGGGTGAGTCTAACTCAAATCCAAAATGCTCAGCTGAATTAGGTCCTGATGGATTAGTTCTTATAAAGCGATTGTCAGGTCCTCTTCTTCTCGAAGAACTCATACAAGGTCAGATGGAAGGTTTCAGGGTATTGTAAGTAATCTAATTAAGACGCTTCCCCGGCAACGGTGCCAAAATGTTACGGGCCAAACAAGGTGAATGGTTTCCTATTTTTGTCACATGCCCATGCATTTATTATCAACCCAGGGAGCTTCGTAAACTTACGAAGAGTCAGAATTAGGTTACTACAATACCACTAGAGGTGAATCTGCTAATCCTATGTTTTGGGGGGTGTTCTTGAAATGGTTTGTCAATCATTCCTGCACTCCTCAATGATTTACGTAAGAAGAACAGAATTAAACCTACAGAAAATAAATCATGTACGCATTCCTGAAAATAAATCTACTGCAAATGTTGGAACTAATAAACTAAAAAACATTCTTATGAAAGCAATAAACTAATTAAAATTAATAAATGAAAAGGAAATGGGGAAGAAATACTGGCTTGGAGTGGGCCCAGGCTCCAGCAGCTTCTTCCCGATCGAACACTGCATTCTTGGTTCACTCAAGCTCTTGCTCCTAAAAACATGGTGGATCCTATTGGTTTAAGTTGGGATGCACATCTCCTCGACGATTGGCCTTGGGACGTGCAAAAATCCTACCCAATGATTTCGAAATATTTTTGGGCGCTTTCGAATTTCCATCACGTGAGATGATGGTGTTGGCTTCAACTGCTCCTCGTACTGCCAAGTTGCACATGTGTTTTTGAATTGATTGAGGTGCCTGCTTGAGTAAGGCCCCAGGTTAGGGAACCTACCTTAGTAAGGCTCCTACCTCAGTAAGACGTCTACTTGAGTAAGGTGCCTACTTCAGTAAGGTACCTACTTGAGAAATACGCCTACGTCAGTAAAGTGCCTACCTCAGTAAGGCATCGCTTGACTATGAATAACACTCTGGGGTGGTACCTCCTCGGTGGAGTAAGGCTTCACTCCTCCAGATTCAGGAGCCAGAGTAAGGCACCTCCCGTGGGAGTATATATATATATATATATATATATTTTTTTTTTTTTTTTTTTTTTTTTTTTTTGAAAGAACGCTCCGGTGGTGGTGCCTTCTTGGCAGAGTGAGGCACCTACCTGAGTAAGGTGCCTCCTTCATTAAGGCGCCTACCTCGGTAAGATGCCTACCTTAGTAAGGTGCTTACCTTAGTAAGGCGCTTACTTTAGTAAGGCACCTACTTCAGTAAGGTGCCTACCTTAGTAAGGTGCCTACCTCTCGCTTGCCTTATGAAGAATGCTCTGAGGTGGTGCCCCTTTGGCGAAGTAAGGCACCCGAGTAAGGAGCTTCTCCTCTGAAGTAAGGTGCCAGAGTAAGGTGCTTCCCTTTATACTGCTTAATGAAAGAACGTGTCAGGATAGTGCCTTATTGGCAGATCAAGACATCGCTCCTCTGTAGTAAGGCACTAGAATAAGGCACTTATTTTCCAGAGTAAGGTGCCTCTGTCCGTTCCTTAATTATTGAAAAAGTCGGTAGCGACTGATGTGCTTGTTGATGTAAGGTTGATCAGGCCTAAATTTTTTGTGCTACATCAGCCTCCACTTCATCTAGGCATAGGGGTGCATAATATTTCTCTTTGTAGAGGAATTGGTGCCCATTCCATGCCTGGATCAGCACTATCCTCCTATTGTGCAGGTTCATCGATGTTGAGCTGATCTAGGCCTTGTTCTACAAGATACCTATTGTTCAAGAAATTAGGCCACTTCCTGCAAAAGAAATCGGAAAAAAAAATGTAGTTAAACGTAATTTGTGCTTGTTAGTCCCTGGCTCTCAGGATGTCTGTAGCTTGCATGTGGACGTTGTCCCTACAAAACACACCGTAAGCTAAAAAATAGGAAACTAATCTAACTTTTTTTTGGTGGACACCTCTATGTCCACCAGGTTGTTGAGAATTTTGGAGAATTTTACTTGGATGGGGTCTCCCCCATGCTTGTTTTGGACTCCTCCAGCAAGTTATCGGACGTGTGGTATGGCTACAACCAATGGCCATTGGCTGTTAGAATGGTGTTGTTGTCGTCAATTGTATTGACTCGCACAACACCATTTATGATTATTTCCACCACCTTGTACAAGCCCATCCATCTTTGCATTATTTTTCCCTTCCACTCCTAGAATCTGGAATCATACAACAGCACCCATTCCCCCTCTTTGAACTGTTTCATTTTAATGTGGCAGTCATGCCATCGCCTCCTTTCCTTCTACACGATTTATGTTATTTGGAGGGCGTCCATTTGAAATTCATCCAACTGGTTTAGCTGTCGAATTTTTTCCCTCTGTGCTTCGTCCAAGATCAGGTCCAGTTCAATCGTCATTCTGAGCGTCTTGACCTCAAATTCAATGGGCATCATTGTGTCCTTCTCATATACCAGTTGGAAGGGTGTGAATTCGGTGGTTTATTTCCATGTTGTATATACACCCATACTACCTTCGATAACCTTTCAACCCAATCCTTCTTGTGCTACTGCATAGATTTCGTCAGGATATTTTCTATCTCCTTGTTGGTTACTTCCACCTGCCCATTCGCTTGCGAACGGTAGGGGGTGGTTATGTTGTGACGTAATCTGTATTGTTCCATCGATTCCTTGATTAATTTGGAGTTAAATTGGGGTCATTGGTACATTGTAATTTCCCTAGGCACTCCAAACCTTGTGAAAATATGGGCAAACAAAAATTTGGCTACCGTTCCCTCCTTAGAATCTCTCAATGTCTGGACTTCGAGCCACTTGGTGATATAGTCTGTGAAGACTAGAATATACCTCCTTTCGATTGAAGGTGGGTTGATGGGTCCCATGAAATCCATACCCCATTTATCGAAGGGCTCAATGTGTATGTGAGGTTGAAGGGGCATTTCATCCCTATGGGTTGGCCTACCCATTCTTTGACATTCGTCACACCTACTAGCATATGCGGCTATGTCTTTAAACAGAGTGGCCAAAAATACCTAGTTTGTAATACCTTATATGTAGTTCTTCCCCTTGAGAAGTGTCCTCCACATGACTCGTTATGATAGGCCTTGAGTATCTTCAGGAACTCATGCTTTGCTACACACCTCCTCACTATCTGGTCAAGCCCTATTTTGAACATGAGGTCATCGATCCATTGAAAGGAAGCGCTCTAATTCTACCAGTACGAAAGATCAGGGGATGTTCTACCAGTGGCCAGATAATTGGTGATGTTTGTACACCACGACGTCTGTTCACTAATGACGAATAAATGTTCATCTAGGAACTGGTCCTTTATCGTTGTATGATCTGTTGGGATTAGTCTAGACAAAAATTCTACAACTACGTTATCCTTTTGGCGCTTGTCAACTATGGTGATGTCAAATTCTTACAATAACATAAGCCACCTGATTATCCTGCCACTAATCACTAGTTTACTCATTAGGTACCTGATGGTTGCATGGTCCGTGTGAACGAACACTTTGTATCCAGTGATGTAGTGGCAAAATTTTTGATGGCATAGTCTACTACAAGAAAATCCTTCTCTGTCACTGTATAATTGAGTTTAGCCCCTGCTAAATTCTTACTGACGTAATAAATGGCATAAAATTCTTCGCCATCCTTCTGCCCGAGGACTACTCCAATTGTATTATTGGATGCGTCACAATATATGTGGAACGGGACAGCCCAATTTGGCCCTCGTAAAACCAGGGCAAAAATTAGCTTCTCTTTTAACGTCTAAAATGCCTGCTCGCAGTTCTCTATCTAGATAAATTCCACATCCTTCGTCAGTAGGTTGTGTAGAGGTTTGGCGATCTTACTAAAGTTGATGATAAATTGCATGTAATACCTGACAGTGCCAAGAAAACTCCTCACTTCCCTCTGCATTTTTGGGCTAGGTAGGTCCTTAATTACCTCTATCTTATTTTGATCCACTTTAATCCCTTCTGTCGAGAGATGATGTCCTAGCACTATGCCCTCACGCATCATCATAAAAAATTTCTTATTGTTGAGAGATAAGTTTTTTTCTCCATATCTTTGAAGAACACATTCCAATTTCGTTGTCACTTCTTCAAATGTTTTCCCATAAATGGTGAAGTCGTCCATATAGACTTCTACTGACTCTCCCATAATGTCCAAAAATATGCTCAACACCACCCTTTGGAATGTGGTCGATGCGTTGCACAACCTGAAAGGCAGCACTCTATAGGCGAACGTTCCCATGGGCAGGTAAACGTCGTCTTATCCTAGTCCTCCTCCCTGATCTAGATTTGGTTGTACCCACTAAATCCATCCAGGAAGGAGAAGTATTTTCTCCCAGAGAGTGTATCCAACACCTAATCAACGAAGAGAAGTGGGAAGTGGTCTTTTTTAGTCACCTTGTTCAGTGATCTGTAATCAACACAGATCCGTCATTTCCTATTTTTTTGAGGGACCACAAGTGGTGACACCCACCCACTGTCAAAGATCGGGTAGATGAACCCTGCAGACAAGAGCTTTTGTAGCTCAAATTTTATGATTTATTTCATAGTCAGGTTCATCCTCTTTTGTGGTTGTCTGACTGGGATCACCTGCTCTTCGAGGTAGATCCGATGGGTGCATATTTTTGGGCTAATTCCCTTCATGTCTGAATAATCCCAGGTGAATGCATATTGGTGTTTGGCTAGGATCTCCTTTAATTATGTCAATGTTGGCAATTTTGGGTACTTTGGGTACATTGCCTTTGCTCAAGTATATAAGTTGTCATTGATGTCAAGAAGCTTTTGAAGGAATTTGATTTGATGTCAAATAATTTGTTTTGATGAAGGTTACGACATGACAGTTTCAAAGGTCTTTTGCAAACCCCAAGTTGACAGGTTCGAAAGAAAAGCGCTAAGGAGAAAAAGTGTCGCGATATCGCGACATGTCGGGTTTTCATGACCCGAAGAAAAGAAAAGCGCTAAGGAGAAAAAGTGTCGCGATATCGCGACATGTCGTGGTTTTCTGACCGAAGAACAAAAAGAGCTAAGGAGGAAAAGTGTCGTGATATCACGACATGTCGCATTTTCATGACTTAAGCAAGAGAGAGAAAGCAAGTTAGAAAAGTGTCACGATATCATGACATGTCGCATTTTCATGACTTAAGCAGGAGAGAGAAAGCAAGTTAGAAAAGTGTCACGATTTCGCGACATGTCACAGTTTCATGACTCAAAGAGCAAAGAAAATGTACAAAAGTTGAAAGCATCGCGATTTCATGATAGGTTACAAAGAAAGCGTACGAAAGCTGAAAGCGTCACGATTTCACGATAGGTTGCAAAGAATGCGTACGGATGCAGAAAGTGTCACGATTTCATGACAGGCAGAAAAGAAAGCAGACGGAAGTAGAAGTGTCATGATTTCATGATAGAAACTGAAAGCAGGTCTTCTATAGGAGAAGTGTCATGATTTCATGACAAAAGCAGAGAGGAAGGCTATGAAGATAGAAGTGTCACGATATCATGACAGAAGTGAAGATGAAGTCTGTAGAGGCAGAAGTGTCATGATTTCATGACAAAAGTAGAAAGGAGGTCGACGAAGGGAGAAGTGTCGTGATATCATGACAAAAGCAAAGTTGATGCTGACAAAGACGAAGTGTCATGATATCACGACAAGAGCTTAGTTGAAGTCGACAAAGGCTGAAGTGTCGTGATATCATGACAAAAGCCAAAAGAAAGTGTACGGTTGCAAAGGTGTCGTGATATCGTGACATGTTGTAGTTTCATGGCAAAAGCTACAGAAGAGTTACAGAGGCAATTGAAGCCGACAAAGTTAAATGTGAGCCGACGAAGATTAGGGTTTGTAGCCGACGAAGTTTAGGGTTGTGCAGTCGACTAAATATCAAGGTTACAGTCGACTAAGATTAAGGTTTTGATCTTGAAAGTGTTATTATAAAAGGTAGGCTATTTTTGAAGAGTTAGGTGTGTTGTTAGTTGCGACGTTCACAGATAGAGTGCGGAGTGAGAAGTTCGATCGTTGAGAGCAGAGTGCAAAATTCGATCGAAGTGCGTAGAGTGTGCGAAGACAGTGCAGAGTGTGTGCAGAGAGACGACTGAGAGAAGACGAAGTGCGGTTGTAAGAGCATAGAAGATGTGTATGTTTCTTGAGCAGATTTGGATAGGTCCTAGCAGAGGACTTGTGAGCTGAGTTTGATAGTTCTATCAGAGAACTTGAGGACAGAGGTGCATTGGTTCTATGAGAAGAACCTGAGGATAGATTTGGTTGCTGAGCTACTGTGGACGTGATCATAGAAGGCAGAGGTCTCTTAGGCTAAGCATTGAGGATAGGAGGTCTTCGATGGAAAGGAGTTCCACGTGCTGGCAAGAGGTAGAGGCAGTTGATCTTCTGAGGGATCATTTCCAGAGCAGAGGGGAAGGTATCTCCTTTGGGCCGAGGCTCATAAACATTGTAATTGGGAAGGATTCCCAAAGAACTTTGAGATAACTTTTAGAGAAAAGTTTTTGTGGACGTAGCCCAACCATTTTGGGTGAACCACGTTAAAAATGGGTCTTCAATGTGTGATGCTTTCTGTCTTGATTAATGTTGTGTTGATGCCACTTGCTATCTAAAGTTAAAATTATTAATTGGTTAAGTCTTATACTGTTCACCCCCCTCTCAGTATAAGCTTGTGTTCTTCAATTGGTATCAGAGCGGGTCTCTCCAGAAAGAGCCTAACAGCTTGGAGAAGGATCTATCAGAGGAACATACAGATTCAGAAAGAGATGAAGAGGTTGAGTTCGATCTCAAAGGTGAATTCTTCTTGGCTTTAAGAAAGCTTGAGAAATTCGGGGAAGAGAATTTTGTTCTCAAGCATCAATGTCGGGAAGAAGAGATAGCAAGATCAGAATTGTCTCAAAGTGTTATAGACTTCAAAATTCTAGCTGAAGAAGGGAAGAAGGTTGAACGAGGTTCGACGAGAGGCTCTAAAAGGAAAGGAAGTTGATTGCGAGAAACTAGAAGAAGAGGTTATGTCTCTTAGAGTGAAGTTGGAACAGTTGGCTCTCAGACAGAATACTCCGTGTGAAAAGCAAAAGAAGGATGGTATCACCATTCATGAAACAGGGTCTTCGAGCAAGATCAATCTTCATCCTGAAGAGCGGTGGATTCCAATTGGTCACAAGAAGAACAATCATCCAAGGCATCAAAACAGGTTACATAATACTTTCCATGGCTATTGTTTTTCCTGCAAGAAATTTGGTCACAAAGCTATGCATTGCAATAAGTCTTTGAATAGCCATAGTAAGGAAAATGTTAACTCTTTTGCACCTCTTATGAATAAAAATGTCATGTGTTACAAGTGCAAGAATTTTGGGCATATAGCAAGGATGTGCGGTTTGGATAGATCTAGCCTTGAGTTCACTAAAAAGAGAAATGAGATCAAATCTAAGTCAATGATAGTTCAAACTGCTTTTCATGCTCAAGACAAAGTAGAAAAATGGTATCTTGATAGTGGTTGTTCAAAACATATGACTGGTGAAAAGGAAAAGTTTTTGGTCTTAAAAGAAACAAACAGAGGAACGGTCGGTTTTGGAGATAACTAGGTCAGCTAAAATCTGTGGTAAAGGGACTCTTAGTTTGGATGGGAAATCCAAAACAGAAAATGTGCTTTATGTAGAAGGCCTAAGACATAATCTTCTAAGTGTGAGTCAACTTTGTGATCAAGGGCACATAGTATCTTTCTTTTCAGATAGATGTGAGATAAGTAAAGAAAAAAATGGAAAACTCATTGCGAGTGCTACAAGGACTCCAAACAATCTTTACATGCTAAGTGAGATAAAAAGGGAAAAGTGTTTTCTAACTCAAGAAGATGAGAGTTGGCTATGGCATAAAATATTGGGGCATTTGAGCTTTGATAATCTTGTCAATATTAGTAACAAGGAAGCGGTTAGAGACTTGCCCAAAATAAAAAGGCCCCATAACATCATTTGCGGTCCTTGTCAACATGGAAAACAGACGAGAACCAGTTTCAAATCAAAAGGGTATACTTCTTCAAAACCATTGGATCTTATTCATACTGATTTATGTGGCCCTACCAGAACTCAGAGCATTCAGGGAGAAAGCTACTTCATGTTGTTTATAGATGATTATTCTAGAATGACTTGGGTTACTTTTCTCAAAGAAAAATCTGAAGCTTTTGAAAAATTTAAAGCTTTCAAAGAAATGATTGAAAATGAGACTGACAAGAGAATCAAATGCTTAAGATCGGATAGAGGAGGAGAGTTCACTTCAAATGAATTTGTGGAATACCGTGAGCAACAAGGAATCAAAAGAGAATATTCAGCAGCAAGAACTCCTCAACAAAATGGAGTAGTTGAAAGGAAAAACAGAACTATTGAAAATATGGCTAGAGCTATGTTAAATGAGTCAAAACTTTCAGATGGTTTTTGGAAAGAGGCGATCGATACAGCAGTCTACATTATCACCAGGGCCCAACTTAGAGTCAATCATCATAAAACTCCTTATGAGTTGTGGAAAGGAAGACCAGCTACGAGTAAAATACTTCAAAGTGTTTGGGAGTAAGTGCTTCATCAAAAGGGAAGATCAGAATTTGGGTAAGTTTGATCCTAGGTGTGATGAGGGAATCTTTCTTGGATATTCCAGCAGAAGCAAGGCCTACAGATGCTTCAACAAAAGAACTCATACGGTTGTAGAGAGCATAAATGTAACGAGTTGATGAAAAGACGGGGATAAGAGAACCAGTCAAGGAACTCGGTGATGAAATTTGTCAAGAAGAATTCGAGAGAGGTTTCGGATGAAGAAGAGGAAAGACAACAAGCTGCTTCCCAAAACTCCTTCACGATATGTTCAGAAACATCATCCCAAATATTTGATCATTGGTGATCCAAATAGCAAGCAAACAAGAAGAAGAGTCATTCCTTCACATGATTCTACAAATGTTTCATTATTATCTCAGATTGAGCCAAAATATTTCGGTGAAGCATGTGCGAGATAAGTTTTGGGTAAAAGCAATGGATGAAGAGCTAAATCAAATAGAGAAAAGTGAAACTTGGGAATTGGTTCCAAGACCTAAGGACAAGAATGTCATTGGCACAAAATGGATATTCAGAAATAAACTCAATGAGGATGGAAAGATTGTCAGAAACAAAGCTAGGTTAGTCTGCAAAGGTTATGCTCAAGTAGAAGGTGTTGATTTCGAAGAGACGTTTGCTCCTGTTGCTCGTCTTGAAGCAATCAGAATGTTTTTGGCCCTTTCAAGCTTCAAATCTTTCAAGGTATATCAAATGGATGTAAAGTCAGCTTTTCTAAATGGGGTGTTGGTAGAAGAAGTCTACATAGAACAGCCAGAAGGAGTGTCTCTCTCGGAACAGTCAGACTATGTGTGTAAACTAAAAAAGGCCTTGTATGGGTTAAAGCAAGCACCTAGGGCTTGGTACTCAAGACTTGACAGGTATCTTCATGAGCAAGGTTTCAGGAAAGGTGTGGCGGATAGCAATTTGTATATTAAGGATGAAGGTGATGATATGTTGATTATGGTTGTCTATGTTGATGATATTATTTTTGGGGGAAATAATACTCAGATGTGCAAAGATTTTGCTAACACCATGCAGAAGGAATTTGAGATGTCTATGATTGGAGAGTTGTCATTCTTTTTAGGTCTTCAGATTGCTCAATCAAAAGATGGTGTATTTCTCTCTCAAGGGAAGTATATCAAAGAAATGTTGAAGAAATTTGGGATGATGGACAGCAAACCAGTATGTACTCCAATGATTACAGGGTGCAAGATGAGTAAAGATGATGAATCTCCAGCGGCAGATCAAAAGTTGTACAGATCAATGATTGGCAGTTTATTATATGTTACGACTACCAGACCAGATATCATGCGAGCGAGTTGGGTTAGTAGCAAGATTTTAGGCAGCTCCAAAATATTCTCATGTTATAGCGGTTAAGAGGATATTCAGATATCTGAAGGGCACTATGGACTTTGGGCTTTGGTATCCCAAAGGTAATGATTTCATCCTCACAGCTTATACAGATGCAGATTGGGCGAGCGGTATTGATGACAGGAAAAGCACTAGTGGTGGAGCATTCTTTCTGGGAAAGAGTTTGGTGGCTAAGTAAGAAACAACCTTCGGTTTCCTTATCTACATTAGAGGCTGAATACATAGCAACAATGGTTGGGTGTACACAGGTTTTATGGATGAAAACCACCTTGGAGGATTTCAAAGTCAAGCATGAACAACCCATCTCCATACTTTGTGATAATACAAGTGCCATAAGTATTTCCAAAAATCCGGTAATGCACTCAAGGACAAAGCATATTTCCATCAAGTATCACTTTCTAAGGGAGAAAGTGCAAGACAAGCGAGGTCAAGCTAGAGTATGTGTCTACTAAAGAGCAGATTGCGAGATATCTTCACCA
Organism: Wollemia nobilis; assembly: GCA_028583015.1. Taxonomy (NCBI): domain Eukaryota; kingdom Viridiplantae; phylum Streptophyta; class Pinopsida; order Araucariales; family Araucariaceae; genus Wollemia; species Wollemia nobilis. The sequence continues at coordinate 4,967,266 of JAQPPZ010000363.1, forward strand.
AACCTCTTCCAAGAGATACGTTTGAGTATCTAAGGGAGAAATTGGGAGTTGTACTCCCACCCCAGAATTAATCACCTCATCAGGAGGTGGGGGAGGGACCAAGCTAAGAGGCTCATTCTTAGTCCCGAGCCCCAAAGGTGACCCTTTGCCATTGATGACAAAGGGGGAGAGATATGAGTAAGGGGAGAGCTTCAAAGTGAAGAGGAAAGCTTCAAGTCAGGGGGAGCAAAACTTCAAAGGAAGTTGGTCAGTTGTTAGCACAATTGGTTTCAGTTTTGGCTCTTGAGAAGTGTTTTCAGTAAAGGTTTGCCATCAATGACAAAGGGGGAGATTGTTGGCAATTTTGGGTACTTTGGGTACATTGCCTTTGCTCAAGTATATAAGTTGTCATTGATGTCAAGAAGCTTTTGAAGGAATTTGATTTGATGTCAAATAATTTGTTTTGATGAAGGTTACGGCATGACAGTTTCAAAGGTCTTTTGCAAACCCCAAGCTGACAGGTTCGAAAGAAAAGCGCTAAGGCAAAAAAGTGTCGCGATATCGTGACATGTCGGTTTTCATGACCCAAAGAAAAGAAAAGCGCTAAGGAGAAAAAGAAAGAAAAGTGCTAAGGAGAAAAAGTGTCGCGATATCGTGACATGTCAGGTTTTCATGACCCGAAGAACAGAAAAGAGCTAAGGAGGAAAAGTGTCGCGATATCGTGACATGTCGCATTTTCGTGACTTAAGCAAGAGAGAGAAAGCAAGTTAGAAAAGTGTCGCGATATCGTGACATGTCGCATTTTCGTGACTTAAGCAGGAGAGAGAAAGCAAGTTAGAAAAGTGTCACGATTTCGTGACATGTCGCAATTTCATGACTCAAAGAGCAAAGAAAATGTACGAAAGTTGAAAGCGTCACGATTTCGTGACGGGTTACAAAGAAAGCATACGGAAGTTGAAAGCGTCATGATTTCATGACGGGTTGCAAAGAATGCGTACGGATGCAGAAAGTGTCACGATTTCATGATAGGCAAAAAAGAAAGCAGACGGAAGCAGAAGTGTCACGATTTCATGACAGAAACAGAAAGCAGGTCTTCTATAGGAGAAGTGTCATGATTTCATGACAAAAGCGAGAGAGGAAGGTTATGAAGATAGAAGTGTCACGATATCATGAAGAAGTGAAGATGAAGTCTGCAGAGAGCGAAGTGTCATGATTTCATGACAAAAGCAGAAAGGAGGTCGACGAAGGGAGAAGTGTCATGATATCATGACAAAAGCAAAGTTGATGCTGACAAAGACAGAAGTGTCATGATATCGCGACAAGAGCTTAGTTGAAGTCGACAAAGGCTGAAGTGTCACGATATCATGACAAAAGCCAAAAGAAAGTGTACGGTTGCAAAGGTGTCATGATATCGTGACATGTTGTAGTTTCACGGCAAAAGCTACAGAAGAGTTACAGAGGCAGTTGAAGCCGACAAAGTTAAATGTGAGCCGACGAAGATTAGGGTTTGTAGTCGACGAAGTTTAGGGTTGTGCAGCCGACTAAAGATCAGGGTTACAGTCGACTAAGATTAAGGTTTTGATCTTGAAAGTGTTATTATAAAAGGCAGGCTATTTTGAAGAGTTGGTGTGTTGTTAGTTGTGACGTTCGCAGATAGAGTGTGGAGTGAGAAGTTCGATCGTCGAGAGCAGAGTGCAAAATTTGATCGAAGTGCATAGAGTGTGCGAAGACGGTGCAGAGTGTGTGCAGAGAGACGACTGAGAGAAGACGAAGTGCGGTTGTAAGAGCACAGAAGATGTGTATGTTTCTTGAGCAGATTTGGACGGGTCCTAGCAGAGGACTTGTGAGCTGAGTTTGATAGTTCTATCAGAGAACTTGAGGACAGAGGTGCACTGGTTCTTTGAGAATAACTTGAAGACGGATTTGGTTGTTGAGCTGTTGTGGATGTGATCATAGAAGGCAGAGGTCTCTTAGGCTAAGCATTGAGGACAGGAGGTCTTCGGTGGAAAGGAGTTCCACGTGCCGGCAAGAGGTAGAGGCGGTTGATCTTCCGAGGGATCATTTCCGAGAGCGAGAGGGGAAGGTATCTCCTTTGGGCCGAGGCTCATAAACATTGTAATTGGGAAGGATTCCCAAAGAACTTTGAGATAACTTTTAGAGAAAAGTTTTTGTGGACGTAGCCCAACCATTTTGGGTGAACCACGTTAAAAATGGGTCTTCAATGTGTGATGCTTTCTGTCTTGATTAATGTTGTGTTGATGCCACTGCTATCTAAAGTTAAAATTATTAATTGGTTAAGTCTTATACTGTTCACCCCCCCTCTCAGTATAAGCTTGTGTTCTTTAGTCAACTATGTGGGGGTTAGCCTGCTACTGACATTTAACATCCTGCCAGGCCCAATGTTAATCTGTCTGGTATGGTGGTCTTGAGCACCGACCAATGGTGACTTGGGAAAGGTGAGGGAGGATTCTCCTTGCAGGAATCCTGTTATAATACCATCCTCATCGTCATCCTCTTCCAACTCTATTACTTCCATCATCAGCTAGAGAATGGACAACGAATCCTCATTTTTCTTAGTCAGTGTGGGTTCACCCAACGTGTCCATGGACAGAGCAAAAGGATATATTTTCAATCTCTTGACGTTCTACCCATTCAAAATGGTCATAATTCCATTATGGCAGTTGATATAGGCATCATCCATAGCTAACCATGGCCTCCTCAAGATGAGTGGGTAACCACCCAATCCTGATTTTAATTACAGCACCAAGAAGTCCATCAAGTATTCCCATGCATCGACCGTTACGATTATATCCTCGAGCATCCCCTCTGATGCCATGGTTGACCTGTCGACCAGCTACAACACTATTTTGGTGGGTTTCAAGTTCGTAAGTTTTAGATTCTACATGGTCTCCTATGACATCACATTGATGGTTGCACCCAGGTCAACCAAGTTGTTTGCCAATGAACATCCTCATATTTTCACCATCAGTACCGGGCTACCTGGGTCTGCATATTTGGGATGATATGTATTCCCCATAATTAAGTCAGCCAGTTTTCCCATGACATTAATGGTTTGTGCCACCTTACATCCTGGTTTCCTTATACACAACTCTTTTATCGCCTTAGTGTATATGGGCACATCCCGGATGGCTTGAAACAGTGGGATAGTGACCGTGAGATTCCTCAAGCTCGAGAGGATATCAAATTCTAGTTATGTCGACTTCCTCTGTTCCTGCAACCGTTTAGGAAATGGAGCCTCTATTTTCTCAACAACCACCTCTTCTATAAGAGGGGAATCTCCTACATCTTCCTCCTCTTCTACCAGGGGAGGTGCCTCTACTCCTAGTTGCTTACCTTATCTAAGTTGAATAGGATTACAATTAATATTATACATTGGATACATCTCTCCCTCTACTTGGTATACTGGTTGGTTTACCTTATTATTCAGGTTCACCGTCGGCTGTGCTGGTAACTATGCAGGTCTCACCGCAGGTAGGGCTGGTAAGCCTTGTTGAGGTGGAACCTGTGTCATGTTTTATGGAGTGGAATTCCACATAATGTGGTTCCTCCACTACTGCCCAAGGTGTTGATATGGTATCCATGGTTGCTGATTGGGAAATGCAGCTATTGGAGGTACATTCATCCAAGGTGATGGTCCCCACCATCCCATATTGGGTTGTTGCGACTGCCCTTGTGGCATATATGATCCTCCTCTGTAGGGAAAAATTCTTGTGGGCATATTCCCCATAGGGGGTTGCTGCAAATTTCTTTGATTACCTACGAAATAGGCTTCGGTTATCTCAGCCTCCTCTTTGGAATTGGGCAACTACAGGCACAGTCGAATCTTGTGGTTCTGCTGGAAAATTGTGCATACTCTGACCTTGTTCTTTGGGCACACATTCCTAGCATGCTTCCCCCTATATTTTGGATAAAAATAGGTTAATGTTGCATTGTTCTCCTATTTCTTCTTCTTCAGCAAAAGCGTATCCAACTATAGTGCTAGAGAGGATAGCATTTCACTCTTTAAATCTTCCAACATGTTGCCTATTTTTGTCTTTGTGATCGATGTAGTTGCTTTCATGGTTTTGGGAGTTGGTTTGCCTCTCCTCCATGAGTAATTTTGGCATAGTTGTCAAATATCTTCCATGGTGTGTTGGTAGACGTCTTCTCCCAAAATCATGTTCAGTGCTTCCAACGACTCATTATTGAGTCCTCTTAAAAAGATGCTTTTGAGAGACTTATCTCCTAGATTTGCATGAGGAGATCACTGCAGGTTGAAATTGAACCCCTCTCAGTACTCTTCTAGAGACTCGTCCTCCTTCTAGGTCATGCTGAGGACTTCCTCTCTAGAATCTCGTGCTCTACCAAATTCTTGGTACTGCTCTAGAAATATCTTCCTCATCTCTTCCTACATGGTGATCTGCTTGTTACCCAACCCAATAAACCATCGTAGAGATGAGTCATCTAATGTCGATGGGAAGAGTTTCAGACTCTGAGCATCAGACTTGTAGTCAACAGATCTCCACAGCACATCAAATTGAACAAAAATAAGTTAGGATCTTCAGTTGGGTACCCCCTAAAGGTGGGAAGATGAGCAGGGGATATGTTCTTCATCTCGGTTTCTCCTACTCCTTCCTCTATTGGGAAGCTGAATTCATATAAGACTTATTCGACGATTTTTTCAAGAAATGTAGTCTCTAATGCGGCTTCTAGAGCCTTTCGATCATTCAGAGTTTTCTGAATTAGAACTTCTAAGTCAGCTAGCATTACTGTCTGATCCTCTACGGCTTTCTATTGGCAATTTTGGGTACCTTGGGTACATTGCCTTTGCTCAAGTGTATAAGTTGTCATTGATGTCAAGAAGCTTTTGAAGGAATTTGATTTGATGTCAAATAATTTGTTTTGATGAAGGTTACGGCATGACAGTTTCAAAGGTCTTTTGCAAACAGGTTCGAAAGAAAGTAAGTTGGAAAAGTGTCGCGATATCGCGACATGTCGCATTTTCGCGACTTAAGCAGGAGAGAGAAAGCATTTTAGAAAAGTGTCGCGATATCGCGACATGTCGCAATTTCGCGACTCAAAGAGGAGAGAGAATGTTTGAGTCAAAAATGTCATGATTTCGTGACATATTGCAAGGAAGGTTGAACGGATGAAAAAGTGTCGCGATTTCGCGACATGTTGCAGGAGAGAGAGTCCGAAAGAAAAAGTGTCACGATTTCGTGACATAATGCAGGAGAGAGAGTATGGGAGAAAAAGTGTCAAGATATCAGGACATGTCGGGTTTTCATGACCCGAAGAAAAGAGAAAGCGCTAAGGAGAAAAAGTGTCACGATTTCGTGACAAGTCAGAAGACAAAGTGGAAGCAAGATAAAGTGTCACGATTTCGTGACATGCTATAGAGTTCGAAGTGAGAACTGTCGCGATTTCGTGACATGCAGCAAAGGAAAGGTTTCGAAGTAAGAAATGTCACGATTTCGCGACATGTTGAAGAGAAAGCGTATGGATGCAGAAAGTGTCACGATTTCATGACAGGTTGAAGAGAAAGCTTACGGATGCAGAAAGTGTCATGATTTCGTGACAGATTGAGATGGCAGCATACGGTTGGAGAAAGTGTCACGATTTTGTGATAGAAACAGAAGCAGGTCTTCAACAGGAGAAGAGTCACGATTTCATGACAGAAGCAAAACGAAAGAGCATGGAAGAAGAAGCGTCACGATTTCATGACAAATTCAAGAAGGAAGAGCTCAAAGGCGAAAGCATCACGATTTCGTGACATGTTCCATTTTTGCGGGCGTAAGGCAGAGAAAAGCACAAGGCAGCGAAAGTGTCACGATTTCGTGACATGTCATGTTTTCGCTAGTGCAAGCAGAGAAGAGTGCAAGGAAGCGAAAGTGTCACGATTTCATGATAAAAACTGAAAGCAGGTCTTCTATAGGAGAAGTGTCACGATTTCGTGACAAAAGCAGAAAGGAGGTCGACGAAGGGAGAAGTGTCGCGATATCGCGACAAAAGCAAAGTTGATGCTGACAAAGACAAAAGTGTCACGATATCGCGACAAGAGCTTAGTTGAAGTCGTCAAAGGCTGAAGTGTCGCGATATCATGACAAAAGCCAAAAGAAAGTGTACGGTTGCAAAGGTGTCACGATATCATGACATGTTGTAGTTTCACGGTAGAAGCTACAGAAGAGTTACAGAGGAAGTGAAGTCGACAAAGTCAAATTTTAGCCGACGAAGATTAGGGCTTGCAACCGACGAAGATTAGGGTTTGTTTTTGTTATAACAACCGACTAAGATTAAAGTTTTCATCATGAAAATTTTGTTATAAAAGGAGGGATGTTTGGAGAGTTGAGGAGTGATTGAATGTGTTGTTGAAGTGCGACGTTCGTAGATAGTGCGCAGAGCAAGAAGTTCGATCACCGAGAGCAGAGTGCAAAATTCGATCGTAGTGTGAGAGTGCATTTCGTCAAATCATTCTAAGTGTGAAAGATCACAAAGGAAGCAGAGTGTGCGAAGACGGTGCCGCTGTGATTGCGTAGAGGTGCAAAGGTTGAAGTTCGATCAAGTGCGGCTGTGATTGCGCAAAGAGAGCAGAGGGCGTAGAGAGCACAAAGGGCAAAGTCGAATGCGAAGTGCTACTACTTGAGGATAGAGGTGCATTGGTTCTTTGAGAAGAACCTGAGGACAGATTTGGCAAGTCTTTGAGAAGGCTTGTGTGCAGAGGATTGATTTGTTCAAAGTTGGACAGATCTGACAGACAGAGGAAGACTTGTACTAGACCGACTGACTATGTTTGGTACAGGTTGCTTGAGCTGTTGTGGACGTGATCATAGAAGGCGAAGGTCTCTTAGGCTAAGCATTGAGGACGGGAGGTCTTCGGTGGAAAGGAGTTCCACATGCTGGCAAGAGGTAGAGGCAGTTGATCTTCTGAGGGATCATTTCCGGAGCAGAGAGGGAAGGTATCTCCTTTGAGTCGAGGCTCATAAACATTGTAATTGGGAAGGATTCCCAAAGAACTTTGAGATAACTTTTAGAGAAAAGTTTTGTGGACGTAGCCTGACCATTTTGGGTGAACCACGTTAAAATTGATGTCACTTTGTGGATGATTTTGTGCATTGCTTTGATATTGCTTTGGGTATATTGCTTTACTATTTTGAAATATAAAGGAAAAAGTAAAAAGAGGTCTTATACTTGTTCACCCCCCCTCTCGGTATAAGCTTGTGTTCTTCAATTGGTATCAGAGCGGGTGCCTTCGAAAAGTTTAACAACTTGAAGGAAAAGCTAGTAAAGAACACAATGGATTATTCAAGTGGCAATGCAGCACCTATTCTTGATGGGTCAAATTTTGGTCTTTGGAGTGCAAGGATGAAGGTTCATCTAATGGCACTTGGTAATGAGGTATGGGAAGTAATTGAAGATGAGTACACTATTCCTGTACATGGTCCAAATACTAAAGAAGAAAGGCTCCTACATCACAGCAATTCAAAAGCAATGAATGCAATTCTGAAAGGCTTATAGAAAGCGGATCTCACCAAAGTGATTCACTACAAGACAGCTAGTGAAATGTGGAAACAGTTTGCGGGTGGTTCATACGGGTGATACAAATGTCGAGAAAGGCCAAGTTGAGACACTTCAAAGGTATGTTTGAACAACTCAAGATGAATGATGATGAAAATATTAGTGACTACATGCTTCGTATGGATGAGGTTGTTAACTCCATGAAAGACTTAGGTCTTGAGCTTGCTGAAAATGATGTTTGTGATAAGATTTTAAGATCTCTTCCTAATAGATTTAGTGAAAATATTTCTGCTATTGAGGAAGCTAAAGATTTGGATAAGTTGAAAAAGGATGAGCTCCATAGTATACTTGCGGCATTTGAGTTGAGAACTCAAGTGAAGGTTGATGTCAAGAAAGAGGCGACTTTCAAGGCTACCAAGAAATCCAAGGGTAAACGACTTCAAGAGAGTGATGAGTCTTCTAGTGATGAAGAGGCATATTACAACAAGAAAGGCAAGTTCTCTAGAAAGCACAAAAGCGTGAAAAATATAAGATGTTTCAATTGTGGAAAGTTTGGTCATTATGCTACTTATGTATCTTGTTCCCAAGAATGAAAGTGATGAAGATAAACAGGATTCTAAGAGCAAGGATTATGAAAAGCACAAGCATCACAGGAAGAACAAAGATGAGCACAACAATCAAGGAAAGAGGTATTCTCACAAGCACAAGAAGAGTTTCTACCTAGACAAAGCAAGTAAGTGTTCTAGTAGTGATAGTGAAAGTTCTTCAAGTGATAATGAAAATGAGATGTTGTTCATATCGAGAAAAAGAGGAAGAACCGAAACATAGATTCATTATCATGAAATGTCTTAGATGTGGAAATTTTGGTCACCTTGAGGATGATTGCACAAATAATGATTTGGTTTCTAGTATGTATGAGGATGCTTTAGAAAACTATAAGGAAGATGCATGTATGGTTTTTGAAAAGGGTAGCACCTCTAGTGATAAGAAATCTAAAAAAGGCTTTGATGATTCAGAAAGCAAACAAATAAAGGATCTTGAAAGTGAACTTATTAATGCTCTTAGTGCTTTGAAAAAGGAAAGAAAGAAGAATGCTAGACTCAAGGATAAGTTAGATGAATGTTGTATGGAGAGAGATGATCTTATAGAAAATCTTGATTTCTCTATAGCTAAGACACAAGAACTCAAGGATGAGTTAGAGTCTAAGGTTCTTGAGTATAGTGAGTTAGAACAGAAAATGGCTTCTTTGAAAGAAGAAACTAAAGAGTACAAGGATAAGCTTTACAGGTTTCAAGATAGCTCCAAAAAGGTTAAGTCACTCATCAAAGGTCAAAGAAAGACAACGGATAAAACAGGCCTTGGTTTTGTTAAGCCACACAAGGAACAAGTTGGAGAGTCTAGTAAGAGACTCCAAAAGGAAGAGAGTTCTGATGAGGAAAGTATTTCAGATCATGAGTCCTTGAATGATAGATGCGCAGAAATAGAAAACAGAATTCAGGATGAGAAGAAGAAGTTTTCAGGACCCAAGAGGTCAAATAAAGGAAAATTTCAAGGCAGATGTTTTGCGTGTCACAGGTTTGGTCACATGGCTTCGCATTGCATGACTCAAGTAAGGAAGGTAAATGATAGTTTCAGAGGTGGTAATTTCTTTCAAGGGTATTGCTACTCTTGTAAACAGTTTGGGCATAAGGCAATTTTTTGCAAGGCTAATAACAGGAACAGGGTTAGTCAAAACAGGTGGATTCAAAGAACAGGTATGCCTAAAAGAAATAACATTGTTACTTGTTATAAGTGCAACAATGAAGGTCACATAGCTAGACAGTGTAGAGCTGAAATTCCAAGGTACAGGAACAGGAACAGTGGTATGAACAGGTCCAAGGATCAAGGCATGGATAAGAACAGGAATGATAACGAGAACAGAGAACAGTGACAAGAACAGGAATATGGGCAAAGAGTTCAAGAGAAGGCCCGGCAAGGAAATTATAGACGCTGATGATGATCAGTGCCTAATGGGAGTTTTACTCCCACCCCAGAATTAATCACCTCATCAGGGAGGTGGGGGAGGGACTAAGCTAAGAGGCTCATTCTTAGTCCCGAGCCCCAAAGGTGACCCTTTGCCATTGATGACAAAGGGGGAGAGATATGAGTAAGGGGGAGAGCTTCAAGTGAAGAGGAAAGCTTCAAGTCAGGGGGAGCAAAACTTCAAAGGAAGATTCTCAGTTGTGGGCATAGTTTCTCAATTGTTAGCACAGTTGGTTTTAGTTTTGGCTCTTGAGACGTGTTTTCAATAAAGGTTTGCCATCAATGACAAAGGGGGAGATTGTTGGCAATTTTGGGTACTTTGGGTACATTGCCTTTGCTCAAGTGTATAAGTTGTCATTGATGTCAAGAAGCTTTTGAAGGAATTTGATTTGATGTAAAATAATTTGTTTTGATGAAGGTTACGGCATGACAGGTTCGAAAGAAAGTAAGTTGGAAAAGTGTCGCGATATCGCGACATGTCGCATTTTCGCGACTTAAGCAGGAGAGAGAAAGCAAGTTAGAAAAGTGTCACGATATCGCGACATGTCGCAGTTTCGCGACTCAAAGAGGAGAGAGAATGTTCGGAGTCAGAAATGTCACGATTTCGTGACATATTGCAAGGAAGGTTGTACGGACGAAAAAGTGTCACGATTTCATGACATGTTGCAGGAGAGAGAGTCCGAAAGAAAAAGTGTCACGATTTCATGACATAATGCAAGAGAGAGAGTCCGGAGAAAAAGTGTCGTGATATCGCGACATGTAGTTCGTGACGAAGAGAGAGAAAAGGTAAGGAGAAAAAGTGTCACGATTTCGTGACAAGTCAGAAGACAAAGTGGAAGCAAGATAAAGTGTCACGATTTTGTGACATGCTACAGAACTCGAAGTGAGAACTGTCGCGATTTCATGACATGCAGCAAAGGAAAGGTTTCGAAGTAAGAAATGTCGTGATTTCGTGACATGTTGAAGAGAAAGCGTATGGATGCAGAAAGTGTCACGATTTCGTGACAGGTTGAAGAGAAAGCTTACGGATGTAGAAAGTGTCACGATTTCGTGACAGATTGATATGGCAGCATACGGTTGGAGAAAGTGTCACGATTTCATGACAGAAATAGAAACGAGGTCTTCAACAAGGAGAAGAGTCACGATTTCGTGATAGAAGCAAAACGAAAGAGCATGGAAGAAGAAGCGTCACGATTTCGTGACAAATTCAAGAAGGAAGAGCTCAAAGGTGAAAGCGTCACGATTTCGCGACATGTTCCATTTCACGGGCGTAAGGCAGAGAAAAGCACAAGGCAGCGAAAGTGTCACGATTTCGTGACATGTCATGTTTTCGCTAGTGCAAGCAGAGAAGAGTGCAAGGAAGCGAAAGTGTCACGATTTCGTGACAAAAATTGAAAGCAGGTCTTCTATAGGAGAAGTGTCACGATTTCACGACAAAAGCAGAAAGGAGGTCGACGAAGGGAGAAGTGTCGCGATATCACGACAAAAGCAAAGTTGATGCTGACAAAGACAAAAGTGTCGCGATATCGCGACAAGAGCTTAGTTGAAGTCGTCAAAGGCTGAAGTGTCGCGATATCACGACAAAAGCCAAAAGAAAGTGTACGGTTGCAAAGGTGTCGCGATATCGCGACATGTTGTAGTTTCGCAGCAGAAGCTACAGAAGAGTTATAGAGGAAGTGAAGCCGACAAAGTCAAATTTTAGCCGACGAAGATTAGGGCTTGCAGTCGATAAAGATTAGGGTTTGTTTTTGTTATAACAGCCGACTAAGATTAAAGTTTTCATCATGAAAATTTATGTTATAAAAGGAGGGCTATTTGGAGAGTTGAGGAGTGATTGAATGTGTCGATGAAGTGCGACGTTCGTAGATAGTGCATAGAGCAAGAAGTTCGATCGTCGAGAGCAGAGTGCAAAATTTGATCGTAGTGTGCAGAGTGCATTTCGTCGAATTTCTAAGTGTGAAAGATCGCAAAGGAAGCAGTGTGCGAAGACGGTGTCGCTGTGATTGTGCAGAGGTGCAAAGGTTGAAGTTCGATCAAGTGCGGCTGTGATTGCGCAAAGAGAGCAGAGGGCGTAGAGAGCACAAAGGGCAAAGTCAAATGCGAAGTGCTGCTGCTTGAGGACAGAGGTGCATTGGTTCTTTGAGAAGAACCTGAGGACAGATTTGGCAAGTCTTTGAGAAGGCTTGTGTGCGAGAGGATTGATTTGTTCAAATTTGGATAGATCTGACAGATAGAGGAAGACTTGTACTAGACCGACTGACTATGTTTGGTACAGGTTGCTTGAGCTACTGTGGACGTGATCATAGAAGGCAGAGGTCTCTTAGGCTAAGCATTGAGGATAGGAGGTCTTCGGTGGAAAGGAGTTCCACATGCTGGCAAGAGGTAGAGGCAGTTGATCTTCTGAGGGATCATTTCCAGAGCATAGGGAAGGTATCTCCTTTGAGCCGAGGCTCATAAACATTGTAATTGGGAAGGATTCCCAAAGAACTTTGAGATAACTTTTAGAGAAAAGTTTTGTGGACGTAGCCTGACCATTTTGGGTGAACCACGTTAAAATTGATGTCACTTTGTGGATGATTTTGTGCATTGCTTTGATATTGCTTTGGGTATATTGCTTTACTATTTTGAAATATAAAGGAAAAAGTAAAAAGAGGTCTTATACTGTTCACCCCCCCCTCTCAGTATAAGCTTGTGTTCTTCACTTTCCATAGCAGGGCTTCCTCTGAAGGTGTTCTTTTAAACAACAGGTTGAGGATGATTTTTTCCTTCCTAGGTCGATGAGACAAGGAGGTGCTTTGCATGAAGTGAGGATGTTCACTCCATTGGACTGCTGATGACGAGTCGGGAGAATATAACTCAAACTCTAGGTCATTAGTTGACTCATATTTTTGTGATGGGCTCTATCTTATAAAATGATTGTCAAGTCCTATTTTTCTTGGCAGACTCATACAAGGTTAAGCAGAAGGTTTTAAAGGGTAATGTAATTAATATACTAATGACACTTCCCCAGAAATGACACCAAAATGTTGGGTGCCAAACACTGGTTAATTTTATCTTAAACTTTATCACAACACTCGCATTTAAATTGTCAACCCGGGAGCTCATAGACTTTCGAAGTGCCACGATTGAGATTACTCACATTACCATTTTGGAGATGAATCTATTACTATCATTGGGGGTTTTTATAAAACATCAGTTGATTTTTCCACACCAAGAAAACTTAGACATAATTAAATCATGTAAAAATAAACACACCACTCAGAAAGCAATTAACACACTTACGTAAAAAGAACACAGTGTTGCGGGCCAAACAAGGTTTACTTCTTCCCTACTTTTGTCACATGCCCGTGCATTTAATTTATCAACCCAGGGAGCTTTGTCAACTTGTGAAGGGTCTTGAACAATATTGCTTACAATACCACTTGATATGAGTCCGCTAGTTCTACTATTGGGCGTGTTTCAACAGTTGTCAATCATTCATACACTCCTCAATAATTTACGTAAAAACTATTAAATCTATAGCAAGGAAATATTCACGCATTCCTAAAAATAAACCTATTGCAATACTAGAAATAACAATGCGATAAACAATCTTATAAAAGCGGTAAACTAATCTAGAAAACACAAGAAAAATAGGGGAAGAAATACTAGCTTGGAGTGGGCCCAGGCTCCAGTAGCTTCCTCCCAGCTGAACATGCACTTAGAAACTCTTAGAACTGTATTATAATTATCAAAGTATTACAATGCTTCTTTTGTATATCTCTCTACATTTACTAAAATATTCTATATATCCTTAGAGAGGTCTGCATGTGTTTATATAGCACACCCATAGATCTTCTGTTACAAAGAAGTTATAATAGTCGATTCATTCCAGACTAAAGTAAGACAGTCTGGTAAATGTGATCGACTTCTGCTACAACTGGCATTCGTTTCCAATGGTGGCATATTCACTGATTGGTTTGTGCTTTGCTTGGAATTGGTAGTACATTCTCATACGTCGGTGTGATCCCCAATTTAACTCTACATGATGTAGAGTTGGAACTGCACCAATCTATGTTGTCCACAACGTGCTTGTCTGGTCAATGGGCGAAGAACATGGGTGCCTTCCCTATGAGGAAGGTGCCTAAGTATGTCGGGTGCCTTCTCTATGCGGAAGGCGCCTTACTGCTGTTGGCGCCTTCTTGGAAGAGGAAGGCGCTTATCTTCTGTTGGCGCCTTCCTGTGAGAGGAAGGTGCTTGCCTTCTAGTGGTGCCTTCTTGTCGGTGCCTTCCTTATGAGAGGAAGGTACTTGCCTTCTAGTGGCACCTTCCTGTCAGCGCCTTCCTTATGAGAGGAAGGCACTTATTTTCCTTTGGTGCATTCCTAGAATAGGAAGGCGTTGGCCTTCTATTGACGCCTTCCTGGGAGAGGAAGGCGCTTGTCTTTCCTTGGTGCCTTCCTAGAAGGGGAAGGCGCCTACTTACGCTTGGCACATTCTTGGAAGAGGAAGGCGCCTACTTACGCTTGGCGCCTTCTTGGAAGAGGAAGGCGCCTACCTTCTCTGCATTGATTTTGAAAGAAACAAAGTGCTAGGTCCATGAAAAGACCTCGACTGATCCAAATCTGACTAAATCAACTACAATTCCACAAAAACACACTGAAAACACACGAATTAGATAACACGCATAATTTCATCAAATAATTATATAATCATTCATAAACATATGCAATCCTTATTATACAGTCGCATAATAATCAAGAAAATGTATACAGAATATGAGCATTTTTTATGCTCATCATCCTCCCATGCCTAACATATGTTATGCCCTCGTGGCATCAAAACTGCAGGTATCCCTGTTGACCCCTCATCGTTGTCGTTTCTTGGTGGATCCGATTGTACCTACGGCTCGTGTCTGCCTCTTCTACATGCTGGCATCTTGGTAGGAACCTAGGGTTCCTAGCACATAAAATAATAAATAAATAATAAATAGACCTAAAACTAAGAGAATCGCCTTTTGTATTGTCGGGAAGTCCCTTCAATAAATTGTATTATATTTCATATTCATGGATGATTGAATGATAAGTTCTTACAATGTTTTATACCCCTCTAGGGTTATAGGTGAAAGGTTGCAATGCTTCCTAACCCTAATCTTATAATAATATAATAAATAATATAATTAATTATTATATTATTTATTATTATATTATTTTATTATTATGACCATAGGATATAATATATTATTATTATTAAGATTATTAATTAATGTTAGGATAGGATCCTAACATTCCACCCTCCTTAAAACAAGATTTGTCCCTAACATTCCACCCTCCTTAAAACAAGATTTGTCCTCAAAGCTTGGAATTGTAGTGTGTAAGTATATGCTCTTCAAATATTCCACCTTGGAATAGTACTTGCTCTATGGTTTACTAAGGGAGTAGGTTAATTTGACTCCAATGGAGTAGTAAACTTTATACAATTCACCTTTAGCTCCTTTTGAACCTTAATAAAAAATTATCTCCTTTAATGAGTTCGAGCACCACCTCATAGACTGTGTAAATTAGAACGATTTCTTCCACCTTATACGTTTTGGTATCGTTGATCAATCTCGCAGTCAAGCACACAAGATGGAGAGATTTGGATCTCTCATCAATCTGGCACAGAATGTTATCAGTGACGACTCCTCCTATTAAATGGATTAATGTGAGAATCTTCGTAGCAAATCCAACTGATATTTTGGAGACATCTAGGTATTCATGCCAACTCGGCACGCATTTCTGCTTACACCACTCTGCTTCTTTGCTGAAAGCATCAAGCTGGATCTTCCACAAGTTTCTAAAGTACTGGAGCATGTCGCGTCCTTGAAGGTCACCAGCTTCATCTGCTAGCCCATTCACAGTATTGTACAAGCCAAGAAAGCAACTTTTATGTGATCAGGCATGTCGTCCAATGTATTGAGATCCCACCTGGAAAATGCTTCATTGAGTAACATGGTGTCATCACGAGAACCATACTTATCATAAAGATCATCGAGAACAACAAGCAAGCAACCAATTTTTTGTGAAGGCCATTCTACCTCTGCCATATTCAGGTTCAAACATGCTAGCCGCCATTGTGAAAAAATATCTCAATATGCCTCTCGCGGGTGAATTTCAAATTCCTAAAACCACAATCTATCCACCACTTGTGCACTTGCTGGAGCTCCATTTGGTGTATAGACTGCATTGCATTGAAGTCGACTTTAGCCAGCTCCACATATTTCTCATTGTTAACATATGGCAACCTGCAAATATTTGAGGGCACATTATACAAAGTCTTCCCTAAAAACACTTCATTTTCGCGACCACAGATATCGATATAAGTTCTTGCCTCCATTCTGGGCAAACTCCGATGAAACCCAAATTTCAGTTTATACTTGACCTCTTCAACGAGAACTTTTCGGAAATGGTTTAGCTGCTTTAGATTTTGCTGCAAGTAAACTACGGCAAAGGCTTGTGCTTCTTTCATTATTATTATTATTATTATTTTTCCGAAAATGCTACTTGTGAGCATTTGTAGAGGCTCAGCATGCCTTCGAGGTCTCTGTGTGTTTTATCAGAAAAACTAAAGAACTCTCCATTCTCATCCATAAAATTTGAAATAACCTTTGAAGATACATCGTATTCATGCAGTCTCAGTATCCGAAATCCCAAAGTTGGGTCATTGATATTCGCAATAGTATCATGTCTTCCCCTTCCTATTCCTTTCGACGTCCAATGTCTGTATATATAATCCAATGCATCCTTGGTTTCCCTTTCGAAATGGTGACCGATTCCCAGGCGTTCAACGGTGTCAATGGCACGAAGACGTTCACGGAGATCACAAGGATAAAAGCCAGGTACATGGTCTCCAAAGATTCTAATGACAGATGCTATAAAATCCAGGCATCTTCCATCTCGTGTGTGCATAAATGCACAAGCTGTGGATGCTGGTGAGCCTGCTACAGATCCATATTTGGAGAGAAGATCCATAATTTTTTTCCCAATCGACAAATTCGTGCAGGCCCTCCAAGTAAAAAAGAAACGACGTAGGTAGACTGTGTAAGGCCGAAATGTTAATCCCTTTTAGTTGATCCTTCCTCATTGCAAATATTCTCTTGATAAACAATGGTTCGTGGGAAATACCCAGACTTAAACTATGAGCCTCTTTCAACATAGAAGCAAATAAAATGACAAATCCAAGTGGCATATTGCAATCCTTCGCTTCATTGAACTGTTGAGTCTGGTTGTTAACAAAGTCTATGCCTTTCTGCACTTGGGTTCCCTGAACTCTCCATATTTTGAGGGTAATGACAGATGCAAGAGTACAAAGAAGTCTATCATATAGTAAATAAAAAGATTCTTCCCCCCAGGAACCATCAGTTAACTGATTGGAGACAACCCATTGTAGTGTTTGTGGAAACTGCGGTTGGGAAGAATTGTGAATGGCGGGTATTCGTGCAACCCAGGCAGTATCATATGCAGATGGGCTTTATGTTCCCCTTCCCCATGGAGTGGAACATGTTTTTGATATCATATATCAACGTCTGCATACTCATATAGTCTGGAAATGACTGTGATATTGAACACAATTCATGAGTGACATATCCAAAATAAGTTGTATGAAAAAGCTCCTTCTTTCCAGATGTAAACTGGTTGTACATTTTGATTTTTTTTGCAGGCCAGTTTATAGTAAAACTGTAATTATATTGCCCTGCAAGTTTTAATCCATGATTGGAGAGGAGACCACAACTATATTTTTATGTTAGGAGAGAAGAGGAGGTGGCCATGGTGGAGGGCGTATAGATGAGAGCAATGCACTCGCCCCATAAAACCAGAGATAATCAACATTTTGTATTTCCATCATGGTGGTTTTATTTTTGAAATTTACAGAAACTTTTGTATCTTCCTCTGTTTTAATGAGATTTTTCAAAAAAACATTGTAAACATCCTTGGAGATACCTTTGAACAAATTTGTTTGCTGAATTAGGGTGATTTTAAATTTATTTCTGCCTTGATGGCTGACCGAATGCAGATTTGTAAAACAATACTTTTGGAAGACTTTATCTTTATGCAATTTTTTCATAAAAATATTTGTAATTTTAGGGATTTCATTAAAATTTTTCGGGAATGTATTCCAAACTATTTGAAAGTCTATGGCTTTGGGCTTTTTCAAAAAAATTAATTTAGGGTTTGGAATATTTTTGGGAAGTGCAATGAGTACCCTCTGGGATTCCATGGCAATGGGCTCCTCCTCCACCTCATATTCCATGGCTATGGGCTCCTCTTCTTCCTGGGATTCCATGGCTAGGGTCTCCTCTTGCATTTCCATTAAATATTGTATAATACGATCAGAACGTTCCATTTGTTTATTTTGTTTTTGTTCAATCATTCTTCTAATGTCTGCAATGTCATTTTTTATTCCTTTGATATTTATGTCCCATATGGTTGGATCCATACGACTTTGATACCAGATGGTAGGAACCTAGGGTTCCTAGCACATAAAATAATAAATAAATAATAAATAGACCTAAAACTAAGAGAATCACCTTTTGTATTGTCGGGAAGTCCCTTCAATAAATTGTATTATATTTCATATTCATGGATGATTGAATGATAAGTTCTTACAATGTTTTATACCCCTCTAGGGTTATAGGTGAAAGGTTGCAATGCTTCCTAACCCTAATCTTATAATAATATAATAAATAATATAATTAATTATTATATTATTTATTATTATATTATTTTATTATTATGACCATAGGATATAATATATTATTATTATTAAGATTATTAATTAATGTTAGGATAGGATCCTAACACATCTGGAGGTGTGGCCCCTCTTTTTCTATGCGAGGTTGCGGGTGTTGTTGTAAGCTTTGATTTCCTCGTCCTGGCCGCTATCGGAGGTGATCTAGCCAACGTCATCTCTGCTGCCTGAAATGCAGCTTCTACAGCTTGCCATAGGTCAGCATCTGAATGTCTGACCATTGCAAGAGGAATATCTTAATTATCCCTCCTGAGATGAACTACTTAGGCTTTGTACAATCGGACTACTTCAGGAGTAAGCCCTATGTTCTCCTTTGCAATGGCAGTGGCTTCCAATTCGGGGTCATATACCCCCCATCGTTCAAAATACCTTCTTATCTTGGAGGGCCATCCTCGGGATGACTCGTAAATCTCCCAAAACTGGCTGTCCTCTATCGGATTGATGCAGATACCAGAGTCCCCCTGCATCCTCAATTTTGCCTTCCTGGTCTCCTTGGCTGTTGTCATCTCTTTGAGCAGTCGTTCAAACTATTTTCGCTTCTCTACGAACGGCTGCATATCCCACTTATCTTCTTTTGGCTTGATGAATGTCACCTTCACCTTCTTTCGAGCCGTCCTCGGCCCTTTTCCTTTGGCCTCTACAAAAAATGTGATGGCTCGAACAAGGGTTTTCCCTTTCTCCTTGGCAGACGTTCTCTCGCTCCGAGGGGCCTGCTCTGCTGTCCCTGGAGTGTTTTATTCACTATGGGGGACCTGTGCTGCCGTCCATGGGGGTGCTTCTTTGCCCCCCTGCCTGTCTTGTGCTAAGCCCTCAGGTTCTTCTCTATCTTCCTTAGGTCCAGGGAGTTCTTCCTTATCCCTCGGTCTTGTCTGCTACTCTGTATCATTCAAGTCGATAACAGGGGGTGTTGTGGGACTTATTTCCCCTTCACTCTTGAAAATAGAGGAATTCTCCCCTGCCTCTAGGCTACTCTGTCGGGTGTCCGATCGAAATTCTCTCGAAGAGAATACTCGTTCTACAGATGTGGGAGAATTTTTCGGGACTTTTGTTGCCCAGTCATTTTGGGTCAATGCATCCCTTCTTTCTGTTCCCCTATCCTGGAGTAGTTGGTTCTCCTCTCGCAACTGCTGGACCAGCTGCTCGAGCTGGGTGATTCATCTTTCTCGTTCTTCCAATTCCCCTCTATGCTCGTTCTTATAATCCTCAAAAATTTGTTAGGCCATCCAGCAATTGGTCTGCCACTCCAGTGCTTCCTCCAATGCTGCGTAGATCTGATCATTGCTCCCAGAACTCCTTGCATCTTGTGGGCTCCAGTTTGTCAATTCCTTGAGGGTTTGGGCTACCACATCGACTTTCGGGTCATTCTCTTCTTCTTCTACCAAGAGGAGGAGTCATCACAGGTGTTTCCTCCTGGGGACTGGTTCTGGCGGTCGAAACTTGACCTCGCTGCTAATAAGCGGTGCTCCTTCCTCTTCATCCTCAGGCACTAGGGAATGGCCTCTTTCCTCTGTGCATTCAGGCACTGGTGAATGCCCTCTTTCTTTCATGAAATCAAAAAATGCCAATTGCCTGATACTTGTCATCTCCTCTGCAGGGCTTCCCTCTTCTTACTCTATTTTGGCAATAGCATCCTGTTGCCTTTCTTGATCGCCATCTCCCTCTGCGTCAGGGTTCTGCCCCTGCGCTTCTGCATGGTGGACCAGTGTTGATATCAGCCCATGGTGGGCCAAGGCGGACGGTGCTCCCTTATAGTACCTAGCCGCTTCTTCCTTCAGGGCATTTTCTAGGTAGAAGGGCACGTTCAACTTCCTTCCATGCACCAGGTGATTCAAAAATTACACATGGTTAGTGTGCAAATGGGTATACTTCCTGGTGCATGTAAAGAATCGAGCAACCTGCTTGAATATCTTCTACAGATTCATGGGAATGCTGCTTTTGGGTAGCCCTCCTTATCTATCTGCACATTTTCTCTTGGCAGCAGCACTTCGGTGTACAACTTCAGTAGTCCGCATTTGTATATGCATTCACCTGTGAGGGGCAATCCAGTCGCCTGCGAGATGTATTTGGGGTGACTAAAATTTCTACCCCTCGCACCTGAGCTACGTCGCCCCTTAAGGAGGCAGCGAATTCCCTGGCTGCCTCCATATCCTGGCCCTGACTAACTAGGGTACAGTATTTGAACCATCCCTCGGCTTCGAACCGTATTTTTACCGTCCCCCTGATTCCTTTCGTATCACTCGGCTCATTCTTTTTCATCGCATTATTCTTTGACCTTTCTCCCATGGCGCCTTCCCTTACTACTGTGCTTCTTTTTTTTGTCCTTACTTCTTCAGGAAGGCGCCTTCTTATAGGGAAGGCACCTAATCCTAGCATTTAATTCTAGGGTACACATTTCGAGCCATATCATTGGCACATGGTTCCGGCCATGGGGATATATGATTTTTATGACGACAATATTTTTTTGGTATTGCATAATTTATGAATAATTATATAAATATTTGAGTTAGTATGCGCGTACCTTATTTGGTGTTTCATGCATCGTGAAGAGAATTGATTTGTTTATTTGTGACACGGGGGAGGGGTATGGTAATCTGATGCCACTCGTTCGTATGGTGATTTCATTCCAATCGAGGCATCCATGAGACTTAAGAGCTGGCTATACGTGAAAGGTGCTCTTTGGTACCTTTCCAATGTGGAAGGCGCTTATGTAGCACCTTCCCGATGTGGAAGGCGCTTATATGGTGCCTTCCCGATGTTGTCGGTGCTCTTTGAATGGATGCGCCTTCCGGTGGTGGAAGGCGTCTCTAATTGGATGCGCCTTTCGGTGGTGGAAGGTGCCTTTTTGATGATGGTGCCTTCTTGCTATGAAAGGTGCTTTTGAATGGGTGTGCCTTCCTAATATGGAAGGCGCTACTGAATACCTGCACCTTCCTGGGGTGGAAGGCATCATTGTATACCTACGCCTTCCTGGGGTGGAAGGTACCTCGGTTTGTATGTGCCTTCCTAATGTGGAAGGCACCTCGGGATATTTTTTTTTGTGTGTGGCACCTTCCCGCCACGGAAGGCGCCTATTTTTTTTTTTTTTTTTGTGCACCTTCTTTGTAAGGAAGGCGCATTCTTCTGGCGGGGCGCCTTCTTCTGGCTGGGTGCCTTCTTTATAAGGAAGGCACCTTCTTTATAAGGAAGGCACCTTATTTTGGTTGGGTGCCTTCTTTATAAGGAAGGTGCCTTCTTTTGGCTGGGTGCCTTCTTTATAAGGAAGGCGCCTTCTTCTGGTGGGGTGCATTCTTCATACGGAAGGTGCCTTCTTCTGGTTGGGTGCCTTCTTTATAAGTAATGTGTCTTCTTCTGCGCCTTCTCGATGTGGAAGGTTCTTTATTCTTGGAAATCATGTTGCGATTGATTGGGAAAGTGTGATCAAGCCTTCTCAGTCTCACTTCATGTTGCCTTAGCTTCTACCTACGAGTGTCGGTGTCAGAATTCTGAGTCGAATCAAGTATGGTTTCCTAGATACCTATTCCTCTTGTTGTTAGGTCCCCCACCTACAAAAATAAAATGAAAATAAATAAAAATAAAGGCAGTTAGATGCATTCTGTGCCTATTAAGCCCTGGGTTAGGATGCATGCAGCTTGCATGTGGGCATCGTCCCTGCAAAACACACTATAATAAAAAAACTAAATTAACTGATTTTGGTGAGCACCTCCATGCCCACCATTTCACCTGTTAAGATTTTGGTCCGGATCTAACAAGATGGGATCTCCCCCATGTCTATTATGGATTCCACCTGTAAGGTTTTGGATGTTTTATAGTGGTGCAGTCGGTGGCCATTGACCGTTAACACGGTGTTGCTGCCATAAATTTTTCTAATGTGCACTGCCCCATTTTTGATGAGCTCTACCACCTCATACGGTCCCATCCATATTTACATTAATTTACCTTTTCTTTCTTGGAACCGAGAATCGTACAACAGCACCCATTCTCCTTCTTGAAACTGCTTTAGTTTAATGTGGCGATCATGCCATCGCTTTCTTTGCTTTTGTATGATTTATGTTCTCTGCAAAGCGTCCATTCAGATTTTCTCCAGCTAATATAGCTGCTGAATCCTTTCTTTTTTAGCGTCATCCAAGCTCAAGTTCAATTCTAAAGCTATCCTCAATGTCTTGATTTCAAATTCAATGGGCATCATCGCATTCTTCCCATAGACTAGTTGGAAGGGTGTAAAGCCTATGGTGGATTTCCACGTGGTATTATATGTCCAGACTACCTCCGGCAATCGTGTCCCAATATTTTTTGTGTTGTTGCACGGTCTTCGTTAGGATGTTCTCTATTTCTCTGTTCGTCACTTCCACTTGCCCATTTGCCTGCGGATGGTAGGGTGTAGTTTTATTTTGCCAAACTCTGTATTGCTCCATCAACTCCTTGATCAACTTGGAGGTAAATTGATGCCCTTGGTCTATTTTTATCTCTCTAGAGACCCCAAATCGTGTAAAAATATGGGCAAATAAGAAATCGACGATTGTTCTTTCTTTTGAATCTCTCAACGCTTGAACTTCAACCCATTTGGTGACGTAATCTGTATAGGCCAAAATAAACCTCCTCCCTATTGAAGGTGGATTAATTGGTCCCACGAAGTCCATGCCCAACTTATCGAAGGGTTCTAGGTGTACCTGAGGTTGGAGGGGCATTTCATCTCGATGGGTTGGTCTGCCCATTCTTTGGCATTCATCGCACTTGCTAGCATACGCAGTTGCATCCTTGAACAGAGTGGGCCAAAAGTACCCAGCTTGTAGGATTTTATAGGCAGTTTGTTTCCCTACAAAGAGTCCTCTACATGGTTCGTCGTGACACACTTTGAGTACTTCTAAGAACTCCTATTCTGCTACGCATCTCCTTATAATTTGGTCATGTCCTATTTTGAACAGGAGGCCATCAATCCATAGGAATGATGTGCTTTTCTCTATGACCACCTATTTTTCTCGAAAAGAGAGATCAGGTGAGGTTCTTCCAGTGGCCAAGTAATTGGCTATATCTGTGTACCACAAGATTTGCTCACTAATGGTGAACAAATGTTCGTCCAAAAATTGGTCTTCCACTGTTGTATGGTCTGCCAGTATCAATTTGGATAGAAAATCTGCTACGACGTTGTCTTTACCTAGTTTATCGACTATTATGATGTCGAATTCCTACAGTAACAAGAGCTACCTGATAATTCTTTCGCTAATGGTTGGCTTGCTCATCAAGTATCTGATGGCCGCATGGTCCGTGTGGAAAAATACCTTATACCCGGTGATATAATTGTAGAATTTGTTTATGGCATGTACAACTGCAAGGAACTCCTTCGTCACCGTGTAGTTGAGCTCGACTCCTACCAAGTTTTTGTTAACATAGTAGATGGCGTAAAATTATTTGCCATCCTTCTTTTCGAGGACTGCTCCAATCACATTGTTGGATGCATCACAGTATATATGGAATGGTATGGCCCAATTTGGTCCTCTTAAAATCAGTGCGGATATCAGTTTCTCTTTAAGCAACTGAAACGCTTCTTCGTAATCTTCCGTCCAATTGAACTCCACATCCTTAGATAATAGAGTGTGCAATGGTTTTGCAATTTCTTGAATTCAGCGATAAATCGCCAGTAGTACCCGGCTGATCCAAGAAAACTCCTCACCTCTCTCTGCGTTCTAGGGCTGGGTAGGTCTCTAATGACCTCAATTTTCTTTTATCAACCTTTATTCCTTCTGCAGAGAGGTGGTGTCCCAGTACGATGCCTTCTTGCATTATCATAAAGCATTTCTCGTTGCTCAGGGACAAATTGTTTTCCTTGCTTATTTCGAGCACTCTTTCCAAGTTCGTCATTACTTCATCAAAGGTTTCTCTATAGACGATGAAGTCATCCATGTATACTTTGATCACGTATCCCATCATGTCTAAAAATATGCTAAGCACCACCCTTTGAAATGTGGCAGGTGCGTTGCATAATCCGAAAGGTAATACCCGATAGGCAAACGTTCCCCATGGATAGGTGAACGTTGTCTTATCTTGATCCTCTTCTCCTATTTGGATCTAGTTGTATCCACTAAATTCATCCAGGAAGGAGAAATACTTCCTCCTGAAGAGTGTATCCAAGACTTGATCAATGAACGGGAGCGGGAAGTGGTCCTTCTTGGTTGCTTTGTTTAACGCTCTATAGTCCACATAGATTCACCATTTCTCATTCTTTTTAGGGACTACTACTAACGGTGATACCCACTTGCTGTCAAAAATTAGATAGATGAATCTGATAGTCAAGAGTTTTTGTAATTCTTCCTTGACAATGTCTTTCATTGTCGGATTCATTCTTCTCTGTGGTTGCCTGCTTGGAGTTGCTTGATCATCTAGGTATATACGATGGGTACAGATCTCTGGGCTAATACCCTTCATAACTGAGTAATCCCATGCAAATGCCTATTGGTGTCTAACCAGGAGCTCTTCTACTTTTGTCAATTATGTGGGAGTCAACCTAATGCTGACATTCAACGTTCTTCCTGGCCCAACGTGTATCTGTTGAACGTAGTGATTTTGGGCACCAGCCAACGGTGATCTAGGTGCGGAGATGGAGGACTCCCCATGGAGTAACTCCACAATAGCACCATCTTCATCTTCTTCTGTCAACTCATCCAATGTCATCACCGACTGGATCATGGATAGCTCAGGATTTTCATGCTCGATCAACATGGGTTCTCCTAATGAGTCGACAGACTATGTTGGGGGTGAAATAGTCAACCTTTTAACATTTCATCCATCGAATATGGTCATCAACCCATCCTGGTATTTCTTCCTCCTCTTATACCAGTGGAGGCATTCCTACTCCAAGATGTCTACTAGACCTAAGCTGAATATAGTACATCGGATACATCTCACCCTCCACATTGTATGATGTCTGGTTCACCCTATTATCAGGATTTGTCGTTGGTTGTGTGGGTAGCTGCATAGGTCTCACTATTGGCAACGTTAGTAAATTTTGTTGGGGGTGAGCTGGTGCTACATTCTATGGAACCTGATTCCACGTAGTGTGGCCTCTCCACTACTGCCCAGGATATGGATATGGCATCCATGGATGCTGGTTCGGGAATGTTGT
The DNA here is from genome assembly GCA_028583015.1 of Wollemia nobilis. Lineage (NCBI taxonomy): Eukaryota > Viridiplantae > Streptophyta > Pinopsida > Araucariales > Araucariaceae > Wollemia > Wollemia nobilis. Next base: position 4,992,664 of record JAQPPZ010000363.1, read on the forward strand.
TGGGGGTGCGTTGGACCAGGGTTATGGCCCCCACCACCCCATGTTAGGTGGTTGAGGTGAGCCTTGGGGCATGTATGGTCCTCCCCATATGACGGCATTTCGTTTGGCATATTTCTCGCAAGGGTTCTGGCTAACTCTTCTGATTGCCTTTGAAATAGGCATTCACACTTTCAGCATCCTCCTGATTATTGGGCAGTTGTGGGCACAATCGAGTTTTATGATTTAGCCTGTAAACTGCGTATACTCTGACTTTGTTCTTTGAGTATGCATTCTTTGCATGCTTCCCTTTGCATTTTGGATAGAAGTAAGCCAATGCTACTTCATTTTCTTTCTTATTTTTCTCTAACAACAGCGTATCCATTTGCAATACTAGAGATGAGAGCATTTCGCTCTTTAAATCTTCTAGCATGTTACTTATTTCTGTCTTCATGACTGAAGTAGTCACTTTCATGGTTCTATAAGTGGTTTTGCCTCTCCTTATTGAGTAGTTCTAGCATAGTTGTTGGATGTCTTCCATAGCGTGCTGGTAGACATCACCTCTAGAAATCATGTTAAGAGCCTCCAGTGATTCATTGGTAAGTCCTCTCAAAAAGATGCTTTTGAGGGACTTATCAAATAGTTTTGTGTGAGGAGATCATTGAAGATTGAAGTTGAATCTCTCCAAGTATTCCTCGAGAGACTCATATTCTTTTTGCATCATGCTCAGGACCTCTTCTTTGGAGTCTCTTGCTCTCTCGAAATCTTGGTATTGCTCTAAAAAGAGCTTCTTCATTTGATCCCAAGTGGCAATGTGTCTGTCTCCCAAACCGATGAACCACCGTAAAGTTGCATCGTCCAATATGGAAGGAAAGAGTTTTAGCTTCTGCGTATCATATTTGGAGTCCACAGACCTATTGAGATCAGGAGCTTAGGGTTAGAAACCAAAGAGTCGAAACAATAAAAATCAAATGAGCATTAACCATTAACAATAATAATCAGGTTACAAAGTTTAAATAGGAGCTAATTAACCATACGCCTAACTTAGGGGAAAGAGAATAGGGAGAAGGAAAATAGGGAGGAAAGAAGAAAAGGAAATTGAATTTGAGTTCTCTCTCTGCCGCCCATGCCGTCCAAACTCCGCCGTCCATGAGGTAAAAGGTAAGTCCACCCTTTCACTGTGGTAAAAACATTTTTTACCTAATGTAACTTCCAACATTCTCCCCCTTAAAGTTGAGAGGACTGACTATACAGTCTCTCAGCTTTATAAATTGAGCTGTAGCTATGCCTTTGGTGAAGATATCTGCTATATTGTCCAAAGTGCTGCAGTATTTAAGCTCAACTATCTTCTGATCCACCATATCTCGAATGAAGTGATACTTCATATCAAAATGTTTTGATCTTTTGTGATGGATTGGATTATATGCCAACTGAATGGCACTAATATTATCACAATTCAGAGTTGTTGGACCACTTTGTTTTTCGCCAATCTCTTCAAGGATTTTCCTCAACCAGAGGACTTGAGTACTAGCATGTGTAATGGCTATATACTCAGCTTTAGTAGATGATAATGCTACAACAGATTGTTTCTTGGAACTCCAAGTTATTAGTCCTGAACCTAGACTAAAACAGTTCCCTGATGTAGATTTCCTGTCATCTATATTGCTGCCCCAATCATTGTCACTAAAACCAAGTAACTTCACAGAGTTACTCTTGTGGTAATGGATTCCAAAATCCAATGTACCTTTTACATAACGTAGAATTCTTTTGGTTGCTTGAAGATGCAACTCAGATGGGCTAGCCATAAACCTTGAAACAAGAGAAACAACGTACTGAATATCAGGTCTTGTGTTGGTAAGAAACATCAGACTCCCAACCATACTCCTGAAAGTGGTCATGTCAACCTTTGGTGATCCATCATCTTTGCTCAGCTGGATTCCATGTCCTGTTGGTGTTGTAACTGATTTGCACTGCTGCATAGCAAACTTATTGATCATGTCACTTGCATACTTATGTTGACATATGAAGATCCCTTTCTCTGATTGATGTACTTCCATGCCTAGGAAGTATCTCATTAATCCGAGATCTTTCATCTCAAATTGATTCATCATGGAGTTTTTGAACTCCATGTTCATTTTATTATTACTACCCATAAATATAAGATCATCCACATATAAACAAACTATGAGGATGTCTGTTCCATTCTTGAGGTAGTACAGAGTTGGTTCACTTTTGCTTTTAGTGAATCCAAGCTCATTAAAATAGCCATCAATGCGTGAGTACCAAGCTCTTGGTGCTTGCTTGAGGCCATAAAGTGCCTTTTTCAATTTATAAACAAGGTTTTCTTTTCCTTGTTCTTGGAAACCTTGAGGTTGCTGAACATACACCTCTTCTGTTAAGTATCCATTTAAGAATGCACTTTTCACATCCATGTGTTGTATTGCCCAACCTTTGTGAGCAGCTAAGGAAAGAACTGTTCTAATTGTCTCCTGTCTTGCTACAGGAGCAAAGGTTTCCTCATAGTCTATTCCATATTTCTGAGTAAAACCTTTTGCAACTAGTCTTGCCTTATGTCTTTCAATGCTTCCATCAGCATTGAATTTGGTCTTATAGACCCATTTACAACCAACACATTTTTTACCTTTGGGTAGCTTCACAAGCTCCCAAGTATCATTTTTGTTAATAGAGGATATTTCCTCTTTCATGGCATCTTGCCATATACTTTCTGTACATGCTTTTTCATAGCTAGATGGTTCTAGCTGTGCAGTAGCCAATAAAGCATAATTGACTACATCTCCTCTTGGTTCGTGAGATTCATCATCTCCAGACATGTGAAGATTTTCAAGTCCTGGATAATATGTCATCCATCTCACTAGCTTGACTTCTAGTGTATCTTCGTTGGAAATTCCTATCCAACATTTGAGAAGATGGATGATTCTGTAGTGTTCTTTTTCCTTTATTAGTCTCTTTCCTTTGAGAAGATGGATCAATATCCATAGGACTTGGAGCACTTACAGATCTCTGAAATCTTCTTGGAGAGTTTGGTGGTGCCTTCAAAGGACTTCTTCTAGGACTTGGTGTACCACTCGATGTACTCGAAGAAGATTCATTTTGAGGACTCTGTGGTGGGGTACCACTGCTATTCTTAATTTGTACCCGTGAAGAACTGGCTGAATCAGATTCTACATTAGCAAATTTTTGATGACCCCATTCTCCCCCTTCATCAAAAATTACATCTCTTGAAATAATTACTTTATGGGTCTTTGGATTGTAGAGTCTGTATCCTTTTGTGGATTCACAGTACCCTACAAATATACATGCTTGACTCTTGGGATCAAGCTTCTTTCTTTTCTCTTCTGGAATATGTGCATAGGCTAAACAACCAAATATCTTGAAATGCTTTACATTTGGCTTCTTGTCGTACCATCCTTCATAAGGAGTGATACCATCTAAACTAGAAGTTGGACTTCTATTTATTATGTATGCACTGGTTCTAACAGCATCTGCCCAATATGTGTGTGTTAGATGCTTTGTTTGTAGCATAGTTCTTGCCATCTCTACAAGGGTGCGGTTCTTTCGCTCTGCCACACCGTTCTGTTGAGGAGTATAGGCAGTAGTGAACTGCCTTTTAATCCCATTCTCTCTACAGTATTGCAAGAATTCATTTGAGGAGTACTCACCTCCTCTATCTGTCCTTAGACATTTTACATGATATTCACTCTGCTTTTCTACATTATTTCTGAAATCTATGAAGCAATCAAATGCTTCATCTTTATGTTTCAAAAAATAAATCCAACACATTCTGGAATAATCATCAATAAAAGTTAGAAAATATGAATTGTTTCCTAGACTTTTTGTTTGCATAGGACCACAGATGTCCGAGTGCACTAGCTGAAGAGGATAACTGGCTCTCCAGGCTTGTCTTTTAGGAAACTTTGATCTGGAGTGCTTTCCCAAAGCACAACCTTCGCATACTTTCTTGTGATCTGAAATCTTTGGTAGTCCTGTCACCATAGCTTGTGAAGTTAACATTTTCAAGCTAGCGGAATTAAGGTGACCATATCTCAAGTGCCACAGTACACTTGGATTTGAAATAGCTACATTCGCAAGTTGTGCTCCCCCTGGCTCACCAAATTTCAGAGGGAATAACCTATTTTTTGTCATAGGTACTTGTGTAATGACTCTATTACAATTGTTTTTATCAAGTATGGTACATCTACCTTCATCAAAAACAAGTTTGTAATTCCTCTCCATCATTTGCCCAACACCGAGGAGATTGTGTTGGAGCTTGGGAGTAAAATAAATGTCATTCACTTTTTTAAGGCCTTCTTTTGTTGGAACCTCCATGGCTCCAATGCCTTCTACTTGCAATGTCTTATTATCCCCTAACTTAATATGGGATTTATAATTTGAATCTAAGGTAGCAAAGAGTTCTTCTTTGCCACTCATATGATTGGAACAACCAATATCTAGAATCCATGTATCATCTAGATTGTGATCTGATTGTCCATATGAAAGAAAAAGATTTGAGGGGTCTTCTTCTTCTCCATAGAAGGAACCGTATTGACGGCTTTGTCCTTGTGAAGTTTTCGACCAGCAGTCACGAGCGAAGTGTCCTGGTTTACCGCAATTGAAACATGTTATTTTGGACTTGTTGCTTCCTCGTCCTTGATTTCCATTTCGGCCTGGATTGCCGCTTTGATTTTGGTTACCTCCTCTGTTCTGATTTTGTCCTCTATTTTGATTTCCTCCTTTGTAGGAGTTTGCTCCTCTTGAGTTGTCTCGGCCTCTGTCTCTCTGTTGTCGTCCTCTGCCTCTTCCTCTTCCTTGTCCTCGCCCTGCGGCTTCGTTTGAAGTGAAGGCATTGTCTTCACCTCCATAGCTTGTGGAAGGTGCCCCCTATAACCTCTCCTCATGAGAAGTTAATGAACCTATTAAGTTATCAAACGTGAGAGTAGAAAGGTCTCTTGATTCTTCGATTATGATTGCTATGTGATTCCACTTAGGAAGAAGTGTTCTCAACACTTTCTTCACCACTATTTCAGGTTTTGTGTCATCACCCAAGGTTTGCATCATATCGATTACTGCTTTAACTCTTACACAGTAATCTCCGACTCTTTCATTGTCTCTCATTCTGAGATTTTCAAAATCTCTTTTCAGTGTTTGAAGCCTGACCTGCTTCACTTTATCATTTCCTTGAAAACCTTCTTGTAAGGCCTTCCATGCATCTTTAGCAGTTGTGCTTGATGCAATCCTAGGAAAGATACTTTTAACTAATGCCGCTTGAAGTAGGGATAGGGCAGAAGAATTATTTTTCTGGGCTTCCTTTAGGGTTTTCTTGTCTGCTGCATTCAAAGTAGTCCAATCCGTTGGAGCTGTGTAGCCATCTTCGACAATATCCCATAAGCCTTTTCCAATGAGTAGTGTCCTCATCTTGATGGACCAATACTCATAATCATCCCCATCAAATTCAGGGATGGGTAGATTGTAGTTTGATGCCATTACAAACAATAACAAAAAACTACTATTATTGTGCAATTACAAGAAAATAAAGAAAATTACAAAGATCAAGCCTTGCTTGATTTTAACTTTTCACAAAGGGCTTTATTCTGCTTGATGAGACTCTGCTATCTCCTGGTGCACAAAATTGTCTACAACTTCTTCCTCGTCGTCACTGATTAAGATGATTTCTGGTGAATCTGGTTCAATAATTTCAATGGAATTACTATAATGAGTATATTTCGATTCTACTGGAGCAATTGGTATTGACTCAGATTGTTCAAATCTGCTTCCAAAAGAATTATCTTCTGAATCTGCTTCGTAGCCTAGTTCAGGATTTCGCTGATTTGCAATTACTGCATTTTGTAATTGTGAAAATACAGTGTTAAGTCCAAGCGTTCTTACATGCTCGTCAAAATTTTCTGCGTTTGTTCTTAGTAACAAACTACATAGAGCATGATAACACCCACCAGATCTGATCATCTAGATATTTTAAAGAAAATTTCCCCGAAATTTCTTTTTTACAACAATTTCCTCTTAGGAAATTTTTCTAAGTTTTTACCCGTCAAAGCGTAAAAACTTTTACATCTATTTCCTCTTAGGAAATAATTTTTCTCTAGTTCTAAGAATCAAATTTGAAAGAGAATGCTAGAGATTTTCTTTTAAAAAATTTTAATATATATAAATTTTTTTTTAGTTTTAATCAAAATTTTTATAAACTATATATTTTTATAGATAAAAATTTAAAATTTTTTAAAAGATTTATCTATATAATATAAATTTATAAAATTAAAAATGATTAAAAGAAAATAAAAAATATATATTATATTTTATAAGCAAAAAAACTTTGTTAGGCGCGTGTGGGGTTCGACCCCGCGACCTCCCGCGCCTCAACTTAACGCTGGCCCGAATAGCCAGTCGGGCTAGCGTATCCGACGGGAAAGGAAGGAAGAGTCCTTCCTTTTATTTCCTGTCGGCGCTAGCTACAGGATTAAAAAACCGGGACTTTAGTCCCACATCCGCTGTGCGGATGTTTTTGTAGGCTTTAAAAGCCTAACGTCGTCGATAGATTCTCGATTGCCTACGGGCAATCGGGACTGCCTTTTGCCTCCCCATGCAAGTCGTGCCTCCTCGCGCCACGTGTCAGTCTGGTCTGCTCTTGTCTGGTCATGCCACGTGTCAGTGTCTGGTCTGGTCTGGTCGTGCCACGTGTCCACGTCTCTGGTTCTGTCCGCTCCTCGATCTTTGTGCCTCCAGGGTCGACTCCTCGATCCATGTGCCTCCAAGGTCACCTCGGTTCACGTGCTACAGGCTAGGCTGACCTCCTCGAGATTCGTGCCTACCTCGGTTCACGTGCTACGGGCTGACCTCCTCCTCGAGATCCGTGCCTGCCTCGGCAACGCCCACCAGCTTCACTTCCAACCTGCTCTGATACCAGATATTGAGATCAGGAGCTTAGGGTTAGAAACCAAAGAGTCGAAACAATAAAAATCAAATGAGCATTAACCATTAACAATAATAATCAAGTTACAAAGTTTAAATAGGAGCTAATTAACCATACGCCTAACTTAGGGGAAAGAGAATAGGGAGAAGGAAAATAGGGAGGAAAGAAGAAAAGGAAATTGAATTTGAGTTCTCTCTCTGCCGCCCATGCCGTCCAAACTCTGTCGTCCATGAGGTAAAAGGTAAGTCCACCCTTTCACTGTGGTAAAAACATTTTTTACCTAATGTAACTTCCAACAAGACCTGCATAAGACATCAAACATAAATAAAAATAGGTCAGGGTCCTCAGTTGGGCATCCTCTGAAGATCGAAAGGTGAGCAGGGGATATGTTTTTCATTTTGGTATCTACTACTCCTTCATCAATCGGGAAACTAAATCCAGATGAGACTTCTTCGTTGTCAGCCATTTTTTTAGGAAATGCAGTCTCTAATGCAGTATTTATGGCCTTACGATCGTTTAAGACTTTCTGAATCAAGGCTCTAAGGTTATCTGGTGTATCGTCTGATCTTCTACAGCTTTTCACAATAGGGTTTCTGATGAGTGTCGTTGAGTCTCATCATTTAATCTCAATGATTTATCAATCCGAGGTGGTGTCCAAGGCTGTCTACGATAGAAGGCTAGGGCAGAGTACAATTCAGGCATTCAGATTTCAAGCATTTATTGGTGAAGCAAATTTTGGTTTAGCCTTTTGGTGTCACTAAACCTAGTCTGAAGAATGGAAACTGAAATAAATTATAGGAATTGAAAACTAATTCTAAGTTGCAAAAATTGAAATCTAACTACAATTACAGGAATTGGAATTGCTAAATTGAAAGTCTAATCTACTCTTGCAGAATTTAAATTGCTGAAATGAAATCCTAAGTTACATTTGCAAAATTGAAATCTAGTTACTCTTGCATAATTGAAATGATGCTTGTAAATTAAACTTATTCTAAAAACACCTGTCAATGCCACCTACAAAAGGTCGTCAAGCTTCTGCTACAGGAGTTGACAACAAAATGAAATATTTTAAAAATAGAAAGTTGCTAAAATAGAAAGTAGAGAAAACATGGAAAGCAAAGGAAAAAAGCTTAATATAATTTGTCAGTTGACATACACACAAATTTTGTACACAAACATAATAGAAAACATAAATCACATAATACAAAATAAAAACAAGAAAATGAAATCTGGCAAGCAATCTATTGATTCTGCTGCAGCAAAATTACAGATTAAAACCTGCCATAAAATCCCTCCTAGATCTGAAAGTGGGCCCATACTTCCTGATCTAGAAGGAGGTGAAAAGCACTCCTTAACTAATTAACACTCAAAACAGAAAATGATAAAATAGCTGCACTTTTATTGATGATAGAACATGCTAAAAACTATTACAAAAAATTGTTGTACAGTCCTAATTGCTGCTATTGAAAACTCTCCTCTATTCTAATTCCTAACTGGCTCAACCAAGGAGGGATATGTGTTATTTATATAAATATTTACAACATATCCCATGCTCAAATCAGCCTATGTGCTTGCTTTACGATGATTTGCCAATAATTCTAGATTTGAAATAAATGCAAATACGGACAGTTTATGTTGCAGTAGTAGTCATTGGCCCTTAGAAAGCATCTTCAATGGTGGGATTACGTGAGAGGAGTCTAGAAATATCTCACACATCTTTCTCCACTTCATAATATGTCATTTCTATCTTGCAAACAACTTTCTATTATGCTGTAGTTTTTCTGGGTTTATCCTAGAAGAGAATCAAAATTGATCTTTTCCATGAATGGTGGCTTTGGACGGCAAGGACGGAAAATTCAGATGGGAGATATTTTCCTTTAATATTTTCAACCTTCTTTCCCTTTTTCCATCGTCAAAAATAGTCAAAAAGCACTTTTCTGTTCTCATTCCGAAGATAAGTGGCTCATTCCGAAGAGACTGTATTTCTCATTCCGAAGATGTCTTGTTCATTTCGAAGATCTTCGGAATGAACAACTGTGTGCTATTCAAATTATTTTAGATGTATTTCTCAGGTGGATTAGCCCTCAGGATCAGATTACAATAGCCTTCATTCCTCTCCATGTGTGAATTCCATGCCTTGCCATTCATTGGTAGCTTGTTGGAATTTACATGGTAAATTACTGCATTTTCCAGTTTTACTGCATAGTTGTAAAATATTGGCATTTCTTGCAAATTCAAATAAATTATAACATTGAAAAATTATTCAAATATCAACATGAATGAGTACATCAAGTTGCTACTGAATTTATACACTTCATTCACCAAGTAACAATGCTGAAATAGTGCAACAATGCTGCACAATTGTCCCTACTCTGTTATACCCTGTTGCTGCCTATTTAGACCATGTGGGAATGCTTCTAAATAGGTCAGATGTCTTCTATAGTCCTTCTGAACTCATTCCATCCATATCCTCATGCTTTTCTTGACAACTTCAAGGTGTTCCTATAAAGTGACAGCTTGCTGATTTTTATATGGCTATTTTTTCTAGATTTTCAGATTTATGACAGTCCTAAACTTTTGGCTTCAATGTGGATTTGAAACAAGTTGAAGGGCATGAAAACATTCAAAAACCATTGAGAAGTTAATTTATATCAGCATACCACATTTGGTTAATTTAAATGCATGTTTTTACTTGCTACTTAATCAAGCAAAATTAGTCACAAAATGCTGAAAATAGTCAAAAACATAGATATAGTATTCCTAACATAAAATCATGCAAACACTTAACAAATAGTATATTTTAGTCAACTATTTGGCAATTAACTTATCATATGGTAGTCAAACATTGTGCAATAATGAGGCATTTTTGGGCCTCATCGAGCTTCCTCTAAGGGTGTCCTATTAAACAGGGGATTTATGATGATTCATTCTTCCCCAAGTTGATGGGATGAGGAGGCACTTTGTACAAAGTGTGGATCCTCACTCCAATGGATTGTTGGTGGTGGTTCGGGCGATTCTAATTCAAATTCAAAATATTTGGCTGACTCAGGTTCTAGTGGATTGGTTTTTATAAACCGATTGTCAGGTCCTCTTCTTCTCGAAGAACTCATACAAGGTCAGATGGAAGGTTTCCAGGTATTGTAAATAATATAGTTGAGACACTTCTCCAGCAACGGTGCCAAAATATTACGGTCCAAACAAGGTTAACTTCTTTCCTACTTTTGTCACATGCTCGTGCATTTAATTTATCAACCCAGGGAGCTTCGTAAACTTGCAAAGGGTCTTGAACAAGATTGCTTACAATACCACTTGAGATGATTTCGCTAGTTCTACTATTGGGGGGTATTTCAACGGTTGTCAATCATTCATACACTCCTCAATAATTTAAGTAAAAATAATTAAATCTACAAAAATTAAATATTCATGCATTCCTAGAAATAAACTTATTGCAATACTAGAAATAACAATGTGGTAAACAATCTTATAAAAGCGGTAAACTAATCTATAAAACACAAGAAAAATAGGGGAAGAAATACTGGCTTGGAGTGGGCCCAGGCTCCAACAGCTTCCTCCCAGCTGAACACGCACTTAGAAACTCTTAGAACTGTATTATAATTATCAAAGTATTACAATGATTCTTCTGTATATCTCTCTATATTTACTAAAATATTCTATATATCCTCAGAGAGGTCTGCGTGTTTTTTTATAGCACACCCGTAGATCTTCTGTTACAAAGAAGTTATAACAGTCGATTCATTCCAGACTAAACTAAGATAGTCTGGTAAATGTGATCGACATCTGCTAAAACTGGCATTTGTTTCCAATGGTGGCGTGTTCACTGATTGGTTTGTGCTTTGCCTGGCATTGGTAGGACGTTCTCATACATCGGTGTGATCCCTAATTTAACTCTACATGACGTAGAGTTGGAACTGCACCAATATCTGTTGTCCACGTCGTGCTTGTCTAGTCAACGGGCGAAGAACAGGGGCACCTTCCCTATGAGGAAGGTGCCTAAGTATGTCGGGTGCCTTCTCTATGCGGAAGGCGTCTTACTACCGTTGGCACCTTCCTGGAAGAGGAAGGCACTTATCTTCTATTGGCACCTTCCTGTGAGAGGAAGGCGCTTGCCTTCTAGTGGCACCTTCTTGTCGGCACCTTCCTTATGAGAGGAAGGTGCTTGCCTTCTAGTGGCACCTTCCTGTCGATGCCTTCCTTATGAGAGGAAGGTGCTTGCCTTCTAGTGGCGCCTTCCTGTCGGTGCCTTCCTTATGAGAGGAAGGTGCTTATTTTCCTTTGGTGCCTTCCTAGAAGAGGAAGGCATTGGCCTTCTATTGGTGCCTTCCTGGGAGAGGAAGGCACTTGTCTTTCCTTGGTGCCTTCCTGGAAGGGGAAGGCGCCTACTTACGCTTGGCACCTTGTTGGAAGAGGAAGGTGCCTACTTATTCTTGGCACCTTCCTAGAAGAGGAAGGCACCTACTTACACTTGGTGCCTTCCTAGAAGAGGAAGGTGCCTACCTTCTCTGCGTTGATTTCGAAAGAAACAAAGTGCCAGGTCCATGAAAAGACCTCGACTGATCCAAATCTGACTAAATCAACTACAATTCCACAAAAACACATTGAAAACACATGAATTAGATAATGCACATAATTTCATCAAATAATTATATAATAATTCATAAACATATGCAATCCTTATTATACAGCCGAATAATAATCAAGAAAATGTATACAGAATATGAGCATTTTTTATGCTCATCACACAGCTCTAAAATAATTAACTTTAATCTAAGGAATGAATATACTACTTATGCAGAATTAAATCTATGAAAGAAAATAACTAAGAGATAGGGGAGGAATACTGGCTTGGAGTGGGCCCGAGCTCCAGTAGATTCCACCTAGCAAATCACGAAAATAATACGTAGATGAGAGAACGCTCAAGCTTTATTAATAGTGTAGAAAAATTACATGTGGTAATGTTCTAAAAGAATGCCTTCCTACTACAGATAAGTCTGTGTGTTTATATACCACACACAGGGCTTCCTGTTGTAGTTCTATTACAACAGGCATCCTGGTTACAGTCTAAACTAGGACAGTTAAGATACTGTAGTCAGCACACGATGATCATCTTATTTGTCATTTTCTTGCAATCAAGCAATTTTCATTTCATTACGGTTCTACTTCAGAAGAGATTGCGTGTCCATCCACCCTAACTAGGACAACTCATTCATCAGATATTTCCCACTGATGACATGGAACGGTGGTTGTCGGGGTCCTTCTCCAGCCGTTTGGTCAACCCGCATAATCTAGGCATCCACTCGAGGAAGGCACCTACTTTAGTAAGGCGCCTTCTTCAGTAAGGTGCCTACTTTAGTAAGGCACCTACTTAAGTAAGCCACATACTTGAGTAAGGTAACTACTTTAGTAAGAAGCCTACCTCTGTATGCCTTCATCTGATTGAGTAGAACCGCGTCAGGTCCATGTAGGACCTCGAGTGAGCAAAAGACGACAAAATCTGAGAAATAACTGCACAAAACACACTTCATGCATAGATTAGATAATACACATGATTTTATTAAATAAATACATAATATTTCATAAAAATATACAACTCATGATATATTGTCGTGCAAAAACCGTTAGTACATATACAAAAATATGAGCATATCCGGTGCTCATCAGATGGAATGTTAAGTAACAAGATAGGTCTTTAATATTGAACAATTTAATATTGTATTGTATAATGGTATGAGTCATAAATTAATTATTGAGTAAGGAAGGCCACATGTCAAAATAGAAATAGGTATGTCATAGAATCATATTTGTAACCGTTGGGGAATATTTTCATATGTAACTGCAAGGAATATTGTCATGCACTTTGTAACTCATGGAAGGTGAACCTCCACATGGGTGATCTTGTAACTCATGGAAGGTGAACCATCACACTCTTGTATAAAGAGAGATGCACCCCCATTATAAAAGGTATCTAAAAGCGATGATGTATTCTTGGAGAAGTCTTGGCTCATGGATCTAGAGATCTTGTGGAGTGGCTTCCTTCCTAAATGAACATTATATGGTGTTCCCCTAACTCAAGGGTATAATCAATTTATTCTACAATTAATTTATTTGTGGATGCATGTTGAATATTTTGATATATTGGTGAATGATTTATGGAATGATAAAAGAGGTTCATTACAAATGCAATGGATGTTGAACACAAATCACTCATGGAAAATCAGACATGAGAACTCACAAGTCTTCCACTAGGAAGAAAAGTGATTAGATAAGTGGCTATTTATGCGGAATTATAATATGGATTGATCAATTAAATGATACAAGGCACAATTGGTGGTGAACGAATATACCCAAATTGTAGGTGTGGATAATCATAACACTTTCTTACCTCTAGTGAAAATAACTTCCATAAGAGTTCTACTAGCCATTGTATCACCATTAGAGTTTCATGTGAATCATTTAGATGTCAAAACAAAAATTTTAAATGTGTTGTTAAATAATGAGGTTTGAAAGGGAAGGATCGGCTTGTATGCAGACTACTGAAGACTTTGCATGGGTTGAAGAAATCCTCAAGAGTATAGTATAGAAGGTTTGATGGTTTTCTACAAAAACAAAGATATCTTCATTGCTATGTTGATCCATATATCTACATTAGGTATATTAGTGGGTCAATTATAGATTTAGCATTATATGTTGATGATGTTATTGCTATAAGCAATGATTTGAAATTGTTAGATTTTTTAAAAATCTAGATTAGTTGCTGAAATTGAGATGACTTGCCATAGTGAGTTTCGTTATTGCTTAAGCATTCAAACTATAAGAGACACACAGAAGAAACAAATTTATATTTTTTATAAGAGGTACATTAAGTATATCCTCATGAAGTTTAATATGGGTGACTATAATTCCAAGAATACTCCAAAAGTAACTAGTAATATGTTATCAATAAAAATGTGTCTAACGATGCAGGAAGAAGATTGATTACATGAATACAATTCCTTATCAGAGTTTAGTAGGAAGCCTTATGTATGCAATGGTTTGCAGTAGACTTGACATAGAATATGCAACAAGTGTTGCAAGCCAGCTTTCAAGCAATATTGGACCATAGCATTGGGAAACAATCAAGAGAATTTTCAAATACTTATAAGGAACAATCAAGCTTGGGATCACATTTAGTGTGAGTTCTAAAAAATATCTGGAGCTTATGGGTATTGTACTATAGATTGTGTTGGGGATGTTGATTATTGTAGATCGACATCAGGTTATTGCTTCATTTTGAATAGTGGGGTTATTTCTTGTTCGTGTGAGAAACAACCAACAATTTCAATTTCTAGTGTTAAAGCAGAGTACATATCTATAAAGAACGTCTTTTCTCATTCCATATTTATTTCATCAATATATCAAAATATTCAACATGCATCCACAAATAAATTAATTGCACAATAAATTGCTTAATAAAATAGAGATTTATTATACCCTTGAGGTAGAGCAACACCATGCAATGCTCATTTAGTAAGGAAGCCACTCCATAAGATCTTTAGCTCCATGAGCCAAGACTTCTCCAAGAATACATCATAGATTATAGATCCACAATGATGGTACATCTCTCTTTATACAAGAGTGTGATGGTTCACCTTCCATGTGTTACAAGATCACACATGTGGAGGTTCACCTTCCATGAGTTACAAAGTTCATAATAATATGATAATATTCCATGTGGTTACATATTAAAATATTCCCCCAATGGTTACAAATATGATTCTATGACATACCTATTTCTAATTTGACATGTGGCCTTCCTTACTCAATAATTAATTTATGGTTCATACCATTATACAATACAATATTAAATTATTAAATATTAAGTACCTATCTTGGGTACCTAACATTCCATCCCCCTTACAAAATGTTTCATCCTCGAAACATTAGAAGAGGCTAAATAATATGATCTTCTGAGCCATGTTGAATACTGGTACCAATCTCGATCATCCATCCATCCAAGTGGAACTATGATTGGTGGTGGTCTTCGTTGATGCCAATGCCATGTGTTGAAAGCATATATTTCATCTTTTATCATCCATACCGGCTTGTACTTATGACTTGTAACAAACCTAGAAGGTTGGATCCTTTGGTTCCTTGTATGTTCCTCATTGTTCTTATGTTGCCTCAAGCCTTGTCTCCATGATTTTTTCCTCTCATGGCGATATACTCCAAAATTAGTCTAATGTTCAACCTATTTTCACTCTTCTTTCTTACTCTTTTCTATTAATTCTTATTTTACTTTTGTTTCCTTAATTTTTGCTATAGTCTTTGTTTGCTCTTCACTTTTTTCCCCTGCAATAGCTACCTATTTTTCCTTACATTGAGAAATATCTTGTAATGTTATCTTCTTCTTTCGGTACCATAAATTCATGAATTTCTTTTGCACATTAATGTTAATAGTACCCAAAGAAAGCAACCAAGGATAACCAAGAACAATATCTACATCATTCATCTCAATAGCATGGAAATTTGAAAAACATATTTATCAATGATGAGCTTTAAATATTTAAAAATTTGAACATTGTCCCCCTCAATTTGTATGACTTTGATTTTCTTTATTTGAACTTGCAACCTCTTATTCAAAGACATATTGATAAAATTATATTTGTTGCTAGGGTTAATGGAAACAATAATTTTTTTATTTTGAATGCACCCATGAACTTGCAAAATAGAATTTTTACATTCAAACAAATCTATTTTACCATTGTTTGGCCCTGACATAAAATATGTAGTTTCTTTAGCTTGCACATTATTATCCTTTTGCTTGGAACCCCATTTGCTTAAAAATGCAACTTCAAATTCTTCTCATGTGTGCATATAATCATGAGAACTAGAAAAGTTGCAATACCAAGATGACGCTTCCCCTTGCAAGGACATGATAGGTTTACATCACCAAAAAATTTCATAAGAATATAAATACTTAAGATTTTCCCACCATTCCTTAGCATCAATATCATCTTCTCCAAAAAAAATTGGCAACTCCATATCTTTCTTCTTCTTTTTTTCAAAATAGCTGGGGTTTGAATAACTGGAACTCAAAAATTAAAATTTTTTAAATCTCATATATTTCCTTCTTCAAAAATTAAATCTGCATTTTGTCTTCAAAATAAAACAAACGAGAACTAATTTGCTTACCCGGATTGAAACTTGTGATTTTTTTCATTTTTTGCTGGCAACCCAAAAAACAGCACCAACTTCCTCAATACTTATCAAAATTTCACAACTGAATAGTCATTTTTGTAGTACTCAAAATAACCTACATGCTGATGCAAAAATATTCTGAAAATGACTACTACAAAATTTAATACGAATTTTTTCTTTTTGAAAAAAAAAATTGTGCAGCCAAAAAACAGCTTGAACAACCCAACTTCAAACAAATGTAACTCTCTCAAAACTTATCATAAATCCACAAATGAGTAGTCAATTTTATAGTACTCAAGATAATCTATATGTTGGTGCTAAAATCTTCTACAAATGACTGCTAAAAAAATTAATAAATTTTTTTTTTATTTTGAAAAACAAATCGCGTGGCCAAAAACAACAAAAATAACTCAACTTCAAACAGCCATAACTTTCTCAATACATATTGTAATTTAACAAATGAGCAATCATTTTTGTAGTACTCAAAAATATCTACACAATGGAGCAAAAACCTTGTGAAAGTGATTGCTGAAATAAAAAATATGACCTCTGCAAAATGTGATGTTTTTTTTTTAAATGTGCCCTAGCTCTACAAAAACAAACCCACTTTGCCCAAATCATTGCTTTGATACAAAATGTAAATAACCTCTTTTCTCATTCCATATTAATTTCATAAATATATCAAAATATTCAACATGCATCCACAAATAAATTAATTGCACAATAAATTGCTCAATAAAATAGAGATTGATTATACCCTTGAGGTAGAGCAACACCATACAATGCTCCTTTAGGAAGGAAGCCACTCCATAATATCTCTAGATCTATGAGCCAAAACTTCTCCAAGAATACATCATAGATTATAGATCCACAATGGGGGTACATATCTCTTTATACAAGAGTGTGATGGTTCACCTTTCATGAGTTACAAGATCACACATGTGGTGGTTCACCTTCCATGAGTTACAAAGTGCATAATAATATGACAATATTCCTTGTGGTTACATATGACAATATTCCCCCAATAGTTACAAATATGATTCTATGACATACCTATTTCTAATTTGACATGTGGCCTTCCTTAATAATTAATTTATGGCTCATACCATTATACAATACAATATTAAATTATTAAATATTAAGTACCTATCTTGGGTACCTAACAATATCAGCTTGACAATCCATGAAAGAACTAATTTTGTTAAAGAAAACAATATTAAGTGTATCCTCTAGAGGAATGTTGCGATGTCATCGGGCCCATCACAGAGCATGCATGCTAGTGACGTTTTTTCATCTAAAAATGATTGGAAGGAACAAGATTTTCCAATGCATGTCAAAAATCATTTGTTAAAGAATAATGGATGTTTGGAATGATGTGAAGCCAGACTTATTCTAGCGGTTCAACCAAACTCGATGGCAGAATATGTGTAGTATTTAACCAAGAATGCGCTTATTGGTACATTTATGGGCATCTAAATTTCTCTTCCCTTTGTGGAGATGGGTTAGGAATACTTGGAACCCTCACGGTGATGTGGAGGTGATGTTGAGTGTGAATAGCTATTTTATGGTGGTTTTCTCTTATCTTGCAGATCGTAACAAAGCATTTGAATGGGATCCCTATTTCTGTAACCAAGCTGGACTCTTTCCTAAACCTTGGCATGTGGGTTTCAACTCATTGAAGGAGTGGTCATTGTGGGTTCCAATGTGGGTTCGGCTCCTATGGCTTATGTTGGAATTCTCAAGAAATGACATCTTGCATATGATTACCCTTCTTCTTGGGAAGTCGGTTGGACCATCATAGCAGACGACGAATAAAAAGGTAATTTTTGTTGCCCATATATGTGTCAAAATTGATTTAAACAATCCTATGTCAGATTCGGTTGAAATATAGTTTGGATCATCTACATGGGTTCAACAACTTTACTATGAAGCTCTTCCATTTTGTTGTCGGATTTTTCATGAATACGACCACCTGCAAATAAAGTATCCTAAGTTTTTCCCGTCCGTGGCTTCAAATCTTGGGCTCTCTCGATCTACACAAAATTTGGATAAAGGAAAAACCTTGATAAAGGAAGGGGGTCGGGATAAGGAAGGCTTTGTTCCTATAAAATCTCGAAACAAAGGAAGAAGGGTAAAAATAGCCCTTAATGATAGCCATCCAGATGTTCTACTCAACCATTTTGAGATACTGGATGATCTTGATCAGTTCATGGAGTTACTTGAAACATCGCTACCTGATGCAGATATAACAAGGCCGAATCAGATGTCTCTTCTTAAGATGGAATCTAAGAAATCAAATCTAGTACGTTTAAATGAAGAAAAAATGGCTTTGGTTCCAAGTACAAGTGATATGGTTGGCTCCAACCCTAGATTGAAAACTATTTTGGAAAGTGGCATACATATAGTTGTGATCTCTCCTACTCAGGCACTGATGTAGTCATCCTTGGACTGCAAAACTCCTACGGTGTTGGGATTGCAACAGAAAACAATTAAAAAAGGTGCTTCGGATAATAATATGAAGGTGGGTTGAAAGAAAGACCAAGATAAAATTAAGTTAATGGGGAGACTTTGGTGGATTCAGGCTTGGTGAGAACATTGGACTCCCATTTTTCTAACCCCAGAAATGATTATCCTCTCATGGAATGTAAGGGGGTTGAACAACATCCCCAGACAAAAAAAAATTGTGATTTGATTCGTGTACATTCTTCGAATGTGGTGTTTATTTAGGAGACTAAATTGGCTACTAATAGTATGTTCAATATTACTCCCAAGTTGTGGAGAAGGGGTCAATTCCAGTGTATTGGTGCATGTGGATATGCTGGTGGCATTGCTTATTTATGGGATATGATCAAGATCTCTCATCTTACTTGGATTTCCATCAGATGTTCTATTTCGATGATCGGGCATGATAATGAGTCTGGTGAAACCATCCTACTTACAAATGTGTATGCTCATGTTGATTACAATGGTAAAGTAAATTTGTGGGAGCACATTGGCTTTATGAGAAGTCTGGCTCCCCTGTACCCATGGATTTTGGTTGGAGATTTTAATTCTATCACTTGTCTGGAGGATAAATGTGGTGGAGTTGATCATCTCGAGCCTTTTTCTTCTATCTTCAGTGCTCATATCTGGGCCCTGAACTTGGTTGACATAAATTTGGATAATGGGATATTTACCTGGCACAATAGAATATGTGGAGAAGAGTCCATCTCAGAGAGACTGGATAGGTTTTTGATCTTTAGTTTTTATATTGGTAATAACAAAATATCTAGTTCTATGATTCTATATGGTAGGGGGTCTGATCATTGGCCTATCAAACTCTCTACTCTTGATTTTTGGCTAAATAATAATCATTCCTTTAAATTTCAATTTATGTGTCTTCGGGATCCTAAGATTCATGATTTCATGTGAGGTTGGTGGACCAATGGTAAACCTTCTCATGGCACCGCTATGTATTCCTTTATGAAGCGGCTACAATTTATTAAGCATAAATTGAAGAGGTGGAATAGTCTAAATTTTGGGAACCTTTCCTTGGCTAAGTTGGCGGCTCTTAAGAAGGTGGAAGAAGCTTCAAGGAAGATTAGAGATCATGGACTCACGGAGGAGCTTCTCTTTGAGGAATTTGAGGTTGTGAAAGAACTTGTTGAATGGGAGTTGAGGGAAGAAATTTTTTGGAAATAAAAATCTCGAGTGGATTGGCTTCAGGAAGGGGATAGGAACACGGCCTTCTTTTTTAACTCAGTTAAGGCTCGTCGTAATGGTAACCTGATTTCCTCTCTTGTGAATTCTTAGGGTGCCCTTCTCTCTTCTTTCAAGGAGATTTTAGAAGAGACTAGGAGGTATTTTTCCTCTCTTCAAGTAGGACTCCCTCTCAGATGATGAGGATGAAAAGCTTATTCTAAATTGTATTCCCTTGATTGTTTCTAGAGATATGAATGAGCATTTGATGGGCCCAATTTCCCTTGAGGAGTTGGAAAATGTTGTATTCAATATGAAAAAAGGGAAAGCCCCAAGCCCGGATGGATTCTCGATTGAGTTTTATCAGGAGTTTTGGGAGTTAATCAAATTTGATCTTCTAGAGGTGGTCCATGAGTCCCAAAAGAACAAACAGATGCTAAGGGTCCTAAATTCTACCTTTGTGGTGCTTATTCCCAAAAAAGAGGAAGTGAATTCTCTGGATATGTTTAGGCCTATTACTCTCTGTAATGTTGTGTATAAGATATTACAAAAATTATTATTGAGAGGTTGAAGATATGGTTGAGCAAAATTATCTCTGAGGAGCAAGGTGGGTTTGTTGTTGGCCGACAAATCTTGGATGGGGTTGTTATTGCTATGGAAGCTATTCACTCGATGGAAACTTCTAAGGATAAATCTATGTTCATTAAGTTGGACATGGCCAAAGCCTATGACCGGGTCAAATGGTCCTTTCTTCATAAATTTCTTGTTGCTTTTGGCTTTGAGGAGGAATGGATTAGATGGGTGATGAGTTGTGTTTCTTCTTCCTCATTATTTGTTCTTGTTAATAATGAGTCGTCGAAGTTGTTTGAGGCCTCGAGAGGATTGAGGCAAGGAGATCCTCTATCTCCTTATTTGTTTATCATTATGGTGGAAGGGTTGGGAAGACTACTCAAGTCTTAAGTTAGGCATGGTCTCATTCAGGGTTGGAAGTGGGATAGCAGTTCACCGCATCTTTCCCACCTTCAATTTGTTGATGATACATCTTTGTTGGGAGTTGCCACTACCAAGCAAGCTGGAAACATTAGACAATCTCTTGACATATATCTTGGTGCTTCTAGGAAGTTGATTAATGAGAACAAGTCTTCTATTTTCTTCTTCAATACCCCTCCTCTTATTCAAGCCAGGATTAGAATTCCAATATTCTAGGTCGGGACTCCCCCCTTCATTTATCTTGGTATTCTGATTTCGTCTCATCCTCTACCTATATTTTCTTGGTAATCTATGCTTGATAATTTTAGAGGGAAGTTGAATCACTGGACCGTCAGATGGCTCTCCTTTGCGGGTAGAGTGTTGCTTTTAAAAAATTTTGTTCAAGTGTTACCCATTTATAGGTATTTTATGCAAACAACTCCCTCTCATTTTATCAAGGACATGGATACTTTATCAAGACAATTTTTATGGTCTGGAAAACTTGCTCAATCTAAATGGAGTTTGGTTAGGTGGGATTTTGTTTGTAGGTCGATTCAAGAGGGAGGCCTTGGGTTGCGATAGGTGACTCTTTTTGGGTAGGCTTTGGCTAAGAAACTCTACTGGAGATGGTGTACTTCTCAAGATCAGATTTGGGCTAAAATCTTATCTTATAAGTACTTAAGGGATATTTTTGAGGCTGAGATCCCTAGAGTCATCTTGGTTGGGAAAGGTTCGGTTATCTGGGACACTCTGAAAAGAGGGTCTAATTTAATTAAGCAAGATTTGTTCTGGATTTGCAATCGGGGATTAGATAATATTTTCTAGGAGGATTCTTGGGATGGCCACCCTCCTATATTGACTCAATATCCCAGGTTACGTTCCCTAAGTGTTTGTTTCTTGGAAGCGGGTTGGTCTCGTGTGGAGGACTTTAAAATAATCTAGCCTTTTGGTAATCTAGAGATGTACAAGTGGAAATATCTATAGGAATGGCCCTAGGGGGGATTGGTCGAGGACAGAGATGTGCTTGCTCTTATTCTTGTGGGGAGGCCTTGCTCTTCATTGAGGGGTAAAGATATTTTGGCTTGGAACCCTGATCCCAAGGGAACCTACTCTGTAGCCTATGGTTATCAGGTTCTTGATATGCAAAATTTTGGGAGCCTCCCTGTCACATGGTGGAAAAATATGTGGAACAGATTTGCTTGGCCTAAATGTAACTTCTTTCTTTGGTTGGTAGCTCGTAATAAATGCCTCACTTGGGATAAATTTAGGAAGAGGGTATTTCGGGGTCCTTTTTGTGTCCTTTATGATAATAATGAGGATGACTCTTCTCATTTTTTTCCAATGCTCCCTTTCCAGAGACATTTGGCACTATTAGTGGAGTGCCTAGAACTATCCTTGTGTTCATGTTCTCTCCCTGGTGGAGTTTTGGAGAAGTCTAGGCAGACCTCAAACCAATGCCCCCTTCCTCTAGATGCCTTGTAATTTGGGCCCTTCTTGCATCATCTAGAAAATTTGGCTCAAACGAAACCGTCACATCTTTTAGGGTAGACATTTGGTTTTTCAATAGATCTAGAAAAGGATCTTGTGTATGGTTCAGGAAACTATCCATAGCAAATGTGATGTGGATCCTCTTTTGGAATCTAGGGAGGAGAAGGTTCAGTAGGCCCTTGGTCTCCTTGGGGTTGGTGCAAACTCTTCTCACCCTAGAAGGGTTTCCCAGCTCAACAATAAATTTTAGAGAGATGGTAGGTGGAGGCCGCCCCCTAGAGGAGTTTTAAAAATTAATACTGATGGGTCATCTAGGGGTAATCCTAGACATGCTAGAATTAGCGGTGTTGGGAGAGACTCTATTGGTGTGTGGTCAATCTTTTATTTTCCATTTATAAAGTTGTTCACTCCAATAATTTTATGGAAGCTCTTACAATTCTTGAGGTATTGTATAGGGGTTTTCTCTTTGCTGGCACAAGAGCATCTACGAGTTCGACTCTCAATTTTTGGTTAATCTTTTAAACAGAAAAATGTTAGAGGATGTTAATTGGCAGTTGGTCTCTATGGTCTTTCAGATTCTCAAAATTAGTGAAGAGTTCAAATTTATCTCCTTTGTGCACATACCAAGGGAATGGAATGGGGTTGTTGATTATTTGGCCAAAAGGGTTTCTGAGATTTCGGGTCCTTGGATTATGGATAACTAGGAGAATTTCTCTGTTGGGGACTCTTAGCGCATGTGGTTTGTTCTTGTTGTCTTCTTTGGGTTTCGACCATGTCTGGTAGTTTTAGTATGTTTTGTTTTTTATTTGAGTCTTGGTTGGGGGCTTCGTTGTACTCTATAATCTTGTCTTCTTATCAATAAATTTTTACCCCTTTATTTAAAAAACATATTGAGCGTATTCAAACCCAACCAACAATGTTGAAATGCAATGGTCAGAGTTGCAATGCAATGACAAAGAACTCAAAGTTTCATGGCAGAACGAAGCACATGAAATGAAGTATCATTTTCTTTGTGAACAAGTTGAGAATAAAATAGTGAAGTTAGAATATTGTGCAACAGAGAAAATAATAGATGCATTGACAAAGGTGTTGCCAAAAGAAAAGTTTGAGTTCTACAAGAGAGAATTCAATATTCAGCAAATAAATTAATATACATTTGTTTAAGTGGGAGTGTTAAAACTAAGGTATAGCCAAAAAAATATGGCTATTTCCAACAAAGAATAGGGTAGAGGTAAAGATGCAAATGACAATTTCCAACAAATCCTAGGATATATATAAGACGTAATTCATACAATGAAAGTTATCCAATATGGAACCATCAGATTTAAAAAGTAGATGCATGCAGATGAATAAAGTAGTTAATAGGTTGTTGAAGTTGATTTTAGTAAATTTTACTATTAATAAACTAGGTCACAACTCATCTAGTTTATATATAAATATATTATCCAATAAGAAAGAATCAGAGTTGAGCCTGGAAACTTCTACAGAAAGAATGTGGTGGGTAGTCTCATTTAGAACTCGATAGCCTAGAAAATTTTTAGCCTTTGTTATCATCAAAACCTAAATATGGTTGCTATGATAGATTTTTCAGGATCTTAGTTCCTCCTTGCTCAATATGACATTTCTTCCTCTTTGTTTTACCTATATAACAAATTATCCATTGCACTTGCTTAATGATTGAGGATCTTGTTCATCAGTAATTTCCAAGTATTCTTCTTTACCTTCTCTCCTTAGAGAGAATATTCTGAAGTCTAAATGGGATAGATGAGAGTAGCATGCAACTAATGCAGCAAGAGAGAATTTTGTCAATCAAAATTCAACATAAAAAAATTCAAAGAAGTAGATAGCCTATGTCTTGGGGTATTTCTAAGTTGATTTTACCTATTTAAGATATTAGTTTCGATGAGTTTATCTTGAACAACATTTTCCCTTCAGATCCAAACAAAGTAGGATCTACAATAAGGAACAATTAAGGGCCATATTACATATTAAGAGATTCACAACAATGTAATAGGCTACTTAATGTCTTTTGTCACAAGTTAAGATTAATCTAACTGGAAGTTTTTTTTTTAAATCTTAGTTTACTAAGTTTAAAAAAGGGTCTTATTAATAAGGGTTGTAGACTGCAACGAAGATATTCTCTAATTTAAAAATATGATAGGCAAGTGCAAACATTGTTCAGGTGAGAGCCAAGGATTTCAAATTTTTGAAGATGAGAAGGCGCAAATTCAAACTTTCGGATGACAAGAGGATGGTCACGGGGACGATGGTGTAGGAAAACCTTCTAGGGAAACAGAGGATGGACAGATCGAACGAGACAAAGTTTCTGAAAAGGTCAAAGAGTTTTGGGGAGATGAACCTCCTACCAAAAGAGAGAACAATGCTCCATCCTCAAGGCATCATCGAAGGACCCATCATTGAAAAACCTTCCTTCTCTAAAGTCCTCAGCAGAGGAGGGAATAGCCTCAAAGAGTCCTCCACCTCACTCGACCCCACAGGGATGAAACTCAAAATTCTTGAGAGCATAATATCAAATTACCTTTCAATGGAAACATTTTTTATGGTTGGAAAGCTTATTGGAAGAAGACCTGACCTAGAAACCATCTGAAAATAGGCCCATTCCAAATGGAAAACCGTTGGCAACATGGAAATATTTGACCTCACCAGAGAATTTTTTGGCATCTGTCTTAGCAACCATGATGATATTAGCTGGATTCTCACTGGAGGGCCATGGTTCCCGAGGTGGAGTAGCTTATTCCTGCATAGATGGGCAGAGGATTTTGACCCAAAAACTCAAAGCATAAACCATGCTCCTATCTGGGTTTGTATGCCAAATATTCCTTGGTAGTTTTGGCACAAGGACATCCTTAAAGGAATCGTAAATATTGTTGGTGATTTGGTGGCCATTGACCATGCTACTCTAGCCTGATCAAAAATGATGGCTGCCAGAATGTGTAAATACAAACTTGGATTTAGAGCTCCCTATGTTTGTCGAACTGGAATATGGCTCCTATTATCGCAAGTAAGCCCTAGAATATGAGAAAAAGCCAATTTTTTGCATGGATTATCGCACCCAAGGGAATCTTAGAAGCCAATGCCCTTCCTTGAAGGTACAACCAAAGAAGGAAAATCCCAGCTTAGGGATGGAGGGTCCTAATCGTAACGCCCAAGGTTGGAGAAATCTTGGTCCTAAAAAGGGCTTCAGACAAACCAAAAATGGTCAGATTCAAAAGAACAAAGGAATCAAGATTCGATAACCTAAAGCAGGGAAAATGCCTTAGGCCCCCCACCAATCAGTAGACAAAGGCAAGCAAGCTACTACATCACCCCCTCAAGCATATAAGGATGAGGTATGTACTACCTTTAACATCCCAAACAAATTTCAAATACTCTCTAATTCATCCTTTTTTGAGTCAAAAAATGAACAAAATCTTCAATGCCCAGAACCTAAACTTCCCCAAAGCCTAGACTCCCCTACAAGATTTGGGCCATCTCATCCTCCTCCTGAATCCTTTAGCCCTGTAAAGAATCAAAATATTACAGGATGCTCAAGCCCTATGATTGAACAAATTGCCCCCTACAAATTTAGTCCCAAACAAACAAGAAGCTCCATGAAGTCGCCTATTGACTGTGGAAGTGATAAGAAAAGGGGAAGAATTTCAGCAAATGAATAGTGGAAAAGAGGAATCCAGGAAGACATAGCAAATGGAATTCAAAAAACCTTATTTCCTCTAGTCATTACACAATCTAGAGATGAAGGAAAAATCACCAAACCTCCCCAACCTCTTGGAAAGGGAGGCAGGAAAACATCCAAGGTTTCCAAATGAAGATCCTCTCATGGAATGTGAGAGGACTTAATGGGCTAACCAAACAGAGGATAGTTAGCTCATTAAGAAGAGAGTTAAAACCCACAATATTCTTAATGCAAGAAACCAAACTAGATGAACACAATTCAATTAATGCTGCAAAGAAAACTTGGAAGAAAGGAGAAGTTGTTTTCAGTCAAGCTAGAGGTACTTCTGGAGGCCTTATGTGCTTATGGGACCCAAGAAAACTAGAAGGTAGACTGATTCAGTCAAATGAAATAATGATAAGTGTTTTGTTTCATGACAGAGAAAATAACATCTCATGGATCCTCTCCAACATTTATGCTCCAAATACTGTGTTAGGAAGGGCTCAATTCTGGGATATCTTAAGCAACATAAAAGACTCCTTTCATAACATTCCTTGGATTGTAGCTGGAGATTTAAACACTCCCCTCTACCTCTCAAACAAAAAAGGAGGAACAATATTCCCTCTAAAAAGCATGGAAGACTTTTATGAATTTGTCAATTCAAACAACCTCATGGATGTCAAACTCAAGGATGCCAAATTCACTTGGAGTAACAGAAGAGTGGGAAATCAGCTTATACAGGTGAAATTGGATAGGTTTTTCCTTTCCCAGGAAGTCGTTCAATTGTTTGGTGATGCGAGCCTTCACTCTCTACCTAAAGTAGGATCAGATCACAGCCCCTTATTGATGGAAGTAGAGAAAGACAATCCTTTCAAAAGGCCTTTCAAATTTGAAGCAATGTGGATTCAACATCCTAACCTTAGAAATAATATTTCTCAATGGTGGCAATAGGTAGGACAAGGATGTCCTTTCAGACTTGCACAAAAACTAAAACATGTGAAAGAAAATCTCAAAATCTGGAACAGGGAAGTGTTTGGGAACCTTTTTGAAAATAAGCAATCCATTGAGGACATATTAGCCTCAATTGAAAACAAGATACAAAATGGTCAGTGTGATGAGCAAACTAGATCAGAAGAGAGAAGCATCTTGGTTGAATACCATAACATCCTTGCCTATGAAGAAACCTTTTGGAGACAAAATCTAGAGCCCTATGGCTCAAAGAAGGGGATTCAAATACCAAATTTTTTCATGCCTCAACCTTGAGAAACAGAAGCAATAATAAGATCAAGGAACTCATTAAGAGTGATGGGTCCACCACTTTTGACATCATGGAGATCAGAGCTTAAGTTGTTTCATACTTCAATTCTCTTCTTAGAGACTGCAATCCTGCTTTAGATCTGGAAAAATATTTCATGCTCTATCACATCCCTCAATCCATCCCAGAAGAAGTCAAATCCAAGCTTATTGCACCTTTTTCTAATGATGATATTAGGCAAGCCTTATTTACCATGAACCCAGAAAAAGCTCCAGGTCCAGATGGATTTCCTCCTCACTTTTTCCAGACCTTCTGGGATATTGTTGGCCAAGATGTTTGCTCCACTATCAAAGAATTTCAATCTTCCAAGTCTATTCCTCGTTGCTTTAACTCCACTTTTATCACCCTAATTCCAAAAATCCCCACTACCAAACTCATGACTGATTATAGACCTATAAGCCTCTACAATGTAGTGTATAAGATTCTCACCAAAGCCATTGCCAACAGAATGAAGGATGTCCTACCCAATCGAAGAATTTGACGAAGCACTCAACTCATTCTCATTGATTTGCATATAAAGATTACAATGTAGTTGATTAACCACCAAGTTGGTTAATCAACGAACTCGGAGAACGCCTATGAGCGTTATTTTAATATAGTTGCTAATAATGTGATATAACATAACAACATATGCTAACATCCCCCCTTATTACATTATTGGCAAATTCCAATAGTATCACGAAATTTTTCATATTTGATACGTCCAAGTGCTTTGGTAAAGATATCTGCAACTTGCGCATCAGTAGGAATGTATTGAAGTTGTATATGGTGCTTTGGAACTTCATCTCGAATAAAATGACATCTGGTATCAACATGTTTGGTACGTTCATGAAAGATTGGATTTTTGACAAGATTCAAAACACCTTGATTGTCGCAAAACAAATGAAGAGGAAGATTCTTTGGAAGGCCCATGTTTGTAAGAATGCGACTTAACCACATTATCTCGTAGACTGCTTCACTGGCTGCACGATATTCTGCTTCTGTAGAAGATAAAGCAACCACATGCTGCTTCTTACTGTGCCATGAGATAGGTCCAGATCCTAGATGAAAAACATATCCAGAAGTGGATTTACGATCATCAATAGACCCGGCATAATCTGAGTTTGTGTATCCCAGTAAGAAAAAATTATTATTCTTTCTATATTCCAGACCATAATTTGTACTACCATGAACATAATGAAGCACTCTTTTTGCTGCTTTCCAGTGTGTCATCTTAGGCTCTTGCATGAACCTTGAAAGATATCCCACAGCAAAACTGAGATCTGGTCTGGTATTTGTCAGATATAGGAGACTCCCAATCAACTGGCGATAGAGAGTACCATCTACCTGAGGTGACTCATCATATCGAGATAACTTAAGTCCTTGCTCCATGGGAGTTGCCTTTGACTTACAGTTAGTCATCCGATATTTTTCTACTAAAGCCTTGGCATACTTCTTTTGTGTTACTCTAATATGAAATTTTACTAACTTCTAAACCAAGACAATAGTGCAGAAGTCCTAGATCTGTCATTTCAAATGATTGCTTCAAGTCATTTTTCACTAAGTCAATCATTCTTTCTGAGCTTCCTGTAATGATCAGATCGTCCACATAAAGTACAAGAATCACTATATCAGAACCATTTTTCTTAATATAGAGATTTGCATCTGAGGGACTTCTTATGAAACCATGCTGCACAAGGTGACTGTCTATCTTGATGTACCAAGCTCGAGGAGCTTGTTTTAGCCCATACAATGATTTGATCAACTTGCATACTTTTTGTTCTTGTCCCTCAACCACGAATCCTTCTGGTTGAGTCATGTATACTTCTTCTTGTAAGTCACCATTCAAGAAGGCACTTTTAACATCCATCTGATGTAATTTCCACCCAAACTGAGCTCCCATGGCACAAAGTACACGAATGGTAGTCATTTTTGCAGTAGGGGCAAAAGTCTCTTCATAATCTATGCCTTCTTTCTGAGCATATCCCTTTGCAACAAGCCGGGCTTTATGCTTATCAATAGACCCATCTGCCTTATACTTCACTTTGAACACCCATTTGCAGCCTATGGGTTTCTTCCCTGTTGGCAGATCGACTAACTTCCAAGTATTATTTTTAAGGAGAGATTTATGTTCTACATCCATGGCCTCTTTCCACTGTGGTTCATCAAGTGCAGATTGAACCGTTGTGGGTTCGTTTGTATTCAATGTAGACATATAAATTTTTTCTCCATCCTTATCTTCCTCTCTATCATTTTTTGTACCCACTGACAAATCATCAAAGTGTTGACAAAGTTCGTCAACCTCTGAAGTAGATTCTTCTGCTCTCATCTGTTGAGTCATACTGCGAGTACATGGCCTATCAAGAGATAGATCTGGAAGGGATTTCAACTTAGCATCTCTCAAAGTGCTAGTATACCATTTTGGAACTTTCTGTTTTTGCTGTGGAAGTTGA
The DNA here is from genome assembly GCA_028583015.1 of Wollemia nobilis. NCBI lineage: Eukaryota > Viridiplantae > Streptophyta > Pinopsida > Araucariales > Araucariaceae > Wollemia > Wollemia nobilis. The sequence goes on from JAQPPZ010000363.1 coordinate 5,022,333, forward strand.
ACCTCCTTCTTAGGCTCTTCTTCATCTAGGTATACGAGTTGTGGATGTGTCTTTTGATGTGAGAGCTTCATCAAATATAACATCTCTACTTACATGTGTCTTCTTGGTCTTAGGATCAATCAATCGATAACCTTTTGAGTACTCATCATAGCCAAGAAAGATACACTGCAGGGTTTTCTCATCCAACTTCCTCCTTTTCTGTTTTGGAATGTGCATGAATGCTTTACATCCAAACACCTTCAGATGAGCAATGGAAGGTTTCTTACCACTCCATGCTCCTTGTGGAGTCTTCCCTTGTAGAGCTCTAGTGGGTGCTCTATTTAGGAGGTATGATGTTGTGTTTATTGCTTCTGCCCAATATTGATCCTCAAGATGTGCTCCTTTTAGCATACATCGAACCATTTCCATAATGGAACGATTTCTTCTTTCTGCAACTCCATTCTGCTGAGGTGTATAGGCTGTAGTCAGTTGTCTTTTGATCCCATGTTTCTTAAGAAACTCTAAAAACTCTTCAGAGGTGTATTCCCCCCCTCGATCTGAGCGGAGGGTTTTGATCAAACATCCCGACTCCTTCTCAACAAGTTTCTTGAACTGTTGAAAGTAGAGAAACGCTTCTGATTTCAACTGAAGAAAGAAAACCCACATCTTCCATGAGTAATCATCAACGAATAGTTGAAAATACTTTTTCCCACCATAGTTGGTTGGCATAGGACCACACAGATCGGTATGTACCAGCTCTAAAGGTTTTGCAGCTCGAGAGGAGCTTGCTTCAAAAGGCACTCGATGTTGCTTCCCTGCTAAGCAATCCGAGCAAACTGGTAAGATAGATGAGAGGGGTGGAAGACCTTTCACCATCCCATATTTGTGTAATTCAAGCAAATATCCAGAACTGAGATGCCCATAACGCCGATGCCAGAGAGAGGTGGCCTCCTTTGTAGTTGCAGCCAAAGCAACATGTGGAGTGGAAATAGCATCGAGAATAAACAAGCCATGTTTGTAAGAGCCGGTTGCAACATGTTTACCACTGTGTGTGATAAAACATCTCTTCTTGCCATTGACAACTCGAAACACGACTTCCATGTTTCTATCCAACATTTGTGTGACTGAAAGCAGATTATTGGCTAGGCCTGGAACATAGAGAACCTTTTCAATCTGACAATTACCATCAGGAAGAGACACAAAAATATCCCCTTCTCCTTTTACTTGATATACCTGATTGTCAACAATTGTGGTCGCTTACCCTCTTTCGCCACAAAAGTATCAAACCAGGATTTATCCCCGGTCATGTGTTTGCTAGCTCCTGAATCAATATACCATACAACATCTATCCGGGAAGACGAAGTATGAGTCATGAGCACCTTGTGTGCTCTTTCAGAGTCAGAATCTGAATCGGACTCAGGAGAATTTGAGTCTGAGTTGGATTCGACATAAGCAACATGGCCTTTAGATTGCTTATGCTTATTGTATTTTTTCTTGTTCTTGCCCTTCTTTTGTGGACCTCTTTCATTTGGTTGCTTGTTTTTGAACCAACACCTGTTGGTGTCATGGTTATTCATGTCACAAATTTTGCAATATTTTGTATCTTTTTGCTGAGATTGCTTCCCTTTTCCTTTGGAAGAAGCACCTCCTTTTTGAAACTGGCCTTGCTTTTTACCACTTTGTTGTGTGGAGAGAGCATTATCTGGCATATCATCTTTCTGGACCTGAGTTGCCTCCTCAGTCTGAAGCAAGTTTACCAGTTCCACAAATGAGACTTGTCTACCAGAAACATTGAGAGAAGTGATCAACATCTTGTAGGAACTTGGTAATGCTCTCAAGATAACAGAATTCAAGACATCATCATCCACAGGTTTTCCCATAGCATTCAATTTTGCTTTCAAGTCTGCCACTCTGCAAAGGAATATGTCAACTGTTTCTCCAGAACTCATACTGAGATTATGTAGTTGAGTTTGAAGATGAAGAATAGAGGATTGATTTTTGCCTTCATATACTGTGATCAGGGCATCCCAGGCTATCTTACTAGTTTTTGCATCACAAATATGAGGCTGCACCTCATCTGTAGTAGCAAGCAAGATAAATACGAGACTCTTCTTGTCTTTCTTATCCCAAGCATCTTGATCTGGTCCTGCTGTCTGAGGACGTTTTGCAGTGCCAGTCACTACCTCCCATAAATCTTCCAACTGAAGTATGGCTTTCATCTTTGTCTTCCATGGAACAAAGTTAGGACCTTTCAACAATTGTGAATCTGAGAGATACTTATGAATTGTGGCCATTATGAAGGTTCCTTATATCACCAATTGGTCTCCCTTTCTTTATACCTGCCAGATCTTTATATTGTAACCATTCAATATACACCCGCCCTTACGTGAGGGAAACTATAGGTATATATGAACAATATACTACTCAATATGTACTCGCCCTTACGTGAGGGAGACTATAAGTACAAATGAGAAGCACAATATATTGAACATAGGCGATACTGAAAGGGCATCGTGTTGTTAATGACACCTACCATAGAAAGTTTTATTCCGCATGCGTGGGGCGTAACTTCCCCTAAACACTTTGGAAAAAACTTTCGTCAGGATTTACGCCTAACAACAATCACGATGTGGGTATGAAATGGAAAAAAAACTGGTTTGCCTTATTTCTCCCCGACGATTTATAGAGAACAAGCTCAGACGTCGTTGTTGCAGCTATATTAGGCGGCGAATACAGTAGTCCAAAGCACGACAACATTACCTGTAAGTGTGGACCAGAGGTATCTCAAATACCGAACATTGCTGTGCAATAAATTGCACAAATAGGGTATAAATTTGGGGTCTTATATTTTGTTTTAATTTATGATTGTGAATGCAAGAAAACAAAATATTTAAATGCAAAAAAAACAATCATAAATGCCCACAAATTTATAGCTCCTATTACCAATCTAGCAATTATTCTGCCAAATGGCTTGATTTCCCCCCTTTATCTGACAATTTTGCAAATGAATCATGTGAAATCTTCCCCCCGTCAATTTGCAAAATAGACAGAAAGTGGGAAATGAATACCTAAAAAAAACCTCAAAAACAAAATTGAGCCTTCAAGGCATCAATTTTTGCTGCTGTGGGGCGTCAATGTGGCCTTGCAGGCATCAACTGAACAGTGCAGGTGTCAACTGGCGGCATTCTGCATCAAAAACGCGTTGCAGGTGTCAATGGCGTCGTGCGGGCGTCAACAGTGTCGTGCGGGCATCAAAAAAAATGAACCCGTCGTCACAGTATGAAAAAACCCCCGAAGAGATTTGAAACCACGACCTACCACCAAACAACGTCCGCACTTGCCACGGGAGCCAGACGGCCCGATGAAACAAAACATGCAACAGGGAATGATGAAGAGCGTTGCGGCCTGGGAAGGGAAAAAAATAATAATCCCACATGGCCTGTGCGGCCACTGTGGGAGGTTTTAAATTTGGCAGAAAGCACTTAAGCTTTCGGTTGCCTTCGGGCAACCAACCCCGCCCTTTTTGGCCTCTGCAACCGTTGACCCTCGTCCCCGAACCGTCGTCTACGTCCTCTGTCTGCATGCCACACGTGCCTGTGTGCCTTGGTCTACGTGTTCTGTCTCTACTGTCTGGTCAGTTTGTTGTCTGTCATCCGTTGGCTGTCTGTCATCCTTCGTCCGCCGTCCTCAGGGTTGTCGACTGTCTTGTCGTCCGTAGCTCTGATGCCATGAAGAATTTGACGAAGCACTCAACTCATTCTCATTGATTTGCATATAAATATTACAATGTAGTTGATTAACCACCAAGTTGGTTAATCAACGAACTCGGAGAACGCCTATGAGCGTTATTTTAATATAGTTGCTAATAATGTGATATAACATAACAACATATGCTAACACCAACCTCATTAACACTTGTCAAGGAAGCTTAGTCCAAGGTAGATCTATCCTAGATGGAGTCATAACTATCCATGAAGCCTTACATTCTGTGTCCCAAACCAAGAAACCTACTTTTGTCCTAAAGCTTGACATGAACAAAGCCTATGATAGGATTAACTGGGATTTCCTTACAACCATTCTGCTCAAATTTGGTTTTCACCCAGATTGGGTTGAATTGATCAAAGGATGCATTTCAAAACCTTGGTTCTCTGTTCTTATTAATGGATCCACAACAGGTTTCTTCTAGAGCAACAGAGGTTTGAGATAAGGAGACCCCATTTCTCCCTTATTATTCATCATTGTAGTTGAAGCTCTTGGTCAAACCATCAAAGTTGCCTGTAGATCAGAACTTATATCAGGAATCAAAGCTACATCTCAAACCAACCCTGTAACTCACCAGCAATTTGTAGATGACACCATCATTTCCACATTTGCCTCTATTTTTGAAGCCAAAGTCATCAAATATATATTGCTTTTATATGAAGAAGCAGTTGGTCAAAAAGTTAATTTCAATAAAAGCAAGATATACTTTTTCAATACTCCCGCTCAAAGGTAAATCAAAATATCCAAAATTCTTGAATGTTCTGTGTCATCCTTTCCTGCTACCTATCTGGGACTTCCTTTGTTTATCGGCAATCCTTTTGACTCAATGTGGAACAATGTGATTGAAAGAATACAGAATAAATTGGCAGGATGGAAAGGAAATATGTTATCGCAATCTGCCAAAGCCACTCTCACCATGGCATCCCTTCAGAGCATCCCAGTTTATTTCATGTTTGTTTTCAATACCCCTGTAGCCGTTTGCCACAGAATTGAGCAAATCCAAAAAAAATCTTGTGGTTTGGGACTGAAACCAAGCAGTGCTTCTCTTTGGTGGTTTGGGACAAATTCTGCAAACCAAAGAACAAGGGAGGAATCTGCCTTAGAATAGTCCATCTTCTAAATTTAGCCCTCATGGCTAAGCAAGCTTGGTGCTTAATCACTAATGTGGTAAATGAATGGATACCCATCGTTAGAAGAAAATACTTGCAGGGAACAAATTTCCTTAATGAAATGGCTCCCACCAGAGGATCTGCCTTTTGGAAGTCAATAATGAACACTAGATTTCTAGTGAAAAAAGGTATGCGATGGAGATTAGGAGATGGTCACAGGATAGATTTTTGGAATGATAAGTGGATTAAAGGAGAACCTCTCATAAATGATCCTAATCTGGAAGTCTTGAAAGTTCTCACCGATAGCACATTTGGTCAAAAAGTCTTCGACTTTCTAAGCTCCTACAACAACAACAAGAGATGGAAATCCATCATAAGCATCACCCACCCAAAAGAGTCTAAAGAGTTGCAACTCCTTCTGAACTCCACCATCATTCCCTCAAGTAATCCTAGTGATCAGCTGTTTTGGGAATTCACTAAAAGTTGGGACTTCTTTGTTAAGTCTGCCTATAGTTTGCTCTTGACTCATGAGGAACCTTTATTCCCTTGCCATCTTGTTTGGCCCAAATTCCTCATTCCCAAAATATCCTTTTTTTCTTGGGTTGCCATCCAAGAGAAGATCCTCACCATAGATAACTTGCTCAAAAGAGGCATGGTTTTCCCCAATAGGTGTTTTCTTTTCTGACTGGGAATCCCCTCATGAAGAACACAAGCTTATACTAAGAGGGGGGTGAACAGTATAAGATAATATTTTACTTTTATTTCCAAAACAATATTATCCAATGTTATCAATTACAATATCTTTCCAAAGCAGTGTTAACCAATATCATCAATAGTAGTAGCAAAGTAATGCACATATCATCACACACAATGAGAAACATAAATTTAACGTGGTTCACCCAATGTGGGCTACGTCCACGAAGAAAATATTTCTTATAAATTTTCTCAACAAATCTCTTGGGAACCAAATCCCTATTACAATGTTTATGGACCTTTGTCCAAAGGAGACACCAATCCCCTATGCTCAAGTTTGTGGATCTCTATCCACATGAGAAATCTATCCCCTCATTTCTAGTTCGTGGACCTCTATCCACAGGAGAACTCTATCCCCTCAACTCTAGCTCATGGAACTCTATCCACAGGAGAACTCTATCCCCTCAACTTTTGTTCGTGGAACTCTATCCACAGGAGACACCTCTCCTTTGCTCTAGTTCATGGAACTCTATCCACAAGAGACACCTCTCCTCTCTGCTCTAGTTTGTGAAACTCTATCCACAGGAGACACCTCTCCTTTGCTCTGGTTCGTGGAACTCTATCCATAGGAGACACATCTCCTTTCTACTCTGGTTCATGGAACTCTATCCACAGGAGACACCTCTCCTCTTTGCTCCAAACCTAATTACGAGGCTTACTCAGGTATGCTCACAAATATACTCCCAACTCTATCCCAAATCTACACACTACATGCACAAATTTGTCTCAACTTTGTCCCAAATCTGCACAGATTACATGCACAAATTTGTCTCAACTCTATCCCAAATATGCACACATTATATGCACAAATATGTGTCAACTCTTTCCTAAATATGCACACATTACATGCACAAATCTGTCTCAACTTTGTCCCAAATCTGCACACATTACATGCACGTCTCAACTTTGTCCCAAATCTGCACACATTAAATGTACAAATTTGTCTCAAATCTGCTCCAAATCTACACACATTACATGCACAAATTTGTCTTAACTCTACTCCAAATTTGCCTCAAATCTGCTTCGAGTCTTCTCAAAAAGACTTGCTCAAATCTACCTCAAACCTACTTCAAGTCTTCTCACAAGACTTGCTTAACTCTGCCCAAATCTACTTTAACACATGCTCAAAACTTGCTCATAACACATACTCAAATTTGCTCATAACACATTCAAATATACTCATAACACATGCTCAAATCTACTCATAACACATTCAAATTTGCTCATAACACTTATTCAAATCTACTCATAATACATACTCAACCAATCCCAAATTTTGCACACAAGTGATATTCAAAACAATGCTTGTATCTCTTTCAGAAATGCTTTCTTCAACTAGGCAATTCAGATTTCTTCCCATAATTCTTTCAAGAACATATAAAGAATAATATGCAATGCAAATGCTTAATATGTTCTCTTCACATTCATTATGTCTGTCACTTTCACATGTCTCACATTCATCAAATCAGATCTCTACTTCTTGCAAATTCCTTTCAAATCAAATCATGCTAGTGTATAACTTTGCTTCACAAAACTGGATTATGTTCCTCATAAATCTACTTCACAAAACTGATCTCTAATACTTGCCCATTCACATTCAATATCACTCACATCAATGCCCAAATGCTTCACAAATTATTTCAACAAGAATGCACAATTTGTTCTCAAAACCCTAGCACAAGTGTTTCCAATTTCATTCAATGATGAAGCACAACTTGTTCTCAAACCATAGCACATGTGTTTCAAAACTCATTCAACAATGAAGCTCAAATAACTCTCAAACTCTAGCTCATATATTTCCAACAATGCACACAAGTCTAATCCTTATTTCTCCACCTTATGTCATAGAAATAATTTCCTCAAAGCACAATCACCTTAAGAAGGATTCAAAGTACCATACCTCAAAAATGCTTTGAAGAAGATGTGCCCTCAAAACCTGTTTCAAAATAATTTCCTTTTTGCCACTTCAAGAGGTTAGCAAATCTTCTTTTCAACACAATCACAAAAACCTTTCCTCAAAGATGTGCTCAAAGATACTCTATAATTTCTCTTTAGTCTTGCAAAGATAAAGCTTTGAATTTTTAAGACTAAAAACCTCAAACTTCTCTTTTCTAAGGTGTGCCAAAATACAAATATCAATAGACTTAACTTACACCTTATTTCTCCTTTCTTAAGCAAGCAAAAATTATAACTTCAATAAAGCCCTAAGACACTTTATTTCCCCTTTCAAAATACAAGATATATGCCTTTTAAACCATACACAAATCTCCCTCTAAGAATTAAATTTATACACACATTACAATAAAAATTATTTCTTTATACACCTTATTCCTCCACTACTTAATTAAACCAACTTTTTGCCTTTTACAATATCAAATAACCAACGAAATATTTTTCTCACGAAAGCATTGATTATTCAAAATATTTTGCACATACCTCACAACATAGGCCAGCGAAATATATTTCAAAAATTTTGGCACAAACCTCAACACCACACGCCTGTGAACCACACGGGAATCGAACTTGCAACCTCTGCCCACGCAACGCCCTAGCCACGGCTAGGCTACCAGCTGGGCTACCCCAGCAGGTGAGATACACAATGCGTACGCCCAACAAAAACCTCTTAACTGTGTCTGCCAAACGAACCACGTCTTCTGCCCAGCAAAAACCAACTCCGCGAGATTCGACCTGGTGCACTCTGATTCGACAACGCCTTAGCTCCAGCTAGGCGTCCATCTGGACTAGCCACCTGGTTGGGATTCAAACCAGTGGCACTTCCTCTTGTTCGCAAATTGTTGTCCTCAAAAAACATGTCCTCTCTTCTCAATGAGCTTCGCAGAACCAGCGCACGAGAGAAAATGATTTCACTCTGAAAGCATGGACATCACAATAATCTTTCGCATCTCCAAAAAAACTTTTATGCAAATGAAGTTTGCCTCCTTTGAATGACGTCGGCACTTCAAAAAAATCCTTTTAAAATGTTTGCCTCCTTCGAATGACGTCGACGCTTCATGAGAGAAATATTATATATATTTTTTAAACCTTGCTTCATAATCGTTGGCACCAATGAAATATGTTGTATATTATAATATTAAAAATATTATAATTATTTCCTTTTGAACCTTGGGCTTCTCTCCTTTTATGAAACTTTAAACCTTTGTATAATATTTAAAAAATAAATATTATAAACCTTTTGTTTGCCTTTAAACCTTGCAAACCTTTTCTTTTTCCTTGCTCTGAGATAAACCTTGCCTTGCAATATTATCCAACCATAGAAGAATATTTCTGCCATACCAAGCTCTCTTTGACATCAACCTTTTGACATCAATCCTTTGACATCAATGACAACACAGTATGCTCAATATTTCCAACACCTCACCACCTTTTCCTTTCATGCCCTTTTTCCTCCTCCATCCTTAACAAGATCCTTCAAACCTTCCACATCCTTTGGGCTAGGCCTTGTTCCATTGTTGAGCTCTTCCTTCAATGGCCTAATCCTTTCCACAATACCCGTCTCAAGTTCCTTTGGCAAACTTGTCTTCATCATTTTTTGTGGCAAATATGGCTAGAAAGAAATCGCAGAATATTCTCTAACAAGAAGATGAATCCTGACCTTGTCACTAATAAAATCCTATCCTTTGCCACTGAAAATGCTACCCTCATTCCTCTCTCCACTCATCCTGCCTCCAGCTTTGAGACTTCCTTGAGCCGCTCCCTGAATATTCCTATTGTGGAAAATCAAATTCAGCCTTCCCCCAATTTAAGAGCCCACTCCAAATGGATCCCTCCCCCTACAGGATGGATTAAACTAAACTTTGATGGTGCAGCCAAAGGTAACCCTGGAAAAGCAGGTGTTGGGGGCATCCTTAGAGATCATAAAGGAAGTGTCATCCTTGCCTATGCAGAACACTTGGGGATTCAAACAAACCAGGTTGTTGAAGCCAGAGCCATGTGGAGAGGATTATTCCTCGCAAAAAAAGGCTCATGGTCGAGGGAGACTCACTCAACACAATCAACTACCTAAAGAACAATAGAAATCCTTCATGGAGGGTTAAGGACTGCATTGAGGAAGCCAGGATTTTGAGTCAAAATCAACAAGAGATTATTTTCCAGCACACATTCAGAGAAAGCAACAAGGTTGCTAACAAATTAGCTAATTATGGTGTCAACGCCACGAGTCTAATGAATTGGACAAGTGGCATGCCGTAAGAAATTGTTGACATTGTGGATCAAGACAAATCTGTGATAACTAGTAATGATGCCTGACCAATCAGCTGTAATGTTTTCTCTTTTGTTCCTCCTTAGCACCCACGTAGCTTTGATACTTGGCGCCATCAGCATTAGTGAAGTTTTCAAAAATTCCAGCTTTTTCATTACCAATTTCCAAGAAATTTTTACCTTTTGCCTCAACCGCCTTAGCTCTCACACCACTCTCAATCTCCGCATCCACGTTTCCTCTTTTCAATAAGGCAATTGTATCATCGATGGTCGTGCTCACACGCGCCCTTTGCCCACCAATCCCCTCCGCCTCTTCCTTCGCACCATCGCCCCGCTCCTTCGTATCCCTGCCCTTGCCTCCATCTTGCCCGTTACGCTTCACATTCCCCACCATTTCCTTAATTACCTCTTCACGTGGCCCATCAAGGTGGTTAGGCCTTTCAATTGCAAGTTTTTTTCCATGGCTTTTTCAAGTATGTGTTCCCCACTTTTTTTACTTCTCGCTTTGTCTTTTATTTGTTCAGCACTTTTGCTGTTGATGTAATCAAGTTTTGGGAGCCTGTCAAAACTCGTTTTGAATAAAAAATTTAAATTATCAAAAAAAATTCTCTAATTTCAAAAAAGTCCAAACATTACTATGTTCCATGGGATGCATCCCACTCTCGTCATGTGTTGGTCATCCCAAAATCTTGTTCCACCAGTACAAAGGCGCATCCCAACAACTTGCACCGTTCCCATACTCGAAACTTCACGGAACATATAAATGATAATGTTAAAAAAATGAAACTTAGGACCAAGGCCATGCCCTATAAAGTTGCTTGCATTGGGCCTTCTCCAAATTGTTATAAAAGAAACAAAACGTAGAACATGTTGACCACCTCTTACATAGGCGGGTGTGCCTACAGTCAATAGATGACCGAGTGTTATAATTAACATTGAAAACAACAACAAATTACATCAATCCGTTGAATTATTTTCTTGTCAATTGATGGAGACTGACACCTAAAGGTCATGGAGTCTCACCAATATGTTTCACACCCTAATGCCACCAGTCTAATGGTCATTTAGTTATTACCTTCTGAATGACATAAAGAGGGCTATCATTTCACATCAAATTCACACTCTCCCAGTAGATTTTATGAAATAGCCATAGCAAATCATAAATGAACTACAGCATGTCATATCAATAAACCCTGATGACAAAGGGTCATCTTGGTGTTCGATCAGCTCCAAGGTTTCTCTTGACCAGATTGTGTAATCTAGTCTCTTGGCACCTGCCAGTATCAGGCTGTTGTCAACAGACGCAAATTTTTTTTTAAAGAAAGATCCTGATGAGCTCAATCACGCACCTTTGGTTCCCAGGAATTTGTTCAAAGACCAAACAAAAGAATGCTAGAAATGCGCTTTGACAATTTGGCATTTACATGAGATCACCAAAGCTTACTTCATCATAAAAAATAAAGAATAGGCTTAATTCTTTCTGTTTCTCCCAGTAAAAATAACCAAGACAATAGATAAAGATTTACTTTTTAGGGCACAATACCACATTTGAAAACCATGTTTTAAAACCAAATCCATATTCTAAGCTATGTGTTCAAACCATGTTCCAAACAGCACGCTAAAGCAAAAATTATAAATAATGTTCCAAGCAACATACTAAAGTTAGGAATAAAGTTAATAAAAATTACTATGTTTTAAATATTATATTTGTTTTAATAAATATTATTCATCAATTTATTTTAAAAATGTGACTTAATTGTTGCAAAAGGTAATAGAAACCAGTGAATTATGCTAGCTAAATTTTAAAATATAGACAGCGTTTTGCAAATTTTCTATGGAAAAATATATATTTACTTGTCTTATTCACTTCAAGACTTGGCACAAAGAAAATGTCAATGTAGGTCTATTCATTTTATTATTAAAAATAAATTCCTTCAAATTAATATTAAAGATCTACAGAGTTATATATCAAAATCTCCCTTAAAGATTTGTCTTAGATGGCATTAAAAACCAAAACAGAAAAGGAAAAGTAGGTAAACTATGGCTATTCAAAGCTTACAAAAGATATTTACAGCAACTAGATCAAGAAGGGATATTAAGATTGCCATGTGATCTTCTACAATAGCTATACTATATTTGAAAATACAAAAGTATGCTATACAAAAGGGAGAAAAGAATTGTTCTTCCCATAATTGGCTAGACGCATGGCCACAGAAATAATTAGATTTGTCTTAGATGGGACTAGAAAGTGAAACAGAAAAGGGGAAGTACGAAAATTATGGCAATTCAAGCATACAAAAGATGTGTGGCAACTACATCAAGAAGGAATAAGAAGATTGCCACAAGATCTTCTACAGTAGTATTTGAAAATACAAAAAGATTCTATGCAAAAGAGAGAATCATTATTCTTCCCATAATTGGCTCTAGGCATGGACAGATCCATAGGGGATCCATAGGGTCCTGGAGATTGACCGGAGAAAGAGCAGATTAATGGAAATTTGAACTTTACACTATGATGATATCAGCGTACCTACACAGCTTATTGCGTACTTCCTTTCTTTCACTTTTTTTCTGTTTTTTTTAAATAAACATTGGCTATATGTGATTGAAATGGGTCTCACCTGTATTACATCATGTCTGTGTTATGGTTGTCTATCAACAAACCATATTGTGGTATTACAACAAACTATACTATCACAACACCCATAAGAACTGAATCGTAATGGACTCTTTGTGAGCAGAACACTCTGAATAGTCAAACTGCAACCCTATGGACAATGTTAAGGTTCACCCACGAGATTAGAACATTGGCCCACTCTGTAAAACTCCTTGCTCTCCAACATTGCCCCAAATCCAATTGGCAATTTGTTAAAGTTTACCATGATTTTGGAACCTCACTTACAGTATGAAACTCTGTGCTTGCTGCTACTTGTTTCAGAGCCACTGGGCTAAAATATTAAGGTTCACCCATAATATTGGAACTTTTGCTTGTAGTGTGAAACTCCTTGCTCCCCATGGCTTGCTCCAAACCAATGGCCAATTTCCATTTATCATAAACATATATTATTTATTGTTTTTAATATCCAATTTCTTGGTCTTCACGAGAAATCAAAATTGAATGTAACATAATTGTCCACCTTTAAACCCACAAATTCTTGTTGCAACCATGGTGCAATGTAAACAAATTCTGAATGGAATAATTGCACTTAGATTCTCACTTAGGGTAGTTGGCCCTCTTGCTTTCAAATTGGTTCATTGTGATGCTCTTCTTCTAGAAGTTGTTTCTAGTGACATATTCTATGATGGAATTTCATTCCATTATAATACCCGGCTCTCAATGTGAGCAATGGACTCCTAATGAAATTGCATTTTTTTTTAAATATCATGAAGCAGTGCTTCAATAGGATCACAACGACAACGACAACGACAACGACAGTGAGGGCGCATGCAAGGAATCCATAATCCTTCATAGTGCCCAAAGCATCTGCAAACTTATGGTAAGACAAATATAAGGTGTCATAGAGCATGACACATTGTCTATGCTCAACAAGGTCAAATAAACCCAAATTGAGGACCTTAAAAAAAACTGACAAGATAATCTGCTTCAGAAAAAATTGATGAAATTTAGTTGAAGGACAAAATTTTAATTTTCCAGGAATATAAAACACAATGGCAATCAGATACATATTGTCTCAAGAGATAATCCAAAGTTCTATTTTTATTTCACTCTTTCACTTTCGACATAGGACATCCTATGGATGGGAGACAGGATACAGAATGATAAGAATATGTTAACGGCAACAAATGCATTAACAACTATTACAATATTATAACAGAAAAGCATTAATCATTGAATAATCACAGTTCAATACAAATGAATCAATTTTTTTTTTAAATCGGTTATATGAGATTGAATGCCATTTAAACCAGGATCTTCTAGAAAGTTAGAGGAATATAACTGGTTGATCTAATGTCATTAGATATAAAAATGAATCAGAATTTACTTAATATACCTGACACAATTTCAGATTAGCATTTAATACATGTTTCGTTATAACAGGTCTGTGCAGCTCAGTCGCTACAAAATAATTTTCAGTCCACACATTAACCAGATCAACCTATTTGCTGGCCTACTCTTACATATTCTCTGATGGATTTCGTTCCACATTAATACCTCCTCCTCTGCGAGGAGATGGCTATGCATTAATGTATTTGAAACTTATGCTAATAGCACCTCTCATGCCTCTCATTATGGAAGGACAAACTCTAATGAGCCTTGTTATCAAATAGGCATTTCAACTCCGACTGATATGAATGGATTCTAACAAAAATTAAACAAAGAGATGTGACAAATATATTCAAGAGTATTATCAAAAAGCATTAGCTCAACCAGTTATATTCCTCAGCTTTCAAGGAGGAGACCTACATTCGAATCTTGCCAAGTGATAGAATTGTCAAGCTGCTGTTGTAATACTGCTATGTGGTCATGATGTAATACGGTAGGGCCCATTTCAATCCCATATAGCCGATTAAAAAATATATATATTCAAGACTCAAGCATTGAAGAGTGGACAAGTGGTCACAAAAGATAGCAGTTGCAGGTTAGGCACATGAGAAGGTTATGTACCGCAGATTTTCAGTATAATTTGACCGACGTAGACAAATTTGCCTGAAAATCAACTTGATAAGGCTATGATAGGTCTTTAATAAATTTATTCAACAATGCAATAAAATTACTATGGACAGACACTATGATTCCCTTCTATACATGCTCTTTTTCATACATAAGTCTTATAACAGAGGGTCAACCCCCAATCTGTTCTTCAGTTTGAACTAATCAGTTCACCATATGGTTCCATTCAATGAATTTTCTACCATTGGTCCCATGTCTGCCCAGCAAACATTGAGATCCAAGTTGGCATAATATTACCTTTGAAATGTTTGCTTTCCCATCAGCTAAAATTAAATGTCCTAGGAGATGTGCATAATTTTCTGTGCTTTTAATGTGGTGCTCAATATTATTGCCTCTGGTTAACTATTTGGGGATCTCTGCCTAAGGCATTTGCAAATGGCCAAGACTTTTCTGAGCTCTTTGTCCCTGATGTTTATGGCAATTGTAGATGCATCATTAACGATCTTTGAACATCCAGTTTGCTATTGGTCCAAAAGTTGCTAATATACATGGAAACTTAAGGAGTTCAAAGTGTAAGCACATCAACTCTACTGCAAATTTTTTGTAAAAATATTCAAGCCAGTTTTCAACAGCAAAGAGAATCTAAGCAAAAGAAGCACCAAAAATGAACCATATTGATAATTTTTTCTTGCAAAGGAGCAAATTACCTCAGAAGCATAATGGTATGCCCAGAAAAAGGATTGAATTACTTGACTACAGGACCAATACAATGATAAAATTGTTCAGATTTACAGAAAATTGATTCAATAAAATCAATTGTGACAAAATCTTAATTCAGCTAACCTATAAGAGATATGGAGATTTAGTTCATGCCATGTGAGAAGGGACAGTACGTTGTCTTTAATTTTATATATTTCAAGTATCATAAAAATATAAAAATTCACAAGCATGGGACACAAATATACACATAAACATGAACCAAGACTTTAAGACTTGAAAAACAAAATTAGTGTCAATACATTGTCAATTATATTGAAGTTGAAAATATATTAATTATTAAAAAAACACTAATAATCATCATATAATCACAATCCAATTAAAATTGAAATCTGTTAACAGCTAACATACTTTTGAATCACTGGCAGGCATTCAACCAGTTAAACTCCTCAGTTTTCAAGAAGACCCAGGTTAACTCCTCAGTTTTCAAGGAGACTCAGGTTTAAATCTTGCCAAGTTATAATACCATATGTGGTCACAATGTAATATGGGTGGGCCTCATTTCAGTCACATATAACCAATTAAAAGAAAAACTAACATAATTTCACTCAGATGGTATGAGCTCAACCAATTAAAATACCTCGAATTTCAAGGAGGAGACCTAGGTTCAAATCCTGTCGGGCAATACATGCATAATTGCCAAAATGCTGATATAATACCGCTATGTCGTCACGATGTAATACAGAGGGGACCCATTTCAATCCCATTTAACCAATTATAAAAAACTACCATACTTTCGACCTTGACTTGTCAGTCCACATTTTCTTTAGAAAATCTTTAGGTAGCTAGTTGATACATATAATTTTTGGTCAATGCAGCCTTTATATATTCTCAACATCTAGACTGGGATGTCAATGGTATCTTAAATGTCCATAGACTGTGATCTAGCTTAATATTTTATGCCAAAAGAACAATCTTAATAAGACTCATAATGAAATAGACGTGTCAATTCAATTACAGTAGCCTAAACTAAATGGATTCTAATAAGGTAAAATACGTGGAGGAGACAACAGTATGCAAGAGAAATTAAACAAAATACAAGAGTTCACTAAAATACAACAGGTAATTGGCCAATGAGAAGTTATGACATTCTATATGGCCTGGTACACACTGACAAATTTGCCTGATAAGCATCTTATTTGCCGCATCACAAACTGATTTTTAGCTCTTCCATAATGCACTGGGATTAATTCCGATAAATATAACTGCCCTGCTTCCACACAATAACGTAATCATGTTAATGAACTAAAAGGATTAATATATATTACATACTTCACGGATATGGAAAAACTATCTGTAGCTATTAAAGCACGGGTCAACGTTACATAGTACTAGAAATAGGCATACTTCCATAAAACTACATTTTTCCATTCTTAGAAAGGCAACAAGGAGGCCTCCCAAGTCCACCTGCACCCTCTTTCTCGTAAGGACTTACAAGCTCTCCATTTCACCTGGCATTTAAGCTACAGGGCATAGAACATGCAATCCAATTTTCAGTTTTCCATGCAATACTTCATGTACAAAGCCTAGGACACTTCACAAAACTCTATCCTTCAAATTTGGCCATATCAATTTTTTAATTAAAGTTATGTTGTTACTGCATTCAACACTATTTTCTAGACAACAATATTCAAAACAGAATATGACAGGTATTATAGAAGAAAACAGTAAATTAAAATCGTCATATCTTCGAACAGGTAAGGCATCCATTGCGTTACTCCTTACGATAAGGCAATGCAATTATTTCAATAAAATCCACTCCACTCCACTCCACGTGAGATAAAAAAAAAAAGTAATAGCCCAAATTGAAAAATTTTAATGTTTAAATTTTTGCCTTGAAGACTATCAAATGAGCATGTGCCTAAATTTGTTAAGGCCAACTGTTTCACATTTTGCATTTATCATAATGCTGCCTTTATGGCATGAAGGAAAAACTAATCCTCTCCTTTCCTTGAAAGCTTTTGACTCCAAGAGCTGAAAAATCCTCTCATGCTTCATACTTCTAAAACTGCCTAAAAAAGAACTAATTCTCTCTTTGTCTCAAAAACTTTGGACTCCATGAAGTAAAAAATCCTCTCATATATCAGATTTTTAATCAAATTGACTGCCTCTGCAAAACTCCCTGCTTGCCAAATAACTAAGCTTCACTTTCCTGTTATTTCCTTTTCTTTTGTCTTGCACATATCTTCTGCAGTTTTTACAAATTTCTTTGTCATTTCATCCACTTCTTTCTCTAGCCTCTTGACATCGTCTTTCGACATGCCAGAACCAGCCTTCTTGATTGAATCCACAGCCTTCTGCCTAGCTCTTCTTATGCTCTGCTTGACATCCTCAGCTGCCTTTGCAACCAGCTTGGACATTGCCTGAATATGCTCTTTGGTTAATTCTGGCACAGGCACAACCAGCCGTTGTCCTTCAGACTTTGGATTCAACCCTAGAGGAGACGAAATAATTGCGCGCTCAACCTCCTTTATGGCATTCAGATCATAAGGTGTAACACTCAGGGTTTGTGAATCAACGACAGTTACCGCAGCAATACGGCTTAGAGGTGTCCTTACACCATATGACTCGACTACAATGTGATCAAGCATACCTGCTGAAGCCCTTCCCGTGCGCAGTTTATTCAATTCTCTGGACAAAGCCTCCAATGCAGCCTGCACCTGTGTTGACATAGTTGACTTTACAACAGGACCGATGTCTACCACAACCTCAACCGTGTTCTCATCACCTTTGGACTTCTTTCCTTTGGCAAAACCCCTTTTCCACTGCCAGTTCAGCTCCACTTGATTATAAATACCTGATCCCACAATATTTCCCTGACCATATGTGTCTTTGACCAGGTAGCTCCGTGCAGGAGCTGCATAGTGAAATGACCCAGGCTTATTCTTAATTAGGGCTGTGAAGGTTCTAGAAGATGCTGAAGCTAAGGCACGCCTCAAGGGCGCAGCCATTGCCATAGAACAAGAGATTTGGAGTTTAGGGTTCTGGAAACTGCCCAAATCCAATACTAGTGTTTGTCGTTCAAGATTTAGGGCTCTGTCAATGCCCTAGTCCAAAACTAGGGTTTAGGGTTCTGTCAAATGCCCCAATCCTAATCTAGAGTTAAGGATTCTGTCAAATGTCCCAATCCTAATCTAGGGTTTAGGGTTACGGTTCTGATCTATGCTAGGCTTACGGTTCTGCTAAGTATCAAAGTCTAAAAGTAGGGTTTAAGATTTTGCCATGTGACCACAGTCAAAACTGGGGTTTAGTGTTCTCTAAAAATGCCCAATACCAAAAATAAAATTTAGGGTTCTATCAAATGCCCAGATACAAAACAAAATTGTTAACGGTGTAGGAAGACAAGGGTTCACAATCTGCACCTTCTTTATCCCCATACAAGCTTGGAAAGTACCACTTGCACTGGAACATCTAACATCTGTGAATTGAAAAGGAAAAATAAAACATAAAATCCAGTCTTAGGGAGACGAAGATATTAACAAGAACTCGTGTTTAAAGTCTTTGAAACCCCACAAATAGATATATAAATTGCAATCCTATTGTGAACATTTATGGTATTCATAAAAATTTCGGGGAAGGATAAATTCGTGAGTACTGTTTGTTTCATGTGAAACCATTCTCACCGTGAACTGATCTTCATTGCTTCCACCAGTCATCGTTCGGGATCTGTTAAAAGCCTAGCCCTATCGTCAACATATATAAATTACAGTTATAAATAAATTGTAATCACGTTATGCAATATAAATAAAGAGTTTTCTTGCATTACCCAATGGCCTCGTTTCTAATAGATGTATTCCGTCTAGGTTTTGGGTGGTGTAAATATTTTTTTAAATAAAATGAAAGGCAATGGTAATTTTAATATCGATGAGTTATAAGTGCATAATTTGTTTTATAAGTAATCTTTATATATTTTGGTTGGGTAAAGTGAAAGTTAACCCGTAAGTATTTAGTTACTATCAATCAACCTATTTTTTTCTGGTTTTAAACTTTAGGGTAAAGTATAAGTTTTTGAAAGGGTGATGGTCCTTGTATTAGGGTTTGAACTTGGATCCTTTGGAGAAAAACCCAAAGATATACCACTTTGGTATTCTTGTGGGGCTTACATTTTAAGGTAAATCATGGATTTTTGAAAGGGATTTAGTTTCCTTGTATTAAAGTTTGAACTTGGGTTTTTGGATGAAAACCCAAAGACATATCATTACAATATTCTTGAAAGGATTGAAATTTTTAGGATAAAGCACGATTTTTGAAAGGGGTGTGGTCTCCTTGTACTGAAGTTTGAACTTGGGTACTGGGAAGAAAACTCAAAGACATACCATTATAATAGCCTTTATGGGAAGATTGTAGCAATCAGAAGTGTGTACGAATGCGAGTTGGGAGTGAATGCAGTTGGAAGTGAGTGTGAGCGCAAGTCAAGAGTGAGTGCAATTGATAAAGCACGGTTTTTTGAAAGGGGCATAGTCTCCTTGTAGTGAACTTTGAACTTGGGTATTGGGAAGAAAACTCAAAGACATACCATTATAATAGTCGCCTTCATGGGGAGATTGTAGCGGAAGTGAGTACGAGTGCAAGCTGGGAGTGAATGCAATTGGACGGTTTTTTGAAAGGGGCATGATCTCCTTGTACTGAAGTTTGAACATGGGCATTGGAAAGAAAGCTCAAAGACATACCATTATAATAGCCTTCATGGGGAGATTTTAGTAGAAATGAGTACGAGCACGAGCTGGGAGTGAATGCAGTTGGAAGCGAGTCTGAGCGCAATTCGGGAGTGAGTGCAATCGGAAGTGAGTGTAAGTGCAAGTCAGGAGTGAGTGTGAATGAGGAGTGTCAGTAAGAAAGCAGGAAGTAGAAAGCAAAGTGTGATCAAGGAACAAGTGTTACTTCTTGTTCCAGATCTTAGGAGAATTTAAAAGATTTATTTTAAGAAAATCTAGGTAACTTGGAAAGAAAGTCATTTGTGAAGTCCTTACTGAAAATATGGATGGCCAAATTAGAAGAATGGATGCCCTAGCTAGCAATAAGAGGGAGAGTAACTCAATGGCAAATACGATCCAGGTAGCAGATTCTACACCAGAAGTGATTATTAAGGATGAGATGATTGAGCATGATATAATGGTTCTTAAAATTATAGGGTTAATATGTAAGTTTCATGGATACTGACCAGGTTCTTTTGAGATTCAAAATTGGATCAAGTGGAAGTGGGGATTGAATTCAAATTACTCCATGACTTTTCTTATAAAATGATTTTTTCTCATTATTTTCTCCAGTTCAGAAATAAGGGATAAAATAATGAATGGAGGCTCATGGTTCAGGGGTAAATATGCATTATATTTAAGACCTTGGAGTGAGAATTTTTTTTGGACACAAAAACTATTAGAAGACTTTTGATATGACTTAGGCTTTTTGGACTTCCTTACCAACTCACCAATAAGGAGGTTTCGAAGAATATTGGTAATACTCTAGGTGAATTCATCCAAGAGGGACCAACTACTAAGGAGAGAAGGCATGTTGTATGCACTCAAATATGTGTTGTCATGGATATTTTGAAGCCTTTACTACAGTCGATTAGGATTAAATATAAATCAATAGAATGGGATCAACAAGTGAATTATGAAAACATTGCATTTATGATGTCACAAATATCATGAAACCAGACACATGGCAAGAGACTACAAATTAAAAATGATGGAGGAAGAAATGAAATTTTTTGGGCATGAGGGTAGCTTCAATTTGAAACAAGGAGATTATATCATAGGAGAAGCTAGGTCAAATCAAGGATTTTCCACTTCTAAGAAATTGGTTACAAGGTTGATGGAAGTTAAGAAATTAATCGCATTGATCTTGTCTAAAGTAATGAAGGAAGATATCAGAGTTGGAAGTTCTAAGAAAGAGGAAGTTGATCGAGGAGGGACATTTTTCGTAGGGCTGCCCAGACTATAGAACTTGTTTCGGTCATATTTCACTCATCCAAACTCAAATTAAGCTACAATTTTGAGGGTAGATGCCTGAAAAACCCTAGAACGTCTCCACCAATTTTTAGATCATTTGGAGCAACACGGATCCTAGTGCATCCCTATGTGTGAACGAGATTTTTGGCAAGCGATTGTGAGAAGGTTTCATCTGGGTTGAGTGCAAGCAGCTCCAAAGGTTGGTTTTAGGGCCTTCGGGCCCTAGAGGCTAATATATTTGTGGTTTATACTCAATATTTTAGCAGGATATATTGCAGGAGATCTAATATGGGTTAGAAATTTGTCTTTCAATAGATCATGTTGTGAACTTGAGTGACAACAGCTTCCAATTTACTGCACAAAATAAAAGTAAAAACATACCTTTCCACAATGTATAGGGCAAGGATTAAAGAGATCACGAAACAAGTTTCAAGTATCTGATAAAAAATGGCTCAGATCTCAAGTGAATCTGGTGCTAAGGTGCACCCACAAAATAAATCTATTGTGAAAACCCTTGTCAAGGATAAGAATTTTGAAGACAACCTCAAAAATGAGTTTTAGGGATGCCCTCTGTGGTGGACAGCCTTAACCCAATGCTAATATTAATCTTAGGGCTTCCCATAAACCTCTAAGAATGCCTAAGATTGATCCCAAGAAAATGGATTCAGGATGTCTTAAAGTAGCTGATGGAACTCCTATCGTTAAGCTTGATATGGGTAGCATTCAACTAGTATTAAAGATCTGGAAACAATATGACTAATTTGTCAGTTCGTGGGTTTTCGTCCAAACCTATCTGCTTTCAAAGTCTAGGCTGCAAAAACCTGTAAAACTAAAGGTGAGTTACAAATCTCTATTTATCCAAGTGGTTATTTTCTTGTTCTATTTGCTAATAATAAAGATAGAGAGAACTTTTCAAAGGGGTCCCTAGTTTTTTGGAAGGGCAGGGCTTTTCATGAAGCCCTGACATACTAAATTTAAAGTCGAAGAAGAGATGCCTTCTACAGCTCCCGTGTGGGTTAGACTCTTTGGCCTCCCTATTAAAGTTTTTTAATCCTACTATTTTTTCTTCAATTGGAAACTCTTTAAGAACTTTATGATGACTGTTGATTGTACTCAAAATTTTGAACATATTGTTTATGCTTGGATTTGTGTTTTAATGGATTTTGACAAACCCCTACCTAAAAATATCACATTACAATTTGGGGAAGACACTTGGGAACAAGTAGTGGACTATGAAAACATTCCTTTTCGTTGTAGAATTTGCCATGAATATGGTCATTTGGCTAGTGCTTGCCCAAATAAAATTCTTGATCAAAAGAAAGAAGATATAAACTCAACAGGTTTCCAAATGCCTAAGAAGAAGAACACTCAAGGAAAAACCAGTTATAAAGGATCAATCAAAGTCATCTGCTAATATGTTTGAAATCCTTTCCACAAATTATGTCCCAAGTGAGGAAGAGGAAATAATGGAAACAAAAATCTTAGAAGCACAAATTAAAGATGAAGGGAAGAACTCATAGACAAACCAACAAATCAAAGGTTTTCAACAAAAAAAAAGGGAGAAAATTTACATAATAAAAACAATCTTTTAAATGTCAAAACTTTAAATAATACAGGTTCCAATATAGACTCTGTTGAACCCTCTAGTAAAATTTTGATTGTGTACGAGCATTCTTCGAGGTTAGAAGCCATCTAAGATTCAATTGGAGTAAGTCCAGAAACAAGGAAAAAAAAAACTGAATATGAATTCTAATCAAAAAGCAGGTTGTAAGACCAATCAATATCATATGGTAAAATAAGGTGAAAAGCTTGTAGAGGAAGGTAATATTAATGCCCTTCCCAACTTTTTTAGTCGTGGTATTAATGAAGATCATCACTTGGAATATTAGAGGACTCAAAGGGAGTCTTTCAAAAAAAAATGAAATTAGAATAATGATTCAGATAAATCATCCACATCTTGTTTTCCTTCAAGAAATGAAGATGTCAATGGAGGATATGGACTCAATTTCTAGTAAAATTTGACCAGCTGAAAAAGTGGTTTCCCTCAGTTCCTAGGGGACTTCTGGTAGCATTGCTTGTCTTTGGGACCCAAAAGAGGTAGTTATTCACCATACGGTTGGCAGTTGGGGTCTTTTGGCTATAGCTATTCAAAGTAGACATTCCAACCAACTTATGCTTTGCATTACTTTTTATGCTCCGATTGCTTTGGATGAAAAAAGAAGACAATGGAAGGATATAACTCATATCATCTCTCATTTTCCTGAAAATTGGATCTTGATCGAAGGAGATTTCAATACCATCCTCTCTCTAGATGAGAAAATGGAGGGAAATAAAAATTTGGACAAAAGCACTGACCTCATGAGCAAATATATTGCAAACCTCCTTCTTGTGGACATCTCACCAGATAATGGCCTTATGACTTGGTCTAACAGAAGGCAAGGCTTAGCTTGTATAATGGAGAGATTGGATAGGTTTTTGCTCTCTGAAAATTTCTTAATCCATGGTCACATTCCTAAAGTGAAGACTCTTAACAATGCTGGTTCGGATCACTGGCTAGTCATGGTGGAAATGTGGAAAACCAATGTGACTTTTTCTCCTTTTTATTTTAAATTAATATGGCTCAGAGACAGTTCCTTTAGACCTCGTGTGCAACAATGGTGGAAGGAAGATAAGCCTAGGTATGGGACTAAGATGTTCTATTTTGCCAAAATACTCCAATACATTAAATCCAAAATCAAGACTTGGGACTGGAAGGAGTTTGGGGATGTTCATAAAAAAACATGAAGTTATTACTCAACGTGAAAAATTGAATAAGAAAATCCGTTTAGATGGCCTCACAGAGAATAGAAGTGCAGATGAAAAAAAACTCACAACTCAGTTAGAAGAATGGGAAAAAAGAGAAGAACTCTTATGGAAGCAAAAATCTAGAATTCAATGGCTCATAGAAGGAGATCGAAACACAAATATCTTCTAGCTCGAAGATCTCACATCTTTATTTCTTCCCTGAAATCAAATTCTGGAGATGTTGTCTATATTTGGGATGGCATGAACTCTATTGTTGTCGATTACTTTTCCAATATTTTTGCTGCTACTCCTCTTGACTCAACTTCTCAACAAAACGTTCTTCAAGCAATCCCTTCTCTTATCACTTCTGAGGAGAACCCTATTTTGATTGCTCCTATTACTATCAATGAGCTTCAACAGGTAGTTTTTTAAATACAAAAAGGAAAAACCCCAGGTCCTGATGGTTTTCCCATTGAGTTCTGCCAAGAGTTCTGGGATATCCTTCATGCTGATTTATTAGAGGTGGTGGATGAATCCAGGAAAGCCAAAGAAATTTTGAAGGTTATCAATAAAACTTATATTACTCTTGTTCCAAAAGCTCAAGAGGTTGATCATATCTTAGCTTTTAAACCTATTACTTTATGTAATGTTCTTAAAATCATTACTATTGTTGGAAATTTGAGCAATTTTTGTTGTCATTGATGTCAAGCTTTCTAGACCGGTCAATGGTAGTTTCAGTGGGCAGCATCAGTTTCAGGTTCTGCAATTAGTGCAAAAAGAAATCCGATTCCAGGTGGTCAGATGAAGTCTAAAGAGCTATAAGGAGGCCCAAGCAAAATAATATTATAATATTTTATTATAATATTAAAAGTGCAAAGAGTTAATTTATTATAAATTAATTATAATAGTTTTATTATAATTTAATTTATAAATTAATTTAATTAACTTTTTAAGTTATTAAATTAAATATAAATTATTCATGATTTAATTATAAGTTAATTTATAATTTAATTAACCTAACCCTAAAGCTAGGGTTATAAAATTAATAATTTGAATTTTTGAATTATTCTCGTCGACGTCGTCGAAGACTCTTTCCAATGCATATAAAGGAGGGAAGCCCCAAGGCTTTAAAAATTCATCCGTGATCTATGCCTTTGTTGAGATTTTCATGTGCATGGTATAAAGTGAGATCGCGTGCTTTTCAAAAGGTGTGCGAGGAAGAAGAAAAAGGGAAGGGGGTGTTGGTTTCTACCCCAAAGCATTCGAGTAGTGCAATTGGCAGCGAGGGAGGCGCCAAGTCGTTGCTCGCGTGAGGTGCAGGGATCAAGTCCTGCGGGTTACATTTTTGTAAGGTAGGAGGTGTTTCATTTTTTGAAGCACCGTGCGTTAGGAGAAATACAAAGGAAAGGCGTAAGCCTTTTCCTTTGTATTGAGGCACGTAGCCCATGTGGTGGGCTAGCACCTCACTAAGGCGCTCGGTTGGGGAGTGGTCTTGAGGTTGAAACCCGTCGAGACCTTTTTGCATGGAATTTATGAGATATGCGCTCAATTTGCCAAAGTTGCATGTGATAACTGGAATTTGCTAAGGTTGGATTTAAATAAAAAATTTCGAGCTTTATAAAATAAATGTTTGCATTATTTTTTTTTGAAAAATAATTTGAAAAAACTTGTATTAAAACAAATATCATTTACAAGTTGGGATGGGACTTTTCCCAGCCTTAGTCAGAGAGAACACATGTTTACAACAGTAAAAGAAGATTTGCATTGGAGCCAAATCTCTTAAACCATATTTCTACAATGATTGTTCACCTGTTTATAACTATAAAAGAAGATCTACATTGAAACATAAATCTCCTAAACAATATTTTTGGAATGGTTATCCAAATTAGCTAAGCACTGGATTTGCTCACCAACCTGCCTAATCATCTAATCCTCAATAGCCATGTCACTGTGCCACTGAACCCCTACCTCCTTCTCAATACCCATCTTAGCCGGGAAGTCTCGCCACTTTATTTAGATCTCTACTCACATAAACTGGAATCACATCATCTAATTCCCTCCATAATTCCTTAATTTGAGTGACAAGAATCCTCAACCTCCATGTTTTCAAAGCAAAGTTCCTCATGCAATCTAGAGCTCCAACCATTATTTGAGAATCGGATTCTAGGATTATCATCCTGTGACATTGTTTTACTAACCAAATAGAAGCATATTTGATAGCTAAGGCTTATGATTCATTGTTTGTGGCTCTTCCCAAGCCTTGCAGTTCCCAAAAGAGCACTGTTCCAACATGATTTCGGCAAACCACTCCAATTCTAGCTCTACCCGGATTGCCTTTTGCAGCTCCATCAGTATTAATTTTAATCCAACCTTATGGGGGTGGTTTCCAACTAGCTCTGTCTTGTCCCTCTTGCACTTCAACTTCCTTTTCCATTGCCCCAATAACAACCTGAATTTCCTCTTTAGCATAGACTACCACAGTTTATGTGACTTTGCTCCAAATGACCTGCCAAACTCCATCTAAAGAAGAAAAAGTTTCTCTAAAAATTCTAGCATTTCTCTCCAACCACACTTGCCACAAAATAAAGTTTAATCCAAGCTCCCAACCAATACAAAGATCTTTAGATTTAAATCTACCCCTCTTCCATCTTTCCCAAATATTAATCCGATTCAAATCACCATTAACTTGAATTTTATAATATAAAAACCATCTCTCCCAAATCTAGCGCGTGAATGGGCACTCAAACATCAAGTGATCAGTTGTTTCCTCGCTCTTGTAGCATAAAACACATTGATATGGACCAATGATTCCCCTACATCTGAGATTATCAGAAGTAAGAATTCCATTATGCATGAATTGCCAGGCAAAAAAGTTTACTTTCGACCAACCCTTGGATCGCCAAATCTTTCTCCAATCCTCAACTTTGATATGTATGAGGAGGAGGCTCTGGAAGGATCTTATCATATCCGTCCTTCACTATGTCGACACCAAGGCTCCCATAGCCCCAAGCTAATTCATCCTCCTCGTATCTACCTGTGAGAAATCTTTTTGCCAAGATTTTAGTCATGATGGGTGTCAAATCCGGAGGGATTGAAATTGGCCACTCATCCAAATTCTTAAACTGCTTAAACTTATAATCCCCAAGCTGACTAGTGTTGAAATAACTTTCAATTTGGACCCATCCCTTGGTTTATATGGTTGTTTTTATTGGTTGCAATTTAGGAAATTCAACAATGATAGGTGGGTGTTGATCCCATGAATCTATCCAAAATCGTGCCTTCTCCCCTCTCCCCACTTTCCAAAATAATCTATCTTTTACTACCTGAGATCCTAACTTGAGAGCCTGCCACACTAAGGATCCATTACCATCCAAAGGGAAATGACCCACCTCATTTGGGTTTACATGTCCCAAATATTTACTAGTTAAGATTCTACTGAATAAAGAAGTTGGTTGGTAAAGCTTTCCAACATAAAGCTGTATTATTTAACTTTGATCTTCTCAGTCCCAAACCTCCTTTTACCTTGGGCTGGCTTACTTTATCCCAACATACTAAGGCCCATTTCCTCTCTCCTTTTACTCCTTCCCATAAAAATTTTCTAGCCATCTTGTCCAACTCTTTCCATACGGTATGTGGGGCAGCAAGGATAGAAAATTTATAAATTGGCATGGCTTGAATGACTGACTGTAAAAAAGTTAATCTACCCCCATAGCTTAACCATTTGTGAGACCAATGATTAATTATGTCCTTGATACAATCCAAAATATTCCTCCAGATATCTATTTTTAGTTTTTTAAAATGCAAAGGGACCCCCAAGTATACCACTGGGAGATAAGTCCTTGTGAATCCCAAGATCTCTAAAATTATGTCCTGAAGCCTTTGATCAAGATTGAAAAAGACCACTTTGGATTTTTTATCATTGATGACTTGGTTTGTAGCCCTAAGGTAGACATTAAGTGTATCTCTAATCATTATTGCTTCCCTAAAGCTGGCCACTCCCACCAATCCTGTGTCATCCACAAACTGTAGATGAGTCAAAACTTCCTCACCCACCTTGATACCTGTTAGCAAACCTTGTTGTCTTCTCCTCAAGATGAGTCTACCCAATCCTTCAACCAATATGAGAAAAAGATAGGGAGAGCAAGGATCTCCTTAACGAAGGCCTCGAGTAGCTCCAAACGGTTGCGAGGGAAGACCCTTGATTAACACTGAGTATGTCGGAGTAGAAACACAACTCATGACCCATTCGTCTCTTGTTTTGCTCCTCTGCCGCTTCCAACCACGAAAATGAGACATGTCGCAAAATCACGACATTCATCTCTTACTTTGCTCTTTTGCTGCCTCCCGTCGTGAAAATGAGACATGTCACGAAATCGTGACATTTGTCTCTTACTATGCTCTTTTGTTGCCTCCCACCGCGAAAATGAGACATGTCGCGAAATTGTGACATTCGTCTCTTACCTTGCTCTTCTGTCGCTTCCAGCCGCGAAAACGCAACATGTCACAATATCGCGACACCTTTTCTTTCTTGTCTTTTGGCTACGAAAATGCAACATGTCGCGATATCGCGACACTTTTCCCTTTGGCCGCGAAAATGCAACATGTTGCGATATCGCGACACTTTTTCCCTTTTGGCCGCGACAAAGCAACATGTCGCGATATCGCGACACTTTTTCTCTTTTGGCCGCAACAATGCAACATGTCACGATATCACGAAACTTTTTCTCATTTGGCCGTGACAAAGCAACATGTCGCGATATCGTGACACTTTTTCTCTTTTGGCCGCGACAATGCAACATGTCGCGATATTGCGACACTTTTTCTCTTTTGGCCACAACAAAGCAAAATGTCGCGATATCGCGACATTTTTCCCTTTTGGTCACGAAAATGCAACATGTCGCAATATCGCGACACTTTTTCCCTTTTGGCCACGACAAAGCAACATGTCGCGATATCGTGACACTTTTTCCCTTTTGGCCGCGACAAAGCAACATGTCGCGATATCGCGACACTTTTTCCCTTTTGGCCGCAACAAAGCAACATGTCGCAATATCGCGACACTTTTTCTCTTTTGGCCGCGACAAAGCAACATGTCGTGATATCGCAACTTTTTCTCTTTTGGCCGTGACAATGCAACATGTCGCGATATCGCGACACTTTTTCTCTTTTGGCCGTGACAATGCAACATGTCGCGATATCGCGACACTTTTTCCCTTTTGGCCGCGACAAAGCAACATGTCGCGATATCGCGACACTTTTTCCCTTTTGGCCGTGACAATGCAACATGTCGCAATATCACGACACTTTTTCCCTTTTGGCCGCGACAAAGCAACATGTTGCGATATCGCGACACTTTTTTCCTTTTGGCCGCGACAATGCAACATGTCGCGATATCGCGACACTTTTTCCTTCTTGCTCTTTCTCTTTGCTTTGGACCGCGAAAACGCAACATGTAGCGATATCGCGACACTTTTTCCTCCTTGCGGTATTTTGCTTTTTCTTTGATCTTTAGCATATGAGCCACTTCGGTCTTCTTGGAAAATATGCAAAAAGGTGCATCAGCTATTTTTCTTTAGTTAGTCACTTTTTGACTAACATTCTTGGTGCCTTCCGGGGGATTTTTTGCTTGCAAAAATTTTGAACCAGGCCTTCATCCATTGGGAAATGGAGTCAACAACGCAGTTGTAAAAAAAATCTTTCAAAGAAAGACAAAGAACACAAGAAAAGGCACTTAGATTAAACGTGAACATTACCTCGTCAAAACTCCCTTTATACCTTAGTATCTCTATTCAAAAAAAATGTCGACTTTTGATTGGCTGCGACTGAAATTTTTTGTTAAGGCCGAAAAACGGTAATATTTACAAATATTGTCTGAATATACTTATATTATACTGTACATATAATTCATTTTCTGCTTTATCAATAGAAATATAACTTTAGGTGAAATGCATTCACCGTGATGGGAAAAACCAAACCATCTTGATCTTTCAACTCGAAAGCATTGAACTGTTTCTCCGAAACAATTACAAATGGTCCCTCCCAGAAAGCATCGAATTTATCATGGTTACCTGGCTTAGCTTTCTTTACATTCCATTTCAAAACCAAGTCTCCCACTCTAAATTTTCTGGCAGCTTGTATTTTTGTTGAACCATCCTTCGATATCCGCCATATGCTTCGATTGTGATTGTATGATTGCTCTCTTTGTTCTTCTAACTCGTAAGAGCTGCATTACTCCTGCAACTGTGTGTAGCATTTGGTCAATCTGAGGTAGTGGGTAATGATCTTTGAGTGATGCTCTGTTCAGATTTCTGAAATCTACACACAATCTGATATCTCCATTTTTCTTCCTGATTGGTACCAAGTTTGCCACCCAGGTGGAGTGTTTAACAGGGTATACTATTTTAGCTTGAAGGAGTTTTAGCAGTTCTTGTTTCATCAAAGATTCTATCTTCGAATTCACTGGTCTTTGCTTTTGCCTAAAAGGCTTAGCTCCTTCTTCTGATTCTATGGTATGTTGAATAACATCTTTATTGTACACTTTTAGATCACTATACACCCAATCTATGATGTCAGGGAATTTTTTACCCAATTCTCTGATCTGGTTCACTTCCTCTTCTATACAACTGATTCCAACCTTAATCATTTTGCCTGGCTCCAACTCTACATCTTTGTATCTTCATTTATCGACCTTGATTTTTCGGCCAACTTGCTCTATCATTGTTATCAAACAGGCTTTCAAGGGTGATGAGACCCTTAGGAATATGATTGTTTTTTAACTGAATAATATCCTCTTCCTCTTCATCCTGTAGATCCCGGTTGGCTGAGCAATTTATTTCATGGATTAAGAAATCTAGTATCTGTTCATCATTTTCAAAAACTTGCCAGAAAATATTTTTATCAGGCATCGAAGGCTTGTATATAAGTCTAACAGTTTTAGACTTCTGAATAACATTACTTACAGGACAAAAATTAGCTCCCACTGAAGCTAAAAAATCTGCGTGGGTATTTTGTTCTCTAGGGATAAACTTTATATTTAGGGCCTCAAAGGCCTCTAAGAGATCCCACACTTTGTTCCTGTAAGCCTTCAAATAATGTTGTTTACTTATACATTTTTTGGTGACTTGATTCACAATAAGTTCTGAATCCCCATAGATGAGTAACTGTTTGATTCCCAATTTCTCATCCTTTCTTAACCCTAAGCACAGGGCCTCATATTCTCGCTGCGTTATTGGAGCAACTCCAAGTCAACCCGTAAGAGAAAACCTTTTCCTCTCCGGTGGGAGAAATCAAAACTATTCCGGCACCAGCTCCATTCTTGCACCTAGCCCCATCAAAGAAAAGCTTCCACAATTGATTCACAGAACCATCCTTTTCTAGGGAGGGTATCAATTTTATTTTTGGTTTCTCAATAGAATAGTTTCCTATTTCTGTTTCTATCATGGCATTAAAATTTTGTAGAGAAAACTCGTCCTCATCTTGGAGCTCTTCTAATGTTTCTTCCATTAGATCTTCTTCTATTGTTTCTTCAATCATCATATTTACATGGTCAGTTTCACCAATCTTTTCTACATGAAACGTCGATGGTTTCTCATTAAAAATCTTGACCCTTCTACCTTTGAAAGGTATCTCCAAATGAGAATAATCTAAGGATAAGTATCCTCCTATCTTTGTTGTGAACTCTCTAGATAGACACATACCAAAATAGGGCTCCAAGTCTACGACTACTACCTCTTGTATGACTGTCATCCGAGGCATTTTATGCAGCCGTATGGGAATATCCTTTATCACTCCTACAATTTTTATTGGAGTACCATATAACCGTAGGACGCCCTGCGCTGCTCCTAGTGTACTCTATTCCCATAATATCACATACTGCTTTGGGTATCATAGTGGTAGCAACGCCTGAATCTATCATGCAGTTGTGGACAACCCATCCTTCCATTTGAAGGGACAAATAAAAGGGTGGTGGCTTGTTCTTACCAGTGGTAGACGTCAAGTTCGTTAGAACCATTTTTGAAGATGATGCAGTCCTACCTCCATTTTTCATTGTTCTTAGGGATTCCTATAGGAGATCGATTTGACCTGGGATTTGAAGAGTATCATACATACTTGCCTTAGAAGGAGTCTTTTTCATTTCCTCTACTATACTGAATGTAGGTGAATCAACTATCCTTTCTCTTTCTTTGGAAAAAGTTTCATATTTATTTTTGTATCCCTGGGTAGCTTCAATTCTTTGCATTTTTGTTAGCGAGGGGAAACTCAACCTTTCCCTAGCCTGTTCTTGGGTTTCATTTTCCCCCTGAGGAATAAATTATTTGTGTGTTTCTTGCCCTTGACTTTTGGCTGGAAACTGATATTTTCTTTCCTGAGGGAGGCTTCCCTTAGGAGTTTCTTTGGGAACTTCCTTGGGAGCAGGGGAAACATTCAATGGCTGAAGCTCTTTAGGGTCTACTTGCAGTGGTTTCTTACCTGATCTTGTCAAAACTGAAACCTATTCTATTGTAGGCATCATGAAGTTGTGGTCCTTCTCTCTAATTATATTTACATGGCCTTTCATTTTTTCTTTACTCTTTTCAACTGCTATACTTTGTACATAATGCTCGTGTATCATACACGAACTTTCCCCATGTGGATCGTTACATGTAGTACACCAAAAGTTAGAATCAATGGGAGGCTCCTCGGCCTCCACTGTCTCATTTGTATATACCATGCTCGGTCTCTCTTGTCCCCTATTGCTTGATTGTGCTGCATCTCTTGTTACCTAAGGGAACCTCCTTGGTAGAAAATTCCTTTCAGCCTCTCTCTTTTTCATGGACGCCATTTCATTTGACAATGTCTTCATTGTATCAATTATGGTCGTGTATTGATCACTGGGGGGAGCTGATGCAAGGGGTGTAGCTGGTAATGCAATGTATGTAGGAGGTGCGACTATAGTTGGGAGGGCCTGCGTTGATGGGAGTACAGGCAGTTTAGAAATTGATGCTTGGGAAAGCTCTGGTAAAACTGGCAATAGACTCTTTGATGGATATCTTTTTGTAGCAATGAGATCGGCTTCGCCCTTTGTCGCCTCTAGATAGATCCCAGGAAAAGTGGTTACACAGGATTGCCTTATTATCATACTGAGATATGGATCAAAAGCCCTTAAATAATAGCATATAGCTTGTTCTTTCGTGGGCTTTAGGCCTTACGGTACTCTATCACGAGTTATGGTAAATCTGATGTTGAAATCTTGGATTTCTTCTTGTGGATGCTTCTCAATGACAGTGAATTGATTCAACAATGTGAAAGGATCCACATGTATATTAAATTCATCGACCAGACGGTCGACCAGTACTATCCAAGAAGTAATGGATCCAACGGGAAGCGCTCTGTACCAATAGAGCATCTTTCCTTTCAAAGATATAATCAACAATCTGACCATTACATCTTCCTGAGTGATGTTGTAAACAGATGCTAGCGATGATACATCTAAACAGTGCTCATCTGTTGTTTTTCCTATTCTATCAAAGGTCGGTAATGCTTTTAGTGCAGCTTGTGTAATTTGGTGGTGTGTTCCCAAGTTCAAAGGGCCAGTTTGATTCCACACAAGATGCGTTGGGGCAGGGGCGGCTGCCATGATTGCTAAAGGAGTTACAATCGCTATGGGATTGCTTATAGATGCTCCTACAGCGGATGTTAAAGAGGTGCTAATGATGCCAGGCAGATTTGATCGTGCAACTAGCACAGGGTGTGCTTTTAGGCTTTTGAGATGTAGTTCAAAGAACTCGATAGGTTCTTCAGAGTTTTTAGCTCGGGATCTGGTTATCATATGGCTATATAACTAGAAGGTTTTTAGACAAGGTCTTTCTTTTATGGTCTAAATTGCAACGGAGTCACCAGGTGGTTTTTCTTGAGATTTTTAAACAAAAAGGCTCTTAAGGTAAAACACCAAAACTTATACAATACTGTGGGATTGCTGGTCCCACTAGGCGTGCCAAAAAATTTTGGAACAAAATCTGCCTTTGGTTAATAGTGTTGCGCCTTAGACTTTGCCAACATTGAATAGACAGATCTTGCTTGAGATCATCTGTCTAGTCTCCAGAGAAGGCTGGTTCCTTTGAGTTTTTTAGAGAAAAGGGGAACAAGAGATAAGGGAAATATAGCCTAAGCTAGAAACTTTTGTATGGTGCAGATTAGACAACAACAAAGACAGATTTACTTACTTCTATCCAAAGCATTTAAACACATTTCCATGCAGAAATTATATAATTTTAGATGTGATTTCTAATATTTCGTTTAACATGCGTATATATTAGATTCTTATTTCAGTAATATGATTTATGTATTGCGAAATTTCAGATATAAGAACAGACTCAATTTACAATTCAATATTGTAAGCAAAAATAAAGAACATTAATACATACACTTGCACGATATGAACCAGAAGCCAATGGGAGATGTGATTTTATTGCTTGTATTTGAAGTATGTACATTCAGTATTGTAAACGTCCAAGAGTCGAACCTTTTTTTTGGAGTCGCTCACCCCTATATATACCCTAAAAGAGTATCTTTTTCTAAGTACATCTTACTATTTTACAAGCAATCATCTGCAGTTTCTAATAATACACAAGTCTTCTATGAATTAGATATCTTCTCTGCTAATTAAATTCTAGACGATCCTGTCACATTTTCAACCATCTGGCAAGTCTGCTCTATCCTGATTTCTGATAATCATGTTAGAAATCACTTCTTCGTGTTAGTGCATGCCTTTGATTGCCAAAAATACATTTTATTCCTTTACAGCTGGCGTGTCGTGAAATCGCGACATTCTTTCCTTGCTTTGCTCTTTTGCCGCCTCCAGCCGCGAAAATGAGACATGTCGCGAAATCGCGACATTCTTTCCTTGCTTTGCTCTTCTGCCGCTTCCAACCACAAAAATGAGACATGTCACAAAATCACGACATTCTCCTTGCTTTGCTTTTCTGCCACTTCCAGCCGCGAAAATGAGACATGTCGTGAAATCGCGACATTCGTCTCTTGCTTTTCTCTTTTGCCGCTTCCAGCCGCGAAAATGAGACATGTTGCGAAATCGTGACATTCTTTCCTTGCTTTGCTCTTCTGCCGCCTCCAGCTGCGAAAATGAGACATGTCGCGAAATCGTGACATTCGTCTCTTGTTTTGCTCCTTTGCCGCTTCTAGCCGCGAAAATGAGACATGTCGCGAAATCACGACATTCGTCTCTTACCTTGCTCTTCTGCCGCTTCCAGCCACGAAAACGCAACATGTCACGATATCGCGACACCTTTTCTTTCTTGTCTTTTGGCCGCTAAAATGCAACATGTCGCGATATCACGACACTTTTTCCCTTTTGGCCGCAAAAATGCAACATGTCGCGATATCGCGACACTTTTTCCCTTTTGGCCGCGACAAAGCAACATGTCGCGATATCGTGACACTTTTTCTCTTTTGGCCGCGACAATGCAACATGTCACGATATCGTGACACTTTTTCTCTTTTGGCCGCGATAATGCAACATGTCACGATATCGCGACACTTTTTCCATTTTGGCCGCAACAAAGCAACATGTCGCGATATCACGAAACTTTTTCCCTTTTGGCCGCGATAATGCAACATGTCGCGATATCGTGACACTTTTTCCCTTTTGGTCGCGACAAAGCAACATGTCGCGATATCGCGACACTTTTTCCCTTTTGGCCGCGACAAAGCAACATGTCGCAATATCGCGACACTTTTTCCCTTTTGGCCGCGACAATGCAAAATGTCGCGATATCGCGACACTTTTTCCCTTTTGGCCGCGACAATGCAACATGTCGTGATATCGCAACACTTTTTCCTCCTTGCTCTTTCTCTTTGCTTTGGACCGCGATATCGCAACATTTTGCTTTTTTGAGGTCCAAAGCAAAGAGAAAAGGAGGAAAAAGTGTCGCGATATCGCGACATGTTGCATTTTCGCGGTCCAAAGCAAAGAGAAAGAGTAATGGGCCACTTCGGTCTTCTTAGAAAATATGCAAAAAGGTGCATCAGCTATTTTTCTGTAGTTAGTCATTTTTTGACTAACAGACTCCTCTATAACAACCATTACATCCTCCTCCAAGTTATCCCAAAAGGCTTGAAAAAACTCAATTGGAAAGCCATCTGGACCTGGTATTTTTTCGGTGCTCATTCCAAAGACTACATTCTTCAGTTCCTCTCTATCAATGGGTTTAAGTAGGGTCCGATTTTCTTCTTCGGAGATAACGAGAGGGTATGACAACAATAACTTCTTTTTGAGCCTCTTCATCTTGCACCATACTTTCCTTAAATAGTTTAGAAAAATAATCCATTGAATGAAAATGCATACTTGGAATTGTATCAAAGGAGTGTCCGTTCTCATCTTGAAGAGCTTCCATGTTGTTCATCTGTCTCCTAGCCCAAGCAGTCAAATGGAAAAATTTGGTATTTTTATCACCTTCTCATATCCAAGTGGTTCTTGCTCTCTGTTTCCAGTAGGTCTCCTCTTGGTTGTCAATGTCCTCAATCTCTTTACGCAATGCATCATCCTCTTCTTTGAGCTGCTCTGTAATTGTTCCTTCCCTAAAGTGTTTTTGAACATCATCCCATCTGGCCACCAATGGAGCTCTTTGGACCTGGAAGTCTGTCTTGTTAGCTCGCCTCCATTGTTTTAGTTGATCTTTGACATAATGAAGTTGTTTGTGGAATCTAAACATTGTTGTCCCATATGTTGGGCGACCTTCCCACCACTGTGGAATTTTCTTTCGAAGTTCCTCTTTTTGTAACCAAAAGTTTTCAAATTTAAATGGTTTGTGATGCTACACTGTCTTGATCCCTCCTTCCAAAAAAATGGGAAAGTGATCTGAAACTGGACCCTCCAAAATCTAAAATTTTATATTCCATTTTACAAATGCCTCCTCTGAAACCAAAAAATGGTCTAACTTCACCTTCCTGCTATGTGGATCCCTCCTCTTATTAGTCCAAGTATAGTTGGTTCCAGGGCATTTAATATCCACCAAGTGTAATACCTGGACTTGGGCAATCATAAGTCGATCCCCTGGGTCCAAAATTGGGGTTCCCCCTTCCTGATATCTAGAGGATAATTTAGCATTAAAATCCCTAGAAATAATCCAGTCTAAATCTTCCCTTGAGACTCTCATGTTATGCACAACTTTCCATTGATGCATCTGACCATCTAGGTTTTGAGCCCCATAAAAATTTGTGATTAAAACATGTTCAGCTATGACATTATTTCTAAAATGTGATGTGAGAACACCCCTCCAAGCTATATGTTCTATTGTAGTACATTCAAGAGAGTTCCAAAGAGTAACTATCCCCCCGAGGCACCTTGGGCAGCCACTTCCATATGACCAACACCCCTCCAAATTATGTTAACTTTTTTACACATAAGATCTAACGACATTTTTGTCTCCTAGATAAGCAAAAAATCTGTTTTACATTTTTCTAAGAGTCTTCGAACATCAGATTAATGGGTTCTATTGTTTAAACCCCTAACATTCCATGATTGTATAATCATTGGTTACCTTGAGAGTAGTAAAAATCTATTGGCCTCACTGATCCTCCAGTGATCAGTTTGTCTCCTTGAACTACTATCAATTCCTTATTTGATTTTCTATCCACTCCTTGAGAGTTGCTATTTTTTTATCTCTTTTCCACCTGAGTTATCCCTAAAGTTGGCCTTTCTCTGTTCTTTTCTGCTATGCCCATGCTGACATCCTTAATTATTGGCTGCTCTTGGTTATGCACTATCAATGCCCCTGTACTCTCTGACTGTGGTAACTCACTGTACTCAATTACCTGCTCTATGATGGGGGGAGATGAAAGAGGAGCTTGAACATGGATGTTATTATTTTCATTATTCCCATCCAATCCTTCCATGAATTGTTCTTCTTGGTCCATTAGTGTCTTAAATATCTCATACCTATTGGAGGGCTTGAGTTGGGTTTGCTCTTTACCATCTTTTTTATTTTGCCTTCTTCTTTTGGGTTGTTCAAAACCATCTCCCTGTGCTTCTTTACCCTGAGAAATATTGGTTGGTTCTTTGTTGATTGTTGACTTACCCTCCTTAAGAAGATTTGACATTCCTAGAGGAGCCTCTATTTTTATGTTCATATTATTTGGGCAAGATCGAGCCAAATGCCCATATTTGTGGCAAACTCTTGCATCTGAAGGGCAATGCCTCATAATCCAGTTGTTGAATCCAAGATAGTCCTGCAAGTTCAAGTTCCACCTTTGTCGGTAGAGGTGGCTAAGATCCATTTCCACACATAATCTTGCATAAACAATTGTGTTTCCTTCTATTGTGTCTTTGGAAACACCCAAATGTCTTCCAAGGGAATTACCGATAATTTCCAATACCTGCTCACTCCAAAAATCCATTGGAAGTGCATACAAACGGATCCAAACCGGGACAACAATGGGTTCAATTCGAGGATCAAATCCCACTCTCTAGGGTTGAACAAATAATCCTGCCGGACCATGATTCCTCTTTTCTGATTCGAAAGCCCTATTTCTATCGGCAAGTGAAGAAAAACTAACAATAAAATATCCATTGCTAATAAACCATAAAGAATACTCACCAAGAGGCTCCCAGTTTTGCCGGACCTAGGAATGTAAAAAATTTAGGGTAGGGCGAATACCCATGAATTTATAGATCAAATCATGATTGGCTCTATATAAAATTGTTTCTTCAACCATCCTTTGCTCAATGACAATCTTTGGCCTTGATTCTGATTGTGGCAAGCATCCATTAACTCGTTGAGATGTTGATCTATTTCCAGCAGCCGTAAAGAGCATTTTTAATGCATTTTTTTGTGCTTCTTCAGTATTTGATGGAGATTTATCCTTTAACAAATCTACAAAAGAACTATGTCCTTAAAGAGGATCCGAAGGTGTCCCCATTGGACCCTCCTGGGGCAGCAATCTTGTCTTCAAATCCACAGTAACCAGAAATCTCTTCGGCTACCCAACTCATAAATGTTTGCATTATTAAATTGGTGTTTTTGAGCATTTGAGGGAGATAAAAGGATAGGCTCCATTATTTTTGAGGGTTTGATTTTTGGAGGTTGTTAATTAAATATTGGAGATTATAAGGAGTAATTGAGTAATTAATTTTTATGTATGCTTTGATGATTGCTAATTTCAAAGAAGGAGTAATAAGGTGTATTTGAGTTTGATTATTTTTGTAATTGAGAAATATTTTTGAGAGAGTGTTAGTGTGATATTTTGTCATCTAACCTTTGAAATTGGCAAAGAAGATAATTGTGATTGAGACAGGTTTTTAAGGGCACTTCTTCATCAAACAAAAAGGTATGGGCACATCTTCCTAATGAGTGATTGTTGGATGTTGTGAATGCTAAGTTGGAGTGAAAAGGGTTGTTTGATAAGCATTGTTGAGTTTGATTTTTCTGGAATGAAAATTGATTCTAGAAACCTTGTTTGATAAGCATTGTTGGAAACATTGAATGATTAGGGTTTGTGCAAAGAACATGAGTATCATTGTTATGTGAAGTTGTGAACTATCTTGAACTAGGGTTTGTGAAAGAACATGAGTATCATTGTTATGTGAGATTGTTTGATAAGCATTGATTGGAAATAATTGAGTGAGTGTTCATATGCTTGGACTAGGGTTTGTGAGCAAGGATTGTTTCATTGAGTGATTGGTTGAGTAGAGTTGATTAAGCCTAGTCAAGTGGAAGTGTTGAAGTGATAGTTCTAGTTCTGTGAAACAAATTGTTCCATATTCTAAATTGATTTGAGAAAGAGGTTGAGTGTTTGTGAGTGTGAAACATATTGAGTCTCTAACAATTCTCTATATGTTTTTGTGATAAAAGAGAGATTGAAAGTGATTGAGCATTGTGGTGAGTGTGAAGCATATTGAGTCTCTAAAAATTCTCTATATGTTTCTATGAGATTGGGCAAGTTCTAGTGAGGACTTGTTGAGCAGATTTGTGGTAAGTCTTTGTGAAGACTTGTTGAGCAGATTGGACAAGTTCTAGTGAGAACTTGTTGAGCAGATTTGAGATAAGTCTTTGAGAAGACTTGTGGATAGATTGGTGTGAGATTTTGTGGAAGCTTACAATACAGATTTGAAGATAGATATTGAGAGAAGATTGAATAAGTCCTTGAGAGGACTTGTGGATAGAGTTGAGGTAAGTATTTGAGAAGACTTGAGAGCAGAATTGATTGATTTATTCAAACCTTGGGTTAAGGTTTGGGGTAGATCTAGCAGAGTTGATTTATGATTAAGTCAAGCTTTGTGTTAAGGCTTGAGGATAGAGATTGAGGATAGATTTGTGCTAGACCGAAGGACTATGTTTAGTGCAGATTTGAGGATAGATTTTGGTGTAGATTTGAGGATAGGTTTGTGCTAGACCAGAGACAGATATTGAGTAGATTTATGCTAGATCAAAGGACTATGTTTAGTACAGATTTGAGATAGAGCTGAGAGCAATCTTTGGAGGTGATAGAGTATAGAGGATGATAGTCTCTAGTGGATAGAGATCCATTAGCCAGGGTAGTGAGGACAGGTATTCTGAGTGAGGATAAGAGTCTTCAGTGGATAGAGATCCATTAGCCAGTGCAATGGAGGCAACAATTCTTCTAGAAGATCACCAACCAGAGTAGAGGAGAAGGAGTTCTCCTATGGATAGAGATCCATGAACTTGATTAGGGGATTGGTGTCTCCTTTGGATAGAGGTCCATAAACATTGTAATAGGGAAAGAATTCCCAAGATATTTGTTGAGAAAATTTTAGTGAAATATTTTCTCTGTGGAGTAGCCCACATTGGGTGAACCACGTTAAATTGGTGTCTCTATTGTGTGTGGTGATTTGTGTATTACTTTGATTACTACTATTGATATTGCTATTGATACATTACATAATATTGATTGGGAAAGAAAAGTAAAAAGTGGTCTTATACTATTCACCCCCTCTCAGTATAAGCTTGTGTTCTTCAATTGGTATCAGAGCGGGTTCCTTCGAAAGAGTTTAACAACTTGAAGGAAAATCTTACAAGAACACAATGGATTCTAAGAGTGGATCCTCAGATAATTCAACACTAGTATTTTATGGAAGTGATTATGTATTTTGGAGTATGAGAATGAAGATTCACCTGATGGCACTTGGCAATGAAATATGGGAAGCAGTTGAAAATGGGTACACACCACCAACTACTCCACCTATAGATAAATATGGTAAGCTTCTACATCATTACAATTCAAGAGCAATGAATGCAATTTTGAAAGGTTTGCATAGAACAGAGTTCATAAAGGTTATGCATTGCAAATCAACAAAAGGAATTTGGGATAAGTTGCAAAGCATATATGAAGGAGATAAAAATTTCAAAAGGGCAAAGATATGAAATCTCAAGGGACAATTTGAAGAATTAAGAATGAAGGATGAGGAAAATATTAGTGCTTATCTACTTCGTGTAGATGAGGTTGTTAACTCCATGGAAGGACTTGGACTTGAGGTTCAAGAATCTGATGTTTGTGATAAGATCTTAAGATCTCTCCCAAAAAGGTTTAGTGAAAATATTTCAGCTATAGAGGAATCAAAATATGGTGATATTTTGACAAGAGATGAATTACTTGGCATTCTTACAACTTTTGAGATGAGAACAAAAGAGGAACCTAATATTTAGAAGGAAGCAACCTTCAAAGCTACTAAGAAGACAAAGGGTAAGAAGTCAGATTCAAGCAATGAGTCATCCAGTGATGAAGAAGCAAATTATGGTAGAAGGAACAAGGATCCAAGAAGATTTAAAGATGTGAAATCTGTTAGATGTTTCAATTGTGGAAAGTATGGTCACTATGCAACTTGATTTTCAAGAAGCTAGAAATAGCAATGATGAAGAAAAATAGGATCATAAGAACAGGGAATCAAAAAAATACAAGTACCAAAAGAAAGGCAAGGATGGACAAGGCAAACAAGGAAAGAAGTTCTTTCAAAGATAGAAGAGGAGTTACTATGCAGACAAGGCAAGTAAGTACTCAAGTGATAGTGATAATAGTTTCTCAGATAATGATAAAGATGAAGTTCTATTTATGACAAAAGAAAAAGAAGAAGTTAAGAAAAGGTCACCAATAATTCTCAAGTGTTTTAGATGTGGTAACTTTGGTCATCTTGAAGATAGTTGTACAAAGAGTGGTTTCAGTTTCAGTGATGATGAATATGAAGATACACTTGAAGGACCAGAAGAGAATATTCTAATGGCACTAGAAGAAGAAGGAGGTGATCCTATAGAAGACAAGTCAAAAAAGAATGAAGATGTTTTCAAAGGTAAACAAATAGAGGAAGAATCAGAGAAAGGAGAAGTTGATCTTGAGGGAGAGCTTATTTATGCTCTTGACACATTAAAGAAGGTAAGAAAGCAAAACTCCCAACTTAAGCTTCAGTTTCAAGAATGTGATAAAGAGAAAGGAAAGCTTATAGAGGATCTAAACAAGTCAATGGCTAAGACAAAGAAGTTCAAGGATAAGTTAGAAGCAAAGGTCTTAGAATGTGAAAGGTTAGAACATGAAGTGGCTCTACTAAGGGAAGAAATAAAAGAGTCTAAGGATAGGTTACACAGGTTTGGAAAGAGCTCAAAGATCATAGATAAGATGATCAAGGTACAAAGATGGTCAACAAACAAAATAGGTCTTGGTTTTGAACAAGTACAAAAGAAACAAGGAGAGGAGTCAACCTCAAGTTCTGAAGAAGAAGAAACTTCAGAAGAAGAGAGTGTAAGAGAGAGTGAGACTTCTGAGGATGAGTTGGACAATAGAAAGTTCAACAAGGAAAAGAACAATGCACAAAAGAGGAACAGATGGAACAGGAACCAACACAGGGTAAAAGAGACTAAGAGACCAATGAGGTCAAGGCAAGGTAATTTC
Source organism: Wollemia nobilis (assembly GCA_028583015.1). Taxonomy (NCBI): domain Eukaryota; kingdom Viridiplantae; phylum Streptophyta; class Pinopsida; order Araucariales; family Araucariaceae; genus Wollemia; species Wollemia nobilis. The sequence goes on from JAQPPZ010000363.1 coordinate 5,065,187, forward strand.
AATGGATGATGTTTCTCATGTCATAAATTTGGGCACAAGGCTTCACAGTGTAGGACACATGAAAGACAAGAATATGGGAACTTTAGAAATAGGTAACTTTTTCATGGGTATTGCTACTCATGTAATCAGTTTGGTCACAAGGCAATGAATTGCAGGGTCCATGATAGGAATAGATATGGCTTCACCAGGAGAAATCCCAAGACATTTGCACCTCCAAGGAATAACAATATTAAGTGTTACAAGTGCAATAATGATGGACATACAACAAAGTGGTGTAGAGCAAAAATTCCAGAGACAAGCAGGAACAGGAATAGTTAGAGGAATCAGAAGGATCAGATGAGAAGGAAAGTGGACAAAGGTAAATATCAGTGCATGCTGGGAGTAGAAATACTCCCACCCTAGAATTAACCACCTCAAGAGGAGGTGGGGGAGGGGCTAAGCTAAGAGTCTCATTCTTAGCCTCGAGCCCCAAAGGTGACCCTTTGCCATTGATGTCAAAGGGGGAGAGATTTGAGTAAGGGGGAGAGATTTGATTTAAAGGGAAAGCATTCAGTTAGGGGGAGCAATTTCTCAAGGGGAGCAGAATAGAAAGAGGTAAAAGAAATGATAAAAGGTAAATGGGTTGCCATCAATGACAAAGGGGGAGATTGTTGGAAATTTGAGCAAGTTTTGTTGTCATTGATGTCAAGCTTTCAACACCAGTTAGTGGTAGTTTCAGTGGGCAACATCAGTTTAGGTTTCACAATCAGTGCAAAAGGAAATCTGGTTCCAGGTGGTCAGATGAAGTCTAAAGAGCTATAAGGAGGCCCAAGAAAAATAATATTTTATTATAATATTAAAAGTGCAAAGAGTTAATTTATTATAAATTAATTATAATAGTTTTATTATAATTTAATTTATAAATTAATTTAATTTTAAGTTATTAAATTAATTATAAATTAATTATGATTTAATTATAAGTTAATTTATAATTTAATTAACCTAACCCTAAAGCTAGGGTTATAAAGGTTATAAAATTAATAATTCAAATTTTTGAATTATTCTCGCCGACGTCGTCGAAGACTCTTTCCAATGCATATAAAGGAGGGAAGCCCCAAGGCTTTAAAAATTCATCCATGATCTATGCTTTTGTTGAGATTTTCATGTGCATGGTATAAAGTGAGATCACATGCTTTTCGAAAGGTGTGCGAGGAAGAAGACAAAGGGAAGGGGGTGTTGGTTTCTACCTCGAAGTGCTCGGTAGCATAGCTGGCAGTGAGGGAGGTGCCAAGTCGTTGCTCGCGTGAGGTGCAGGGATCAAGTCCCACGGGTTGCATTTTTGCAAGGCGGGAGGTGTTTCGTTTTTGAAGCACCATGCATTGGGAGCAATACAAAGGAAAGGTGTAAGCCTTTTCCTTTGTATTGAGGCACGTAGCCCACGTGGTGGGCTAGCGCCTCACTAAGGCGCTTGACTGGGGAGTGGTCTCGAGGTCGAAACCCGTCGAGGCCCTTTTGCATGGAATTTATGAGGTATGCGCTCGATTTTCCAAGGTTGCATGTGATAACTGGAATTTTCTAAGGTTGGATTTAAATAAAATTTTTGGAGCTTTATAAAATAAATGTTTGCATTATTAAATTGGTGTTTTTGAGCATTTGAGGGAGATAAAAGGATAGGCTCCATTATTTTTGAGGGTTTGATTTTTGGAGGTTGTTAATTAAATATTGGAGATTATAAGGAGTAATTGAGTAATTAATTTTTATGTATGCTTTGATGATTGCTAATTTCAAAGGAGTAATAAGGTGTATTTGAGTTTGATTATTTTTGTAATTGAGAAATATTTTTGAGAGAGTGTTAGTGTGATATTTTGTCATCTAACCTTTGAAATTGGAAAAGAAGATAATTGTGATTGAGACAGGTTTTTAAGGGCACTTCTTCATCAAACAAAAAGGTATGGGCACATCTTCCTAATGAGTGATTGTTGGATGTTGTGAATGCTAAGTTGGAGTGAAAAGGGTTGTTTGATAAGCATTGTTGAGTTTGGTTTTTTTGGAATGAGAATTGATTATAGAAACCTTGTTTGATAAGCATTGTTGGAAACATTGAATGATTAGGGTTTGTGCAAAGAAATGAGTATCATTGTTATGTGAAGTTGTGAACTATCTTGAACTAGGGTTTGTGAAAGAACATGAGTATCATTGTTATGTGAAGTTGTGAACTATCTTGAACTAGGGTTTGTGAAAGAACATGAGTATCATTGTTATGTGAGATTGTTTGATAAGAATTGATTGGAAATAATTGAGTGAGTGTTCATATGCTTGGACTAGGGTTTGTGAGCAAGGATTATTTCATTGAGTGATTGGTTGAGTAGAGTTGATTAAGCCTAGTCAAGTGGAAGTGTTGAAGTGATAGTTCTAGTTCTGTGAAACAAATTATTCCATATTCTGAATTGATTTGAGAAAGAGGTTGAGTGTTTGTGAGTGTGAAACATATTGAGTCTCTAACAATTCTCTATATGTTTCTATGATAAAAAGAGAGATTGAAAGTGATTGAGCATTGTGGTGAGTGTGAAGCATATTGAGTCTCTAACAATTCTCTATATGTTTCTATGAGATTGGGCAAGTTCTAGTGAGGACTTGTTGAGCAGATTTGTGGTAAGTCTTTGTGAAGACTTGTTGAGAAGATTGGACAAGTTCTAGTGAGAACTTGTTGAGAAGATTTGAGATAAGTCTTTGAGAAGACTTGTGGATAGATTGGTGTGAGATTTTGTGGAAGCTTACAATACAAATTTGAAGATAGATATTGAGAGTAGATTGAATAAGTCCTTGAGAGGACTTGTGGATAGAGTTGAGGTAAGTCTTTGAGAAGACTTGAGAGTAGAATTGATTGATTTGTTCAAACCTTGGGTTAAGGTTTGGGGTAGATCTAGAAGAGTTGATTTATGATTAAGTCAAGCTTTGTGTTAAGGCTTGAGGACAGATATTGAGGATAGATTTGTGCTAGATCGAAGGACTATGTTTAGTGAAGATTTGAGGATAGAGTTTGGTACATATTTGAGGATAGGTTTGTGCTAGACTAGAGATAAAGATTGAGTAAATTTGTGCTAGACCGAAGGACTGTGTTTAGTACAAATTTGAGATAGAGATGAGAGCAAGATTTGGAGGTGACAGAGTATAGAGGATGACAGTCTCCAGTGGATAGAGATCCATTAGCCAGGGTAGTGAGGACAGGTCTTCTGAGTGAGGACAGGAGTCTTCAATGGATAGAGATCCATTAAGCCAGTGCAGTGGAGGCAATAGTTCTTCTAGAAGATCACCAACCAGAGTAGAGGAGAAAGGAGTTCTCCTGTGGATAGAGATCCATGAACTTGATTAGGGGATTGGTGTCTCCTTTGGATAGAGGTCCATAAACATTGTAATAGGGAAAGAATTCCCAAGATATTTGTTGAGAAAATTTTAGTGAAATATTTTCTCCATGGAGTAGCCCACATTGGGTGAACCACATTAAATTGGTGTCTCTATTGTGTGTGGTGATTTGTGCATTGCTTTGATTACTTTTGTTGATATTGCTATTGATAAATTGCATAATATTGATTGGGAAAGAAAAGTAAAAAGTGGTCTTATACTGTTCACCCCCCTCTCAGTATAAGCTTGTGTTCTTCAACTAAGATCATGGCAGAAATATTGAAGCCTCTTTTGCATAAGATTATTTCCCCTAAACAAGGAGGTTATGTGGAAGGGCATCAAATAGTAGATGAAATAGTTCTTGCTCAAGAAGCCATCCATTCCATGGATATGCAAAAATCTCCTTCCATGTTCATTCGGTTAGACTTATCCAAAGCTTATGACAGAGTGGATTGGTACTTCCTTATCAAAGTTTTGAGGCAATTTGGTTTCTCTAAGGATTGGATGGATTGGATTATGGGATGTATCTCTTCAGTTTCCTACTTACTTATCAATGGCATGCCTTCTCAGTCATTCTTAGCTTCCAGAGGTATTAGGCAAGGTGACTCGATATCCCCTTATTTATTCATCACTCTTGTTGAATGCTTGGGTAGGACTATAACCAAAAAAAGGGAAAAAAACCCTTGAGGGAGTTACCATTGCTCATGGAGCTAGACCTAACTCTCATCTTCAATTTTTTGATGACTCTACTCTTTTAGGTAAAGCTACAGTCAAGGAAGATTCTAATATTAAGCAAATCATTAGCAGTTTTTCTAAGGCTATTGGGTAGTTGATTAATGAAGATAAATCTAAAGTTATTTTCTTTCACTTTTTTTCCAGAAAGGAATCCATGGTCTTGAATAAATTAAGATATAATAAGACCTCCCTTCCGATCACTTATTTAGGTATTCCCATCAATATTCAAAGGCAGAAAAAAATATTGGAATTGGTTGTTAGACGAAGTCAAGAAGAAAATTGAAAAGTGGACCTACAGGTGGCTTTCCTCTAGCGGTAGAATCACCTTGGTAAAATCAGTCCTTCAAGCTATTCCTATTTATGTTTATTTTGTGTTGAATATCCCAAAGGTTTTTCTTCGAGAACTGGATCAAATCAGTCATCGATTCCTCTAGAGTGGTACTAAGGAGAAAAGAAAATTGGCCTTGGTGAAATGGGACACTTTATGTCTTCCTAAGAATGAAGGGGGTTAGGATTATGGTCTTCTATTAATAAAAACAAAGCTTTAGTTGCTAAATTATATTGGAGGATGTTGCATAACCCCAATGCTCTTTGGGCCAATAATCTCCATGCTAAATATATTGAGAATAAAAGTCCTAAAGACCTTGTTTGCTATCAAATTCCTACCAAAGGTTCTCCCATTTTAGCAGTTCTTAAGACTGGTGAGGATTTGATAAAGAAAAAATTATTTTGGATCATTCATAATGGTCAACAGGTATAATTTTTGGATAGATTATTGGGATGGTCACAAGCCTTTGATAACTCAGTTTTTTGATTGGAGGCCTTGGATGGAGGAGCTTCACCAAGTTAACTGGCTAAAGGTGGCTAATTACTGTCGGTACCATACTGGTAATTCAAAGGTTGGTAGATATTGGATCCCTATTGAGGACTGGCCTATTCAAATTCCAGAAAGGCAAAGACAATATGTCCAAGGCATCCTTCATATGAGATCTCTCTCTTGGTCCCATGAAAAAGATTATTTTGGATGGAACAACACTACTAAGGGTGAGTATTCAGATGCTTAAGGTTATTTGACCTTATGCTATAATAATCCCAACCAATATTTTGACATCTTTTCTCAGTTGTGGGCTCAAAATATCTAGCCTAAGGTGAGGTTCTTTACTTGGCTTTTATTGCATCATAGGGTGCTTACTGGTGAACAACTTATGAAGCATGGTTTTCATGGCCCTTTTAGATGTGAAATATGTGGAGAGAATGTAGAAAATCTCAGTCATATTTTTATTGAGTGTACTTTAGCCTCTAAGCTATGGAGGATAATGGCCACTTTACTTGGCTTACAATGGTCCAATTTTTTTACTTTTGAAAAGATGTGGAGGGATTGGCCGAAGCAAGAGGGTGTTGATCATTTTATTAGGTAGTTAGTTTGGATAGGTTCTACCATTCTTCTTTGGAATATCTGGAATGAAAGGAACAGTCAAATTTTTAATCAAGATAGGAAGGATATTCACTATATTTTGCAAAAGACCATAGCCAACTTAGTTGAATCAGTCCATCAACTCCTTAATCACCCCCAAAACTCCCACAAAAGATGGGATCAAGTGATGCAAATATTGAAGATTAAATCTTCTAAGGGCAACCAACTTAAAGGGAATGTGAGTATTTGTAAGATGGATAGAACAAGAAATTGGCAACCTCCTCCTAAGGATTTTGGAAAAGTCAATACTGATGGAGCCTCTAGAGGGAATCCTGGAAAAGCTAGTGCAAGAGGAATTGGTAGACTTTCAGATGGCTCCCTGGCTTTTACTTTTGCTGAGAATTTGGGTATTATTTCCAATAACCTTGTTGATGGTATCCTCAGAGGCCTTCAAGAGGCTACTAAGGTTGGATGGGAAAATGTGTTAGTTGAGTCTGACTCTCAACTCATGATTAATATTTTGAAGACTCCTTCTAAGAATCATAAGGTTGATTGGAGAATAAAAAGAATTATTGAGAAGATTCAATTAATCCAAATTTGATTTTTGAAAGTTGATTACAATCATGTGGTCAGAGATCAAAATAAGAGTGTTGATGCTTTAGCTAATTGTGCTTTGGACAAAGGTGATCTTACTTGTTATGGCCACCCTCCTAGATGGTGGGCTTCGCAAATAAGAGAAGCTCTTCTTTCTATCATTTCTTTGGATAGCTCCAGTTTTAAAGGTACCTAGTTTCTTCTTGCTTTATTTTTGCTTCTCTTTGGTTCGGTCAAGGTATTTTAGTTCCCTAGCTCAAACTATTCTTTCTTTTGTTTCCTCTGTTGATTCTTGCCTTAAAAGTCTTTTGGTCTAGAAAGGTCATTATTATGTTCAATTTTTTTTTTTTTTTTTTTTTTTTTTTTTAGTTTCTTGAGGTGTGTGGTTTTTTGTTTTGTTTTATTTTTGTGTTGTTTTTTGTTGTTCTTGTGTTTTTGTTGTTTTGTGTTTTTTTTTGTGTTTTTGTTATTGTTCTTGTGTTTTTGTTGTTCTTGTTCTTGTGTTTCTGTATGTTTGTGTTAATTCATGTTTTTGTGTGCGAGTGTTTTCTATGTTTTTTGTTTTTGTTTATTGTTTATTGTTGGTTGTTTTTTTATTTTTATTTTTTATTTTTTTAGGTTTTGGTTGTTTTTGTTGGTTATGTCTTTGTAGTGTTCTGTTGTTTTTGTCATGTTTGTGTTTTGTTATATTGTTCTTGTGTTTTTCTATGTGGTTCGTGTTGTGGTTTTTTTTTTAATCTTATTGTGTGTGTATGTTTGGTTGTGCTTTATCTTTTTGACACTGGTAAGACCCCAAGGTCTTACTATAAAAATTATTAACAAATTAATGTAAATGTAATCACAGGCCACTCAAAGGGGGCTCCCTTGTAATCGCTTTGCCACTATAGGGGGCTCCCTCCTTAGAATCTATGCTTATTATTATTCTTCTTGGATGATTTGATATGGATGGCCAACCTAATATATATATCTACCCTAAAGCTACGTTGGTGAAGAGACATTATGGTTCACGTATGAAGAGACGTGATGGTTCACGTTATGAAGGGTTGTGATGGTTCACTTTATAAGTTAATAATATAATAATTAAATGATTAATAATACTAACTAATACTAACTAATAATGTTAGGATTGAGGATCCTAACATGCCACCCTCCTTAAAAAGAGCTTTGTCCTCAAAGCTCAAAGTGAGAAGCTTTATCCTTTGTTTTCCAAGAAGGATTTGTGTAAGTTATTGGACTCTTTTAATGGCATCCTTTCGTAGGCAGGGATATCGAGAAGGATGAAGCATTAGCGAGGGTTGCCAAGAACAATAGTAGAATATTCCTTAGTAGAATCATGATGACAATGGGAGGGCAACCCTTGGGGTTCCTCAAATACTTCAGAATGATGCATCAAAAGTGATGGTAATGGTTTCATATCCTTTTTTGGTTCCTTGGTAGAGCCAACGGAGAAGGAGTGTGTAGTCACTCTGTGTTGGTTTCGAATAGGTTTGGTCATATGGCAAGAACACACTATTGGTGAGGAAGGTATGTGTAGGTCTTGTAGAGTGCATGTTTGGCTAGCATTGATCACTTTGGGTATGTTTACCTCATCCTTGCTTGGTACATCAATCACTTCTTGCACATCGACCTCATTGTCTTCATTGTGGTGAGTAGGTGCACTGGTCACTTCGGACACAACTACCTCATCTGCTTGCTCTATGGAGATACAGGGATCAACTTCCTTCAGTAAATACAATGTTAGTGTAGCACATTTATGGTGGGGTCCAAATTGTTCATCACAATTATCACAGAGTCCTTTTGCTCGTCGTTCCTTCATCTCCTCAAAGCTAAGATGTTTAATTCGTAAAGTTTGGTTAGATTTGGGGGTTGTGTAAGTGCTTTGTGCCCTTCCATTATGCATATGTTTGGGAGATATGTAAGTGGTCAACAATTTTTCCATAAGTGGTTTCCCTAATCGTTGTTGTGCATTGATTTTATCTTTAGCTAATTTTGCCAATCCATAGGTCTACATCATGGTATAGGGATTGAACCTTGTCACCTCCATTCTAATTTCCTCTTTCAATCCACTAATGAAGCTATTGATGAGAATTGATTCATCCAACCCTGTGTTGTGTTTGGTGATATCCTCAAACCAAGTTTGATACTCACGGACGGAAGTGATTTGACAAATTTCCTTGAGCAAATCCCACATGGTTGGGTCCCACATGGCTCTGATACCAAATGGTAAGACCCCAAGGTCTTACTATAAAAATTATTAACAAATTAATGTAAATGTAATCATAGGCCACTCAAATGGGGCTCCCTTGTAATCACTTTACCACTATAGGGGGCTCCCTCCTTAGAATCTATGCTTATTATTATTCTTCTTGGATGATTTGATATGGATGGCCAACCTAATATATATATCTACCCTAAAGCTACGTTGGTGAAGAGACATGATGGTTCACGTATGAAGAGACGTGATGGTTCACGTTATGAAGGGTTGTGATGGTTCATTTTATAAGTTAATAATATAATAATTAAATGATTAATAATACTAACTAATACTAACTAATAATGTTAGGATTGAGGATCCTAATAGACACACTCAAGGAGCATGTTTTTTATTTTATTTTATTACTTTTATTTTTATTTATTTATTTATTTATTTAATCTTATTGTGTGTTTGTTTGCTCCTTGAGTATGTCAAAGGTGGTAGGCCAGGTTCATGCCCTGGGTGATTTTGACAGAATGGATACCCTTGCCTCCTTGGGTCTTACCCGAAAGTGGCATCCCTTCTGGTATGTTTTTCACAAAAAAAAAAAGTGGTTACAAAAATCCTTACACATCATCAAATGACAAAGGCCATTACAATTCACTCGAATCAACCTTAGAATAAATGATATGGGGTATGAGGAAGTAGAGTGCACAAGTTCAAATATAGAAGCTAAAGGTGCAAAGGAAGAGGGAAAGGTAAATTTTAAAGCAAAGGAAGATGAGGAGGCAAATTTTAAAGCAAATGAGGTGAAGGAGGTCAAGCTTAATTTAGGTAAATCATATTTATTATCCTCAAGTAGCATAAAATCTTCTTCTTACAATAAAAATTATAGTAGGAGTGTATTCCTTGCACTTTAGGATTTCAAAATTAGTATAGTAAAGAAAATATTATGGAGGATACCCAAAAAAATTAGGGTTTCCAAAATAACAAAAGAAAGTAATGTCTATGGAGGATCATCTATGTAGTTTAGAGTTTTCATGTCAACATAAAGAAGAAAATGCTAATGATGCTATTCCTTGCACTTTTGACTCTTTAGGGCAACATAAATATTTAGAAGATAAGCCTCATTATGAACAATATGAAAAAATAGAAAAAACTAAGGTAAGCAAGGTATGCTTCTTGAGGTTTTGTGATATTTTAATGTTATGTTATTGCTTTAATCAAGCTTTGTAACACTTTTATTACTTGCATCTTTTTGTTGAATTGGGTCCAAGGTAAGCCCACTTGATGTTATTGACTTCTTATGGTTGGTTGTGTGTAGGTACCATGGAGATGCAGTCATCCTAGGGTAGTCAAGCAACCAAGGCTCCAAAACCCACCCATCCTTTAAGGTGGCATAGAAGACTATTTGGATACCATTTTGTGAACTATTGTAAAAGGGAAACTCCCATCTTGGGAAGTCCCTATTGTAAGCCCAAAGAGGAAATTTTGTAAAATATGATTGTAATATCTCTCTTGATTAATGATAATGGTGTATATTTTATCCCACATTTTGCTATTTATTCCATATGATGTGTCTTGATCATGCCTTCTCTTGTTCTACAATGAAAAATATTAAAATATTTTTAATATTTAATACTAAGATTTGACATTTAAGTTTCAATGTAAATGATGTTAGGACATGTCAACCAATATTACCTATATTAACTGTTGTATTATGTTTTGTTGTTGACTAGTATCCATAATTACCTAAATTGCCTATATGATTCAAATAAATCAAATGACATATACTTGTATTATGTTTTGTTGTTGAATAGTATCCATAATTACCTAAATTGCCTATATGATTCATTTAGATAAAATGAAAGATACGATATTTATGATCTACAATGCTAGACTCCATTAATATAAGTTTTAAAATATTTTTGAGATTAGATGAATAATGAATCCAACTTGGCCAATCTCATCTAAATTATCAAAACATAGACTTATGTTCATTGGAAGGATAGATGCTAAGCATATTTTATAAAGAATATAAGTAAATGAGAAGTTAGGTAGGTTTTACAAATACACGTGAGATGCATTGAATACAATTATATTTTTGGCTTTTTACCTTCATTTATAAATATTGAAATCCTATTGTTTTTTTTTTGAAAAAATGAAAACTTGTATTAATACAAGAACCAGATACAAGCGGGAGAGAACACATCCCGAGCCAGAGCCACAAGCAAAACAGCAAGGAAGGCGCACAAAGGCAACGCTAGGTACCGCAAGGCACAGAGAACGGAAGGCACGAAACAGCAACAAGTCGCGAAAACGCGACATGTCACGAAATCGCGACAGGAAAACCCGTCACGGCCACTTTGGCACCAACAGGCGCGATAACGCGACATGTCGCGAAATCGCGACAGGAAGGGCCCTCGACAGCCACCCGCAGAAAGCGTCGCGACAGCGCGACAGAAACAGAAAGCAACATTCAAGCCTCATGAAGGTCGCGATATCGCGACGGAAAACCACCCAGTCGCAAAGGAGCCAAACATGCCGCGAAATCGCGCAAGAAAAACGCCAGAGACCAGGAGGGCACAACCTGTCGCGAAATCGCGACAAAAACCAGCTCGATGTTGCATCATCACTACAGGTCGCGATATCGCGACAATTTTCCACCCAGCCGCCTAATTGCCAAAAGTGTCGCGAAATCGCGACAGAAGAACCATGCAGCTTCCAAAACTCAAACTTGTCGCGAAAACACGACGAAATATTTACATTTCTATTCAACTTCAAGAAGGGAATGAGAGCGCGGTAAAAACACCAATCGAACCTGGAAAGCGGGACCTGTCGCGATATCGCAACGTGTCGCGGAATCGCGAGGCGCGAAAACGCGACATGTCGCGATATCGCAACAAGACGCGGGATCGCGTCACGCGATAACGCGACATGTCGCGATATCGCAACATGTCACGGAATCGCGACCCGCGATAACGCGACATGTCGCGATATCGCGACAGAAACCAGCCGGAGACTGCAGAGGCTCAACCTGTCGCGATATCGCGACAGTAACCAGCCAACGGCCGCGACAGGGCAACATGTCGCGAAATCGCGACAGAAAGGACCCTTAGCAAAAAAAACTTTGCACATTATTTCAAGAATTGTTCAAGGCCTTGTCTGATCTCGGCATTCTCCACAGACAAATTGCTATGCAGATGAATCCCAACCTCTCTCTCAGCACCCAACTTAGCAAGGAAATCGGCCGCTTTATTGAGAGATCTACTAGCATAAACAGGAATCACATCCTCAATTTCCTTCCAAAGCTCTAAAATTTGGGCGACCAAAATCCGGAGCCTCCAAGCTTTTAAGGCAAAGTTCCGCATGCAATCAAGAGCACCAACCAAGATTTGGGAATCAGACTCAATGATTATCTTTCTGTGACCATGCTTGACGGCCCAGATGGAAGCGCATTTAATAGCAAAGGCCTCGACTTCATTGTTTGTGGCATATCCCAGACCTTGCAATTCCCAATATAGCACAGTCCCAGCATGATCACGGCAAATAACACCACTGCCAGCATTGCCCGGATTACCTTTAGCAGCTCCATCAGTATTGATTTTGACCCAGCCTTCTGGGGGAGGTTTCCAACAACTTCTTACCTGTCTCTCCAGATCAGCACCTCTCCCACTCAAAGGCTTAGAAGCAGACCGGTTTTCCTTCTCAAAGATAGATGGCAACGGTTTCCACAACTTTGCTCCAAATGATCTCGCCAAATCCCCTCCACCGAAGAGAAGGTTTCACGAAAAATACGAGCATTTCTTTCCAACCAAACCTGCCACCAAATAAAAAGGAAACCGATCTCCCAACCAGTACGAAGAGCTTTAGAAATAAATCTACCTCTCTTCCAGCTTTCCCATAAATTGGTCCGGGACAGATCTCCAAGCACCTGAAGTTTAAAGTGGGAGAACCAACGTTGCCAAATCTGCTGTGTGAAAGAGCAATCAAACAGAAGATGGTTCACAGTTTCCTCATTCCTATAACATAAAACACACTGGGAAGGACCAATGATGCCTCTAATTCTAAGGTTGTCAAAGGTCAAGATACCATTATGCATCAGTTGCCAAGCAAAGAAGTTCACTTTCGGCCAGCCCTTGGGATGCCAAATCTTCCTCCATTCATGAACAGGAAAAGAGTGTGGGGGGGCTCTGTAGGATCGAAGCATAGCCCTCCTTCACGTAATAAACCCCAAGGTTCCCGAAGCCCCAAGCAAGCTCATCCTCCTCATCTCTCCCGGATAGAAACCTTTCACCCAAAAGTTTTTCCGTAGTTGGGGCCTCGCTCCGGAGGGATTGGAATAGGCCATTCACCCAACTCGCTTAAATTTTTTAACCTTATACTCCCCCAGAAGGCCGGTAGTGAAGTAGGTCCGAATATGAATCCAACCTTTGTCTTCAAGAGCTGTTTTTAGCGGAAGCAGATCGGGAAACACAGCAAGAATAGGAGGATGCTGATCCCAAGAGTCGACCCGTAACCGGGCCTTCTCCCCTCTCCCAACTTTCCGAACAATTGATCTTTGATAATGCAAGATCCAAGCTTGAGCGCCTGCCACACAAGAGAACCATTACCTTCCAGAGGATAGCGGCCCAAGTCGTTGGGAGGAACAGGACCCAAGTATTTGCTAGAAAGGATTCTGCCGCAGAGGGACGAAGGCTGAGAAATCCACCTCCAAGACAGCTTTCTGCACCAGGGCCCGATTGTTAAACTTGGAGCTTCTCAAGCCCAGCCCCACCTTTTTCCTTGGGCCGGGTGACCTTATCCCAACCAACCAAGGCCCATTTCCTCTCTCCATTGGCACCTTCCCAAAGAAAACTTCTAGCCGCTTTGTCCAACTCTTTCCATATTGAGGGAGGGGCGGCCAGAATTGAGAATTTGTAAATAGGCATAGCCTGAATAACAGACTTCAAAAAAGTTAGTCGGCCCCCATAGCTTAACCATCTATGAGACCAATGATTCATTCTCTCTTTGATGCCATCTAGCAGGTCCTTCCAAAAATCAGCTGTCAGTTTTTTGTAATGCAGAGGAACCCCCAAATAAACAAAAAAAGGGAGGTCCGAGTGAAACCCGGAATCTCCATAACTCTCTCTTGCGACCTTTGATCAAGGTTGAAGAAGACCACTTTTGATTTTGAATCATTGATGGCTTGATTAGAAGCCCGAAGGTAGACGTTAAGAGTATCTTTGATTCCTCTTGCTTCTCTGAGGCCGGCAACCCCCACCAAGCCCGTATCATCCACAAACCGTAAATGAGTCAAAACTTCGGCTCCGATTTTAATTCCCCGTAATCTGTCCCTGACGTCTTCTTCTCAGGAGGAGTCTGCCAAGACCTTCAGCCAAGATAAGAAAGAGATAAGGAGAGCAGGGATCTCCTTGACGGAGACCCCGAGAGGCTCCAAAAGGTGGCGAGGGAAGCCCCTTAATTAAAACAGAGTATGAAGGCGTAGAGATACAACTCATGACCCAGGCAATCCAGATCCCGAGAAAAACCAAAGGCCGCCAACATCTTGACCAAGAAACCCCACTCTACTCGTCATAAGCCTTAGACATATCCAATTTGATGAACATTCCTTTGTTACCCGAATTATGCATAGAATGGATAGCCTCCCGAGCCAAGATCACTCCATCCAAGATCCGTCTTCCTTCAACAAAACCCCCTTGCTCAAGGGAAATTAAATTTTGAAGAAGGGGTTTTAGTCTTTCAGCCATAAGTTTAGAAATAATTTTGTAGATCACATTACATAAAGCAATAGGTCTGAAATCAGAAATGTGAGCCCCCCCTCTCCTTTCGGAATTAAAGTGATAAAGGTATGATTTAGAGCCTTGAGCATTCTTTTGTTAATTCGGGATTCCTCAATGACAGCCAACACGTCCTCCTCCAAGATGTCCCGTAAGGCCCGAAAGAACTCAATAGGGAAACCGTCCGGACTGTGCGACTTTCCCGTGCACATCCCAAAGACCACCTTCTTGAGTTCATCACGATCAATGGGCTTAAGAAGGGACTCGATTCTCTTCATGAGAAATAATAGAGGGAATTCCCTCAATGACTTCATTTTGAGCTTCCACATCATGCTGCATACTTTCCTTGAAGAGGTTTGAGAAGTACTCCATAGATAGGGAATGCATATCAAGAAGAGTGTCAAAAGAGTTTCCAAACTCATCTTGGAGGAACTCCATGTTATTCAATTGCCTTCTAGCACAGGCAGAGCGATGGAAAAATTTAGTATTTCTGTCTCCTTCTAATAGCCAAGTATTTCTGGCTCTCTGTCTCCAATAGATCTCTTCTTGATTATCAATGTCCTCAACTGCTTTGCGTAAGGCGTCATCCTCAAATTTAAGATGCTCAGAAATAATTCCTTCTCTCGAATTGTTTTTGCACCTCATTCCATCTCGTCCAAGCAAGGGGGCCCGTTGGAGCCGGAAATCGGATTTGTTAGTTTGCTTCCACTGCTTCGGCTTACTCTTAACATAGAGAAGTCGTTTGTGAATTTTGAACATAGTCGTTCCAAAAGGGGGACGGCCTTCTTCCCACCACCGTGGAATTTTCCTTCGTAGGTCCTCTTTTTGCAACCAAAAATTTTCAAATTTAAAAGGTTTGTAATACTTTCCCCGACATAGTCCCTCCCTCCAAAGAAATGGGAGAGTGATCGTAAACCGGGCCCTCCAAGATCCGGAATTTGATATTCCATCTAACATAAGCTTCCTCCGAGACCAAAACCCGTCAAGCTTAACCCTCCTACCGTATGGCTCTCTTCTCTTATTAGTCCAGGTAAAGTTTGTACCAGGGCCTTTGATGTCAACAAGGTTAAAGGCCCGAACGTGGGCAATAAATGACCTATCCCCCGTATCCGTAACAGGGATGCCACCTTCCCCGATCTCTAGCGGATAATTTAGCATTGAAGTCCCCAGCTAAAATCCAATCAAGATCTTCCCGGGAGGACCTCATGTTTTGAATAGCTTTCCATTGAGATCACTGACCTTCTGTATTCTGAGCCCCATAGAAATTTGTAATTAAGACTTGTTCAGCTATAACTATATTCTTGAAAAGAGATGTTAGGACCCCCTCTCCAGTGCTATATGATCTACTGCTATCCACGCCAAAGGATTCCAAAGAGTAGCAATCCCTCCCGAGGCACCAAGAGCAACCACTGCCATATGGCCAGCACCCCTCCAGATTCGGCCGACAGTTTTACTCATGAGGTCTAATGACATTTTTGTTTCCTAAATGAGCAGAAAGTCTGTTTTACTTCTTTCTAAAAGTCTTTGAACAACAGATTGATGGGTTCTACTGTTTAAACCCCTCACATTCCAAGATTGTATAATCATTGGAAACCTTGGGAGCAATACGAATCAATTGTTCTTGCCAATCCTCCATTGATTAGCTTATCCCCTTGCACTCGCGATTAGATCCTTATTGGATTTCCCCGCCCACCCCTTGGGAATTACTATTTTTCGATCTCTTCTCCACCCGGGAAATTCCAAGAGCCGGTCTTTCTCTCGAGCTTTTCTCGCAATTCCCATAGAAACATCTTTAATAACGGGCTGGGCTGGGGCGTGGATAACCAGAGTCCCAAGGTTTTCATGGT
The DNA here is from genome assembly GCA_028583015.1 of Wollemia nobilis. NCBI lineage: Eukaryota > Viridiplantae > Streptophyta > Pinopsida > Araucariales > Araucariaceae > Wollemia > Wollemia nobilis. The sequence continues at coordinate 5,081,132 of JAQPPZ010000363.1, forward strand.
GCAAAGTCTCAGAGGAATCAAAAGCCTGTTCAAGGACAGGGGTTGAGGAAGGAGGAGCATGAGTAAGGATAATATTATCCTCAAGGATCCCATCTGCTCCTTCCATAGGTTGGTCTTCTTGATCCACAAGAGATTTGAAGATTTCATACCGATTTGTTGGCTTGGGGAGAGCTTGCTCCTTACCATTTCTCTTTTTGTTTCTTCTCCTCTTCTGCTGTTCAAAGCCATCATTCTGGCCCTCAGACCCAGTGGGAATGACAGGTGGTTCCTTGGCCGAAGTGGACTTACCTCCTCGGGAGCGATTTGACATTCCCTGTGTAGCATCCGCATTGGTGCTCAAGATATTTGGACAGAACCTTGCCAAATGGCCATGCAAATGACAGACTCTACAACGGAAAGGTAGGGCTTCATAGTCTAACTGCTGTACCCAAGATTGTCCTGCTAGCTCCAATTCCATCTCAGCTGGTAGCGATTGACTAATATCCAATTCTACACAGATTCTTGCATAAACGGCAGTATTTCCTTCAATGGTATCCTTAGAAACTCCCAAAAATCTACCTAGAGAGTTGCCTATCAATTCAAGAATCCGCTCACCCCAAAACTCCATCGGGAGAGCATACAGCCGGATCCAAACCGGGACAGCCGTGGGTTCAATGCGAGGGTCGAAACCCGCTCTCCACGGCTGGACAAATAACCCTGCCGGGCCATGGCTCCTCTTCTCTGATTCAAATGCTCTGTTTTTATCCATTAGGGAAGAAAAACTAATAATGAAATACCCATTGCTAATGGGCCATAAGGAGTACTCACCGATTGGCTCCCAGTTTTGTCTCACCCAGGAATGCAAAAAGTGCAGGGTGGGTCGAATGCCCATGAACTTGCAAATCAGATCATGCGTGGTCCGGTAGTTTATCGTGTCTTCAACCAGCTCTGGTTCGATGACTATTTTCGGTCTTGATGCAGATTGCGGGAGACAACCATTAATTCTGTGCCCAGGAGAGCCCTTGCCCGCATTCTTGGCTAGCAGATGGAAGGCACTGCGTTGAGCTTCAGCAGAGGAAGACGCAGGATTATCTCGAAGAATCTCCGCATAAGAGGTCTTTTTTCCCTCGCGAGAACCAGGAAGAGACCCCATTGGGCCCTCCCGGGAAACCGAAAGATCCTAGACCAGAGGCCTGCAACAGACCCCAAACACGCTGGAGGAGGTTTCCGAACTGAAACCCTAGATCCACGGCCGTCGACAGTGCAGAAGGATTCCCGCAAAATCGCCAGAGCTCCACCCGTGGTGCTTGTTTTCATAGACATCCTTGAAATCCTATTGTTAGACAGAAAGATATTGTTGATTTTTTATCCTTTTAGAGTGTGACTTTTAACCTTTGGTGTAAGAAACTTTTATGAAGTTCTTGTTTTTCGTGTTCTTTAAAATTTGGAAACTTGAAAACTCCTTAGAAACTTATCTTTACTTTCGAAGTTTCTTAGGCTCTCTACTAGAGGCATTTTCAATGTTTCTTAAGGGATTGCCAATGTTTCTTGTCATTTTGCACGAAAAAAAAAAGTTCAAAATTAAGTTTTGTAAAGGTTTCATAGGTATTGCATTAGCCCACATGGGACAAACATGACACACTGTAATAAAAGTCAACTCACTATTAAAAATTCTAGGACGATGAAAAAAAATGAAATTAATAATAATTTAAAAATAGTTATATGTTATTAAATGGTATTAATTTAATTGGTTTTGTTTTTCAACTTTTAATGAGAAGACCCAGGTTTAAATCTTGCGAAAGGATACATGTATATCAAACTGTTGTAATACCACTATTATGGTTCTCGAATAATTGTAAAGCTCCAAAAAGTTCATTAATCAATAAAGCCTAGATTACAACCTTAAATAACTTAGGAATAAGCCAGAAATAGCTTAGGAGAAAATTAGGGAGAGAAAATAGGATAGAAAATAAATAGGGAGGAAAGAAGAATTTAGGAGTGAATTCTCTTGTCTGTCGTCCTTCCTCTTGCCGTCCACATTGGAGTCTGCCGACCACCTCATCTGTCGTCCAGGTAAAGGTAAATAAAGGTAAAGTAAAAAATAAATTTTTACTTTAACTTCCAACATTCTCCCCCTTAAAGTTGAGAGGTCTGACTATACAGTCTCTCAGCTTTATATATTGAGCTTTAGCTATACCTTTGGTGAAGATATCTGCAATATTATCCAAAGTGTTACAATATTGAAGCTCAACTATTTGTTGTTCCACCATATCTCGAATGAAGTGATACTTCATATCGAAATGCTTTGATCTGCTATGATGGACTGGATTGTATGCCAACTGAATGGCACTTATGTTATCACAATACAGTCGAGTTGGACCACTTTGACTTTCTCCAATCTCTTCAAGAACTTTTCTCAACCATAGGGCTTGAGTACTAGCATGTGTGATGGCTATATACTCAGCCTCAGTCGATGACAATGCTACAACAGTTTGTTTCTTGGAACTCCATGTAATTAGTCCTGATCCTAGACTAAAACAATTTCCTGATGTAGATTTCCTGTCATCTATATTGCTGCCCCAATCACTATCACTGAAGCCAACTAATTTCACAGACTTACATTGTTGGTAATGGATTCCAAAATCCAATGTACCTTTTACATATCTCAATATTCTTTTAGTTGCTTGTAGATGCAGCTCAGAAGGACTAGCCATAAACCTTGAAACTAGAGAAACAACATATTGAATATCGGGCCTTGTGTTGGTGAGAAACATCAGACTCCCAACCATGCTTCTGTAAGTGGTCATGTCAACCTTTGATGCTCCATCGTCCTTGCTCAATTGGATCCCATGTCCAGTTGGAGTTGCAACTGATTTGCATTGCTCCATGGAAAATTTCTTAATCATGTCTCGAGCATACTTGTGTTGACATATGAAGATCCCTTTATTTGATTGATGCACTTCCATGCCTAGGAAGTATCGCATTAAACCAAGATCTTTCATCTCGAACTGCTTCATCATGGAGTTTTTGAACTCCATATTCATTTTATTGTTACTACCCATAAATATTAGATCATCCACATACAAACAAACTATGAGAATGTCTACTCCATGCTTTAGGTAGTACAGAGTTGGTTCACTTTTGCTTCTTGTGAATCCATACTCGCTGAAATAGCCATCAATGCGTGAGTACCAAGCTCTTGGTGCTTGCTTGAGGCCATAAAGTGCTTTCTTCAATTTGTAAACAAGGTTTTCTTTTCCCTGTTCTTGGAAACCTTGAGGTTGTTGAACATAAACCTCTTCTGTCAAGTATCCATTCAGAAAAGCACTCTTTACATCCATGTGTTGAACATTCCATCCTTTATGGGCTGCTAAGGAAAGAACTGATCTGATTGTCTCTTGTCTTGCAACAGGAGCAAAAGTTTCCTCATAGTCAATGCCATATTTTTGAGTAAAACCTTTTGCTACTAGTCTCGCCTTATGCCTCTCAATGCTTCCATCAGCATTGTACTTGGTCTTGTAGACCCATTTACATCCAACACATTTTTTACCTTTGGGTAGCTTTACTAGCTCCCATGTATCATTATTTTTTATAGAGGTTATTTCCTCTTTCATGGCTTCTTGCCATACATTTTGAGTACATGCCTTCTCATAGCTAGCTGGTTCTAGCTGTGTACTAGTCAATAAAGCATAATTGACTTCATCTCCTCTAGGTTCTTGGGAGTTATCATCCCCATACAATTGCAAATTCTCAAGTTGTTGTAGAACTGAATTCATTTCACTGGCTTGGCTTCTAGTGAATCTTCTTTGAAAATTTTGATCCAACATCTGAAAGGAAGGATGATGTTGTAAAGTTCTTCTGCCTCTTGATGGAGAGTCAATGTCCATCGATGAAGAACTTACTGATCTCTGTGGAGAAGGACTTGGACTGGCGGTTGATGTACTTGAACTTCTCGGTCTTGGAGGGGGTGGTGTGCCTTTGCTTTTCTTTGGAGACACCTTGTATCTGCTGTACCTGTGAAGAATTTACATCTTGGGACTCATCATCAACAAAAATTCTTTGATGACCCCATTCTCCCCCTTCATCAAAAATTACATCCCTGGAGAGTACAATTTTATGAGTCTTGGGATTGTAGAGTCTATATGCTTTTGTAGACTCACAATACCCTAGAAATATACAAGCTTGACTTTTGGGATCAAGCTTCTTCCTTTTCTCATCAGGAATGTGGGCATATGCTAAAGAACCAAAATTTTTGAAGTGCTTTACATTTGGTTTCTTTCCGTACCACCCCTCATAAGGAGTGATGCCATCTAAACTAGAAGTTGGACTTCTATTTAGAATATATACACTTGTTTTTACAGCATCAGCCCAGTACATATTAGTTAGATGCTTTGTCTGAAGCATCGATCTCGCCATCTCAACTATGGTGCGGTTCTTTCTTTCGGCCACACCATTTTGTTGTGGGGTATAGGCAGTGGTTAATTGCCTTTTGATCCCACTTGCTTTACAATAGTTCAAGAATTATTTTGAGGAGTATTCACCTCCTCGATCTGTCCGAAGACATTTTACATAATTCCCACTTTGATTCTCTACATTGTTTCTGAAATCTATGAAGCAATCAAATGCTTCATCTTTGTGCTTTAAGAAATAAATCTAGCACATCCTAGAGAAGTCATCTATGAAAGTGAGAAAATAAGAATTGTTTTCGAGACTCTGTGTTTGCATCGGACCACAGATGTCCGAATGTACTAACTGAAGTGGATAGCTGGCTCTCCACGCTTGTCCTTTCAGAAACTTTGACCTGGAGTGCTTTCCCAAAGCACATCCTTCACAGACTTCCTTTTGTTCATTGATTTTGGGAAGTCCTGTCACCATAGCTTGAGAAGTTAGCAATTTCAAGCTAGTAGAATTAAGGTGACCATATCGCAAGTGCCACAACACACTTGGATTTGTTATGGCTACATTTGCAAGTTGAGCTCCCCTTGGCTCACCAAATTTGAGAGGGAATAACCTGTTCTTGGTCATGGGGACTTGTGTGATGACACGATTACAATTATTTTTATCAAAAATAATACATTGTCCTTCATCAAATACAAGCTTGTAATTGTTCTCCATCATTTGTCCAACGTTGAGCAGATTGTGTTGGAGCTTTGGAGTGTAATAGATGTCACTCACTTTCTTTAGTCCTTCTTTGGTTGGAACCGCCATGGCTCCAATTCCCTCTACTTGCAATGCTTTGTCATCCCCTAATTTGATTTGGGATTTATAAGTGGAATCTAGAGTAGCAAATAGATTTTCTTTGCCACTCATATGGTTTGAGCAACCAGTATCTAGAATCCATGTGTCATTTAGATTCTGATCTGATTGTCCATATGACAGAAAAATATTAGAAGCATCATCTTCTTCTCCATAATTTCCATATTGACTATTGTTGGCTTGTGAAGATTTTGACCAGCAGTCACGAGCGAAGTGACCTGGCTTGCCACAGTTGAAACAGGCTGATTTGGACTTGTCACTTCCTCGCCCTTGATTGCCACTTTGTCCTTGATTTCCACCTCGATTCTGATTTCCACCTCTTTGTTGGTTGCCTCCTCTGTATGAGTTGCCTCCTCTATTGGAATTGCCTCCTCTATTTTGGTTGCCTCCTCTATTGGAATTGCCTCTTTGTAGTTGCCTCTGCCTCTACCTCTTTGCTTACCTCTACCTTGACCTCTTCCCCATCCTCTTCCATTATTTTCATTGGAAGTGAAGGCCTTATCATCGCCTCCATAGCTGGTTGAAGGAGTTTCAGGAAACCTCTCTTCATGTGACATTAACGATCCGATCAATGCATCGAATGTTAAAAGGGAAAGATCTTTGGATTCTTCTATTATTATGGCAATATGGTTCCATTTATATGTAAGTGTTCTCAACACTTTTGTTACAATTGTCTCAGGCTTGATTTCTTCACCTAGTGTAACCATTTTATCTACAATTGCTTTTACTCTAACACAATAATCACCGACTTTTTCATCATCTTTCATTCGGAGATTTTCAAAATCTCGCTTCAATGTTTGAAGCCTTACCTGCTTCACTTGATTACTACCCTGGAATCCATCACTCAATGCTTTCCATGCAGCTTGTGCAGTCGTACAAGCAACAATTCTGGGAAATATGCTTTTCTCCAATGCAGCTTGGAGATGAGAAAGAGCAGATGAGTTGCTCTTTTTCTCTTCTTTTCATGTTTTCTTGTCTGCGACACTAAGTGTTGTCCAGTCTGAGGGTTCTGTGTAGCCCTCTTCTATGATGTCCCACAAACCTCTACCTATGAGCAAGGTCTTCATCTTTATAGACCAATACTCATAGTCATAACCGTTAAATTCTGGTATAGGTAAGCTATTGTGTGAGGCCATAGTTACCAAAAAACTCTCTTTATTTCATGGTTACAATAAAGTACTTTTGCTGAAAGAAGGAAAGAAGAAGAAGGAAGAAGGAAGAGATTACAAATTTAAGTCAAATCTGACTTGTTCTACTCTATCATTGACTGCTTGTTCCTCTTGATGTGGGGATGCTATCTCTTGATTTACAAAGTTATCTGCCACTTCTTCTTCGTCGTCACTTATCTGTATGATTTTCGGTGATTCTGGTTCTAGGATTTCCACTGAATTACTGTAGTGTGTATACTCTGATTCTTGTGGTGCAGCTTGTACTGATTTTGATTGTTCAAATTGACTCCTGAATGAGTTGTCTTCAAAATCTGCCTCGTACCCTGAGTCAGGATGCCTTTGATGTGCGATCACTGCATTTTGAAGTTGACTAAACACAATGTTGAGTCCATAACCTCTGACTTTGTTATCAAATCTCTCTGCACCTTCTCGTGCTAAAATTGCACATAAGGCATGATAACAACCATTTGGTCTTATCATCAATGCCTTGTTACAATTTTACAATTTGACTTGTTGTGTCCTTTACAAAACTAAGCCTCTTAGGCTTATTTACACCAGATTTATGATTCCCTGAATCAAAAACTTTTCTTTTACAATGAATTGCCTCCTAGGCAATGTCCTCTTTTTATAATAAAAAAAAATTATATTTCTATTTAATAAAAATAATAATTGCTTAATTTTTTTTTTTAAAACAATTATGTTTTAATTTATTAAATATGATATAAATAGTTTTTTAATATAATAATTAAAAAAAATCAACTTTAGAAGTGAGGTCAGAGGGTTTCGAACCCTTGACCTATGATGGCCCTTGGGCCTTACCGCGTGCTCTCTTGCCACGACAGTAGCTCACCTGCCGTGAGCTAAGGAAGTCACACTTCCTTATAAAGCTACTCCCTTTGTAGCTTTTAAAAAACTTTTTGAAACAAAAAATTACACCCGCAGGAGTCGAACCCTTGACTCCTTCCTTACAAGCTAGCCCTCTTGCCAAGTCGGCTAGCACCTCGGATGAGATCCCTTAAGCACCTGATGTGCTTAGTTCTTCAGCCGTCGCGGATAAGATTTTAAAACCCTATCTTCTATGTCGTACCCTCCAAAACCTTTGCTGAGAAATAATTTATTTCTGCCATTTATAGATCTATGGCGTATCAGGAGGATAATATACAATTTTTTTCGGGGTTTCTTTCAATACAAAAACAATTTTGCGGGTTTCTTTTACCAATTCTGTCAGATGTCTTCAATAACAGAACCACGAACTCTTTCTGAGAGATTCAATACAGAGAAGAAAGGAAAAAAAATTTAAACACAGTCTTCCATTGCACAACTCTGATTCACTGCACGATCCAATCAAACCAGAGATCCATTGCACGTTCTCTGCTACAACGATGAGTGGGGCTACGAACGCACACGATCCGCTGGTCGAACTCTGTCAGAATTGCATCGATTTCTCTTGCAACAACGCTAGGTGAGGATTCTTTACTACGAAATCCACATCTGGTTCGTTCCTTTGCTGGCTACGATTCGCTTTGCTTCGACGAAGTCGTTCTCCGACTGCTGCAATTTCTTAGACAAAAAAAACGTTTTGGGATAATATCCCACATGCACAAGAGTAGGGATTATTTAGTGGTTTAAAAGAACTAACAAGCAATAGTTCTTTCGATTGCCTACGGGCAATCGGAAGCCTCCCTTTTGAAGCCTCCACCCACTCACGCTCCGCCACGTAAGCGCGTTTGTTGCCACTCACCCTTGCCACTTGTGTCCAATCGATCCTCGCCACGTGTCCCGCGTCCTCTGAGTCTGCGTTCGAGTTCCACGTCAGCCTCCTGTCCGCTCTTCGCCACGTGTCCTGTGTTCGTCGATTGCCACGTGTCCACCTGGTTCTGTCCGCTCCTCGGGTCTCGTGCCTGGCGTGGGTTCCCTTGTCCGCCTCGGGTCTCGTGCCTGTTGCGGGCTCCCACCTCGGACCCTGTCCGGCTCTGATACCAAATATGGTTCTCGAATAATTGTAAAGCTCCAAAAAGTTCATTAATCAATAAAGCCTAGATTACAACCTTAAATAACTTAGGAATAAGCCAGAAATAGCTTAGGAGAAAATTAGGGAGAGAAAATAGGATAGAAAAGAAATAGGGAGGAAAGAAGAATTTAGGAGTGAATTCTCTTGTTTGTCGTCCTTCCTCTTGCCGTCCACATTGGAGTCTATCGACCACCTCATCTGTCGTCCAGGTAAAGGTAAATAAAGGTAAAGTAAAAAACAAATTTTTACTTTAACTTCCAACAACTATGTGGTCACGATGTAATATGGGTGAGGTCCATTTCAATTCCATATAACCAAGTGAAAATAAATTATAGGTTGGAATCAATAAAGCTAAAAAATTTATAACATGCTATCTAGAAATAAAGAGTAATTGAAAAACATATAGGTTCACTCTATGAAGCAAAACCAAAAACAAAGGATCTAGTTTCTTTACATTCAAATCTATCTTCTACCTTGCAAAAAAAGCACAACAGACAAGAGGGACAAACAAGTTATGGATCCTAAAAACCTTGACTTGAATATTTTTATGGTTGTGCTTGATATTGAGGATGATGGAAGTCCTCTCATATAACAGTTGAAGCCAAGGATGATAGAAGTCCTCATATGGAGCCATTTTATGATGGAACAATTAAAAAGTTGTTGAAAATTTTGCATTAACAAAAATAAAATTTTCAATGAATTTATACAAGTTTTTATGAGGGCCTCGATCCCTTCATAATGGAATTTGAACCTTGAATTTCTAAAAAAAAAATCAAAAACCTTATTATTTGGTTATTGAACCTTTATGACCGGCGTGCAGGGCTGAGCAGTCTCCTCCCAACCATGACCTCTCGTAAAACCGAGAACTATACTTATCAATAAAAAATTTAACACGAAACCACCACACACCCACCCCTCATGCCGCAATTTAAACCACATAATAATTGATTTTATACATCCATATAATTATTATTAGGTTTGTTATAATCAATAACCATAAAAAAAAACTAGTACTAACAAACGATGTGGCAGTGGCCGAATGACATATGACATTTGATGTAATGACAGTTGCCTAGTTATTATTATCCATGTGGTTGTGAGGTCGATTCCTCTTGTGTTTGCTCAAACGAACGCTAATATTTATAAACGATATTCAATATAATAAAAAACTAGTACTAACAACTCATAAGAACTCTTACATAAATGATTTTAACCAGTCATGAGATGAATGATTTTAAAAGATTTATCACATTATAATATAATAAATTCTAATAGGTTGAAGATTAAAAGGTAAGTTTATCCTTTTACGTGACATGTATAGCTTTGACATCATTTGTGTTTGCTCAAACGAACGCTAATATTTATAAACGATATTCAATATAATAAAAAACTAGTACTAACAACTCATAAGAACTCTTACATAAATGATTTTAATCATGTTATAAACGATATTCAATATAATAAAAAACTAGTACTAACAACTCATAAGAACTCTTACATAAATGATTTTAACCAGTCATGAGATGAATGATTTTAAAAGATTTATCACATTATAATATAATAAATTCTAATAGGTTGAAGATTAAAAGGTAAGTTTATCCTTTTACGTGACATGTATAGCTTTGACATCATTTGTGTTTGCTCAAACGAACGCTAATATTTATAAACGATATTCAATATAATAAAAAACTAGTACTAACAACTCATAAGAACTCTTACATAAATGATTTTAACCAGTCATGAGATGAATGATTTTAAAAGATTTATCACATTATAATATAATAAATTCTAATAGGTTGAAGATTAAAAGGTAAGTTTATCCTTTTACGTGACATGTATAGCTTTGACATCAACCATTACATTTTATATAGATTTTGTAATTAATTATATTCTCACCCATTTAGGGTCTCCTTAATTTGATTTTATTTAATAGTTTTAAAATATTATGTATATTTTTTAATATTACTTCGTTTCAACATTTTCAAAAGGATGTGAAGACTTGCCTTTTCTAAAAGTGTATTTATTTTTTTTTTAACTTTAATCATTAACTTGCAACTTAATCCCTAACTGAAACTAAGAATATGCCATAATTTGTCCGTGGGTCTGGATGGATTGATAAGTTAGGGCGGAGAGGAGACCTAGGTTCCAATCCCACGGGCATGCCCATGCATAGTCAGTAGCCCGATCCGACTCCTCTGCGTGATCCGACTCCTCTGCGTGTTGCACTTGACTGATAACGGCGATCTATTTTCTGCTTGTCCGATGGTTCCCTTCATGCCACGTGTTGAACTAGACACTAGACTGACGAAAATGGTGCGAACCCTGTGCGTCCGGCGGTCCCCATCTCACGTCGGGTTACCATTAACGAGACAGTGGGTGTGTTGGAAGCCTTCACTGATAGTTTGAACCCTGACAGCGGCGGTCCCCATCTCCATTAATGAGACGGTAGGTGTGTTGGAAGCCTTCGCTGATAGTTTGAACTCTGATACTAAAAATTATGATGATAACAAAAAAAAATATGCTTTCTAATGTAATATGCAAATGGTTGACATAATGTGCAGACCATCTGTAACCGTTTCTTATCACACTTAAAATGCTTTCAATGGATTCATTACTGACCGTTTCTTATCACACTTAAAATACTTTCAATGGATTCATTAGTTAGGGACTTCACAAGAAAAATTCTGACCAAACCAACCATTCAATCTCTCTTCATAAGTTTGGCCTCAATCATGCAATAGCAATTAATTTTCATATGAGGGCATGTTGGCTTTCCTGTATTAATGGAGATGGCATCCTCCATTAAATTCACTTATATATTTTCTTCCCATTCATCTTATAAATTTGCAATCCTTACCCAACTCGCAGACATAAAAGTATGGCTCATATCGTCCAAACCATGACTGCATTGCTGTACTCCCCTTACTCTACTACAACAATAGGCATTCTATTGGTTTACCTTCTCTTCTTCTTCTGCACAAAGAAAAAGAGGACACCCATTTTGAAGAATTTGCTTGGTAAGCATGTCCTGATAACAGGAGGATCAAGTGGCATTGGCCTTGAGATTGCCAAGGAAGCTGTTGCACAAGGTGCTTACGTCACCTTGGTGGCAAGGGATTCTTCTAAACTTCACAGAGCCTATGAAGATATTCTCATAGAAGAACACTGTGAGAAGGATAGGATCAATATCAAGGTACATTCTTGAAAAAACCCAATTAAAATATTTACATTAGCATAATCATTGAGGTGCAGTCAGCCACTTTGTTTCTCCATGTTCTTGTCCAGGTTGCAGATGTAAGTGACTATGAAGACATTTCCACAGCCATCAATGGTGCTTTTCAATGGAGGCCAGTTGATATACTTGTTTGCAATGCGGGCATGACTAAGATTGCTTGCCTGGGCCAACTACCCATCGAAAAAATAGCTGCTATAGTTGGGACAAACTTAACTGGTACACTCTATTCAGTTCAAGTGGCTCTTCCATTGATGAAACAGAGGAGCAGAAACTATTGCCATGAGGGATCAGCCCTTGTTCTCATGGGTTCACTTGCTTCATTGGTAAGATATAATCAAACAACTACTTTTAATGTTTTTAAGGCCATTTTAGTGTTTAGGACTATGGGGATAAAAGGAAAGAAATTCTGCCAGTGTTAAGTTTAGTTTGATAGTCTTGATTTAAAATTTCACACACATTATATACACATCTTTGTGATAGCAAATGTGTTCTTGATTGAATTTAATATCTTAAGAAGAATTACTTCGTCCATAATTCAGATTTTATAGTTTGGATCTAAATTTTGCACAATTTCATACACAAGCATTTTGACTTTTGCATTTGGGTGTTTATATATCTTACATACATATTTAGGCATCTGATTCTGCATTTGATTCTTACATCTTTTTCGTTATTGCCTTTTTCTGCTGTTAAGTATGCATTTCTGATCTTGGGGCATGATGGTGCACTTGCAGTTCCCATTATATGGGAGTGGGCTTTACACCAGTACCAAATATGCTCTCAGAGGGCTGGCAGAAACCCTCAGGCTTGAACTGTTGCCTTACAACATAGGAGTGACTTTGGTCTGCCCAGGAACTGTGAGGACTCCCATGCTAGAGGAAATTGAAGGCGGGTAACAAATATTTATTTAGATTCTTATATTATTTTGGCAACATGTTTTACGATGTAGAACCTGTATGTTTCAGGTTATGACTTTCAGATTTGGACTCATGGAGTGACAGACCTTATGGCATTGTCTCTTGCAGATGCCAGGGTGAATCCAAAATTTTATTACATAAGAAACAAGACCAGCTTCTATAAGAGGAGTCAAGCAGAGGATCCAAGGGATGTTGCCAGGGCTACCCTGGCAGCAGCAAAGCATGGCAAGTTTTTGGTTGCAACAAGCCTTAAGGGTTTCATGCTGTCCATTTTATCCCCTGGACTTTTGCCTGCTGAGTCCTTTGTGAGAGCTGTCATTGAATTGGTGATGTTTGTTCCTATGAGAGTGGTCAGCTATATGATATCTGCATACATCTATGCTGTTATAAGAGGAAACCATGAATTTGTAGATTCAAAAATCACAAATTGAGAATCATGAAATTCCACTGAACATTGCATTTCGTGTTAAATTGATATTTCCTCACACTATAACTTATCATGCTTTACTGTGTCTTATTTTCTTATGGCTTTAATTACGTCCTTGTCAGGAAAATATCCGAAGAAAGGAAGGAAACATACATATTTTCATGTGCACCAAATTAATAAAGAGGAAAAAGAAAAGATGAAAGGAAAAAGAAAAGATGGGTATAATGCATGAATCAACTCATGAGGCTCAGCTTGTACAGATATGGTGCATCGTAGTTGATAGACAAATTGCATAAACATTTTGAGCAGAACAAGAAAAATTTGATGAGAACAGGTTCATGTTTTTTAGTTGTTGTAATTCAAACAATATAATTAGAGTGGAAACTGACATGAGTTCAAATATATAGTTTTAATTGTGAAAATGGGTCCTCTAAAATCAGTTTCAGAGTAGAGTGTAGAATTACTCACTCTCCAACATCCCCGTTTGTTCTTCCCAAGTGAACTCTTTCTAGTTTCCCCTAAGCAAGCATAAGTGAACTCTTTCTAGTTTCCCCTAAGCAAGCATGATTCAATTTTTTTCCATTTGCATGTTTACTTGATCAACAAATATATTAGAAACAAAAGCTGTGATGCGTCTTGGTAGTTCTAAAGAGGCCTGTATAACATGTGAGATGCATTAAAGACACTTCTGACCATTGCTCAGGTGAGCAGGTAACTTAAGTACTGGGATGTGAAATTGGGTGGAACAGCTATACAAGTTTGCACGACTCCTAACATTTAAGTAGTTCATTAAAGTATTCATCAATGTAGTTCAATGCGGTACCATCTATTAAAAAAACAAAATAATAAATATATTAGAAATAAAATCTATGATGGTGTAATGGCAGTTGCCTAGTTATTATCATCCATGTGGTTGTGAGGTCGATTCCTCTTGTGTTTGCTGTGTTTGCTCGAACGAGCGTTGATATTTGTAAATATTTGAGCGTTGATATTTGTAAATATTTGTATACGATGTTCAATAAAAAAAAATCTATGATGCATCTTTGGGTAGTTCTAAAGAGGACTATATAACATCTTTCAAAGGCTAGTGGATTGGTAAGTGCCAAGTACTTACCAGACTTCATTGGGTAGTTCTAAAGAGGACTATGTAACATCTTTCAAGGGCTAGTAGATTGGTAAGTACCAAGTACTTACCAGACTTCATTTCACAGTGACAATGGTAGCAACATAGAGAGGGACCGGTGGACTTCATTTCTCAGGATGGGTCAACAACAATGAGACAAATAAAAGTTACGAGGGGCAGCCCCAAAATTTAAACCCTACTTGATAAAAAATTATGTGAATGAAAAGTTCAAAAGTGGAATGTGGAAAAATGCAAGCAGGAAAAGACAATATTATATTATATTGCAAATTTTAACCCAACGTATGATCGCAAGGAAAAAGTGTATATAGGCGCTGAAATCAAGTGGAAGGAAAAAATACTCATTGCTCAGATAAGGACTAGCTCTCATAGGATTAGATGTGAAACAGGGAGATGGACAACCCCAAAGAACAATGGGAAGAAAGGATATGTACTCTATGCAGCACAGGGGCAGTAGAGACAGAGGAACACTTCATCTATAAATGCCCGAGTTTTTCAGATATCCGTGACAAATACAAAGAAACACTTGGGAACGAGTTTATTATAGATTTATTTGAAGACAGTAAAATAAAAAAAGTTGGAGAATTGCTAACACAAATCAGCAGGAGAAGGAACAACCTTCTCAAAGATATTAAAGATCATATGATATGATTTGAGTAATTGTACTTCCATATTTGAGGTCTCATAGACCATATTTGGGTCTCGCGGACGTAATTAAAATCTTTCATTTCATTTCATTTCATAATAAAAACAACTATAAATGTAACAAATTCTCCTATAAGATGTATTAAAGAGGCAATTCACTATTGGTCAGGTGAGGAGGTGTATTAAAGACCCTTCTGACCATTGCTCAGGTGAGAAGGTGAGCAGGTAATTTAAGTACTGGGACGTGAAATTTATGGCATAAAATTATATGGAATAGGTATAAAAGTATGCACAACTGTTAACACAATTTGAGTAGTTAGACTCCCCCATCAATGTAGTTCAACGCATTACCATCTATTAATAAAAACAAAATAATAAAAAAACTGTTTTACTCGTATATTTATTTTAGATTGAATGTCAAGCACATGAAACCTTAAAAAAAGTGCTTTAGAGGAGAAGCGAGGAACTGTAAGGTTCTTACCTACTGACATGAAAGCCACTAAATGTACATCCAAGGAGAACATCTTTCAGGTAATGGTAAGCTCTTTATTTATTTATTTTCAAAGGAATAAATTCAGAGTGAGGTGGGGACGATCTTTTTATTTATTATAACTATTTATATATTTTATAAGACTTTTTATTTTATTTGTTCACTTACCACTCATCTACTATTAACCTTTATCTACAATATTTTAATATTTTTCATTAATCTTTTATTTTTATCCATTATTTAAATCTTAACATTTTTTTTAAATAGATTTCAACCATTTAACTAAGTACTCTTTACACCTCTATGTTTAGTACTTATATCTTAATATTTTTAAGTTGAAAATAGTTTCAACAATTTAACTTAATTTAATAAAAAATAATTAGTTATAAAATAATTTCACTAATATTATTCATCAATTAACCAATTATACATATACATTAAAATTATCATGTAATTTAATAAAATATTAATAAATCTATATTTATTTTATTTTATCTTTTAAAATATTAATATCATTTATTATTAATATTAAAAAATATATATATAAATCCTCCCACACTCCTTTTTCCTTCACTCCAAAAATAGAAAAGGCCTTTCTATAAATAAAACAGAGTACTCTATTTATATAGCAAATGACACTCTCTGGGCAGGTTCATTTTTGAGCAGGTGTTTGTTTCAAAACAAAAAAAATTGTTAATTACAATTATTTAAATAATATTTTCAATTAAATTTTAAAAGATGGTAAGATAGTAAAATTTAAAATTTTATTTTTGATATTCTAATGACTGCTCATAAACCTACCTTATAGATTACATAACCTACCCTATAGATGACATTTGTTACATATCTACTCAAGGTTATAGGTGCGTGGGTGGGGGTGTCGTAGGGTTCTCTGATCCTACTATTTTGTAATTAAAAAAATATATTTATTTTTTAAAAATAAATATAAATCATACATATTAATAAATATTAAATAATTAAATTAAAAATATTATAAAATATTTAAATATAATATTATAAATATATATGATATTGGAATAAAAAATTTTAAATTAATTTAAAAAAAAATTAAAATATAGTTTTTTATATTGTTTTGATTTATATTGCTGGTTTTTTTTGCTTATAACTTTTATGCTTAAAATAAGCTGATACGGTCAGCCTAATTAATATTTTTTAATTTAAACTACGTATTTACCAACCACCAATGTGGATGCGGGTTCTTCGCGAACCAGGCACGTTACCTTGTATATAGGGTAAAAGTTCGCGCGCCTGGCCAGCGCGCGAACCCTATTACCTTGTATTTAATCAATTTTAAATAAAACAAAACTTATAAGAAGCATATGTAAGCAAATAAAAATAAATAATACATATACAACTGATTTACTTTTTGCCATTTAATTATTCAAGGAAAATACATTATATGTTTTTTTAGTTTTTTTAATGAAAAAAGCAAATTCACATAAATTAAGATAAAAACTTTTACAATATTTTTTTTTTTAAAAAGTGGGTGGGTTAACACATCTCATGGGGAATCAAACTAAAGGGTTGAGAAATAAAGCCGTCAACAAAACATAAGTTTACCAATTATGATCATTGATGATCATTACATCAAAGAAAGCATATCATATAGAGTAATGTGTCCTTGCGTGTTGTCTTGCATAAACTGCTAGTAACTATGGGATGAGAATCCACCCCTCTGCATCGCGATTAAGGTCTTTAGTACCCATGTCGCTCCAACCAACAATTGGCCCAGGTGAAACTGGTTGAACATAATCTCACCCCTAACCTGGTGGGACAAACAAGCAATGTTGACATTAGGCTGCTTTCTGACTGGTGAGGGCTGGAACCAAAACCTGTTTGCGAGAGCACTTCTTGCATATGATGGAGGTCGCTAACGAGAGCGAGATTGAAAATGCTCTTGAGAAGAGCGCTCTGGGAGGATCCGATCGACTGTACACGGAGCATTGGCCCAGTGCGTTAGAAGAACTTACAAGTGATCCAACTCCATAGCAACTTTGTTGGCTTGAGTACATATCTGTAGCCACATGTCATTAAAAACTTCTAATTTGTCAATATGAGTAAATGTGACAGAAAGTGTATATTGTTTAAAACAATTATGTTACGGGCCTTCCAAATATGAAAGAGCAAGCTAATCTTGAAAACCTGCCACACCACAAAAATGACATTTAGGATCAGGAATTCTAAGGTGCTTCAAACGTTCCCCCAAGGGAAGGCCTAGACACAACAAGCTCCACGCAAAAAAATATTGCTTGGGCTCAACATAAGTAGCCCAAACATTCTAAAATCTAGAATTCCATCTAGTCCTTGTATAAAATAAGTCCCAACGCTGATTGAGCTTAGGCACCAGAGAAAGATTAGGAGATAACCATTTATACCCTAAATGAGCCTTATAATTAAGCAAAGGAGTGTTAACATGCCATCTCCAGTCTGATCACCAAGGACGTTGCAAGCGCACACCAATCTTATGCAACATAGAAAAAGGGATGAGAGCAATAACATCATAAGTATCTTTGTTCGCACCATTTAGCCTGAAGGTGCGTTTGAACTCATTCCATGGGATCCAATCCCTGGTCTGACGAGAAAATAAATCAGCTATTGTAACAATATCCTTTTTGAAAAACCGTTGAGCATGAATCCATTGCACCCAAGCTAAGGAAGAACCTTGATGAAGAAACACAGGGGACCACCAAATATTCATAGAATTGATGGATAAGCCTTTACGAAAGCCATCTCCTCTCCAACATATCCAAGGAGTGAGATGCTGCCAAGATTTCTATATACTTTTAATAACAAAGGAGTCAAAAATCTTAACAAAAATTAGAGCAACAATGAGAGATGAAAAATCCAACCCTCTCCATGCTCTACAGTTTAAGGGAAAACCAGAGGAAATGAAATGTTGAACCAGAACTTTCCAAGCTTCAACTCCCCTCAAAGCCTTGACCACCCACTTAGCACATAGAACGATACCTTACTGTCTATAGTCCAACAAACCTATTCCACCAGATTCTCTGGGAAGACAACAAATATCCCAGGCACCTCTATGAAATCCCTTTGTTTCAGAAGAATTATTTCAAAGAAAATCTTGAAGGAGTTTCTCAAGCTTCTTATAGCAAGCCTGTGAAGTAACCCAACAAGAAGAATAGTATACATGAGTGGCAGCTAAAACTTTAGAGCAAATATGAAATTTACCTGCTAATGACAACTTCTTAGTAAGTCAGAAATCAAGTTTCTTTTCAACTCTTTGAAGCACATAATTCCAAAGCTAAGCAAGGGAGCCTTGAAAGGCAAAAGGAATATCAAGAAACTTAAAAAATTCTCTAGGAGGGATCCAATTCCAATGATACCCTTGAAGCCAAGGTGGCATAGGTAATGCAGACTATCTAAAGAAGGACGTCTTCCACCATTGTATGCTAGAAATAGAGGTTGTGTAAAAGGTGTTCAAACAAAACAGAGCATTAGAAACAGATTGCTTCTCTTCTCTTATAATAAGAAAGGAGTCACCAACAAAGTGACCATAAATAAGTTATCTTTGATCATTCGAAAGAATATTTCCTTTAATAAGACCTGCAGAAGCTTGAGAAGTTAAAAGATAGCCAAAGGCTTTAACAACAAGCACATATAAAGAGGAGCAATAGGACACCCTTGTCGAACAAATCTAAAAATGCCCACTGCTTGATATTGTGAATTGTTCAGATTGAGAATAGTTGAAGCATCTCTAAATATCATAACAATGGTCTGAATGAAAATTGACCCGAATCTTAAATCTTTGAGCATAGCAAGAATGAATCTCCATTCAATGCGGTCATAAGCTTTCTCAAATTCAATTTTAATAAAAAGTATATTTTGGTTTGACATCCGAGCCCATTCCATGCCCTCCTAGACAACCAAAATATTGTTGAGGATGTACCTTCCTTGAATAAAGTCAGTTTGCTCTGATATGACTATCAAAGGAAGAAGAGGCCTAAGGCGAAGAGCCAAAGCTTTGGCAATGATCTTGTAACTAACATTCAACAAAGTAATAGGCCTCAAATTAGTGATCAACTTGGGGTCCCCTTGCTTGGGTATGGATTTGATATTTCCCCTGTTAATAATTGCTCCCAAAGAGCCTACTTGAAGAGCCTTGGGTATGGATTTGGGTATAAGTTGTTGAATTAAGGCGTGGATAGTAGGATCATTTATCCATTCTTCATGCACCTCATCTACCCATTTAGGAATAAGGGAGGAAAGAACATGGACTTGAGGCATATCTTCAAATTTTTTGGAAATTGCATCGGCTGCCATGTTGTCCTTTCCCTTTTTATATGTAATTTCATAATCATAGCCAAGAAGTTTAGTAACCCATTTTTGTTGTTCCGGGTATTAGTCCTTTGTTCCAAAAAATACTTCAAGCTATGATGGTCAGTGCGTATAATGAAATGTTGGCCAATAAGGTAAGGCCTCCAATGTTGAATAGCATGGACAATCGCCAACATCTCTTTTTTATACGTAGAGTGAGCTAAATTCTTAGGAGAAAATGCTTTGCTTATAAAAGCTAGAGGCCTTTAATCTTGCATGAGTACGACTCCCATTCTTATTCCTGAAGCGTCACTTTCAATGACGAACGGTTTAGAAAATTTGGGCATGGCTAGAACAGGGGTGGTACACATTGCAGTTTTCAAGGTGATAAAGGCCTCATCCGCTTTAGACGACCATTTGAAAGCATTTTTCTTAAGTAATGTTGTTAGAGGAGCAGCGATTTTACCATAATTTTGGACAAATTTTCTATAATATCCCGTTAGTCCAAGAAACCCACGTAGAGCTTTTAAGGTTTTTGGAATAGGCCAATTTTTCACCTCCTCGATTTTGGAAGGATCTACCATAACTCCTTCCTTTGAGACAATATGCCCTAAGTATTCAATTTCTTGTTTTCCAAAGGAACACTTTGATCTTTTTGCATAAAGTTGATTTTCCTCCAAGATTTGGAACGCTTGTCTAACATGGTCCAAATGTTCTTCCCATGTTTTGCTATAAATCAAAATGTCATCAAAGAAAACTAATATAAATTTACGAAGAAAAGGGTGAAATACCTTATTCATAGACTTTGAAAGGTAGAAGGAGCGTTGGTCAGGCCAAATGGCATCACCAAGAATTCGTAGTGCCCTTCGTGAGTGCGAAAGGCCGTCTTAGGAATATCCTTTTCATTGACTCGTATTTGGTGGTAGCCTGACCATAAGTATAACTTGGAAAAATAAGCTGCCTGGTGGAGTTCATCTAATAGCTCGTCTATGACCGAAATAGGAAATTTATCTTTGATGGTCATTTTATTAAGCGCTCAAAAATCGACACATAAACGCCACGAGCCATCCTTCTTTCTAACTAAAATAAATGGAGAGGAGTAAGGGCTTTTGCTAGGTCTAATGACTCCTGCCTTAAGAAGCTCTTGAACTAATTTCTCTATTTCGGTCTTTTGGAGGTATGGATAATGATAAGGTCTAATATTAGGAGGGTGATGCCCTGGAAATAGTGGAATAGTGTGATCGTGACTACGTTGTGGAGGTAGTCCTTTTGGTTCATTGAATACCGCCTTATGGTGGTCTAAAATCTTTTGTAACTCTGGTGTCTCGTCTTCTTTGTGACTAGGTTGAATTGAAAATAATTGGGCGACCATTCCTTTGTTTCCTCTTTGGATAATTTTCTCCATTCTATGCGAGTCGACGATTTGGGAAGGTCCTGATTTCAGGCCTTGGATAATATAGGTTTGGTTCTTTGCTGTGAATTTCATCCATAGTTCATCAAATTCCCATTGGACTACGCCCAAAGTTCGTAACCATTGTACGCCTAGTACAATGTCGCACCCACCTAGGGGTAGGACGTACATGTCGCTTTTCATGTTATAAACCCCCATAGTTAGTTTGATATTTCTGCATTTTCCTTTGCATGCAATTTTTCCATCGTTTCCAATCATCACTTCGAAGTTATTGCAAGGGTATATAAAACAATTTGCTTGTTTAGCCACCTTTGGATCGATAAAATTGTGTGTGCTACCAGAATCTAGGAGCACGGTAAGGTTTTGTTTCTTAAAATACCCTTTAACTCGCATTGTTTGAGGGGCAAAAAATTCGGCAAGGGCATTGAAGGAAACCTTTGGTGCATTTTCTTCGTCACTTTCAAGTGTGTTGGATAATACCTCTACTTCGAGTTCAGGTTCCTCTTTAGTAGAATTCCCTTCCTCTGTGGCATCTAGAATATATAATTTCCATGAGGCACATTTATGATTTCTGTCAAATTTCTCATCGCAATGGTAGCAAAGACCCTTAGCTTGTCTTTCCTTCATTTCCTCGAAACTCAGACGCTTAATTGGTAGAGCGGGGTTAATTTTGGGGGCTGTGTAGGAGTTTTGGGTTCGTCCATTTTGCATTGGTTTGGGGTTGGTATAAGTGTTTGATGGTTTCCCCCAAGTTGGTTTTGTGAACCGATTCCGTGCCTTGATTTTGTCCTCTGCTAATTTCGCCAAGCCAATGGTCTCTAACATGTTTGTGGGGTTATACATTTGCACCTCTATTCGAATTTCTTCTTTTAATCCGCTGACAAAACATTCTTGAAATAAGGCAGCGTCTAATCCGGATGTTCGATTAGCTAGCCTTTCAAATTCTGCTTGGTATTCGCTTATCGAAGTGGTTTGGCATAATTTAGTGAGGGCCCTTGTAAAGCTTTGAAACTTGCTAGGGCGGAATCGCACTAATAGATTATGTGTAAAGGTTGACCACATCGGAGTGCCGTTAGTTTTCTCGAACCATTGGTACCATTGGATGGCGTCGTTTTCCAAGTGGAAGGAGGCGATATGCACTTTTTGCATTTTCGAAATTTGATTTAGTGAGAAATATTGCTCTGCTCGGTAGATCCAGTTTGTGGGGTCTCCTCCTTCAAATTTTGGGAAGTCTAATTTGGTTGTCCGTGGTAGAATGGAAGTTTGTGGACCTCCTAACATTGCTCGGTTTGATGACCCGTGGTTGGGTGAATTTGCATGTGTTGTCGCCTGATTTTGACTGATGGCATCAAGTTTAACATCCATTGCAAATATTTTCTCGAAGAGTTCTCTTGTGGTCCGGGTATTCTCCTCTCTTTCCTGTTGAACTTCTTCAACGAGCCTTTCGTGTTTCTCATGAATGGAATCCAGTGATCGTCGTCCTTCAGCCATTGCGGTTGGTGTAGGTAACGATCAATATGACTTGGTACAGGTGAGCAAAATAAAAAATAAAAAAAATAAAAAATAATTTTAATTTTTTTCCTTTGTGTTTCGGACGTCGAAAACCTTGATGTTGCGTTGAAGATTTTAGTTTTTTCAAAACAACCACCGGTCACCACGCGAAAGGTCGAGCAATTTGGGTGTAAGACAACTTAATTCGTACCTTAGGAGAAGGTTTAATTTTCTGTGAGGATTTTGACACGGATTCGTGAAGCATGAATGCTGTTTGCGTCCTCGCGAATGTGGACTGGCTGAAATGTGCGATGGGAAAAATTTTTAATGGTGAATTTGCTCCTTGATCTAGCTCTGATACCAGATGGTATGAAACTAAATGGTGCGGGAAGCAGGATCATTTTTATATTGAATCGCTTTTTGATTGTAAGGTAGAAAACCCACAATAGACTTAATTTATATATTTGTTCGATGATGCCTTATTATCATATGTGGATTGCATTTATATACCTAGTCTAATAGTTGTAAGAGTGAAGGGTTGTGACCCTAGAATATAATGAATAAATAATATAAGTAATTAGGACATGTTAGGAGGGTCCTAATAGCCTCTAGATAAAATTTATGTAGATCATGACCAATTAAGTCCCAAAGACCCTTGTAGAACTCACAAGGAAAACCATCCAGACTTGGCGTTGTCATTTGCCATTTGAGATAATGCATCCTCTAGATTTGTAAGGGAGAGTAGTTTATCACACCCTACTCTTTAAGACTTCGAAACCTTAACTGGTACAACTGCCATACAAGCTACCAGGGCTTACTCCCACTCAAGGGAATAAGCTTTAGCTGCAAAAACATTAGTATAGTGCTTGACAAAAGCATCAATCATCTCAGGAAGAGAGGTAAGCCTTATTCCATTGTCTTGAATGGCCTTGAATTGAGTAGCTTTCTTGGGAGGGCGAAGCCTTTGAAAAAATTCTTTGGTGACCCTATCACAAAATTTAAGCCAATTAAGTTGGGCTTTAATTCGAGCTCCTCGAATGTAGTGAACCCAATAGAGAAAGATTGATTATAATGCTAGAATAATAAAAAGGAATCACTTTTATTAAGGAATCGCTATTGTATTGCATAGGGAACCCAACAATTAATTAATAATTATATTCTTCGATGTCTATAACTTACCAATGGATTGCCTACTTATACACAACATAGGGTGCGACGTAAAGACATACCTATTCATATCTCTATTAGTGATTATAAAATAGTGAAGGTTAATTATAATTATTGTTAGGAATAGGGTCCTAACATGCCACCCTCCTTAAAAAAATCTTTGTCCTCAAAGCTCAAGGGGAGGAGCTTCGTCCTTTGTTTTCCAAGATGCATTTGCTCATGTTCTTGCACAACTTTAATGTTTTTTTTTTTGTAAGCAAGGATATCGGGAAAGGGAAATTGTTAGTGGTGGATTGCCAAGAGAAATAGGAGAATCTTCCTTAGGATAATTGTGATGACGATGGGAGGAGAACCTGTGGGGGTCCTTAAACACTTCAAAATGATGCCTTAAAAGTGGTGGTATTACTTTTGTATCTTCTTGTTGTTTCCTGGGAGAGTCAATGGGAAATGAGCGTGTAGTGACCTTTTTGCTTTGTTTTTGGATAGGTTTTACCATTTGATGAGAACTCACTATTTGTGAGGAACTTGAGGGTAGTCTATTTAGAGTGTATTTCTGACCTTCATTGTTCACTGTATGGATGTTTACCTCAACCTTGCTTGGTCCACTGATCACTTCTTATACATCGACCTTATTGTCTTCATTGTGGTGAGTAGGTGCACTGGCCGCTTCAGACACAATTACCTCATCTGCTTGCTCTATGGAGAGACAAGGATCAACTTCCTTCAATAAATACAATGTTAGTGTAGCACATTTATGGTGGGGTCCAAATTGCTCATCACAATTATCGCAAAGACCTTTCGCTTGTCGTTCCTTCATTTCCTCAAAGCTGAGATGTTTAATTGGTAAAATTTGATTAGGTTTGGCGGTGGTGTAAGTAGTTTGTGCCTTCCCAATAGGTGTTTTTCCTAGTCGATGTTGATAATTGAATTTGTCTTCAGCTAATTTGGCCAATCCATAGGTCTGCATCATGGTATAGGGATTGAACCTTGTCACCTCCATTCGAATTTCCTCTTTCAATCCACTAATGAAGCCACTGATGAGAATTGATTCATCCAACCTTGTGTTGTGTTTGGTGATATCCTCAAACCATGTTTGATACTCACGCACTGAAGTGATTTGACAAAGGTAGATGATATTAATCGATGAAAGCAGGTTGGTGTCACGAGATCTTCCATTGTCGGTCATTTGCGTAGTCGTTGTTTGGAAGTTGTCATTAATTTGCTTTTTGGAGTGGTGACAGCTAGGTAGCGGTGGCAGAGCAGGAGGTGCAGTGACGATAGAGCTCAGGGCGGGGAGCAAGGATGGTGGAGCATCGGTGAAGAGGCTTGGGCAGCGAAAAAGGCGAATGGCTTGGTGGTGGAGTAGAGAGGGGCCGAGGCGACGGATGAAGTACAACTCGAGTGGCGATGGCAGGAAAGGTGCTTCGTTCGGCAGCGTCGGCAGCGAATGCTTTCGTTCGACAGTGATCGCAGTGATTGCTTCTTTGTCCGCACATCTTGTATTCGAAGAACGAGAGGAAAGAAAGAAAAAAATAATTTCCTTCAAGTTTTGGCTCTGAGAAACTAAACTTTGACCGTATTATCTCTTTTTTTGTTTTAATACTTTGTCTTTCCGTCACCTGAAACTATACATCGATGCCGAAATTTATAAACCTTATAAAAACTTTATAATATAATTTTTTTTTTTTTTGCTCATCAAATTATCCTTGATGTCATCTGTTTCTTGTAATATCCGTCGAAAGTTTCAGATGCCATCCAAAATTATTTGAAATACACAACTCGCTATATCTGGTTTGGAATACATTGCTCGCCGTCTAAAGATTGTTTCACCAATTGATTTGTCAAATTGATTTGTCTGTGTATGCTGGGGTTTTACAACCGAAGGCTCAGTCTTTCAAAAATTTGTAAGATATATCATTGGTTTGGTTTTAGATTAGTGTGGAAGTGAGAGAAACTAGAGAAAGGAACAACTCTGATACCAGATGTAGTGAACCCAATAGAGAAAGATTGATTATAATGCTAGAATAATAAAAAGGAATCGCTTTTCTAAAGGAATCGCTGTTGTATTGTATGGGGAACCCAACAATTAATTAATAATTATATTCTTCGATGTCTATAACTTACCAATGGATTGCCTACTTATACGCAACATAAGGTGCGACGTAAAGACATACCTATTCATATCTCTATTAGTGATTATAAAATAGTGAATGTTAATTATAATTATTGTTAGGAATAGGGTCCTAACATCGAGCCTCATAAATTTCAGCAATTTTAAGTTCATGCCTTAGCTGGGCAACATGAGACCGAAGTTCAGGATTAAATGAACATGCCTCAAGCCTGAGAGAAGCTTTGGCAAGCTCATTATGAAGGACAACATTAGAATATCTTTTGAACTGCACCATCTTTTTCCCCAAAGTACGAAGCAAGATAATTGTACGAAAAATGGCATCATTCCACCATTCTATCCAACCAAACTCTCCAGTAGGTCTAGAAACTAGATTATAGACTTTGTGAATATGACAAACAATGGAAGCATGCTGAAGAAAGGAAGTATTGAAAAATAATTGTGACTTGTAGTGTCTTTGAGGCAAGGATTTCATTAGCACATTAAACATGATGGGTGAATGGTCAGAAGTAGTGGTACCAAGAATGGTTTCCACAAACAAAGCTAAAGCATTTCTCCTATGAAATAAAAACTACACATTATCTGAAAGCATGGCTCTATCCAACCTTCTCAGAATTCTTGCATGACCAGCCTAGAAATTGAACCACTATACCATAAAATTTTAGGAAAATCTTGGAGAGAAAAACAAGAATTGGCGTCTGACAAACCCAATTTATTTTTCATGAAGTACCAAGCCTCTCTTTCCTCAGTATCCCACCACATGGGAAGTTGTCCTATCTTGTTTGTAGGTTTTTCAATCATATTAAAATCTCTGCACATAACCCAAACAATAGGTGGTAAAGAAAAAACACACCACCACTAGAGGCTACAACGCTCCTGAGCATCATTGGAGGTATAGACATTAATAATACCAAAAGACAACCCACCAACCTCAAGTAAAACCTAAACTACGTGATTGGAAGTTTCCACACCCCACGAGACAAAACTATCTTTCCACCTAGCTACCAGAAGAATGACAGCTCCCCCTCTACCAGGGGAATGATTGGTGGCATAAAAAATGTAACCTGGCTAAAGAAAATGGCAAGTACAGTGTAAAATAAAGTAAAAATCTTAATCTCTTGAAGACAGAGAAATGGATTACCATAAAACGTGGAGCGTAAAGCAATATCATCTCAGACCAAGTATTTGCGGACTAAGTCCATTAGCCCTTTGACATTCTATGATAAAAAATCATGGAGATCGCAAGACTCATATCTCCGGTTACATCTTCAACATCTATGAGGTTTGAAATAGAATCATAAATATTATTAAGAAAATTCTCTTGACTTGCTTTCCAAAACTTCGCTTGATGCCTTTTGTCCTGGTGAACCAGTGAGTCTCCCTAGGGTGGGCTACGAGATCTTCGATCATTGACAGAAGCCCGTTTAGGTTCCATGAAGCTTGAGGAAGACTACCCATTGATATGTGGAACTAGAGAACCTAAAGATTGAGTAGGAGCAAAAGAAGTAACAATTTCAGCAAAGGAAACACTAGTTGATGGTACATTAGCGACCATTTATGAAGCCCTAGCACTGGGTTTTGTCGATTGCATAGTATGCTACTTCGTAACCACACCATGCCAAGCTGGCGTAGAAGACACAAAGGGTTGAGGCGAGCTGCTAGGAGCAGTCATAGGGTTTATATTTTTCCCATTCTTACCCTTCTTCTGGACTACCTTCCATTCATCTTACCCCCATTTGGAAGCAGGAACAGAGCTAGTAGTAACAGGATTCGTATCCGTTTTCTTAGCTTTTTTATTGTCCACCATTAAAGGATAATATTTTATCTTATGGGTAGCTGATTTGCAATAGTAACATGTGTTAGACATGTTTATGTAGACAATACGTTCTGTTAGGACCCTCCTAACATGTCCTAATTACTTATATTATTTATTCACCATATTCTAGGGTCACAACCCTTCACTCTTACAACTATTAGACTAGGTATTTAAATGCAATCCACATATGATAATAAGGCATCATCGAACAAATATATAAATTAAGTCTATTGTGGGTTTTCTACCTTACAATCAAAAAACGATTCAATATAAAAATGATCCTGCTTCCCGCACCATTTAGTTTCATACCATCTGGATCAGAGCTATATCAAGGAGCAAATTCACCATTAAAATTTTTTCCCATCGCACATTTCAGCCATTCCACATTCACGAGGACGCAAACAACATTCATGCTTCATGAATCCATGTCAAAATCCTCGCAAAAAATTAAACCTTCTCCTAAGGTACGAATTAAGTTGTCTTACACCCAAATTGCTCGACCTTTCGCGTGGTGACCGGTGGCTGTTTTGAAAAAGCTAAAATCTTCAACGCAACATCAAGGTTTTCGACGTCCAAAACGCAAAGGAAAAAAAATTAAAATTATTTTTTTATTTTTTTATTTTTTTTGCTCACCTGTACCAAGTCATATTGATCGTTACCTACACCAACCGCAATGGCTAAAGGACGATGATCACTGGATTCCATTCATGAGAAACACGAAAGGCTCGCTGAAGAAGTTCAACAGGAAAGAGAGGAGAATACCCGTACCACAAGAGAACTCTTTGAGAAAATATTTGCAATGGATGTTAAAATTGATGCCATCAGTCAAAATCAGGCAACAACACATGCAAATTCACCCAACCACGGGTCATCAAACCGAGCAATGTTAGGAGGTCCACAAACTTCCATTCTACCACGAACGACCAAATTAGACTTCCCAAAATTTGAAGGAGGAGACCCCACAAACTGGATCTACCGAGCAGAGCAATATTTCTCACTAAATCAAATTCCGAAAATGCAAAAAGTGCATATCGCCTCCTTCCACTTGGAAAACGATGCCATAAAATGGTACCAATGGTTCGAGAAAACTAACGGCACTCCAATGTGGTCAACCTTTACACATAATCTATTAGTGCGATTTGGCCCTAGCAAGTTTCAAAGCTTTACAGGGGCCCTCACTAAATTATGCCAAACCACTTCGATAAGCGAATACCAAGCATAATTTGAAAGGCTAGCTAATCGAACATTCGAATTAGATGCTGCCTTCTTTCAAGAATGTTTTGTCAGCAAATTAAAAGAAGAAATTTGAATAGAGATGCAAATGTATAACCCTATAAACATGTTAGAGACCATTGGCTTGGCGAAATTAGCAAAGGACAAAATCAAGGCACGAAATCGGTTCACAAAATCAACTTGGGGGAAATCATCAAACACTTATACCAACCCCAAACCAATGCAAAATGGACGAACCCAAAACTCCTAAACATCCCCCAAAATTAACCCCGCTCTATCAATTAAGCGTCTAAGTTTCGAGGAAATGAAGGACAAACAAGCTAAGGGTCTTTGCTACCATTGCGATGAGAAATTTGACAGAAATCATAAATGTGCCTCATGGAAATTATATATTCTAGATGCCACAGAGGAAGGGAATTCTACTAAAGAGGAACCTAAACTCGAAGTAGAGGTATTATCCAACACACTTGAAAGTGACGAAGAAAATGCACCAAAGGTTTCCTTCAACGCCCTTGCCGGATTTTTTTCCCCTCAAACAATGCGAGTTAAAGGGTATTTTAAGAAACAAAACCTTACCGTGCTCCTAGATTCTGGTAGCACGCACAATTTTATCGATCCAAAGGTGGCTAAACAAGAAAATTGTTTTATATACCCTTGCAATAACTTCGAAGTGATGATTGGAAACGACGGAAAAATTACATGCAAAGGAAAATGCAAAAATATAAAACTATGGGGGTTTATAACATGAAAGGCGACATGTACGTCCTACCCCTAGGTGGGTGCAACATTGTACTAGGCGTACAATGGTTACGAACCTTGGGCATAGTCCAATGGGAATTTGATGAACTATGGATGAAATTCACAACAAAGAACCAAACCTATATTATCCAAGGCCTGAAATCAGGACCTTCCCAAATCGTCAGCTCGCATAGAATGGAGAAAATTATCCGAAGAGGAAACAAAGGAATGGTCACCCAATTATTTTCAATTCAACCTAGTCACAAAGAAGACGAGACACTAGAGTTACAAAAGATTTTAGACCACCATAAGGCGGTATTCAATGAACCAAAAGGACTACCTCCACAACGAAGTCACGATCACACTATTCCACTATTTCCAGGGCATCACCCTCCTAATATTAGACCTTATCGTTATCCATACCTCCAAAAGACCGAAATAGAGAAATTAGTACAAGAGCTTCTTAAGGCAGGAGTCATTAGACCTAGAAAAAGCTCTTGCTCCTCTCCAATTATTTTAGTTAGAAAAAAGGATGGCTCATGGCGTTTATGTGTCGATTTTCGAGCGCTTAATAAAATGACCATCAAAGATAAATTTCCTATTCCGGTCATAGACGAGCTATTAGATGAACTCCACGAGGTAACTTATTTTTCCAAGTTAGACTTACGGTCAGGCTACCACCAAATATGAGTCAATTAAAAGGATATTCCTAAGACGACATTTCACACTCACGAAGGGCACTACGAATTCTTGGTGATGCCATTTGGCCTGACTAACGCTCCTTCTACCTTTCAAAGTCTAATGAATAAGGTATTTCACCCTTTTCTTCATAAATTTATATTGGTTTTCTTTGATGAAATTTTGATTTATAGCAAAACATGGGAAGAACATTTGGACCATGTTAGACAAGCGTTCCAAATCTTGGAGGAAAATCAACTTTATGCAAAAAGATCAAAGTGTTCCTTTGGAAAACAAGAAATTGAATACTTAGGGCATATTGTCTCAAAGGAAGGAGTTATGGTAGATCCTTCCAAAATTAAGGAGGTGAAAAATTGGCCTATTCCAAAAACCTTAAAAGCTCTACGTGGGTTTCTTGGACTAACGGGATATTATAGAAAATTTATCCAAAATTATGGTAAAATCGTTGCTCCTCTAACAACATTACTTAAGAAAAATGCTTTCAAATGGTCGTCTAAAGCGGATGAGGCCTTTATCACCTTGAAAACTGCAATGTGTACCACCCCTGTTCTAGCCATGCCCAACTTTTCTAAACCGTTCGTCATTGAAAGTGACGCTTCAGGAATAGGAATGAGAGCCGTACTCATGCAGGATGAAAGGCCTCTAGCTTTTATAAGCAAAGCATTTTCTCCTAAGAATTTAGCTCGCTCTACGTATGAAAAAGAGATGTTGGCGATTGTCCATTCTATTCAACATTGGAGGCCTTACCTTATTGGACAACATTTCATTATACGCACTGACCATCATTGCTTGAAGTATTTTTTGGAACAAAGGACTAATACCCCGGAACAACAAAAATGGGTTACTAAACTTCTTGGCTATGATTATGAAATTACATATAAAAAGAGAAAGGACAACATGGTAGCCAATGCACTTTCTAGAAAATTTGAAGATATGCCTCAAGTCCATGCTCTTTCCTCCCTTATTCCTAAATGGGTAGATGAGGTGCATGAAGAATGGATAAATGATCCTACTATCCACGCCTTAATTCAACAACTTCAACATAATCCTTGTAGCAAAACTCCATACACTTGGAAGTACAATATATTAAGATAGGATGGTCCTCACCCCCAATTCAACTTATCGTGAAAAAAATCTTCATGAGTTACATACCTCACCCACTGTAGGCCACTCAGGGTTCTTAAAAACCTATAAAAAAGCCACTACCTCCTTCTATTGGGTAGGAATGAAAAATTACATCAAAAACTTTGTAAAAGAATGTGAAGTTTGCCAAAGACAAAAGGGGGAGACCCTCGCTATTCCAGGATTACTTCAACCTCTTCCTATACCCACCAAAACATGGGCAAATATTTCTATGGACTTTATTGAAGGATTACCAAAATCAGGAGGAAAAACAACCATTTTCGTAGTCGTTGATCATTTATCTAAATATGCCCATTTTTGTTTCATGGCTCATCCTTATACCGCTAGCACTATAGCCCACCTCTTCCTAGATAACATCTTTAAATTACATGGTATGCCCTCCACAATTGTTAGTGACCGCGACCCAACTTTCACTAGCACCTTTTGGAAGGAATTGTTCAAATTACAAGGTACTCAACTTTGTATGAGCTCCGCTTACCATCCTCAAACCGATGGCCAAACAGAAGTTGTAAATAAATTCTTGGAAACATACCTTCGATGTTTTGTTTCTACTCAACCACTCCATTGGGTAAAGTGGCTTTCACTAGCGGAATGGTGGTATAACACTTCATACCATACGTCCATCAAAATGACTCCTTATGAAGCACTATATGGTAAAACACCACCATCCCTCACTTCCTATATTCTAGGGACTACAAAAGTCCATGCGGTGGAAACAAAACTTGCTAATAGAGATGACATACTACGGATCCTAAAAGAGAACCTACACACCGCCCAGCATCACATGAAGCAACAAGCCGATCAACATAGAAGCGAACGTAGTTTCCACGAGGGAGATATGGTTTTCTTACGTCTCCAACCTTATCGTCAATCCTCTCTTAAACAAAAAGGTTCTCATAAGTTAGCACCCAAATTTTATGGGCCGTATAAAGTTCTCCAACGTATTGGGACCGTTGCTTACAAACTAGAGCTTCCTCCCTCTTCCAAAATTCATCCCGTATTTCATGTATCTTGCCTTAAGCTCGCAGTGGGAGCCCATATCATGACACAACACACTCTCCCTGAATTCTCCGATGATGGAGTACTTCTAGTCGAGCCAGAAGCTATCTTGGATTGCCGCTCTCGTCACCTTCGTACTCGCGATATCACAAAAGTTTTAATCCATTGGAAAGGTCTACCTTTAGAAGACGCAACGTGGGAAAATTT
Source organism: Wollemia nobilis (assembly GCA_028583015.1). Taxonomy (NCBI): domain Eukaryota; kingdom Viridiplantae; phylum Streptophyta; class Pinopsida; order Araucariales; family Araucariaceae; genus Wollemia; species Wollemia nobilis. The sequence continues at coordinate 5,113,730 of JAQPPZ010000363.1, forward strand.
TCAAGATATCCAGCAGCAATTTCCAAATTTCCAGCTTTGAGGACAAAGCTCCTTTAAGGGGGGTGGCATGTTAGGACCCTCCTAACATGTCCTAATTACTTATATTATTTATTCATTATATTCTAGGGTCACAACCCTTCACTCTTACAACTATTAGACTAGGTATTTAAATGCAATCCACATATGATAATAAGGCATCATCGAACAAATATATAAATTAAGTCTATTGTGGGTTTTATACTTTACAATCAAAAAGTGATTCAATATAAAAACGATCCTGCTTCCCGCATCATTTAGTTTCATACCACGTTGCTTGAATCTATAGTCACCAACTTGGACATCAAAAGTATCCCTAAGGTCTTTAGAAAGATCAACTTGACACAACAATGCTTTTGAGGGCGTGAGGCATAAAATTTATCCATTTCACAACAAATAAATTCACCAATGGGGACCACAAGGTTTTGATAGTAAGGCCAAAGCAGTAGAGGAATACCAGGGAATTCAACCCAAAACGGACCCATAAAGAAACATCATTAGTGATAAGAAAATCTTTGGTTCAAGGCTGAAAAATCGACAAGGAGCTACGAATAGATTAAGGCCCACGGTTGAGGATCACTTTAGCCTAAGTAGGGTCAGAAAAATGAAACAAATAAAACCCTTTGGTGAGGTTCTGGATACCATTAACCTTGACACCATGCCAAGCTTGTTGGATCCATTTTCGAAGGAGGGTTTCAATAGGGATGCGATCTAGAAAATACCCTATTAGCATATGGCTTTCCAGCCAAGAACAAGTGGTATTAAACTCACTCAATGAGATAACAACATCTAGAGGAGAAATATTACCTCGTGATAAACTTTAGGAATGAACTTCCATGGTTGCTTGTTCACCTTTAGCGCCATTGCTCCCTTCTGTAGCTTCAAAAAAAGTTGGAGTTGTTGATTGAGATCCATCCATAAAAAAAATGATCAATTTTACAAACGGTGAAGTAAAGTCAGTGAAAGCAGCAAAAAAATGCCCTAAGAGGCATCTCGCACACACTCTAGAGTGGAGAGGCAGTATGGCACCAAGAACTTAAAACCCTAATGCATGCAACTTCTTCCTCATAATGATTTCGAGGAGAACATTACAGATGGCTATCGATCTAAAGCTAAAAATATGATCTACTTATTAGGACATAAGTATGACCACAATGTTAGTTTTATTGATTTCTTTCAAAACTAACTTTGCTACATGTACTTCCTCTACCACTACAAGTAGATAATCCTTGAGAAGGTCCCAAAATTCTTGGCACAACTTGATAGGGAAGCCATTCAGTCCATGTATTTTTTCTTTTCATCTTGAAATACACTTCCTTTACCTCTTTCATAGATACTAGTATTGTTAATACCTTATTATCCTCTTCCTTATTAAGGATGGGGATTCCCTATAGAATTTCCTCTTGAACCCTAGGGTCTAGGGGGACTGTAGAGAAAGTTCCTCAAAGTAGTCAATGACAATTGTTTTCATCCCAACCTAAGAGCAAACTAGATCACCAGCTAGTAGATATTTACATAACAAGTAGAGTTTCTATCCCCTTCCTTAAACCATTATATATTGAATTTCTATTTTTATAAGAGATCCTTCCTCCTTTCACATTTTGTTAAATCGAAAGAGACTTGGATTTCCTATTTGTTGAGATCCTCTATAAGTCCCAAGGAGTGAAAATGAGCTTTCATTTACTCTAGTTGAAAAACCAAATCTCTTTTGAATCCTCACATCCCTAAGTTCCTACCAAATCCATTCTTTAATTTTGGTGTTGATGAACTTCAATATCTTGATAAAGCAATACATTTAGGTGTTGCATACTAGATTTCATTCCCTCCATTGAAGAACTAATAGCCTACAAGAAATATCTTTGAACCACATAAGCTAGAATTTAAAGGGTGATTAATTCATATAAGACTACCACAGATATAACAAAATAGGCTAGTGGTCTAAACCTACATTATTAAGGACAAGATATTTTACAATTACTTTTAGAGAGAAGGTCATTTGAGATTACAAACATATCCAAGCATTCCAAGATACATGTGGATATCTAACTAACTCATGGGCCACAATTTCTTAGCCACTTTCTCCATCTCCTCTACTGATACCTTAGTCTCTTGAAGAAATACTAGATTTAACTTATTTCTTTGAATCATCCTACTAATTTTATTGTGTTTGAGAGGACTAACTCTTATACCTCTTATGTCCCATGAAAGGATTCTCACGAGGAGAAGTGAGTTAATATTTTAGTGATAACATTCACTTTACCTTCAAAGATAAGAGTTTTTTCTTCTTTTGCTTGGTGGTGCTAATTGGTTTTACGTTGCACTTTCTGATTGATGTCCACCTTCATTTTCTTGAGTTGTTCATGCTATAGACCAAATGGATATTGAGAAGGTCCTCCTTCATGATACTTTATGTATACCACCAAGGCCTTAACAATTTATATTGAGGTTTCTCCTCCTACTTCATGCTAAGCAATCCTCTATGTTTCACAAGTATAATTTTATTCCTTTTTACTCACTTATTTTTCCTTTTATGACCTTTGTGGTTTAGGTTTTTATCCATATACATATTGATATAGTTGTTAAATATTTTAGAGGTGTATTTTTCCCTAATTTAGATTGGGTTGTTGCTTGAAGAATTAACTCTTCCGTCAGTTCTATCTCCATTTGATAATTTTCTCTTGTAATTGTGTCTTCATCAGTCAAATGAGCAAATTTGTTGTTTGGTGCCACACTACTTTCAACATCTACTTTTTTCTTTGAATGAAATTTCTTTTTAAGTTATTTAAAGTATTTGACCTTTTGATTTACCTTCATTTGCTCTGATCGCTTTTATGGATAGTCTATTGCCTTGTTATCATCCTCATGGCATATCCAACATCTAAATGAGATATTTTCATAATCAAGTTTTTCTTGCCAAGTTTCATCCTCTTTCTGTAATGCAATATTTTCTAGGAGAGGTTTGTTGAGTTCCATTAGGACACATATTTTGGCATATACCATTTGGTCAAAACTATAAGTACTATTAACCACCATCATAAAAGTTTCCAGAGTGTTGCCAATAGCTACAAAAAATATGGGCTTATAGTATTTCATTCGTAGTCCAAATAACCTAACCCATATAGGGCCCACATAAGGTATTTCATCCTCCACATGGAACTTTATATGCTAGGGTTTCATGAACATGCTTGATATTTCAAAAAACCATGACCTTCCCTAGAAAATACATTCTTGCTTGTCTTCACATTTAAAAAGTACTAGGAAATAACAATTAGGATAGAGCATGATCTAAATTATCCTTTAGTTTGCTAGTTCCTAGATGACCAATCCCTAAAGGCTGATAATGGGGGTCTAAATCCAATGAAATTAAATATCAAACCTTTCCTTTCCATATCCTCTATGCCTACTTGAATGTTTATCATTTTTAGATGAACTATGTGTTAGATTTTGATGAAGTATGCTATGGGAGATAACAATCAGAAGATGTACAAAGATAATGAAGTTCAGGAATGATACTAAAATATGATATTAATGGAACTCATAAAAATAAGGAACTAAATACAATAGATGAAACTCTACTCTACTAGTTGATGAGGGTCGTTGATCATTCATCATTTAGTAATTATATGTCAGTCCAGGGCGGTGTCCAAAGGCTGTATACGATAGGAGGTGTCACAGTTGCAGGTTCAGTTTATCCAAGAACAGGTTTTTATTGATGGATCAGTTAGTGTTTTGGGGGGTTTGGTGTATCTTCCTAATGTCTAACAAAGGAAATCAAATTGCAGAAGCTGAAACTGAATTTAAACTGCAGGAAAATGAAACTGCAAAATCTGAAATTGACAAGAAATAAAATGCTGCTAAATTGACCACAAAGCAAATTGCAGAAAAGTAAACTGCAGAATGGAAATTCACACACACACTTGCAGAAATTAACCAATGATAAAACTCACAATGATCTGAACATAAGTGGAACCAAATTAATGTTTATTGCAGTAAAACATAATTCTGGAAATTGCAAAAAAATGCTGAAAATGATGTAATTCTGGAAATTGCAGAAAATGTTGGAAATGATGCTATTACAGGTCAAATGCTAAATACTATTCTAACACATGATTGAACCTATTCTAGATGCAATGGTGCAATTCTGAAATGAAACTTAATGCTGCAAATAATTGGTGACAGAGTTCTGTTGTTCTGCTGCAGCAAGAAATCAGCAAGATTTTCCTGTCACTAAGTTGCCCTTCCTCTGATCCTGTAAGTGGGCCCTTGCTTGCAGAACCAGAAGAGGGTGAAAAATTATATCAAGTAAATTAAATGTGCACCATAAATCATCAAATGCTAATATAATCTGAAAAATGCACCTTTTATTCCATCTGCAATTGCATTACAGTAATGCAGGAAAAATCTGCAATTTACTGTAATGCTACAAAGTCTTTTTCTTCTACTCCCTTCTGCTAATGACTATTTCTAATTATATCTCTATTATCTATTATGCTCAACCATGCTGGGAGCTTTATTTATAAGACAAATTTGATACATCTATTTGCTGAGTTTTAGGGATTTCCAACTATTTACAAAATAGTTTCCTGGAATGCAGGGTTATAATTTGTCAACCTTTATCCCTTTATCCCAGCTGGTCCGCCTATGGTGAAGGAACGGAGTCCAAATAGGGTGGACTAACTGCTTGGTCAATTTCCAATCATGATTTCCATGTTTTTGGTGCATTTTGACCATTTTATGTTGTTCCTACGCTATTCCCTATTCCTGCGTCGCTTATTCCTGCACTGCTCCGGAATAACAGGTAGGTGACCATTCATTGCTGATATGTGCTCCAAATGCATAGGGAGTAACTTGTTGAATTTTCCCTTATCTTGTACACCCTTCTGCATTGGTGGCACGTGCTGGAGTGACTAATTCCAAGCCCTATTGTATATGTACAACTGGCTGGAACTGTCATAGTTACAACCTATTTTCCTGCACAGTCAGCTACAGTGGACAAGTTCTTGGTACCTTTTTCCATTTGAATTAGTTTAAACAGAGGAACACAATATTACTAAGCATCAGATATTCAACAAGGTCTGAATTGCTATAATACTACTGATTAATTAACTAAAAAATAGGTGAAATTGTAGTAAAAAATAGTAAAATAGAGTATATGCACTTTGTCATTTCAGAATATGCAAACATCATTATATAATGCATTTTTCCCATAATTAACATAAAATCATAGTAAAAAGGGTAAGTCAAATAGTTATAATGTATCAAAAAGTGTTCATGGATGAGGCAATTCCTGGCCTCATCATTCCCCCCAACTTATGGTAATGCATGCCCTCATGCATTTTGTACAGCTACAGCGGCACACAGATCCAGGTCTAGATATCTTTCATGAAATTTGAGTAATGCGCCACCAATTTTATAGAATCCGCTGACTGCTTTGATGGACTGAAACCATTGTTGGAAGTGCATATCAGGTTGTGGGTCAGTATCAAAGAAGTAGGGGACAAGAGTGATAATTATGGGCATCCTGTATCTCAGACCTATCCAAAGCTCCTTGATTTCTGAGATAATTTGGACAATGCCTTCTGCCCTTCTCCTTGACCACAACAAATTAGTGGGAGAAATTGGCTCCCTTTTCTATAGAGAGATAGATAACTCACCCCATCTATTTTTACAGGCTGCCAAAGCATCATCAAAGAAATCTGCACAAAAAGTCTGAAACTGAGTTATACATCTGTGAAGGTTCCCTAGATAGAGTTGTTTCATTCTGATATCCCGCATGAAGGTATAATGAACATTTGTACAATCCCTGTGATTCAGGGGAGCAGGTCTGATAAGTAAAACAACTTGTGATTCCAATTCTTTAGTTAATTTCTTTTCTGTGTCCCAATAGATATGATTTTGTAGAGTGGACATGAAGGCTCTCAGCTGTAAGTCACCTGTATAAATATGAGGTAGAAACATACTTTCTGTTGGCAAAAAGAAATTATGCAAAAATAACTCACATAACAGGTTTTGTTGCTCTGTTGGACTCTGCATAAATGTCTCTATGAATTCTTCAGGAGTTTTCAACTGATGAGGCAGCTCAGAAGCAAGTCTCATGATTTGCCAACGAAGGTATTTCTCCTTGAGTAGGAGGCTATAAAACCTAGGTGGTCTTCTGCACTGTATTGCATATTCTGCAATCTGGCATACATCCTGCACCTGTGCTTTTAACCTATTAATTTTTGTTTCCTTCTCTTCTAATTTGGCTTTTTCAGAGTTCAAAGTGGCAACCTTTCCCTCTAACTGATGACACTGAGTCATCCAATATGCTAGGTCTTCATTGTACCTAGTTAAAGACACTATGTCTGGGGGCCTTACAATGGGTTGCATTTGTGCCACTATATTTACTTGTACACCAACTTCCATAGTTGGTGTTACATCTAGAAAATCTGTTTGTGTTCCTTGTTCTGTTGTAACTGTACTAATTGGATTAGTAAGAGGAGAGAGTGTGGATACCTGGTCTTGAGCTGCAACCTCCTGTTCCTCCACAGAAAGTGTTTGTGTTTCCTGCTGAAGGGCAGTGTCATTTTTCATCAAAATTTTTGATGGACTCTCATGTTGAATCACATCATCAGATATTGCTATTCCTGCTTCCTCTCTGACAGGTGATCTTTGTGTAGGTGCTATGTTAGCTTCTGATTGTTCAGCTAAATCCAAGAGGATCTATGCCCATTCATCAGGTGATGCCTCTGCTAACTCTGTAGATTGATATTCTAGTTGAGACAATTTGTTCTGCAAATCTTGAATTTGCTGTTGAAGCAGAGAAATTTGTTGATCTTTATGTTTTATGGTTTCTTCAGCCTATTCAATCCAATGGGTCTGGGTTTTAATAACACTCTTTGCAGCATGCAATTGAGTGTGGATATCGATTTCTTCTTCAGACTCAGACTCAGAATATTTCTCAGACTCAGCATGCACTGGAACATGCACATCAACCTCAGCTGGTTCAGAATCAGAATTCAGCTGCTCCTCAGGATCAGAGTCAGTATAATCAACTAGTGGACGTACAGGGCTTATTGGAGTTTCTTCCATAGTTGTATCCAGTTCCATTGGTTGTATCCCTATGTCTGTCATTTCTATTTCAATGTCCTTTTCTTATGCATCTTCTATTCTAACTTCTCCTTCACTTGATAGACAGATTGGGTCCATGATATTTATTGGTGTTTCTGGCAGGGTTTTAATTTTTTGAAGTCTAGCAGACCTTCTTAACCCTGTAGAACCTAGATATTTCTTAGCAGGTGCAGTTTTTGGATGTTCTGGAGCAACTGCAGATGTTGCTATTGATTCAGGAGCAGATACAGGTTCTTCTATTGATTCTGGAGCAGGTGCATGTTCACTTGAACTCCCAATTTCTCTGTTGGGTTGTACAGTTTCTGCAAATGTTACCCTTTTTCTTTTTAACTGGGAACCAGATGTGGATGCTTGCTGTTTTCTAGTTCATGAAGATGGGGGACCATCTGGAGAAGGAGAAATTCTGATTTCAGAGGGCTCTGGATTAGGGTTTTCCTCAGATTCTTCCTCTGTTTCCTCTTCCTCTGGTGCAGAGTTAGAATCATTTGTTTCTGCCCAAGGAGAGAAGAAGCGGTCAAAATTCCTAGGGTTTCCCCTAAAGTGATACTTGCAAATGAGTTTGATGAGCCCATGGTGTTTAGGGCTTCCCTTCCCTGCTTGGTATTTTAGGGCCATAGCCTTTAGCTCCTGATAAAGATATAAGGGAATATTGACCCTATATTCTAGTTTTACTGATCCATGGCACAGATGGTTGAGAATACGAAGGTGTGGGCCAGATACAACAGGAAATTGGCCATCACAAGTGATGTATCTCATAACCCACATTGCCACTTCATCCCAAGGGGATGGTAAACTAGGTCTTTTTACCCCCTTACAAACATTCCTATGCATCAAGAATTCAATTTGTCCATCCCCTTCTTCCTTAAACTGATTAACTAGGTCAACTAAAATATTTCTCCCAGTTTTCACAATCTGCAAACCCTGAAGGGGTAATTCAGTGATTTGGCTGAGTATTTCGAGAGTTACCTGGATGGTCATCCCATTAATGTGCACTCGATTGTTGTGGAAGGTGCGTGCGAATTCTGCCGCCAAGCCCTCGGAATAGCCATCAAATTTTTGCAGGAACGACATAAATCCTCCATCAATAAATATTTGTAGAGATGCAGGATCACTTTCCAGGTAGCTAATATTTTTAGGTTCGGCTCTGATTTTCTTTCCCCCCATGGTGTAGTTTTCTGCCTTCTATTTTGTAGTATCTGTAAATTGGTGGACAGTACGAGCGTGCATCTGATTTTAGGGTTTTAATCATCGTAGCAAGAATAATTATAGCAGCACAGGAACTGCTTCGAAACTTGCAGAGTAATCAAGGCAGGTGACGTGGCAGCGTACGTGAAGTTGTCAATCCTAAATTTTGCTCATTCTTGTTATGGGTGCCAGCTATCACATGCTATCGTGACTTGTCCTTTTTCAAACCCAATTAAATCACTGCAGGCCATGTGTCATAGACTTTATTGAACAAAACTTCATTCCTGCGCTTAGTGATTTATTCCTGCGCTTAATAAGTTATTCTAGCATTTATGTATAGCTCGTTCCTACGCCTAAAGCATAAACAACTTATTCCTGCGCTTGGTGAATCATTCCTACGCTCTGGAATATAAACAGTTTATTCCTGTGCTTGATGGATCATTCCTACGCTTTGGAATATAAATAGTTTATTCCTACGCTTCCCTTTTTGATTCCAGCGCACTTTTGTTTTTTTCATTCTAGAGCAGAACTAGGTAGAGGCATTTTTGAAACACTGACAAGAACTTTCCATTTTTGATTCCCCTTTTTATATGCTTTTATACTAATCAAGGATATATACACTATATACTAATGATTTACATTATTCAGAGAATGAAAAAGACACATACCTGTTATAACCATTTTATCTACATTTCGGGGTGCTCCTGCTGAGATTTCCAGCTAATCAATCTTTGAACTAAGGTAGGTGCAATCTGAAAATAGATGAAACAATGGTCATGAGACAAGACCGAACAATGATAGTGAAACCAACTAGGTAAACATGTCGGAACACCGGTTTTCATGTAAACCCAACTCAGGAGCGCCTCAAAGAGGTTTTCACTTCCTGAATTTTTATTTTTTTTTTTTTTTATTTTTTATTTTTTATTTTTACATTGTGTCAATCTGCTGAATTCGGTATGGAAGAAGTGTTTTCTTCCCAAATGTGTACATCCAAATTTTCCACTTGCTTGAGAAATTCTTCCCTGTTGTATGGTTTGTGGTACATACGAAGACGATGTCCATTCACCAACAACTTGCATCGTGAGTCATCAATAGGGGTAAGGTGAACAACTCCATTGTCAAACACTTCCTCAATTTGGTATGGTCCAAGCCATCGGGTCCGCAACTTTCCAGGGAAATCCTTGTATTGTGAATCAAACAACAAGGCCCAGTCACCTTGCTAAAATTTTTGCTGCTTTATGTGACTATCATGCCACATCTTTCGTTGTGCTTGGATTATCTCTGTCTGATGTAGTGCATCCATGCGTAGTTCATCCAATGCATCAAGTTGCAGAATACGATCTTCTTGTGCCTGTGATAGATCAATACCTACTTCCAAAGCAGTTCGAAGAGTTAGTAATTCAAACTCAATAGGCAAAAGAGGTTTTTTTCCATAAACTAATTCATATGGCGTAAATCCAGTGGTAGATTTCCAAGTGGTATTATAAGCCCAAATAGCTTCTAGTAACTTGTCCAACCAATTTCTTTTATGGACTGCTATGGTTTTGGTCAGAATTCGTTCTAATTCCCTATTAGTCACTTCAACTTGGCCATTGGCTTGTGGATGATAAGGTGAGGACTTTCTGTGTTTGACTTGATAGAGTTGAGTGAAGGCTTCAATAACTTTTGAAGTAAATTGGGGTCCTTGATCTGTGGTGATGGATTGTGGGGCTCCAAAATGTAAAAAAATCTGTGAATACAGAAAATCAGCAACTTTTTCTTCTCTAGCATGCTTAAAGGCACGAGCTTCTACCCATTTGGTAACATAATCAGTACATACCAAGATATGCACTTTGCCTTGGGAAGGAGGATTAATGGGTCCTACGAAATCTAAACCCCATATTTCAAATGGTTCTGTTCCTATTTGAGGTTGTAATGGCATTTCATTAGTAAAGGTAGGTTTTCCCATTCGTTGGTAGGCATCACAATGTCTAATGTACCTTTTTACATCTTTGTGCAAAGATGGCCAATAGTATCCGGTTCCCAAAATTTTGTGAATAGTGCTTTTGACTGAATAATGCCCTCCTGATGGTTCATCATGGCATGCTCGTAGGATATCATATACTTCATCCTGGCGGATACACCTACGTAAAACATGATCAGGACTGCATTTAAACAGTAATCCTTCTATCCATTTAAAAGAAGAGCTTTGCTTGATTAACTATTTCTTTTGTTTAGGGGTAAAGTGAAGAGGAATCTTCCCTATAGCTAAGTAATTAGCTATGTCTGCAAACCATGGAGATTGTACAGAGACAACAAACAACTTTTCATCTGGAAAGGTATCTTCCACCACTTCTCCTGTATCTGCATTTGGTATTCTTGACAAGAAATCTGTGACTACATTAGATTTCCCAGGTTTGTTCACTATGGTAACATCAAATTCCTGCAACAGAATCAACCAACGAATAATTCTTGCACTAACCAATGGTTTATTCATCAAATATTTGATTGCAGCATGATCCGTATGGATGAATACTTGGTACCCTGTGATATAGTGTCAGAATTTGTTAATAGCATAGATTACAGCCAAGAATTCTTTTTCAGTGGTAGTGTAGTTTTTCTCAGCTCCTGTCAAGTTTTTACTGATATAATAAATAGCATAATGTTCCCCATTTTCAATCTGTCCTAACACAGCTCCAATAGCAGTATTGGAAGCATCAGTTTGAATATGAAAAGGTAACTCCCAATTAGGACCTCTTAGTATAGGTGGAGTGGTTAACTTCTCCTTTAAGTCTTCAAAAGAATTTTGACATTCAGAAGACCAAACAAATTCAGAATCTTTCATGAGTAAGGCAAACATAGGATTTGCTATGGTACTGAAGTTAGCAATGAATCTGCGATAAAAACCAATGTGCCCTAAGAAACTGCGTACATCAGTTTGAGTTTGTGGAGGAGGGAGGTTTTTGATGACTTCAACCTTCTTAGGATCAACCTTGATTCCATAAGAAGAGATATGATGTCCAAGAACAATTCCTTCCTCCATCATTAAGAAGCATTTCTCAGGATTAAGAGAGAGGTGGTATGTTTCACAATGAATCAACACTTTTTCAAGTTGTTCTAATGCATATTCAAAACTATCTCCAAATACTGTGAAATCATCCATATAAATTTCAACACTTTCATTTGTTAAATCAGAAAAAATTGCTAAAACAACTCTTTGAAATGTTGTTGGAGCATTACATAACCCAAAGGGTAAAACCCTGTAAGCAAAGGTTCCCCAAGGACATGTAAAGGTAGTCTTTTCTTGATCTTCTGGCGCAACTTGTATCTGGTTATACCCGCTGAAACCATCAAGAAAACAGAAAAATTTCTTTCCAAAAAGGGTATCCAATACTTGGTCTATGAATGGTAATGGGAAATGATCCTTATGTGTGACCTTATTTAACTCCCTATAGTCCACACATACTCTCATTTTACCATTTTTCTTTGGAACAATGACCAGTGGTGAAACCCACTTACTGTCTGAAATTGGATAAATGAATCCAACATCTAAGAGTTTTTCAATTTCCTCTTTCACAATCTCCTTTAGAGCAGGATTCAAGCGTCTCTGAGGTTGCCTTACTAGTTTTACATCTTCTGTGTATATCCTATGTGTACATACCTCAGGATGAATGCCTGTCATATCTTTATAGTTCCATGCAAAAGCTTGAACATGTTTTTGTAAGACTGCAAACAATTTGGTTTCTTGGTCCTCAGTTAGCCAGCTATTAATGTTCAAAAATTTACCCAGTTGTATTTCAATTTGTTTGATCCCTGGATGGATAGAACTAGTTGCTTCATAGTTACTGATTAATGCATTTAATGGACAATGATGTGGTTGTAGAGTATGAAATACTCTAGAATCTGTCTCGAGAGATGATACCTGATGGAATCAGAGGACATTTGAAGGTGTTAAGGAGATGATGATGCCATCCATGTGGTAGTATGAATGATCTTTCCTGACTAGGCATGGATGACAGAGGTTCTAAATTTTGTTCCTCCTCTTTCCATAACAACCGATGAACAAGAATTTGATCATCAGTTAGTCCTTCTGATTGTAATGTTTCAATTAGGACAGTTTCATTCTCGAATATTTCTCTTTCTGGTGTAGTGATTTCCTCAATATGTTCCTTCACTACAACTGTAGCCAAAGTGGCAATGGTTTCTTGTTCTTCATCAGATTCAGGATACCAAATTTGTCCAAAAAATTTAGTTGAAGGTTGAGCTGGTGGATACAAAGAAATTTTCTTCAAGTCAACACCATTAGAAATGGTCATTTCCCCTGACCTGCAGTCTATAAAAGCAGCTACAGTAGCCAGCCAAGGTCGTCCTAGAATGATAGGGTATCCATTGACTGAATTTCTAGGCTGCAACACTAAGAAGTCTACAGGATATTCCCAAGAAGAGACTTCAATGGCTATATCTTCTAGGATACCTTCTGGTTTAGCAACTGACCTATCTGCCATTTCCAAAACTGTGGTGGTAGGACTGAGATTTTTGAGCTGCAGTTTTTGCATTGTGTCCTTAGTCATGACATTAATTGCAGCTCCAAGATCAATTAGCACATTAGGAATTTGCATTAATCCAATAGTAATTGTAACTATTGGACTACCTGGGTCACTATATTTGGGAGGAACTAGTTTCCCGGACAATAAATCAACTAATTTTCCTTCTACCTGAACAGTTTTAGGAAAGGCCTTCTTTTTACCAGGTTTCTTGATACATAACTCCTGAATAGTCTTTTTGATTAAAGGCACATCCCTTATTGCTTGCAACAAAGGGAGAGAAATTGACATCTTTTTAAGTTCTGTCACTAATTCTGATTCAGGGGTAGTATCAATATGATCAAACCTTTCAGGGTATGGTAATGCTACTGGAGAAGATTCCTGCATTTTTTTTGTTACTTCTTCTTTTTGTTTTTGTTGCACTGTCTCCTGATTTGGAGGTTCTTGTTTCTCACTAATTTCTTCAATGGTGGGTGGAACAGGTTCAGGTAAAACCTTCCCTGAACGCAGCTGGATGTTACTACAGTCAAGTACATGAACTGCAACAGAGTCTTCAGACTCAGCCTCATAAACAGGGGTTGTTTGTCTGGTATTATTTGGGTTAGTCACAGGCTGAGCTGGGAGTGGAGGTTGTTTCACTAGTTGTGTTTGTTGATGTTGTGTTCTTCCCTAAAAATTTGGATTAGGAGCAGGCAACAAGTTTTGAGCTTGCCCTTGATACCTTTGTTGTCCTTGATATGGTGGATATTGTTGTCCCCATCTTTGTCCTTGTTGTGTCCATTATGGATGAATTGTATGCCAAGGTGGGTTCATCCACCCAGAATGTGACCAATCTGGAGGAGCTGTCCAAGGTTGGTTCCAAGGTTGTGCAGAGACTTCTGCATGTCCCCATGGCATATTCATATTCCAAGGAGGTTGTCCCCAATTTGGAAACCGAGGAGCATTGGGATATTGTGTATAGCCACCACCAGATCTCTGACCAATAGCATTAAGTTCTTCTATTTGGGTGCCTAAAATAGATTTTAGATGAGGCAACAAAGGACATCTATCTGTTGAATGTTCCTTGGAACAAATTCCACAAATAGAAGTTTTGTTTAAAGGGCAATCCTGCAAAGCATGCTTATTCCTGCATCTCGGGCAATAAATTGCCAAAGGTGGTGTAGAATTGGGTTTTGTGTTTCTCTCACCTAATGCAGAATTAAGTTGAACAAGGATATCGGTTTTTAAATTAGCCATTTCCTCCATCAACTCCTTTATGTCATTATTGCCAGAATTTCATTTCTTTCTTCGTTGGTGAGTGCGGGAATAATTTCTACATAACTCCACAATATCTTCAAGGTCAAGTTGATCTATGTCTCCTTTTCCCATTAAATCTAACACTTCCCTAGATTCATCCTGCAATCCTCTTAAGAAGATAGGCTTTAAGAAATCAGGTTCTACAGGACCACATCTCTTTTGGACAAAGGCAAAGTGATCAAGATAATCCTCTAAACTCTCATCTTCTTCTTGCTTGATCCGAAACAACTCATCTTTCCTATTTCGTACTCTACAATAATCTTGATATTTATGTAAGAATGCAGTCTCCATGTCATCCCAAGTATGGATTGAATTAGGTTCAAGATTACTCATAAACCATCGGAGAGCAACATCCTTAAGCGTGGAAGGAAACAATTTCAATTTTTGATTATCATTTATGTAGTCATAAGTCTGACATAACACTTTGAATTCAAACAGAAATTGATCAGGATCTTCTGAAATAGTTCCCCTAAAAATTGGCAATATGGATGGAGAAATAGTTTTCATGGGAGCATCTAGAGTTGGATCCAACCGTATGGGGTATTCAAAAGTCTTAGGAGGATCATCAGCATACCCACCTAGTGGTGGTGGTGCTACTGCCATAGTTATTTTCTTTCTTGAGTTTGATGTGGATGGTTCAGGCTTAAGGGAATGTTTAGCAGAAAGTGTTGCAAAAAGCTCTTGTTCTAATCTTTCCAAAGCTTTAGTTGGTGAAGAAGGTATTTCTTGCTCTGGAAATTCTTCATCTGATCATGAAGAACGCCTTGGTGGTTCAGAACTAGTTCTGATAAACCTCCCTCTTTCGTCTCTTGGCCTATGCATTCATGCCTATTCACTAAATAAACTGAAATGCAGTATTTCAAAAATTGTAACACAATTCTTGACCTGTTTCACTTTTCCTAACAACACCATTTGTTCCCCGACAACGGTGCCAAAAATGATGAGGGTCGTTGATCATTCATCATTTAGTAATTATATGTCAGTCCAGGGCGGTGTCCAAAGGTTGTATACGATAGGAGGTGTCACAGTTGCAAGTTCAGTTTATCCAAGAACAGGTTTTTATTGATGGATCAGTTAGTGTTTTGGGGGGTTTGGTGTATCTTCCTAATGTCTAACAAAGGAAATCAAATTGCAGAAACTAAAACTGAATTTAAACTACAGGAAAATGAAACTGCAAAATCTGAAATTGACAAGAAATAAAATGCTGCTAAATTGACCACAAAGCAAATTGCAGAAAAGTAAACTGCAGAATGGAAATTCACACACACACTTGCAGAAATTAACCAATGATAAAACTCACAATGATCTGAACATAAGTGGAACCAAATTAATGTTTATTGCGGTAAAACATAATTCTGGAAATTGCAAAAAAATGTTGAAAATGATGTAATTCTGGAAATTGCAGAAAATGCTAGAAATGATGCTATTACAGGTCAAATGCTAAATACTATTCTAACACATGATTGAACCTATTCTAGATGCAATGGTGCAATTCTGAAATGAAACTAATGCTACAAATAATTGTTGACAGAGTTCTATTGTTCTGCTGCAGCAAGAAATCAACAAGATTTTCCTGTCACTAAGCTGCCCTTCCTCTGATCCTGTAAGTGGGCCCTTGCTTGCAGAACCAGAAGAGGGTGAAAAATTATATCAAGTAAATTAAATGTGCACTATAAATCATCAAATGCTAATAAAATCTAAAAAATGCACCTTTTATTCCATCTGCAATTGCATTACAATAATGCAGGAAAAATCTGCAATTTACTGTAATGCTACAAAGTCTTTTTCTTCTACTCACTTATGCTAATGACTATTTCTAATTATATATCTATTATCTATTATGCTCAACCGTGCTGGGAGATTTATTTATAAGACAAAGTTGATACATCTGTTTGTTGAGTTTTAGGGATTTCCAACTGTTTACAAAATAGTTTCCTGGAATGCAGGGTTATAATTTGTCAACCTTTATCCCTTTATCCCAGTTGGTCCGCCTATGGTGAAGGAACAAAGTCCAAATAGGGTGGACTAACTGCTTGGTCAATTTCCAATCATGATTTCCATGTTTTTGGTGCATTTTGACCATTTTTTGTTGTTCCTGCGCTATTCCCTATTCCTGCGTCGCTTATTCCTGCACTGCTCCGAAATAACAGGCAGGTGACCATTCGTTGCTGATCTGTGCTCCAAATGCATAGGGAGTAACTTGTTGACTTTTCCCTTATCTTGTACACCCTTCTGCATTGGTGGCACGTGTTGGAGTGACTGATTCCAAGCCCTGCTGTATATGTACAGCTGGCTGGAACTATCACAGTTACAACCTGTTTTCCTGCACAGTCAGCTACAGTGGACAAGTTCTTGGCGCCTTTTTCCATTTGAATTAGTTTAAACAGAGGAACACAATATTACTAAGCATCAGATATTCAACAAGGTCTGAATTGCTATAATACTACTGATTAATTAACTGAAAAATAGGTGAAATTGCAGTAAAAAAATAGTAAAACAGAGTATATGCACTTTGTCATTTCAGAATATGCAAACATCATTATATAATGCATTTTTCCCATAATTAACATAAAATCATAGTAAAAAGGGTAAGTCAAATAGTTATAATGTATCAAAAAGTGTTCATGGATGAGGCAATTCCTGGCCTCATCACTAATGCATGCTATAAGCAATGCACACTCTCACAAAGGTTACAATGTGAAGTCACAAATATATACTAGTATGTGACTCCTACATGATAGACACTTGTTCACTAACTAAGGACACTTGTCCTTTTACATTATTGCACATTCTAACACTTGTGCATTTATTACTTCTTCCTCAAGTAACTACCTAACTTTACTCTAAAGTAAACTCCTACTCTAGTTATGTATCCAAGGGGGTACATTTACATGACCCAAATGATGTAATATACTCTAACACCCCTTGTATTACATTATTTGGGTATTGAAGACTTTAGTCTTCAATATGGATCTTTGTCTTGGTCCTGGAATTTGAGCTCTTCTCTTCTGATTCCTTCATAGTCTTCTTTGTTTGAATTTGGATGAGTATCTTCATCTTGTTCATGTTCTTTTTTTGGTTTAATCTTCAATTGATTCTTGGAGCTCATATGTTTTTTCTCCTTGCTCTAATCCGCTACCTTCCTCTATACTTGATAAAATAAATGTCTAGTATATTTCAATCTTTTGGGCTTTGAGATTACATGTCTCTTGAGCTCTTTCATAGTCATCAAATTCTTGTATAAGAATTTTTCTTTTTCCTTTGTTCCTAGAATCATATTATCCTTTATTTTGTCTAGAAACTTTTGCTTCATCACTTCCATTCTTTGATTCTTGTGTATGAATATGGAAGGTAAATTTGGATCACAATTAATCCATTCTCCTTTTCTATTCCCTGTAAATTGTTTCTCAAAAAATCCATTAGTGTTGTCTTTAATAACAATATCTTGAGTGATCCCAAATAAATCTAGAGCATATGTACCATTATAAATAAATATTGTGGCTTCTCTTTCATACTTGCATTCTACCATCTCTTTATTTTCAATTGGTTTGATCACTGAAATATAGTTTATAATTAGTTCTCTCAAATTAAAAATATTTGAGACTTTAAGGCGATCATACCATTGTGGATTTCCTGTTATATATTTACTTGTTCCTGTATCCATAAATGCTTTAGCTTTGAAGGTTCTAATCATTTAAGGTTGACTTCCTTATAGCATCCTAAGTAAATAAAAATTAGGAAATAAACTTTGCAAAAATAATTTTCTAAATTTGAAGTAAACTTCCTTATCTCTTAAAATTAATTAACATACAAACTTTAAATTAAAAAAAAACTATTAAAAAATAATTATCAAACTTATAACTTTAAATTATTAATCAAACCTATCTTCTTATCACTCCTTAATAATAAAGCTTGAATTATGATTTCTCTTAATAAACATTATTTCTCCATTTAATATAAAAACTTTCGAAGACTTAATTTTAATTTTTCAGCTCCTTTTTAAATTATTCAACCTCCTATTTTTAAACTTTTAAAAAACCTAATAAACACACCCTTATAGCTCCATAAATTAAAATATTCAAATTGAAAAGGAACTTCACCTTTTCACGCTCAGTTATGCAATGACCTCTTCAACCGTTATGCAGCGTTCATAGCACAGGTGGCAGGTTTTTTCCCTAGTCTGCTTTAGCGCTGATACCTTCACACGAACTCCGACAAATGGCACTACACCTAGACCTACGAGAATGTTTTACCTTCCGTAACATATAGTATACTGCCCCAAACTGCAATGCCTCCTTCCGAAACGTATAGTATACTGCCCCAAACTGCAATGCCTCCACGTCTATTAATTTATCGTTGACTGTAAACATTTCTGAGCAACGTCTCTGACCAAAAAAAAAAAAAAATATATATATATATATATATATATATTTTAAACTTGTATGGGCGGTTACATAGAAGACGTCACAACTACACTATTTTTTAAGTGAAGGGTTCATTCAAATTACATGGGCTCCTTCCACCCAACCTTTTCCACAACCACATTATTTTTAGTAACTAACAAGTGCAGGGTTCATTCAAACCACATGGACTCTTCCACCAAACCTATTCCACAACCACACTATTTTTAGTACCTAATAAGTGCAGGGTTCATTCAAACCACATGGACTGCTTCCACCAAACCTATTCCACAACCACATTATTTTTAGTAACTAACAAGTGCAACAAACCACATGGGCTGCTTCCACTAAACCTATTAGACAGCCACACCATTTTTAGTAACTAACAAGTGCAACAGGGACTGCTTCCACCAAACCTATTCCACTTTATTATTGTTGACCCGGCCTGAAGGGGACCAGCAAGGCTGAAATTTCAAAAAAACCTGTCAACAAGAATTTTTATGACAGTTAAAATTTTTTATTGACTTTCATAATACCCACCCCGCCCTCAAATTTGAGGGCAGGGGTGGGCAGTAACAATTGCACTTGTGCAAGTGCAGTTGTTACTGCTCACCCCCGCCCTCAAACAACTGCACTCCCCCACCCTCAAGGGTGGGCAGTAACAACTGCACTTGTGCAAGTGCAGTTGTTACTGCTCACCCTCGCCCTCAAACAACTGCACTCCCCCGCCCTCAAATTTGAGGGCGGGGGTGGGTAGTAACTAGCCTGCACTGGCATTGAGGGCGGGGGTGGGTAGTAACAATCGCACTTGCAACAATCGCCTTGTGCCGGTGCAGTTGTTACCGCCACCCCGCCAAGTGCGATGTTATCGCCCACCCCGCCCTCAAACAACTGCACTCCCCCGCCCTCAACTGCACTATGCTAGTGTAGTGCAAGTGCGATTCTCGCCCACCCCGCCCTCAAACAACTGCACTCCCCTGCCCTCAAATTTGAGGGCGGGGGTGGCGAAGCACCGCATTGAGGGCGGGGGTGGGCGCCTCGCACTTGCAACAACCGCCGTGCGGTAGTTTTCGCCCACCGCCAAGTGCGGTTATTCTCGCCACCCCCCTTCAAACAAGCGCACTCCCCGCCTCAACCGCTGTGCGGGTAGTTACGCCACTCGCCTCAACGGGCGGTACGCCATTTGAGGTGGGGGGGGAGAACCGGCACAATGATCTGCCACCCGCCTCAAATGGGCGAAACGCACGAATTTGAGGCGGAGGTGGGGACAATACACGGCACACGGTGAGGGGAGTGCGTGAAGCGGTGAGGAAACCCGGGGGCGCAGGGCCCCCACCCCGCGGCCCCCCCCCCCAGAGGAGGAGGGGGTGGGGGCCACAGCAAGAGGGGGGGAGCACGGGAGCCCCCCCCCCCCCCCCGCCCTCAAATTGGGGGAGGGGGAGAACACGCACTTGCAACCGCTGCCTTCCCACCCCCCGTCCCCACCCCCCCTCACCCCCCTGCACATGCAGTGTGTGTGCTCCCCGCCCAACGCCCCCCGCCCTCAAATTTGAGGGCGGGGTGGGCAGGATAACTCGCATCGGCATTGAGGGCGGGGGTGGGCGAACAATCGCACTTGCAACAACCGCCTGTGCCGGTGTAGTTGTTACGCCCACCCGCCAAGTGCGTGTTATCGCCACCCCCGCCTTCAAACAACTTGCACTCCCCGCCCTCAACCGCACCTTGTGCCGGTGTAGTTATTCGCCGCCACCTCCGCCCTCAAATTCGGTGCGAGTTATTCGCCCATTTGAGGGGGGGGTGGGCGATAACTGCACTGGCACAATGCGAGTTATTCGCCACCCCCGCCCTACGGTGCTGGTTATTCTGCCACCCCCGCCCCTATAGTGCGGTTATTCTCGTCCACCCTCGCCCTTAAATTTGACGGTTTGAAATTTTATTTGCCTTTCAATTTTTTTTTGAAAGATAATAGCCACTTCATATTTTCGAGGATCAAATTTATTTTGGAATCACAATCTAATTTTAAGGAACGGAGTGAAAGAAGGTTGAACCAAAAGTAATTGTGTCAACAAATATCTACCTGTTTTCATTCATGTAATCGATTAACAAATACTGTTTAATCCCATGTAACCAATTAACAAATACAATTTTACATGTTAATAATTAACAAATACAATTTTGCATGTTAATAAAAATGAAAGACAACAAAATCAAAGAAAATATCAATTAACTCTAGCTTGTAGATTTAAGAAAAAACTCACCTTTAAAAGCATCCTTATGCAAAGGT
Organism: Wollemia nobilis; assembly: GCA_028583015.1. NCBI lineage: Eukaryota > Viridiplantae > Streptophyta > Pinopsida > Araucariales > Araucariaceae > Wollemia > Wollemia nobilis. The sequence goes on from JAQPPZ010000363.1 coordinate 5,134,564, forward strand.
AGCGTCACTCTAGAGTTAATTTTCTTTTTTTTGTTTGTAATTGTGAAACTGGATGAACCAGATGGAGATGTAAATGGATGTACAGTAAACTTTGAAAGGTGCAGGAGTGTCATATAGATGGATGTACAAGTAAACCTTGCAAGAGTGCAGGAGTGCTATAATGGATGGATGGTGGACCAATGTTTACAAAATTGATGCAATTATTTTTTCACCTATCACCAGTACCTAGCCCGCCCCTTCCCTGTCCCTTGGCTTTTTGTTTTAGTTTTTCCCTCTTTTTTTCTCGTAATGGACTTCTTCCTGATAAAAGACCCCACGATTTTTACATCCTTCAGACTAGTAAAATTTAATTGGACGATATTCTCCTATAAATACCTCTACTTCGTCACATTAATTGGACGATATTCTCCTATAAATACCTCTACTTCGTCACATTTACTCACCCCACCGCATGATATTCTAGCAACGCATGAGTTTTTCATTAATAACGCATGACATACGTGGAAAACAAAGCAACCCAATAAATACACATCAATCACACATAAGCATGCTTACGTTACAATAATGCCCATACACTCCCATGTGTGCTTCAATTAGTAGAGAGGAAATTAATTTAAATGTTGTCTTTGATGGGCCATGCACCCTTTAAATTATTATTTATTGTCTTTGATGGGCCATGCAGCGAAAGGGTGTATCTGTACTTAATGCTATCTCACGAGACCACAACCTATTACCTCTCCCAGGTTACCACTCACCCCGATGTTGCCACTCTTGATGTCCGACATTTAATAGATTTATATATCCTGACTTATGTACATATTTATAAAATTTATAGATATATGTACTTGTAAAATTTCCGGTTTATAAAGAATGTAAATAAAAATTTATGGTCGATATAAAATCGAAACCGTAATTTACAGTTTCAAATGTAAAATACGGTCATATACCTGTCAAAAATTCCAGGCCTGAGACCACCAATTGGTTCTTATTGTCATTGTTATTGTCAGTTTGGTGTGCACTGAGAGGATAAATATCTGGCCAAACAAGCACTTACCAATCCACCTAACCCTCCGGAGTATTGTCATTGTGGTTTGGTGAGCGCTCACAGGATTTGCAAACAAGCTGAACCTAGGTGTCTTCATGATAAATACCTGGCGAGACAAGCACTCACCAATCCACCTAACCTTCTGGATTCGTATTGTCATTGTGGTTTGGTGAGAGCTCACAGGATTTGCAAACAAGCTGAACCTAGGTGTCTTCTTGATAAATGCCTGGCTAGACAAACACTTACCAATCCACCTAGCCCTCGGAACTCTCTAACAGTTCATCCTTGAGACTGGTAAATTTCTTTGTCCGCACAACTACCCTGTAAATTTGGCCATGCCTGCACTTCCTTTCCCTGTGCAAGATCTTTTTCGGGTCAATGGTAATTAAACCTAAAAAATGATGTTCGTTACTCCTTGTATGGCCAGAAGATCATTCTGCCATTTCTGTTGCGGGTTTGCGCGGGTTGTTTCACCTCCGAAGACTCGAGTCTTTTTCAAATCTCTCTTAACTGTAACTCCAAACCTAAGCGAATTAGCTGACGTGGATCTGTGGGAGCTTTTCTCACCCAATGATGTGGCGATCTAGACGTCCCTTTTCCTGCAGTTTCAAACAAGTTTATGTATGCACTGGTATTGCCTTGATGATTGAGTGCAAAGGTGATATTGCCTGCTTGTGATAATCTTCCAACGACTAGTTTCTTCACACGATCTTCCAATTTTGTATGTAATGTGTGCTTCAAATGCTATGCGGCTCTTTTCCACGACCTTAGCATAGGATATCATGTGGGTTCTTGTATGCCTAGAAGAACCTAAAATGCATGTATGCTTAGATGTCTTATGTGGGTTCTCTTGAATCAATGCAGATTAGTTCCTTGGCGCTGCGTAGACGCTGAGTTGGGTTGTGTTGGCGTTGAGTTGTATGTCTTCAAACACCTCCAATGTACGGGTATTGAGCCTTTGAATGGCTCTACTTTTTGTTTCTGGAGCTCCTATGTAAACTGCCCATTTTGAGCGCTGTGTAAGCTGCTATCTTGTTGATCCTTTATGATGAATCTGCTCTGTAATATGCCTACTGTAACAGTGTCCTTTAGACACTTTGTTTTTTGCACTAGATATGGTGTAAATCTGCCTTGTAATACACCAGATACCTGAGACTTCTATGGAATCCTTTTGAAGCTTTCTATCTTCTATGTTGGATTGGTTCTCTTCTCCAATCAATGGAGATTCTGATGCTCCTTTGGTGGTTTCTCGCGACACAATGCTGCAGGTTTCGTGTGCACACCAATGTCTTTATACACTTTGATATTAAGCTAATTTGTGCACGTTGGTTTTCCACAAAGTTGGTTGAAGAACCAAAATTTGAATTTAATATGTCAAATTTGGGTGGGAATGTAAAAAAATAAAATATTGTAAAGTCAGGCTATGTGAGGGGCCTAAAATTTGATAAATACCAATTATCTATATAGTTGTAAGGGTTGGAAGTTGTCCTTGCATAAACTGTTTAGTTAGATATTTGTTAGATTTTCCTTTCTTTGCTTAGTTTATTATTTTACTGGATAGTTTTTCAAACAAAGTTCAAGTTTTCTTGAGTTCATTTTTCTTGTAATCCATTAAAGTGAGATACATCTAAATGTGTGTCATGCTATATATGTGAAAATAGAATGCTTTCAAGTTCTATGTCCAATTGGCACATGTTAATAATGGTTGCATTTAGTTTACATCATAGGGTATTTTTTTTTTTTTTTTTTTTGAAGATTGCACCATCTTGGGCTTTAGGTTGTGTAAATACTAATAAAATCAAAATTGATTTTGGGTTAGATATTCCATTATAAAATCAAAATTGGATTCATGATAATACATAATTGCTTTTAGTTTTTTCTCTTATCCTTAATATTTTAATGTTCTTTTTGAATTCTATTTAAATTAAAATTAGATTAGTTTTTTTTTTAGTTAGTAATAAACTTACTTCCAAATTTAAAAGTTTAAAAGTCATTTGGTAGTAGGTTAATCATTGCTATTTTAATAATGTTTACAATATGAAGACAATTAAGTTATTGTTTGAACAATTATGTTGATTTGGGATTTTGTACTAAAAAATATATCTTATATCTATACTAGCAAGGCCTCTTAAATGAACAATCATCATTGAACTCTAAGTTTATCCATGTCAGACAAGACCTGGTCATACATAAGCTTTAAGGGAAAACTAATTTCCTTTCAAGAGGGAACATTATTTATTCCAATTATGTTGGCTTGTCCTCTAACCTCACCAATAGGTTGGTTGTATTCCACCTAAGTTGGAGTATATCATTTGCTTGCCCAATAGAACATGATACTAGAGAGGGGTCGAACACTAAGGGTTGAAAATTTCTAGGTATATTTTCCATTTAAAAAATCTTAACTATCAAATTGGAATCAAATACCATTATCAGTATATCTAAGTTAGTTGAAGGTGACTTTGAACTTCTCATCCTTTGCAAGCATAGAAAAATTAGAGCTGATAAAGGTAGGCCTATACTAGACCTAATCAACCTAGCACTAGTTATTCTAGAGATTTTGACCATTTTATTCATCCTTTCATCATTCCATAAGGCTCACAAATTGTAGCTTCTATCCATGGTTAGTGAGAAGTAGCCCCTTGAATATGCCTAGACCTACTCATGACATGCTAAAGAATTTTAAAAGATATCCCATTAGGTATAAGCATGATGAAATAAAGTTAGTCAAGTGACATATTTAGGCATACAAATATGCCTTAATCCTTTTACAAATTCAACATGAGGATTTTTCCTATAGAATGTCTCCTCATACATTAAGCACCTTTGTTTATGACTAGTATATCAACTTACCCTTAGGTTCAATTACTTCATGGGTTCAACTAGAAGCTATATTTATCAATCACTTTAGGCTACCCATTGATTTAAATTTAATGTACCATCAATTTTGATTTGCTTGTAGAGAATCCAATAAACTATCGAGCAAGGTGCAGCGACAGTATTGTCATTGTTGTCAACACACTCAAATGGACAGGTTGATGCAGTGGACAGTTTTTTGGAGGTTGTTCGGAGTATGTACAATGATGTTCAATGCTTATGAGGATGTTTTTGATGTTCTGGTGAAGTTGTTACAGGTAGTTTGTGCAAATTTGCAAAAGTTGAAAAAATCGTCAAGAAGTTATCAAAAAATTGCAAAAGTCATCACAGGTGCAGTTGGACAGGATGGATCAGTTTGGAACATGCCAACATGTTATGAAAAAATCCATAATAGCGTTGGAGGTGTCATCATAGCGTTTGGATTGATCGGTGACGTTTCTGGTATCTTGGCGGATGATTTGGCAAGTGGTTGTACAGGTCAAAAAAGGGTAGTTTTATCAGAAGCATTGCGAGCAAACCGAGAAGAATTCGATAGCAAAATTCGAACTGGAGGTGGTCGTTACCTTCAAGAACATGTATTCCAAATTTCCACAAAAAAAAAAAAATAAGGTGAATGTTACAAGCGTTGCAAGACTGTCACAAAAACGCTCTTTTTGGAAAAAGTGTGTCAGCAACAATTTTTGTGGAGGTGGTACAGGCGAACCGTAAGGATTTATACAACGATATTCGGACTAGATGTATTCAAAATTGTAGATATTCTACGTTTCAAATTTTAGAGAAAATAGAGTTACGAGGTGAGAGTTATGATTGTTGCAAAAATGGTATATGTCACTTTTATGTCAATTTGTTCCACTTGTACAAAATACTTCAGTTGGCCGTTTCGACCTTGCAGAGTCGTCAGAGTTTTGGTTTCAGTGTTGTTACACCTTCAAGGTATCAAATAGAGCATCTTTCATTTTTGGTTTAAGGTGTCACATGGCTCCGAAGTAAGAGAACGAGTGAGGTGTCAATTCTTTGCATGTGACGTGTTTGACGAAATGCCTCCTCAAAATAAAAAAAAGAAGTTATATTGTTTTAAGAAGCTTCATTAAAGAAAATATTTTTAAAAATTTAAAAGGGAAAAAAGGAATGCAAGTGTGTGCTTTTTAAGTGACAAGGTATTTTATTGAAATGTGGGGACTTTATTTTGTGAAGAGAGAAGAGTGTGTGGAGAAAAATAAAAAGTGAAAATCCGTGATTTTTGGAGAGTGGTGAAAAACATCACTTCAGTATTTTGGGCATAAATTTCTCATATGATATCCATTTTGGCTAAAATTTTGAGAGGAGTTTGCAGATAAAGTGCTGCATAATACCCAAAAAACGTTTAGCAATTGGTAAAACGAGCTAAGAGAACATTTTTTTTTTTGTGAGAAGAGAAGATTCAAATTCTGAGTAATGCAGAGAGAGGGATGTTATACTGGGTGAAATAGAAAGTTTTAGATTTTGAGCTTACCGACCATAAAGGGTTCTAGTTTCTGTGAAGACATTCATATATGTCATTTTATTATCAATATCAAAATCAAGTGGGTGCTTGGTAGAGGGGTTGGTGCTCCTTTCTCGTTGGTGCGGATAAATCAGGGGTTGGTGCTCCTTCCAGTGGGTGCTGGTAAATTGATTGTCAAGTTGGTGCTTTGCAAAGGCTAGATTTGGACGGGAGTCCAAACAGTCATTTTCGAGGATGTAGCCAAAATGGTGAACCTCGGTACATCTTGTGTTGTGTGATGTTCTCTTGTTATACTTGCTTTATTTGGTTTTATGTTTTCATTGTTTTATCTTTGAGTGTTGAAGATTTAAGTTTTAAAGAGCTACACTGATTCACCCCCCTCTCAGTGTCATTGTGAGACTAACATAAACCCATGATACTCTTTAACGTAATGCTCCACAAACTATACACCATATTAGTAGCACCTTATTCCCTTATAGAGGAAGTAGCTATCCAAAGGTATATCAGAGCTTTAGACCCATTAACTTCCATGTTTGTAAGAAAATCCACTGCAATCACATCTTTACCATTGGCATAAAGTGAGGCTATGATAATTGAACAATAATTAATATTTCAAGAGTTTGGTTAACGTCAATTACTCGCACTTAGACAACTAAGAGCTTATAACCAAATACCACTAATCAATCAAGCCCTTAAACAACATAATCCAATGTTGAATTCTACAACGAGTGTTATATATCCTAATAAAAACCAACCTTTCAATACTAGACCATTAAATCAAATGATGACTAATGTAAGTAATCAATAAATCATTCCTACATTATTGGATAATGAGGTAACCACAAATAATATTCTTAGTCACATCTCTAGCATAACATCAACAAGCCTTCCCTCCATTCCTTGTTAGGACTATAGCTTAATAAATCCTCATAAGCCATTTCATATCCATGTTACTTGTAAACCCTCCATATTATGTTTAACAATATTTGGATAAGTTTTGAGAAGTTTCTTGTTAAGGCTTCTTGCTATCCCATTAATTTAACAAATTGTATAGGATTATCATGTAATATAAACAATGTTATTGTAATGTAATAGTTGAGTGAGATCAATAAATGAAACACATTCATAATTTTACTCTATTACCAACATGCAGTATTAGAGCATATTGTATAAACATTCTTAAGCGATTAGTGTATATGGATGTTTGAAATCATGTTATGCAGGTACATTATAAATTCCTTAGAAAAGGTATGCAAGATTTGTTACATGCTTCTGTCATGAACATTATAGATGTCAGAACGTTCATTCTCTTCAATAAAATTTCCATAAATTCTATGTAAAATTTCTTCTTTTGACCCTCAAGAATGACTAACAACCATAGATTTCAAAGGTATTGTTATTTTTTATTTGTCTAGACATCATTAAAACAATGATTAATTAAAATGTCATGTCTCAAATATTTACTAGTCTTGGGTTTTCACGTGAAGAGATCTTTGTAATAAAGGCATTTTGTTTAAAAGTAAAAATGTGAACAATACAATCTAAGTTTCTTCTTTGCATTTATGTCTAGCATCCCTGGAGACTCACGAAGAACAAGAAATAAGAAGAGTACCTTTAAAGCAACATTTGCATGATTATAAGAGTGAGGTAAAATTGTAAGTTCTATTCAAAAAATAAAATTGGAAGATCATGCCATCTAACCATGGTTTGCATGCTCGTACATTAGTGCCTCAAATATTTTTGTAATATTTCAATAATGCATTATATATAAATTTTGTTGGTCATAAGGTTATGAGCGATTAATATATGTTTTTGAGCAAGTTAAGATTGCATGAATATCACTTTTCATATGTATATATCCTAAGAATTAGGGACATTTCAAAATAGCCATGTGGTATCTAGATAAATAGGACATTTGTTAGAAGCAAAGTGCACTTAACAAAGATTGGTTGGAACCCAAAAAATTGTTTATTTCATTCTGCAATTATGTTTCTCTTCTCAAAGAATATCTACTAAAACACAAGAAATCCTAGTGGGAGGTGTTTGAATATTTTTGCACAAGAACTAAGATACATGCAATATTATGAAGTTTTGAAGAAGCAAGGTGCTTTAGTGGCTAGTGCATGTTGAATTGGAAATAGTGATTAGACCACTCTAGGTTTAAATCCCTTTAGTGTTTTTTTCCTTTAAAAAAAAAAATCGAAGGCTTAATTATTAGGGGAGAGAGAAAATTCATAATAAAAAAAATGATTTTATTAAGGAGACATAAGGCATATAAGAGATTGATTTTTATTCATTCCTTGAGAACTATAGAAAATATATTTAAGTAATAGGAGATATAAGGTGTATAAAATTTTCTTTTTTCTATAAATATTAAATGGTAACTTGAAGAAATAATTCCTTTTTAAAGTACTTCCTTTCAATTTTTTTCACAAACAAATAATTCTATATAAACAAATAAGGTTTGAAGTAACATTCAATATATATAGTGCCCTTGGTAGTCATTTATAGGTAATTTTTTTGTGACTAGATGTTGCACTTAACACTTAAAATAGCTACAACAATGATATCTTGTGTTTATCCCTATAAATCAAAATGTATTCTTGTACTCACTTCATCATTCACCTTATTTTCCATTGTATCTTGACATAAAAATTGAAATTAAGACTCTATAGTCTCTAAGGATAGTGCAATGGTTTGGGCTTTGGGCTCTCTTTTGGGAGACCTAGGTTCAAACCATGACGTACCTAAATGGGGATATGTTAGATTGTAGTGGTTGAGTGTTTTTAAGTTGGCTATCATAGTTCAATTCCATGGAGGATCAGAGGTTCCATTGAATTTGTTTTACTGAGTGGATTAGGGTTTATAGTAGTTCAACCTAAGTATGATCAGGTATCTAGCAAAGGTGTGAGCGATTCCCCTATGCATAAAAATAAAATTCTCTAAGTATATGAAGGAAGTTACACCCTATGTATAAGGATGTCTTTATAAGTAGGTGCCATAGACAAGATGAATCCCTATTAGTATCACCTTGGTACCATGTATCAATTTATTACTTGTACCTAAAGGTATCTCTCATATACTAATAGGTATATTGAAAGGACTAGCTTTTTCTACGCATCAAAAGATATATGGAAAGAGTGGGTATATAAAAAATTGACATATAGGACTGGTGGTATATCAAAAAGGGGATCTTATTTGGATAAGGAACCCTCACTATATCTATCTAAAAGCTAACATTGTTGGGGTCTTGTTGAGTGGTATTTTCACCCGATTGTGAAAACACACTCTCCGATAGGATTTGGGTTCTAAATCCTCTGCTTGCAAAGAAATTAAACATGTAACTTCTCCAAGGTTCCTGTTATGTGAGCATTTTGCATCTGTGTATGAAAGATATTAAATTAAAATGCTTGGAACACCTTAGTGATTGCAAGTAATTGAAAACAAGGGGCACTGTGGTTTATTTTACTGTGAAATTAATGATTGTTCATTGAACCCTTATAAAACAAACGTGATCTGATCCTTATATGACCATGCTGTAACTTCAAAATGTAAATTGATGAAATGCAATAGCATGAAGGAATTATTTATGGATTTTGGAGTTTTTTAATTTTTTTATTTTATTTTAAAGCCTGTAAATAAAATTAGAACTTCTAAAAATAAAATGCAGCAAGAAGAAAAATAAAATGCAAAAGAAAAGAAATTTAAAATTGCATTCAGCATGATGCTATCCCGTCCTGGCAAAACCGAAGCTGTGAGGTTTCCATGCATGCAACCTAACTTACTGGACCTGCAAACATGCACAATCCCGATAAGCTAAGTGCTGGTCTCTGGGGTTTACTGATATTTTTTAGATTTAGACATTCGCATGAAGCAACCAAGAGAACTTGCATTAAACTTCATCTATAAGCCTAGAAATCTGAAAAAGGGAAAGATAAACATTAAAACATGCATGCAGAAAATAACTCCTTCTTTCTTGCCAACAAGATGCAAATTTTTGAACACTCTGCATTAATAATATGTCAAGTTACAATGGCAACATCTCTGGTTTTCTCAAAACCAAAAAAAAGAAGGAAAACAGCCTTGAAGCAGGCCCAAAATGACCCTCTGGCCTCTAGCACTGCAACTCTGCTCCAACGACTTTCGACCTTTGCACCAATCTGTGCCTCTGCTTTTAAACTTGCTGTTGAATTGATTCTCCTTCCATGACGGTTCATTTCATCTTCCAGTGGCTGCTCGTATTTTAGCTTTATGCTCGACATTAAGACGTTTGATCTTCTCTGTAACGCTTCTGCAGCTTGTACGCCACGTGTCCCGCACTTTTATGCACGTTCTGTAACGGTTCCATGAAAATCGCGTCCAAAAAATAGCATGCAGCCTTGTCCGCCTTCCTGGCCGCGAAAATGCGACATGTCGCGATATCGCGACGTTTTCCTACTAGCAGCCTTTCTCACCATCGCGCCCAGCGAAAACGCGACATGTCGTGAAATCGCGACGCTTTTCTCCTCCGTACGCCCTCGCTGCTTTCTTGTCGCGATTTCATGATGTTTTCTTGCTTCGTACCATCGGCCAACTTTTCGTCACGAAATCGCGACGCATTTTTTGTTTCGTACAACTTCGCCGTTTGGATCCGCGAAAACGCGACATGTCACGATTTCGCGACATATTTCTGCTTCATGCTCCTTTGCCGCTTCTTGTCGCGATTTCGCGACGCTTTTCTGCTTTGCCCTGTTTGATTGGTTTGACCCACGATTTTGCGACATGTCGCGATATCGCGACACTTTTCTGCTTCGTCTTGTTTGATTGGTTTGACCCGCGATTTTGCGACATGTCGCGATATCATGACACTTTTCTGCTTCATCTTTCTCTCTCCTCTCTGGGCCGCGAAAATCAAACACGTCGCGATTTCGCGATTTTCTCCCACCTACTGCTGTTGACTGCGTTGACCGCGATTTTGCGACATGTCGCGATATCATGACACTTTTCATTTTCTGGCAGTGACGGAGCAACTTGTCACGATTTCGTGACACATTTTCATTTCACCGCGATTTTGCAACATGTCGTGATTTCGCGACATGTCGCGATTTCGTGACACTTTTCATCCTTGTGCAATTTTGCCCCTTTTTCTTGATTTTTAGCATCTGGGTCACTGAGATTATCTGTGAAAGCATGCAAAAAATGTGGGTCCCTAATTTTGGGGTGTGTTGTGGATCAGCCACAACAAATGGCGACTCTGCTGTCAAATGCTCCTGAGCATTTGGTGAGAACCCAACCTGGAAACGTATATAAACTCGAAAACATGCATTAGCACATAAGCAATATAAACAAATGCCCAAAGATCAGAAGTACATGAATCATCAGAATCATCAAGTATTAGCTTAGTGTGTGCAATTAATTTCATTCCCTATCGTTTGAAATTGCTCAACATTCCGTTGTCAGTTTTACATGAATGCATATATGAGACTGTGAATGATTTGTGTAACCTAATAAATATGCTTGGAGATTTTGCTTTTAAAAAAAACATAGACCTTCTAGTATCATACACAAACATTCAAGATTGCCAAACCCTCTTAGGATCAACTATATGAATTGCTTTATTATATATCCCAAAGTTGGTTATGAGTCCCTACTATCTTGAACCCATGTGCAAGTGAATGTGAAATCAGAATCTTGGGGAATCAGACTCCCAACCTAACCAAGATGGGAGTTTAACCCTATCCTTACTATTTTGATTTAGAATTCATTACCTCACTTTGAGCAAAATAATTTAACCAATTATGGAAGAAATGGTCATGCTAGTCTAACCCTTTGAACAATCAAGTGGTCTTGTTTTTTAGACAAGACATGTTGCCATGCATGGGCATACCTAACCCCACAATCCAAAACTTATCTTCATTTCTTTGGACCTTGGGGATGACTACCCATCCTTTGTAGAGGACAAGTAGTACGATCCTTCCAATCCAATATAAAGATGAGATGGGAAAAATTTATTTTTTACTTCTTGGACCTTAGGGATGACTACCCATCCTTGCCAGGGACATGTAGTACGATCCTTCCAATCCAAACTTTAGATGTAAATGGAAAATATTAATTTTATTGCTTAGACCTTGGGGATGACTACCCATCCTTTGCAGAGGACAAATAGTACGATCCTTCCAATCCAAGATTTATTATGAAATGAGACATAGGAGCTTTGGGGAATCGGATTCTCAACCTAAGCGAGATGAGAATTTATGCCCTATCCTTACTACTCCATGTAGGTCAAATCAAAGCTTTGGGGAATTGGATCCTCAACCTAAGTTCGATGAGGATTTAACCCTATCCTTACTACTCTGATTTTAGGCTTTAAGCTTTATGGAAGTGGTCAAAACCACTGTTTTAAGGATCATGTTGCATAAATAGGATAGACATGAAATACTTCTTTCGCCCAACCCTTTTCTTCCAAGTTAGGTTTTGATCATTTTGCTCAAGATCCTTTTTAATGTATAAGACGTGCTTGGTTCAAGATATCTCAAGACTCAGTTCCCAACCTTAGGATTTTCTTCTTATTTATGTGATAGCATAACCCTAAGAGGATTTGACACACTTTAATGATTTGTATTTGAAATGCATATGCAACTAAGATGGCATGTATTTGCAAAGTGAGATGTAATATGAATGCATTGTCCTTTGAAATGCAGATGAAATGTTGCCATATAACTGACTACTTCATGCATCACAAGTTTCAAACGATATTATTAAACTGTTTGTGTTACTTGTGGAGCTTTTACAAGACAATTCCAATGTTTCATATTCTCCCGATCTAGAACATAAGTTAGCATCTCAAGGCAACTTTTTCATCATCATTTTTTTTTTTTTATAGACAAACAAAACATGTCAAATAAACACACAACTTTAAATTAAAACTTATTCAATCCAAAACCAAATTGCAATCCCAAAAATGAAAATTTGAAAACACAAACCAAAAACCAAAAACCAAAATCTATATACAAATGTACACTATAATACAAGATGATGCAAAGCTTGGCTTATCACTTTCCTAGATCCCACACATGATTAGAACATTTCAACAAAAATATGACATGATATGCATGCCAAATGTTGTGGGAGTCCAACAAAAACAAGACTAGACCAAACAATGCAACAAATTTCCACTTGCCATGCTCACCATACCAATTTGATTTAGTTCCAATAATACTCCCATAGGTGAGCATCAAATTACTAAAATGATTAGACAATAAATGATTTTCAATTTTATCTTGTCTATTCTTTAAGGTATAAACCTCATAATCCCATTCATGATTTAGAATTAGGCTATCCTTTTCAAATATGCAATTTTGTAAGTAGTAGCCTATTTCTACAAATTTCACAAACCAAATCATTTTCCAAATTTGTAGGCCAATCAAATTTGTGTAACAATTTACAAGCATCTAAGATATTTACTAAATTAGGATCATTAAAAGTTTTTATCCTAGATTCAATTAGCAATTGTTGATGAATTTGATTTAACAATTCAAGTGCATCAACTTCTTTTCCATTCATTAAAACAATGTTATTAAAGGTGTGATTAAAAATTATACCTTGTTTTTCATTTACCTTTAATGACATTTCATCACTCAATATCAATCAAATTTAAAACATGGTCATGCAATTTTCAATCCTCAAACATTCTTGGTCAAAGTGTATGTCCCAAGTAATCTGCTTTGATGATCCTTCATTTGAGTTGCTTCCAATTGATCCATCTCTTTATCATTTGGTTCTAATTCTTTGTTCACTATCCATGGTATCTCTTCATTTGAATCCTCCAAATCATCATGCAAACTTGCATCCACACTTTCAATGAATTTATATTCGACATGATCAAATTTTGTCCCCTTTTCAAATCTTGTGAATATGAGATCTTCGTATGATGTAGAAGGTTCACCATCCCGCATATCAAGTAAAATATGAGTTTTATCTATAGGGATGTGAGAAAAGAATGCATCATCATATCTCCCCCAACCATTATAAAAATTATCTTCCAAACTTGTGAGATGAAACTCCATGGTATTTGTGACATGATCTTTTGATTCATTCATCCATTCATTTTCTTCTTTGTCCTTGGCGATAGGATCATTATAATCTTCCAAAATTTGATGAGATTTGAAACCCTCTTCCAAAACATCCTCAAATTGTACGGGAGTTGTAATATCTTCCTTTGAGTAGGCAATTATGTCGTCCTGCATATCAATTGGCACACAAGTTTCATTAGTAGTTTTGGAATGAGTGAAGTCTTCCCACTTCTTCCAAGCATCATAATAATCCTCTTTCAAAATCAAGTGGTGGCGTTCAACTACTTCTTCAACATCTTCCAATTCATCAATGTGTTTCTCATCAAATTCATCTTCACCTTCCTTAGATGGTTCAATTATTTCCAAAAGTGGGTTATTTCTTGAATTCAAATTTATAAGGCTATCATTGTCCAAATTAGTAACCCATGATTCAATTTTATCATAATTAGGAGGGTGAAGAATTTCTTGATCTTTAATTTTACACATCTCATCAATAGTATCTTCCAAGAACAAGTGGTGAAACTCTATCATGTCTTCAAATTCATTTATTAATTTTCTTTCCATTTCACTTTCAACCACTTTATTTAATTCCATGGTGGGTTCCATCCGTTCACATATATCAAACATTGTTGAATTTAGAACCCCTTCATCTAGATAATCATGTATCTCTACATGATCCTCACTAGTGGATGTTGTCTTAGCAATTTGCACCTCCTCGTGGACTACATCTAAGGTGGTCATAAAATTTGGGTATTCAAATTCATCCCCTTGATCATTCACCTTAGGTATCATTGGAGTGGAGGGTGCTATGTTTGATGGTTGGTGTAGGTTGGCATCAAAAGAACAATCTCTCATGTGAACATGTTGTGCCTTTTCTTCTTCAAGACCTTGCCGTTCTACCTCTTCCAAGATCTCATGGATTCTCTCTAGGGACAAACCACTCAGTTTTTCCTCAATGAGTGAAGCAAGTGTGGGGTGTATGGCTCCTAGGTATACTTCCATGGCTTCCTCTTCCAATGTGTTAAAATTTTCCCACATTTGGGAGTGCAATTCATGAAATCTTCCATTGAATTGACTCAAGGATTCATTAGACTCTTTACATATGGAGGTAAACTGATTTTTCAATATTTCTAAGTCAACCTGATTACCAAAATGATTAAGATAGGCTGCTTCTAGTTGTATCCAAGAAGTCCTAACCTCCATGGGTAGTTGGCTATACCAAAATAATGGTCTATCATCCAAAATGTATGCAAATAACTTACAAGCTACCTCCTCATAAAAAATCTGGAATTTACATAATGCATCCTTGTAAACATGCAGTTTTTGCAAGTATCCTAGTGGCACCTCTTGATTAAAACACCATAAAAAATCCAATAACATTGTAGGAATATGATAGGGTATCACATGTAAACCCTCATAATAATCCTCTATCATTGATACCATTCTCTCTCTTAGAGATGTTATTTCAGCTCTCAGGGATACCATTTGTTCCTCAAGTGTTGCCATTAGTGAAACTGAAAATGTAATTTCAGAACCAAATCTGTTGAATATTCAACCTGCAATAAAAAATAAAAAATCAAGTTAGCATCAACTAAGAGATGTATTCATTAAAATCAAATGAAAAGTAATTGCATGAGACCAAAATTCTGAAAAATTAAATCAAATCACTCTAATTCTGTATGAACAATCAGAAAAATATACAGCATACCTGAATTAAAATAGAACAAGTAAATAAATTCAGGCCGTCCTTTTTACAATCCGCTGAATGTTAGAGGACTAATGCATACAAAAATTTAAAATTATATTACACTAAAAATAAACCCGTACGACCCTCCTAGCACCAATCCGTTGAGTGGTGTTAGAGGCCGAAGATGCTTGAAATATTTAGCAATTTAAAATTCTTAAATAATTATAAACCCGTAGCATCTAAAATCATGATAAAATAAACATTTCATGCCCTCCTTCTAGCGCCAATCTGTTGAGTGGTATTTTCACCCGATTGTGAAAACACACTCTCCGATAGGATTTGGGTTCTAAATCCTCCCGCTTGCAAAGAAATTAAACATGTAACTTCTCCAAGGTTCCTGTTATGTGAGCATTTTGCATCTGTGTATGAAAGATATTAAATTAAAATGCTTGGAACACCTTAGTGATTGCAAGTAACTGAAAACAAGGGGCACTGTGGTTTATTTTACTGTGAAATTAATGATTGTTCATTGAACCCTTATAAAACAAACGTGATTTGATCCTTATATGACCATGCTGTAACTTCAAAATGTAAATTGATGAAATGCAATAGCATGAAGGAATTATTTATGGATTTTGGAGTTTTTTAATTTTTTTATTTTATTTTAAAGCCTGTAAATAAAATTAGAACTTCTGAAAATAAAATGCAGAGAAGAAGAAAAATAAAATGCAAAAGAAAAGAAATTTAAAATTGCATTCAGCATGATGCTCTCCCGTCCTGGAAAAAGCGAAGCTGTGAGGTTTCCATGCATGCAACCTAACTTACTGGACCTGCAAACATGCACAATCCCGATAAGCTAAGTGCTGGTCTCTGGGGTTTACTGATATTTTTCAGATTTAGACATTCGCATGAAGCAACCAAGAGAACTTGCATTAAACTTCATCTATAAGCCTAGAAATATGAAAAAGGGAAAGATAAACATTAAAACATGCATGCAGAAAATAACTCCTTCTTTCTTGCCAACAAGATGCAAATTTCTGAACACTCTGCATTAATAATATGTCAAGTTACAATGGTAGCATCTCTGGTTTTCTCAAAACCAGCAAAAGGAAGGAAAACAGCCTTGAAGCAGGCCCAGAATGACCCTCTAGCCTCTAGCACTGCAACTCTGCTCCAACGGCTTTAGACCTTTGCACCAATCTGTGCCTCTGCTTTTAAACTTGTTGTTGAATTGATTCTCCTTCCACGACGGTTCGTTTCATCTTCTAGTGGCTGCTCTTATTTTAGCTTTATGCTTGACATTAAGACGTTTGATCTTCTCTGTAACGCTTCTGCAGCCTGTACGCCATGTGTCCTACACTTTTTTGCACATTCTATAACGGTTCCATGAAAATCGTGTCCAAAAAATAGCATGCAGCCTTGTTCGCCTTCCTGGCCGCAAAAATGCGACATGTCACGAAATCGTGACATGTCGTGAGATCGTGACGTTTTCCTGCCAGCAGCCTTTCTCGCCATTGCGCCCAGTGAAAACGTGACATGTCACGATTTCGCAACATGTCGCGAAATCGCGACGCTTTTCTCCTCCGTACGCCCTCGCTGCTTTCCTGTCGCGATTTCGCGACGTTTTCTTGCTTCGTACCATCGGCCAGCTTTCCATCGCGAAATCATGACGCATTTTTTGTTCCGTACAACTTCGTCGTTTGGAGCCGTGAAAACGTGACATGTCGCGATTTCGCGACATATTTTCGCTTCATGCTCCTTTGCTGCTTCTTGTCGCGATTTCGTGACGCTTTTCTGCTTTGCCCTGTTTGACTGGTTTGACCCACGATTTTGCGTCATGTCGCGATATCGTGACACTTTTCTGCTTTGTCCTGTTTGACTGGTTTGACCCGCGATTTTGTGACATGTCGCGATATCGCGACACTTTTCTGCTTTGTCTTTCTCTCTCCTCTTTGGGCCGCAAAAATCAAACACGTCGCGATTTCGCGACGCTTTTCTCCCACCTGCTGCCATTGACTGCGTTGATCGCGATTTTGCGACATGTCACGATGTCGCGACACTTTTCATTTTCTAGCAATGATGGAGCAACTTGTCGCGATTTCGCGACACCTTTTCATTTCGGCCGCGATTTTGCAACATGTCGCGATTTCGTGACATGTCGCGATTTCGCGACACTTTTCATCCTTGTGCAATTTTGCCTCTTTTTCTTGATTTTTAGCATCTGGGTCACTGAGATTATCTGTGAAAGCATGCAAAAAAGGTGGGTCCCCAAGTTTGGGGTGTGTTGTGGATCAGCCACAACAGTGTCTGAATTGACATCAAGGAAAACTTGAACTGTGACTATGAATCTATGACTTTTGGGAGGCGCAAACCTGTTAATCACAATTCAAACCTTGACATTGGATGGATCAAAGATTACTTCAAACTAACCTTTCGAGTAGGTCGGTATACCTTGTCAACTAATCTAGGTGTTGAATCAATTAAGCTTGAAATAAAGTGTAAGTTTAGGGATAGAAATGAGATAAAGGTTAGAAAATGATTGAATGAATAATGACCGAATGAAGCTAACAACATTAAAAAATATTAATAATCCATTGATCAATCACATCTCTAGTATGCCACACTTTAGAATAACAACATTCAAAACTCATTATATTCACCATTTAAAATAATAAAATATTCATAAGGGGAATTGCAAGGGACATCCTACGGGATGCCCCGATCCACTTCCCTGCTTTCCCCTCCCTTATTTTTGTCCTAGTTCCTAGGCACTCCCCTGACCCTTCCTTCTTGGCTGGTTGGTGTTGTAGATGATATACTTGGGGAGGAACGCCAATTTTCCATTTGTCTACCCCTTTCCCATATTTATTGAGGATTTTTTTTGTGTGCCTCTGTTCTGGGACATCCTTGGGACCTTCCATGGGTTTTCTGTGGTGCTTCAGGGATCCTTTTTCTCTGGTGCTCTTAAATATATCCCAGGTTTATTGTATGTTTCTACTTGGAGTCTGTTTTCAGTGGTTCTCTAGATGTGGTGCATCACAACTTTGGGAGAGAGGCTTGACTCTGTCTTGGTGCTTCTTGAGCAGGTTTTCACAACATCCTTTTGGCTTGGGGGGACCACACCATTTTTTTTGTGGATCTTCTATTTGGGTTCTTGGATTTGTTCTACTTGGTGGGTTCTCAACATATCTTTCTTGGCTTGGGTGTGGAATTTGCTTTGCTTGCTGCTAAGATCCTGTTGGTCTTCCTTTTATGGTTCTCAAAAGTTATTCAGTAACGAAGTTGGAGGTTGTCTAGTATTTACTACTACATTTTTTGGTCTTGGGGAGGACCTATGTTTTTTTCTTGTAGCCTGTTAACCCTATGGCTCCTTCAGTTTGAGTTCCCTAGGACGTTCTCGCCCATTTCCCGTGGCTTGTAGTTCTACCTCTATTGCTTCCTCTATTTCCTTTGGTTTTCACGTAGCTCAACCTCGTATGCAAGGGGATTTTGTGGCTTGTGGAGATCCTCAGATTTGCTGCTCCATTTTCCAGGCCTTGTGTGGGATGTTGTTTTGGTCCTATTTTCCTATGTATCTATGTGTATTCTGGACCTCCCTATATGGGACGATCCTTCATGGTAGTTCCTCTACTCCATCCAACTATTCGGGGTGGTTTCTTGCACGGTAGTTTTATTTTTTGGTTTTTCCTTCGTGGGATACTGGTTTCTGGTTTTTCCCTTGAGCATAATATTTCAAAATTGTATTCTTCCTGCATAGGAAGAAATTTTCAAATTTCCTGCTGGGTGGGATTTTCAAATTTCCTACTTTGGGCAAGATTTTCAAAAATTTTTGGTTTAAATTTCTTGCTTGGGCAGGTTTCTCTATTTTTCCTGCCACGGGTAGGTTTTCAATGTACTTTTCTGTTTGCCTTCCTTATGACATTTTATTTGGTCCGTGGACCTGTTGTAAGTAGGTTTTGGGGCCCCTTTCAAAACTCACTTTAATGAAATTTTGACTTACCAAAAAAATAATGAAATACTCAAGAGAAATATTTCAAACATCTAAAATGCTAATAATCCAAATAGCAGAATTAGATCAAAATTTAGAATTACATAAATATAAGTCCTCAACAAGTTTTTTTTAAGCATGAAAAATTCCAAGTTACCCCAAATTAGCAATCCAATATCAAAAAAATTAACTAATCATAATAGAAGTAGCATAAATGCATTCACAGAGTAAACTCACAATTGATGAAGACAAAAAGCTAGAGGCAAACATCCATGTAATGCTCCTTCTATTGATTTTTTAGCAAGTTACAATAATATATCAGACAAACACTTCAAATTCGATGCCTAAAAATGAGGGTTCGACCTTTTTAAATAGTTTTTACAATGATAGTAAAATACTGGAAACATTAGAACAATTTGTGGAGGGCTCTGCAGGTGAATTCCTTGGGAAAACCTATTCCACTTCCCTACATCCCTTCCTTGGCCCTATCCCAGGTCCTTGATCCTATCCTAGCTTCCCTGGAACTTTCTTAACCCTTCCTCCTTGGCAAGATGGTATTGCAGATGATGTCCTTGGGATGGGAGGTCACTTCTCCACTTGTATACCTTTTTCCTTGCCCTTTTGTGGGATTTTATTTTGATGTCTGGGTTCTGGGATGGTTTTGGGTTCTTCCTTGGGACCTTCCCTGGGTTTTTTGGGTTGTTCAGGGATTTATTTCCTTGGATTTATTAGTTTTTCCTAGGTTTTTTTAGGTGTCTTCTTGATGCTTGCCCTATATGGTTCTTTAGTTATGGATTCTTAGGGCTGTGGGAGAGTGGCCTTATGAACAGTTTTTTATAGTATCCTTTTCAGTCTTCAGGGGGACCATGTACTTTATACTATGACTCTACTCTTTGGGTTTGATGTTGTGGGTCTAGCAGGTTTTCAATTTTTTTGTAGCCTTGCTTTAGGGCCTTTGGTTTTCTTACTGTTGTGTTTTTGGATGACTTTCTCATATGTTTCCCTGAAGCATTTCATTGGCAGTGCTGAAGGCTTTCTAGGATTTTTGGTTGCATCCTCTCTATTTGGGTTCTAACATCTGTAGCTGGGTTTCCCTGTGACTCCTTCCTTTTGGGTTCCTTGGAAACTTTCTCTTCTCTTTCCTATGGTTTACAGTTCTACTTCTGTTGCTTCTTTTGCTCAGTTGCATCTTTGAAAGCTCCTATATTCATTGCATGAGAACTTCATGGCCTATGGAGTTACTCAGAATGCTGATCCACTTTTTAGGCTTGTGAGGGATGTGACTTCTTATCAGTTTGCTTGATCTTATGGTATCCCTGTTTATTTATCATCCCTTCTTAAGCAATATTTGATGTATTTGTAGTCTCACTACTCCACCCTCTGGTGTAGGGTGGTTTTTTCGTATATGCTAGTTTTCCCCTATGTGGGATGTCGAATTCTTCTAGTTTTTGGTTTCCCTTGGGTACGTTGGTCATTTCCCCACCTTTGGGTTGTCTAAATTTGTTGTTTTCCTGCTAGGTGAATGTTTCAAATTTATGTTACCAGCTTCTTGGGTGTTTTCTCGCTTATTGGGTAGTTTTCTGCTTCCTAGGTGTTTCAAACAGTAGTTTCCCACTTTTTGGGAAATTCAAACTACAGTTTCCCTCTTTATGGGCATTTCAAATTGCAGATTCTCGCTTCCTAGTTTTTTCCTATTTTTTGGGTAGTTTTCCGCTTCTTGGGCATTTCAAATGATTGTTTCCTGCTTCCTGGGCATTCAAATTTGTACTTTCCCACCAGGCGGGTGTTTCAAATTGTTGTTTCATGCTTCCTAGGTGTCCTTCTCTATTCCTTCCTGAAGGCTTTCCTGGAGCCTTCCTGAAGGTTTTACTGCTAGATTTTCTCATGACTGTCCTGATGTCCATCCTTGGGATTTTATTGTTTTATCTCATTGTAATTAGGTTTTGGATCCATTCATAAAATCCATTTTAATTTTAATTTAACCTACCAAAAAGAAATACTGGAAACATTAAAAGGAATCTCATGCCATATCAGTAGAATGTTGAGGTGGTAGCCTCTCATTCGGTTGTAATAGGTTTGACCAGTTTGATCGTGGAATGGGAGTTTCTGGAGTAAACTATGTCATCCTTTAAGATCCACCATTTCAATTTTTGTTGGGTCGAGTTTGACTAGTTTGATCATAGAATTCCTATTGTGTCGGTCTTAGGTGGATTTTAACATTGCTTTGACTCCTACTATCCAGAATCCACAACTTCATTTTTTTCTAAGCCTTGTTTGACTGTGTTGACTATGGATTTGAAATTTCGATAGATTTTAACCTTGTTGAAACTTGGAAGATATTATTTTCGACACTTAGCCACTTTTTGCCAAACCTGCTATGCTTGTGGCCTTTCGTTGTGGAAACTAACCTTGTGCTAAAGTCACTCTTGTGGATTTTGTAACTTCAAATTCCACTGAGCACTGTTTGACTATGCTGACCTTGGATTCTACACCATAGAGAAATTTTACATTGCTCTTGAGTTTTTCCTAAATCACTTAGCTATTTTTACAAAACTTTACTAAGTATGTATCCTTTTGGACCTACATTTTGGCACCTCCTAGGGAGCATTGATAACAAGGCTCATGAACTCAAATATTTATCCTTTGGACACAAGAGTCAACAAATGAAATATAGGGGTGGGCTTGCACCATTGCCATGTATTAAATATTTCGTCGTCTTACGCCTTTATTGACTACAGGTAGGCGAAACTCGCTTCAGATGGTTGTAGAATATACCTCTAGGAATAACTTCCTTATAAACCTCACTCTTTTAAGCCACTGTAGGAAGAATTAGAGAGTAAAGGTTCATATCTAAGCCATGCTTAGAAGCAGCCGTTGTTATGCTCAAAATGCCTAGGAGTATACTCCTTTATATACCTATTAAAAAATTGTTTATCCAAAATTCAACTTCACAATTTTTTCATGCCTATACAGGCTCATGCCTACTTCACCTTCTGACATTGTCAGGCTCCAAAAAATGCTTTTACAAAAAATTGCCTTTATGGCTTATTTTGCTAATAATTTTTTTTTTAACTATATTACAACAAAATTACTTGGCATCTTATTACCTTTATTGTTGGTCATGCTCTTTGGCAGTATAATCTGTCATCTTTTCATCTATGATTTCTATGGTTTTATATTGTTCTTAAACCTCTTCCTCTTGTTCTTCTTCATGCGTATCCTCTTGCTGATTCTACTGCTCCTCTGCTTTATTTCCTTCTCCTACTTGGTCTTCTTCCTATTCTTCATATTATTTAGATTCCTATTCTTATACTTCTTCCTCCTGATCATCCTTTGAACACTCTTGTACCTCCTTATCTTTGGTATCATTTTATTTTGGATCCCCTTTTAGAATATGATTAGCTTTTTTCAAGGTATCCATGGCCTTGTTCTAAGATGTTAAAGAAGAATTTTGAATTTTCAATAGTTGTCAATGGACGTAATGCAATCCAACCATCTTATCATATGAGAGAGAAGCTCCCCATTCCACCAAATTTACCATTAGATCTTTCAGTCTGGTTGAATTCTTTATTAGTTGGGTTACACTATCTTGGTCGATTGGATCATGCCATGCATCCACTTAAGACTCATATTTGATCATTGTTTGTATGCCTTTCTAGAGCTCCTCCTTTTATATCATAAGATTATTCTCATCCCAAAATCCATTGGAACCATACTACACCATCTCTTCATTGGTATCAATAATATTATGAAGATCATCATCTAATATTTCAATCAATAGCCACCCCTTTTAAAGCAATTTGTTCTTCTTGAGGATAATTTTGGCCACAATTTTTGAAGTGCTCCAGTCCCTATTAGGGATGGGCTTACCCAACTAGTTACACTTAGCTTCAAAAAAATTGAGTACATTGGTCATATTCGTTTGACAATGACCTCTATATCTTCTTTTGTCGTTTGTAAAACTTAGCTAGCTTCATCCATGAAGTCGAAGATGTGTTGGATTCTAGAGAACCTCTCCAAGATATCTTTTCTAACTTGCTTCACCTTAGTCTTGGAGAATCCTACTACCTTTGTTCTCTCAACCTTGACGTAAAGCTTGTATTTGCTCTACATATTCTTTATTCTACTTTTGTAGCTTCTCAACATGCTCCTTGAAGTTGACCATATTTTTGAACTTATTCTACCATTTTTTAGCATCACTCACCAAAGCTTGGATTTCTTTCTATTAGTATTTTATGGTGGCTTGAAGCTTGTCGATATTTTCTTCCATTTTGGTGGATTGCTTCCTGTAGATGTCAATTTTTATGAACATGGTTTCTAATTCGGCTTTGGCAGTAACCAACACGTCTTCCATGACCAACTATGCGATATCTTCAATATTTTCCTTTATTCGATAGTCTTCCATTTTTATATATTCCTCTAGTCTATCAAACAAGTGAATCATTTTGTACTTCATCCTTTGTTGGGATACAGGGTCAACCATCATTGTCCTTCTCACCTTAGCAACTCATTTAGAATATTGAGCTAGTTTCAAGCTCTAGAATTTTTTGCCCTTAGTGAGGTGCTCTTGACCTTCTGCAAAGATGCTACTATGGGGTGATCCATAGGAGTGGATGGGGTGATATTTATAGGGAAGAAGAGGACCACCTTAGTTGAGAGGGGAGTGGAGGTAAGGATAGTGGAATCTATGATTACAATGAAAATAGTAGCTAAAATAGAACTGATGGTTGCAGTTGATGGTGGGGTTAATGATAGTGATATTGCCATCGTTAATGGAGATAATGATGATGGAAGAGTTGGATTTATGAAAGTTGAATGTGGAGACGATACTGGAACTTGTGATGAAGAATGAGAAGATGATACTTTAGGAATCTCAACTGTATGAAGTGGAGAGTGGTATAAATGATGAGATGAATGTGAATGAGGTGGAGATGGCCATGGGGAGTTAGGTTTCGATGATGATATTTACACCATATTTTGATATTTAGAAGGGAAGTGGTATTTATCTAGGAAAAAATTAGAAGGAGGAGAGGTACCAAAAATCATACCTGAGCCTACCATAGTAGACTATTTGAGAATCTTCTCAATGCTTTTCTACTGTTTTATCTCAATCTCTTGCTCGCCTGATGTAGCAGGTGATTGTGTCACTTCTTATAATTTTCTCATATTTTGCTTCTTAGGGGATATGGTGTCAATTTCCAATACTGTACCTTCTGGATTTTTTTTGAATACTATAGTTTGTTTAGGTTCCCATTGAGGAAGTAATTCTGCAGATTCTATAACTAGGCCTGATTTACCTTTCTTTTTGGAGGAGGTTGTAGTAGTGAGGTCTAGCACTTTTCCTCTTTTATTATTATCTTATTTTACAAGGGTATTTGCCTTAGAAGCTCTATGCTCAGATCTTCTCCTCCTTAGGGTATCTTTTGTCGCACCTGTATATTTTACAATATCTTCCTTTTGCTATAAAGGAGTAGTGGATGGTGGAGTGGATTCTTGCTGCTTTCTAGCTACTTCATCCTTCTTGTTTTTTTTTGCTTTTTTGATTGCACTTGTTATCGCTTTTCTCAGCACTAGTGCTAGGATTTTATTTTTCTTAACCTTCCAAGTTGCTATGTGCTCATTATACATCTTTTTAAACTTATCATCGCTTTTGGGATTGGGGTACTTGTCTTTCATTGCATTTATTTTAACCCTCATATTCCACCATTCCAAGACTTTGGATTGAGATCATTTGCAAGTCTCTTCCATTTATTTCATTTTGGCATCATCGAGTTGATGAGAACTCTTGGTTGGATCATAATTATTTGCATGCACATAGAAATCTCTCCAAGGTGGAAGTGGTTCCATGGCATTCACATTCCATTGGAGGGGACTACTGTCTATTGTTTCTATGCTTCTCTATATGTGTGCACTTGGATTTTATCAATTTAGCTGCATTTTCTACATGCAGTTCTTTAATTCTCTCCATGAATAAATCATTTGGATTATATCCCCACCTCTACGAAAGCCGGATAAGACCTAGTTTATTCAAGGTTTCTATGATTTGCTCATATTTCCATTTCTTTCATATGATGATATCACCCTCCTTGAAATCATACTCAATGGTCACTCTCATTTTATTCCTGGAACCAAACCTATAGATTATGTAGTCTACTTGCCTACAATATTCTTGTGCAAATAAGTAGTGGGTGATGAAATGGGGCAACAGGAATGGAATTTCAGTGAAACCATACAACCTTATGACTATACCCTCTATTAGAAGGTACCAATATCCTTCTTAAACCCCTTTGAATATTATTATGTATTTAATTTCTAGGGCTAGCCTGGGGTAACTACCATACATATCTCATAAAGCTAGTTCAATAAATTTAAAATTGAATCCAAACCCTTATCCAATAATATATTGGTAGTATATGTCCATCTGCATCCTTATCACCCAATGATATCCATGGATATTCATCCTTAGTGGCACTAAAGAACATCCAAATTAAGTT
The DNA here is from genome assembly GCA_028583015.1 of Wollemia nobilis. Classification (NCBI taxonomy): domain Eukaryota; kingdom Viridiplantae; phylum Streptophyta; class Pinopsida; order Araucariales; family Araucariaceae; genus Wollemia; species Wollemia nobilis. The sequence goes on from JAQPPZ010000363.1 coordinate 5,160,186, forward strand.
ATAGCAATGTCTAAATACTAGGTTCTCTTCATCTACCTTCATGTCCACTAGTTGCTCATGTATTTTATTGGCAAAAAATATGGTCCAGTTGAAGTAAATTAAGGGATTATTATTATCCCTTGGTTGTGCTACATACATCTTAGTGTTGTAAATGCAATATATAGTAGCTAAGTACCAGTTATTTATGTCTAGATCTAACTCTAAACCAACCACCATGACCAACATGGAAAACAACTATGGGTGCACAAATTCATTGGTGGGGATGGCAATCATAGGCAGGGCTTCTAGACTTAATGGTTTTGAACTGGCTATACACCTAGGTTCTAAAATAGCTTCCATTCTAAGAATAGTTCCTTAGAGTGTAATACTTTGCCTACTACTCTAAGCTAAACTCTCTGGGGATATAAAGGGTTTTTGTTCCATTATAAATAAATCTCGAAAAGTTTGCTCAGTAATTTGAAATAAAAATTTGCCATGGGATGTTATTATAGACCTAGATGGAGGGTCGTAAAATTTGGCTATGGTGGAGATTAATTCTGGGTAAGAATGAACTATATCACAAATTCAATAAGCAAGAAAAGAATGCATAGCTCCAATACCTTGGTCTGGAAGAGGTACCCCTTGAAGAATTTATTTTCATATCCCCATCTCAGGTTTTCTCTAGTTGCATATGTCATCCTTGTGTCCATGACCCCTGCCTTCTTGTTTATGTAGTATGGTCTCTCCATCCTACAAGATTGCCTAGTCTGCTTTGCTAAAGATGACACCATTTCAACTTCTAAGTAAATTTCCCTTTACTGATTACCCTCAACTATATGCAACAAAACTTTCTTGACAACACTCTAGTTCTTCAGCTCAGACTATTCACGAATGGTTGAAATTTGAATTTTCCTTTGTTAAATAGATCTTCAAGCACTCCTCTATCATTAATGAAGATGAGTGGGTGGTTACCTCCCATGATTTCAAATGAGTAAATCATATATTGCGAAGTGTGTCCTGTCAATGAAGTATGCATAATTGATTGGATGGAATTCATGATATATGGTGGAAAAATATCCATTAGTACACTTCTCAAAGCGCATTTATTTATCTACTTTCGCAATGAAATCATGAACTTGGCAGAATTTAACACTGTGCTTTTATTTCCTGGTTTTGCACATTGGGTAATGCATGTTTTCCTTCAGTGCTTTCCTCTAAAATTTGCTAGTTGTATTAACACAATGGTAACTTTGACCAAGTTGACTACGGATTTCAGGATTTTATCAGTTTTAGAAACTACTGGAGGATTTCGGGTCCCTTGAAAACTTCGTTGCACTCTGAATTCTAGTGTTCTCAATTTTGGTGAGTGCTATTTGACCATGTTGACTACAGATCTTGTATTTTGATGGATTTTAATATTGCAGTCTTTCAACATGCAAATTGACCTTAATTTGAACTTATCCTTTTGGGTTCTGCTCTTTCACTTTTCGCAGTGACAACTTTGACCAAGTTGACTATGGATTTTGAGACCATTTTTACTTTATGCACCACCAAGAATTGTATTCTCTTTAGAAACCTCCATTGAACTTTGTATTATGCTCTTTTGCTTTTCGTTGGAGCTAGTCTGACCATGTTGATAGTGGATTCTAACTACATTACTTCCTCATGGATTATAGCACAATACTTTCTTGAAAGCAGAAAATAACATCCTTTTCTCTATTTTTTCCTCTTTCTTTTGGACTCAGTAAATACAATATAATACAACAAGTGTACATAAAAGAAATATAATACAACATATGTACATATATTACAATGGGATAGATCTTCTACGTAAAATATAGTTTGAGATGATACCCATTTACAAGAATGGGTTGTGTGTTTCCTCTTTGATCTTGGAGCTAGAAGGTATTGGTCTTTTTTACTTCCATAATATTGAAAGGTCCTTCCCAGAAAGAGTCAAATTTTTGATGGTTTCCTGGTTTACCCTTTTCAACATTCCACCTTAATATTGAATCTTCTTCCTTGAAATTTTTGAACCTTACTTGTTTATCAAACCACTCTTTAGTATTCATGGAGTATTTTTGGAAACTCTCATATGCCTGGGTTTTCTATTCTTCCAAGTGTAGCAGATGCATTAACCTGGACTTTAGTGGACTTTGACCAAGCTTTGGATCTTGGATAGCCAATTTTAAAGCTGATATCTCCAGATAAGTAGGCAGTACAACTTATTTACCATAAAATAATGCATAAGGAGATGTCTTGATAGACCTCTTGATAGTGATTATATCCGCCCTTAAAACTTGATCAAGTAACAGATGCCAACTCCTTTTGTTCTCTTCTAGTGCCCTTTTCAGCATTTTGAGCAATTTTTTATTGGTGGATTCCACTAATCCATTTCCTTGAGGATAATAGTTAGAAACAATATTTATATTTATACCATAATTTCTAGCAAACTCAATATATTTTGTGCCTATGAAATTTGGGCCATTATCACTCACTAGTACTTCTGAAATTCCAAACCTTATGATCAAATTTTCTAAAAAACCAATTACTACTTTTTGGTCTGATTTCTTGGTTGGAATAGCCTCAACCCATCTGTCAGTGGTAGTAAGAATGAATTTGTGATCGGATGATGAATTTGAATTGATGAATATGATAAAGTCAAGTCCCCATTGTTGGAAAGACTCTTCTATTTGGATTGGTTTGAGAGGAAATGCTACATTATTGGTTCTTCTCACATATCTCTGACACTTATCACATGACTTAGCTACCTTGAAAACATCTGCAAAGATAGTGGGCCAGTAGTATCCTGCTCTTATTATTTTCATAGCAATTATCCTTCCTGAAAAGTAACTTCTGGATAGGCCTCCATGAAATTCCTCAATGACCTTCTATTTTTTATTATCTTTCAGGCACCTTAGGAGTACTCCATCTAGGTTCCTTCTATATAAACCTTCCAGAAGTAATACATACTTCATAGCTTACAATTTGAATCTCCTCTACTGTGAAGGATTGAGGCCTTACAAACATACCCCTATTTGGAAATAGGCTATCAATTGATCTGTCCAATATGAGATTTTTAGAATTCCATTATTGTGATCATCCTCCACTCCCTAAAAGCTACTATTTTTTTCGAATTTGCCTTAGTTGCAAGTTCTTGGCATAATGCTCTTCCCTTGATCGACTTGGTAGGGTGGATTTCTACATCATAATCCTATATTTTAGTAATCTAGCTAGCCCTTTTGTCACCCACTTCCCCTTTAATGATGAAATTTCTTACATTTGAATGTACTACATAAACAAGGGTCTTGCTCTGAACCAAGTACTGCATGAATTTATTTAAGGATTTCATCACAACAAAAACCTATATTTTGATAAAATTATATTTGGTCTGGTATTCATGTAGGGTTTGACTCCAGAATAAAATGGGATGTTCTACTCCATTTGCATCCTTTTGCATGAGTACCAATGCATAGCTTTCCTCAGCTCCATAGGCATATAAAATAAAGTTTTTTCTAGAATTTGGATTTATCAATACTGGTGCAGTTGCAATTGCTTGTTTTATAGCCTCAAAGACTATGAGTTGCAATTCTTTTCTCAATCCATTTGAATTTCATGTTCTTCTTGAGTAATTATGATATGGACCTGAATACTTGAGCAAAGTATGAGATGAACTTCCTCATAAAGTTAATCTGCATAAATAAGAACTACAACACTTTCTTGTTTGTAGGTAGGGGAAGGACCAAAGTTGATTTTACTCTATCTAGATCTATTGTCATCCCATTTTTGGAGACTACATGTCCTAATAATTTACCTTCATAGATAGTGAAGAATGATTTCTTTGGGTTGAGGGAAATTCCAAACTCTTTACACTTCTGGAAAACTTTCTCTAGATGTTCAATATATGATTCCTTCTTATGAGAAAACACTGTCATATAATCTAGATAAATCAAAATGATTTTATTTATTAGCTACCCAAAAGCATATTCAATGGTCCTCTGGAAGGTGAATCCTGCATTTTATAGGCCAAAAGGCATTCTATGATAATCAAATGTGCCCCACTTGGTGGTGAAGGCTATTTTGAACTGGTCTTCATCCTTAACCTAAATATGGTTGTACCAAAAGAAACCATCCAACAAGGAATATTTTTCTACTCCTGATACCATCTGTAGAATCTAATCCATTTGAGGAAGTGGATAATAACCCTTTAATGAAGCTCTGTTCAAGTTTCATAAATCCACACATAACCAAATATCTCCATTCTTCTTTCTCACAGAACCAAGTTGAAAACCAATGTGGAATTCTTGATAGGATAGATGATCTTCCATTTAATAAATTTGAGCAATTCCTACCTTATTATGGACTCAATATTATGATTCAAAAGAAGGTTTTGCATCGGGCTCCAAATCAATGTTATACTGAATGATCTTCTTATCATAAACTTTGAGGTCCTCATATGACCATGCAATGATGTTTGGGTATTTAAAACATAGTGCTTTGACTCCCTCAAATTATTTCGAAGAGCACATTATTCCAAAATTAATATTTTTATTTGCTTAAATTTCAATTTCACTACAGATCTTATCATTTATTTTCATAGTCCTTGACTTCTTTCCATACTCATTATAAAAAAAGCTTTCCAATGTGATCAAGCCTTTGGAAATGTGATTATTCTTCAACTAGATGACGTCTTGTGATCAAATTATGGGAAAGTTTCTCCTGTGCATTGGTTAAATAAGCCTATCTGAATAGGAAGTCGATTATCTGATCATCATTGTTAAAAACCTTCTAAAATATTTGTCTGTCTAGGAATGCTGGTCTAAAGACTAAGCTGACCCTTTTACTTGCAACTGATCCAAGGTACGAGGAAGTATTAAAATTAGAATATTTAACTACCAAAGCATCGACCAATGTATTCTATTCTCTAGGGATAGAGCAAATATTTAGTGCATCAAATGATTCCATCAAGTCCCATACTCTGTTCCTATATGTATTCAGATAGTGATGCTTATAACTGCACTTCTCTGTCACTTGGTTGACCACTAGCTTTGAATCACCATAAATATCTAATATCTTGATTCCCATTTTTTTGCTTGCATCAATCCCAAGCATAGAGCTTCATATTCTGCAACATTGTTTGTACAAGCCCAAGTGAATATAAAAGAAAAACTCTTCACCCCTTCCGAAGGAGACCTTAACACTACATCAGTTTTGACTCCATTTTTATATCTCACTCCATCAAAATGCATTATCCAAACCTCTGTCTGCCTAAGTGACCGGTTAGATATGGCAGGGATATTCTTTTCAACTTTTGCATAGATACTGTATGTGCCCAACCCAGTTTTTGATAGGCTATAATCATATTTAAAAGGCAAATAATATTCTATATCTAAATCTTCCAATATTTCCACCAATTATGGTTCTTCCATCATTGAATTATTGTATAAATATTCTTCAATTTTTCCAATGGGAAGTACATAGGCTTTTTTGAGATTATTCTTATCTTTTTACCTTTGTAGAGGACTATCATGGTGGAGTAATAAAGATACATATCCTCCTATATTGGATGTGAATTCTCTTGAAAGACAAATACCAAAATAAGGCTCTAGGTATACTACCACAATTTCTTGAACAATAGTAATTTCCGGGACTTTGTGAAACCTCATAAATACATCCTTTATGACTCCCATAGTCTTTACATGGGTACCATCAACTTGTAAAACACCTTGAAAAGAACTTGTTTACTCCATACCCATATCATCATAGATTACTTTTGACATAATAGTCGTTGAGGTGCCTGAGTCTATCATACAATAATGAACCACCATCCTTCCATTCTGAGACAAATGTAGAATGAAGGAGGCTTGTTCTTCAGGGTGGCAGGAGACATATTTTCCTTATCTTGGCCCAAATTAAAAACAATGTCGGTCTCCTTTCCTTGGGACATGTTGTGGTAGATCCACAACGACCCCAAGAATTGGGGACCCACCTTTTTGTTTGGATGTTTACAGTTTGTTTTAAGTGTCTAATGCTTTCGTTGTGTTTTGGGTTTGTAGTTTTTGCCAAATTGTTGTCATTGATTTTTGTTGTCTATTTCTTGTCGACAATTTTTATCGTCAAATTGTTGTCGATGATTTTTAATGTCATTTTGTTGTCGACAATTTTTATCGTCAATGTTGTGTTAGCAATGTTATTGCTAATATTTTGTTGTTAACATTGTGATGGTTAAATTTCTTGTTGTTGTCATTCATGTATAATGAACTTGTGTTCTATATATAAAACAAGTTTTATGTTAAAACTTCATTCCACCTTAATACCTCTTTAATATACATCTATACAAAGTAAAATAAACATATTAGTAATGTGACCCGGGTTCAATCTCCATGGTGGATGTGTATAAGAAGTATTACTTAAAAATAAAAATAAAAAAAATAATATCAAAATTATATATATATATATATAACAAAAAGATAACAATATATATTAAAACTAAAAAAAAAGAAAATACGTGATTAAAACAAGCTCATGGGCTATGTTATTTTTGCCTTAAATTGGATTTGAAATTCTAATATTTGGTCATATGCAGGACATTCACGAGCGAACGAGCACCGAGGATGATTTTTTTTTTTACTCACTCGACTCGGCAGAAATCGAGAGCGTCCACAGCGGAAAGGAGCGCACGACAGCTTTAGCTGGGACGAAGTGCGGTTATCGTTATGGGGCGCCGGTATGAAGATCTCAACGACAGCATGGTTTATCCGGTGGTCAACATGGCAATGGACGCCATCCTCTTCGGCATCGACGATGACATAGGCGGCAATAGGGACGGGTACGTTCACACGACGGTCAAGGTAGAGAGACCCACACGACAGGATTACCCAACTGGCAGCTCAGACATGGCGATGTTAGAGGTGGACGTGGTAGTCGACGGGGGTGAGGTGACATGGACCCGGTGTTTGGGTGACGTAGAGGGCATAGGACCACCAAATTAGACGACACGCGGGCATAGCAAGCAACGCAAACAGCAGAGCAAAATGCCCTCGTGGCTATCTGGAAGGGGACTGATGAACAATACAACACGAAGTGATACCGGACTGGTGGACGGGTTTTGGACGTCGAGTTCCATTACTGACGAAGCACGTCGATGGAGGGAGTTGGCTATTTTATGGACTACCCATGCCGATCGTCCGAGACCAGTGCGATAGAGAACCGAGCGAATGGATAGGGTTTTCTTCGACGATGCATGGGTACTGAAACACCACATAGCAGGATGGAGTCGATAGTACAGAGCAACGAATCGGTGAAGAGAGGTATGTTAGCGACGACAGGAAAGGGAGCTATGGTGGATCAGGTGGTCGATGCCGCGGTGGTGATGCAGTGTTGTTATTGGTTGTGATGGGGACACCGTTTTGGGTTTGACCACACCAAAGAACAGTGATGTGGTGATACCAGGCGGACATCGCTGTAGACGAAAAGTTACGACGAAGTGGGGCAATTGGACTTCGATGCTAGTGACGTGTCGTCATGGCAGTAAAAATCCAAACACAGCAACACGTATAGGAATGCTGGACGGAGGAGTTCTCGGCGATTGGAGGAGTTTTCGGCGAAGTCACGGTGGTAGAGGTCATGGTTCCGAAGGCAACGAAAGCGGTAACACAGAGATGAGCCCGTACGTGGAGCAGTTTCCAAATACAGCAGTGGCGATCTGTCAAAATAAATGCCGAAGAGGAAAATCTTGGAGGGCATCGACTAACACGGTGGGAACCGTTACATTACATGCAATGATACATACCTTCGATGGGTGTAGCGAGGGTGAAACAGATAGGAGGTGTATACAGTGAGTTTCCCTTCGACGAATGACACAATTTTTGAATGCGACCAATGAGTTCGAAAGGGCAGATCGTGTCTCTGTGGTGTACAACAAGGTCGTGGAGGGTCCATTGTAGCTTAGGTATTCCCATACCCAAATTATATACGAGATAAATATGAAACAAGAGGGTTGTTTATTAATGTGGTATTGAAAGGGTTAATCAATACTATACCACATCATCCGCTTGCTTTACTAAAAGCCTTATGAATTAGCCATTTCCAAAGCATGTACAACGCGGCTGTCAATAAAGACAAAAGGAAATCATTTAGGGCCATGTGACATTATGCCTCAGTAGCTCATGAACTCAATAGCATACGTTATGAAGATGTAACAGAAGAATGCAAACAAAAAGGTGAGGAAACGAAAATGCCAAACGACAGCAAATGAAAAGCCAAACAACAAAAAAGGGAAAGGGAAACGTTTTACAGAGAAAGAAACGAAGAGTTGAAAGTGGAAGGTCAAATGAAGATGTAAAGTTTTTAAATACCTCTTTCAAACAGGAATCAAAGGGTTGGAAAACTTCTAAAAACAGAGTTTGAGAGCTGAGGGCAAGAGGCCATTCTGGACCTGCTTTGGATTGTTTTTCTTCCACTTTTTCTGGTTTTGGAGAACCAGATTTCTGTCATATACCAAGAAATATTTTAATGCAGATAGTTTTTTTAGAAAGTTGCATCTTATGGGCAAGAAAGGAGGAGTCATTTTCTGTATGCAAGATTAAATGTTTATTTTTCCCCTGTTCAGATTTTAGGCTTGTAAATGGAGTTTATGCAAGTTTCTTGGTTGCTTCATGCGAATGTTTAAATCTGAAAACCTCATTTAAAACCCTAGGAGCCAGCACTTAGCTTATCCGGATTGTGCTTGTTTTGCAAGTCCAATAGGTTAGGTTGCATGCATGAAAACCTCACATTTCAGTTTTGCCGGAATATGATAGCATCAAACTAAATGTATCATGTGTTTCATTTTCTGCATTTCAATTTTCATTTTTCTGCATTTTATTTTTCCAGAATTTTTTTTTTTTTTAAATTTTCAGGCATTAAAATAAACATTAAAAAAATATCAAAATCCAAAAAAAATTTCACCATTGCGTAGGTTATACTTCATACTTCCAATACGCACTTTGAAATTTCATTTTTGGAGTTGTTTAGTATTTTTTAAAATTCATTGAAGTTGTTGTTTTATTATAGATTTTGAAAAAATCCGAAAATAGAAAATTTCCTTTTTTGGGCCGAATTTCATTTTTTCAATTTCATGCTTCATTCATGAGCCTATGATGACATTTCCTTAATGAAAATTCCAATTTCATTGAAGGAGTTATGTTTTATGGCATTTCACAAATTTCCATTTTTTGAGCCTAAAATTGCCCTCTCTTCATAAAAATTCTAATTTTACGAAAGAGGGGTAATTTGAGTATTACATTGAAGGTCATTTCTTCAAAGCACTTAATTGTTCATCTTAATGAAAATTTGATTTCATTTAAGAGGGATAAGTTAAAGTGACATTTAAAGCCCTTAATTTAAGGCCATAAATTATAGCCTCTTTGTGAAAACCTGTTTCACCAAAGAGGGATAGTTTATCGATCACATTGAAAGCTATCTTCATCTTCATGATAAGAAGCCATATTTGGACTTAATAAAGAAGGTAAAATCTACCTTAAAATCCTCAAGATAAAAGGAATTAAGGCACTACATCGTGGTCATATGAGGGCCAACTCACATTTGCTTTATTTTGGTTCAATGAACAATCACTAAAGTTTCATGGTAAAATAAACCAACATTGCCCCTTGTTTACAGTTACTTGCAATCACTAATGTGTTCCAATCATTTAAATTGAATATCTTTATTTGAGATTACTAATACACATATGCAAATGCTAATATAGTGGAGACCTTGGAGAAGTTGTTTGTTTAACTTCTTTGCAAGAGGGGATTTGGAACTCAAATCCTAAGGAAGAGTGTGCTTTCACACTTGGGTGAAAATACCACTCAACATGAAATTTTATGCAGAGAGGATTTCAAAAAATCTATCTGACTAGGGAGAAAGAGTGTATTTTACATGCTTGCTCTAGATGAAACTCTTTTTAACTCACCCAGAATGTTATATTTTGCCTAAACTAGTGAGGTTTTTTCATATATTTTTTTCATTTATACATAGTTCCTTCTATATTTTTGTGTAGCCTCTATCCTTTGTATTTTTATAATAGAAGGGAAACTCAAATTTTCCTGGGTTCCCTTTCTAGCACTTTCTTGATCTTTACCTTTTTCCTTTTAGCCACCTATTGGAATGCTTATATTCCTCTCTTGCCTTTTGGGTATTATATTACTTTTGTCAGTAGCATGTAGAAGAGGAAATTTATCATTCCCTTGTAATAGGGGTTCCATTTTCTTCTGGGAAGGTACTTGGAAACTACCCATATTTTACAGGTCTACTTGTAATGGTTTCTTTCCAGAACTGGTCATGACAAAGACCTATTATTCTTTAGAAAAATCCTGTCCAATCATGATTTGATCGTATTGTCACAACATGATAACTCTCCTTTTTTTATTTCTTTATAATTTTTCCATGGCCTACTATACGTGATGTTGGTACATAACACAAGATTCTAAATCATGGAGGTCATTGCACACAAGACACCATACATTAACAAGACTGGTATTAGGAGCATATTATTGATCTTATTGATTCACATTAACTCTGATTCTTGAACTACTGCTAGTGCTAGGATTTTGATCATGATTAATATAGGGAAATATCCTTGGTTGATACCTTTCAATCTCTCTTTTCTCTATCACATTCATATTATTACTGAGTATTTTTAGAGTACTCTAAATATCAAGCAACACGATGGATTTTAGAGGTGCTTGAGATGGAAGTGGTGGAAAGGGAGTTAAACAGATGGTATTTTAGGGGGTATAATTGGATCCATATGAGGAAGAGGTGATGACAGAGAAGAGGGATCCATGTAGGAATATGTAGTTGGATAACATTGGGTATGAGGAATATCAGAACAATAGGACATGTCAATTTTTAGAGGTAATCATCCTATATTGATGAGGATATTCTCAGCCTGCATAGCTACAATGTATACCTGAGGGATGGTATAGACTTCAGATTATTGAGTTTTGTTGGTCACGAATCTGCCACAGGAAAGGATTTTCTAAAACTAAGCACCCTAGACCCGGCCAACATTGAAAGGCTGGGAGAAAGAGATGTCTCCCAGACCAATCTCCAGAGTGGGCTGGTTCCCTTTTGATTTCAGATTAGAGTTGCTGGAAAGGAATTACAAATATGCAAAAAGAAACAGGAAATACATGGAAAGAGATGGGAAATATAGCCGTAGGCCGAATTTGTTAGATCGGGAAAGAATAACAGCAGATCACTTTAAGTACAACAACAACATATAACATAAGATATTAACTTAATTCTCTTACAACCTTGCACAGAAAATCCCTCCAAGATCACATTCCAGAACTCACTCCCTCACAAGCAATATTCAAACTCAACATGCAGAATTCAAATGAAGCAGCAAATAAGGAATATGAGTGTTATATTAGGAATGTAAATAACAGAAAGAAAAATCACACAGACAGTTGCTTGCAAAATCAGAGGCCAATTATCTTTCATTCATGCAATGAACTTCAAGCTTTCAACAAAAGTTTCTCTCAAACTCCCGATACCTTTTTCTGAGATCTACATTGATTTATATAGAGGTCTTGCCTCTTTGCAGCATTAAAAATATGAAACGGACCTCCTCGAGATCTACAAAGTATGCAACGGAAACAAAGAAATGATCCCCTTAATCCAGCCTCGGAGAAACCAGAAATTGAATGCAATAAGGAGTCGGTCGTCTTCATTAAATTGTCGTTCTTGAAAATATGCTTGAAACCGTTAGAAAAACCATGAACAACAGCTTCGAATAATGGAAATCTTTAATTCTGGTGATTTGAACACGTTCTTCCACCTTGCTTGCATCGAAAAGCAGCGACACATTTAATTCTGGAGCGCTTTTAATCATCAAAAATCGCAAAACCGCATCGGACCGTTTGAACCGCTTTCTGGCGCGAAACTATAGCAGGTCGCGAAAACGCGACATGTCACGAAATCGTGACGTCCCATACCATTATGCTCCTTCTCGCCTTGGCACCGCGAAAATCTGACCATGTGCACAATCGCACGATGTTCTGGCTTCTTTATCTCTAGCTTCGCTACCTCGAATCGCGAAAACATGACGCTTCGCGATTTCGCTACATTTCTACAATTATTTCTCTTCTCTGCTTTATCTTCCGTGAAAATGTGACAGTGCGTGATATCGCGACATTCACTTTTGTTGGAACTTCCTTCCTCAATATGTAGCGAAAACATGACATGTTCTTTCACCTGCCTTCCTCATTTCTCCAAGTCACGAAAACGACACCATGTCGCGAAATCGCTATGATTTCTCTGTTGCTGCTCAATGCTCTCTTCTAAGTCACGAAAATCCGACATGTCACGAAATCGTGACAGTTTTCATGCATTCTGTACGGTCCTTCTCTAACCCATGAAAATGTGACATTCTGCCTCAAGTGACTCTTCAATCTCCATTATGTCGCAAAATCGCGACAGGTTCTGTCTCCTTGGACTTTGCTGCTTTTGAACCACGAAAATTTGGCATGTCATGAAATCGCGACGTTTCGTACAACCTGGCTACCTCCTTGCTTCCTCTCCATGAAAACACGACGCGTCATGAAATCGCTACCATTTTCTGCACTAAGTCCTTCTTGCCCCATGTGTCGCGAAATCGCGACAAGTCTAGGTTGTTAGGCTTTATCTCCACAAATGTCGCGAAATCGCGACGCCAACTTCTTTCTTGCCCTTAGCCTCAAAAATGTCATGAAATCACGACAGGTTCTGTCTTGCTCAGCTTCATCCCACAAATGTCGCGAAATCGCGACGTATTCATGCCTTAAGCCTTTTTGTCTCCACTTCGCCGCGACCATGCAACACGTCGCGATTTCGCGACGTCTTTCGCCTTTTGAACCGCGTTCAATATTTTGTCGTGATATCGCTACGAAGTTTGTTGCCATCACCCTCTGCTGAGTTATGTCATGATTTCATGACGTTTTCTAACATTATGCTCCCTGGCCATCGCAAGTCGCGAAAACGCGACATGTCACGATTTCGCGACAATTTTGCTGCGCTGCCTCCGTTGACCACTTTGACCACGAAAATCCAACACGTCGCGATATCGCGACGGTTTTACCCCCCTGTTGCCGTTGACTGCGTTGACCGCGATTTTTCGACATGTCACGAAATCGTGACAGTTTTCGACTTTGCTCTTTTCTGCCCTTTTGCGCCGTGAAACTGTGACAAGTCACAATTTCGTGACACCTTTGGCTTTTGATTTCTCTCTCCTCGAAAGACCCGCGATAACGCGACATGTCGCGATATCGCGACGGTTTTGAAAATGTGTCCTCCATGCTATTTTTTGTCGCGATTTCGCGACAGTCTTCGGACTTAGCCTTTTTTGCATCAAAACCTGTATAGAAGTGAGAATTTCAACATCTAATGCATGAATAAACAACAATCAAATAAATGTGGCAAAAATGCCAACATTCTTGGCGGCTCGCGGGGTATACAGTTCTGCTGTATGCAAGAATCCCAGGCCTGAATCCATTGGGCAACAGAGTCATGAGAAACTGAGAACAAAAAGATGGTTGCTGGGGTTCATCTCGGTGGACTGCTGCAACAACTTTTGCTGAATGAATGAAACTCAAAGAATCTGTATTCGACTGAACTGACCATGGAATGGAAATGATGAATGATGGAATAATGGAATGGAGGGAGTGAGGCGGTAGATACAGTAACAGAGTGCTTCTGTGCTACCAGCTGCTATGAAAGGGAAATGGAAGTGAATGGAATAAACAGAATGATGATCAACAAATGTGTAGGCTGTGGAATGAGAATGGAGTGGGGAAATGAACTGTAGATAAATGCTTAAAACAACAATGTAGTTAGAAGAAAAGGAAAAGAAGAACCGGGAATATTAGAAAAAAGGAAAAGAAACAACAGCAGTGGCTTGATTACTGCAGAGGAAAAGGAGTAGGAGAAGGAGGGAATAAAGAGGGGAAGGGAAGAAATAAAGAGGAAGCCACTAACTGCTGGGAAAGAAGAAGAAAAAAGACAGAAATACGTACCTGCGGGCTCGCATGCAAAAAGAGCCGAAGTTTGACAAGGGAAAACAATACTTTTTTTTTTCTTTTTCTGTTTTCTTTTCTATTTTTTTTTTGCTTTTTTTTTTTTACTATGTACAAGGTAACTCCCGAATTAGCTATGAATTTTTGGGAAAGACACGAACCCAAACACGGTTCTGTCTCCTGGATCCCAGATCCTTGATATACACTCAGTAGACTCCTGGTTGATGGTCAGCTCAGAGTCACCAGAGATCTGTAACTGCTGCACTCCAAGTGTCCCAGCCGTCTTGAGACCTAGGCATGATCGTTCAGTCTCAGTGTTAGCACCATTTCTGTATTGTGCTCCATTAGAATAGAGCTGATCTGGCAGATAAGCTTGTCCAACTTGATCAGGAGGCAACTTGACTTCAACCTCTTCAGGCTTCATAATGGAATAACGTTCGATCCTAGTTTCGATCATGGCGTTAAAATTGAGCATTGAAAACTCATCCTCCAAATCAGGATCCTCCAACTCTTCAGTTATCATATGAACAACATGTTTGGACTTTTCTTCTTCTTCTATCTTCTCAATATGAAAAGTAGAAGGTTTCTGATTGTAGATCCGGACTCGTCTTCCTTTGAACGAAATCTCCAGATGAGAATAATCCAGCGCAAGATAACCTCCCAACTTCGCAGTGAACTCTCTGGATAAGCACATACTGAAATACGGTTCTAGATCCACCACAACTATCTCCTGAATGACTGTAATCTGAGGCATAGTGTGTAAAACAATCGGGACATCCTTGATTACACCCACCGTTTTCACTGGAGTACCATCTAGCTGCAAAACTCCAGGGCTACTTCATGTGAATTCCATTCCCATCGCTTCACAAACTGCCTTTGGCATGACAGTTGTAGCAGCTCCAGAGTCGATCAGGCAATTATGTACGATCCAACCCTCCATCCTGAGTGACAGATAAAACGGGGGTGGTCTATTCCTTTCAGTGACTACAGAAGTTAATGTTTGAGCCATAACTACCTGGGCTGGAGCTTTCCCCTTACTTTGTATGGTCTTCAGGGATTCCTGTAAGAGATTTATCTATCCAGGCAACTGTAGGGTGTCATACAGACTTACCTTAGCTGGTATCCATTTAAGTTCTTCAACAATGTTGTACTCCATGGAGATCTATTCTTTTTCGCCACTAGCAGATTCGAATGTGCTCTTATGTTGCTGGATAGCCTCCACTCATTGTCGTTTGGTCAATGATGGATACCGCAACGTCTCTTTGGCTTGCTCCTTTGTTTCTGTTTGTGGCTGGGTAGTAGAGGCTTGTCCCTTGTCTTTTGCTGGTGATGGAAGTGGATCCTTCGACAAAATAGGTGATTGTCGTTGCGCTGGGGAATCATGAGCCTTTGTTGGCATTTGCTGCTTCTTTGCTTGTACAGGAGGCACTTTCAATGGCTCCATCTTAGCCGGATCTACCAACATTGGTTTCTTGCCGCTGCGTGTTAGTATTGCTATATGTTCCTCCAGAGACTCCACGGAAGTAAGATCCACCTCTCGAATCATGTTTACACGGCTCCCTGTAAGAACTTGCAAATAATTTTGGTGGACCATGCAAGTAGACTCATCATGTGGGTCATTGCAGGAAGAACACCAATAAGATGGCTCATGTGAAACTTCAGAAGGGCCAACCTCTTCACTTACCAGAACTGTTGAGTTCCTTTCAGGTGCTTTCTCCATAGCCTTGCTTGGAGCAGGTTGTTCTCTGGTTACTGTCGGCATAAATCTTCGTGGCTGGTAGCTTCTTTTTGCCTCTCTCCATTCCATAGATGTCACCTTGTCAGTGAGAGATCTCATAGCCGACTGAATTTCTTGTAACATAACCAATTGAGGATCTGGGCTTGAGGACACAGGCGATGCCGATAAAGGTAGTGGAACCTGTGGGGAAGGTAATGCAGGAGTTGGAAATGGAGGGACTAACCGTGGAATACTCGGTGCAGGCAACTGGGGAACAGTTGGAGCAGGAAGCTGAGGAACTGGGATGGGTGCAATTTGAGGTGCATTGGAGCTCCATGATGGGGTAGGATACATTGATGGCATGGGCTATGGGAGCAAACCAGAATATAAATATTTAGGCAGATCAGGAATAATAGGCATAGTTACCTTCGGAGGAAGTCTACCTATAGCAATCAAATCAGCTTTCGCCTTTAACGCTTGTTCGAACAACTCTGGAAATGTAGTCACGTTGGACTGCCGGACAGCCCAACCGATGTCTGTGTTGAACGCTCTGAGGTAGTAAAATGCAGCTAGCTCATCAGCAGGCCGAAGACCATCAAGAATTCTCTGCCAGGTTCTGGTAAATCTGACGTTGAAATCAGCTATCTCTTCCTGCGGGTGCCTCTGGATTGCGTTAAACTGATGCAACAATGAAAATGGATCAGCCTGTTCATGAAAATTCTTCACTAACAATTCTCCTAGCTGATCCCATGATGTAATGGTGCCTGGTTGCAACGTTCGGTACCAGTACAACAATTTACCTCTCAGTGATAACACCAACAACTTTACCATTACATCTTCGTCAGTTATATCATGAATGGCCGCCAGAGAAGCTACATCATTGATATGTTCATATGCAGTCTTACCCGTACCATCATAGGTCGGTAAAACCTTCAACGCGGCCTGAGGAACTGGATTCTGAGCCTACAAATTCAAGGCTCCCGAACTGTTCCATGCCAAGAACTTCTTGGGTGGAGGATACTGGGCCATTGGGACTAGTGGATATGACTGAGAAGATGGAAAACTAGTAACAATACCAGGGATTTGTGTAGATAGGGCAGATGATGCAAGCGATGGGGAAATCAACCTAGATTGTTCACCTCTTTTTGTGCTGTCAAGTTCAAAAAACTCAACAAGATCTTCAACTTTTTTCGATTTTGATCTCGTGATCATGAAATACAGCTTTCACTGCATCCACATTCAGAGATTTCTGGGCACTGCAGAGTCACCAAATGTTCTAGCTATACGACATGAAGGCGAACATTAAACCTTCAATACTATGGGATCTTTCTGAGACAGAAGAAGTCTGTCCCACCGGGCGTGCCAAAAACTGTTGGTCACGAATCTGCCACAGAAAGGATTTTCTAAAACTAAGCACCCTAGACCCGGCCAACATTGAAAGGCTGGGAGAAAGAGATGTCTCCTAGACCAATCTCCAGAGTGGGCTGGTTCCCTTTTGATTTCAGATTAGAGTTGCTGGAAAGGAATTACAAATATGCAAAAAGAAACAGGAAATACATGGAAAGAGATGGGAAATATAGCCGTAGGCCAAATTTGTTAGATCGGGAAAGAATAACAACAGATCACTTTAAGTACAACAACAACATATAACATAAGATATCAACTTAATTCTCTTACAACCTTGCGCAGAAAATCCCTCCAAGATCACATTCCAGAACTCACTCCCTCACAAGCAATATTCAAACTCAACATGCAGAATTCAAATGAAGCAGCAAATAAGGAATATGAGTGTTATATTAGGAATGTAAATAACAGAAAGAAAAATCACACAGACAGCTGCTTGCAAAATCAGAGGCCAATTATCTTTCATTCATGCAATGAACTTCAAGCTTTCAGCAAAAGTTTCTCTCAAACTCCCGATACCTTTTCTTGAGATCTACATTGATTTATATAGAGGTCTTGCCTCTTTGCAACATTAAAAATATGAAACGGACCTCCTCGAGATCTACAAAGTATGCAATGGAAACAAAGAAATGATCCCCTTAATCCAGCCTCGGAGAAACCAGAAATTGAATGCAATAAGGAGTCGGTCGTCTTCATTAAATTGTCGTTCTTGAAAATATGCTTGAAACCGTTAGAAAAACCACGAACAACAGCTTCGAATAATGGAAATCTTTAATTTTGGTGATTTGAACACGTTCTTCCACCTTGCTTGCATCGGAAAGCAGTGACACATTTAATTTTGGAGCGCTTTTAATCATCGAAAATCGCAAAACCGCATCGGACCGTTTGAACCGCTTTTGGCATGAAACTGTAGCGAGTCGCGAAAACGCGACATGTCACGAAATCGTGACGTATTTCTACTTCGTACACTTCTCCCTTGAACCACGAAAAGCCAACCATGTCGCAAATCGCACGATTTAGCACTCTTTATCTCTCTTCGCTACCTTGAACCGCGAAAACATGACATGTCACGATTTCGCTACATTTCATACAATTATGTTCCTTCTCTGCCCTATTGCCGCGAAAATGTGACAATGCGCGATTTCGCTACATTCTTGCATCTCTCTGTTCTCCTTCCTCGCATAATATGTAGCGAAAACATGACATTGCGCGATTTCGCTACCACTTTCTCTCGGCACCTTCCTCATTTCTCCAAGTCACGAAAACGACACCATGTCGCGAAATCGCTACGATTTCTCTGCTGCTGCTCAATGCTCTCTTCTAAGTCACGAAAATCCGACATGTCGCGATATCGTGACAGTTTTCATGCATTCTGTACGGTCCTTCTCTAACCCACGAAAACGTGACATTCTGCCTCAAGTGACTCTTCAATCTCCATCATGTCGCAAAATCGTGACATGTTCTGTCTCCTTGGACTTTGCTGCTTCTGAACCACGAAAATTTGGCATGTCGCGAAATCGTGACGTTCCGTACAACCTGGCTACCTCCTTGCTTCCTCTCCATGAAAACACGACGCGTCGCGAAATCGCTACCATTTTCTGCACTAAGTCCTTCTTGCCCCATGTGTCGCGAAATCGCGACAAGTCTAGGTTGTTAGGCTTTATCTCCACAAATGTCGCGAAATCGCGACGCCAACTTCTTTCTTGCCCTTAGCCTCAAAAATGTCATGAAATCATGACAGGTTCTGTCTTGCTCAGCTTCATCCCACAAATGTCATGAAATCGTGACGTATTCATGCCTTAAGCCTTTCTGTCTCCACTTCGCCGCGACCACGCAACACGTCGCGATTTCGCGACGTCTTTCGCCTTTTGAACCGCGTTCAATATTCTGTCGCGATATCGCTACGAAGTTTGTTGCCATCACCCTCTGCTGAGTTATGTCACGATTTCGTGACGTTTTCTAACATTATGCTCCCTGGCCATCGCAAGTCGCGAAAACGCGACATGTCACGATTTCGCGACAATTTTGTTGCGCTGCCTCCGTTGACCACTTTGACCACGAAAATCCAACACGTCGCGATATCGCGACGGTTTTACCCCCTGCTGCCGTTGACTGCGTTGACCGTGATTTTTTGACATGTCGCGAAATCGTGACAGTTTTCGACTTTGCTCTTTTCTGCCCTTTTGTGCCGCGAAACTGTGACAAGTCACGATTTCGCGACACCTTTGGCTTTTGATTTCTCTCTCCTCGAAAGACCCGCGATAACGCGACATGTCGCGATATCGCGGTTTTGAAAATGTGTCCTCCATGCTGTTTTTTGTCGCGATTTCGTGACAGTCTTCGGACTTAGCCTTTTTTGCATCAAAACCTGTATAGAAGTGAGAATTTCAACATCTAATGCATGAATAAACAACAATCAAATAAATGTGGCAAAAATGCCAACAAGTTTGTAACTCAAGTTATGATCCCAAAGCTCTAATATAGTACATAAAAGTAAGGGGGACAATGGATCTAGCTTCAGGCATAATTCTTTTCCAGGTTCTACTAAATCTTAGATTAAAATCTAAAACTGACTTTTGTTGATGCTTTTGCATGGATGTGAACTAGTTTAGGAGAGAAAAGGGATCAAAAGACTCATTGAATTATTATACAAAAGGTTCAACTAATGAAGCCCATGAAGTGATGTTGTTGTTCTCTAAGATATTGAAGTAATGTAGGATTTCCCTCTGAAGGACAAGGCTAAAATTCTTACAATTACATCTTCATTTCTGATGTTATGTATGGCTACTAGATTTAGGATATCTTGGTAATGCTCGTACGTAGTTTTTCCTGATCCATCATAAGTGGGAATAGATTGGGATACAACTTGAGAGATATCATGCATTTGAGCAAGTCTTAGGGGACCAACTGTATTCCAATTAGAGGATTTCTACAGAGGTTTGTTTGGAATAACATTCTGCTACTAAGCCATATTTCTTGGTTCTATTATCACTGGAGGTGGTCTTGGAGGTGCTTCAAGGGGTGGTTCTGGTGGAGCCTCGTCTGATTGAAAATCTAAGTTTAGATTTCTTATGATAGTGGATCCTCTCAAAAGGAGCTCATAATAGATAAAATAATTTGGGTTTTTTTTCGTAGATGACCTAGTATTCATGAAAAATATGAACTATAGCAATGGCTTTTCTAGTTTCTTGCATTAAAGGAGTCGCCAAGTGAATTCAATAGTCACCGCTTAAGGAGGTCAAGACAATTCACTGAATCTTGATTCCTCTGGGAGATAAAATAAATGAAACTTTGTGGGTTAGCTAGTGTTCTTGTAAATAGTGTCCCATCGAGCATGCCAAAACTGTTGGGGTTTGAATTGACATCAAGGAAACTTGAACTATGACTATGAATCTATGAATTTTAGGATGCGCACACCTACTAATCATAACTCAAACCTCGATATTGGATGGATTAAATATTGCTTCAATCCAACCTCTAGAGTAGGCTGGTATACCTTATCAACTAATATAGGTGTTGTCTCAATTAACCTAAAAATAAAGTGTAAGTTTAGGGATACAAATGAGATAAAGGTTAGAAAATATTTGAATGAATAATGGTCGAATAAAGCTAACAATATTGACAAATATTAAGAATTTGTTGATCAATCACATTTCTAGTATGTCACACTTTAGACTAACAACATTCAAAACTCATCATCTTCACCATTTAAAATAATGAAATACTCAAAGAACTATTTCAAACAACTAAAATGCTAATAATACAAATAGCAAAATTAGATCAACATTTATACTAACAAAAATAGAAGTCCTATGCAATATTTTTAAAGCATGAACCATTCCAAGTTTCTCCAAATTAGCAATCCAATATCAGTAGAATTAACTAATCATAACAACAGTAGCATAAATGCATTCAAAAAGTAAAATCACAATAATATTTCTAGAGGCAACACATCCAAAGCAATGCTCCTTCTATTGATTTTTTAGCAAGTTACAATAATATATCAAGCAAACACTTTAAAGCCAACACATAAAAATGAGGGTTCGACCTCTTTATATAGTAATTACAATGACAATAAATTATTGGAAACATTACAAGGAATCTCATGTTAGATCAAAAGAATTCTGATGTGGTAGAATCTCATTAGTTTTCAAGAAATAGACTGATTATGTACTCCATGAATGCTGTAATTCTAATCTTTACAAGTTGTTTTGCTCTCAACTAAATTTGTCAACTGAAACAGTTCCAAGTTGATCTGGATAATCCATTATTCTTAGGAAGACTTATCATCCGTTTATTCGTAACTAAAAATGCAAGCAAGTCTTGATTCTGGTGATGCTTGGTATCCTGGTTATTTCCACTATATTTCTTAAGTTCTACTGCAATCTCTTCATCTTTGGAATCCGTTGCTCTGAATTCTTCTAGGATAGGTTTGATTAGTTTGACCGTGGAATGGAAGTTTCTGGAGTGAACTATGTCATCCTCTAAGATCCACTATTTTAGTTTCCATTGGGTCGAGTTTGACCAGTTTGATCAATTCCTATTTTGTGTCGGCCTTGGAAATATTTTAACATTGCTTTAACTCATAACATCTAGAATCCGCAACTTCATTTTCTACTTAGCCTTGTTTTACTGTTTTTACTACAAATTTAAAATTTCAGTGGATTATAACCTTGTTGAAACTTGGAAGATATTCTTTTTAACACTTAGCCACTTTTTGCCAAACCTGTTATGCTTGTGGCCTTTTGTTGTGGAAACTGACCTTGTGTTGAAGTTGCTCTTGTGGATTTTGTAACTTTGAATTTTGTTGAGCACTGTTTGACTGCAGTGACCATAGATTATTCACATTAGTAGAATTTCACATTACTCTTGAGTTTTTCCTAAATCACTTAGCTATTTTTACAAAACTTTGCTATGTATGTAGCCTTCTGGGTCTACACTTCTACTCACATAATATTAGTTATTCATGTCTCCATATTTTGTGAAAATAAAGTATAAAAAACAAATAAGAGTTTATCTATTGGTTAAAGAGAACAAAACTATAAAATTCTCTTAAGAAGATGCATTCACATCACCTACCAATATGGGAAAGAAAAAAATAAGCAAATATCCAAGGAGACATTTACACATGTGCCTTACTAGAAGATAATATAGGATCATCAAAAGCAAGTGAAGGAGTAGAGAAGTAAACTAAAAATATCTATTTATAAGAAGATACAGATATTTATGAAATAGCAAAATATTGGATACATTCTATGATAAACAATGGTGAAAAAATTAGTGGTAAAATACTTATAAACAATTTTCAAAGAATACGATGATGGAATTTTCATGACATTTAAGACTTATCTAAGTCTTCTTGATAAATATTATGACTATTTTGAGGATGTTTTTATATTGCCTATTGTTATAGAAAAATTAATGTATACAACAATATTTACTCTTAATATTTTTAAAGAAATTTATACAATACAAGAGGACACAATTGGAAGATTGAAAGCCAAACCCTTGATGACAAGTATTGCTTGTGACACAAGTGACCTTATTCAAAGGAAAGATCATGCTTGTTATACAAATAATTTGGAGTCAAGTGCTTGTATAAAAAAGGAATTTACTTATGATACAAGTTATCTTCATCAAAGGACATATGTATGTTGTGATACAAATGACTTGAGGTATTTAATGATAGATAATTATTATGATACTTGTGATTTGGAGCCCATGAAGAAAAATTCATATTGTGATATCAAGGATCTTCTACAAGAAAATGATATTCCTAACTAATTTTCCCTATAATACTTTCTTCAAACTCTATTTAAACAGTCCTTGGGGTAATATATAGAGAGGATTCTAAGGCTGATTACATTTTGTTAAAATTCTTCTAGCAACTATTTTTCTTTAGCATTCTTTATTTTCAAGAAATCTCAAGAGGCCTTGGAGGTAAGGATATATTCCTGATACAAGTGAGAGACCATTACTAGATTATATAACTCCTAGTACCTCTCCACTCTCTTTTAATTTGCTACCTATTTTACATTTTGTTCTCTTAGCATTAGCCTTGCTAACTTGAATACTCTATTTACTTGTAATTTTCTTCCATTTTTATGTTCTTAATACTTTTGTACAGGGTCTATCTTTGTTTCTAGGCTTTAATATCTTTATTTCATGTCTTAGTTGAGCATCTACACTCTCATTTCAAAAGCATATAACATCTCTTTGCATGCTTAGTGGAGCTATTCTACTAGATATCTTCATTTTTATTCATTAATCTCTCTATTTTACAGGGTCATTTTCATGAATTTATCTTCATAAAATTTAACTACTTACTATTATTTTCATTTACACTATTGTTTACCTTTATTATCAACATTATAATCCTTTATTTTAATGTCCATTCTCACACCTTTTTAATCTATTATCATTTACAAACATTTAGCATTGTTATTTCTCTTTCAAGCACATTTAACTTGATTTTGGTGAAGTTTCAAGCACATAAGCATCTCTTTCATTCCCATCATGTTATAGTGTTGGATACAAGGTTGTTATTACCTTTTTATCCGACTAAAAATCCATATTCAATCATCATTGTATGCATTTATCTTTCTTATTGCTATAGATTTCATTAATTTTATAGCAACACTCATTATTCATAATATTTGCATTCATTTCTCATTGCTTTCACAAATATTGCTTAAGTTAGGATTTAATTAAGTTATCTTGTTATATTCCTAATATTTTCATAACCATTTTCACCCCCTTTGCACTCCCTAAGCTACTCAAAATAGTCATTGAGAAGTATCCTCTTGTCTTTTGCACTCGCGCTCATTTTGATCATAAATTTGTAAAATTTTATGGTATAACCCATTGAATTCTTGTATCACAACCCTAGAAAACATTTATATCATACCAATCCCACCATTTCATCACAAAATTGATAAAAAAACCATCCAAAATAACCTCTCAATTATCTAGTCTTGTTTTAAATAAAAAACACCAACCACCACAATAATTTGCGATTTTGGATCTCTGGAATCTACAGACCAAAAACACCATTAGCATTTTTGGTACAACCTTATCTCCACCCAAGATGGTAAGCATACTCAAATTTTTTAAAAATAGGGGGTCTAGTCAATTGCCTAGATAAAAAATTTACCTTTTATAGCACTCAAATAGACCCCCCAAAGTAGAAAACTTAATTTTTTTGGTCTTCTTTTGTAGGTACCAAATTTGCTATTCAGGAACAAAATCACTAGTGGTATTTTTGGAAGTAATGGTATTTCTGGTCAAACATCGACAAAGATAATCCAACCACTTGACATCACTCTAAAATTTGTTTGGCAACATTTTCACGAGTTTTGCTCTCTATCTATCACTGTTTTGCATCTAAAATTAGATTTCAATTTGAAAAGTTAAGGAACCCTAATCTAGTTTTAACTTCCTTTACAAAATACATTTACATTGGGTAAAATAAAATAATTTTAGATCAAAAGCTCAACTTCTTTCTCATTCCTAGAAGTATATAGGTAAATAATAAAAAATCACATAATTGCATTATAGGGTAGCTTTTCTTTTGCATCATCTCTTATTTGCCTTGGAAATCAAATATCTCCTTAGTTAGCCTATCATCAAAACAAAAAACATATAGGTTAGCTCTCATTTTCTTGCATTTATGTGATATAAGCTTAACATGCATTTTAGATGATCTTAGCCTTAAGACTTAAAAAACCATTTAAGGCTTGAAAAAATTCAAGATGTAGTGATCCAAAAATTTAGGTGTTTTGTTGAATAAAATCATATAACAACAATATACAAGCATTTACATCTACTTTTACACCTTGAAAAATTGCATTGAGTAGGGGTCTAATCACGTAGAGTATATTCATATCATCAATGTTAGATTTTGATGTAATAGCCAAAGAGAGATAACAATCACGAGATGCAGAATAATATGAAAGAAATTAAATCCGTTAGATGATTGAGATATATGATAAATAGAAATGATATAAATGAATACAATGTAGCTATGGAGGAAATGAACACTCCATTAATAAAGCTACTAAACTACATTGCATCCATCACCACTGGATGGTGATCTACATAGAACTGTACTATGCTTTAAGCTATTATGTCCCCGACTCTCTATATCTATGTATTACAATGAGACCTTTCTTATATAGGTAACAAAGGTTCCTTGGCCAAAATTGTACCTAGTTGTGAAAGGGACAACTTGCACATTTACAACTTGCACATTGACACTTGTACATTTATTACATTGCATGAAGTAACTAGATAACTTCCCCCTAAAGTAATTTAATTTCCTAAGTATGTACCTTGGAAGATATATTTACATGACCCAAATTATGTAATATACTCTATTTCTAACACCCCATTGTATTACATTATTTGGATATTGAAGACTTTAGTCTTCAATATGGATCTTCTTCTTCTTAATCCTAAAATTGTACTATTCTTCTACATTCTTTGTATTCAGGTTCAACATGTAATCTATGTTTTCATAGGATGCAGAGTAAGATGTAGTTGAAGCTAAAGATTCTTATTTAAATGGATGATATTTGGCTTATTTAGAACAATATTGATCTGGTTCTTGTTTCGCTAGTTCAATATTCATGTCATGGATTCTTGTCTTTTTCCATTCTTTTCTCCTTGATATCAAGTGTATTTGATGTACCATTGCTCTCATGATAGTTCATGTCTTGTGTGGATATGAATTGATCCTTATTCCTTAATTTGTACCTTTGTAAGACCTGTTTCTCTATCCTTCATAAGTATCAACCTTGAGCTTAATGTTAGTAGATCCATATGGAATAAGTTCCTGTAGATAATAGTTTATTCTTTGAAGTAATCTTCTTTTATAGTATTTATAGTACCTGTGTTTGAAGTTATAGGAGAAATATGAGTGATTTATCCCATCATAATATTTGATCAATGGAAACTCCAACAATTGATCTTTTCATGACCATATTGATTACAATGAGTGCAAAATAAGGATGATCTGGTAGTTTTGTAGTTTATCTTAGGAATATCATGTTTTTCTATATCCTTGATAATACCTTCTAACAATATGTGTATGATTGAAGCTATTCCATATTTTTCTTTTTGTATAAAAGCTTGTTGATCAATATTTCCCTATTTTTTATCATTAGACTCATTGAGTGAGTCTTCCTTTACATAGTTGTTAATTTCAAAACTTATTTCACATTGAATTGGTTCTTCCTCTTATTTGACCTTTACATTATTGTAATCCATAAGGTTTTTAATCCACATTGGTATTTTACTTATTCCACTTCTAAGAGTATTGCTTAGCATGCTAGTAGCCATTTGTATAACTTGAATTTTTTGCGATAGAGTAATCTATATTATGATTCCCTATATTAGACTATGTGATACTTAATCGAAGTATATAAGCTTGATTTCATGAAACCTTTATTAATCCTTAGGTTTGTAGGCTTCCTTAAGTCTCCCTAGTAATGAGAGTATGAACACCTAATTTTAGGTTTTGAAGAAAACTTATATCTTCCCAAATTGACAACCTTTGATAGATATCATTATCAAGTTTTGTAGAAAGTCTTATGACTCCCTAATAATTTTGGAGTATGATATAGTGCTTTTATAGTTCAATTTATTTTTGATTTTGTACAATTTTGTAAAGATCAAAAATTAACTTTTCTAACACCTTATTACTCCTAATTGAACTAAGCATTTTTACAATTTTGAAGAGGTTTTAATCTTGGATTTTTTTTGTCCCTTTTTAGAAATTTTGAGACAAGAAAATTATAAATTTCCAACCTTAGCAAAAAATTTAATAACCTCTTTTTATAACCCTTAGTATTTTATTCAAGTGTTTCTAATTTTCAATAACCTAGTTTGATATTGTAATCCTTATCACTCCCAAATTTGGAAAATTAGAAAATTAATAATATTTACAAACTATTAAAAAATTTAATCCAATTAGAATTCCTTATTTCTCCTAGGTTGAATTGCAAATATTATTTCAATTTGATAAGTTATCCCTTATAGCTTCTACTTTCAAAATCTAAGCTTTAACCTTAGCTTATAACCTTTATATCTCCAAAAATGAAAGCAATAATAAAATGGGATTAAACCTTACCTTTGGATACTAAATCTCCTCATAGTTTGATGCTTTTTTTGACTAGATATAACATCAATATTAAGGTTACCTTTGGTGCTAGAATCAATGGAGATGCTTTGGAATTCCTTGTCTTCAATGCTAAACTGTAGGCGCTTATGGGATTCAAAGTCTCCTTTGACCTACACTTTCTTCTCCCTCATAGGGTGCTCCTTATCCTCCTTGAAATGCACTTTCCTCTTCAAGTGTTGGTTTATGACAGTGCTTTAAATGCATTTCTTACACCTTTGAATGGTGTATAGCTGGAAAATAGTCATCTCCTTCCAAATGAGATATATATTGCCTTTTGTCTTCCTTGTTTTACCTCCTTGGAACCTTAAATAGGATGAGCTTCTTGCACTTTGTGACAAGTATCACCTAAAATATTTTTTTTAGATGCCTTCAATGTAAACCTTGCAATGATGAGGTTAGTGGCAACCTCCTAATATTTGTAACTCCTCCCAAGCATGTGTAATATTTGTTTGGTGAGTGTTTGGATCTTCACGTATGTTGGGAAGTGTAGAGCATTTGTGCCAAGTGGCATTCAAGGCTTATGCATGTAAGCCTCCCCTATAACATTTCTTGGAGCCCTAATTTTTTCTTTATATTGCTTTCTATGTAAACTTACCTTGTTTCTTGAAATGCAAGTAATCTCCCAATTTTATTAGCTACTTATATGTATTGTCTCTTGGATATTTGGCACTCCTCCATGGTGGTCCTATGGTAGCTTCTTGTAGTCTTCAATGGTATACATTCTCCTTGGATATAACACTTACTTTTCCTTTGTAATATGTTGCTGGTTCATTTTTCCAAAAGTTGAATTCATAATTTTTTGCTTGATTTTGATAATGCTCCTCTTACATAGGTAATTCCTTTCTTGTAAGCTACCCTTCTACATAATATTTGGCTGATTTTTGGCTCATTGTTATGCTTCCAATTCTACAGGTGATACATAATATTCAAGGGCTTGATTTGAAAATTGAATATCGATGTTTGTAAACACCTTGATTCCTTGGATGTATGGGCTCTTAGGTGGCTCCTTTATTTTTCTAGATAAAACATCCTTTCTGCCCCCTATAGATAATACTTTTTTCCTTCAAAAAGAACAAAAGTGGCGCTTTTGTAATATATAGTTTTTGCACCAAAATGAAGAGTTTTTACGTAATTGTTTTCTTTCCTTGGATGATAGATGATCCAAGCTAGTACTGATTTTGAATAGAATTTCCTGCTCTCTACACTAAAATGAATCCCTTATAATTTCCTTGAATCTTGAGACTTCCAATGTCTCAATTTGAGTCTTCCTTCAAGGACTTCAATGGTGGTTTTTTTCTTCACCTTTTGCTTCCAATGGTGGCTTGTATAGGACACAAAAGTGATACATATTGTTTGCTAATTTTTATGCTTTCAACAAAATAAATTAATTGAGATAACTAGTTAACAAATCAACTAGTATAGTGCTTAACAATGCACCTTTTAATGGTAATAATAATATCACATTATTGCTCCACTAATCTCTTAAAAATACAATAATTTTTCTACAACCTTTCAAGCATAATATGGAATGAACCCATGCATATTTCACTACAAACATAGTTGTAGGATCAAGTCTTCTTTTTCTCTTTTTTTCAAAGTAGAAGATAGGTAGTTGATAGATAACTCTAAAATCTAATCAACCCCTAATGTGCAAATGAACCTTAAAATGAACCTTTTATTTTTTTTTACTTTTGAAGACAGTAATTATGCTTTCCCTTATTGCAAATTTAATCCAAATAAGGTGCTCCAATGAATATGATAAGTAATATAATTAATGAGTTATCTAGAACCAATATTTACATACCTTTTTAAAATATTTTGTAGCTATTTACTACTTTTGTAGAGAATGTGGATCTTGGTGTTTAAGATCACCAAGTTTATGCTTCGAGTAGGATCTTACAAATTTTTGTAGTCTATCTTGAATAACTCCTTATTCATAAAAATATGGTCTCAAAATTTATTTCAAAAGCCCAATATTTGGTGGCTTGTTCTCCTCTTGTGTTCTCCTCCTTCTGCTATAGATTTGGAGAAATCTTTGTCTCTTAAGCAGTGCCTTCTTCTTATGAGAGACAATTTTCAAATCTCCTATATTTGGTGAGCTTATTATTTCTTCAAGTATTCTTGTTGAATTCTAACTTCAAGAATATCTTAATGTCTTCATTATATTCTTCTTCGAGGATTTGAAACTCCTTGCCAAATTCTTCTTCTTAGATTTGGCACTCCTTGCCAAATTATCCTTCTCTTGGGCTTGTTGTTGGATGACGATAATTGTCCTAAGTCCTTCACTATTAGGAGCTTCTCCTTCATAGTGAATTTCTCCAGTGAGTTATCCTTTGATGATTTCTTTAGTAATAATATCATAGCCTTTTACTAGATGCTCCATGAGACATTTTTCAAGGTCTTTAATTTTGCAACTTCTGCTAGTACTTCCTTGATACCTCTTCAACCTTCTACTCCTAGAAGTTTGGTGGTGAGATTTACTTCTAGATATTTGATTTTGCTACTTCTAGATTCGAGCAGGACTCTCCTAGTCTTTCTTCTTCTTCCAATTCTAGAAGTCCTTCAATGAGATCTTCTTCTGATATCTTTTGCTTCAGGTACTGAATTGATTCTGAAGAAGATACTCTTCCTAACTTTCTTGTAGGAAGTTTCCCAACTCACTAAATATTCTTTTCTTTCAACAAAAATATTAAAAATAAAATCTTAATCTACTTCTGAATCAAATATTATTTTCGAATTCTTCTTCAAGATCAAGGCTTTTGGATCCTTTTTCAGTATCAAGGCTTTTATGGCCTTTTTAGTATCAAGAATTTTGTGGCCTTTTAGTAGTGATGCTTTTGTGAATTTTTTAGTATCAAGGTTTCTGTGGCCTTTTTAGTATCAAGGCTTCTATGGCATTTTCAATATCAAGGCTTCTATGGTTTTTTTAGTATCAAGGTACTAATACTTACACTATGAGGGCACATCGACCTTCGAGCAACAAAGTTGGAGTCTCTTAGATTTTGTTGTAGGAGTACCAATCCACTGAGAAATTATCTGCAATAAAAGAAACTTTGGGTAATAGTTAGCAAGTTCCATATATTCTGAATGATCTTCACTAGATGATCTATCAATCTAGTGGTTTGAATATTGAGTCTTGGTATTCACAAGTTTTTCCTGTAACTCTATGGAATGACTCTAGTCAAATGCAATCTCAGTATTTTCTAGAACTAAGATTTCTTTTAGTCCTCACTTATGACTCTCCCTAATTCTACCACCTAGAATCTTCTAAGATCTTTTGATAGTGGCTGGTCCAGCAGCACGTCAGTTTGACAAAATAGTAAAGCTCAATGATAATGGTGGTTTCCTTATTTATCTACATAGACTAGATCTACCATGACTTTGATACCACTATTAGCTTTTAATGTAATAGCCAAAGGGAGATAACAATCATGATATGCAGAATAATATGAAAGAAAGTAAATCTGCTAGATGACTAAGATATATGATAAATATAAATGATACAAATGAATATAATGTAGCTATGGAGGAAATAAACACTCCATTAATAAAGCTACTAAACTACATTGTGCCCATCACCACTATATGGTGATCTAAGCAAAACTGTACTATGCTCTAAGCTACTATGTCCCCTACTCTCTATATCTATGTATTACAATGAGAACTTTCTTGTATAGGTAAAATGGATTCCTTGGCAAACACTCTACCTAGCTATGTAAGGGACAACTTATACATATACAACTTGCACATTGACACTTGTGCATTTATTATATTGCATTAAGTAACTAGATAAATTCCACCTAAAGTAATATGTCCTAAGTATGTACCTTGGAAGATACATTTACATGGCCTAAATGATGTAATATACTCTATTTCTAATACTCGGGGTCTCATTTGGAAAGAGACCCTCAAGTGGGAAAGTAGTGATTCTAGTGAATTCCCCTCGTGTGTGCTTGACATGGTTAGGTTGAAAATTTTCCATGCCTATAGTGGGTGGTTGCTGCACCTAGGGTATAGGGACTGGATTTGGCTACCAATAGTTCAAACTGGCACACCTAGTAGGACCAACTCAGAATAGTGAATTTTAGTTTTGGGGAAGACCTTAGCTATATACTTGTTAAAATATCATAATAATTCATTTTGTGATTCCCCTAGTCAGTGAACCATTCAAATTTAGTAGCTCTACTAGAAAACGACCTCAAAATCTATCATAAAATAATTTCTCAATAAAGAGTGTGGTGGAAATTCACATCTATTAGCTTGTTGAAGTAGTAGAATTATGCCAATCAAAATATGGCCATGTTGTAATAACCCACTTCTATAAAACCTAAGAGATATTTTTTTAACTTAAAAAAGTTCATAGGAGTATCCATGGAATGCATATATTGACTAGACATACCCACATTTCAAGACTATGATGTTGCATATATCTCTTTTGTGGATAGGAGAGGCCAAGCTCCCATAGGTACTGGGGTTTACCTTGTATACCTCTATGGTATAGAGGATGCTCTTTAGAAGGTCTCCCCATATTTCTAGAATTCTCCACAAATGCAGACCTCTTAACCTTAGTGTTAGGATTATCTCGTCTCAGTCCTTAGAGAGGGGGTGCCAATTCCTTCCACCATCCATAAGTCAATCTATGTTGGGTCCTTCAATGTAATACCTTAGTCTAGATTAACTACACCTCTATGGTGATCCCTTAAAATTTGTTCTTGTCTCTCCCATATTTGCGATGGGTGTCTAAGAATCAACAACTCTACATGATTGTCTTCTCATGGACTCAGGAACTAGGTGTTGCCACCCCACAATCATCCAAGTTTAAAAATGAGAGTTTAGATAAGGTTACCTTTAAAATAATTCCCAAAGAAACTTCTAATCCGAAATATAAATATCTCTCTCTCTCTCACTCTACAAGCATTAAAACAAAAGCATCTTCTATGATGGAAGAAAAACTAATTATCATAAGCTTACAATAAATTTAATAAAATCTTTAGATCAAATCATTAGCATGGATAAGA
Source organism: Wollemia nobilis (assembly GCA_028583015.1). Classification (NCBI taxonomy): domain Eukaryota; kingdom Viridiplantae; phylum Streptophyta; class Pinopsida; order Araucariales; family Araucariaceae; genus Wollemia; species Wollemia nobilis. The sequence goes on from JAQPPZ010000363.1 coordinate 5,192,523, forward strand.
ACCATAAAATCATAAAACCATTTATCAACATGACACTATATAGTCATCCAATTAAAGGTTTAGATTACAAAAAATAATAGTCTTTGCTTTTCTTACAATGAATCCTCTTTCACAGATAGTGATTTTCAACAGTACTCCAAGAATAATTGAAGAACTAACTTAGCATGATTTGACATCTTCTTCCCTTCGCCTCCATGGTAGTTGATATGAAGATAGGGATTAGAACAACTCATTTTTAGGTATGAATGCATTTCTATATGATTTAATGCATAACAACCACAAGAAAAAGAATCCCATACTTCTTTCCCAAAATATTTTCCACAAATATTTTAAATCCCAAGCCTTGCATTCCTATGTAAAACAATTCAACATAGCAACACAAAAAGGAGCCCATACTTCTTTCCCAAATATTTTCCACCAATATTTAAGTCCAAAGCCATACATTTCTAAATACATCAATTCTATAAGCAAAAGAAGCCCATACTTATTTCCAAAATATTTTCCACAAATATTTATTCCATAGCTAAATTAAACCATCGTTAGTTATAAATCAATCTATCATTTGCAAGTCTTGTCATTCAATTGCAAGACTAAATATTAATCTATCATTTGATCAAATACCAATATAATCTATCTTTTGACTAATTGTAAATCTAAATATTGAGATAAATTAATCTATCATTTGATTAATTACCAATATAAATATTATAATGCATTAATATATCATTAGATTAATTACCAAACTGATCTATCATTTGATTAATTGTAATCTAAAGATTAAAATAAATTAATCTCCCATTGGATTATTTTCCAAACTAATCTATATTTCTTTTTGCTGGATAATAAGGGGTTATACTTGGGTCCCCCACCCTTGAAAATTTACATCTCTCTTCTTTAGAGCTTGAGAGTTTACAAATAGATACACTTCTCATTTTAATTGAGATGTTATAGCTAGAAACCTACATCAATTTACATAAATTGTCTAAATTATTGATTTTCATTTTTTGAATCTTTTCAAAATTTTGTATGAAAATAATTAGTCCAAAATTTAGCATCCTTCTTGACATTTTCCTATAGTAGCTTTCACAATGCCAAAAATTCACATCTACTATCTATACCTTGCATCTTAGTAGAGTAATATTTCGAAAAAAATCGCACTATCATTATCTGCTTTACCAAATATGTATTGCTAGTTTCCTTTCTAAAACACAAGTGCAACCATAAAAATTATAATAAATAGTCTAAATGAAAACACATTATTGTTACAAAATAAAGCATATATTACCAATGAAAAATATTAAATTAAATCTTAATCATTAATTGATTTAGACAATCAAATTTTTTTGTCAACTTCAACTAAACTTTCTACTTCCTCTAACCATGGAAAGGAGAATTTAAATTCACAATCCTCAATCAAAACCCCTCTATTGGTTAGCTTATCTGTACATTTATTTCCTTCCCTTAATATATGTGTAAACTTGATTTCTTCAAAATCTTTAGCAAGATCTTGAATTTCCACAAATATCTCTTGTATGTTCCATGGAGCCTTTGCTTTCCTCAAAATTACATTATTACTATGAGAGCCTTCCATGCATACTCTATTCCATTTCAATTGTTTACATATTTTTAACCCTTCTAAATCTTCCCAAGCTTCAACTTCATTATTTGTCTTAAATATACTATTTAAATAATAATGAGATAAAATATCTCCTCTATTATTTCTAATATTCCTCCCCTCGTAATGGTCTTGGATTTCCTTTAGATACTCCATCAAAATTCAATTTAACCCGCTCCACATATGGTGATTTCCACTTTATATTATTTGCCTTATTTTTTTATCTTGTACCCAACATCATAATTCTATTTAATGACTTGACTCCATCTATCAAGGCTCTCTGCTTCCAAATTAGGGATTAGGTGAGTTGTTTGGGTTGGTTTAGACTCCTCTATGGCTAAACATATATTCTTTTCATTACCTCTAAATTTTTTTCCTTTCCTTTAAATATTATTCTATTCCTTTCTAGCCATATAGTCCAAAGTATTGTATCTTTTATATATCCCATATTGTTTGTAAAGGCTCACTTTTATAAGTGCTCTACCATTGCTTTAACCAATATTCAATTCTATTATTCATCACCATGAATTTACCAAACATGTTAAGAATCCATTGCAATAGATTCCAGACTATTGAGCAATATGTTGGCAATTTTGGGTTTGAGATCCTAGCTTCTTGTCTATGAGTTGTCATTGATGTCAAAAGGAAATGACATTAATGTTAAGAGGATGTGTTGGCTTCAAAGGTGGAAGATTCCAAGAGAATATTTTTAAGAGAATCCGGAGAGATTCCATTGGCAATGGTTTTTATTAAAACCAATGGAGGTTCTCTTTATTATTTATTTAATTATTATTTAAAACCCTTCAAGGTTTTAATTAATTAATTATTTAATTAATTAAGGGAGAAATTATTTTTAATTTATTAAAAATACTTTAAGGGTTTTTAAACCCTTTAGAAAGCAAATTTCGATTAAATTCGAAATTACTTTTCTTTGCAACTAGAGTGTTCTAAAGTTCACATTTGGACTATAAATATGAGAAGGTTCCTAAGTTTAAACCCACTTGGAAAATCGAAGGCAATTAATTTTTTTGGCTGCGATCGAATGTTCTCTTTACGCTGCGAAAGAGGAGAGCTCGTGGTTTGAAAAGCTTTCGAAAAGCTTGACCGTTTATGTGGAAGGAAGTCCGTCTTGGACTTCGTAAGCCCCTTGTGGGCTAGTGGCAGCGAAGGCTGCGTTTGGGCCTTGCGTAGGCGGAGGTCTGCGTTTCGATCCCCGCGGAGGGATCTGTGCATGGATTAGTCACGTTTTTATTAAAACGTGTTTTGTGCCGCGAATTTTGGATTCTTCAAGGGCAGCCATTATAAGGTGTGATTATTTTCTTGATATGATTTTTGGCATTGTTTAGCATTGTTTAAAAGACATAGGAGAAATAAGGGGATATTTCTTTGGTTGTATTTTTGAGATTAGTCTTTTGCTATGCTAAATTTAAAAATGGAGATATAAGGTGTAAGTTTTGGTTGTTGTGTTTTTGGCTTCTTTGGTGGTTGTTTTTAAAGAAGAGGAGCTAAAAGGTGTATTAAGGAAAGTTTTTATATATGCTCATTTATCTTGGTTCTAACCCTAACTTGGTTGGAAGTTTGAGGGTTGTGTGTGGTGACAACTTTAAGGATCAATTTTCTTCTACTCCAAAAAGGTATGGGCACATTTTCCTTATGAGTATGATTGGTGTATGTTTTTCTGAAATAAGGTTGGAGTGAAAAGGTTTTCAACTAGGTTTCCTTTGGTTGGGTGTAAATCCTATTTTCTCGGTTTGTTGAAGACTTCTTATGCATTGTTATCCTTGATGAGAGTTTTTGGTGAATGCATAATTCTGGTTTGAGGTAGTGGAAGCATTGTGCACTAGGGTTTATGTTTGTGAGTCTTGCTACTTGCATTGAGTTGGTGGAACCCTTGGTTGGCTGTTTTGAGTTTGATGGTTGAGTTGCTTCCATAGAGGTTGTTTGATCAAGTTATTGCTTTACTTGATTCATGATATTGGGCTTACTCCATTGAGTTGATTTGAGCAAGTTATTCTTTGCATTTGGTGATATTGTGTTGGTGGCTGTTTTGTTCAAATATCTTTGGAGGGAAAAGGATTTCTACTTGTTTCCTTTTCTTGTGATGATTGGTTGAATGCTTCAAGGTTGATGTTGAGTTGAATGGTGTTGGTTGACTAAACCTTGTTTGATGAGCATTGTTGTTGAAACCCTAATTGATGGTGAAAAGAACATGAGTATCATTGTTATGTGATTCTTTGCATAGTTGGCAATTGTTGGGGTTTCATGTTCTTGAAAGAAAACATTCTATCCTATCCATTTCAGATATTGAGTTGAGTTTTCAGATTTGAGATTGAGATTGAGCTGAGTTGATTTGAGTTGAGTTTTGAGATTGGGATTTGAGTATAGAACATATTGAGTCTCTAACAATTCTCTTTATGCTTCTATGAGTTTGACAAATCACATTGGGTCTCTAACAATTCACTTTGTGATTTCCTACTAAGAAAGTTTTTCTTGGTGAGCTTGCTGAGTTTTTGGACAGTTCCATGGGGACTTGTGAGCGTTTTGACAGTTTGGGGACTTGTGAGTTTTGAAGTTCTGGGGACTTGTGAGCAGATTTGGACAGGTCCTAGCAGAGGACTTGTGAGCTGAGTTTGATAGTTCTATCGGAGAACTTGAGGACAGAGGTGCATTGGTTCTATGAGAAGAACTCGAGGACAGTTGGCAAGTCTTTGAGAAGGCTTGTATGCAGAGGATTGATTTGTTCAAGAGTTGGATAGATCCGATGACAGAGGAAGACTTGTACTAGACCGATTGACTATGTTTGGTACAGGTTGTTGAGCTACTGTGGATGTGATCATAGAAGGCAGAGGTCTCTTAGGCTAAGCATTGAGGACAGGAGGTCTTCGGTGGAAAGGAGTTCCACATGCCGGCAAGAGGTAGAGGCAGTTGATCTTCCGAGGGATCATTTCCAGAGCAGAGGGGAAGGTATCTCCTTTGAGCAGAGGCTCATAAATTTTGATTGGGGGAAGGTATCTCCTTTGGGCCGAGGCTCATAAACATTGTAATTGGGAAGGATTCCCAAAGAACTTTGAGATAACTTTTAGAGAAAAGTTTTGTGGACGTAGCTCAACCATTCTGGGTGAACCACGTTAAAATTGGTGTCACTTTGTGGATGATATTGTGCATTGCTTTGATATTGCTTTGGGTATATTGCTTTACTATTTTGAAGTATAAAGGAAAAAGTAAAAGAGGTCTTATACTGTTCACCCCCCTCTCAGTATAAGCTTGTGTTCTTCAATTGGTATCAGAGCAAGTGCCTTCGAAAAGTTTAACAACTTGAAGGAAAAGCTAGTAAAGAACACAATGGATCATTCAAGTGGCAATGCAACACCTATTCTTGATGGGTCAGATTTTGGTCTTTGGAGTGCAAGGATGAAGGTTCATCTAATGGCACTTGGGAATGAGGTATGGGAAGTGATTGAAGATGAGTACACTATTCCTGAACATGGTCCTAATACTAAAGAAGAAAGGCTCCTACATCACAACAATTCAAAAGCAATGAATGCAATCCTGAAAGGCTTACATAAAGCAGATCTCACCAAAGTGATTCACTGCAAGACAACTAGTGAAATGTGGAAACAGTTGAAGGTGGTTCATACAGGTGATACAAATGTCAGAAAGGCCAAGTTGAGACACTTCAAAGGTATGTTTGAACAACTCAAGATGAATGATGATGAAAATATTAGTGACTACATGCTTCGTATGGATGAGGTTGTTAACTCCATGAAAGACTTAGGTCTTGAGCTTGCTGAAAATGATGTTTGTGATAAGATTTTAAGATCTCTTCCTAATAGATTTAGTGAAAATATTTCTGCTATTGAGGAAGCTAAAGATTTGGATAAGTTGAAAAAGGATGAGCTCCATAGTATACTTGCAATATTTGAGTTGAGAACTCAAGTGAAGGTTGATGTCAAGAAAGAGGCAGCTTTCAAGGCTACCAAGAATTCCAAGGGTAAACAACTTCAAGATAGTGATGAGTCTTCTAGTGATGAAGAGGCATATTACAACAAGAAAGGCAAGTTCTCTAGAAAGCACAAAAGTATGAAAAATATAAGATGTTTCAATTGTGGAAAGTTTGGTCATTATGCTACTGACTCTACTGTTCCCAAGAATGAAAGTGATGAAGATAAACAGGATTCTAAGAGCAAGGATTCTGAAAAGCACAAGCATCACAGGAAAAACAAAGATGAGCACAACAATCAAGGAAAGAGGTATTCTCACAAGCACAAGAAGAGTTTCTACCTAGACAAAGCAAGTAAGTGTTCTAGTAGTGATAGTGAAAGTTCTTCAAGTGATGATGAAAATGAGATGTTGTTCATATCAGAAAAAGAGGAAGAACCGAAACATAGATTCATTATCATGAAATGTCTTAGATGTGGAAATTTTGGTCACCTTGAGGATGATTGCACAAATAATGATTTGGTTTCTAGTATGTATGAGGATGCTTCAGAAAACTATAAGGAAGATGCATGTATGGTTTTTGAAAAGGGTAGCACCTCTAGTGATAAGAAATCTGAAAAAGGCTTTGATGATTCAAAAGGAAATCAAATAAAGGATCTTGAAAGTGAACTTATTAGTGCTCTTAGTGTTTTGGAAAAGGAAAGAAAGAAGAATGCTAGACTCAAGGATAAGTTAGATGAATGTTGTATGGAGAGAGATGATCTTATAGAAAGTCTTGACTTCTCTATAGCTAAGACACAAGAACTCAAGGATGAGTTAGAGTCTAAGGTTCTTGAGTATAATGAGTTAGAACAGAAAATGGCTTCTTTGAAAGAGGAAACTAAAGAGTACAAGGATAAGCTTTACAAGTTTCAAGATAGCTCCAAAAAGGTTAAGTCACTCATCAAAGGTCAAAGAAAGACAACAGATAAAACAGGCCTTGGTTTTGTTAAGCCACACAAGGAACAAGTTGGAGAGTCTAGTAAGAGACTCCAAAAGGAAGAGAGTTCTGATGAGGAAAGTATTTCAGAAAAGGAGTCCTTGAGTGATAGATGCACAGAAACAGAAAATAGGAAACAGAAAAAGGGGAGAAAGTTTACAGGACCTAGAAGGTCATTTACAAGAAAGTTTAATGGCAGATGTTTTGCTTGTCACAGGTTTGGTCACATGGCTTCACATTGCATGACTCAAGTAAGGAAGGTAAATGACAGTTTCAGAGGTGGTAATTTCTTTCAAGGGTATTGCTACTCTTGTAAACAGTTTGGGCATAAGGCAATTTTTTGCAAGGCTAATAACAGGAACAGGGTTAGTCAGAACAGGTGGATTCAAAGAACAGGTATGCCTAAAAGAAATAACATTGTTACTTGTTATAAGTGCAACAATGAAGGTCACACAACTAGACAGTGTAGAGCTGAACTTCCAAGGTACAAGAATAGGAACAGTGGTATGAACAGGTCCAAGGATCAAGGCATGGATAAGAACAGGAATGATAACAGGAACAGAAAGTGACAGGAACAGGAACAGGAATATGGACAAGGAGAACAAGAGAAGACATGGTAAGGCAGCTATAGACACTGATGATGATCAGTGCCTGTTGGGAGTTTTACTCCCACCCCAGAATTAAACACCTCAACAGGAGGTGGGGGAGGGACTAAGCTAAGAGGCTCATTCTTAGTCCCAAGCCCCAAAGGTGACCCTTTGCCATTGATGACAAAGGGGGAGAGATATGAGTAAGGGGGAGAGCCTCAAGACAGGGGGAGCTGTTTATGTTGAGTTTCTGTGTTGTTGAGAAGCATGGTTTGCCATCAATGACAAAGGGGGAGATTGTTGGCAATTTTGGGTTTGAGATCCTAGCTTCTTGTCTATGAGTTGTCATTGATGTCAAAAGGAAATGACATTAATGTTAAGAGGATGTGTTGGCTTCAAAGGTGGAAGATTCCAAGAGAATATTTTTAAGAGAATCCGGAGAGATTCCATTGGCAATGGTTTTTATTAAAACCAATGGAGGTTCTCTTTATTATTTATTTAATTATTATTTAAAACCCTTCAAGGTTTTAATTAATTAATTATTTAATTAATTAAGGGAGAAATTATTTTTAATTTATTAAAAATACTTTAAGGGTTTTTAAACCCTTTAGAAAGCAAATTTTGATTAAATTCGAAATTACTTTTCTTTGCAACTGACGTGTTCTAAAGTCCACGTATGGACTATAAATATGAGAAGGTTCCTAAGGTTAAACCCACTTGGAAAATCGAAGGCAATTAATTGGTTTGGCTGCGATCGAATGTTCTGTTTACGCTGCGAAAGAGGAGAGCTCGTGGTTTGAAAAGCTTTCGGAAAGCTTGACCGTTTATGTGGAAGGAAGTCCGTCTTGGACTTCGTAAGCCCCTTGTGGGCTAGTGGCAGCGAAGGCTGCGTTTGGGCCTTGCGTAGGTGGAGGTCTACGTTTCGATCCCCATGGAGGGAGTTGTGCATGGATTAGTCACGTTTTTATTAAAACGTGTTTTGTGCCGCGAATTTTGGATTCTTCAAGGGCAGCCATTATAAGGTGTGATTATTTTCTTGATATGATTTTTGGCATTGTTTAGCATTGTTTAAAAGACATAGGAGAAATAAGGGGATATTTCTTTGGTTGTATTTTTGAGATTAGTCTTTTGCTATGCTAAATTTAAAAATGGAGATATAAGGTGTAAGTTTTGGTTGTTGTGTTTTTGGCTTCTTTGGTGGTTGTTTTTAAAGAAGAGGAGCTAAAAGGTGTATTAAGGAAAGTTTTTATATATGCTCATTTATCTTGGTTCTAACCCTAACTTGGTTGGAAGTTTGAGGGTTGTGTGTGGTGACAACTTTAAGGATCAATTTTCTTCTACTCCAAAAAGGTATGGGCACATTTTCCTTATGAGTATGATTGGTGTATGTTTTTCTGAAATAAGGTTGGAGTGAAAAGGTTTTCAACTAGGTTTCCTTTGGTTGGGTGTAAATCCTATTTTCTGGTTTGTTGAAGACTTCTTATGCATTGTTATCCTTGATGAGAGTTTTGGTGAATGCATAATTCTGGTTTGAGGTAGTGGAAGCATTGTGCACTAGGGTTTATGTTTGTGAGTCTTGCTACTTGCATTGAGTTGGTGGAACCCTTGGTTGGCTGTTTTGAGTTTGATGGTTGAGTTGCTTCCATAGAGGTTGTTTGATCAAGTTATTGCTTTACTTGATTCATGATATTGGGCTTACTCCATTGAGTTGATTTGAGCAAGTTATTCTTTGCATTTGGTGATATTGTGTTGGTGGCTGTTTTGTTCAAATATCTTTGGAGGGAAAAGGATTTCTACTTGTTTCCTTTTCTTGTGATGATTGGTTGAATGCTTCAAGGTTGATGTTGAGTTGAATGGTGTTGGTTGACTAAACCTTGTTTGATGAGCATTGTTGTTGAAACCCTAATTGATGGTGAAAAGAACATGAGTATCATTGTTATGTGATTCTTTGCATAGTTGGCAATTGTTGGGGTTTCATGTTCTTGAAAGAAAACATTCTATCCTATCCATTTCAGATATTGAGTTGAGTTTTCAGATTTGAGATTGAGATTGAGCTGAGTTGATTTGAGTTGAGTTTTGAGATTGGGATTTGAGTATAGAACATATTGAGTCTCTAACAATTCTCTTTATGCTTCTATGAGTTTGAAAAATCACATTGGGTCTCTAACAATTCACTTTGTGATTTCCTACTAAGAAAGTTTTTCTTGGTGAGCTTGCTGAGTTTTTGGACAGTTCTCGGGACTTGTGTTTTGGACAGTTCTGGGGACTTGTGAGCTTTGGACAGTTCTGGGGACTTGTGAGCAGATTTGGACAGGTCCTAGCAGAGGACTTGTGAGCTGAGTTTGATAGTTCTATCAGAGAACTTGAGGACAGAGGTGCATTGGTTCTATGAGAAGAACCCGAGGACAGTTGGCAAGTCTTTGAGAAGGCTTGTATGCAGAGGATTGATTTGTTCAAGAGTTGGACAGATCTCGACAGAGAGGAAGACTTGTACTAGACCGACCGACTGTGTTTGGTACAGGTTGTCGAGCTACTGTGGACGTGATCATAGAAGGCAGAGGTCTCTTAGGCTAAGCATTGAGGACAGGAGGTCTTCGATGGAAAGGAGTTCCACGTGCTAGCAAGAGGTAGAGGCAGTTGATCTTCTGAGGGATCATTTCCAGAGCAAAGGGGAATGTATCTCCTTTGAGGAGAGGCTCATAAATTTTGATTGGGGGAAGGTATCTCCTTTGGGCCGAGGCTCATAAACATTGTAATTGGGAAGGATTCCCAAAGAACTTTGAGATAACTTTTAGAGAAAAGTTTTGTGGACGTAGCTCAACCATTCGGGTGAACCACGTTAAAATTGGTGTCACTTTGTGGATGATATTGTGCATTGCTTTGATATTGCTTTGGGTATATTGCTTTACTATTTTGAAGTATAAAAGAAAAAGTAAAAAGAGGTCTTATACTGTTCACCCCCCCTCTCAGTATAAGCTTGTGTTCTTCACAATATTCCAAGATATGGTCTATACTCTTCTCCTTATTATATAAAACACATTGGGAGGGAACCCCTTTTCATAAGGTTATACCAGGATAAAATTCTTCTATGACCTACTAGCCAAACAAACATTTTGACTTTAGAAATGCTTGGTCTATCCCAAATATCTCTCTATATTCTAGTGAAATTATTATTTTGTTGGTGTTGAACATTATATCCACTTCTTGTTGTGTATTATCCTAAGCTATTCAACTCCCAAATCAATTTATCCTTGGCTCCCCTCAAAATAATAATAGTTGTTATCTTTCTACTCAATTTCCTCCTAGCATCAGTGTCTTTTATACTTGTAAAAATATCTTCTTTCCATTTGTATCTTCCTTATTGATCCTTGTATAGAATGTTTGAAACCCTATCACCATAATTTTCTTGAAGCAATCTTATCCAAGGTTTCAAAATTGGATCTAAATTTAGTTGTTTTTTTAACACACCAAATATCCATCCAAATATAAAATTTTTCTCCAGTTCCCACCACCCATATTAAAACTTTAATCATAATATCAAAATATGTCTTTTAACAATTCCAAAGAGTAGAGCCATTTGGTAAAGAGAATGTAGTAAATATTAAACTTGGGTCATTGGGATCAACATACTTAGAAGAATTCTTGCACATTATATTTGACTCTCTTTGTACAATCTCTAGATAAATGTTACCCTAAGAGCTAAGTTTGCATCTGTAAGAACTCTTAAACCAAGACATTACCTAGTTTTATCATCACACAACTTGCTCCATTTCACCAAAGGAAATTTTCTTTTATCATGTAAACCTAACCATAAAAAGGATCGCATAATATAGATTAAACTTTTTCAATTGATTTTGGCATAGAATACAATGATATATAATATGTTGGAATGGCTTGTAAGATTGACTTTATTAACTGCACTCTTCCTGCAAATGATAACCATCTACCTTTCCAAGCTAGAATTTTATCCTAAACTTTACGAATAACTAGATTCCATAAATCTATCCTTATTCTCCCCTCAAATAAAGACATCTCTAGATAAGTTGGAAATTTTTCCTCCTCCATTTGAAGCAACCTGCAAATTATTGCTTTGGTATTAGGAGTGTTAAGGAAGTAAATTTTGGATTTAGTCCTACTAAATTTTTAACCTGAATATCTTTTGTACGCTTTAAAAAATTTATTCAAAGGTCTAGCCTCATTTATCCTCGCCCTTTCAAAAAGGGCTATATCATCTACAAATTATTGATGGGTGATGTTATCAAGTTATTACTAACCTTAAGTCCACTTATAAGCCAATATTTGTAAGACCTCTTTAAGCTCCTAATCAAAACTTCTACCATAGTAATGAATAAATAAGGAGAGAGGATCTCCTTGTCTAAGGCCTCTCTTGGCTTTAAAATATTGTGTCACTAACCCATTGACCAACATTGAATAAGAAACTGTAGAGACACAAGCTTTAATCCATATAACCAATTTCTTATTAAAACCAAAATTATCTAAAACTAAAAAAAGAAAATCCTATTTAACCCTATCATAGGCTTTACTCATATCAAATTTTAAGATCATTGCTTTCTCTTTTCTTGAAGTTGGTGAATGTATAACTTCATGAGCTACTATGATATCATCCAAAATTTGTCTCCCTTTCACAAATCCTCCTTGCTCTTCTAAAATAATTTTGTCTAACAATGACCTTAATATTTTCACCATAACTTTGAAAATAATGTTATATGCCACATTACATAGGCTTATGGGTCTAAAATAATCAAACAAATCAACATCCTTCTTTTTTAAAATTAAGGTAAGATATATTGCATTTATTTTATAAGGTATGTATTGTTTTACCCTAGAATTTTCCATTGCCACCAATAAAGAATCCTTCACTATGTCCCAATTATGTTGGTAAAAAGTTGTAGAGAGCCCATCTGGACCTGGGGATTTATCCTTATTAAAAGAGAAAAGAGCTAAATGAAAATTTTCTAGAGTAATAGGCTCCATCAGTTTCCTACTATCTTCATTTATTATAACTGAAGGAACATATTTAAGAAGTTTATCATTAAGAACTTCAGTCTCCTCTATGTTGGAAATTTTGAGTAATTGTGTTATCATTGATGTCAAAGGTTGATTTCATTAATTATCATTGATGCCAAAGATAGTTTGGTATGGAAATAAGATAAGGTTTATAAGATGCAAGACAAAGTTCATCCCAATGCAAGGAAATTGATAAAAAGGAAAGGTTATAATATTTTATATTATAAGCCAAAGAGGTTTGGGATAAAGTTCTAAATGATGGGTTAAAAGGTTGAAGGCCCAAGTTTTAAGCCCATGGTTTAAGAGAAAAGAAATAATATTATAATATTATAATATTTAGGCCAAATTTTTTTATTAAAAATAGGATTGGAAGTGCATTGGACAAAGGTCTCAAAAAGAAATTAAATTGACGAAGGACGATAGACAAATATATTATTTAATACCAAGGTTAAATAATATAATAAATAATATTTAACACCAAGGTTAAATATTATGGTAAAAATAAAAAATTAAATTTGAATTTTTCCAAAGGTTCCAAAATTCAAAATAAAGGTGGCAAATAAAAGATGAGTCGACGTCATAGTAAAACCATTGAATGCATATTAAAGGAGGACAAAATTTGTGTTTCAAAGTCTAAGTTTTTGAGCACATTTAATTTAATCGATTTCATGGAGCACAATGTCGTTCATTGAAGGGAAAGACCAAGGGAATAGACAGTGCATGATTTTCTAGAAAAATACAATGAATATAAGGGAAAGCGCTAGTTTTGGTTTTAGCCAGGGTTGGTAGCCCAAGCGGCAGACAGGTCCTGCATAAGGTGTGGCAGAGGATAGGTCAAGATTTTGAATCTCCTTGATAGTGAAGTTTTTACGGAGTGTTTTGGATAGAGAGGAAGGCATAAAGGTCATAAGCGTACATTTTGTTCCACCTATAGGACCAGCCCAACTAGCACTCTAGCTCACGCTAGAGTGTGGACACCTTGAGGTCTAGTGTTCGAATCTCGACGACAGTGGCGATAAACACGGGTAAGGGTAAAATTTTTGTTTTAATTTTGAGGTTTGATTAGCGCTTAACAAGGGAGGCATAAGGATTTTGTTTTGGTAATTAAAAGTGCTTATTATATAGTTTAGGGAGACATAAGGGCAATGGTTTAAATTTTAATGTTTTGAGGATATGATGATATGTTAGAATCAGGTTACGTTTATAAAGTTGAAATATATTTTAAAAAGGAAAGGAGCAATAAGGTGTTTGAAAACTAAATCATGATATGGCATTATAAGAGGATGTTATAAGTAGGTGTGATAAAGTATTATTATGGTTTAAATTTGTGTGTGTAATCTTTGATAAAAGAGAAATATTAAGAGGGCTTGGTTATAGTCAAAACTTTGTCTTGATATTAACTATTTTTATGAGAAATTTTTTGAGAGAAAATGTTATGATTGATTTGAAAAGTATTAGGATAACTAATCCTTGAAAGTGGCATAAGAAAGACATCTTGAGACAGGTTTTTGAATACATATATCCATAAGAGCAAATTAGGAGGTATGAGCGCATCATTCCTTATTTAAGGTGTTTGGTTGAAATATTTTAGAGTTATAAGGTGGAAATAAAAGGGCATATTAGTGTGTATTGTTGGAAATATTTGAGTTAGGGTTTTGAATAAAATTTCATTATTTTGTAATTCTTGTAAGCATTGGTTTGAATGTATTGAATGTGGTTGAGAAAGTCTTTTGAGAAGGCTTGAAGGTATATTTGAGCAAGTCTTTTGAGAAGGCTTGAAGGCAGATTTGAGCAAGTCTTATGAAGACTTGAAATAACATTGAGATAAATTTGAGATAGAATTGAGAGTAGGTTTGATTACTAATTTGATCAAGATTTATGTTAAGGCTTGGGTTAGATTTGTGAGTAGATTGTGAGTAGAGTTGTGAGAAAATTGTGAGCAAAGCTGAGTAGAGTTATGAGCAGATTATGAGTAGAGTTGAGCAGAGTTGTGAGTAGATTGTGAGTAGAGTTGAGCAGAGTTGTGAGAATATTGTGAGCGAAGTTATGAGCAAATTATGAGCAGAGTTGAGAAGAGTTTTGAGCATATTGTGAGCATATTGTGAGTAGAGTGGTGCGTATATTGTGAGCAAATTTGATCAGAGTTCTCCTGTGGAGAGAGATCCATAAATTATAGCATAGGGGATGGAGTTATCCTATAGAAAGAGATTCACGAGATTCACAAAACAGAGTAGTGGGGATAGAGGTCTCTTGTGGATAGAGATCCATGAACTTGAGCTTAGGGGATTGGTGTCTCCTTTGGACAGATGTCCATAAACATTGTAATAGGTATTTGGTTCCCAAAATCATTGAGAAAATTTATAAGAAATATTTTCTTTGTTAATGTAACCCACATTGGGTGAACCACGTTAAATCGTGTCTCTCATGTGTGTGGTTATGTGTGTATAATTTACTACTTTGATATTATTGCTATTATCATTTGGATTGAAAAGTAAAAAGTTTTATCTTATACTATTCACTCCCCCTCTCAGTATAAGCTTATGTTCTTCACTCTGGACCTAGAATAGTCTAATAAAATGACTTTACCTCTTTTCTAATTTCACTCTGATCTTCAATCCAAACCCCTTCTATTGATTTAATTCTACTAATTTTGGAAGTTGATATCTGTACTATAACCATCATATAAAAAAACTTTGTATTTTTATCTCCTTATTTTAACCAAGTCTGTCTTGATTTTAATATCCATAATTTATCTTCCTTACTCAAAATATTATGATATTCACTAAGCAACTCCATTTCCTTTGAGCTTGGATTATTATCATCACCTTTTTGGAATTTTGAAAGTTTATCTTTTAGTTCTCATTTCTTCTCAAAAATATTTCCAAAGGTGTTCTTGTTCCATTCTTTTAATATATATGTCATAGCTTTAATTTAGTTTGGAAGAACATACAACCCACCATTATTTAAAGAATTCCATATTTGAGCTATCATATCAATAAATTAAGGATGATATTCCCACATCTGCTCATATTTAAAATATGATATTTTTTGAATTCACTTACCACCATTTTACCTCTTATTGGCTAGTGATTTGAATTAATCCTTTTTAAGGTATTAATTTTAGCACAAGTTCCTTCATCTAGCCAATGGTATGAGAGAATGCATCTGTTACAACCCTAATATAGTCTAGTCGACTATATTTCCAATTTAATTAATAACCAAAGGATTTATATATAAATATTAAGAAGGTATGTTTTATTAATCATCATCGATATATATCCATCTAGTCGACTATATTTCCAATTTAATTAATAACCAAAGGATTTATATATAAATATTAAGAAGGTATGTTTTATTAATCATCATCGATATATATCCATTTGCGTATTCACAAGAAACTCCACCCTATCTAAGTGGCTATAGGACTTTGCCCTCCTTAAGTGGTGCATTGAATTATTTGCATTCATTCGTGTGACATTATATCTTGTATAAAAATAATTATATAGTGGATTGCTTCAAATGGTATTAGAGAAGGATTTTGTTTGGATAAATTCGAGTGCCTTAAATAAGCAAGAAAATAACATTCAATTGCAATTCGTGGAGAAATTTTTTTACGAAATTTATTTGGTTATTTTAGCATCAGGTGATTGCTTAATCTGTGACCCAAATGATTTCTAAAATATTTCTATACCAAGTGTAGACTTCTCCTAAATTCGGTAGTATAGTACACATCAATCATAAATCATCCTCCATTTCTAAAATCCAACAACTCGCTACAAACATCCACAAGAAGAGAATGTAGAAGTACGCTATTTCGTGCACCATAAATTATTTGCAAAATTAAAAGTGGTTCCTAAGGTGAATCAACCAATCATTCGTAAATTTAAACCTAAAAGTTTTCAATCCTATCACCGAGTGACATGTACTTCATCTAGAATTAAATTAATTTCATACCTCCGAGTGTTTCACTTTGTTATAGTCCAACATCTTTAGCAGGATCAGTCGATGAGAATAGTGCGCTATAGAATCTGAAATCGAACTTTGCGGTGTAACTAATAACACATTTTATTACCAATTAATCATTGTTCTAACCCTTATGGAGCATTAGGCATACATTAATCGAGGACTAAAAAATTTAAACATAAGAAAAGGTTGTTAATAATTTTAAAATATCCCAAGGTCAAAAATTTCATACTTGACTCGCATACTCACAAAATTCATGATCTGGATCTCCTAATAGGTAAAATACGTTGTCTCCAACAAGTCAAAATATCAAGCCACCGGTGATCCAAAACAAAAAAAGAAAAAAATATTTTTAATAACTCCTTCATTTAAATATTGCATGATCTATTAGCAGTCCTCACAGCGTGTCAAAACATCTGAGTAAATCAGTCTTCATAGCATGTTAAAAATTCGTCCATCTATTAAATTTAAAACACTTAACAATCAACCATACGTGTTGTTCATTTTCAATTTAATTAGAATAATATCTTGCATCCACCATGTCAAGCATGCAAATAGTATTTTTAAGGGCTGAAGTGCACTAACATAGTTGTGAACACCTCACGGTGCTCACACAAATATTTATATCTACACACCCAACATTCATACCATCCTCCATTTACCACATGTCTCATTCGAAAAATAGCTCACTGATCGCATTGTGTTCAAAATATCTATTTGTGCCCTCATGCATGCTTTTATGGTCTTCTCAAAATTCATACCAAGTTTTTCCCTTGAAGTCAACTTATGATTATCGCTATCTATCCAAATTTACCATTACATCGCTATCTATCCAAATTTATAGTTGCACCGCTATCTTCCCAATTTACCATTGTCTTCCCAAGTTACCATTGCAACATGATCACTATTGTCTGCCCAAGTTACCATTGCAACACGATCACTATTGTCTGCCCAAAAGTACCATTGCACCGAGTTACCATGGAAAATTGCATAAAAGTGATCATTGGATGAATTTCACCTCCACCATGATCATTGGTGCATAAAATGGTTGTAATTTGTAGGTGACACACAAATTGGGGTTTTAGGACATATAAAGCTATTTTGATGTGCATGTGAAGTCATTTTGTGTGATGTGTGAGTTGGAGAGCGAGTAGCGAGTGACGATTTTTGATGTGAAGCACTTGTAAAATTTTGAGGAGACACAGATATGGAAAGGGGATAGACCAGTGCTTGTAGTCATCACGAGGAGCCACCAGTAAGTACTTGAAGCCTTACTGAGATGAAAGTTTGAATTGCATAATTGCTTGAAAATGTTGTAGGGTAGGTTTATTCATTTTGTAGTGTTTGTATGTGATATGTGATTAGAATTTGGATACAAAGTGATAAAGAAATGAAATGGATATCAATATGTATGATTAGATGTTAGGTTTGACCAATATTTATGTTAGTTTGACTACATGGCAGGAAATGCATGTGATTTGTTTGACTTTATTTTTTGGGGGTAACTGGTGTACTATTTTCGAGAAAGGATGAAACTTTTTTTGTAATAGTGGGAAATGGGTATCTAGAAATGCGATTGTTTTTGTGTGTTAATGCTCACCGTTTGATGTAAGTGTGATGAATTTTGATTGTGATTTGTGATGAATGGTGTATCATTTTTGAAATCTAACTTATTTTCACTATAAAAGAGGAAAAGGGTGTTCAAAAAAGTGTTTTATTTTATTTTTTGAAATGATTTGGTGATTGTTTGAATTACGTGCCATGATGGGCATGTGGATGGGTGTTAGGGTGGTTGTTGGAATCTAGATATATACTATTTTTAGAATTCTTTTACACTTTCAACATGAAAAGGTGAAATGGGTATCCTAAAATGTGACTATGTTGTCGGTTTGAAATATGTTTTGAATAGTGCATGCGTGTGTGTCTCGAAATATGTGATGTATGAAATGTATGATTTTGTTGATTTTGAATGTGTTTGTGTGGGTTTGTTTTGTGTGTTTTGGGCTTGTTTATCAGGAATGGAGCCAATGGGAGTCCAAAAGTGGCCATCTGGTTGAATTCTTAAGTCAACCTGTGAATCAGACCTAGATTCATAAGGTGGCCTACAAATTGGTTCTAAATTCATAGGGTGACTTGCAAATTGAGTCTGAATATTGATTTTGTTGTTGTCTTTTTTGGTGATGCATGCAATATGCTACATTGATATTGTGTGTAATGAATGCATGACTGAAATAATAATAGATTAATATGAATGTAATATAAAGTGTATGTGGAACTGACACAAACTGTGTTGTGATGTTTGTGTATGAAACAAGTGAAGATGATTGAGCCACAACATCATGTGCGGTCTATGAGAGCTGATTTAAATTATGCCTTGTGTGAGGTAGATTTGGAGTTGTTGGAGAAGGTGTGGTTGAAAGGAGTGTGGGATTGTGTTAGTATCCATGCTAACAAAGATTATATCTTGGTGCTATGTGAGAACACCTTTCATTTTATGATGGGTGAGATGACTATTACCCTGGAGCATGTGTATAAGATCTACAAATTATCGATTGAGGGTGTCTTAATGAGGGCAGTAGTGGATGGGAGACATGATGAGATGTTGCAGTATGGCTTTGGTGTAATATGGGAGGAGATAGATACCAAAAAAGGATAGATTATGAGAATTTGTGATATCAAAAGATGTTGTCTGATCGATAGTGTGTGGCGATATTAATGATTTTGACCTATGCTTTTCCAAATTATTCTGGGATGAAGTTTACCTAGTTGGATATAGTGTGTGATATGGTAGAGCATAGGATTGTATTTGCATGGGCACCTATGCTGTTTACCCAGGTGTATAGAGAGTTGCACGATGTAGTATGTGCAATGTGAAAGGGGTTGAGTTAGATATCATTGCTACAAGTGTGGGCATGGGAGCATATAGTAGTAGAGTGACTGGTGTTGTTGCCATATTATGCTCATATAAAGGGAAATACTCACTTACCTTATGCTTTAAGGTGGTAAATAGATGAGGAGAAGGGTATGAAGAGGCCACATGAGGGTGATCATTTGTTTTGGAGGGTGAATTTTGGAGAGTTAGAGACTAAGGATATTTATTGGAGGCCCTAGAAGGGTGGGGTGGTATGGGAGAAGGATGAGGAGCAATTAGGATCTATTCATCGAGGGTGATGGGTTATAGGGTGGTATACCAACAAGAAGAGTTCTTCCTATTTAGTAGGGTGATGTGGTAGTTTGGGTTGTGGTATGTTTCTCCAAAGGTGCATGTTGTGATTTACAGGATATGGGGTGATATAGGGAATCACCCTATAATACCTCCTTGGAGTGGTGAGAAGGATCCATCGATGGTGATTGTTGACATGGAGGATGCAAAAACTACTTTTGAGTATGATGCATGGTAGGTGACGTAGATTTGGGAGGCATACATTGGGGTGATTTATCGGTGGATATGGCCATCCAGTAGGGTGTCTTTGTGAGAGTAGAAGGCATCAAGGGGTGTGAGGTCTAGGCCAGAGAGAGGATTTAAGGATGAGGTAGAGGTACCTCTTTGATGATCAAGGTGATGTCGAGGTAGTGGGTCCAATGTTCCTGTTGGGAGGATTTTGGAGGTATAGGATAGTGGTGAAGAGTAGCCTACGGAGGAGACGATGATCATGGAGGAGGTAGGAGTTGATGTGGGAGTTGATGATACTATCAACATAGGAGATATGGGATAAATAGGAGATATATTTTTAGAATCTATTGATACTATGGAAGAGGGTATGATAGCTAGAGGGGTAGATACAGGAGAGTGAATGAGATTGGAAAATAGATCTAGGGAGATAGAGAGAGGAGAAGTATGATTTAGAGGAGATGTTGGTAGCTATCAAGGTGGTGAGTACCACAGAGAGGAGGGAGTTAGAGCTTTAGTGCACAGATCTACGTGAGTATCTTGAAGTAGGGGAAGCGAGGTATACTAAGATGGTGGAGAGTTTGTGGTGCCTGGTAATAGAGGCTATGACTACTGGGGAGAAATTCAAGATAGAGGTGTACATGATGTAGTATATGGATGTGACTATTGATATTGAGGAAGTAGCTCATGTGGTAGAGATAGCCAAGTTACATGCCAAGATAGAGCAACAATGATAGACACGAGAGGAGGCAAAGTGAGTGAGGGTAGTGGAGGAGGTCCCTATAGATATGACTACTTTGAGGGCTAAGATAGAGCAACTATAGAAGGGTAGTGAGGATGTTGCAGAGCTATTGAGGGAGGAGGCAATGATGTAGCATGATTGTGAGATTGCCTTGACTATGCATGGACTTCCACTTCTAGATTATGGTAGGTAACTATTAATATTGATATCACGATTGTGAGCATGAACATAGTCTCAGTAGTGTCACCGAAACACATCATCGATAGTGCAAAGGGAGGCAAGGATAGAGGCACCAAATTATTTGTAGATAGGAAGTGATGTCCCAGGGTTGGATAGGGTGGAAGTGCCTATAGTTACTCAAGCATTAGGGGTAGTAGCTAAGTCAAGTGGGGTGGTAGTAGCATGAGGGGTAGAGTAGGCAAGGGTAGCTCATTAGGAGAGCGTGGAGACTCCTGGTGATCAGCAAGGCTAAGGTTTTTTTGTGGTGGTATGTCATTTTTTTAGCCTACAAGAAATTTTGAGGATGGCTGGTGGACATATTCCCATGTTGTAGCCTAAGGGTATTTTTGATCATTATATATAGATGCACATTTTATTGTGGCTCTTACATATATGTGTTGTGTGATTTGATTTGAATGTGTGTGTGATATAAAAACCTGGTAAGTAAATGTATGATGAATGAATATATGGTGGACATATTCCCATGTTGTAGCCTAAGGGTATTTTTGATCATTATATATAGATGCACATTTTATTGTGGCTCTTACATATATGTGTTGTGTGATTTGATTTGAATGTGTGTGTGATATAAAAACTTGGTAAGTAAATGTATGATGAATGAATATATGTGTGTGTGGTAGCACATAGGAGAATGATGTCACTGTAATGTAGATACAATGTATAGTGATGTGATGTAATTGAATGTAGATTATATGTAATGATGTATGATGTAATATAGATAAATGCATGGAGGATAGATGCAATTATGTAATGTAAATAAATACATTTAGGATAGATGCAATTATGTAATGTAAATAAATGCATTTAGGATAGATGCAATGATGCATGTATGTGGAAGCTGAAATACACAGAGGAACCACTCGTATCTTAACATAAACCAATGTGAATGTGATATGTTCTATAAGATCAAGAATGTAATATGGTATAGGGATTATGTAATAAGATTAAAAATCATAGTTATCACAAACAAACCTCATGAATAACTGAACAAGATTTATCTACAACTTGTAAATAACCTAGTTAGGTCAAAATCTATCATGGATCAATGTGTGCAAATGAGTGATGTTCATTTATCCATTTTGAGGGAGGTAGGACTAACTCATTGTAAACATAGCCAAAGTAGCTAGCTCATCCACATGTGATAGATGTGTCACCACTTGTAAGACTATTCCACTAGAAAGCAGGCGCTTAGGGCCTATAGCTGGCGATGGAAATCATCCCATGATGTTATGTTGAACCTATGGACCAAAGGTGATGAAGCATAACCATTGTGTTTCTTGGAGACTTTTCCTTTTGTTTTCTTCCCCTTATTTCTTGCTTGTCGTTTTGTGGTGCTCTTTTTTTTTTTTTGTATGAGCATTTGATTTTATTTTCTACCCATTTTTTTAATGTTTGCTTATGCTTATCCCTTTGTTTATCCCTAGGTCGTATGTTGACCATGCAAATGATAGGATGAGTAGGGGAAACCATTCTCTAGATGGTGATATCTATGCAAGGCATTATCTTCCCTAGACTCAAAATTTTCTTAAAATATAACTTGTGTGAGTGGTCCCTGAAAGAAGTTGAACCAACCAAAGAAAGCTATAAGTAGTGTAAGAACCTATCAGCTAGAAATGATGTTTGATTGACTTAACTAGTGAGTGGTCAAAAATATACAAGACACCCTATACTCTGTAATCCTGAGGAAAGGAGTGGACATCCAAGTGGTAATGCTAACAAGTGTGTGTAGTATTCCTACCATGGGTGCATTTCTATAGAGGGAATATACAAACATGAATGAAAACGTAGAAAAAAAATGATGCATATAAACAATGGAAGTAGTGTGAAAGATAGGTCATGGAAGGAAAGTATCTACAAGAGGAAATTTGTGCAATGTAACCAGATGAGATTAGAAACCATATCTAAAGATGAATGTGTGGAGTGATGATGATGAGATTAAGAAGATGTGATGAGGTTGCACCAACATATGGGGCAGTATAATAAATAGGATAAAATCACGTAACTAGGAGAATGCGTATGATAATGATGAACAAGGAAAATCAAGAGTGATAAGAGATGTAGAGGAACACAAGGATGAAGAAGTGCGATAAAGAAGAAGGGGTGAAGCAACGACATAAGAAAAATGAGAAGAAAAAGAAGAATAAGAGGGGAGAATTAGCATAGGAATGTAGCCACTTGAAGTGTGACCATTCAACAATTCTAAATAGGTAGAAGAAGAGGAAAGTGAATGGAAGAAGACATGAGGAAAGAAAATAAGCAAATACTATGTGAAGTGACATGGATCGGGTCACGAATGATTGGGTGAAGTGATGAGGTGACTAGGATTTTTGTAATTGGTGTAATTGGATAACTGTTGAAAGTAACGAGGTGTGCATGGTGAATGAATCACATGATGGGGTGGAGTGAGGTACTAGCTAACGTGGAGGGCTCTAGAGTCGAGTATGTGAGGGAACTTGTTCGGAGTGTGAAAGAGGTGCATCGAGTAGCATGTCTTGAAAAAGGGTCTCAAATATATGGTATGCATTGATGTCATGCCCTGGTTGATGATGATAGATGTAAAATTGGTTCTCTCGGTAATTCTATGACTTAGGGTACAAGGGATCAATAGGATGGATCTCAGGTAGCACAAGGAGGCCTTGGTGGAGTAACTAGTGAAATGTTTGGGAGAGTGGTGCTGATCGGATAGGCATGGGATATATGTATGAGTCGAAAGGTGATGAGCATGAAGAAGGTGGGATAGGAATGAGTGGTTGGATCGGGGATCTGAGTTCTGATGAGGGCCAGGCTCGAGAGAGAGGAATAGGCTTGGATGAAGGCGAAGGGATGCGGGTCATGGTAGAGTGGTAGGGAGGTGAATGGTAGTGACAATGACTCAAGTGTGACTCAAGGTTGTCAAGGCAAGTAAGGATGTGTTGGATATCCACTGGAGGAGGTGATGTAACTAAGGCAGGTGGGGATTGGTATTCTAGTGTGTAAATGGGGTTAGGGTATGGATGTGAAGAAGAGAATAAATGGGAAGAATATGGGAGGATTGAAAGTTTTGTACTAGAGGTAGTGTAGGCTAAAGCGAGATGCCTCAAAGTGGATAAGGGGGTGTCTAGAGGATAGATGGCATAGGATATAGCTATAGATAAATATGTGTACATGATGGGGGAGTACATGTAGAAGTTTCTTGGATAGCGTACTGGCATAGATATAGATCATAAGAGGACACCTCGTTTGGTAGGGGTGGGGTAGACCTAAAGAATACATGTGAAGGGGTGTGGTTCCCTTGTTAGAAGGGAAGTATGTTGGTGAAGGTTGGTGAGCTAGGGAAGGTGGTAGATATGGATCTCTTGGGTCACCCACATGAGGTGAGGATGGTCTATGTGCGTGAGGGTCTATCAGATGAGAATGTTCCTCCTTATCTACAAAGGAGGACAAGGAGATATGGCTATCTCTAGAGCGAGGTGAATAGGAAGAGTCCCTATGGTAGGGTGATCAAAGATGGGGTGAAGTATGGTGATCTAAATGTGATGGTATGGAAGGTTGATGTACATGGACTGGATCTAGTTGGCATGGCAAGATCAATCGGGGTGATCGATATCGAAGGTAGTATTGGAAGATCCTACATGATGGAAGAGTGGTACATTGGAAGTATAGACTTGGTACAATGTATCTCCATAGAATATGTCACTACTGACGATAAGAAACCTGCAAAAACCCAAGATACCAATAGTATATAAATGACATAAAAAGCACAAGTAGTTCTATTGTGTAATAGAAAGTGAAAACCATGTGTGTAGTGCGATGTGAATTATGAGTGATGTGTACCTAGATAGTATTATAATGACACTATGTACAACCCACGTGGATGCATATGTAAGAATTAAATGTGTGAAGGTGAATAATATTGATAGGTTCAAGTTTAGTGAGTCCTTTGATATTTTCCAATCGATAGGCACCAAAACCAAATTTTTGTGTGATGATATATGGGCCTAGCCAGTTAGGAGTAAACTTGTCTCGTTGTTGATGGGGTTGGCTTGTGATCTGTTGGTTCTCTTTGAGAACCAGGTTGCCAATTTGAAACTCGCATTGATGTACCTTACTATTGTAGGCACCATGAAGGCGATCTTGGTAGACATGTGTGTGCTCGATGGCATGAATACATCGCTCATCCAAGAGGGTCAATTGGTTGAGGTGGGCTTGACGAGTTGTGTCATCATAGATAAAGTCTTTCATGGAGACTCGTAAGGAAGGTATCTCAAGTTCGAGAGGCATAATGGCTTTAGCACCATAGACCAATGAGAAAGGGGTTGCCCCAGTGGGAGTACGAATGCTCATACGATAGGCCCATAAGGCTAGAGGTATCTGATTGTGCCAATCATGATGGGATTTTGTAACTATCTTATGAATAATGGAGCAAATGGTTTTGTTAGTAGCCTCGACTTGGCCGTTACCCTATGGGTAGTACGGGGTCGAGAAGCTATGGTGAATATTGAATTTGGTGCAGAGGGTACATATAGTTTTGTTCTTAAATATTATGTCATTATCAGAAATGATTTGGGAAGGGATTCCAAAGTGACATATGATATGGTCAGTGATAAATGCCGTAATTTTGGCTCCTGTGGTTTGGACAAGTGGGATGGCTTCAACCCACTTTGTGAAGTATTCTATGGCAGTGATGATGAATTTGTGGTTGCTTGATGAAGTAGGTGTAATCTATCTGATAAGATCTAGGTCCCATTGGGAGAATGACCACATGGATTGAATGGGTTGGAGTGCTTGTGATGGTAGGTGTGTGAGATTAGTGTGTTGTTGATATTTGATACATCACTTTACGTACTCACAATAGTCATGTTCCATTTTGGGCCAATAGTATCCCATGCATAGAATGCATTTTGTGATAGCCATGCCACTAAAGTGGCCACCGCAAGTACCATCATGGGTTTCTTGTACCACTCAATGAGATTCGTGTGGTTCTAGGCAATGCAAAATAATACCATCATGACTATGGTGATACAAAATTTCCCCCAGCAGTGTGTAATGAATGGCCCATTGTTTGAATTTTCGGTGATGAGCATGTGGTAAATCATAAGGCAGGAAGCCTAATTTAATATAATTCTTAATTTTTGAAAACCAAGGATTGTGTGGTTCAGTGTGGACAACATGAATACCCTCATCATCTATGGAGGGTGAGGATGAAATGGCAAATTGTGTTAGAGTATAAATGGACACATGTGTAGTGTTGGATAAAGGGTTCTACGGTATTAATGACCATAGGTAAGCCATTGTGTTGGTGAAATTATTGGATGAGTGCGGAGCAACTTTGATATCATACCACTTAAATTGGGTGAGGAGTTGTTGGATGATTTGTTTGTATTGTTGGAGGATGGGGTAGCGAAATTTCCATATCTCCTAGACTTGATTCACGATAAGGAGGGAATATCCAATGATGTGAAGGCATCTAATGTGCATAGAATGTGCCTATTTTAAGCTAAGAATGAGAGCTTTATATTTTGCATTATTGTTTGTGCATGGAAAACCTAATTTGAATGAAAATGGGAGAGGTTCCCCATATGGTATGAAAAATACAATGCCTGCACCCCCAACATGTGTGCAATAGGAACCATCAAAGAAAAGCGTTAAGTTAGTTACTATCTATGGTTTGACATACTCTTCAGGTTCTATGATATTGAAGATGGAATCATTAGGGAGTTGAATGAGGAGAGGTTGATCATTGGGTAATGGAGCCTCAAAGAGCTGGTCTATGATGACCTACCCTTTGATGGATTTTTGTGAAATGAAATCTAGATCAAATTTAGTGAGGAGCATAATCCATTTAGTAGTATGAGAGTTATGATAACTCTTGTTCATCATGTATCGAAGTGGATTTTCATGAGCGATGACAAATGTAGTGTGATTAAGAATATAATGATATAGTTTTTGGATGGCAAAGACTACAACCAAGTATAGCTTTTCCATGTATACATAGTGGGTTTCATAGTTGACTAGCATATGACTAATGTAGTATATAGCTTGCTCATGATTGAGCACATTATTTTGGGCTAAGAGCATGCCAAGTGCAAAATATATAGTAGAAATATATAGGATAAATGATAGTTGTGGGTGTGGGGGGATAGAACCGGTGAGAAGGTGAGGTAAGATTTGATTGAATCAAAGGCTTGTTGATAGTTTTCATTCCATTTTAAGGTGACCCCATTTTGTAAGAGGTGATTAAATGCCTTGCACTTGTTTGAAATATGGGCAATAAAATGACATATGGACTAAATTTTGCCTTGCAAGTTGCGTAGTTGTTTGAGGTTGGTGGATGGAGGTATCTCAATGATGGCTCTGACTTTTTTAGGATCCACTTCGATGCCTCATTCAGAGATGATGAATCCTAGTATTTTACCTGAAGTGACATCAAAGACACATTTATTTGTGTTAAGACAAACATTGTGTTCTAGAAGACGGTCGAAGATCTTGCGTAGATCAACCAAGAGTTGTGAACATTCTTTAGACTTTGCATTTAGATCATCAATGTAGTATTCCATGATTTTATGCATGTAATCATGAAATATATAAGTCATTGCATGCTGGTAGGTTGTCCCAACATTTTTAAGGCCAAAAGGCATGACCTTATAGCAAAAGGTCCCCTAGGGGGTTGTGAAATAAGTCTTGTGTTGGTCAGCGGGGTTGATTTTGATCTGATTGTAACCAGAAAACCCATCCATGAGGGAGATCATTTTGTGACCCATGATAGAGTCGATGAGTGAGTCGATGTTTGGGAGGGGGAAGTTGTCCTTGGGACAAGCTTTGTTCAAATCATGAAAATTGGTGCATACGCGAACCTCACTGGAAGGTTTAGGTACTAGTACCATATTGGAAACCCATTCGGGGTAATCAATAGGTTGAATGAAATCTACGTCCAGGAGCTTTTGGAGCTTAAATTTTACTAGCAATGCAATGGTAGGATGAACACATCATAATTTTTGTCTAACAAGTTTGGCATCTGGGTCAAGAGTAATATTGTGAACTACTAGGGAAGGATTGAGTCCAATCATGTCCTTATAGGACTAGGTGAAGACTCAGATGTATTCCTTAAGGAAGGTATTAACAAGACATGTTATTATGGGGAGAGGCTAGCGATGATTTTGACAATATGTAGATTGGTGGGATAATCACCAATATCGACATCGATGGTTTCTTCCACAAGCGTATGGGAGCCATCTTGAAGTTGTTTCAAGATGGGGATAAGATGGAGGTCATCAATAGCATTAGGTAACTCAAACTCATCATCTAGATATATGTCAGTATGATGGACCCATGGAACATGATATGGGTTAGATGGTGAAGGTGCATTTGTCATGCATAGAACAAGTGGAGATAGTAAAAAATCTTATGTCGAAGGTGTTGGTGAAATATGAGTGAAATCAATGAAATTAGGGTTTGGTGTGTTATCATGATTCATGGGAGATGAGTATCATAGTGGTGAGAACAAATCCACATTGACCATGTTGATAGAAGCAACAAAGATCATAGAATATGATGAGTTAGATGATGAGGATTCAAAAATATTTGAATGTCATGTGAGGTTTAATGGTGGACGTAAGACCACAGGTGGAGAGCGAGGTCGTGTTGTGGATCAATTAAGTTTCTAGGAAGTGGAAAATGGTATGATTGAATGTATAGGTGATGAAGAAATAGATGAAATGGGATGCTTTGGATGAGGGAACATGAGAGAGAAGGTGGTAAATTGGCTAATTAGCATGTCGATACAATAAGCAGAGGTTATGTCATTAAGATATATGTCTTGGAAGAAAGTGCTTGGAATGGTGATTGTAGAATGAGGATATGGGCCCTCATATAGGATATCCATGTCAATGTAGTCTTCCAACATGTGTGTAGAGATTCGCATGGTATTCAAAGAAAGGTCTTAAATCTCATCCTCAAGCATGTGTATGGTGGAGGGGTGATAACCTAGACCATACTTGTATTGGGTAATTGAACATGAGGGTTGATAGTGTAGCCCAAAAATTCTCGCACTCCTTTCCTCAAGGCTGATGGATCTACGCCTTAGAGGGGAATGGGAGAATGAGTGGTCTACACCTCAAAAGAGAGGTACTTAATTGTACCTTCTATATGGTGATTTTTTGATGAATTGTTTTGGGTTCACCAGGAAACATTTATGGTTGTTTTCGGGCCTAGGTTTTGAGACTTGTTTTGATATATTCCTCTTTTTTCAAATCGCATATATACCTAGGTTCGGCCCATATGCAACTAAACTAACTTATATGCACTTTTAATTCAAATGTAGACAAAAAAATACAAAAAACAAGATTTTAAGGGATCATGCAGTGCTTCAAAGTGATTTTACAATATTATTTGTATCCGGATGTTTGAAGAAGATTATGAATTTTGTATGTAGTCCAGTTCGTACGCTGTAGGTCAATATTGTACTACAAATTCAAGATCGTATTACAATATGCAAGATTGTATTCCGATCAGAGACCAACTAATTTGATCCCTACAGGGACCAATAGATTCATAGGCAAAGGATAGAAAACAAAAAACAATGGATACTGATTTTTTTTAACATGATTAAGATCTAATGAATGCTTTTAAATAGATCTAATAACATGAATTGACAAATTAATCCTCTTATGAAACATGTAAATTAAGTGAGATAGGTGAACACCAGAAATGTAAATGTATAGATCTAATATTATATATAATAAAATCTGCTAAATGTAAATGTGGTTTTTATACCATTATGCCACCTTGAAATTAAACGTCGACGCATATTGATTTGCCTTGCAACCCTAACCTTAGGGTAAATTAAAATATATTATAATTTAATTAATAATAAAATTATTATAATTAATTTAATAACCATAGGTTAATTAAATTAACTTACAAATTAATATATAATGAAATTATTACAATTAATTATAATTTATTTAATTTCCTTAGGTCTATCCATTGGTTTTAAATAAAAACCATTTATTTTTGCCATCATAGGTTTTAATAAAAACCTTTAAAATCATGATCTACATAATATTTAAAAATAAACATTATGGAGCTCATCAACCTCTTGCATTGCTTCTTGTTGACCTTTTGGCATCAATGGTGGTTCACTTCTTGGTATTAATGACAACCTTATGCTTTTGAAATCAATAACAAATTTATGGAATCAAAATGTCCAACAATATCCCCTTTGTCATTGATGGCAACCAAAATTCTTTTTTACTAAATCTTGACCTTTTTTTTGTTTTTCTCCCCCGAGGAAATTGCTCCTCCTGACTCAATGCTCTCTCCTTAAACCAAATCTCTCCCCCTTACTCAAATATCTCCCCCTTTGACATAAATGGCAAAGGGTCACCTTTGGGGCTTGGGGCTAAGAATGAGTCTCTTAGCTTAGCCCCTCCCCCACCTCCTCTTGAGGTGGTTAATTCTAGGGTGGGAGTATTTCTACTCCTAGCAAGCATTGGTATTTACCTTTGTCCTCTTTCCTTATTATTTGATCCTTCTTATTTCTTTGATTTTTCCTTTCCATGTCCATGTTCATGTTCCTGTTCATATCTATATTCCTTTTCTTGTCCATGTTCATATTTTTGTTCTTGTTCCTATTCATGTTCCTGTTCATATTCATACCCATATTCCTGTTCCTATTCCTGTTTTTGTTCATGCTTGGTTTTGGTATGTCTGCTCTACACCACTTTGTTGTATGTCCATCATCATTGCACTTATAACCCTTAATGTTATTATTCATTGGAGGACCAAATGTATTAGGATTTATCCTAGTGAAGCCATGTACTTTTTTGTCATGAACTCTACAATCGATTGCCTTGTGACCAAACTGATTACATGAGTAGCAATACCCATGGAAAAGCTACATGTTTCCATATTCCTATCTTTCATGTGTCCTACATTGTGAAGCCATGTGTTCAAACCTGTGATATGAGAAACATCTCCCATTGAAGTTTCCTTTTCTTGACCTCATTGGTCTCTTAGTCTCTCTTAACCTATTTTGATTGTTGTTCCATATGTTTCTCCTTTGTGCATTGTTCCTTTCCTTGTTGAACTTTTTTTTGTCCAACTCATCCTCAGAAGTCTCACTTTCTCTTATACTGTCTTCTTATGAAGTTTATTCTTCTTCAAAACTTGAGATTGACTCTTCTTCTTGTTTCTTTTGAGCCTGTTCAAAACCAAGACCTGTTTTATTTGTTGACCTTCTTTGTACCTTGATCATCTTATCCAAAGTTTTTGAGCTATTTCCAAACTTGTGTAGCTTATCCTTGGATTTTGCTAAATATTCCTTTAGTAGAGCTACTTCTTGTTCTAACCTTTCACATTCTAAGACATTTGCTTCTAACTTATCCTTAAAATTCTTTGTCTTAGTCATTGACTTGTTTAGATCCTCTATAAGCATTCTTCTTTCTTCATCACATTCTTGAAACTAAAATTCCAGTTTAGAGTTTTGCTTTCTTACCCTTTTTACTGTGTCAAGAGCATAAATAAGTTCTCCCTTGAGATCATATCCTTCTTTATCTGATTCTTCCTCTATTTATTTGCCTTTTTCTACATCATCATTTTCTTTTGACTTGTCTTCTATAGGATCATCTTCTTCTTCTTCTAGTTCCATTAGAAGATTCTCTTTTGGTCCTTCTAGTGCATCCTCATATTCATCATAATTGAAATTGAAACCATTCCTTGTACAACTATCTTCAAGATGTCCAAAATTACCACATCTAAAACACTTGAGAATTATTGGTGACCTTTTCTTAACTTATTTTTCTTCAATCATAAATAGGATTTCATCTTTATCATGATTTGAAGAACTAGTATCACTATCACTTGAGTAATTACTTGCCTTGTCTGCATAGTAGCTCCTATTTTATCTTTGGAAGAACTTATTACCTTGTTTGCTTTGTCCATCCTTACCTTTCTTTTGGTATTTGCATCTTTCCGATTCCCTGTTTTTGTGATCCTATTTTTCTTCATCATTGTTATTTTTAGCTTCTTAAAAATTAGTTGCATAGTGACCATACTTTCCATAATTGAAACATTTAACAGATTTACTATCTTTAAATCTTCTTGAATATTTATTCCTTATCCATAATTTGCTTCTTCATCACTGGATGACTCATTACTTGATTTTGACTTCTTACCCTTTATATTCTTAATTGCTTTGAGGGCTGCTTCCTTCTAGGTATTAGGTTCTTTTGTTCTTAAATCAAAACCTGTAAGAATACCAAGAAATATATCTCTTGTCAAAGAATCACCATCCTTTGATTCTTCTATAGCTAAAATATTTTCACTAAACCTTGTTGGAAGAGACCTTAAGATCTTATCACAAAAATCCGATTCATTCACATTAAGTCCAAGTCCTTGCATAGTATTAACAACCTTATCTACCCAAAGTAGATAGGAACTAATGTCTTCTTCATTATTCATTCTTAATTATTCAAATTGTCCTTTGAGATTTCGTATCTTTACCTTTTTGAAACTTTTATCTCCTTCATATATGCTTTGCAACTTATACCAAATTCCTTTTGCATCTTTATAGTGCATAACTTTTATGGACTCTGTTCTATGCAAACCTCTCAAAAGTGCATTTATTGATTTTGAATTGTAATGCTATAGAAGCTTACCTTCCTTATCTGTAGGTGGATCAACTGGTGGTATGTATCCATTTTCAACTACTTCCCAAATTTCATTGCCAAGTGCCATGAGGTGAACCTTCATTCTCATAATCCAATATATGTAGTCACTTCCATCAAAGATTGGTGTTGAATTATTTGAGGACACATTCTTGGAATCCATTGTGTTCTTGAAATATTTTCCTTCAAGCTTTTAAACTCTTTCGAAGGAACCTACTCTGATACCAATTGAAGAACACAAGCTTATACTGAGAGGGGGGGTGAACATTATAAGACCACTTTTTAGTTTTCTTTCCAAATCAATATTATGCAATATATAGATAGCAATATCAACAAAAATAATAAAAAAATGCACAAATAACCACATACAATATTTTTTCCTATTACAATATTTATGGACCTATGTCCAAAGGAAGCACCAATACCCTAATCAAGTTCATGGATCTCTATCCACTAGAGAACTTCTTTCTCCTCTTGCTCTAGCTAGTGATCTTCTAGAATAACTACTGCCCCCACTACTCTGGCTAATGGATCTCTATCCATTGAAGACACCTATCCTCACTACCCTATCTAATGGATCTCTATCCACTAGAGACTATCGTCTTCTATAATCTATCACCTCCATAAATCTATCTAAAATATGTACTAAACATAGTACTTTGATCTAGCACAAATATGCTCAATCTCTGCCTCTAGTCTATCACAAACTTGTCCTCAAATCTGCACCAAACTCTGTCCTCAAATATATACTAAACATAGTCCTTCATTCTAGCACAAATCTATCCTCAATATTTGTCTTCTGATCTTGCACTAAACACAGTCCTTCGGTCTAGCACAAATATATCCTCAA
Organism: Wollemia nobilis; assembly: GCA_028583015.1. NCBI lineage: Eukaryota > Viridiplantae > Streptophyta > Pinopsida > Araucariales > Araucariaceae > Wollemia > Wollemia nobilis. The sequence goes on from JAQPPZ010000363.1 coordinate 5,225,502, forward strand.
ACTCTGTCCTTAAGCATTAACACAAAGCTTGACTCAATCTCAACTCAACTTTGCTGGATCTACCCCAAAACTTAACTCAAGGTTTGAACAAATAAATCAATCAACTCTACTCTCAAGCCTTCTCAAAGACTTATCTCAAATTTGCCTTGTAAGCTTCCATAAAAGCTCACACTAATCTATCCACAAGTCCTCTCTAGAACTTGTCCAAATATGCTCTACAAGTCCTCACAAGAACTTATCTAAATATGCTCAACAAGTCCTCACTAGAACTTATCCATATATACTCTCAATATGTATTGTCAGCTTTCACAAAAGCTCACACAAATCTGTCCACAAGTCTTATCTATAACTTATTTCAAATCTGTCCAACAAGTTCACACTAGAACTTGTCCAATATCATAGAAACATAAAGATAATTTTTAGAGACTCAATATGCTTCACATTCATCACAATGCTCAATTACTTTCAATCACTCTCTTAGAAACATATAGAGAATTTTTAGAGACTCAATATACTTCACATTCACTTCAATACTCAATCATTTTCAATCACTCTCTTAGAAACATATAGAGAATTGTTAGACTCAATATGCTTCACATTCACCTCAATACTCAAAACTCTCAATCACTCTTTTATCACAGAACCATATAGAGAATTTTTAGAGACTCAATATGTTTCACACTCATCAACACTCAACCACTTTCTCAAATCAATTCAGAATATAGAATAATTTGTTTTATAGAACTTGAACAATCACTTCACACATTCACTTGACTAGGCTTAACCAACTCTACTCAACCAATCACTCAATGAAATAATCCTTGCTCACAAATCATAGTCTAAGCATATGAATACTCACTCAAAATATTTCCAACAATACTCATGAACCAATATTACATAACAATGATACTCATGTTCTTTCCAAACCCTAGTTCAAGTTCTTCACTCAATTAATCACTTCAACAACAATGCTTATAAAACAATATTCACATAACAATGATACTCATGTTATTTTCAAACCCTAGTTCAAGTTATTCACTCAACCATTCACTTCAACAATAATGCTTATAAACCAAGGTGCATAGCATTCACAATAGCTCAACAACTCAATAAGGAAATCCTAACCAAATCCTTTTCACTCCAAATCTTGTTTTCAAAAAACAACTAATTAACTCAACCATGGAAGAATGTGCTCATACCTTTTTATTGATTATGAAGGAACCTCAAAAATCTGCCACAACCACAAACACTTCTTTGCCAAGCTCAAGGAAGTTAGAAGATGATAAACTCTCACAAAAGTACAATGCAAATATTAAAACATACATACACCTTATCACTCCATATTGAAGAAAGCATCCATCAACATATAAAAAATAATTGACCAAATACACCTTATAATCTCCCAGTTAAAATAATATCCAACACTAGAAATAATGTCAATAAAATCACCTTCTCAAAATAACTCAATGGCAACAAGTTCTCTCAAAATTTAAACAACACTTTAATCCACTTATTTATCCAATAAGCCAATATGTCAAAATACTTTATTAAAAATAAAGCTAACTCCTTATTCCTCCAATTAACCAAAATAATGACCAATTAAAAATACATTTTATCTACCCATTTTAAATCCTTAGGACCTTATGTCAGAACCTTAGGCATCACAAAATATATTCAAAAATTTATTACCTTTGCCTTGGTGAGACTCGAACTCATGACGTTGCCTCTCCTTGCACCCTAGCTGCGGCCTTGGCTGTTGTGTGTGCTAGGTGCTCACTTTGGGAGCAAAGTGTAACCACCAAAAAGACTTCGTAAGATAATAGACTCTATTGCAATTAAGAAAAGATAACAAATAAACATGCACGACTTGACAACAAAAGGAAATGAAACACAAGGATCCTTTATTAATTCTCAATTCCATCAAGTTACATATTCGTCCCTCTTAGGGATACCCATTTGATACTTCAATTACAATAGATCTAATCCCTTTCTAGGATAGATGCAAATCAAATGCCTTCTAGGGTGACACGAACTGCTCTAGGGTGTCGATGACCCTCTTCTCCATGATTAGAGCTGATTGAATGCTTTGTCTCCTTCGATATATGTTCCCTGTGATCAAGAAATAATAATAACATGTCAAAAGCAAAGGTAACCTCTCTTGATGAGGTCTTTTAAGGAAGTTTCACAAAAATATGCCATGACAAGCATATAATCAAGAAAATATGTAAAACATGGTAAACCTATGTTAATCATGATATGTGGTCATTAAACATATGCAAGAAAACATGTATTATCTATCTACTCGATTAGTTTAAGAAATAGGAAGTTAGAATGCATGAAACAACCCATAATTACACTAATTACCAAATTGACAACATGAAAGTAAATCTACTTCAAATGCTTAATCTGCTGGTCATGTCTCTAAAACACTAATTGAACCTATATTAAGCCTAACATGATCTAACTAATTAATTTGTAAGAAAGAGTACTATGTGATCTTTAGCCATTTGCTCATCGCGGGTCTGATGCGCGGCTGGCACTATGGGCCACGGTTGATAGCCATGGTGAGGCTCTAAGTAAACTTGCCCTCAGAATTAGAGCTTCCTCTCGGATCTACCTTGCCAAATTGATGTCCAAGGGTCGCCTTTGTGTCATCTGATAGGTTTGGTGGTTGAATTGGTATGATTGTGCATGGATTGCATGAATTTGTGTTTCTTGGCTCTCCTAGGCCCGTAGGACATCCATAGCGATTTGATATCCAATTGGGTAGCAAAAGTGTCCCTCTCAATACATATAGTTGGCTATGTAATTCGATAGGGCTTCGATGCTCAATTGATACACTTCTGTCTCTTTTATCCCCAATTCAGAGGGGGTACTTATAGGATTTGCCAAGGGCTAGGGGTGGCTTCCTCATGAAGCCAAGATCAAGATTGGGTAGTTGAGTCTATTGGATGGAAGGTTTCGGATCCTTCCTCGCTCAAACCGCTCCAATCCGCAACCAATTGGCCATTGCAACCAAATTTTGGGGTTGAATGAAGGCCAACTGAACTTAAGTCCTGACCATGGGTGTCAACCATGGCTAGAACTGCTAATCATGGGTGTCATCTGCGGTCCCCAATTGACATATTAGGGGCCGCAGATGTGAGCCGTGACTAGCACTGACTAGGCACAAATGCCCAACTGAGTGGTAAAAACCACTTTTATACCTAGGATATGTCCAAGGTCTTCCATATGGTCTTCTAGCATGTCCCATATGAGTAGTCACCTTAGCATGACACATTTTAGGTGTCTATAGATACCCATTTTGAGATGCGTTGTGATTGTGAACAATGTTGAGAAAAAATAGATCTCCTAAAATGGTGTCGTAGGTTGAATGATGATAATTGATCTAATCAATATTAGATACCCCAGGTCCAAAAAAAGGATATGCATATTGGAATAATTGCTTCCAACTCAGTAGAAGGCTTACATTCGAAGGGTTTGCACTCATCATCAGACAATCAGATAGCATCAATTCCAAGTAGGCTTTCACACTTGTCAATCCGAAGGGAGGAGAGCTACAAACAAACTGTCATATTTGATATTTACCCCAAGTAAAGGGGTAAGCTTATGATAGTTGTTGACAATGATTCGCAAGGACAAACACAATTTTGACAAGATCAAGAGATCTTCTGTTGACTTTGATTATGGCGACGAGTCGATGAGGGTAATGACAATTGAATGAAGCGACGAGGTCACTTGACCACTATGAAAGATCTTGAACCAATTAATATTAAGCATTTAAGTTCTTGGTAGGCCTAATAAGCGATGATTACACCATTTCAAAAAAATTCCATACTCCTATCTCGTGGAGCGGTCTAGCCATGAAGGCCTTCTTAGGGAATTAGCATTATAGCAATTTCAATTAGGCTTGTAGTGAATCATATTGTCGATAATTTGCTGAAAGTATCATAGAAGAATCACAATGAATACCTTGTTCCCCTAGAGCAATCTGGCTATGTAGGCCTTCTTAGAGATTAAAATGAAGCATAGTGATTCTATAATGATGAATTTTCCCCAAATGTCCTTATGGTAATTCACCCATCCCACCTAATTGCATGGAGCGTTAGTCGTTGCAACCACCAAGTGTGCTAGGGTAAGTTATTGAATACGAGGCGCATTTGGCTTTGGAATTATTTTAATTTTTGGTTACTTTATCTTTTTTTTTTTGCATTATTAGAGTTGGTTATAATGTTAAAATTCCTAGCTAGTAGTTATATTTTAGGGCAAATTAGGGATTTTACATTTGATTTGCTAACTGCAGCTCTCAACCACGATCAATTTTACTCACCGCGGCTGGGACCTATGGTTGGAAAACCCTAATTTAGGGATCGCAGGTGTCAGTCACGACCTGACGTGAATAGGGAAAGCTATAAAAGGGGTTTCTTTTGGGAAAAAGTATCATTTTCACCAGCCTTAACCAAGAAAACTAAGAGCTCTGGAGGTAAAACTTTGAAACTTGACCCGAAACATTGTTAAAAACCAAAACCAACTACCTATCCTCATACCTATGGTGGAAAAAGGGGAAGCATCGACCAGCGGGAGAGCCGAGGGCTCAAAGGTAACTCATGAACCGAGACCTTGCATGTGATTTTCGGTTAAAATGAACCTCACTAATTAATCGATACATGAATCACACTAAATTGTTGGTAACAAACCTCACATTAGGTTAGGATTTAGCTTAGGATAGCTAGGGGGATTTTTAAATTTTTTGAGGTTTTTAGGGCACAAACGAACCCATTTAGGGTTTCGTTTGCTAGCCGTAGGTGGTAGTCGTGGTCCTCGATTGTCAGATTGGGGGCCATGGCTGTCAACCACGACGAGGTTTAAAATCCAATGGTCATATTTTTGACCGTTGGGCTGGCCACGACTTTGACCCGTGGTGCCCAAATTTGACAAAATTTATCAATTTTTTTGAGTTTTTTGAATTTTAATGGGCAATTAATGCCACTTGTTGCTATTTAAGGCATGTTTTTTTATTTTTCTTGAAATTTTTGCTCATTTTGATGCATATTATTAGATGTTTAGGAAATTTTATAATTTTTAGGTCAATTTTAGAGTGTTTTTAAATGTTTTTCACTTTTCCTTTATTCTTTTTATCTAGTATTTGACTAATAGAGTGAGGGAGACCGATCTCCTTCACACCCTATGCCCACTATTATTTGATGCTGAGCAAGAGTGGTTTGGAGCTATTGGTTTTGGGTATATCCTAGATCTCCCACCCATTCGGGTAGACCAGGCTTATTTGACTACTTTGGCCCATCGCTGGGATGCACAGACCAATACATTTCACCTACCCATAGGTGAAATGATGGTTACACTTGAGGATGTGTACCATATATTATGGCTCCCTATTGATGGTCTACCCATCACTACTTCCCCATTTTTGATGAGGGAGGCCATCTTCGATTTTGTCTTCGGAGATAGGAGTGAGGAGGCACAAGACCGCATAGACCATGGCAATGTACATGTCCAAGAGTGGTATGAGGCACAGGTCTTCTCACGGCGGTAGGTTATTTTTATGCATTTTGTGATTTGGGTTGTCTTGCTAGATTCTTTAGGAGTGAGGTTCCCCTAGAACCTCCTAGCTTGTGTCCGCCTAGTTATGGCTAGCTCGACGGAGGAGCCAGTCATCCTATCCTGGGGGAGTGCTCTACTTGCATAGTTATACCATGAGCTCTTCCAGATCACCCATCGAAGTAGGGTTGGCATAGGTTGCAGCCTCCTATTATAGATATGGGGTTGGAAACACATTAGGATAGAGCGCTCCACAGAGCTGCACCCTACAGATTACTATAATTGATGAGCACCAGTGCTATACCGCCTATTAGCCTTGGGAGTAAGAGGGATTCCAGAGTAGATCACATGCCAGAGATCTGACATATTACATTGGACACTTTTCCCAGTTCCACTCAAATGACATAGAGTGACACCCCTACATGGGTTGCCCTACATGGATAGAGGTAGATAGATACCTACATTGGGCACATAGGGATAGATGGATTATTGGATATAATGTTGAATGGTGCGAGTATCACTACTTCTCACGAGTACTCCACCAGTTTGGGATCAGGCAAGACATCCCGGTGATGCCCACCATCTATAGATGCCTAGTCTTGGAGAGGGACCTCACCTGGCCTACAGTTACTCCTCTAGGAGAGGAGGATGATGCTTTTTAGGAGTTAGGGGTTAGAGAGGCAGGGACCACTCTAGATTACGATGGTTGGTGGGCCGATATACAGTGGCATGGGGAGGGACCCCTCGGTTAGCCAGTAGGAGGATTCACTACAGAGGGCGATGATGGTACGGAGGTAGATCCACAGGGATGTCACACTTCGATAGAGGACTGAGGGTGACTAGGGTGTAGCAATAGAGGCCCCTTAGGTGGACATAAAGGAGGAGGCTCTGGATGAGGGCGAGGTAGCACCCGATAGTGATATTGGTCAACTACGAGCACAAGTAGCTGATCTATAGAGTAAGGTGGGGTGACTCCATACATAGCTTTTACATAGGGATACATCTATCGCCATACTGGAGGTGAAGTTATCTCATAGTGAGAGGCAACTATAGTAGGCCTAGGCTGAGATGACAGCCCTCAGAGCTTAGGCTACAATGATGAAGGGATAGATCTAGGAGATCACTAGTGATCATGATCTAGCACAAGCATGACTGAGTACGACTACTATAGAGAGGGATTTTTTTAGACTACAGAGGGGAGATCCTTCGTCATATTAGATGGTCATGCCACCTCCAACCACACCATCCTCATTGTTTCCAGGCGGTCATGATCCCATGGCAGAGATCCGATGGTTACAATCCCTCATGGAGGAGGGCAATGAGAGACACATAGGTAGAGTAGCCTGCATAGATCAGCTAGAGGGCTACATTAGATTTATTGGTGGGTAGGTCCTAGAGGACCCTCATGCTTTAGATACACATCAGAGTAGGTCCAGGACTAGGGCGACAGGGCACTCTTCTATGAGTTCGAGCCACAGGACCCACAAGACCGAGAGGACACACAGGTCCTCTAGTACACATGGCACCAACTCACATAGGAGCCACAAGGATGGCAAGGGTGATGGTGGTGACTCTCAGGCTGGGGGTGCAAGCCCTGTATAGTACATATCTATTGATATTTTGTAGTACTATTTTATGTGTAAGATCGAGGACCTACATAGATGTAGCCTACGAGAATTTGATATACCTCTATGTACTCATTGATACACATGTTTATATATGAGATATTTGATTATTTATGACTCATCATGTGTACATGTCATTTATATGTTTTATGTTTTATGTTTATGTTTATGAGATGCATATGGATGTAATGCTTATATTTATTTGATGCTATATGATGTGATGTATGGATGACATGTGTTAGGTAGTTATATGATTCATGATGTATTGATTTAGATGTAGTGATCTATATGTGTAGATGTATTACTATGATGGATGCATATGAATGCGATGTTTATTTTAAATGCATGTGTAATTTTGATTTATTGTTATGCATTTAATTTATGATGATATTATGATATGATAATGCTCTATATGACGATGCACTATGTATTTGATCATGATCTATTTGTAAATGAACCTGTATGCTTTAATCACTTAAAACATAAGGAATGAATGCAATAATGTTTAACAAATCTAATGGATGACACCACAGAATGTATGCTAATCATGAAACATAATTGGTAATCCTTATAAAATAATTAATCAATTAATCACCCATATATGAAATGTGATGATATGATTATGCCATAATGGATTAATATATGATATTGATGGTTTAATATATCTTGTTATAAAATTTTGTAAATTAAAAGATATGCACCATATAGTCAGTGGTCGTCTAAATATCATTGCTGATATTCATCCGGTATCTAACCTATATCATGCACACCTCATAATAAACAAACTCTCATAAAAGAAATTTTGATGATTTGATGATTGCATATGGAAATGGTTGTTGCTATTTGGGAATTTTTGAGGCTTTCCATGAGACTCAAACACCCTAGTTGACTTATAAAAAGTTGTGTATTGACTAATTAAGCTTTTAAAAAGTAAAGCTTTCGCTTCAACTGACCAGATTATTCATTACCCTTATGTGTGCAAGTGAATATATTAGATAAGGCATAAGCATACCCCAGTGCCAAGCGGGATTCATTCAACCCATTTTTGTATTGGGGATCCTCATATGCCTATCCAATCCTAGGTTCGAACTCAGTCAAGCTAGACCACTAATCAATCCAAGTCACCCCAAGCTAGCCTACTTGTAAATTGCGTAGAACTACCCCTTCAATGATAGGCGAGATTCTTTCAGCCCATTGCTATCATTGAGGATCACCCTATGGCTTTCAAGCATTGATCATTCCAGGGATTCAAGCTCCCCCCTTCTTTTCTTCAATTTATCGGGATACTTGCTCTCATATATAGTGATAAAAATCACTGTTTATTTTCTATTTTTAGTGAAAATAATCACTATTTATTTTGAGTTTCTCTTTTTCTCTTGAGCAAGGGATTTGAATTTTGATTTGAATATTGATCTTCACTTGATATTTCATTTGAACTTTGATTTGAATATTTGGGGATTTTGAATTTTTGAGATGTCAATTGGGGATATCGATTTTAGGATATCGATCTAGGGTATCAACCTTTGATGTTGATCTGGGATGTTACTTTGGGATATTGCTCCTTCATTTGCAAGCAAGGGATTTATTCGGGTAGGGGAGTATGCTCATCCTTTTTCCAATGACCACTACCCTAGACCATTGCTCCTCACAAGATAAGCAAGTAATAAAACCTTTCACTCAAGGTGACCTGGATCACTTCATGGCTTTTGCCCTTCCACACCCTAAATAGGATTTGTTTAGTGTATTTAATTAGTGATAGGATCCTGATATACCTAGTGCTATCAAAACTAGACCTTACCTAGCAAAAATAAAGCAAGCTTTCCACTAAACTCTTGATAAGTCCACTAGGTATGGTTGAATGACCAGAAAACCCTAGTATGTTCTTCATAGCAACAAGATGGGTTGTGTTGAAAAACACAATTACTCACAATGATGAATGGATGATAATGATAGTGTAATGCATAGGTGCATGATTGAAACACAAACGTGGTATCGTTTGTAATATTGCAAACACAATTGATTCTGATGCAAGTATGATGGATATGCCTAATGCAATACGGTATGAAATGCAAGTGCAACATGAAAATGCATGCAAATGAAATGCAAGTATTTTTGGATTTTGATATTTTACAATTGTTTTTGGATTTTATTACTTTTTTAATTTTTATGGATTTATTATTTTTTGGTTTGACCAAAGGGTTCACAAATGCCTTTATAGTTTTTTACTGACCAAATTACTCACAAGAGATGTTGGAGCTTTTTAGGATGACTGAGTGGTTTTAAACAAACCCTCGAGGCATTTGGGATTGACCAAGCAGTTTTACAGAAAACCCTTGGGGCTTTTAGGTTGACCAAAGGGATTATGAGCACCTTTGGAGCTTTTAGGGATGACCAAGTGGTTCTTAGGAATCCTTGGAGCCTTTTGGGGTTGACCAAAGGTTTTACAAATGCCTTTGGAGATTTTTAATTGACCAAAATACTCACGAGAGAGCTTGGAGCCTTTTAAGATGATCGAGTGATTTTGAGCAAACCCTCGGAGCCTTTGGGTTGACCAAGCGGTTTTAGAAACCCTTGGTGCATTTTTGGGATGACCAAGTGGATTTAAGCAAACCCTTATAGCATTTTGCTACACTCTCAAGCATAGAATGCCTTAAGATGGATGATGTTGAGAGGTTCAGGCTCTTCAACACCCCCTAGTGATGTTAGGCGGTAGGTACTCGGACCAATATTTTCAGATATGATATAAGGTCCTAGCCAATTAGCCATGAATTTTTCTCACATATTAGGCGGTAAACTAGAGTTCTGTTGGTTCTATTTCAGCACAAGATCCCCAACTTCAAAGTCTCTCTGATGGAATTTGGTATTATAAGCTCATTTTAATCACTCTTGATAAATGCGGAGATGCTCCAGGGCATTTACACGACGTTCATCAAGTAGCATCAACTGATCTAGGTGAGCTTGCCGCATGGTGTCATCATCGATGAAATCTTTCAATGCGACATGCAACGTTGGAATTTACAACTCTAGGGGTATAATGGCCTCAGCACCATATACTAGTGAAAATGGAGTTGCCCCAATGGGTGTCTGAATACTAGTCCTGTAAGCCCATAATGCAAGGGGTAGCTGGATATGCCAATATTTGTGGTGTTCTTGTACCATATTTTTCAAGATGGAAACCATTGTCTTGTTTGAGGCCTTAGCTTGCCCGTTTGCCTACGGATAATATGGAGTCACAAAATTGTGTTTGATTCTATATTTAGACGTCAAAGCTCTCATAGTTTTGTTCTTAAATGATGTTCCATTATCCAAAACTATCTTGGATGGAATCCCAAAATGGAATATGATATGATCAAGTATAAACTCTACTATTCATGCTCCAGTCGTCATTATTAAGGGTATTTCTTCCACCCACTTTGTAAAATACTCAGTAGCCATAATAATAAAAGTATGTCGACCCGATGATGGAGGAGAGATCTTCCCGATGATATCGAATCCCCACTGAGCAAATGGCCAAGCCGCTTGAATGGGTTGTAAGGCCTACGATGGCAAGTGCGTAAGATTAGCATGATGTTGATATTTGATGCATTTCTTGACATACACATTGCAATCCTTCTCCATAGTGGGCCAATAATAACCCATGTGAAGGATGCGTTTGATGATAGCCATACCATTGTTAAAATGGCCACCACATGTACCATCGTGAGCTTCTAAAATTGCCCAAGATGACTCTTGGGGCTCAAGACAATGAAGGAGAACTCCATCGTAACCTTGTTGGTACAAAATATCTCCTAGCAAGACATATTTAGTCGCTTTCTACTTGAATGTGCATTTTGCATCACACGAAAATCCCTGAGGGATCATACTAAGCTTAAGGAAGTCCTATATCTGTGACATCCAGTTTTTATAAGCATCATATTCGACTGCCAATATGACTCTCTCCTCCTGCATATTTACATGTACAAATGCATACTGGAAAACAACCTTGTGGTGAATGGTAGTGCCACTCCCCGTAGGACTCTGAGAGGTTAATGACCCCCAGGGTGCCTTCTTAAGAAAGTATTCAACTCTATAGAACCATTAGGATTTTGGTTCCATGCTAATCATATTGATTGATTCTTTATTATAAAGGGCTTCACATTTCGCTGTGATATGCGAGAGCATTTTAACATGGATGGTAGTAAAATCGGCAGATATATTTTGAGGGATTAAGGATCCCAAATATGCCATGGTATCTATGAATCTATTAGATGAACGAGGGATTGCCTCGATGTCATACCACTCCAGTCGAGCTAGATAGGTATCAACCAGATCCTTGTAAGCTTTCAATATCGGACATCGACATTGAAATAATCCCTTAACTTGATTAACAATGAGAAGGGAATCACCAAAGATATTTAACCTTTTGATCTTCATGGCAATAGCTATTTGGAGGCCCAAAATTAGGGCTTCATATTTAGCATTATTGTTAGTGCAAGGAAAATCTAATTTGAATGACAAGGGCATTAGAGCACCTTGTGGCGTGAACAACACTATTCCTACACCACCTCCCTGCTCACATTTTGAACCATCGAAGAACAAGGTCATATTGACTTTGTTATCCGTCTCTTCGGGTTTGGGTGCTTCTGATACGACGAATATTGCATCATCATGAAGCTCTATGGTGAGAGGCCTACTATTCTCTAGAGGTGCCTCGGCTAGTTGATCAACTATGACTTATCCCTTAATGGAATTTTGGATTATGAATTCCAAATCAAATTCTATCAATAGCATGATCCACTTTGCAGTACATGTATTATGATATGTCTTGCTCATCATATACTACAAAGGATTTTGTTTTGATATGACATATGTCATATGACTTAACATATAGTGCCACAATTTCTTGGTAGAAAACACTACTGCTAAACACAACTTTTCCACATATGCATATCCTAGCTCATAACTCACCAAAGTTTGACTAATGTAATATATGGCTTGTTCTTTATTTTGTACATTATTTTGGGCTAACATGGTCCCCAATGCAAAATCAATCGCTGATATATATAGCAAGAAAGGCTCATATGGCCTCGATGGAGCTAGTACTGGTGGCATCACCAGGTATTTCTTGATTTTAGCAAAGGCTGCTTGGCAATCCTCATCCTAGTTGAATGGGACCCCCTTGTGTAGTAGTCAATTCATGGGTCGACATTTATCCGATAATTGAGTGATGAATCACTTTATGGATGCTACTTTGCCTTGAAGGCTTCTTAATTCTTTGATGTTTGTGGGAGGACGCATCTCTAGAATAGCCTTGACCTTTGCTGGATCAACTTCGATGCCTCATTTGGAAATAATGAATCCTAAGAGTTTTCTTGAAGTTACGCCAAATACGCACTTCTTAGGATTTAGCCTGACATTATGCTCTATCATGCGGTCAAAGAATTTCTTTAGGACCTCGACATGCTTAGAGCACAATAATGACTTCTCCAATAAGTCATCCATGTAGTCTTCTAAGATCTTATGCATATAGTCATGAAAGATATATGTCATAGCCCACTGATATGTGGCACCAACATTCTTAAGGCTGAATGGCATAACTTTATAGTAAAATGTCCCCCATGGCGTGATAAACACGGTTTTATGCTGGTATTCGAGCTTAATTCAAATTTGGTTATACCCAGAAAAACCATCCATCAGGGAGAGCATCTCGTGACCTATAGTTGCATCTACTAGAGCATCGATGTTCGATAAAAAAAATGAATCTTTGGGTGTTGCCTTATTTAGGTCCCTAAAATCTGTACAAATACGGATCCTTCCATCAGGTTTTCCTATAGGCACCATATTGGATACCCATTTTGGATAGTCAATGGAAATGACAAATTCTACATCCAACAACTTTTGCAATTCATCTTTCACCATTAAGGCTACTGTTGGATGCATCTTTCTAAGATTCTACTTGACTAGCTTCTTTGAAAAATCTAGCGAAAGGTTATGGGTAACCAATTTTAGATCTAGACCTGGCATATCTTTGTAAGTCCAAGTAAAATGTTTAGGTCTCTCTCTCATTAAAGGGATGAGGGTGGCACGCTCATTGGGAGTGAGACTCTCTCCAAATTTTACCTTCCTTGGATTGGTGGGATCATTGTGGATATCCACTTCGAAGGTTTCCTCTACTGACATGTGTGATCCCTCAAGCTGATGAGGCATAGGAATCAAGTGGTGGGTTTATAGGTTCCACATTGGAATCATCCTTAGCATGATAAACATCATAAGAACAGCCTAGCAAAAAATGAAATGGTTGCAACATTTCTTCATTAGGGAAGAAATCTTCAGGCTCAACAGGTGAATCAGCACAATCCCAATTGATAGCATCTACATCAAGATGCAATGGTTTGGATGGATTGGCTAGATTGTGGAGTGGAGTGGTCAAATCAATGGAGATCATATTGATGGAATGGAATTGATCTCCAAGACCACATAAACAAACATCTACATCATCAATGCAACTTCCATACTCGAGATCTAGATCTAGATCCATGGGTATAAATAGGTCCTCTCTATGTGAACTACGGATGACTGGATCCTCTCTATGCATCGATTACAAGATTGGATCATTCGGGTCAATGAGCTCCATATAGGCCAGTGGGTTGGGAAATAACATGTGATAGATCATATCAAATTTTGGTGGTATTCCCCTAAAGTGAGGGTTGAGATTGATCTCTCTACGCATGTCCTCAGCCGTATAAGGTGCATTGTGGTGACGTAGGTAGGGAGGTCCTAAATAGGCTCTCTCTGTTTCATCCTCTTCGTCACTATCATAATACAATCCTTCATTTACCCCTATAGGTGGGGGATGCTCCAACGAAAATGGTCCCATGAATCTTATTACCTAGTCACTATCATTATGAAGCAGAAAAAGCGGATAATAAGTTTGTATATATGACAATGCTGAGAAAATTGGCTCTTCTTCATCCTCCGATCGATTTTCGGGTGAGGAATCAGTGTCCTCTCCTGCAATGCATCTTGGTACACCTATCTCAAAGATGGACTATGCTATATCTTCATCAGAATGCCTTTCCAACTCATGATCTATCACTATGATAGCATTTTGATTCTGCATGCCTATCTCGTTGGCTACCTCACAGATTTGTTGACCCAAGTTTTCTCTTGGTAAATCATCTGGACCAACATCCACCAAGATATCCTTGTGATATGTCTCGAGTGGCTCTATGGTGATATAAGACACCATCCAGTCATCTCTCCAAAAGTTGGAAGGATTAGGGTGATAAGGATTGAAATCTGCTTCACCCCCCAAACTAAGGTACAAGTGGTCTAAATATGCTGCAAGCAAATCATCCTGTCCTTGTATTTACAACCCTAGCCCGAACCTATCATTTTCCAACTAGTAATGTGGTTCAAGTGGAGTCCTACGTCCTTGCTCAAAAAGACCAAGGCCATACCCATGCCAATGATATAATTCAAAAATGCGCATGGAATATTTAGGGTTGGATAGCTAACAAACATTCATCATGAATGGTTCATCGTCATCTTCATCCATGGGTGTTTGAGTAGGAAGTTGATCCAACCCAACGTAGATGAAGTTTGTTTGATTGGGTGGCTCTCCCAATGGCACTATTGATCCAACTGGAAAATGATGAGCAAGCGGTCAGCCCATCTCCTATGCAGTCTCTAGAATCGGTCCAAAGGTGACATTTTGCACAATGTACTCACCTAACCCTATGTTGGCCAAATGAACGGTCACCCATGATGTGTATGACCTTGCTAACGATGTAGGTGAGGCAGGCTGAGGTACCTCCTCGGATTTGTCCTTGGCTTCTTCCACTTCCATGGGAATGGGAGCCTCCTTGGTGAGTGGTTCGGGCACATGCTTCTTTTCCTTCTTGCCCATTTTTACCTTTAGTTTCTTTTCATCCTGAAGCAGCATTGATGCAGTCGGTTTCAAAGAAGTTGTAGTGTGCTATAATTTGTGTGATACAGATGTCAACGGTTGAGCACACACTTTTTGTTTACCTCATGGATTCTTAACCGGCGATGCTGGCCGGACGTCCAGGTGCATTGATGGGAGTATGAAACTTCCAGGTAAATCAGCTAGGTTCACAAACTTGAAGGGTTCTTCATTTGACGACACCATGTGAACCCGTCCCTCATGAATGTATTTTACACATTGATGTAATATGGAAGGAACTCAATGCATTTCTCGAATCCAAGGCCTCCCAAGAAGGATGTTATATTGCATGGCGCCTTCGATCATGTGACACATCACGGAGATGGTCTTTAGGCCTACCTAGATAGGTAGGATGATTGTGCCAACTATCGAGCATAACGCATCATTAAATGCTCTCAATGTGAATGCGATGGGCACAATATGTGACTTGGGCAACTTTAAATGACTTAATGCCTTGGTCATTATAATATTGATCGACAAACTAGTGTCAATCAAGACCCTCTTGAATGACATGTGATTAACACATGTGATGATGTGTAACGATGGGTCAACCATGTTTTTTGGAACCATCCTAATTTCATGATCCTAGAATTGGATCATAGGTTCCTGGCACTATTGTACGTGTCCCAAAAAATTGGTGAATGCTTGAACATCCTAGGACTGCACCTCGATGGACCTCAAAATATCCATGAGAGTCTCCCTATTCCTGGGGGACTGCTGTATCAGCTCATAAATAGACAACTTTGCACAGGAGTTGTCTACAAATTTTGAATCAACCTGCTTTGTATGGTCACCACTCGTCTCATTGGTGGGCCTAGAATATTCTAAGTTGGTTGCTGATTCGACATAGCTTGTATCCTGATGGGAGCATGAGGTTTATTTGGTTGCTCATACCTCTCATGTCTTGTAATAATGTTAACCATGTCTACGAACCCCTGGGTAGGTGGTTCAATGTTTACTTGGTTGACTTGGCCAACGTTGTTGTGTGGTACCTCATGGTTTGGCAATGGATTTTTAAAAATACCCATGTTTTGGTTGTCTGGCACCTGCAGATTATTTGACACTATAAGTTCACCTTTATCAATCATGTTCTACACTATATGTTTGAATGACCAACATACTTTGATGTCATGACCCTTTGTGCGATGAAAGATGCAAAATAGATCGTCCTAATACCCCTTTGGCTTGGGTTGGTTAGGATCGATCAGCTTAATATCGGGCAACTTGATTGCTTTAGCCTTGCACAATTGATGGAATATCGATGTCAATGATTCCATCAAAGGTGTGAATTGGTGAGGTGGACATTGTTCCTTATTTTTGCCCTTGTAATTATTCTTGCGTTGCTCGTATTGAGCAGGAGGAGGTTGGGCCTGATAATTCTACCTTTTTTACCCCTTATCATATTTTTGGAGGTTTAACACAACTTGATTGATGTGGGCCTACTTGCCCTGATGTCTTGTGGAGCTCTTCTTGTGCCCCTCCTTCCTATTTTTGAGCTTCAAGTTGCCCTCTTGCAACTTGATGTCCTCAATCACTTTGGCTTGTGCCAAAGCTTCCTCGAATGTTGGGTACTGCTACAGTTGCAATAATAACGAGATGTGCTTGGCACAACTCTTCATGAACATCTAGGTCAGTTATATAGAAAGAATTGGGAATGGCAACTTTACCATTAATATCCTCCACCTCTTTTCATATTATTCGATTGGCTCATCATCACGTTGAGCTAGCATAGCCAGATCGGAAAGGTTAGCTTACTTCTTGATGCCAAAAGAAAAGCATTCAAGAAATGCATCAATCAATTGCTTAAAATTGGTGATACTGTGCTTCTTTAGCTGATTAAACCACTCCCGGGCTGGGCCTGAGAGGGTTGTGATGAATGTGCACAAAATAAAGGCATCATTGCTTGCAATATAAAAGCATATATCCAATAAGCTTGTGACATGCTCCTGCGCATCTTTGTCACCTTTGAATTTATCTAGCTTGGGCATGTCAAAATGCTTAGGATATGTTGGAGTAGGCATCGAGGGGTCCAAAGGCTCGTTATGAATCTTTCTCAATGTTGGCTTTTGGAAATTCATGCCTTGCCTCTCAATTGCTTTCACTTTCTTAGCTAAGGCCTTATAGGCCTGCGAAGATAGAAAGTCGTCCTCCCTAAGTTGATGTGGAGGGGGTCTTGGAGATATATTCTTCCTCTGTTGAGGGAAAGGACATTGATATTCCTCCTCCTCAACCTAGGAGCTTTTAGGATATCCATGATCAGCTCCATCTCTCTCTTCTTATACATTTTATATTTGCCTTTGATATTAGAATGGGGATGGTGGCCATTCTCTTTGTTGGGCACTGACATGAGTGTGAGCGTCTCTGCACTCCTAATGTGCATCGGCTTGTGAAAAAGCCTTCCTATGAATGCGCTCTCTATTTTTAGTGTGAGTGTATAAACCAGCCCTAGCTAGCCTATCCTCTTGTTCTACATGCTCCTTTTGGACAAGGATGCATTCCTCATGCATACGTTGCTCATATAATATTTGTCTAATGAGCCTCTTGCACCTAAAGGTTCTCGTCTTCAATGCGTTACCTCTCTAGGCGAGCATCCTCCAACTGATCTTGGAGGAGCTATCGTCTCTTCTCATATATTAGTCTATGTGATCTATCCATGTGATCGATCGTAAGAGGCCTCTGATATGTGTGCTCCATGCAAGCGACCTTATGGTTTCTATACCCATTTGACGGATTAGCTGCACCTTTGCCTTTGTTCGTGAAGATGACATCAACATCATGTTGAGTCCTGTGTTGTGTGCCACCATGCGCGGATGGTGGATGCAAAACATGAGGGCACTTGGAAGCCTCCCCATGTTCTCTGGTAGTCTTAATAGAGCTCCTACTATGCTCACTCGGGGCATGAGTGGGCGGAGATGAAGGCTTGTAGCCTAAAAATTTGAGGACACTACCTAAACCATCCAACTGTCTGGATCACCAATGCTCATGCGGTGGCGTACCATTGGCTCCCACCTTGGATATGTCGATAGTGATCTTGTGAGGTTCACTACGTGTGGGAGTGCGAGTAGGCCTATGCTCGACAACAGGCCTATATGCATGTCCTTGAATGGGTGGATCTATACTTCGAAGGTGGAGCCATGGATCCTCCTATAGACCTAGTATGTAGGGGTACCAATGTGGCCCCCTGTATGACATACTCATTGGCCGATCCTGTGGATGCACATGCACTATGATATTGGTAATGGCTTTCAAGTGGAGCACCCTCATGTTGAGAGGTTCCATGCTCTATCCTATATCTAGAAGAGTGCACAGAAGCTCCTCTATCGGAGGTATGCTCAATGGTGTCCCCTCGTGTCGAATTATCTCCTCTGATGCTTGTCGAACAACGTTCAAGAAGCGCATGTGGGCGAGGGTTCGACACATTTTGTTGTGAATCTATTGGGGCTTGGTCGATTGCATCAGGCTTAAGCTTTTTTTGACCACCTCGTGTTTCCACCATGGTGCACCTAGTGTGTAGATTTATATTTTATTATGCAAACAAGGTATACAATGGTGCTTATCTTGAATTAAATTTTAAATGTGAGCCCTAAACTGTTTGATGTATTTTCAAGTTTTGTTGTGTTAGTATTAGAAACTCTTATCATGTTTGAAAGCTTGTTGGATGATAATCTCAATTTAATTGGCTTTCACCTATACACTCCCAGCTAGACAACTTGGCTATGAACTCCAAGTCACGTAATCCAACCTATAATGTGTGGTAATGAAGCCCACACATGGTTAGTGAGCACAAGTCCTCCCAGATCCTCACCCGTTTTCACCCAGTCAGCGTTATACCCTTTGAAGAGAAATACATGCAAATTTTCTAGGGTACAAAAGGTTCTCGGATCCAGTATTGGTCTAGAACAATAGGGTACGTAGGATTTGGGCCAACGGATGGAAATCACCTCCACCATCATTGAAACCCTACTAATGGTTGGATGTCACTTCCAACTCACTAGTGTTTAATTGAAACATGGTGTGTGTGGTTCTTTTTAAATTGCATAAAAGGAAATATGCATAATATAGCACTCATATAATTACTTCCTATATGTTATACATAAAAATAATGTTTGATATTTCAAAAATATGCATGCTACACCCTACATGACTTTTTGATAATACAAATTACGATGATATAGCCTCTAGTTGGGCCTCAAACATGCAAAATCACCACACCAATTATTCTAGCATGCTGGATTCTAGGGTGGACTGCAATTAGAGGTCCACTATTCCTAGCAATGCCTAGCTAAAATATAGAAAAAGAAACCCTAAGGACCTAATCAATTTTTATGTTCTTTTTAACCTTAATCAGTTTAGGTTTCAATTTCTCTATTTTGGAAAAACACAGAGGCAAAATACAGATACAAAGAGTGTCAAAAGGGCCTACCTGAGGTCCTCATCTGATTTAGCTTTAAAATCCTATTCTATGATGTGCCTACTGCTAATCGTGGCTCTAATGCACGATGGCCTCTATAGACCGTGACTGTCATCCAAGGGCCAACTTTCTGACCGTGAATGTCACCCATGGTGAGCACCTGCCATCAAAAAACCAAATGCACTCAATAAAATGTGGTAAGAATTATGGAGTTCCATCATGATCACCTATTGTAACCACCAAAAAGTCTTTGCAAGCTAACAAGGTCTATTGCAATTAAGGAAAGATAACAAATAAACATGCACAACTTGACAACAAAAAGAAATGAAACACAAGGATACTTTATTAATTCCAAATTGCATCAAGTTACATATTCGTCCCTCTTAGGGATACCCATTTGATACTTCAATTACAATAGATCTAATCCCTTTCTAGGAAAGATGCAAATCAAATGCCTTTCAGGGTAACACAAACTACTCTAGGGTGTCAATGACCCTCTTCTCCATGATTAGAGGTGATTGAATGTTTTTTCTCCTTCGATATCTTTTCCCTATGATCAAGAAGCAACAATAATACATCAAAAGCAAAGGTAACCTCTATTGATGAGGTATTTTAAGGAAGTTTCACAAAAATATGCCATGACAAGCATATAATCAAGAAAATAAGTAAAACATGGTAAACTTATGTTAATCATGAGATGTTGCCATTAAACATATGCAAGAAAATATGTATTATCTATCTACTATATTAGTTTAACAAATAGGAAGTTAGAATGCATGAAACAACCCACAATTACACTAATTATCAAATTGACAACATGAAAGTAAACCTACTTCAAATGCTTAATCCAATTGGTCATATGTCTCTAAAACACTAATTGAACCTATATTAAGCCTAACATGATCTAACTAATTAATTTGCAAGAAATAGCACAAGGTGATCTTTAGCCATTTGCTCACCTAGGTCTTATGCATGACTGGTACTATGGGCCACGACTGACAGCCATGGTGAGGCTCTGAGTAAACTTGCCCTAAGAATTAGGGCTTCCTCTTTGATCTACCTTGCCAAATTGATGTCTAAGGGTCGCCTTTGTGTCCTCTGATAGGTTTGGTGGTTGAATTGGTATGATTGTGTATGAATTGCATGAATTTATGTTTCTTGGCTCTCCTAGGCTCCTAGGGCATCCATAGTGGTTTGATCTCCAATTGGGTAGCAAAAGTGTCCCTCTCAATGCATATAGTTGACTATGCAATTCGATAGGGCTTCACTGCTCAATTGATACAATTTTGTCTCTCTTTATCCCCAATTTGGAGGGGGTACTTATAGGATTTTCCAAGGGCTAGGGGTGGCTTCCTCATGAAGCCAAGATCAATATTGGGTAGTTGATTCTATTGGATGGAATGTTTCGGATCCTTCCTCGCTCAAACCACTCCAATCTACAACCAATTGGTCGTTGCAACCAAACTTTGGGGTTGGATGAAGGCCAACCGAACTTCAGTATTGAACGTGGGTGTAAGCCATGACGAATACTACTAACCATGTGTGTCAGCTATGGTCCCAAATTGATAGATTGGGGGTTACGGATGTGAGCCGTGGCTAGCACTGACTAGGCACAAATGCCAAACTGAGTGGTAAAAACCACTTTTATACCTTGGATATGTCCAAAGGTCTTCCATATGGTCTTCTAGCATGTCCCATATGAGTAGTAACATTGACATGACATATTTAATGTGTCTACACAAAGAGCACCACGTGCTCTTTACCCTTCCTTTTGGTGCCTAAGCCCAAAATTATCACGTGCTTCTTCCTTCAGTGCCCAAGCAAAACATGCTCAAAAACTACCGTCTAGAATCGATCACGGGTCTTTTCACGTCCAACGCCTTAGCCCTCGACCACTTGCCACTAGGCCACACTCTGTCAGGTGGATATGAGGCTTTAGCCCACATCAAATTTATTCCTTCATTGGTGCTCAATACAAAAAGCATTATCTTCTTCCTCGCACGAATCACATCAAATTACATGTTGGCCTCTTTATTTCATTCGAACGAAGGATGATTAAATGCCATTAAGGCATGTGGTTTTTATACCATTATGCCACCTTGAAATTAAACGTCGACACATATTGATTTGCCTTGCAACCCTAACCTTAGGGTAAATTAAAATATATTATAATTTAATTAATAATAAAATTATTATAATTAATTTAATAACCATAGGTTAATTAAATTTACTTACAAATTAATATATAATGAAATTATTACAATTAATTAATATTTATTTAATTTCCTTAGGTCTATTCATTGGTTTTAAATAAAAACCATTTATTTTTGCCATCATAGGTTTTAATAAAAATATTTAAAATCATGCTCTACATAATATTTAAAAATAAACATTATGGAGCTCATCAACTTCTTGCATTGCTCCTTGTTGACCTTTTGGCATCAATGGTGGTTCACTTCTTGGTATTAATGACAACCTCATGCTTTGACATCAATGACAACTTTATGGACTCAAAATGTCCAACACATCAAGCTTTCATTTTGTCCCCGTGTGATAGTTGATGGAATATTTTGCAAAATATTATCTCGTGCCCCTTACCTTGTCCAGTATCTAACAAAATATTTTTATAATAATTAATATGATAAAATAAAAATTTGTTTTTGTTTTAGCATGATTTTTTTTTGTATTTATATTTCCTTCCTTTAGCCATCTCTCCATAGATTTTAGAACCAATATGACTCTTTTTTCAATGCATTATGATAATAAAAACATGATTGTTTTTATTTCATATAAGTATGCTGATATATTCCATTAGTTTCTACCATCTCTTGTAAAATTTTGAGCTTGGAATCAACATCTTTATTTTCTTTAAAAATGTTACCAAAAGATTTGGTATTCCAAATTTTCATTTTCTCCTTTATATATTTTATCTTTTGAACAAACCTACACATATACGATCCTTCAAAATTTGTTTCATCCCACCATAACATAATTATCTAGAAGAAATCAAGGTCTTGGAACCACATAGACTATATTTGGATGACCATTATTAGATAAATCACAAGGTAATAGAATGAGTTTGTGATCCTATCCTACTCATAATAAATATCTAAAGAGATTCTATACTTTGTTTGTAACAATTTATTGGATAATAAGAATTTATCCAATATTTTTGTAGAGTTTACCCAATGTGTCTATTATCCCATGAATTTTGATAAAATGAAGGACTAACTTCCTAAAGGTCATTTGAACTGAAAAATGAAGCAAAATCCTACATTGATTTAGACCATCCTAGATTAGCATCCTTATTTTCTAAAGAATATAGAACATTGTTGAAACCACCCTAAGAATTCATAGATCATAATGAATCGTTATTGTGTTTGACAAAAAATGATGTGGTCCTTCCAACATCTTTCATGAGTAGTTATAGTTGGAGCATATACATGTATAATCCTAACTTTGAAGTTTTTTTCTCTTTCCTACAAAATAGTCCAACAACCCAATTACTTTTTGCTTCTAACAATTGTTCATCCCATTTGCATTTGTACCATATTGTTGCAATACCGCCTAAACCTCCTATAAAAGAAATTTCTAGATAATCACCCATATTACAAATATATTTAACAACATCCTTAGATTCCTCACTACTTAATTTTATTTCTTGTTATCAAAATAAAATTAGGACTATAAGAACCTATTTATTCTTTAATAAATATTTTTTAGGGATCTTATTCATGCCCCTAATATTCCATGATATCATTTTTATCATCATATCTTTTTATTATTGTTAGTGGGATTAGTCCCATTTCTTTTTAACACCTATGATATTTTTATACGAATTCCCATATCTTAATCCTTTGAGTTTCTTTTTCTCTTTGTTTATTCTTTGATAGCCTTCCCCTCCTTTTCCCCATTCCCACCAACACTCTCATCATTACCAATCTATTCTATTTTCCCATACTGTTCATAAATATGTTTATCTTCTAAATATATATGTTTCTCTAAAGAATTAAGGAATAACCTCATAAACATTTTCTTCTTTATATTTCTCAAAAATCCCTAAAGTGTACAGATGATACTCCATAGCCATTGCTTTCTTATGCTGACCCCAAAATCCTAAATTTTCTTGGATATCCTCCATATACTTTTCTTTATTATTTTTCTCTACTACTTTTATTTTTATTGCAAGGAGATTCTACATAAGGAAAATGAAGAGGATTTACTTAGATTAGCCTTGACCTCCTTCACCTCATTCGCTTGAAAATTTACCTTCTCATCTTCCTTTGCACGTTCAAATATTTCTATATTTGAACTTGTGTATTGCACTTCCTTATCCCTGATGTCATATTTTTCTTCTAATGGTTGATTCAAGTGAACTATAATGGCCTTTTTTATTTGATGATGCAAAGGGGTTCTTTTGCAGATTACTTAGGAGTGGAAAATCCTGATCTCCTTGTTTTATATTAAAGTTTGTCTCTTACCCAAAATTTTCTCTCTTTCTCAATCATTTTCACTTTGTAATCTCTTGCCGTGTATTTAGTTTCATGATATTTGGGACATTAGAATGCAATATCCTCATAATCCACTTATTGATCCCATTCTCTTGATGCAAATCTAATCCTAATGGAATTAAATAAAGTTTTTAAAATATCAATGGAAATACATATTAAGTGTATACACCATGCCTTATCTCCTTAGTAGTAGGTCCCTTGATGAAATTGCCTAGAGGGTTGCCAATATTCTTCAAAATCTCCTTATTGATCAATTAAGAAGGAAGTCTAAAAAGTCTATTTCACATTGGAAGTATTTTAATAGTGTTTGTCTCCACATAATAATTTTCACTCCAAGGTCTTAAATATAATGCATCCATTATTTTATCCCTTACTTCTAAACCAAATAAGATAATAAGGAAATATCTTTTCATAATAAAAGTCATGGACCAATTTGAATTCAATCTCCACTTCTACTTGATCCAATTTTGAATCTAAGAAAAACATGGTTAGTATCCATGGAACTTACATATTAACAATTTAGTTTTAAGAGCTCAATCATCTTATCCTTGATAATCCTCTAATGTAGTATCTCTTATTTTGGGTTTCTAAAGATTCGTTCTTCCTCTTATTACTAAAAATTCCAAAATTTTCCTACTTGCTTCTAAATACTCTACACCTAACTATAAATAATAATATATTCAATAAATATTATAATACTTAAACAAATAATAACATTTAAATAGTTTATAACTACAAATTGTTTAATATTAAACCCCTTATATCTAAATATAAAAACTAATATATTCAATATATATATATATATATATTTAAAAAATTATAATATTTATTATAATATAATATTTATAAAATTATAATATAATATAAAATAAATGAATGGGTGTGTGGTTTTTGTTTTTGGCGTAAAATTAAGGGAAGAGGGTTTTGAAAGGGCCCCAAAACCTTTTACAACCGAAAGAAGACATCAAACCAAAACAGTGCACTTCAACACTTAAACAAAAGAGTACAAAAACTGTACTACAACACTAACCAAAAAAAAAAGTAACTGCATAAACCGGCACCACAAACCATAGGATCCAAAGGATTAGGAGATTCGAGAAGACTTGTGAGAGAGCCGAGGTAGTTCTACAACACAACATCTAACTCCGATATAATCCCATCGGACATTTGAGCTGCATCCCAATGATCCCCAACAGATAACCACTTCCCAAGGTAGGCAGATGAACCAAGGCAAAAACATATTCTTGATTCCCGCTCCCCATTTTCGAAATAATTCCCGCTCCTCATTTTTGAAATAATTCCTGCTTCTCATATTCAAAATAATTCCCGCTCATTTTTTTGAAATTAATTGAGTATTTAAAAATACCTTCATTAATGACCTTCATTAATGAATTAAATGGGGTATTAATGATACCTTCACTAAGGACCAATAATTAATAAATTGATTGGGGATTTAAAAATACCTTCATTAATGAATTACATGGGGTATTTAAAACTACCTTCATTAATGAATTAAATGGGGTATTTAAAATACCTTCATTAATGAATTAAATGGGGTATTTAAAATACCTTCATTAATGACCCATAATTAATAAATTGATTGGGTATTTAAAAATACCTTCATTAATGAATTAAATGGGGTATTTAAAAATACCTTCATTAATGACCATTGATTAATAAATTGATTGGGTATTTAAAAATACCTTCATAAATGAATAAACTTGGTATTTAAAATACCGTTCTCGTCCAGGAATACAAGTAAGGAAAAGACAAGCCACATAACTGGAAAAGAGATACAACTGTCCCACCTCTTTAAAAACTGCACCAAATATTCTAACCAAGCAAACTACCACCACCCGAGACCAATTAACCAACATCAAAATGAGCACAGTAGATGAGGTCCTATGGAAAGTCCCCTTGCCATACCCTATATTTATGAAGATTCACTTCAATATTCGCCATCATGTCAGTAGCAACATTTCCCTCCCTGAGCGTGTGATAAATTTGAACATCTTCCAACTCCCGAAACAACTTTACTGGTGACCTTCCAACTAACATGGCACACTCCAATAAGAATATTAATAATGTTTCGGGAATCGCCATCAATAACAACTTTCTTAAAATTGAATTCGTTAAGCAAGGCAATCCCAAGGTAAGACGCCCTTGCCTCTACCACCTATAAAAATTCAAACCCAAAGAATCAACATACACCAACAAAAGATTTCCATAATGGTCCTGGATAACGCCACCCGAGTTTTCCTTCCCTGTTATTCCCTTTGCTGCCACATAAAAATTTAATTTCACCCACCCAACAGGGGGGCACACCATTTAATAGAATTTCTTATGTTAGGCACCGATGGTGGTCGATCTGTATTTCCAAAGCCCAAAAATTATTCCAACCTAATTTCACACTACTTCGATACCTCCGACAAGTCCATAGACATCACGACACTTTCCACATTCTCCACCATTTTACCAATAATCTGATTACTCAATAAGATCGTAGCCACCATCTTCTCCCTAAATATCTTTGCATTTATTGCTTTCCAAACTTCCCACATCACATGGGGGAGCAAGTACCACCAAAAAAACCTAAGGCAAGGGGAATGAAAGGGCGAAGACCACTGAAGGATACAATCATAAACTGTTTTCGGGAAGACCCACTCCACACCCAAATTTTTGAGAATAGAAATAATTATCTCCTTAAAAATACAATAATTGAGCAACATATGAGAGGTCGACTCCCAATCAGATTCACAAAGATAACACCGATTGACCATATGCCAACCCCTTTTGAGAAGATTCTCTACAGTTAAAATTCGGTTTTGAGTAGCCAACCAAAAAAATATATTTACCCTTGGGGAAAAATGCTTAAGCTAGAGCTACTTGAATGGGAAATGTGACCCCTCCTCCATATTTAAGCAATTATAGGCCGATTTGACCGTATATCTTCCTAAAATCTCCAACCGCAAGATCAATCGGTCTTCAAAATTTGCTTGGCGAATACTACAAAGACGCAATTCCTCCCCAAGGCTCTCCCAAAATTGTCTATCACCGCCATCCCTTACACAAACTAGCATTATAGCCCAAGCAATTCTATCCCCTTTGACTTCAAGGAAATCATCCACATAGGTCAAACCCATTTATTTGGAATTAGTGATGAGCCTCGAAAATGCTCATATTTTGTATGGGTTTTACTGATTATTATGCAAACATATAATAGGGACTGTGTACTTTCATGAATGATTATGTAACTATTTAATAGAATTATGTGTTATCTAATTTGTGTGTTTAAGTGTGTTTGTGTGGAAATTTAGTTGGTTTTGACAAATTTGGATCAGTCGAGGTCCTTCATTGACCTAACACTCTATTTCTCCTTGGATCAAGGCATGATGATTAGGTGCCTTCCTCTTCAAGGGATGCGCCAAGAGAAGGGAGGTACCTTCCGCATAAAGAAGGTGCTCGACATACCTAGGTGCCTTTCACATAAGGAAGGCACACAATATAAGGCAAGGCACCTTCCGCATGAAGAAGGTGCTCAACACCAGTAGGCGCCTTCCGTATGAAGAAGGTTCTCAATATCAGTAGGCACCTTCTGCATAAAGAAGGTACCTACCAAATAATTTGAGGAAGGCACCTTCCTTATAAAGAAGGCACCTCCATATTTCACCAGTTGACCAAATGAGCAATGTGGGCAGTGTTGACCAGTACAGTTCTAGTTCCACATCACGCAAGACAATTCTGGGGAGCTACACCAATAGACGAGAATATCTTACCTATGTCGGGTGAAGCATGATCCAGCTCGAGCAACCCGAACCAATCAGCGAACGTGTCATCATTAGGAACGATGACTGTTTTTATTAGATGTTGATTTCAGTTACTAGACTGTCCTAGTTTAGTCTGAACTGAACTACTATTTTAACTTCATTGTAACAGAAGATATGTGCGTGTGTTATATAAACACACATAGAAATCTCTGATGGATATCCAAAAATTATAGATTATTCTGAGGAGATACAAGCATTGTAATAGTCATCTTGCAATTAAATAAATTTCGAAAGTTTCTAATCACATGTTCAGTTGGAAGGGAGTTGTTGGAGCTTGGGCCCACTCCAAGATAGTAGTCCTTCCCTTTTACTTGTGCTTTCATAGATCAATTTTCTACTTCAATAGGTTTACGTTTGTATTTTTATTTTTATTACCGTAGTAGAATTATTTTTATGTCTATTTAATTATACACGTATGAATATTTAATTTCCAAAGATCTAATTATTCATACGTAATTTATTGTGGCGTGGATGAATGAATACCGTTATTTTAAAACCTCCCAATGGTAGAATTAGCTGGACTCATCTCAAAAGTAGGTATTGTAAATAATATTGTCTGAGAAACTTCTAAATTTTACGAGCTCCCTGGTCTGACAATTTAAATGCATGGGCAGTGACAAAATAGGATCAAATTTAACCAATGTTTGGCCTACAACATTTTGGTGCCATTGCTGGGGAAGCGTCTCTACTAGATTAATTGCAATACCCAAAAGAACTTTCATATGACTTTGCACGAGTCCATTAAGGAAGAGACAACTTGATGATAATTTCATAAAACAAATTCCACAAAAATATGAGTCAGCCGAACACTCTAAATTTGAATTATATTCACCCGACTCATCGCCAGCAGTCCACTAGAGTGAAAATATTCACTTTGTGTAAAGTGCCTCCTCATCTCACCAACCTGGGGAAGAATGACCTATTGTAAACCCATTGTTTAAGAGGAAACCCTCAGAGGAAGCCCTATTGTGGAAAGCTGTAAAGGATTGGACGATAACACCAGTCGACTTCAAGGCCCTGACCCAGAAAGTTTTGAACGACTGTGAGGCCATAGAAACTGTATTAGAGACTACACATCTTAAAAAAATGGCCGAAGAAGAGACTTCATATGGCTTTAGTTTCCTAATAGAGGAAGGAGTATGAGAAGCCAAAATGAAAAACATATCCCCTACTCACCTTCTTACCTTAAGAGGATACCCAACCGAAGACCCTGACCTGTTTTTATTTAAGTTTAATGTTTTATGTAGGTTTGTGGATTATAAATTTGATACGCAGAAGCTGAAAATCTTTCCTTCCACATTAGATGATGCAAATCTGTGATGGTTCATCAGTCTGGGAGATAAACACATTGCTATATGGGATCAAATGAAGAGGCTCTTTTTAGAGCAATATCAAGACTTCGGGAGAGCAAGAGACTCCAGAGAAAAGGTCCTAAACATGACGCAGAAGGAAGATGAATCTCTGGAGGAATACTGGGAGAGATTCAATTTCAACCTTCAATGATCTCCTCACACAAAGCTAGCTGAAAAGTCTCTCAAAAGCATATTTTTGAGAGGACTTAACAATGAATCATTAGAGGCTCTCAATATGATTTTTGGAGGTGACGTCTACCAACATGCTATGGAAGATATCCGACAACTATACTGGAACTACTTGAGAAGGAGAGGCAAGACCACTTCTAGAACCATGAAAGCAACTACTTCGGTCACAAAAATAGAGATAGGCAACATGCTATAAGATTTAAAAAGCGAGATGCTTTCGTATCTGGCATTACAAATGGACATGCTGTTGTTGGAGAAAACAAAGCAACACTGGCCTATTTATGCCCAAAATGTAGAGGGAAGCATGCAAAGAATGCATGCCTATAGAAAAAAGTCAGAGTATGCATGGTCTGGAAACTAAATTATAAGACTCGATTATGCCCACAATTGCCCAATATCAAAGAGGATGCTGATGTCACTGAAGCCTATTTTATAGGCAATCGGAGGAAATGGCTACAATCCCCTGTGGGGAATATGCCAACAGGAATGCCATCATACAAAGGAGGACCATACATGCCATAAGGCCAACCTAAAACACCTAACATGGGGTGGTGGGGGCCATCACCTTGGTCCAATGCACCCCTAGGATCAACATTCTTGAACCAGAAGCCCTAGATGCCATATCAATATTCTAGGTAGTAGTGGAAAAACCTTACTCCATGGAATCCATATCTAGAGAACATAGCACCAACTTACCCCTAGTAAAACCTACTGGCCTTTCTTACTGTGAGACCTATGCAGTTACCTGCACAACCAATAGTGAATCCAAATAATAAAGTAAACCAACCGATATACAATGTAGAAGGTGAGATGTATCCAATGTACCATATTAGTTGCAATCCTATTCAGCTTAGATCAGGTAGACAGCTAGGATTAGGGACACCTCCACTGATAGAAGAGAAGGTAGGTGTAGGAGAAAAACCTCTTGTAGAAGAGGTGGAAGAAGAAGTGGATGAGATAACAAAGGCTCCATTCCCTAACTGGTTGCAAAAATAGAAGAAACTAATGTAGTCAAAGTTTGATATTATTTCCAGCTTGAAAAATATTACGATGACTATTCCAAAATTTCAAGCTATCCGAGACGTCCCAATATATACTAAGGCGATAAAAGGGATGTGCTTAAGAAAGGTAGGATGGAAAGTAACCCAGACTATAAATGCATGTCATACCAAATATGCAGACCCAGGAAACCCAGTGTTGACGGTGAAAATTGGGGGACATTCCTTGGCCAACATGTTAGTCGATCTCGGGGTAGCCATAAATGTGATGCTGTGGGAGACCATGCAAAAGCTACAGCTCACAAACCTGAGACCCACCATGATGGTGCTGCAACTGGAAAATTGATCAATCGTAGCATTGGAAAGGATGCTTGAAGATATAATAGTGACAGTTGATGAGTGGGAATATTCGACCGAATTCTTGGTTTTATAGTCCAAAACAAGGCTGGGTGGCTACCCGCTCATCTTGGAGAGGCCATGGCTAGCAATAGTTGATGCTTACATCAGCTATTGTGATGGGCTGATGACCATATCCAATGGACAAAATGTTAAAATATTGATGATTTCACCCCCTGCACAATCTATGGATTCGTTGGGAGAGCCCATGTTGACCAAGCATGGAGACAATGAGCTATCCATGATATAGCCTGTGATGGTATTAGATGAATTTGTGAAGGATGAGGATGAAGACGGTGCTATCATGGGATTCCTCCAAGGATAATATTCCATCACAACTCCTGAGTCACCATTGGTCGATGCCCAAGACCATCATGTTCAACAGATAGATGTTGGGCCTGGAAGGATGTTAAACGTCAGTAGTGGGTTAACCCCCACATAGTTGGAAAAAGTAAAAGAGCTCCTAGTAAGACACTAACAACCGTTTGCATAGGACTACTTGGATATGAAAGGTATCAGTCCAAAAATTTGTACCCATCGAATATACCTCGAAGAATACGTGATTCCAATCAGAAAGCCATAGAGAAGAATGAATCCGGCAATGAAAGACATTGTCAAGGTGAAGCTGCAAAAACTCTTGTCTGCCAGGTTCATCTATCTAATTTTTGACAGTGAATGGGTGACACCACTTGTGGTGGTCCCCAAGAAAAATGAGAAGTGGCAGATCTGTGTGGATTGTAGGGCATTGAACAAAGCGACCAAGAAGGATCACTTTCCACTCCAATTCATCGATTAGGTCTTGGATATGCTTTCTGGGTGAAAGTACTGATGGATTCAGTGGATACAACTAGATCTAGTTCAGAGAAGAAGATCAGGATAAAATAACGTTCACCTGCCCATGGGGAATGTTTGCTTATCAGGTGCTGCCTTTCGGGTTATGCAACACACCAACCACCTTTCAAAGGGCAATGCTTAGCATATTTTTAGACATGATAGGTCGAAGTGTACATGGATGACTTCACCATTTATTGAGAAACCTTTGAATAAGTAAAGATGAACTTGGAAAGAGTGCTCAAAATAAGCGAGAAAAATAATTTATTCCTCACAACGAAAAGTGCTTTATGATGATGTGATAAGGCATCGTATTGGGACACCATATTTCCATGGAAGGAATAAAAGTTGACAAAAGAAAGATTGAGGTCATCAAGGACCTGCCCAGCCCTAGGACGTAGCGAGAGGTGAGGAGTTTTCTCAGATCTTTCAGGTATTACCAGTGATTTATCGTCGACTTCAGTAAGATTGCAAAACCAATGCACACTCTGTTATCTAAAGATGTGGAGTTTAACTGGACGGAGGACTACGAAAGAGCATTTCAATCACTCAAAGAAAAGCTGATATATGCACCTATTTTAAGAGGACCAAATTGGGCCATACTATTCCATATCTATTATGATGCATCCAACAATGCGATTGGAGTAGTCCTCGGGTAGAAGGATGGTGAGGAATTTTATGCCATCTACTACGTAAGAAAAAACTTAGCAAGGGCCGAGCTCAACTATATAGTGACAAAGAAATAATTCCTTGTGGTTGTGAATACCATCAATAAATTCTGCCATTATATCATTAGATACCAGGTGTTCATCCATACAGACCACGCAACCATTAGGTATTTAATGAGCAAACTGGCTATTGGTGGAAGAGTTATCAAATGGCTTCTACTATTGCAAGAATTTGATATAATAATAATTGACAAACCTAGTAAAGACAACGTAGTAGCAGATTTTCTATCCAGATTAATACTAGCAGACCATGTGGTAGTGGAAGACCAATTTTTGGATGAACATTTTTTCACCATCAACGAACAAATGTCGTGGTATGCAAACATAGCCAACTATTTAGCCACCGGAAGAAATTCACCTACTCTTTCTTCATATGAATAGCATGCAGTACTAGAGAAGAGCGCCTCCTTTCTATGGGTTGACGACATCCTATTTAAAATGGGACATGATCAGATTATGAGGAGGTGTGTAGTAGAATAGGAGTTTTCAGAGATACTCAAATCTTGTCATGATGAACCATGTGGAGGACACTTTACAGGGAAAAGGACTACCTATAAAATCCTACAGGCTAGGTACTTTTGGCCCACTCTATTTAAATATGCAGTCGCCTACACCATGTGAAATGAATGCTAAAGAATGGGTAGAATGACCCATTCAGACAAAATGCCCCTTCAACCTCAAGTGCACCTAAAGCCCTTCGATAAATGGGGCATGGATTTTGTGGGACCAATCAATCCACCTTCAGTAGGAAGAAGATTCATTTTAGTCTGTACAGACTATGTCACCAAGTGGGTTGAAGTTCAAGCATTGAGGGATTTGAAGGAGGGAACATACGTTGAATTCTTATTTGCTCATATTTTTACAAGATTCATGGTCCCTAGAGAGAATACAACAGACCAGGGACCTCAATTCGCCTCCAAGTTGATTAAAGAGTTGATGAAGCAATATAGAATCCGACACAATAAGACTACACCCTACCATTCGCAGGAAAATGGGCAAGTGGAGGTGATAAACAGAGATACTGAGAACATCCTGACAAAAACTATGCAATAACACAGAAAGGATTGGGCTGCATGATTACCAGAGATAGTATGGGCTTATAACACCACATGGAAATCAACCACAGGCTTTACACCCTTCCAACTAGTCTATGGGAAAAATGCAATGATGCCCATCGAGTTTGAAATCAAGACATTGAGAACTGATTTAGAATTAATTTTGAGCTTCGAAGAGGCCCAAAAAGAAATATTTCGGTAGCTAAATCATCTGGACAAGATTCCAATGGATGCTTTACAAAGAATAGAGATCATACAAAAACAAAGAAAGCAGTGGCACGATCGTCACATTAAGCTGAAGCAGTTCAAGGAGGGAGAATGGGTGCTATTGTACGATCCTAGGTTCTAAGAACGAAAGGGAAAATTAATGCAGAGATGATTGGGACTGTATGAGGTGGTAGAACTTATCAAAAATGGTGCTGTGTGCATCAGGACCATTGATGACAACAACACTATGTTGATAGTTAATGGCCACCGACTGCGGCCTTACAACACATCTGAGAATTTACTGGTGGAATATAGAGCAGGCATGGGGGAAACCCCATCACTGTAGTCTGGATAAAACTCTCAGCAATAATAAGGTGGACATGAAGGTGTCCACCAAATTTAGTTAGTTTAAATTTTGTTTATTTCTTACGGTGTGTTTTGCAGGGGCGATGCTCGCATGCAAGCTACAGGCATCCTGAGGCCAGGGCCTAACAAGCACGAATTGCATCTAACTACCTATATTTTCTTTTATTTTTGTTTGTTTTTGTAGGTAAAGGGCCTAATAGCATGAAAAATAGGTATTTGGAAAACCAGGCCTGAACCGGCTCAGCATCCTAACACTTGCACACTTTGTTTAGAAGTAGCATCTACCAAGGCATGGACAAAGGCAACAACCTCTCCTCTAGGGAGAAAATCACGAGCCAGGCCTGAAAGAAAGATGTTGGGGCAACATGAAGTAAGTCTGAGGAGGCTTGATCACCCTGGCATGGACAAACACAATGTGGCTACTAACGAAGAATGCCTTGCAAAGTGTCTTCATCTTAAAATAAGACACCCCACTTAAGGAACGGTGCCTCCTTCACCAAAGAAGACACCTAACTAAGATAGACGTCTCCCGCTTTGAAGAAAGCATCCAGCAGAGGCAAGCGCCTTCCACATGAGGAAGGCACCCAAATAAAATAACGCACCTTCTACATGAAGAAGGCACCCAAGGGAAATAAGGTGCCTTTCGCATGAAGAAGGTGCCCAAGTGAAATAAGGTGCCTTCTGCATGAAGAAGGCACCCAATAGAGAAGGTGCCCGTCATCCTAAAAAAAAAAAAAGAGGCGCCTTCCACATCAAGAAGGCGCCATGAAAAATTCAAAATAGATGGAGAAAAGGAAGGCGCCTTCCGCATCAAGAAGGCACCATCCATTCAAAGCACCTTCCACATCATGAAGGTGCCATCCATTCGAAGTGCCTTTCGCATAAGGAATACACCATCCATTAAAAGCGTCTTTTGCATCAGGAAGGCACCATCCATCAAAGGCACATTTCATATCATGAAGGCACCATCCATTGAAAGTACCTTTCGCATACAACCGGTGCTTTGGTATCACATGCACCTTGATTCGAACGAGATCAATACATGATTGGGAAACACAAGATTACCACCATCATCTCACGTGATGGAAATCCACCCCAACCAAAAATCTTGTGGAGTTATGGGGTAGGATCTTCTCACACCCCAAGGATGATGGGCTGACATTCTTTAAGCCAATCCACAACTTTGTCTTCAGGCATCAAACCTTGAACAACACAACAATGAGTCCAACGTAATTAGCACATGCAAAACGTGCATCCTCCGTGTCACAGACCGAAGAATCACCATTTTTTGCGATGTGTGAAGCATCCGATCAGGTACGCGCATAATTCAAATTAATTTTTTTTATAATTTTTCATAAACTATGCAGTTCTAAAAAATAATGTCGTCATAAAATCACGTACCCCTCCATGACCAAAACATTGTGCCAATGTTATGGCTCGAGGAGCGTACCCTGTCAATCCCCAAAATTAAATGCTAGGGGTAGGTGCCTTATGTATAAGAAGGTGCCTTCTTGAGAAAATGAGGGTAGAAAAATAGTGGATGTGGTTGAGGTAGGTGCCATGGGAGGATGCTCGAATAACCATGCAATCAAGAATAATGAGCCAGGTGACATGGAAGGGATCAGGAGGCGGTCTGAACCTAGTTCGAAGCCGAAGGATTGGCTCAATTACTGCACCCTGGTCAGCTAGAACTAGGATATGGAGGAAACCAAGGAGTTTTCTACCTCCTTGAGAGGTGACACAGTCCAAGTGCACAGAAGAGAGATTTCGGTCACACCAAAGTATATTTCCTAGGTGATCGGCCTGCACCTCACGGGAAAGAGCACATACAAAGGTGACATGTTAAAGCAGTGCATAGAACTGCGTTGGAGAGGAACGATGTGCAGATAGAGAAGGAAGGTCTGCCTAAAAGTGGACTTCCAATGAATTTGTGGAAGTATTTCGAGCATACTGCTCGATTCTTCACATGCATAGGGAAATATTCCCATCTACATGTCAATCATGTGCATTTTTTAGACCACCTGGTGCATGGAAGGAAAATTAATGTACCCTTCTACTTGATGAGCATCCTGAAGGATGAAGCGACTCGATATTAGAGAGGTGTGCCTTCTACTTTGGCCCACCATGGGCTGATAACAACACTAGTTTGCTATGTAGAAGCACAAAGGGGAGGCTCGAGTGCAGAAGGAGATGACAGCTCGAGAGAAAGAATAGATTCTACCATCGAGTCGGGGCAAGGTAGTGAAGACCCCACGGAGGAAGCTGAAGAGAGAGGGCAATCACCATTGCCTGATTTTATAGAGGACTAAGCACAGTATGCCAGTAGCAAAAACAAATTTTGGTAGACTGAGCCGGTTCCCCAAAGGAGGCACTTGCGATGATTAGTTCTGGCACCAGAGGAGGAAGAAGAAGACTTGGAGGTTGGTCTCACAACATAAACCCTCCAGGAATTGACGTGCTAAAGCTCGCAAGATGTAGGGCCCTCTAAGGGTATTAACTAGCAGGTGACGCAACCCTAGAGGAAGCCCTTGAGTGGCAAATAGATTGCTTGATGGCCCAAGAAATTTTTGAGGATTTCCAGGCAATGCATAGGGAAGAATTGGAGCAACAAGAAAAATGATCGCTCAGCTGAAGTAGTTGGCCCAACAGTTGCAAGATGAAAATCAATGATTTTGGTCCAATAATGTAGAGAAGAGCAATGTGCCCACCCAAATGGACTGGGCAATGGAGGTCCCAATGAATTCCCCCACTTCATTGGAGTGAGTGTTCTCTTCTAGGGAATTTTGATCGGATGCTCGACAAGGTAGCCCGGAGGTAGGAGAGAATTATTCTGTTTTCAAAATTTATGGGAGAGGAAGCCCAATGGAGCCCCCTGCTATTGAACTAAGTGATGCAGACCCGAGTATGGACCAAAATTTGCAACCAAAATTAGGGGTTAAGGAAGAATCCCCCATACCTAAGGAAGGATGGGTTGAAGGACTTGTCGGATCATCATTAGGACAAACAGAAGAAGGGGGAGCAGCTCTGGGGACAACTGAGCAAGCCCCTGCACCTACCTCTTGAGATGAAAGGACACGCGTCGATAGAGAGGAGAAACCCCCTATTCAAACCACCACACTTTCTATTAGGGCCAAGGAAAAGTGACCCAAGACGACTCAAAATAAGGCTAAGGTAACTTTTGCTGAGCCTATCGAGGATGAATGGGAGGAGGATATGTAGTCATTCGTAAAAGACAAAAGAAGTTCAAACAGCTATGTGAGGAAATAACAATAGCAAAGGAGGTCAAAAAATCTGCTATGAAGGTCAAGGAAGATCTTGGTATCCGTGTCAATCTAGCGAATGATGAACAATTTTAGGAGATTTATGGATCATCACATGGACGTCCCTCTAAAATGATGAAATTTTTAGAGAGGTGGGGGGTGTTCAGACCTAAATTAGAGTCAGTCGCCATTGCAAAAGAGAATTCAAGGCTCACCCTTGAGACAACCTAGTTACTGTTGGAACAAAATCTACCTTCGGTTAATAGTGTTGCGCCTTAGACTTTGCCAACATTGAATAGACAGATCTTGCTTGAGATCATTTGTCTAGTCTCCAGAGAAGGTTGGTTCCTTTGAGTTTTTTAGAGAAAAGGGGAACAAGAGATAAGGGAAATATAGCCTAAGCTAGAAAATTTTCTCACGGTACAGATTGGACAACAACAAACATTGACGATGCAGATTACTACTTTCAAAGTTTTCTTTATATCTTCTTTATAGAAAACACGAATTCCTAAGTGTGAATTTTAGATGTTCATCTAAAAGCATATAAATATCTTTTAATGTTCAACTCTAGAAACAAGATTTATACGTGCACAGTCTAGATTTCAGAACAAATACATTATAAAACATAGAATGAATAAAAGTTAAAACACCAGATACATACACTTGCACACAAAAGTTTCGGAATCCAGAAGAAGAAATCTTTTATTGCTTGTAATCCAAGTACATGTACATCAAGCTTGTAAATGTCCAAGAGCCGACCTCTTTTCATGGTCGACTCACTCCTATTTATACCCTAAAAAGAGTATCTTCTACTACGTACATTTAATTTCTTCAATCAATTACAAGTAATTGTCTACAGTTTCTAATAATATACAATGGATTTCCCACGATTGGATAGATTTCCTTCCGGCTAATTTTAGATGAGCCCGTTATTCCGCAATCATCCAAGCGGACCTGCCGAGTTATAATCAACAGACCATTCTTCAGAAATCAGCACCTGATGTCAGTGCATGTCCCTAGTTGCCAAAAATATACTCTATTCCTTTATAGCTGGCATGTCGTGAAATCGCGACATTCTTTCCTTGCTTTTCTCTTTTGCCACCTCCAGCCATGAAAATGAGACATGTCACGAAATCATGACATTCCTCTCTTGTTTTTCTCTTCTACCGCTTCCAACCGTGAAAATGAGACATGTCGCAAAATCGTGACATTCGTCTCTTACTTTGCTCTTTTGCTGCCTCCCGTCACGAAAATGAGACATGTCACGAAATCGCGACGTCTGTCTCTTTCTTTGCTCTTCTGCCCATGAAAAGGTAACATGTCGCGATATCGTGACACTTCTGGCTCTTTGTTCTCCTTTGTTGCTCTTAGACGTGAAAATGAAACATGTCGCGATATCGCGATGCTTTTGCCTCCTTGCTCCCTTTTTTTGCTCTTAGCCACGAAAATGCAACATGTCGCGATATCGCGACACTTTTGCCTCCTTGCTCCCTTTTGTTGCTCTTAGCCGTGAAAATGCAACATGTCGCGATATCGCGACACTTTTTCCTTCTTGCTCTTTCTCTTCTCTTTTGGCCGTGAAAATGCAACATGTCGCGATATCGCGACACTTTTTCCTCCTTGTTCTTTCTCTTCTCTTTTGGCCACGAAAATGCAACATGTCGCGATATCGTGACACTTTTTCTTTCTTGTTCTTTCTCTTCTCTTTTGTCGTGAAAATACATGTCGTGATATCGCGACACTTTTTCCTTCTTGCTCTTTCTCTTCTCTTTAGCCAGGAAAATACAACATGTCGCGATATCGTGACACTTTTGTCCCCTTGCTCCCTCTCTTCACTTTGAACCGCGAAAAATGCAACATGTCGTGATATCGTGACACTTTTTTCTCCTTGCTCTTTCTCTTCGCTTTGAGCCGCGAAAAGGCAACATGTCGCGATATCGCGACACTTTTTCCCCCTTGCTCCCTTTTGTTGCTCTTAGCCGTGAAAATACAACATGTCGCGATATCGCGACACTTTTACCTTCTTGCTCCTTTTTGTTGCTCTTAGCCATGAAAATACAACATGTCGCGATATCGCGACACTTTTACCTCCTTGCTCCTTCTCTTCACTTTGAACCGCAAAAATGCAACATGTCGCGATATCACGACACTTTTTCCTCCTTGCTCTTTCTCTTTGCTTTGGACCGCAAAAATGCAACATGTCGCGATATCGCGACACTTTTTCCTCCTTGCGGTGTTTTGCTTTTTCTTTGATCTTTAGCATATGGGCCACTTTGGTCTTCTTGGAAAATATGCAAAAAAGGTGCATCAACTGTTTTTCTATAGTTAGTCACTTTTTGACTAACATTCTTGGCACCTTCCGGGGGAATTTTTGCTAGCAAAAATAGAGACCAGGCCTTCATCCATTGGGAAACGGAGTCACCAGCATAGTTGCAAAAAGTAAAATTTTGAGTGGAAAAACAAGGATAAAAGAAAAAGAATGCACTTTGGAATATAGGTGATCTTTACCTTATCAGAACCTTTCTTTTACCGTTCAGGGACTTAACCTTTGTCTGAAGAACACAAAAAATTCAATTATGGGAGCTGGTCCCAGCTCTGGCTGCTGGCTGCTGCCCCTGATGTTTAGATCTTCTGATTCTGTCCATGGCTGCAATTATCTCTTGATAAGTTTTGCACACTTGATTCTTATTAGGCCGTAAAAAGGGAAATATTTACAAAACTCCAAACTTATAATATACTGTACATATAATGGTGATCTGTAGCTTTTGCTGGAAATACAATTTCAGGTGAAAAGCATTCACCGTGATGGGTAGAACCCATCCATATTGATCTTCATTTCTCACCCAAACTTGATTGTAACCAGAGAATCCGTCTAACAGAGAAAACCTTTCTGCTCCTGCCACAATATGAAGGATTAG
Organism: Wollemia nobilis; assembly: GCA_028583015.1. Classification (NCBI taxonomy): domain Eukaryota; kingdom Viridiplantae; phylum Streptophyta; class Pinopsida; order Araucariales; family Araucariaceae; genus Wollemia; species Wollemia nobilis. The sequence goes on from JAQPPZ010000363.1 coordinate 5,265,677, forward strand.
GTCAATCTGGGGTAAAGGATAGTGATCCTTTAAAGAGGCTCTGTTCAAATTTTTGAAATCGACGCATAGTCGTATTTCTCCATTTTTCTTGTAGATTGGAACTAAATTTGCCACCCAAGTAGAGTGCTTGATTGGGTATATTATCTTAGCCTGCAGGAGTTTTAACAACTCCTATTTCATTAAGGCTTCAATTTTAGGATTCACAGGGCTCTGCCTCTGCCTAAAAGGTTTAGCTCCTTCCTCTAGTTCGATGGTATGCTGAATGACCTCTTTCTTGTACACTTTCGGATCACTATAAGTCCAGGCTATTATATCTGGATATTATCTACATAACTGTTTTATTTGTTCTAGTTCTACCACTATACAATCGGTCCCTACTTTGATCATTTTGCCTGGTTCTAGTTCTATTTCCTTATACCGGAGTTCATCTACCTTGATCCTTCGACCTACAGCTTTGTCGCTATTGTCGAAAAGGCTCTCCAGGGTGATCAGTCTCCTAGGGATATGATTGTTTTTCAATTGAATAAGGTTCTCTTCGTCCTCTTCTTGTAATGCTCTATCTATAGAGAAATTCATCTCATGAATCAAAAAATCCAGGATCTGCTCATCATTCTCAAATACCTGCCAAAAAATGTCCTTGTCAGGCACAAAAGGCCTGTATATAAGTCTAACTGTTTTAGACTTCTGAATAACATTGCTGACTGGGCAAAAATTTGATCCTACTGATGCTAACAGGTCTGCATGTGTGTTCTTCTCTCTAGAAATGGATTTCATGTTTAGTGCTTCAAAATTTTCCAATAGATCCAACACTTTGTTTTTGTAAGCCCTTAGGTAATGTTGCTTACAAATGCATTTGCCAGTAACCTGTTTAACGATCAGCTCTGAATCTCCATAGATCAGAAGCTGTTTTGCACCCAATTTTTTAGCTTTCCTGAGTCCCAAACACAAGGCTTCGTATTCAACTACATTATTGGTGCAACTCCATGTCAACCTATATGAAAAGGCTTTTTCTTTTCCAGTAGGTGAAATCAGAACGATTCCAGCTCCTACTCCATTTTTGCACCTTGACCCATCAAAGTACAATTTCCATAACTGGTTGGCCGAATCATCTGTTTTAGGGACAGGAATAGGGAGCTTTTTTGGTTTCTCAATGGAATAGCTTCCCATTTCTGTCTCTATCATAGCATTGAAGTCTTTCATTGAAAACTGATCCTTAGATTGTAGTTCCTCCAGGGTTTCTTCCATTAAATCGATATTTTCTAATTCTTCAGACATCATGTTGATGGTAGTTGTTTCCTCCAGTATTTCTACGTGGAAAGTAGATGGTTTTTCATTGTAGATCTTGACTCTTTTACCTTTGAAAGGTACCTCCAAATGAGAATAATATAGAGACAAATAACCGTCCATTTTGGCTGTGAATTATCTGGATAAACACATACCGAAATATGGTTCTAAGTCTACAACGACTACTTCTTGTATGACGACTGCTTCTGGCATTCTGTGGAGTTGAATAGGGATATCTTTGATCACCCCGATAGTTTTTACTAGAGTACCATCTAATTGCAACACACCAGGATGACTTCGAGTATATTCCATCCCCATTATGTCACATACGGCTTTCGGCATTACCGTAGTTGCGGCCCCTGAATCAATCATACAATTGTGAACTATCCATCCCTCCATTTGCAAGGATAGATAGAATGGGGGTGGTTTGTTTTTCCCAGAGGTTGACATAACATTTGAGGAAGAGGTATCATTCTTTAAATTTAGGGATTCTTGGAGGAGGTCGATCTGACCAGGAATTTGCAGCGCATCATACATGCTTATTTTGGAAGGAGTCCTCTTCATTTCTTCTGCAATGTTGAACGAAAGGGTTGCAGCTGGGGATACCTCAACACTCTTTTCCCTTCCACTAGTAGATGCGTCGTATCTATCTCTATAGACCTGCGTGGCTTCTATTCTTTGCCTTTTTGTCAATGAAGGAAATTTGAGTCTTTCCTTCGCTTGCTCTTGAGCCTCGCTCCCTTTTCTAGGGGGAAATTCTTTTCTTGGTGTAGTCGCAGAAGTCTGAGGAGGGTCAGAACATCTTTTCTCACTGGACTGGTTCTTCTACGGAGTTGCCCTGGGGGCAGGAGGAAAACCTAGTGGTTGGAGTTCCTTAGGGTCAACTGGTAATGACTTTTTTTTGATCTTGTCAGGACCGATACTTGCTCCACTAATGGCATTGCCAAATTGTGGTGCACCTCTCTGATTATGTTCACCTGTCCCTTGCCGGTTTCTTTGGATCTTTCATTAATAACCGCTTGCACATGATGTTGATGAATCATGCATGAATCTTCTCCATGAGGATCGTTGCAAGTGGTACACCAGTAATCAGAATTAGCGGGTTCTCCATTATCTCCTGTCTCATTTGCATACACCACATTTTTTCTCTCTTGTACCCTTCCACTTGTCGAAGCACCTTCCTTTTGTATCTGTGGAAATATTCTTGCTTGAATATTCCTTTTCACCTCTCTCTTTTTCATGGATGCCATTTCATTTGACAACGTCTTCATTGTATCAATTATGGTTGTGTATTGATCATTGGGGGGAGCTGATGCAAGGGGTGTGGCTGGTAATGCAAGGAATGTAGGAGGTGCAGCTATAGCTGGGAGGGCCTGCGTTGATGGGAGCATAGGCAGTTTAGAGATTGACGCTTGGGAAAGCTCTAGTACAATTGGCAATAGACTCTTTGATGGATATCTTTTTGTTGCGATGAGATCAGCTTCACCCTTTGCTGCCTCTAAATAGATCCCAGGAAAAGTGGTTACACAGGATTGCCTTATTATCATACTGAGATCTGAATCAAAAGCCCTTAAGTAATAGCATATAGCTTGTTCTTCCATGGGTTTTAGGCCCTATGGTACTCTACCACGAGTTCTGGTAAATCTGATGTTGAAATCTTGGATTTCTTCTTGTGGATGCCTCTCAATGACAGTGAATTGATTCAGCAATGTGAAAGGATCCGCATGTATATTAAATTCATCGACCAGACGGCCGGCCAGTACTACCCAAGATGTAATGGATCCAGCGGGAAGCGCTCTGTACCAATAGAGCATCTTTCCTTTCAAAGATATAATCAAAAATCTGACCATTACATCTTCTTGAGTGATGTTGTAAATAGATGCTAGTGATGATACATCTAAACAGTGCTCATCTACTATTTTACCTATTTTGTCAAAGGTCGGTAATGCTTTTAGTGCAGCTTGTGGAATTTGGTGGTGTGTTCCCAAGTTCAAAGGGCCAGTTTGATTCCACACAAGATGCGTTGGGGCAAGGACGACTGCCATGATTGCTAAAGGAGTTACAACCGCTATGGGATTGCTTGCAGATGCTCCTACAATGGGTGTTAAAGAGGTGCTAATGGTGTCGGGCGGATTTGATCGTGCGGCTAGCACAGGGTGTGCTTTTAGGCTTCCGAGATGTAGTTCAAAGAACTCGATAGGTTCTTCAGAGTTTCTAGCTTGGGATCTAGTTATCATATGGCTATATAACCAGAAGGTTTTTAGACAAGGTATTTCTTTTATGGTCTAAATTGCAACGGAGTCGCCAGGTGGTTTTTCTTGAGATTTTTAAACAAAAAGGCTCTTAAGGTAAAACACCAAAACTTATACAATACTATGGGATTGCTGGTCCCACTAGGCATGCCAAAAACTTTTGGAACAAAATCTACCTTCGGTTAATAGTGTTGCGCCTTAGACTTTGCCAACATTGAATAGACAGATCTTGCTTGAGATCATTTGTCTAGTCTCCAGAGAAGGCTGGTTCCTTTGAGTTTTTTAGAGAAAAGGGGAACAAGAGATAAGGGAAATATAGCCTAAGCTAGAAACTTTTCTCACGGTACATATTGGACAACAACAAATATTGACGATGCAGATTACTACTTTCAGAGTTTTCTTTATATCTTCTTTATATAAAACATGAATTCCTGAGTGTGACTTTTAGATGTTCGTCTAAAAGCATGTAAATATCTTTTAATGTTCAACTCTAGAAAAAATATTTATACGTGCACAGTCTAGATTTCAGAACAGATACATTATAAAACTTTGAATGAATAAAAGTTAAAACACCAGATACATACACTTGCACACAAAAGTTTTGGAAGCCAGAAGAAGAAATCTTTTATTGTTTGTAATCTAGTACATGTACATCAAGCTTGTAAACGTCCAAGAGTTACATAAGGCCTAGGTGGTTCATCACAAGAGGGATAATTTTGACATCCCTCTTGTAGTTGTCAGACCCCCGGATGCTGACATACGATAGGTTGTGGAGGCTGCATTCTAGGTAGCAGGAGCCACATTAGTTGTGCCACCCCCAGTGACAGCCGGGATGGGAAACCTGAATAGGCAAAGTCAGTGGATTAAGTAGAGGTAGGAAATAGGGGCTAACTGCCTCAACACCACAGTTTCACACTAAAAAAGAAAGACCGCACCTCCTAATGCCGGTCCACAACAAAAGCAATTACAGGCCGCAAGTATAGCCAGGACTACTAGAAAATGATGACGATGAGGATTATGAGGGGCTACTTGTAGTTTTGATGCCACGAGGGCATGGTATATGTTAGGCATGGGGGATGATGAGCCCTGGAAATACTCACATTGTTTATGGATTTTACTGATTATTATGCAGAAATATAATAGGGACTGTGTACTTTCATGAATTATTATGTAATTATTTAATATAATTATGTGTGTTATCTAATTTGTGTGTTTAAGTGTGTTTGTGTGGAAATTTTGTTGGTTTTGACAGATTTGGATCAATCGAGGTTCTTCATGGACTTGGCACTCTATTTATCCCTAGATCAAGGCATGGTAATTAGGCGCCTTCCTCTTCAAGGGAGGTGCCAAGAGAATGGAGGTGCCAAGAGAAGGGAGGTGCCAAGAGAAGGGAGGTGCCTTCCATATAAATAAGGCACCCAACATACCTAGGCACCTTCTACATAAGGAAGGCGCCCCATATAAAGCAAGGTGCCTTCCGCATGAAGAAGGCGCTCAACACCAGTAGGCGCCTTCCACATGAAGAAGGTGCTCAACATCAGTAGGTGCCTTCCGCATGAAGAAGGCGCTCAACATCAGTAGGCACCTTCTGCATAAAGAAGGTGCCTACAAAATCATTTGAGGAAGGTGCCTTCCTCATAAAGAAGGCACCTCCATATTTCACCAGTTGACCAAATGAGCGGTGTGGGTAGTGTTGATCGGTGTAGTTCCAGTTCCACGTCACGCAAGACAATTTTGGGAAGCTGCACCAATGGACGAGGATGTCTTACCTACGTTGGGTGAAGCATGATCCAGCTCGAGAAACCTAACCCAATCAGCGAATGCGCCACCATTAGGAACGATGACTGTTTTTAGCAGATGTTGATTTTAGTAATCAGACTGTCCTAGTTTTGTTTGGACTAAACTACTATTGTAACTTCATTGTAACAGAATATCTGTGTGTGTTATATAAAAACACACAAACCTCTTTGATGGATATCCAAAAATTATTGATTATTCTGAGGAGATAAAAGCATTGTAATAGTCATCTTGCAATTAAATAAAGTTTGAGAGTTCCTAATCGCATGTTCAGTTGGAAGGGAGCTGCTGGAGCTTGGGCCCACTCCAAGCTAGTATTCATTCCCTTTTACTTGTGCTTTCCTAGATCAGTTTCCTACTTTAATAGGTTTGCATTTGTATTTCTATTTTTATTGTCATAGTAGAATTATTTTTATGTCTATTTAATTATGCACACATGAATATTTTATTTCCAAAGATCTAATTATTCATACGTAAATTATTGTGGTGTGGATGAATGAATGATGTTCTTTTAAACCCCCCAATGGTAGAATTAGCTAGACTCATATCAAAAGTAGGTATTGTAAATGATCTTGTTTGAGACACTTCTAAAGTTTACGAGCTCCCTGGTCTAACAATTTAAATGCACGGGTAGTGACAAAATAGGATCAAATTTAACCTGTGTTTGGCCTCGCAACAATTAGCTTCCAATACTTGAAATTGCACTTCTTTCACCAACGGATGATACCAAAGCCAAGCATCTTCCCAAAATAGGGCCTTCCTACCGTTCTCAATTACCCACTTGCACTGATTTTTAAGCAGATCCCTAGTATTAACTAGACTATTCCAAAAAACCGAACCACTTGAGAGTAAATCTTTAGAATGAAATGAGCTAAATTTTTGCTTGGCTTTTAATATGGATCCCCACAATTTATAGGAGTCAGATGCCAACTTCCACCCAATTTTGACAATCAAACCTTTATTCATTCTAACTGCACTTTTTAAGTGCAACCCTCCATTGGATTTCTTTCTACAAACCACCTCCCAAGAAACAAGATGGAATTTTCCTTTCAACTCCAGCCCTGCCCATAAGAAAGCTTTACAAACACTATCAATTTTTGATGCTATTTTAAGAGGCACATGAAACATTGACATAAAGTAAATATGGATGCTCTGTAGAGTACTCTTCACCAAAACCACATTACATGCTTGGCTCAACAAAGATCCCTTCCACGCAGTAATTTTTCGTTGAATTCTCTCAACCAACGAAGACTACAACTCAGATTTTGCTCTCCCCACAAACAAAGGAAAACCAAGATATGAAGAAGGGAAAGAAGCAGTGCGACAGTTTCAAAACTTTCGCAATCTCTCTCTGGACTGTAGCGAGAGTATTAATAAAAACAACCCACTCTTGTCAAGACTTATTTGTTGATCAACTACCCTTTCATAATAGTTAAGAATAGCTTTAACTTCCCCTGCTGCCTCCACCGTAGCTACACAGGCAACAAGAGTGTCATTTGCAAACTATTGATGCGATATAGGGTTACACGTTGTCACAGGCCTCAATCTCAAAATTTTTTAGCATCTGATAATTGCTTTGCCCAAAGCCTCCACAAAAATAGTGAACAGAAATAGAGACAACGGGTCCACCTGTCTCAACCCCCGACAAGAACAAAAAAATCCTGTCGGAGACCCATTGATGAGCACCGAAAACCAGACTATTGAAAAACAAGCCTGAATTAGACTAACCCATTCATCACAAAACCCAAAATTTATCAACACCCTAATTAAAAATGGCCAAGCGACCCAATCGTATGCGTTGTTAATGTCCAACTTTAGGAAAAAACCAAATCTCCCACTTTTATACACCGAATGCAGCAACTCGTTAATAACGATAACACCATCTAAAATTTGCCTACCCAGAGAAAATGCACTCTAGGATTCATTAATAATTTTTGGGAGAATAAGGTTAAGTCTATTGGCAATAGTTTTTGAAAGAATATTGTACACCGTATTGGAGAGACTTATCGATATGTAATCCCCAAAGGTAGTGGTAGTATATTTATTCAGAATGATGACAATTAAGGTTGCATCCACCACCTTTGGGATACGCTTAATCCTCTAGATTTCTCTCATGGCTTCACAAACATCCCCACTGTAGATGTGCCAAAATTTTTGAAAAAAAATCGGAGGGAAGCCATCAGGACCCAGTGTCTTAAGAGAGCCCATCCCATTTATTGCATCCAAAATCTCCTCATTCAAGAATGGGGTCAAGAGCCACCTATTCCACTCCTCGGATACCAACCCCGATATTACATCCAATATTGTCTCCTCAGCAGGTAAGTCACGATCAGGCTCCGAACACAACAAATTACTAAAGAAATCAACTACCTCCTCCCTTACATCACAACTGCTTGAAGTTGTAATTCCATCGCCTTTGACTATCTTTGCAATCATATTTTGACCTCTCCTCCTTAGAGTGGAGGTATGGAAAAAGTGGGAATTACGATCCCCTTCCTTGAACCACAAATCCCTAGACTTCTGTTTCCAAAATAGCTCCTCCTGAGCCTGTCTGTTATGATATTTTTCCAACGCATGACGTTCCTCTCTCAATAGATCATTAAAACAATCCTCGGCCTCCATAGCAGCCTCCAATTGACCAATAAAGTATTTCAATCTCTCCTTCTCTCTGAAAATATTCCCAAATGTGGACTTGTTCCAAAGTTTGAGATAGCCCCTAAGCCTCCTTAGTTTATTAGTTAATTTTAACATACCGTGGTCCTCAATATCCTCTTGCCACCATTCCAAAAATCGAGCATCGAAATTAGGGTGGGAACACCACATGGCCTCAAATCGAAAGGGATGAGGAAAGAATGGCAGATTATCAAGGACGTCCAACTAGATAGGGTTATGATCCAAGCCAATCCTAGGAAGAGCCGATAAAGAAGCATCCCCGAACAGATTCAACCCATGAGAAGAGATGAGGATCTTGTCCAGATGACTCAAAATCAAGCTATCACCTGCACACTTGTTACACCAAGTATACGTAGCTCCCTTGAGGTCCAAATCATGAAGCTCAACATCAAAAACAAAATCAACAAAGTCTTGAAGACTTCTGTCATCCATCAGATTGCCTCATTTTTTCTTTGAGGGATACAAGGGGGAATTAAAATCACCCACTACCTTCTAATCCTCATTCTCAAAGGTTTTACGCATATCTAATAACAACGCCCAAAATTTTCTCCTATCCAGATACGCATTCGGGGCATAAATGTTAGACAAAACCCACCTCCTATTAGTTAATTTGCACCAGAATAAAATATTTATGACTCTACTTGACACAGAAATAACATGGCCATCCTGTCTAGAAAGATTTCAAAATAAAATGAGATCCCCATAAGAGCCCATTGATTCACTAGCCATAAAGCCAGAACCTTTCCATACAACATTGTAAACAACCTACCACTAAGAGGCTTCCAACTTTGATTCTTGAATACAAAGGATATCCGGAGAATTATCATTTCAAAAATATGCAAGCATCCTACGCTTAGAGGAGTTATTAAGTCCTCTAACATTCCAAGAACAAATTTTCATTGGAATTAAAAAGACAATTTTTTACCCACCCCCCTTGGGGATGCCAACAAATCACTCTCCTTCATGATTTTCTCGTTGGATTTTTCGCTAAGAAAAAGCAATGTTTCCCCATTGCTAGTCCCCAAAAATTCCAACGACCTCTTTCTTCCAGCCTTACCTAGAGGACAACCAGGCTTTCTTGCCACCCTGAGATCCATCTTCCTGCGTTGGCTTCTAGTATTGGGTCCGGGAAACCCTCCCTCCATTGCCACACTTGGAGATACCGGAATATGACTCTCACCTGGGCCAGACACCCCAATTTTCAACAAGGGAGATTTAAGGCCAACCTCTCTAGACGAGGGAAGATTCACCTCCCCCTCAACGCCTTCACTAATCTACCCTTCCTCAAGACATTAAAAGGAATTCGATAATGGGAACTCAACTGCAAAGCTGGAAGGATCAAAACGTGGGGCATCTCCTCCAATAACAGTGGCCAAAACTGAGGAGGATCTCTTACATGCACTTGGCACCTTCTTACCAGATACAAGATATTTCTGCATCGACTGCTCAAAGCACACTATCTCCTTCCCTTTGCTATTCATCATTTGCTTTTTCTACCACATCCGTCTCTTCTCAAAGGGAATATGGAATGATACTGACTTTTCCCCCAGCGGCTTCTGTCAGCCTTGCTGACCATCCTTCATATTCTGGGGTTTTTGACCACCTTGCACCTTCTGCCCCTTCCATCGTTGAGGACATAGATTCTGGTGGTGACCCCCCATTTTGCACAACCTATAGGCCTGGGGTTTATTTTCGTACATCATGACTTGCTTCCACGACCCCACCTGAGAAACCAGTTAAACCAAGGAAGGCAAATTTCTCTCAATATCCACCATAACGCACATATGGATATATTGCCTTCGGTCAGGCAAAAAAGTAGTTTTGTCAAAAGAAACAAAGTCCCCTATGAGACTAGCCACTGCTTTGAACACCTATTCATGCCATAAATAGGTCGAGAATTTTGGCAACCACACCCACACAGAAACCAGATTGAACCTTTACGTTGCTGGGTTAAAATCATGGTCCCACTTTCTCAAAAATAGTCCCCTATTTCCATAGAACCATGGGCCTCCATCCAAAATTCTGTAGGCATCCTTATCACAAGACAACCGAATGAGGAAAAATTATCTGGGTAATGTGGCCAACTCCAAAGACCCCCGCGATTTCTATCGTGATTGAGCCCACCGTTTGAGAACATCCAAAGGTGGTATACCCACTACCACTTTACCAACCAGATCCCATGAACCTTTTTTTAAGAGTCTGTTCATCGTGCTATCCGGGACACGAATCTGGCTTAGATCCAAAAAAACCTCACAGAGGTCAAACACCTTGCCACAAGACATCCTCGCCACCACCTGAGCAAAGGATGGCACCACAACAGGAGGCTGTTGCACCACCTTCTCCTTTCCCACAAATTTATCCATCACCTCTGCCCTCACCGTCCCTAGCTCCCAAGAAAACAACGCCTTGGTTCCAACCTCTCTACAAACCTTGGACACAAACTCACCTTTTGGATAGGTGTATGGTTACTGTCTATTACATTTTTTATTTTTCATAGTAATCCAATCAACAAAAAAAAATATAATATTTAAATTAATATTAACATTTAAATAGTTTAAAACTCCAAATTGTTTAATGTTTGTTTTATTTTCTTCTACTGAAAAACATTTAAACGAAGAACACATAATATTATGTTTTTAATTGTCGATATAAGATCTCATAATATTATGTTTCCAATCTCAATATGAGATCCTCCATTTATTAGTGCAAAATAATTTTAGTTTTAGTAGGGACGATCACAATGGATAAAGAAATATCATAATATTATGTTTTTTATTTTTAACATAAGATTTTATTTTTGTTACGATGATGACTTTATTATCATTATAGTGTTTTTAATTGATATGGTATTTTATTTTATTTTTTATTTAAAAAAAAAATTAGAATATATTATATCATTTACTGGAACATTATAATATTTTGGTGTTAGTACTGTCCACCAGCTAAAAAACAAATGAGATGGTCAACAAAAAGCCTATAGCTATATCTTGTTGCAATACACCAAATATCAACATTCATCTATGGGAGAGTTTATTATATGAAAAAATTCTAGGCATGTCTTCCGTGCTATCTTCTACAATCTTCAAAGAAGAAAAAGAAGTAATCAAACCCTGAACTTGCTTATCATTGTTAATTGTCTTCTTCTTAGTTTCATGTTGGACTTTTTGAAGATCTTGAATCATATGAGAAATTTGATGAAGTCTTTCAATAACATCTCAAGGCATGTTGGAAGGTCCATAGACTTGGGAATGAATGTGTCCCACATGTAGCAAAAGATCAAAGGTCAAGTCTATCAAAACTATATCCCATGGGGAAGCTGATCCAGTAAACACCTATTTGCATCTGTACTTCCAAATGTGTTTGAGAAGGATGAGTCTACAAACATCCCAGAGTTTGGGACATTGATCCAACTGAAAAAAACCAAGCAGAGAAAGCTTCCGAGATTTAGCAAAAGATGAAAAAAAAGAGTAGAAGATATCCCAAAACTGTTTAGCCATGCCACAAAACCAAAACAAGTGAATACAAGTTTCTAAAGCATTACAAAACCTGCGTTGAAGAGGAATGTGTAAAATTACAACTAGACTTTCAACTGTTAGCAATTTTTAATGCAAAATCTACCAATCAAAAAATTGAATGAAAAAACATTCAAAATCCGCCAATTTTTAATGCAAAACATACCAAAAATTATTGGCAATTTTTGGTATGTTTCTAATTGTCAATAAGATATAGTGTTTATCAGAATAATGGAAACATAAATCTCATAATATTATGTTTTTTATTTTTAATATAAGATTTTATATTTATTATATATTTTATAGTTTTTGTCGTTATACTATTTTAAATCAAACAATCCACCTTTTCATAATCTAATATAAATTATAATTATACATGCTTAATTTTTTTTAATGGTTGATAGAAAAAAAGGTCATTGCAGTACTACACATTGCACTATCCAACAAGAACTTAGGGTCACATTTGAAACTGTGTTTTTGTTTGAAAAATTATAAATTTTAAACTAAGTATATTGTATACATTTTATGGTTAGATTTGAACTTCAATTTAAAAAAAAAAACAAAGAATATGATTGATTAATTTTTTTTATTTAAAAATAAAAATTAAGATTTATTTATACAATTAAAACCATCTTTTATATAACCATATTTTACACGAGAAGGGTTGTGCTGCAATGTTGATGATTTTTTGATAAGTTCATCTAACGAGGTGAAGGTTACACCTGAGGTGCTAGGAGCTCCGTCTGCTAGCTAAACAGAGGAGAGTGGTACTCGTAAGTTCAAGCATTTTCTTGGTAAAAAGAAGGATGATGGTTCATCCCCCATATTTCCTCCTATTGATCTGGATATAATGTTCAGGGAATTTCATAAGGACAAGTTGGTTAAGGATGTCTACTCCTTAGAGGAGGTCTCTGAAACGAAGAATTCGGTAATTCACAGCTTGAAACTGATGGAGATAAAACAACGAGCAATATGGAGTTCGATGAAGATTGCCTTAGATTATTCAGAGGAGGTATCCAGGATGACAGGTAAGGTCATTCAAGAGGTTGATATGTTGGTGTAGAACTTCCTCGGTTCTCCTCTTGTCCCCTCTTGTCTTCTGCCCCTCCTTTTTGGTTAGATTTTGCTTTCTGTGTTTTGGTTTCTTTTAGTACCCATGGGAGGGGTGGTGTTTGGTCTTTTAGGGACCGCATTTTTCTTTTGGTTTGGAGTTGTTTAAAAGGTTGTGAAGTCCCTTTCAAAACCCTTTTTCTTTTTAATAGTATAACAAAAACCATATTTAACATTAAATGACATTAGTTCAAACGGTTAGATTCTTAAATATTATATGAAGAGTCCTTAGTTCAAATCTTGCCAAAGTTAGATTCTTCAACATTACACAAAGAGTCCCAAGTTTAAATCTTACCAAGTGGCAATATCAAGTTTTGTTGTAATACTACTATGTGGTAATGTTGCAATACTGAAATGAAATATATAACTCTTAAAACACCCCAACTTGGCATTTCATCTAGGTTACCTTAGTTCAGGAAGTGAGACCCCTATTACTATGCCCTTGGAGTGTGGCCCACCCTAACTTGGCATTTCATCTCGGTTACCTTAGTTGGGCAAGGAGACCCCGATTACTATGCCCTTGGAGTGTAGCTCACCCCAACTTGGCATTTCATCTTGGTTATTACTATGCCCTTGAGTGTGGCCCACCCTAACTTGACATTTCATCTTGGTTATTACTATGCCCTTGAGTGTGGCCCACCCTAACTTGGCATTTCATCTTGGTTACCTTAGTTGGGCAAGGAAACCCCTATTACCATGCCCTTGGAGTGTGGCTCATCCCAACTTGGTATTTCATCTTGATTACCTTAATTTAGGAAGAGAGACTCCTATTACTATACCTTGTTGGGCAAGGAAACCCCTATTGCCATGCCCTTGGAGTGTGGCTCACCCCAACTTGGTATTTCATCTTGGTTACCTTAATTTAGGAAGAGAGACTCCTATTACTATACCCTTAGAATGTGTTCCACTTATACCACCAATTATACTTTGTCTTAATTTAAAAAAAAAAAATTAAAAAATTTAAACTTTTAACTGATTATTTTATGTCTCCTAAGATTCTATAATATATATATTTTTTAAAATAAATTATATTTAATAATAATTATCAAAATTTAATTGATGAAATTATTATTATTATTTAAATAGGTTTTGAAAGGGTTGACCTTTCCCTTTTACATGGATTAAGTCACATTAAACTATTTGGTCAAGATTTGAACCTTGATGTATGTATGCTACATCAACTATTTGTCCCAATCATTAAACCAAAAATCCTTTGACTTCATAATATAATTATTCATATAGGAAAATTGTAACTTTATTTAGATAACTTCATTTCTAATAAGAGTGCTTCTTATACATTCTCATTTCTTGAGTTTGCCATGCTTTAGACTAGACATGAAATACCAAGCACCCAGGAAGCTCAGAAGCCTAAGCGGAATATATAACAGCAATTCAATCACAGCCCTTCCAAACGAGTCTGCAGGAGAAGATCCACGTGAGATTGTGGAGAGTATGAGACCAGGCATTCCGCTTGTAACAAAAAATGTTCCATTCTTTGCTGCTTCCAATGTATATTTTGCAACCTTTTCAGATGGTTCTGCTTGACTTCTGTCATAGAAGCTGGTAAGCTTCATAGCTTCAAATACATCTTTATTTTCCTCTGCACCACCTACACATTTTGAAACATAGCAATAAACTTAGATCAATCTCAGTTTACAAAGGTGTTATACAACGTCCAAAACAATTGGAGGAAACAAGTAGTTTTACAGGCATTAGATAAGATTTGGTCTACTTACAGTTATCAAGCAAGGGAGTCTCAACAAATCCAGGATAGACAATACTGATGCGAATAGTATAAGGTAACAGCTCCATTTTTAAGGTCTCTCCAAGTCCATTTAGAGCATGCTTAGTTGCAGTGTACACACAATTTCCATATAGCATGTACTGCATTAATATGATATACATCACAACTATGCTTTTTCTCTTAAGACATATAGTTCTACGTAGATTGCTAGAATCTATGCAATGTATAGTTGCATATCCAATGAGCTGATTGCTACAAGATTCACATTTATCGTCCCGCTTAACATATATTGGACTATTAAAACAAGGAGACTTTAATTTTAGAAAGGTTTAAAAAAAAATTAACCAAACTTAATAAGTCAACTATCCATGAAATGGTATTAGTTTTATAAGTTAGGTACAAGATTCACATTTATCGTCCCGCTTAACATATATTGGACTATTAAAACAAGGAGACTTTAATTTTAGAAAGGTTTAAAAAAAAATTAACCAGACTTAATAAGTCAACTATCCATGAAATGGTATTAGTTTTATAAGTTAGGTACAAGATTCACATTTATTGTCCCGCTTAACATATATTGGACTATTAAAACAAGGAGACTTTAATTTTAGAAAGGTTTAAAAAAAAATTAACCAGACTTAATAAGTCAACTATCCATGAAATGGTATTAGTTTTATAAGTTAGGTACAAGATTCACATTTATCGTCCCGCTTAACATATATTGGACTATTAAAACAAGGAGACTTTAATTTTAGAAAGGTTTAAAAAAAAATTAACCAGACTTAATAAGTCAACTATCCATGAAATGGTATTAGTTTTATAAGTTAGGTACAAGATTCACATTTATCGTCCCGCTTAACATATATTGGACTATTAAAACAAGGAGACTTTAATTTTAGAAAGGTTTTTAAAAAAAATAACCAGACTTAATAACTCAACTATCCATGAAATGGTATTAGTTTTATAAGTGAGGTTTTAAGGAGTTATTCAACTTTGAAAGAGATTAAAATTTTAATTATGTTAAATTATATATATAAAATTGTTAAGTTATTTGTAATATCATCTTATCAAAAGGTAAAACTTGTTTCAATTTCATATAATCAATTAAATTTTTTTTATACAATTTAAATTTTAACACAAATAATAATTTAAAATATTATTGAAATCAATATAACAATTACTAAGAAATAAATCTACCTGTTCAATTCAATCTTATAAGTAAATCTTATCAATCTTTTAGATTTGGAGTAAGAAGCAGACAAGGAATTCCTTATAATAGATCAGGTTTCTAAGCAGACAACAAAGAGTTCCATGTAATACATCAGGTTTCTAGTGTTATTAAATCTTAAAAAAAAATACAACCAAATAAATTTATTAAAAAAACTATTTTTATTATTAATTATAAAAAAATAATAAATAAAAAATAAAAAAAACAAAGAACAAGAGTTCCATAGAATAGACCACGTTTGTAATCTCATATGTGAACTTTAATAACAGGAGCTCAACAGTTAAATCTCTCACTTAAAGAACCATCTTCAATTAAAAAATAAAAAAATAAAATAAAAAATAAAATAAAATAAAAGAAAAGGTTAAAAATTAAAATATCAAAGTTCCATATAAAAGGTCAGGTTTTTATATGTAAACCTTCATAACAGAATTAAATCAGTTAAATCTTTCACTGTAGAGACCATCTTCCGTTATATTATAGAAAATACTAATCAATAGAAAAATACTAATCATATAATTACTTCAAAATTTTCAACATAATTTTCTAGTTTTTTTATTTTTATTTTTTATTAGAAAATGTATTTTATAGTGCACAGCCTTTGATCTGCTTGGGTGTTATGGGTGTGATACATACAAGTTTCATTAGTCCTCAATCCCGAGGAGTACTCTGAATACCGACCATAACCTTATGATAACAGAGACGAAATTAAATTTGCTCTCTAAGAAAACCAACTAAGCACGGAAACCAAACAAGAGAGTGTTGTTCACATCATACCAGTGCTGAGAGAGAATTCATGAGAACAACAGACATGGGTGCTTGGCCACTCCTCTTCTTCATCAACGGAAGGCCAGCATGCAGGGTGTTGACAACCCCTATCAAATTTGTGTTCATGATGGCATGCAGATCTCCAATCTTGGCTTCATCCAGAAGTGCAGTTTTGTTCATCCCAGCATTGCAGACCAGCACATCAATAGGCCTCCACTCAAAGGACTCCTCCACTGCCTTTGAGAGAGCTTCATAGTCACCCACATCTGCTTCCTACAAGAAGAAACAAAGACAAATCAATATTGACCTTAAGACTTTCCAAGATTTTAGATAAGTTGAAAGTGGGATATGATCATAGGTTACCTTAGAGCATATTCTATCAGCAATGGTACCCTTTTTGCCCAGATTTTCTACTGCTTTCTCAAGCTTGGAGGAGTTTCTGGCGATGAGAGTAATGAAAGCTCCTTGGGAGAGAGCTTCCTTGGCTATGGCAAGGCCAATCCCACTTGACCCTCCTGTTATCAGGACATGCTTTCCCTCCAGAGATTTCAGCCATGGGGAGCCCCTGAGACGCATCCACATCCTTAAAAGAAATCAGATACCACAGTGATAGTAGAAGCCTGAAATGACAGAGAAACTTGCGATAGATTGAAGTCCTAAATGAAACATTTGTCTATGTGGAAGACTAGGTGGTATATAAAAGGTATAAAAATATACATTTTCATGTGTATTATTAGATGGCATATATATTTTTAGTTGGGACAAGTTAATGCATAAAAATATACATTTTTATGTGTATTATTAGATGGCATATACATTTTTAGTTGGGACATTAAAAGTTACAGAATTGCGGGCCTCTTCAACCTCTTGTATGAGCAGAGCTCTAATACAATTATATTTTAAAAATGTTATTTTTTAAATATTTTTATAGATTTTAATTAATCCTAACATTAATGCTGAAGGGTCCCATTCACATGGAACTAAAATCAACTAACCCTAACCCTAATGCTGCCCTATCCAAGTTGGGGTTCCCATTAACGTGACTGGGATTCATGGAATATTTTCTTTGGTTTCAATAATAAAATCAGGGTTCTGACCAAACAAAGAAAGAAGCTTTGTGCTTAACGCCATATTCATTTAACAATATGGATTAACCGGGATTCATGGAATATCTTCTTTGGTTTCAATAATAAAATCAGGGTTCTGAGCAAACAAAGAAAGAAGCTTTGTGCTTTCCGCATATTCATTTAACAATATGGATTAAAAGAATAATATAAGGGATTATTAGAAGCTTTGTGCTTTCCGCCATATTCATTTAACAATATGGATTAAAAGAATAATATAAGGGATTATTATTTTTTAGTTAAGGTTTGGACGGAGAATTCGCTGTTTTTGAATAGGTTAAAAAACTAGGGCGGATTTTTAACATGACGAGGATTAAATAGATCAATCATGGCTGAGATTCTCAACTATTTTAACATGACCAGGATTAAAGCCATTATTTATGGATCAATCATGGCTGAGATTTTCAACTACTACCATTAGTTCTATATATATATATAATATTATTATAAGGTTATAATTTAACAAAGAGTCTAGCTATTATTGGAAGAGAATCCATACAAGATTATATCTAGAGAGGGTTAAAAATGTTTTTTATTATTTATAAGTAAATAAGAAAGCTATTTGTTTATCTTACCATGTAAATAGGGCTTTCATCCAAAATTTTAAAGAAGAGCAATTGATGTAAAATTTATAAGAAACTAAAAATTGCATTATAGGAAGTGCTTAAATAAGCATGTGCAAGTAACAAACAAGCTAAATCTAGATACAAGAGAAGTGATCAAACAACCAACTAGCTAGAGAGCATATCTACGTAATAAACTAACTAGCTAACTCTAAAAGCTAATAACAATCTAATAAACTAAAAATAATGTGAGCTATAAGAAGCTTCATGTAGTACACAGTAAATAAAATAAAAATTAATAAGCCTAAGAAACAATCCTAAGCCTAACTAGTACATCATATCATTAGTGTTCCTCATCATCCCTCCCCACCATAAAAGCATTGGACTTCAATGTTTGCAAGAGAGAAGGAAAATCTTGGGACATCTAATGGTGTGATATCCAATGAGCCTTTTGTGGAAGGTGACCTCGATGAGCAACAAGGTAAGAAGTAGAACCCTATCAAGTTTTATGAGCCTTCATGTCAAACATTTGATCATAATCAAGCAAAAGCTAAAAATTAGGTACCACTTCTACAGGATGGTTGATGACATGATTGGTCTCCAAAGTAGAATCATGATCTCATTTTAGAAGATCAAGGAGAAAGACATTCATAGACACTTGCTAAAGAATGCCAAGGTGAGCCAAAAGATCAAGGTAAAGAGCGAAAGGTATTCATAGAAATTTGTTGAAGAATGTCAAGGTGAGCCAGAAGATCATGGCAAAAGGTAAAAGGTATTTGATGACGTCATGAATTCCAAGGTGAGCCAAAAGATCAAGGTAAAAGGTATTTGCAGACACCTTTTGAATAATTGTGTGAGGCCTATATCATAGTGGTTTAATGTTACAATGTGTCTTCTTTGAAAATATAGTTTATCCAAGTGGAGCTAAACTCTATCTCCAACTTGAAAAGAATGAGGAATACAATGTCAATCTATCACTCATTTTTATTGTTGCTGAGTCTTTTGTAAAATATGTGTAGCCATAAAAACACACCCTAGCAATGGAAAGTGACAAAAAGCAAACAAGTGCAATGGAATGAATTTTGTATTTGTATTGAAATATATTGGAGCCTTGGTATCCTTTTACAATAATGTGCCTCGATGTGCAAGGATCAAATTACAAAAGATGCTTGCTTTCTTTCAAAATACAATGGATAAGGGGAGGAAAGTTCCTTTTTGTAGATCAATATATTTGGGATTTCGATGTCTTCGTGCTACAATAAAAATGAGTATGGGTGGGCTTGCAAATCCTTATGGGCAACCCTTGATTCAACATCCATCCAAGTACCTGACACCTGCACACAAATCCTGCAAACACAAGAGGGTTAATAGCATATGCAGGGCCTTCACCATGTAAGGCCCATATCAATGTAAAGCTACAAAACCCTAGAAAGAAATGATTACAAAGTTTGAAGATATATGCAGGATACAAAATAGTCAAAATTATACCTTGTTATGTCACTTGTGCTAATCCGGGGTTGATGTTGGTTGACTAGGCCTGCGTAAACATAGAAGATTACATTTAGAATCCACAGGTTGCGTTTCGAACTAGTCAAATGTAGTAGATTATATTTGGTAAACATAGGCTGTGTTTGGGACTGTGTAAACGTAGGTCACTACATTTGGGAAGCTTGGAAGAGGGGCTTGGGTGGCTGCTCCTCGACTTCAGTGGCTTGAACCTTGAGCAAGATGTGATATTCTTAGCATGATTTAGTAGCTTGATAGTACCTATTCAGTTCCCCCTTTGGTCAATAGAATAATGGGGTATTTGTAGGATCATGGGAGGTGAGGGGTGTGAGGATAGGTGGTAGGCCAAGGCAACCAAGTGGTAGGGACAGGGTAGCCAAGTGGCCTAGGTAGTTAGAGTGAGTCACTTGAAGTGTCTCACTTAGGGGGAGAGGTGGCAAATGGGGTATTTATGAGGGTGAGAGATGTGGCAAGGGGAGGGGTAGTGGTGGTTAGGACATTTGGCAAATGGAGAGGTAAGGAATCCTAGGGTATATTTCTAGATTTTATAAAATCTGGAAAATAGGATAACGTGCATAAAATAGTATAAGTTAGACTTTAGGCACATTTTTATTATGGGGTATGCAACATGAATGGTTTTTGTGAGTGGTTAGAGTTTGGGGTCTACATATACCTCTTTTTGTACCACATTGCATGAAACACAATGTAATACAAAAATAAGAGACACCTGGTTTATTAGGTGAAGGAATTGATTTTGTTGCCCTAAAATGAGGATTGTGTAGACACCCAAAAGTTGCACATTGTTCCTCTCCCCATTTCCACAGTCAATCAATTTGCAAAACCCTATAAAATTGCATAAATTGGCTAAAATCACTATTCATAATCCTTAGCCCCTTTGGGGCTAGCTAAGCCCCTTCCTACGCTTAACCATAGGTCCTCATGTGACCTCATACCAACTCAACTAAGGTTGAAACCCTCACCATGGTCAAAAAGCACTTTATTGTCAAAAAGTCTATATTTTGATCAAAACATGCTTTATGGCTAATTACACGCTTAATTAAATCTAATCTTGATTTTATTTGAGCCCTCCACCTCACCTAGTCTACTTTGACTAGCCTAGCCTTCCACCTCACCTATCCTAACCTATCCTAGCCCTGCCAGCTCTCACTCAAATATTTCTCCACCCCACACACCCCTAGGTCATAAATGAAAGATGGATACTTTTGCACATAAAAGGCAATTAAAAAAAAAAGATATTTCAAAAAGGTGTTCATTAATGCCTAATGGATGTTTTTATAAAAGTCATCATTATTTGTGGATGGGTGAGGGATTATCTCACCCAACCTCATTAATGAGCCAAGACACCTTAGGGGACACCTCTTTGGTGGACACCTCACCATTGCCACCACACAGGGGACACCTCATCCCCTTTCTCTCACCTTGGCCAAGTCTATAAATAGAAGGTCATTTTCATCTTTTGACAACAACCAACTTTTGCTTACCAAAAATCTACCGAAATCACTACAACCATTTGCATCCATTACACATCCATCACACAACCATCATACAACCATTGCAATTGATTTATCCCTTTCATGGAGTTCTTTTGTGATTGAGACAGGTCAATAATCTCCCAAAAAGTGCATTTTTTAAGGTGATCCAGGAAAAAATCAAACAAACAGCTACTCCAGGACAACCAGAAAAACTAACTTGCAGATTCAGTACAAAAAGGATAGGTTTGCATGACCCCGTGTGAACCACTCGATCTAGGACCGATTCACACCCTGAGGTGAGAACCTCTGCTATAGAAACCAGAATCATCAGAAAAGGTAAGTATAGTTTAGTTAGTTTTTTTATGGAAAAAGGTAAGTATAGTTTAGTTAGTTTTTTTATGTTGTTTCCAGTAGTTATTTTCATGTTTTAAGCTTATTTAATGAGTATTTTGTCTTCATAAACATGGGGTTTGACTGAGGCAGACCCCCCAATGCACTAACAAGATTTTGCAGGTTAACAGGTCCAACAAGTACAAGAACACATCCAACAAGAAATGGCCCACAAGCAAGAAGCCCACCTACACTGAGGAACACAAAAGGATGAATCTTGCTACTTTTATCCCAAATCCAAAAGGGCTTCCTTAGGGAAGACCCCATTGTAGCCTTCAAGGAAAAATTTGTAAAAGGACATCACAGTTGTAACCCCTTTTATGATTTCAATACAAAATGCAGTAGATTCTATGATATTGGATGAAGTGTTATAGCATATTTTTGGTAGTTGTACTCTGGCACACCCGGTGGGACCCCCACCAAGAATTAGCTTAATCACCATCTAACAAAAAATTATGGTCTATTTCTGTATGGCAGGTAGTTGTCATCTTTAAAGAAACCCCAAACCAAAAATACCCTAAAAGACATCTCAGGCCAAACCGCAAAAGGTTTGTTGGTGCACCGGTGAGCCTCCAAAGAGAGTAGAGAGTACACACTTGGGCATGTGCATTCCCAAAATATGCTTCAAACTTGATACTTGATACCCAGGTATTGGTTTAGACACCCACAATCAACGACAAGGTAAGTTAGGGGAGGTTAGGAGCCTCATGTTCCCGGGGATTGTGTGCCCCCATACCTAGACCACAAATTATATCTTACCACAATGTATGCAAGGTTAAAGCATCCTTGTATCTTTGTGCAACAAACCAATAGTTAGCTTATTTTGCTATAATTTGCTTTATTCAGGTATGTCAAGTTTTTGGTCATCTTGTTAAGCTTAAATTGAGTTTTTGGAACTTTTTGTGTAGGTACCTGTGCTAAAACACTTCAAAAATCTCAAAATCATCATCAAGACTCCAAAACCAGTCAGATCAGTATTTAAATATCGGTTCGCACACCAATGTGCAAACCACATGTCAGAAGATAGGTTCAAACCCTGAGGTATGAATCTTCTGAATTAATACAGTTTTGAACTAGAGGGTACACCAAAATATTTTATAGTCACCTGGATGCAGGTATGGTGTGAAAATTTTTATTATTCCTCTATTTTGAAGCTAATATTTCCTATTGGGCTACAAGTTCCACACAATCACATATTCCTGTTTTTTGTAGTTAAATTTACATTAGCTTTCTAGATTAGATTTATTTCCAACAATTTCCCTTCACAAGCAGCTAGTTAAATTCCTGGAAGGATTTAACTATCCTTCGGCACAATTAAAAATTACACACAGAGAATTTGACACAGAACGACGAATTAAATAAGCCGAAGAGGAAATTAACAATGGAAGAATAAAAATAAATCAATGGCCACTTGAGGTGGGCACACCCTCGCCGTATAGGCTAAATGCGCAAACGCAGATGAAGAATATATAAAAGATAAGATGATTTTTCATTTAACTATTTGTGAATCCATATATATGAAATTTAACATGCTTGGACATCATAGCCGACGTATACTATATTTGGAGTGTAACATGACTCCCCTCCTCGGAAAGCTTTGTCCTCAAAGCTGGAAATGTCTGGAAGATACTTTCAGGTTCCCATGTGGCATCTTCCTCTGGTAAATCTTGCCATTTAATGAGAAATTCTTGAATCTGACGTGATCTCGGTCTTCGGGTTCTATGTTGTAGTATATCTTCGAGTTGGAGATGTATGCGTCCTTCCTCATCGAGCATTGGTAAGTCTGATTGACTTTGTACTTTCTGACCAATTACTTTTTTAAGACATGAAACATGAAATACCGGGTGTATTCGTGATGATGTAGGTAGCTCTAATTGATAAGCTACTTCTCCAATGCGGCGCACAATTTTGTAGGGACCATAGAATCGTGGGGCCAACTTTTGGCTGGACTTTATCTTTAACGAGGATTGTTTGTAAGGTTGCAACTTTAGGAACACCCAATCACCTATATTAAAAGTTCTCTCTGATCGGTGCAAGTCTTGTTGTTGTTTCATACGATTTCGTTCTTGGACTAAATTCTCTTTGAGGATGGTGAGTGTGGACTGCCTTTGTTGGAACCAATCATCCACTTTGGCTACTTTGGATGATCCCTGTACGTAATCTGCGACTTTTGGAGGTTTGGTGCCATACAATGCTTCAAATGGAGACATCTTAATTGAGTAATGGTAAGAAGTGTTGTACCACCATTCTGCCAATGCTAACCAATGGCTCCATTGGTATTGTTTATCTTGAGCAAAACATCTTAAGTACGTACCCAAACATTTGTTAACTACTTCTGTTTGACCATCTGTCTGTGGATGGTAGACTGAAGACATGTTCAATTTGGTACCACTAAGTCGAAATAATTCCCGCCAAAAGTTACTAGTGAAGATGGGATCTCTATCACTTACAATATTTTTTGGCATACCATGTAATTTGAAAATTGAATCCATAAATACCTTTGCCACCTTGCTTGCGGAAAATGGATGTTGTAAAGCCTGAAAGTGAGCGTATTTGGATAACCGGTCTACGACAACGAAGATTACTTGTCTCGCCTTCGACTTTGGAAGACCCTCAATAAAATCCATGGATATATGTTCCCACCGTCGTTCGGGGATGGGTAATGGTTGTAACAATCCTGGTGATTTGATTGTTTCTCCTTTATTGCGTCGGCAAACTTCACATTCTGCTACCCATTGTTTGACTTCTGCTTTTAATCCTTTCCAACAAAATGATTGTTTGACCCTTAAATATGTCTTTAAAAATCCTGAATGTCCTGTCGATGGAGAGGCGTGTGATTCGTCTAGGATATTTGATTTGAGTTCCGAATTGGGTGGAATGTAAATGCGGTTCTTCTTTCGGAGGATTTCATCTTCATAAGAGAACAAAGGGTATTTAGAGGACCCTATAGATAATTCTTGAATTATCTGAGCAGTTTCGCTATTGGACAACCATTCATCTTGTAATTGATTCACCCATTGGGAGCAAGGACCTGAAATAGCGTTAATGACTACTTCATCTTCATATTTCCTGGACAGACGCATCGACGGCTATATTTTCCTTCCCTTTCTTGTATTCGATAACAAAATCATAGCCCAACAGTTTGGTTAACCACTTATTTTGTTCCGGATATGAAAACCTTTGCTCAAGAAAATGTTTGAGGCTACTATGATCTGTTTTTATAATGAAGCGGCTACTGATTAGGTAGTGTCTCCATTTTTCTACTGCGTGAAGGATAGCCAACATTTCTTTTTCGTATGTTGATCTTCCCAAAATTTTCCCTGATAGTTGTTTACTTTCAAATGCCAATGGATGACCTTCTTGCATGAGTATGGCCCCAATTCCCGTTCCTGATGCATCACATTCGATAATAAATGGTTTGTGAAAATTGGGAGTTGCTAATACTGGAGTTGTGCACATGGCTTTCTTAAGAGCTTCGAAGGCTTGAGAAGCCTCTGGCGACCAACGAAAAGCATCCTTCTTTGTGAGTGCGGTGAGAGGTGCTGCAATCTTACCATAATTGTGCACAAACTTGCGATAGTAGCCCGTGAGACCCAAAAAACCACGAAGTTTCTTGATGGTTTTAGGTAAAGGCCATTCTTGAATTGCCTTAATCTTATTGGGATCCACTTTGACGCCTTCGTGTGAAACTATATGACCAAGATACTCGACTTCTTGAACACCAAATGAACATTTGGAACGTTTAACAAATAATTTTTCTTTGTGTAAAATGTGAAGGACCTTATCCACATGATGTAAATGATCCGTCCATGTTTTGCTGTATATGAGAATATCATCAAAAAAGACTAACACAAACTTACGGAGGAGTGGGCGAAACACTTGGTTCATGAGACTTTGGAATGTGGATGGGGCATTGGTGAGACCAAAAGGCATGACCAAAAATTCGTAATGACCTTCATGAGTACGAAAGGCAGTTTTGGGAATATCTTCTTCTCTAACACGGATTTGGTGAAAGCCGGAGCGAAGGTCTAATTTTGTAAAAAATTTTGCACCATGTAACTCATCTAATAGGTCATCTATGACAGGGATAGGAAATTTGTCCTTGATAGTGAGTTTATTGAGAGAACGAAAGTCAGGACACATACGCCAAGAGTTATCTTTTCGTCTAGTCAGAACTACAGGTGAGGAATAAGGACTAGTCTTTGTGACGAATGACTCCATGATCCAACAAATCCTGAACGATCCGTTCGATTTCTGTCTTTTGTGGTTGAGGATAGCGATAAGGACGATTGTTAGGAGGAACACTCCCTGGAATCAAATGGATGGCATGGTCATGAGATCGTTTAGGTGGTAATCCTTGAGGTTCTTGGAAAACCTCTTCGTAATGTGTTATGATGTCTTGTAACTCGGAGCAATAATATCCGAATTTGTTGGAGATTGTTTTTCCAAACAATTAATTTGAGCTATAAACCCATATCCACCCTTTTTTAACATCTTCTCCATACTATGAGAGCTCACCATTTGTGATGGAGGAGTAGTAATGCCTTGTAAGCGAATGACTCGACCGTTTTCCCTCCATTCCACAAATAATTTTTTGAAGTTGAAGCTAACTGTGTCTAATGTTTCCAACCATTCAACTCCCAAAATGACATCCGAGTTCCCCAAATTCATGACGAAAAGGGATCCCAACCAAGTATAAGTTCCCATTTTTATGGAAACTTGAGATGTGCGACCAACACATTGTGCGTTCACCCCGTTGGCCACTAGAACCTGGAATTTGTCTTTGTTGGAAGAGTTAATGAATAAATTCAAAGCTTTTGCGGTTTTGATGTCGATAAAATTGTGGGTACTACCAGAATCAATTAGCACATTCACCTTTTTTTGGCGGAGAAATCCTGGTACCTTGATGGTATGGTGGGCGGTTAAACCCATGAGAGCATGCACGGAAATCGCCATTGTATCCTCTTCTTTTTCTTCTATAGTACATGGTAGGTCTTTTGGCATAGGTTCTTCTGATTGGTAAGGTTCATCCTCTTCTCCTTCACATTGATCACCTTCAATATGAAAGTTTTGTTTTTGGGCACATGCTTGTTCCCTGGGGTGATGAGTGCGACATTTATAGCAAAAATATCTTGATGGTTGATCATTTCTACGAAAGGAATTGTTGCGATATGAGGGACGACTATAAGTTTCACGCCGTGCAGACAACTGATGTCTCTTCTCGGCCAACTTGGCTATTCTTATACAACTGTTTAGCAAGGTTGGATCGTGCATGTCTACCTCCACTCGAATATTTTCTTTCAAACCATTGCGAAAGGCTCCTACCACTGTGTCGGGACTGAGGTCTAAAGTGTATGGTAGTAAACTGGTAAACTTCGAAACGAATTCACTAATTGACCCTTCTTGTTTAAGAGATAACAGTCTTACTGTGTATGATGATGTAGCTCCTTCATCAAATCTTTCTAAAAAGGAGGTAGTGAATTTTCTCCAATTAATAGTAGCTCCTTTCTCTCGTTTAAGCCATACAAACCATTGGTAGGCCTCAGTGCCTAGTTTTGATGCGGCGAAAGGGACTTTGTCAATTTCTTTAATTTGATATAAGTCAAGAATGCCTTCCATTTTGGCTATCCAACCACGAGGATCATGACCTTCAAAAGTGGGCATATCAATTCGTGGAAAATTATTATTATTAGGACCTCTCGGTTGGTGATAACCCGTGTCCCTTTCTTGATTTTGGTTATACCACTGTCTTTGATAGCGATCCCTGGAATTATCCGAAGTGCCTATTTGTTGTTCCCAATCGTCATTTTGATCGACATTGTCTTCATTCCTTTGGGCATGGGAGTGATTTTGGGGATTAGTATTGGGATTAGGCTGGTTTTGTGCTTTCACAAGGTCTTTTAGGAGGACACCAATTTCGTTCATACCATCTAGTAAGAGTCGAAGAGAATCACTATCGAAAACGGCTGAGTTACTTGAGTTTCCTTGTGTGATGTTTTCGTGAGTTGGGGAAGGATTAGTAGCCATAGGATCTACTAGTGGATGATGTGGATTATAACTACCAATTTTAAAAGGAGAAAGAGAATTTTTAGTACCTGGGCTGCGATTAGGTCTTCTTGTGTTGTTATTGGTCGTTTTCGAGCTTGATAATCGACCGTCAGCACCTTTGGTCCACTTTTTGCTCATGCACTTGTTAACATAGCCAGCTTAGGATTCCGCTTCAACTGCCACAAATTTTGGTTGAATTTAGCAAAAATTTGGGATTCCGCTTGAAGTTTCGCTCCAACTGCGACGCGAAATTTAATGTGGTCTTTGGCTCCTCCTTGACAGCAACTTGGATAGTTTATGACAACTTTTAACGACTTGCGACAGGTTATGACAACTTTTTAATACTTTTTGACCTCGACCTGCCGAATATGGAACCGAACTTATGACAACTTGTTAACACTGTTTGACCGCGATGCGAATGGAAACTTGGAAATATGGAAACCGAACTGGACTTTACACGATGCGAATGGACGGAAATCGGACAGTGAGACGCGACGGATGAAACACACGTGGACGCGAAACGACACAGCGACACGGAGGACAGGACCGGACGCGAGACGACGAAGCGACACGGAGGACAAGAATAGGACCGAACGCGAGACGACGAAGCGACACGGAGGACAAGGATAGGACCAAACGCGAGACGAGACGAAGGACAGGACCGGACGCGAGACGACAAACGCGAGACGAAAGTGACGAGCGAATGGAGGAAGCGGCGATCGAACGACACGAAACGTGACTACCAACGACAACCAACGACGACACGCTCCAACGACACGACAACCGATCGAAAACCCAATGACGACACGCTCAACGACACGCACGTGGAGAGACAACTGAGGATGTGACCGAAGTCACAAACTTGAAGGGGCGATTATTCCCCTATAAACACCTGAATCGCTGTCCCACAGCGAATGTGGGATATATATCCCAAACAAAATTTAAAAAAAATTCGTACCTTAGGCAGGCCGTTTAATTAAACGTAAATCACGCGCTGTGATTGGCCGAACTTGATTGGTGTGCATGCGCTGGTTTTACGTGGATTTATCTATGCGGACGACTGCGATTTTAACCTGGGACACGGAACGCCGTGATTGCAGCTCCGATGGTAACCAAATATGCGACAAACGCTTGGCGAGGAATCGAACGACAAGAATTTATGGCTGTGAGTACGCTCGTCGGTTATTCGGCTGGGAGAAGACGGAACGCTTACTGGCCTGGCCACGAACCGCAACGCAGTTGTGACACGAACCGAAGAACCAGATCCGTAAATTTTTGCGTTAGAAGAATTCGGAGCAGCTTGCGGGAAACCGAGCCTAAAATCTGATACCACTTGGAAGGATTTAACTATCCTTCGGCACAATTAAAAATTACACATAGAGAATTTGACACAGAACGACGAATTAAATAAGCCGAAGAGGAAATTAACAATGGAAGAATAAAAATAAATCAATGGCCACTTGAGGTGGGCACACCCTCGTCGTATAGGCTAAATGCGCAAACGCAGATGAAGAATATATAAAAGATAAGATGATTTTTCATTTAACTATTTGTGAATCCATATATATTAAATTTAACATGCTTGGACATCATAGCCGACGTATACTATATTTGGAGTGTAACAATTCCATTCCTATAATTTCCCTTCATGTTATTTCCCTTCCAAAAGCATTTAGTTAGTTTCCATTTTAGTCATTTCCTTTCAAGAGCAATTAATTAGATTTCCATTTTGCAAATCAATAGATCAAATTTCCTTTTCATGAAAAACCAAGTAGATTTGCTTTGACAAGGCACCCTAGCATAGCTTTATTTCAAAAATGCATTTAGAGTAGTTTTTCTTCTACAAAAGTTTTGCACAGACAAACACCACACACTCACATTCCATCTAAACGGTGTAAAGAGTTGGCTTTCATCTCCAACCTGAATTGGATTTCATCACCAATTCAACACCAGAGTTCAGTGAGGTTGGAGTTCTCCACTCCACTGGATTACCTCTGGTTTTATTCACCATAGTATCCCCCCATGTGGATCATTTCAACATTAATACTCAGTCGGTCCTTACCACTTTGAGTGTTGGTTATCCAAAATTCATCACTAGAATGTACCTTTAGAGTGGGCAGTTTTAGAAAACCCCTTTACCATAGGGATTTTAAAATAATTAGTGGGAAAAAATGATCGTTATTGTGGATGCTTTAAACTTGAGGGTTAAGCAAAAGCATGGGTATTCCGGTAGCACCACATTGACAACGCACCCTCTCTTCATGAGAGTTTATTTGACTCATTAGAGCATTTTGAGTCACCCCCCTTTGGATACTATTTTACTATACCAAAATCCATCTAGGTTGCCACTCGCCCATTGGAAACATAGTTCTATTCTATGTGCCTTTGGGCATTGCAGAAGGTTCTATGCTATGACATACCTGATTCAAAGTAGATTTCACCCATTCCCATGATTTATTCTTAGGGTAGATACATACTTTCATTAAAACACACAAAAAACAAAAATAAAGAACATTTGCTTATTTTTGAGTCTCGTGAAAGTGGTTACAACAACATATCAAACGTGCTATAACTCAAACTTTAGTTGTTCCATAGTTTCACTTCCATGCTATACATTGCACGATTTGTTTTTAGATAATTTACACCCCCTAGTATGATTTTACTACACTCGGATCTATTCATATGATTATGTATGAAACTTAGATTCCAGGCTACAAAACTACAACAAACAGGTCTACACAGCACATAGAGGGTCTCCACAGCGGAAAATTCACTCTCTGTCACTGTTTCTGGTAGGTTGCACACCCACGTGCAAACCTCTAGTTGTAGAGGTGGTTTGCACCCTAGTGTGCAAACCTATTTTGCAGATTCCAAATTTCACCCACATCACACAAACACCTTCCACCGCACATATCTATCATTTGTTCCTCATTTTGATTGGTTCACACAACCCCGTGCGAACCTCCTAAATATGAGGCAGTTTACACCCCCCGTGCGAACCTATATTTTTGAGAACAGATAATTTCTTAGCCAACCACAAGTATTTCTAGAATTCATATTTCACATTTGTTGGTTAATATCACACTTTTACACACATCACCATACCAGTTAAACATAGTTAGACACATGAAGCACTTCGTCGTGCTATCGAGGCTGCTCATTGGACTATCATGACCACAAGTGCTTCTATTTCTTAGACCACTGATCCATCTTTTGAGTCTAAGCAAGTTACTTCCATAGGTCCACCTGACCTGTTGACTGGGCCTTTCGCCCCTAGTACTAGTCACCTCTCCCATATGGCATCTTCCATTCCATCCCATCTCTTGGATGAGACCTTCAAGGAGACCCCTCCCTTGGAAGATCTCTCCTCTCCCAATCCCCCATCCACCTATTGCCAACATGTCATTTATACTCCCCCTAGTTATCCCATACCTATCATGGTGGAGTATGAGTTCACCCCACCTGCCTCACCTTCTACCACACATCCATTCCTAGAGCATTCTTCCCATCCACTCTTGGGGGATGACTTCGATCTAGTCATTTCCCAAATCATACCCGATGTTGTCACCACTATCTAGATAGTTGGTATGATATCTACCCCTCATTATTCCACCGATCCTACCACCATACCATCATCCCAAACCCCGCCATCTCAATAGGCTTCATCGAGTTACCAACCTTCATCCCAACCACCCTCCTCACTTCCACCTCAGTACTTTTCACACCCATCTCAATACTACCATCTATCATCACCTAATCTATCCCATCCCTCGTTGCAGATTCATCTGCAATAGGTATCCTCATCCTCGTAGTCACCTCCTTTCACACCATAGTTTGCTTCTCATCCACCCACTAGTTATCCACCATTTTCATCATATGGTCCCCCATCAACCCCTTCATCATCATTTTGTTTACCACCCTCACCTTCCTTTCGACCTCCATCGTTGAACCCCACTTATCAAGGTCATCCACATCGATATTCAGTTCAGCCTGAGTCCTTTCTCACCATCCCCTCCGTACCCCCTTCATCCTCATTAGTTCCACCCCCATATTCACACTAGTCCTCTTTTACCACACCAACATCTCTTCCTCCCCCATCTTCTACACCACCCGCTTTCTTCACCTCACCACCCACATGGTCCTCCACCACCACTGCTCAGGCGCAACTGACTTTCCAATATGCGCAACAAGCAGGTGCCCATGCCTACCCAATAGATTCTTGGATACTATGATTAGCAGAAACCACCACCTACCTACCACTCTTCCTACATCTCAACCCATCCATCTCAGGTTCCTATCCCACAATATCAAACCATGTCGGTGTCTGATCCAAATCAGGTTTCTTACTATCACTTGTGGGAGGAACAATAGTTGCAATATCCACCACATCTAGATTATTTGCAACCCTCATCACAGCTATTTCCTACACCCACATCATCACCCCCATTTTTGGATCCACTAAACACTACCACTGTGCTCTCTAGATTCATACATTGGATTTATGCACGACTGGTTATGGGCCTCAAAAAACCACATATGATGAGTTGTGTAATGAACCAATTCACCCTTTTGTTCCTATACATATGTATCCTTACAGATTTGAGATCCCTAAATTTGACAAATTTAAAATTAAGGAAGACCCTAGAGAGCACCTCAATAATTACCATTTTGCTTGCTACCAACTGCATGGTAGTGATCCCCTTATGCTTCGCACGTTTGCACTTTCACTTGGGGGAAAAGCATTAGATTGGTACAACCATTTACCTCACCACAATTTATTCACTTTTGAACAATTGGCCAATCTATTTCTTGAGCACTTCTCGATTAACATCAAAACCAAGCTTACCTTATCCGATGTCTATGCTTTACACTAGTTTGATGACGAGCCTATTACTGATTTTGTTACCCATTGGAGAGTGGTCATTCATGATATTGCCTTCCCTCTCCCACCCTCAAAGCTCGTTAAAATATTTGCTAAGAGTTGTCATAAACAAATCTCCTAGACATTGCAGATTCATTAGAGTCAGACATTTGAGGAAGCCACCACCCAAGCCAAAGTTATCGAGGACATCAAGGTCCACACGAGTAAAATCAAGCTTCGGTAGAAACAACCCTACCCCACCAATTACCACTATAATCACCCTCCATATGTACCACCCACTACTAGACCACCCCAAACCAACCAGGTACTCCTCAATTCTCCATATCCACCATCGCAAGTTGCATCCGTGCAAGCTCCACAACCCACTCCTCCATGATCTCCTCAAAGTACGTACCAAGTCAATCCTCCACTACTTCCAACTCCATATCTAAGAAATCCTCCACCATAGTCTAATCCATACCAAGGTTGTAATCCATGTCTACCTCGCCCTCCATGAAATTGGACACCCTTATCTAAGCCCATGCCCGCTCTATTTCATAGATTACATGAGGGAGGACTCATCACTTTGCCAAATGCCCAACCTCTTGATCCAAACCATCCCCTTCCACGAGACCACAATCCTCAATATTTCTATGATTTCCATCGACAACATGGCCACACCCTTGATTCATGTCGTATCTTCCACCATACTATGCAAGACCTTATTGATCGAGGCACTTTTCAAGTCTCAAATCCCTTGGTACTGCAAAACCAAAGCTTGGGGATATATCAAAATCCATTACCCGAGCATGGGGGTAATCCGCCTCAAACTGATCCACACCAAGTAAATCATGTCAATCGAGGTCCTTCCCAATAGGGATTTGTGGGTATGATCAATATAGCAACTCATAATCAATGCTATCCACCTCCTATGACCGCCCAACAATCCCCACCTCTCAACAACCACTTGTTACAACCTCACTTGTTACCCCACCAATTATGCAATATTTACCACAAAATATCATCACCATCCATGGTAGTTTTTCCCATAAACTCCATACCGCTTCTGCAATGTTTTCCATATATGACCTTCTACAGTAGTCCCAACCTCATCTCGAAGCCCTCGATTCTATCTTTCCCTCTCTCGATCTCAAGACCCATGATATAGATGCATTTTCTAACTTTATTGGTAATATTCAAAGATGCTTACAACCTTCTATCAACTTCCATGACCATGAAATTACATAAGTTGTAGGCAAGGGAGCGGATCCCCCATTACATATCCAAGCCTCCATCAATACCATCACCTATAAGCATGTTCTCATCGACACCATCTCATCCATCAACATCATCTCCACCACCACCCTTGGCCACCTTCACCTTCCCCCTTCCCATATAGCCACTCCATCCATGGACCTTTGAGCTTTTGATGGCTCCATGTGTCCCACCCTTGGTACCATTGTCCTTCCCATCAAGGCCGGTGCCAAAAATATTTCCACTCTCTTCCATTTTATCGAAGGTGAGATGCAATATAACATCCTTATAGGATACCCTTGGATTTGGGACATGCAATGTATCCCTTCCACGCTCCATCATTGTATCAAATATATCCATAATGGCTTGGTCCACTGCATCCCTATCGATAGTGATCCATTCAAATTTTGTAACATTATCACCCTTCCACTAGGTCCACCCTTATCATCCACACAATTCACCCCTACACCACGCCGATCTCTAGACAACACCTATCCGTCATCTTCGTAACCACATCCTACACCTGATATGAGCAACATTGCATCCACCTCTTCAAATCCACCACAACCTCCCAACACCCTAGATATTCCCACATTTTCTCATTGCCCTTATTCACCTTTCACACCACTTCCACCATTCACATTTTTTGCTACACCTTCTATCCCATCTTCATCCAACAACCCACCTCTTCTTCCCACACCTCCTCCATATTCCTGCCGCTTTGTGTCCCACTCGATGCAAACATGGGTAATCTCCAATTCACCCACCAAAACTTCTATCCCCACTTCTCAATTC
Organism: Wollemia nobilis; assembly: GCA_028583015.1. NCBI lineage: Eukaryota > Viridiplantae > Streptophyta > Pinopsida > Araucariales > Araucariaceae > Wollemia > Wollemia nobilis. Next base: position 5,300,076 of record JAQPPZ010000363.1, read on the forward strand.
ACCCACGCCAATCATCCCATTACTGGAACACCTGTTGAGTGCTATGAGTGGAAACAACACACCACTCAACTTGATGACCAATTAGCTCAGTAATATCCTCCTACTTCATCCCCTTCACCTACCAATCCCACTCCATCCATTCTACCATTTTTTTCCATCTAAGGGGTCCTTCCATCAACCTGAGCATACGGGCCCTCCTCATGTTTCGATACTCATGACCACACCAGGTTCGGGTGAGTATCATATAAGCAATGCTCGGGTCGTTCCATACAACATCCAATCCACCTGTGACTTTGGCTGACCTCATGATGTGCCCTTGAATATTGGGGTAGTGGTTCCTCTCGATCCTCCTGATAATTGCACAAAATTTGTATATGGGGGACTTGATTCATCCGTAGAACCTCCAGCACCTCCACCACCACAAACCTAATTTTGCAGTAACCTTAACCACATGTCCAATCCTAATTTTACTTGGCATTATTTGCGTATGTATAACTGTTATGGTTATGGTCTAGGGATATATGAATAGGGGTGTTGCACCCATATCAATCCTCCCCAGTGTAAACCTACTGGCCAATCAGGTATTGGTTACCAAATTTTGACAATCTGTACACTTGAGCACGAGTTGCAAGATCTTGATCATATTGACATTCTGTTCGATGAGGAATTTGAGCTTAATCTACGGATAAAAATTTCTTCTCCTCATTCCACAATCGATATCACATTTCTGTTCTTTTTGCCATCCCCACCACATGAGCCCATCTCTCCTCATGAAGTTGAAACTCTTGCCCATCACTTTACCACCCTATCACTCGATCCACCTTTGCCAATCGACTCGCCTTCGCCCGATGATCCACCCTCTTCACCCCCACCCGCTATTCCATTTTTTCCCATTCAAGAACTACCACCACCTCGTGGCCCACGTTCTCATTCCCCTTCACCACCTATGGTATTAAACCCAGGTTGCCACCAACCTTTTCCAAATTCATTGCTATCCTTCATCTGATTCATCACAACCCTCATCACCTACATCCCCCTTATCTAGCACCTTAGTAAACATGATCTCTGTTGACTTGTATGCTTCGCTATGATATCCAAACCATCCCAATTACATTCCACCTCCTGTCACTGATTTTGTTGATTTCGATGACATATCTGACACCCCCACTACCATCGAATTCCTTCCAACACCACACATGTTGCAATCCATAAATGCACCTTTGTCGTCCAACCCACCCCACCACCCATGGATTAATCATACAAATATCTATCTAGATGATGAATTCCAAATTCTTGAGTCCATCGATGATCTTCATCTCATTCCCACACCTACTCAACTTCATGATGGTTCTCACATGCTTGTCGAGGACACTATTGAAGTTTACATTGGAAATGATCTGGAACACCCTCACATCGTATACCTCACCACTAACCTATCCAAAGAAAAACGTGTCCTTTATACCAATTTCCTCAAGTACTACATTAAGGTGTTTGCATGGTCCTACATGGATATGCCTGGCCTTGACCCATCATTAGTCATGCACAACCTTATCCTGGATGACAATGCCAAACCTATCAGACAAAAGTTGCACCGCATGCACCCCACCGTTACACTTATTGTCAAAGAGGAGTTACAGAAACTCCTCGATATCAATTTCATACAGCCTACCGACTACCCGAAGTGGGTTTCAAACATGGTCCCCATCAAAAAACCCAAGGGAGGTATCCACATTTGCACTGATTTTAGGGATCTTAACAAAGCTTGTCCCAAGGATAATTTTCCACTCCCTAATATCGACACTTTGGTCGATGCTACAACCGAACACGAAATATTGTCACTCATGGATGGTTTTTTAGGTTATAATCAAATTCATGTCAATCTAGATGATCAGCATAAGACCTCTTTCACGACCCCTTGGGGGACTTTTTGTTACAAGATCATGCCTTTTGGCCTCAAAAATGTTGGGGCAACTTACCAACATGCCATGACCTACATTTTCCATGATATGATGCACAAAACTATCAAAGACTACATTGATGACCTCATTGCCAAATCCAAAACCCGTGGTCAACATCTTGAGGACCTACGTAAAATATTTGATCACCTCTTGGAACATAATGTTCGATTAAATCCAAAGAAATGTGTCTTTGGTGTTACCACTGGAAAAATATTGGGTTTCATCATTTCACAAAAAGGCATTGAAGTAGATCTTGCCAAAGTCCAAGCTATTCTTGACATGCCTCCCCCTACAAATCTCAAATAGTTACGTGACTTGCAAGGAAGAATTCAATCCATACGGTGATTTATCACCCAAATTTTAGACAAGTGTCAGTTGTTCAATCATATTTTACAAAAGGGGGTCCCATTCAAATGGGATGATAAATATCAAGCCACCTTTGATGCCATCAAATCATACCTCACATGTCCACTCGTCCTCATCCCACCTCATCCAGAGCATCCCTTCCACCTGTACATTTTCGCTTTCGATGTCGCCTTGGGTACACTCCTTGCTCAAAAGAATGAACTGGACCAGGAGCAAGCCGTGTACTATATCAGTCACACATTGATTGATTACGAGACACAGTATGCTTACATGGAGAAAATTTTCCTTGTCATTATCTTCACCACCCAGAAATTGTGATATTACATGATCAACCGCACTACATACGTAGTGGTCCGCGATAACCCCCTTCGCTACATAATGGGTAAGAGCTACCACAATATCCAAACAACCAAATGGAAAATGTTTCTCATGAAATTTGATCTTGAATTCATAAATAAAAAATCCATCAAAGGCCAAGTCATTTTTGATCATTTGGCTGAGGCCCCATTACTAAGCGATGCCCAATTGCTTATCCAACTTCCATACGACTTTTTTTTTCACACAAGCAAAGCAAAAGAGCCAATAGAACCTGAATCACCTATTGAGTTAACCCTCTTTTTTGATGGCTCTAGTTGCACACATGTTGGGGGTGTAGGAATAGTATTTTTCACACCTCAAGGGGAGCCACTCCCTTTTTCCTTCAAATTAGGCTTTCCTTGTACCAATAACAATGTCGAGTACGAAGCTCTCATCCTAGGCCTAAAGCAAGCCATATCGATGCACATCCGTCACCTAGACATATATGGTGACTCCCTCCTCATTGTCAATAAAATCAAGGGAGAATGGAAAATGGAGAATTGGATTCTAATTTTTGAGGCTAAGGGAATGTACTTGACCCATATGGTAAAGTATTCAATAGCCATGATGATGAACTTGTGTCCATTAGATGATGATAGATTTATCTTTCCAATGATATCTAATCCCCAAATGAAGAAAGTCTAAGGAGAGGTTAAATACTAGAGAACTTGGGAAGGATCATGGATAAGGTTGTCATGCATTTAATACTTATCACACCTCTTGAAATAGTCACAAGAATATTTTTCCATGGAGGGCTAGTAATAACCCATCCATAGGATGTTTTTGGTGATGGTGAAACAACTAAAGTTACTATTGCATGATCCATCGTGGATCTCTTTGATGACTGCTTGTGCTTTAGCTGAGTCTAAATACTTAAGCAAAATACCATCAAGGGTGTGATAATATAAGATATCACCAATGATAATAGGTCTATTGGATTGTTGCTTGAGGTTATTACACATATTATAGTTCAAACTATCAGACAAAGTGTTATTCCTTGTACTAAGAATTATGGGATGAAGCTACTTATATAGAAAATATTACTAGAGGACGCTAGTGATGAGGACATCCTTTTATACTCTTAGGATTAGTTTCTTCCTAGGCTTATTTTATTATTTTCTAGCTAGCATAAGATCACTTTCTTACACCTATGTATTCTACAAGTTTATGTTAAATTGTTTGTTATGGGTTGAGTTGTAGTTTTTTAGTTTTTAGATATTATTTATAGTTAGTTAGTTAGTTATATATAGCATGGATAGATATATTATATACATCTCCAAATTTAGGAGGTTTTTTAAGTGTTTGTTTTTGTTTTATGTGCTTATTTCAGCACTTCAATTAATAAAAAATTCTAGCTTCTGGTTTGGATCCTCATCATTGGTATCAAAGCTAGATTCTAAGGTTGAAGGCTCCCTAATTTAGTGAATGATTATCATAGCTTGTTCCTCATTTAGTTATAAGGGTATAAGGGATGTAATAAAGGCCATAACATGGGCATGCCAATTACTAGATATAGATTTAGCTTTAATCATGATTTATTAAAATCAATCATAAGTTTATTGAACATATCTTTGCATGACTTGAGCTTGTCATCTTTAGTTTGATGAACACCATTTACTTGGTTGAATACTACATGAGAGTATCCAAATATAAAAAGGATGCTAACCTAGAGAACTAATATTATACATAGCCCTAGAATAAGGACTTCATACTCAATAATATTCTAGGCATAGAAAAACTTAAGCTTAAAAGATAAAGGGATTGGCTATTATAGAGGGGTGACCAAGATGACTTCTACCCTACTCCTTTAACACATATAATGCCATCAAATTATAGAGTCTAATATTTATATTGATAATATTCTAGGGTAAATACTAATTTATTAGGAAAGTCTATTGCTAAGGGATGGATAGCTTCTAAAGGTGTAACTGTAAATTAGTCAACAACGACCTAACCTTTCATTAAATTTTTGCTAACAAACTCAAGTTTGAATTTGTTAAGTGTAATGACCCACTTAGACATTCTTCTTAAAGGGTGAGGCTTGGACATGAGATAATGCAAGGGATAAACCCTTGTGATGACAAAGGTTTTATGACTAAGAATATAGTATTTAATCTTCTCAAAAGCAAACACTATGGCCAAGCAAACATTTTCTAAAGGGGTATTCTAGATTTCATAATTAACCAAAGTCATGTTGATATAGAAAAAAATCTTTCTCTATGTTGGTCATTGTATTGTGCTACCATATCTTCTAAGGTATTGTTAATAGTTTTTATGTATAGTAGCAGGGGCCTATGTTGATTAGGTGGGACAAGGATAGGTGGAGATAAAAGGTAGGATTTGAGAGAAACAAATTTTGATTCAAATTTGTCCTATTTAGAAACTACATCCTTACTTAAAATCTTTGTGAAGGGTTGACACTTGTTGGATAGCTAGAAGATGAATCAATGAATGGCTTAGATTTTGCATTGGAGACTCCTAAGTTGGGTTGGAGTCCAAGGGGTGGTATATTTATGATAGATAATATTTTATGCCATTTTAGAATATGATGAATCCCAATATTTTCCTTGATATAACCCCAAAAATATAATTTAGATACGTAAGACATACTTTGTACTCCTTCAACTATTGAAAAATACATCTTTTATCTTGAATACAATCTTCCCAATTTAAAGACCAACCAAGAAGATATTTGACATAATCCTCCATGATATCATGCATCATGTCATGGAAAATGCATATCATGGCTCTTTGATAGGTAGAACTTTTATTATTTATGAAATCTACTCTTTTATAGTTGTAACCCTAGTACCCAAATTGAAGCCATGAGACTTCTAAAAAATATATAAATTGACGGAAAAAAAAGAAAATAAAAGGCCCTAAATGTGTCATGTAAAGGTTTGAAGGAGGTGTAGTTGAAGCTCATGGTGATGTGGTATTAAAAAAATAGAAATACTAAGCCAAAAAAATCATATAAATTTTTCACAACAAGGAGTTGAATTGATCTTTTAAATTTACTAATGCAACAATTATTATAGAAGCAATAACAATATGATTTTACCAAACACACTATGATCGCAATAAATAACTAATTCTACTCTATTTTTGTGCAGTGGGAAATATATTTTTACTTCCCTTTAGTTATAAATTCTACTACCTAATTGACATGAAAGTAGATTTTCATAGTTATAGTTACAATCTTTAAGTGAATGGTTGTATCCATAATGTATGCTTGGACCTCATCTGCTACTTGCTAAACTTCCTCAAAATCAAGCTATTTCAAGAGTTTAGTCTTCCAGGAAAAATTATTTCCCCTCAATAATTGGGAATCTAGTAACAAGATCTTTGGTGCTCCACTAGACATAGTAGATCTTTACAAAATCTTAAAATTCTTCTTTTACTGAGTTTGTCTCAAAAAATTCTTTTCTATGAGTATATATATACCTATACTCATATTTCATTTCATGCATAAAAAGTACAAGAAGTAATTGTGTCTCGTCATGTAAAGGTAGAGGGAATACTTTTTCCACTATGGATTATTCATTTTTTTTTTAATATTATATTTTCTTTTGAAATTTCTCCATGTTTGCACTTCTCCTTGGTCCATGTGTTGTTTTCCTATTGGAATTCCTTCAACCTTTATGGTGGAAAATTTTATGGAAACCTTGATAATGCTTGCTTATGGCAATTCTTATCACCAAGTGGCCTTTTAATATTTCTTTGATGTTGATTTTTCTTTTCTTCCACATACTTAGTATGTCAAAAGATCTCATTCTACAGTATGATTTGTTGCTCAACTTTTTTTTTGGTAGATTTCATCAAATTTTCTCTATTGTAGGTGCTTTTGACAGGTATCTTTGATTATTTTGAATGCAATTATCTCGTAGATGATGCTCTATTATGTTGAATATTATGCAATTGGATATTTATATCAATATCAAATATTGGATGTCCTTGTATTTCAATTTCAATTCTTTGCGCTTTATGTCCTATAGATTCATCACCATGGTAATCAATAGGGTAAGCTTATTGTGTTTCCCTAAGTCTCTAACCAATGATAGAATTTCTTAAACCATGGGAGCTAGTTTGAGAGTCCTAGTTGTGTTGCTCTAGGTTTCTTGATTCTTGTTTCTTCTTTGATTAGCTTCTATGAGGTTTATTTTATTTCTTTATATTAATACCTTATCTTATGCTTGGGCGAATGAATTTTGCAACTTGTTGAGTATATTTCTAATTATTTAACATGTGAATACATTTTTTAATGCTCTATCAAGCAAATGCTTTTACCAATCTTCTGCCAAGAAAATACCTTTTCTAATATTTTGCTGAATGAATGAATTTGTCAATACTCTAACAAGTGAATGCCTTTTCTATTAGAAATAGAGTCTATTACATTATTTGTATTGGTAAATGTACCTTTACCTTGGCACATACTTAGGATATTATATTACTTTAAGGGAAAGTTATCTAGTTACTTCATGCAATGTAATAATTGCACAAGTGTCAAAGTGCAAGTTGTACATGTGCAAGTTGTCCCTTGCAAATCTAGGTAGAGTGTTGGCCAAGGAACCTAATTCCTATATAAAGGACCATAGTGATGAGGCCTGTATAAGCCTCATTTATAACATGTTTTAAATAGTTAAAACTGCCTAAAACTCTTGTGAATTATCTTATATGCTAGTTAAGTTGATTTAATATGTTGTGTATTAACTGTTTGCATGATTGAAGTGTTAAGGACATTATATTCTGATTTTTAACAGTTCTTGTATAGTTTTATGTTATCTTGTCATGCTTAGGTTGACAACAACACTTCACTAGTCTTATTTTGATGATCATTAAGCATTAGTTTCTCTAAATTCAGCAAATAGTACAAAGACTTATTACTGTGCAGCAAAAAACTGGTTTTTCCATATAAATTCCAGCCAGCTGCCAATGAATGGCAAGGCATGGAATTCACATCCAAGGAAGAATGAAGACTATTGCAATCTGATCCTGAGGGCTAATCCACCTGAGAAATGCAGCCAAAACCATTTGGAGTCAACACAGTTGGTCATTCTAAAGATCTTCGAAATGAACACAGTGTCTTCGAAATGAACACAGTGTCTTCGGAATGAACACAATGTCTTCGAAATGAACACAGTTTCTTCGAAATGAGAATAGAAAGCACTTTTTGACTTGTTGAATGAATTTTGGCGGTGGAAAAGGGGATAATAAGGTTGAGAAAGTTAAGGGAAAATATCTCCCATCTAACTTTGCCGTCCTTGCCATCCAAAGCCACCATTTATGGAAAAGATCAAATTGATCCTCTTCTAGGATAAACCCAAGAAATTCTACAGGATATCAGGAACAACATATTTTATATTTGTAATTAGATTTTAGGCATCTATAAAAGATAGCTCCCATCCAGGTTGAGCTATTAGATAGAGGAGATAGAAAATAAATAGGGAGATAATAGAATAGTGATTTCAGACCTGTAACAGATTTCAGCAGAATTGTAATTATGTTTCTGAAGCAATAAAAGTGCAGTTTCATTCCATTTATTTTGTTATGTCTGAGTGTGAGTAAGACTTAAAGAAGAATTCAAACCTTCTTCTGAGAAAGGAGGCTGGCCACTTCCAGACCTAGGAGGAGGACTGACAGACAGGTTTTATTCTGATTTTGCTGCAACAGAATAAGTTGTGAACTTGTCATTTTCATTCTTTTGCACAACTAACATTCCTAGTTGTTTAATTCTTGTTCATAATGTTTTTGTGATATGATTAGTGGTAGATCTGGTTATTCTTTTCATTCCCAACAACTTTCCAATTCACTGCAAATTTCCATTTCCAGCAATTTACAAGTTTTCTGTAATTTCCCTGCATTCTTGTTTTTGCTATCAAAACCCTGCACAGAAGATTGATGACCTTCTGTTATAGAGCATTGACAGGATCTAGTTTTTATGCTTCATTTCAATTATTGCAAGATTAAATAGACTTTCAATTCTGCAACTATAACTAGAGTTTCAATTCTACAATTTAATTAGATTTCATTCTTGCAACTGTAACTAGGGTTTCATTTATGCAATTAGCAATTAGTTTTCATTCTTGCAAATAGATTAAAGTTCAATTTATGCAATTTAGGGGTAGAAGTGACACAAAACCCCCACACAATCAATTCCACCAATAAGACCTGCTGCTTCCAAATGAACTGAACTACAACCCTGCTTGAACTTTCTCTCGTAAATAGCCTTGGACACCACCCTGGATTGACAAATTCATTGAGAATTAATGATGTGCTTAACGACAACCCATCATTTTGGCATCATTGTTGGGGAACACGGTGTTGTTAGAAGGTGAAAAGCAGTCCAATAATTATTAAATATGCTAAGTTGTGAATTTTAGAGTAAAATCTGAATGTAATGACTGGTATAAGTAATTGTTATTGGTAAATTGTATTTCAGTCCATTTAGGAAATAAGCAAGAAACCACAAGAAGAAAAATTTCACAAGAGGTTGAAATTATGTCAAAAATGTCTAAATTTTTTATTTCCAAAAATGTTGGAATTTTCAAAGAATCCCAATCATCCACTTCTAGCACTGCAAGATCCTTTGAGAAATCATTACAAGGAGGAAAATTAAGTAGTTCAACACCATTTTCTCTTGACAAATCCATACAATCAAGAAAATTTGACAAGATTTATAATTGTTTTTGGGAACCTACAATGGAAGGCTCACAAGAGAATCAAGGTAGAGCCAACAATGTGCTCCACCCTAGTGCAACTAGTGCACCTGCTAGAACTTTTCAAAATCCCATCCAACTAGATCTTAATCAAAATGCTCCCATGAAGGTCATTTCACCTGCAGTATTACCAAATTTCAAGGGAATTACATCCGAAGATCCTGATATGTTTTTGTTTGAGTTTAAAATTGTATGTCAAGCTCATGATTACACTAATGACAATCAAAAGCTCAAACTATTTCCTTCCACTCTTAAAGAGTTAGCTCTACGATGGTTTATCACCTTAGCACCTGACTCAATTAGAACTTGGGATGAGATGGAAAACATATTCTTGGAGAGATACCAAGAATATTGTCAAGTCAAGAATCAAAATGATGAAATTCTTACAATGAAACAAGAGGAAAATGAAATCTTAGAAGATTATCTAGACAAATTTTCTTTTGTTCATAAGAGATGTGGAAGTGTTGAACCTGAAATTTGCAAAGTCATATTCTTAAGGGGACTACAAGATGAATCTAGGGATGCATTGGATATCTTGGGAAGAGGAGATACAAATGCACTTAAATTTCAGGAAATTATTAAACTCTGTAAAAATTACTCTCATTCAAGGCATAGAAAACACAGAATTGGTAATGAAAAACATGATTTGAAAGAATGCATGAAAGAGGCTGATATTTTAGTACATGATAGAACATTAGATGAAAAAATGAATCTACTGAATCTTCAGCCATCTATTGTTCAGAATGTAAAAAGCAACACTCTCTTCATGATTGTCCTTTGAACAAAATATTTATACCTGCTACATGTAGCATTTGTCAATTAGGACACCCCACAGATCAGTGTAGTTTATTGCCAGAACTTACAAGTGTCTTTGAAAAATAGTCTCAACCTATGAAAAAAATCAATTTTGTAGGACAAGGACAAGGGAATAATTTTCATAAATTTCCATATCAGAATGCTTCTCAATTTCTTGCACATTGGGGAAATAATCCTTGGTATATGCCATGGTCTGCTTCAGGTCCACTTCAACAATGTTGGAGTCAACCACCATGGGCATACTCCCAAGCATGGTCTCAACATGGATGGATGCAACAACAATGGAATCAACAACATCCACCATGGTTGCAGCCAAAATTACAGGGATATCAATGGGTACAACATCAAAATCTGTACAAAGGGCAGCAACATTGTCAAAAACAAAAATCAAATTTGTTGCCTAATTATATCCATAATTTCTATCATGGACAACAACAACAAAAATTAAAACAACCTCTATTTTCAACTCAACCTGTGGTCAGTCCAAATCATGTTAAACAGGTAACCCCTGTCTCTGTGGTTGAATCAAAAAATACAACCCTAATAAATGTTAGTGACTGTGTTAAAACTCAGTTGTGTTCAGGTGAACCACTGCTTGAACCTATTCCACTTATCAGTGTAGAAAGTGAAGTTAAAAAGAATGAACATGAAAACAAATCCACACTAAAACAACATCAAGAAGAACAAGATACCTCATCAAATAAAGTATCATATTTTGAACAGTCTGAGATATCAAAAATAACATCTTCACAATCAGATTTGATAAAGGAATTAGAACATTTAACTATTACAATCCCTTTACCTCAAGTTGTACCAATCATTAATAGGATTGTTCAAGAAATGTGTTTTAGCAAACCAAGAAAAAAAGAAGAAAGTATATCCTAAAACCATACAAAAAGGTGGAAAATTAGTTAACTTGCTTTCAGGTAAACTTATTACACCTAAGTATGATTGTACATAAAGCCCACAGTTTCTTAGAACACATAAGGAAAATGAAAAGAATACTTTAGTTTTGGCCTCCATTGTTGTAAATAAAAATGTAGAAGAGTTGGATTCCTCCAAAAAGTTTGTTTTTGCTGAAAATGTTCAAAACTCATATTTTAAAGATGAACTAATTATTGTTCAAGAATTACTACAGACTGATGAAAAACATAATTCTGAAAATTTATCACCCATTCCAGTACAAAACCATTTTCTTTATTTACCACATGGATGTCATTATTGTTTCTCATCTTTTCATTATCATTTATCAAAGTTAATTCTTTCAAGAATTGTTTTTGGTAAACATATACAAATTTTTCATTCTTTTCCACCATATCATTACTCTCTTAATTTATTAATGCATCATTCTCCAAGAACCAATTCAAATCAGCCTGGTACAAAACAAACTGAAATACAACCAAAACAACCTTTGAACAACAATAGTTGGTTGACTAAAAACCAGGGAGCAAATTTGTTTGATATATTGGTGCAACATCCTAATGCTTTACTAACATTTTATGCATCTTTAGCAAGTTGGCATTGAGTTGTTGCAGGTACAAAAAAACAAATTTTGTAGTTGAATGCATTTGATGAACTTTGGTTGGAAGCACTTCACCAAATAGAGTTCACTCAACAAAAATGGAAAATGTGGCATGATGATCACATTAAGAGCAACAAGGATGAACCAGGGGAGTTTGAGAATGAAGTTGTTCAACTTTCTTTAGTTGATGATTTAAGGAGGATATTAGTGGTGAATGGACATATTTTACAGTTGTACCATAAACCACTAACAAAGGTGGAATTTGCTCGGTATTTCACATAGTTACATTTGATAGAAGAGGCTTCTTCTTCTGATGAAGATTCCAAATGATCATATCTTTGAATCTTAAAAGAAAAATAAAAAGAAAAAAATTAGAAAAAATAGAAAACAAAAAGATGAATAAATTCTGGCTGTGAATTTCTTCATGGGCATGATTTCAGGGAAGTCATGAATTCCTTCACGGGCACAATCAGAATCAAAAAGACAAAAAGAAAAAAAAAAAAGAGAAAAAAAGAGAAAAATGAATAGCTCAGCAGTGAAAACCTTTTTCTAAGGCGCTACTGAGTTGGTATGCATGAAAACCAGTTTTTTGGCATGCATAACCTTGAAAGTTCTGAGTCACCATTGTACAAATTCACCAACTGCACTTGTTTTTGAAGTGTTGCAGGAAGCCTCAACAGAATATCAATAGAAGCAGTCATCTTTCAAAACTTGCATTAACTTGTTTTAACCAGGTATATATGTTTCTTGCACTTTTCTCATTGTAAATATTTGATATATAGTATATGACAATTAACCATTAGTATAAAAGTGTTCATAAGAGTTGGCATAAACAAAACATGCTTGGAGAAAGAGAAAAATGTTGGTTTCTGCTATGTCTTCAGAATGACTATTGTATCTTCAATAACCGTGGTATCTTCGGAATGAAGCCTTTGTCTTCGAAATGAAGGTTTGTCTTTAGAATGAAGCCTTTGTCTTCGAAATGAAGGTTTGTCTTCAGAATGAAGGTTTGTCTTCAGAATGAAGGTTTGTCTTCGGAATGAAGGTGTGTCTTCGAAATGAAGGTTTATCTTTGAAATGAGGTTATCTTCGGATTAAATGCCCAACTTAGTCTTCGAAATGAAACATAATCTTCGGAATGAAGATTTGACAGTCTGTTTCCACGTGGCATCCAAGGAGGGAGAAAAAGACATAGTCAACAGAATTTTTTTTACTCCATGTGATCATTGACACATGTCAGCTGGCTTGCGGTTAGATTCATCTCATATTTTGCACCCATCGAGGAAGTACGAGAATCACAGGGAAAATAACCAACAAACATGCCACCACCATTCATTGCTAATAACCACTCATGTGGGAAAATTTGCATGCAGAATGGACGAGCTAAAAATAGTAAAGAAAATTTGATGGCAAGGATGTCCAATGATTGATGGCCAGGTGTTCAGAGCACAGAATAAGGAAGTGTGCCATATTTTCTTTTCGAAGACATATTTGCTAATGATTACAAGGAAAAGTAAAAAAAAAAAATTAAAAGTTCTTTCTGAAGAAGAACAAGAGCAAACCCTGTAATTCTGTAGAAACCAAAAATCAGTGACCTAGCAGATGACTGTAGTAGTAGAAGAGAGCAGTCTTCTCAGCATCAGAATAGAGAAATGAAGTGAAAAATGAAAAAGGGCCAGCCTACAAGAACCCTGGAATAACGTAACCACATGGGTTACCAGATTTTTCAACCTGTGAAGGGTAGTATGTAATTTTGTCAGGGCATCATTTCAAAATTTTAAACCACCTCAGGCATGGTAGGCAACAACCTAAATTTAGAGTGAATTTTCTAGCATACCTGCACCGAGAACTACAGAGCATGGCAAAACATTATCAAGAGGAAAAAAGGAGCCCTCATCATCATGGTCTTATTAAACTGGTGTGCCAACATCATTTTAGGGGAAACCCTAGAAGCTTTAATAGGTTTTATTCTACCCTGACTAATGTAGTTTTTGAAGAAGAAGATGAAGGAGAAGAGGATACAGATGTTGCTATAAAAAAATATGCTACTGAGGAAGAAGAAAAGGCTAAAAAAAAATGCTATTGCAGAGAAGGAAACACACCAAGCAAAAGCAACAAAGCATTTTTCTCTAGAACCATCAACCTCACAGACTAAGAAGAGAAGGGCTGAAACTGACAACAAAAAATAAAATAGAAGAGGGTTCATTTTTCTAAAGATGTTATTTATCTGTCAGAATAGGAGAGTGAAGTTCCCAGTGAAGAGCCTGAAGCTATCCCTACAACCCCTGTTACCACAAGAAAATAGGGCAAGAAGAGAAAATATACATTAAGGACTAGGAGGTCTGCAAGACTCCAACAAAAAGAGATAAAAGAACAAATGATTGAAGAGAAGACCAGACAGGATAGCCCTGATGTCATAGAAGTGCAACAAGCCACTGAGAATTTGGATGTAATCATAGATAATTTCATGGAACCTCCTGTACAGGAGTAGGGGTCTGAAGCAGAGGATGAGATCATTGTTGAGCAGCAAACTATAGTTGATTTGTCAGTATTAGGTTCTGAGTCGAACGAAGAAGAGGAGGTGGACATCACAAAACAACTGAGAGCAGCCAAGAGTGTTATAAAAATACAAATGAGATGGATTGAGGAAAGAAAATATGTTATTGAAAAACATGAAAAGAAAATTAGAGAATTATAGCAGAAAGTGGAGAAACTAAAAAGTAGGTTGTCACAAGTTGAAGAACAATCAACTACATCAGATAAAGAGGAGGATTTGGTTCAGTTACTACTTGGATTATCTAGGGAAGATGAAGACACAGGTGCTCATTCTGAAGTAGTGCCCCTCCACTTTGAAGCAGTGCCCTTCCATTCTGAGGCATTGCCTTCTCAATCCAGAGAAATACCTTTATGCAACATCATTGGGTAGGTCTCAGATTCAGGCCTCCAACCATCATTACTCTGGTTCCCTCCTATTTTGAAGAGGATTCCCAACCAGATGATCAGTTTGAAGAATGACTCAGAAACCTTCATGAGAAATTACATAGGCACTAAATTGTTCTATGAAACATGGAATATGAGTATGGACATTTGTGACTCCATAGCCCATTGCAATGCATGAGGGCATGCATTAATATAAGTTGGGGGGAATGATGAGGCCTGGATAAGCCTCATTTATAGCATGTTTTAAATAGTTAAAACTGCCTAAAACTCTTGTGAATTATCTTATATGCTAGTTAAGTTGATTTAATATGTTGTGTATTAACTGTTTGCATGATTGAAGTGTTAAGGACATTATATTCTGATTTTTAATAGTTCTTGTATAGTTTTATGTTATCTTGTCATGCTTAGGTTGACAACAACACTTCACTAGTCTTATTTTGATGATCATTAAGCATTAGTTTCTCTAAATTCAGAAAATAGTACAAAGACTTATTACTGTGCAGCAGAAAACTGGTTTTTCCATATAAATTCCAGCCAGCTGCCAATGAATGGCAAGGCATGAAATTCACATCCAAGGAAGAATGAAGACTATTGCAATCTGATCCTGAGGGCTAATCCACCTGAGAAATGCAGCCAAAACCATTTGGAGTCAACACAGTTGGTCATTCTAAAGATCTTCGAAATGAACACAGTGTCTTCGAAATGAACACAGTGTCTTCGAAATGAACACAATGTCTTCGAAATGAACACAGTTTCTTCGGAATGAGAATAGAAAGCACTTTTTGACTTGTTGACTGAATTTTGGTGATGGAAAAGGGGATAAGAAGGTTGAGAAAGTTAAGGGAAAATATCTCCCATCTAACTTTGTCGTCCTTGCCATCCAAAGCCACCATTTATGGAAAAGATCAAATTGATCCTCTTCTAGGATAAACCCAAGAAATTCTACAGGATATCAAGAACAACATATTTTATGTTTGTAATTAGATTTTAGGCATCTATAAAAGATAGCTCCCATCTAGGTTGAGCTATTAGATAGAGGAGATAGAAAATAAATAGGGAGATAATAGAATAGTGATTTCAGACCTGTAACAGATTTCAACAGAATTGTAATTATGTTTCTAAAGCAATAAAAGTGCAGTTTCATTCCATTTATTTTGTTATGTCTGAGTGTGAGTAAGACTTAAAGAAGAATTCAAACCTTCTTCTGAGAAAGGAGGTTGGCCACTTCCAGACCTAGGAGGAGGACTGATAGACAAGTTTTATTCTGATTTTGCTATAGCAGAATAAGTTGTGAACTTGTCATTTTCATTCTTTTGCACAACTAACATTCCTAGTTGTTTAATTCTTGTTCATAATGTTTTTGTGATATGATTAGTGGTAGATCTGGTTATTCTTTTCATTCCCAACAACTTTCCAATTCACTCGCAAATTTCCATTTCTAGCAATTTACAAGTTTTCTGTAATTTCCCTGCATTCTTGTTTTTGCTGTCAAAACCCTGCACAGAAGATTGATGACCTTCTGTTATAGAGCATTGATAGGATCTAGTTTTTATGCTTCATTTCAATTATTGCAAGATTAAATAGACTTTCAATTCTGCAACTATAACTAGAGTTTCAATTCTGCAATTTAATTAGATTTCATTCTTGCAACTGTAACTAGGGTTTCATTTCTGCAATTAGCAATTAGTTTTCATTCTTGCAAATAGATTAAAGTTCAATTTATGCAATTTAGGGGTAGAAGTGACACAAAACCCCCACACAATCAATTCCACCAATAAGACCTGCTGCTTCCAAATGAACCGAACTACAACCCTGCTTGAACTTTCTCTCGTAAATAGCCTTGGACACCACCCTGGATTGACAAATTCATTGAGAATTAATGATGTGCTTAACGACAGCCCATCATTTTGGCATCGTTGCCGGGGAACATGGTGTTGTTAGAAGGTGAAAAGCAGTCCAATAATTATTAAATATGCTAAGTTGTGAATTTTAGAGTAAAATATGAATGTAATGACTGGTATAAGTAATTGTTATTGGTAAATTGTATTTCAGTCCATTTAGGAAATAAGCAAGAAACCACAAGAAGAAAAATTTCACAAGAGGTTGAAATTATGTCAAAAATGTCTAAATTTTTTATTTCCAAAAATGTTGGAATTTTCAAAGAATCCCAATCATCCACTTCCAAGACTGCAAGATCCTTTGAGAAATCATTACAAGAAGGAAAATTAAGTAGTTCAACACCATTTTCTCTTGACAAATCCATACAATCAAGAAAATTTGACAAGATTTATAATTGTTTTTGGGAACCTACAATGGAAGGCTCACAAGAGAATCAAGGTAGAGCCAACAATGTGCTCCACCCTAGTGCAACTAGTGCACCTGCCAGAACTTTTCAAAATCCCATCCAACTAGATCTTAATCAAAATGCTCCCATGAAGGTCATTTCACCTGTAGTATTACCAACTTTCAAGGGAATTACATCCGAAGATCCTGATATGTTTTTGTTTGAGTTTAAAATTGTATGTCAAGCTCATGATTACACTAATGACAATCAAAAGCTCAAACTATTTCCTTCCACTCTTAAAGAGTTAGCTCTACGATGGTTTATCACCTTAGCACCTGACTCAATTAGAACTTGGGATGAGATGGAAAACATATTCCTGGAGAGATACCAAGAATATTATCAAGTCAAGAATCAAAATGATGAAATTCTTACAATGAAACAAGAGGAAAAATAAAATCTTAGAATATTATCTAGATAGATTTATTAAAATCAATCATAAGTTTATTGAACATATCTTTGCATGACTTGAGCTTGTCATATTTAGTTTGATGAACACCATTTACTTGGTTGACTACTACATGAGAGTATCCAAATATAAAAAGGATGCTAACCTAGAGAACTAATATTATACATAGCCCTAGAATAAGGACTTCATACTCAATAATATTCTTGGTATAGAAAAACTTAAGCTTAAAAGATAAAGGGATTGGCTATTATAGAGGGGTGACCAAGATGACTTCTACCCTACTCCTTTAACACATCTAATACCATCAAATTATAGAGTCTAAGATTTATATTGATAATATTCTAGGGTAAATACTAATTTATTAGGAAAGTCTATTGCTAAGGGATGGATAGCTTCTAAAGGTGTAACTGTAAATTAGTCAACAACGACTTAACCTTTCATTAAATTTTTCCTAACAAACTCAAGTTTGAATTTTTTAAGTGTAATGATCCACTTAGCAATTCTTATTAAAGGGTGAGGCTTGGACATGAGATAATGCAAGGGATAAACCCTTGTGATGACAAAGGTTTTATGACTAAGAATATAGTATTTAATCTTCTCAAAAGCAAACACTATGGCCAAGCAAAATTTTTCTAAAGAGGTATTCTAGATTTCATAATTAACCAAAGTCATGTTGATATAGAAAAAAACTCTTTCTCTATGTTGGTCATTGTATTGTGCTACCATATATTCTAAGGCATGGTTAATAGTTTCTATGTATAGTAGCAGGGGCCTATGTTGATTAGGTGGAACAAGGATAGGTGGAGATAAAAGGTAGGATTTGAGAGAAATAAAGGTTGATTCAAATTTGTCCTATTTAGAAACTACATCCTTACTTAAAATCTTTGTGAAGGGTTGACACTTGTTGGATAGCTAGAAGATGAATCAATGAATGGCTTAGATTTTGCATTGGAGACTTCTAAGTTGGGTTAGAGTCCAAGGGGTGGTATATTTATGATAGATAATATTTTATGCCATTTTAGAATATGATGAATCCCAATATTTTCCTTGATATAACCCCAAAAATATAATTTAGATACTTAAGACATACTTTGTACTCCTTCAACTACTGAAAAATACATATTTTATATTGAATACGATCTTCCCAATTTAAAGACCAACCAAGAAGATATTTGACATAATCCTCCATGATATCATGCATCATGTCATGGAAAATGCATGTCATGGCTCTTTGATAGGTAGAACTTGTATTATTTATGAAATCTACTATTTTATAGTTGCAACCCTAGTACCCAAATTGAAGCCATGAGACATCTAAAAAATATATAAATTGACGGAGAAAAAAAGAAAATAAAAGGCCCTAAATGTGTCATGTAAAGGTTTTAAGGAGGTGTAGTTGAAGCTCATGGTGATGTGGTATTAAAAAAATAGCAATACCAAGCCAAAAACATCATAGAAATGTTTCACGACAATGAGTTGAATTGATTTTTTAAATTTACTAATGCAACAATTATTATAGAAGCAATAGCAATATGATTTTACCAAACACACTATGATCGCAATAAATAACTAATTCTACTCTATTTTTGTGCAGTGGGAAATATATTTTTACTTCCCTTTAGTTATAAATTCTACTACCTAATTGACATGAAAGTAGATTTGCATAGTTATAGTTACAATCTTTAAGTTAATGGTTGTATCCCTAATGTATGCTTGGACCTCATCTGCTACTTGCTAAACTTCCTCAAAATCAAGCTATTTCATGAGTTTAGTCTTCCAGGAAAAAATATTTCCCCTTAATAATTGGGAATCTAGTAACAAGATCTTTGGTGCTCCACTAGACATAGCAGATCTTTACAAAATCTTAAAATTCTTCTTTTACTGAGTTTGTCTCAAAAAAATCTTTTCTATGAGTATATATATACCTATACTCATATTTCATTTGATGCATAAAAAGTACAAGAAGTAATTGTGTCTTGTCATGTAAAGGTAGAGGGAATACTTTTTCCACTATGGATTATTCCTTTTTTTTTTTAATATTATATTTTCTTTTGAAATTTCTCCATGTTTGCACTTCTCCTTGGTCCATGTGTTGTTTTCCTATTGGAATTCCTTCAACCTTTATGGTGGAAAATTTTATGGACACCTTGATAATGCTTGCTTATGGCAATTCTTATCACCAAGTGGCCTTTTAATATTTCTTTGATGTTGATTTTTCTTTTCTTCCACACACTTAGTATGTCAAAAGATCTCATTCTGCAGTATAATTTGGCTCAACTTTTTTTTTGGTAGATTTCATCAAAGTTTCTCTATTGTAGGTGCCTTTGACAGGTATCTTTGATTATTTTGAATGCAATTATCTCGTAGATGATGCTCTATTATGTTGAATATTATGCAATTGGATATTTATGTCAATGTCAAATATTGGATGTCCTTGTATTTCAATTTCAATTCTTTGCGCTTTATGTCCTATAGATTCATCACCATGGTAATCAGTAGGGTAAGCTTATTGTGTTTCCCTAAGTCTCTAACCAATGATAGGATTTCTTAAACCATGGGAGCTAGTTTGAGAGTCCTAGTTGTGTTTCTCTAGGTTTCTTGATTCTTGTTTCTTCTTTGATTAGCTTCTATGAGGTTTATTTTATTTCTTTATATTAATACATTATCTTATGCTTGGGCGAATGAATTTTGATACTTGTTGAGTATATTTCTAATTATTTAACATGTGAATACATTTTTTAATGCTCTATCAAGAAAATGCTTTTACCAATCTTCTGCCAAGAAAATACCTTTTCTAATATTTTGCTGAATGAATGAATTTGTCAATACTCTGACAAGTGAATGCCTTTTCTATTAGAAATAGAGTCTATTACATCATTTGGATCATGTAAATGTACCTTTACCTTGGTACATACTTAGGACATTAGATTACTTTAGGGGAAAGTTATCTAGTTACTTCATGCAATGTAATAATTGCACAAGTGTCAAAGTGCAAGTTGTACATGTGCAAGTTGTCCCTTGCACATCTAGGTAGAGTGTTGGCCAAGGAACCTATTTCCTATATAAAAGGCCATAGGTATAGATCATCATATCAGATCATATCATCATAGTGATATATATCATAAAGAGAGTCATATAGAGTTAGAGTGATATGATGTAGCATTGTGATGTAATCTGGTGGGGTGTAATATGCTCAATGGCTATTCTTGAGTAGTAGCTCTATTCATGGAGTGTTCATTTCCTCCAGAGCTATTTTGTAAACACCACCATCATTTTTATATATGTATTATTTTTAGTCATCTTGCAAATTTGATTTATGTCATTTTATTCTGCATCTTGTGTGTCATCTCTCATTACATGTTGCATCAAAAGCTAACAGTGGTATCAGAGCTACGATAGATCAATAGAAAAACCACCATTGTCATTGACCCTAAGTTTTTTGTCAACATCATGGACCATTGGACCAGTCACTAATAAAAATACTTAGACCGGTTTAGGTTATAGAATTAAGGAGAACCATAAGATTAGTACTAAAATAAATCTCATATTATGGAATACTGAGATTGCATATGACTGGAGTCTTTCTACAGAGTTTCAAGGGAAAACTTTTGAAGACTAGGACTCAACATTTGATCCACTAGTTTGATGTGCCAACTAGTGAAGCTCATATAAGAGACCTAGAAAAATTGACTTGGAGTTTCTTTTAATTGTAGGGAATTGATTCTCAGATGATTGGGACACCTCCTACAATAGAAATATAGGAGATTTCAACTTCATTTCCAGAAAGTCAGAGTGCTTTCATAGTGCATAGGTTAGTTACTACAAGAGAAGAATACTACAAAAGAAACTTTTGGAGTAAAATTATGGTGAAGTTGGGAGATAGGAGATCTTAATTGCTAGATTGGAAAATTCACAAGAAGAAAAGACCATAGTAGCCTTGATCTAGAAGAAAAGGCCATAGAAGCCTTGATCCAGAAGAAAAGGCCATAGAAGCCTTGAAAAGGCCACATAAGCCTTGGTACTGAAAAAGGCCATAGAAGCCTTGATCCTGAAGAAGGCCACAGAAGCCTTGATACTGAAAAAGGCCACAGAAGCCTTGATCTTGAATAAGACTTTAGAAGAAAGTATCTAACTCATAAGCATATTTTAATACTAATATTTTGTTGCAAGAATAGGAAGATTCAATGAGTTGGGAAAGCTTCCTATAAGAAGGTTAGGAGGAGTATCTTATTTAGAATCAATCTAGCACTTGAAGCAAAAGAGATTAGGAGAAGATATCATTGATGAAGAAGGACTAGGTGAGTCCTGCTTGAATACAAAGGCAACAAAATTAGATATCCAAGAGAATATTTCACCACAAACAATTCTAGAAGTAGAAGGTTGAAGATAAGGTCTCAAGGAAGACCAAAAGGAGCTACAAAATCAAAGGCCTTGGAGAGGTCTCTACGAGCATCTAATAAAAGGCTTGGTGAGCCTTGTTGAAGACTTCATCAAAGGAGTTCCAAGGAGAACTCATTGGAGAAATTCACTATTGGAGATAGTGAAATATTTGGGACAATTATCGCCATCCGACAACAAGCCCAAGAAGAAGAATTTGGCAAGGATTGCCAAATCTCAGAAGACCTCAAGATATACAGAATCTTGAGAAGAATCCTACAAAATCTAGGAGATCTAGATATTGCCTCTCACAACAAAAAGGTACCACTTCAGAATCAAATATCTCTTCACATCTACAACAAAAAGGAGGAGACTACAAGAGGAGAACAAGCCACCAAAATTCTAGGCTCGTGAAAGGGAGATCATATTTTGGTGAAGAAGAAGTTGTTCAAGGAAGCCTATAGAAAGAGCTGCAAGATCTCATCTAAGACAACAACTTGGTGTTCATAGACATCAAGATCTACATCCTCTACAAAAGTGGCAAAAAGGGCTTTCAAAAAAAGGTAAGCAACTATTGGTGCAAGTAGATTCATTAAGTGGACTACTTATCAGATTTGTTTAAGCACCTTAACTAGATTGAAGTTGCAAAAAGGAGAATTAAATTAGAGTCTTCAAAAGATGTTAAAAAAATAAAAGGATTTTTTAAGGTTCATTTGCACTTTAGAAGTTGATTAGATTTCAGAAATTATAAACTATCTATCAACTACCTATTATCTACTTTGAAAAAGCAAATGAAGACTAACTCCTATTACCTATTTTGTTAAAGAAATTTTAGAATAATTCTTGAAGATTCATTTCAGATTATTCTTGATTAAGTTGCAGTAGATTGATTAAGTGCATTAGTTTTTTAGAGTTAATTGGAGTAATAAGGTGATATTATTAGTGCATTAAAATATTATTAGATTTGCACTATTAGATTGCTCTAAAAAAGGATTATTGCTTGTGTTCTTGAGAAGGGCACAAAAATAGAATTAATCAAAGTGTCTAAAGATACTATTAGTGCACAAAGATCTGCAACTTTGGGTGGCCTGAGGAAGCCACAATATAAGCTCTATCCTCCAAGTTTTGGGAGAAGAATGTAACCACCAAAAAGAGCATTAAAGGAAGCATTGAACGAGACTTGGTGAGTCTCAAGTTCAAGGCACAATAATAGTGCAAAAAAATACAACAAAATAAAGCTTCCATTATGTGGTTACAAGCTTGGAACCTTTCATAAAACATCCAAGCTAAAAGGGGAAGTTGTCCATTCTAAAGGACAAACTCAAAACCCCTATTGCACTCAAATATTTTGCCTCAAAACCAGAAATTTAGATGTGAAAAAAGAGTGCAAAATGAAGGTGCAATAAGAATACTTTATTTTACATTATATTGCACAAATCCTAATCTAGTTATACAGGGAGAAAAATATAGATTTAAAGGTGCTCTAGAAGCATTGCACTTGCTGAAAAAATCAGCCAAAGGTGGTCGTATGCTAGCAGCAATCAAGCTCAACCCAAGGAGCCAATCAATAGGCTCACACTCCTCGCATCCAAGATGGTCGAACCTACAAAATACAACAAAGGGAGAACAGGGTAAATCAAATAGCAATAGCATCTACAGAAGGAGGACGTATGCAAGCAAGGAAGAAAGAAAAAAGGCACCATTGGAGCATTACTCACTCCACGATCATTGGCATAAATCCATTTCTTGAAGCCTCCATATTATTGCTCCATATCCCAACTAAAAGCAAGTGCAAGTGAACAAAAGAGGATTTGGGAATTCTTGAAGCTTAAAGGATTCCAAAAAGGTCCATTTGAACCAGTGAAAGGGAGGACGCCCATGCAGAGAAAGAGTGTGACACTTGTCACCAAAGGAGAACCCTAACACTCAAGGCAAGAGAGTGCTCATATTCAATAAAGGAGTTACAAAAATAGGTTGGTGCATTGAGTGTATGGGATACACTTATCTCTAGGGAAATTGAACATTTTACTAAAGAAGTGTAACGTCCGAACATTACAAGAAGGATGAATGCATCATTTGCACCAAACTCCTCTCAAGCACTCAATGTGAAATGGACGTTCCACTTGGCACCTTAGACAAAAAGCTTCTCCATATTAAGGATGTCAATGCTCGAGGTCAAAGAGAGAGCACAAGATAACTCTCATCTCAATATTTACTCTTCATCATATTCATGCACAGTGCAGAATTGTAGCATGGAAAGAAGGTGTTAGAGCCTTCAATGCTCAATCCAAGCGATGACAAAGCGAGAGTCCAAGCAACACCAATTTAGAACGTGTATAGATCCAAGCGTTTCCATTGGAGGGTGCAGTTACAACATCTACATAAACTTCATGCAGCCTTAGCTTCTCAGCAAGAACAACACCATATATTGCTTGGTGAAAGGTAAAATTTAATTCCCATTATTATATACTTTCTTTCCTTGGGAGTTATAAGGTTGTGATTAAAGGAATTTAATTAATTGAAAGCAATTTATCAAAAGAGAAAACTTTATCCTATAAAATATTTACAATATAAATCCTAGGAGCAATAAGAATTTCTACTTGAATATAATAATTATTTGAAAATATTATTGTGATCTAATTTATCCAAATATTAGGGAGTCATAAGGACTACTACTTCAAATTAATTAATTGGAAAATTAGATACACTCAACCTAATTCCCAATAGGTTATTTATTTTTTTTTTGAAAAAAATGAAAAAACTTGTATTAAAACAAAAGACAGTTACAAGAGGGAGAAAGGGCATCCCAACCAAGCGCAAAGAGACCAGAAGTACAAAGGGCGCGAAAACGCGACATGTCGCGAAAGCGCGACATGTCGCGAAATCGCGACACCAAACCAAACAACCGCCGCGCCACAACAACCAGTCGCGATAACGCGACAAGTCGCGAAATCGCGACATGTCGCGATATCGCGACAAAAAGCGCCGGAACCACAACACACGAAAAAGTCGCGAAATCGCGACAGCACAGCACCAAATCACCCAAACGCCAAAAGCGTCACGAAATCGCGATGAGAAAGCCTGAAGGCACCTGCTCCCGAAGCGTCGCGAAATCGCGACGAGGACCCCTTTGATCAGCAACTTTGAGAAAGTGTCGCGACATCGCGACGACTTTTCCTTGGAGCCCCACTTGGCCGGAAGTGTAGCGAAATCGCGACAAGAAAACCAATGGGCGCCCCATCCGTAAAAGTGTCGCGAAATCGCGACATGTTCACCCCCGAGGTGCCCATTACCAAAACAAGTCGCGATATCGCGACGTTTTTCCTGCAAGCAGTTTTTCTCCAGAACTGTAGCGAAATCGCTACAGGTTTGCCCCTGTGCTTCCTTTCCATAAACATGTCGCGAAATCGCGACAGGTTATCCATTGGGAGGCTTTTCTCAAAAAGGTCGCGATATCGCGTCGGTTTTTCCCCCTTAACTAAATTTTGCTCAAAACATCTCAAAATCGCAACAAGAATGCCCCTTTGAGTCCTTTCCTCAAAAAAGGCACGAAATCGCGACGAATTTTCCTTAGAGTAGCTTTTCACACAAATTGTCGCGATATCGCGACGGTTTTTCCCTTTCATGCAATTTTTCTCAAAGCGTCGCGATATCGCGACACTTTTCCTCCAGCAGCAAAACCAACCAAAAAGGTCGCGACATCGCGACACCTTCTCATCAACGACCGCGACGACGCAACATGTCGCGAAATCGCTACAATATTCCTCCCAAAGCCGCAGCAACCAGAAGGGTAGCGAAATCGCTACAGTTTTCCAGGATAGGTCGCGACAGAGCAACATGTCGCGACAGAGCGACATGTCGCGACAGAGCAACATGTCGCGAAATCGCGACGAGAAAACCAAACGAAGGTCGCGACGACGCAATATGTCGCGATATCGCGACAGAAACTAACCTTAGTCATTTTTGAGCTCATGGATGTAGGGATCGTTCCAGACCACTCCGAATCTCTTCATCTATCATAGGCATATCAACTGTGCGGTGAACACCTACCTCTTTCTCGGCACCCATCTTCGCAAGGAAGTCGGCTACCGTGTTCGGATTTCTACTCACATACACGGGGATGACATCATCTAACTCCCTCCATAACTCCTTGATTTGAGATATCAACATCCGCGAGTCTCCGAGGCTTTTAAAGAGAAATTCCGCAAGCAATCTAGAGCGCCGATCGGGACTTGAGAATCGGATTCAAGAATTATCCTCCGGTGACCACCGCTAACGACCCGGATAGACGCCGACTTAATGGCCAAGGCTTCGGCTTCATTGTTCGTGGCTCTGCCCAATCCACGCAATTCCCGAGTAAAGAACCGCACTCGAGTGATCCCGACAAACAACACCAATTCCTGCGTTGCCGGGTTGCCTTTTGCAGCCCCATCGGTATTGATCTTGATCCGGCCTTCAGGGGGAGGTTTCCAGCATGATCTGTCTTGCCTCTCAAGACCCTCAACCCCCTCTTCAGGATGCCCAAGAGTAGCCTGATTCTTTTCATTGACAAAAGTAGCAACAGTTTCTGTGACTTTGCTCCAGATGACCTGCCAAACGCCGTCAATCGAGGAGAAAGTGTTTCTAAAGATCCGGGCGTTTCTCTCCAACCAAACTTGCCACCAAATGAAGAGAAAGCCTAACTGCCAGCCAGTTCGGAGAGCTATGGAATTGAACCTACCCCATTTCCATTTTTCCCAAATATTGGTACGATTGAGAACACCATTAGCCTGGAGTTTAAATTGAGAGAACCAGCGTTCCCAAATCTGATGAGTAAAAGGACACTCAAAAAACAAATGGTCTGCAGTTTCCTCATGTTGGAGGCATAAAGCACATTGAGAGGGGCCATTGAAACCCCTACGTCTGAGATTGTCAAAGGTGAGAAGACCATTATGCATAAGTTGCCAAGCGAAGAAGTTCACTTTCGGCCAACCCTTTGAATGCCAAATCCTTCTCCAATGCTGAACCGGAAAAGAGTGTGGGGGAGGCTCGGGGAGGATCTCTTCATATCCAGCATTAACTGAGTAGACCCCAAGGCTTCCATAGCCCCAGGCTAATTCATCTTCCTCATCCTTCCCCGTGAGGAACCTTTATGACAATATTTTTTGCAGGATAGGCGCCAACTCCGGAGAGACAGTAATTGGCCACTCCTCCCATCGCTTAAACTTTTTAAAAGTATACCCCCCCAAATGACTGGTAAGAAGATACTTATCAATAAGGATCCAACCCTGGGCTTCTAAGGCGGTCATGATAGGTTGTAGCTCGGGGAACATAACAATAATGGGCGGATCTTTGGTCCCAAGAGTCTGTCCAGAAGCGAGCCTTGTCTCCTTTCCCCACTTTCCGGAATAATTGATCTTTGATAATCCGGGACCCAAGCTTGAGAGTCTACCACACTAAGGAACCAGGACCTTCCAAGGGAAAGCGACCCACCTCATTGGGATGGACATGCCCCAAATATTTCTTGGAAAGAATTCTGCTGAAGAGAGAGGATGGTGAGAAACCCACCTCCAATACGGTTTTCCGGCCAAAGCCACGTTATTAAGCATAGAACATCTCAAGCCCGACCCTCCTTTATCCTTAGGGTCGGGTAACTTTGTCCCACCCAACCAAGGCCCATTTTTTCTTCCCTTTTGCGCCTTCCCATAAAAATCTTCTAGCCATTTTGTCCAGCTCTTTCCAGATGGTATGAGGGGCGGCCAGTATTGAGAATTTATAGATCGGCAAAGCCTGAATAACTGATTTCAAGAAGGTTAATCTACCCCCGTAGCTTAGCCATTTATGGGCCCAATGATTCATTCTGTCTTTGATGCCTGCTAACAGGTTCTTCCAAATATCAATATTTAACTTTTTGAAATGAAGGGGAACCCCCAGGTAAACAATTGGAAGAGAGGTCCTTGTGAAGCCCAGGATCTCAATAACGCGCTCCTGAAGCCGTTGGTCGAGATTGAAAAAGACCACTTTGGACTTCCTGTCATTTAGAACCTGATTTGAAGCCCTTAGGTAGACATTCAAAGTATCTCTGATTCCTCTAGCTTCCCGAAGAGTGGCCGCACCAACCAGACCCGTATCATCCACAAATTGCAAGTGAGTCAGAGTTTCCTCCCCAACCTTGATACCAGAAAGCAGACCTTGTTGCCTTCTCCTCAAAAATAGTCTGCCCAAACCTTCAGCCAAGAGAAGGAAGAGATAGGGAGAACAAGGGTCTCCCTGGCGGAGCCCACGGGAGGCGCCGAAAGGAAGCGAGGGAAGGCCCTTAATGAGAACAGAAAAAGAGGGAGAAGAAACACAACTCATAACCCAATCAATCCATTCCTGAGAGAAGCCAAAGGCAGCCAGCATTTTCGACAAGAAGCACCACTCCACCCGGTCATAAGCCTTGGACATATCCAGTTTAATGAACATGCCTTTGTTGCCCGAAGTTTGCATTGAATGGATGGCCTCCTGGGCCAAAATCACCCCATCCAATATTTGTCTTCCCTCAACAAAGCCCCCTGTTCAGGAGAAATGATGCTATGAAGAAGGGGTTTAAGCCTCTCATCCATTATCTTAGTGATGATTTTGTAAATCACATTGCATAAAGCAATAGGCCTGAAATCAGAGATATGAGTCCCCGCTTCCCCTTTCGGAATTAAAGCAATGAAGGTGTGATTGATCGCCATGAGCATTCTTCGATTGGATCCGGATTCCTCGATAATGACAGAACATCCTCCTCCAAGGTATCCCAGAAAGCCTGAAAAAATTCAATAGGAAAGCCATCTGGACCAGGAGATTTTCCAGTACTCATACCAAAGACCACATTTCTCAGTTCATCCCTTTCAATGGGTCTAAGCAGGGTCTGATTGTCCTCTTCAGAGATAATAGGAGGAATAACATTAAGAACTTCGTTCTGAGCCTCAATATCTTGCTGCATACTTTCCTTAAAAAGTTTAGAAAAGTAATCGATAGCATGGGAGTGCATACCGGGGAATAGTATCGAAGACATTTCCCTGTTCATCTTTGAGAACTTCCATATTGTTCATCTGTCTCCTAGCACAAGCTGACCGATGAAAAAATTTGGTATTTCAGTCCCCCTCTAATAACCAAGTATTTCTAGCCCTCTGTTTCCAGTATAACTCCTCTTGGTTGTCAATGTCCTCAACCGCTTTACGCGATTCGTCATCTTCAGATTTGAGTTGCTCAGTAATTGATCCTTCCCTAAAAAGTTTCTGAACCTCCTCCCATCTAGCCACCAAGGGGGCCCTTTGGGACTGGAAATCCGACTTGTTTCCTTTCCTCCACTGTTTCAATTGAAATTTGACAAATTGAAGCTGTTTATGAAATTTGAACATTGCTTGTCCCAAAAGGTGGACGGCCTTCTGTCCACCAATGAGAAATTTTTTGTCGAAGGTCCTCCTTTTGTAACCAAAAATTCTCAAATTTAAAAGGCCTATGGTGCTGTCCTCTCGAAGTCCCTCCCTCAAGCAAGATGGGAAAATGATCCGAAATAGGGCCCTCCAAAATCTGGAACTTAAAAGTCCATTTAACAAAAGCCTCCTCCGAGACCAAAAAGCGATCTAACTTGACCTTCCTGCTATGTGGCTCCTTTCTCTTGTTTGTCCAAGTGAAAAAAACACTAGGGCCTTGAACGTCCACTAGATTAAAGGCCTGAACTTGGGCAATCAGAAGCCGATCCCCTGGATCCAAAGTAGGGGAGCCACCTTCCTGGTCCCGAACAGATAATTTTGCATTAAAATCCCCTGCAATAATCCAGTCATAACACTCCCTGTATGCTCTCATGTTGTGAACAGCGTCCCATTGGAGCCTCTGGCCATCAAGATCTTGGGCCCCATAAAAGTTGGTTATAAGGACCAGCTCAGAATTGAAGTTATTTCTGAAGAGAGAAGTAAGAACACCCCTACAAGCTACATGTTCTAAAGCAGTCCAGACCAGAGGGTTCCAAAGGGTAACAATTCCACCTGAAGCTCCTTGGGCAGCCACGTCCATATACCCAGCTCCCCGCCAGATTTTAGTAGCGGTTTTACTCATAATATCTAAAGACATTTTGGTCTCCTGAAGAAGCAAAAAATCTGTTTTACGGTTTTCTAAGAGTCTTTGAACAGCAGATTGATGGGTTCTACTGTTTAAACCCCTAATATTCCAAGATTGAATAATCATTGAAAACCTTGTGAGCAGTAAGAATCAATGGTCCTCACCAATCCTTCATTGATTAACTTATCTCCTTGGGCTATTAGTAATTCCTTATTGGATTTTCTTCCCGCTCCTTGAGAGTTATTGTTTCTTGATCTCTTTTCCACCTGGGAAATCCCTAAAGCAGGCCTTTCTCTGTTTTTATCTGCATTTCCCATGGTAACATCTTTTATAGCCGATTTGTGTTGGGGAGTGTATAACCAAAGCCCCTGGATTCTCTGATTGCGAGTACTCAGTGCGCACGATCACTGTTCTACTACGGGAGTGAAGGAAGGAGAAACAAGAGGTGGAGTGTTGACATTCTCACCATTCCCAACCACTCCTTCCATAGATTGGTCCTCCAGATCCACTAATGACTTAAAAATTTCATACCGATTGTTTGGCTTGAGTTGTACCTGCTCCTTGCCATTTTTATTTTTGTTTCTCTTTCGTTTCACCTGTTCAAAGCCATCCTGTTGAGCATCAGGACCTGGAGAATTGCTAGAGGGTTCATTGACCGGACTGGACTTACCCTCTCTAGGGCGGTTTGACATTCCACTCGGAGCCTCCGTTTTTGTGCTCACTACGTTTGGGCAGAACCTTGCCAAATGTCCATGCTTATGGCATACTCGGCACTTGAAAGGTAGGGCCTCATAGTCTAGCTGCTTGGATCCAGGGTACTCCTGCAAGCTCAAGTTCCACCTCATCTGGTAGAGGCTGACTAATGTCCATCTCTACACATATTCTAGCAAAGACAACAAAATTGCCCTCTATGGTATCTTTGGAGACTCCCAGAAATCTGCCTAGGGAATTACCTATTAATTCCAAAACCTGCTCACCCCAAAACTCCATCGGGAGAGCGTACAGCCGGATCCAGACCGGGACAGCCGTGGGTTCGATGCGGGGGTCGAAACCCACTCTCCAGGGTTGGACAAATAACCTTGCTGGTCCATGGTTTCTCTTTTCTGATTCAAATGCTCTGTTTCTATCTGCTAAAGAAGAGAAACTTATGATGAAATACCCATTGCTTATAGGCCATAGAGAGTACTCACCGTGTGGCTCCCGGTTCGACGAACCCGGGTATGCGAGAAAATTCGGTGTGGGCCGGATGCCCATGAATTTGCAGATCAAGTCGTGATTAGCTCGGTAGACGATTGTATCTTCGACCAGCATTGGTTCTATTACAATCTTAGGCCTGGAGGAAGATTGTGGGAGGCATCCATTAACGCGGTGAGCATTTGGGCCATTGGCAACAGTCTTGAGTATCGATTGAAAAGCATTCCGCTGAGCTCCGTCCGTGGAAGGCGAGGGAAAATCTTTCAACTTCTCGGCATATGAGGTCTTTCTCCCGGCAGGAGAAACAGGAGGAGACCCCATCGGGCCCTCCCGGGACCACTACAGAACCTTCGAGCGAAAGCAGAAACAACCCCCCAAAGCCCTAGGCAAGATCTTCGGGCCAGAGTCCCTCGAGCAACACCAGACGCCGTCACAAAAAATTTCCCGCCAAAAGCCAAATCGCCAGAGCCGAGCCTCCCAGGTTCTTACTTTTCATTCTCCCAATAGGTTATTTATAAAGAGAGGTTTATCAAAGATTTTTCAAAGGTTGGATATACATATTATTATTATTGTCTCAAATATATCAAAAGGAGACAAAAGGTCCAACATTATTACCTCTTTAAAATTTGGGAACAATGCTTAGTTCAATAGGAGTAATACAGGATAATAAAAATTAATTTTGCCATCTACAAAACCTTTACAAAATCAATTATATATTGAACTATAATTTACAAAAAGCACTATATCTTGTCCATAGTAAACTAGGGAATCATAAGGCATACTACTTTATCCCAATAGAATACATAAATGACTACTAGCATGCTAAGCATCACACTAAAAAGTGGAATAAGGAAGTACCAACTCGGATCCAAAATCTAATGGTTTACAATAATGAAAAAGGCCAAGAAAAGGAAGAACCAATACAATATGAAATAAGAAATGAAATTGAAAGCCACATGAAATGAAATTCATCCAACGAATATAAAATCAAAACAAATTCAAGATAGGAAAGAATTGATCAACAAGATTTAATTCAAAAAGGAAAATATGGAATAGCTTCAATTGTGCATATATGGTTTGAAGATCTTATTAAAGAGATAGATAAATATGATGCTCCTAAAGTAGACTTCAAAGTTACCAGATCATCTCTAATATGCACCTATTGTAACCAATATGGTCATGAAAAGACAAATTGTTGGAGCTTTTATCCTTGCAAATACTGTGATGAAGTAAATCACTCATATTTCACCTATCATTTCAAATACAGATACTATAAGGCCTATGAAAGAAAATTACTACAAAGAATAAATTATTATCTTCTAGAACTTATTTCATATGGATCTACTAACATTGATCTCAATATTGATACTTATAAAGGGTAGAAAAGCAGACCTTACATAAGTAAAAAAGAGAGAATAAGAACCTATTCAGATCCACTCATGACATGCAAAATCATGAGAACAAGTGTTCATAAAAATCTCTTGACATCAAGGGACTTCGAATTGGAAAGGAACAGAGGAAATAATGTGAAGACCATAGCTAAAGAAGAAAAACATGAAGATAAATCCAAAGGAGGAATTCAGTGCAATGTCAATTAAAAGGAGAATAGAAAACTTTAGATCATTTTTGTATCATCTAGATATTGAAGCATCTACAAAGGAATCAGAGCCATCAATAGAAGAAGATCCACATTGAAGACTGAAGTCTTCAATATCCAAATAATGTAATACATGGGGATGTTAGAAATAGAGTCTATTACATCATTTGGATCATGTAAATGTACCTTTACCTTGGTACATACTTAGGACATTATATTACTTTAGGGGAAAATTATCTAGTTACTTCATGCAATGTAATAACTTTACAAGTGTCAAAGTGCAAGTTGTCCCTTGCATATCTAGGTAGAGTGTTGGTCAAGAAACCTATTTCCTATACAAAGGGCCATAGGTATAGATCATAGTGAGATAGATGATAGAGAGAGTCATATATATTTAGAGTGATATGATGTAGCATTGTGATGTAATCTGGTGAGGTGTAATATGCTCAATTCCCATTATTGAGTAGTAGCTCTATTCATGGAGTATTCATTTCCTCCAGAGCTATTTTGTAAACACCACCATCATTTTTATATATGTATTATTTTCAGTCATCTTGCAGATTTGCTTTATGTCATTTTATTTTGCATCTTGTGTGTCATCTCTCATTACATGTTGCATCAAAAGCTAACATTTTCTAAATTTCTAATAAGCAATTTCCTTTGCTAATACTATGATGAGTGAATACTTTTCCAATGCTTTAATGAGTGGATTCATTTTACAGATATATATATATATATATATAATTTGATCCTACAACAATTTGTTGAAACATGATATTTGCTTTAAATAGCCTCAAATTTCTTGAACTTGTTGTTGGTTGTGAACATTATTAGTCTTCTTGGATTTTTATTTGAGAGGCCAATTTAGCCTCTTCAAGGGTTATGCTTCTTCTTGTATTTTTATTAATATTCCAATGAGTCTTTTATTGCCTTTGCGTATTACTTCTTCATATGATTCTTCCATTTTATACACTATTAATTCCAATGGTAATTCTAGTTGGAACCTTTACTTCGATGTCAAATATTCTTTCTTTCGCTCTCTATTTTGAAGTGTTGAAATTCCTTTGAAAGAAATTTTTGTTAAAAAACTTTTCCTTCTTGTGTTTCTAATTTGTAGTCTTTTAAGAGACTTAATATTCTTTATACCTTAACACATTCTCCTTAGAATGTTTATAATGCTACAAATGGTTATAGCCTTCTATTTAATAATTTTTAAACTTCTTTTCAAATGGCTTAAATGGGCTACATTTTTAGCCTTCTATATTTTAATTATTCTTCAATCTTCTTTTTGTATTTCTTTTTTTCCAATGTCTTTTAAAATGACTTCAATATAACTTTTAAACGGAGTTTCTATAACTTCCTTTTATTATAACCTTTTAAAGGAGCTTCAAAATGGATTTATTTTCTTGTCTGCTTAAAATGGCAATTCTTTTACTTATTGCTAAGCTTGGCTTGGTTATTTTAGGTTTTATGAGCTTTGATCTTAAATAGGGATTAAAACCCTTTTTATTATATGAAAGGATTTTTGCCTATGGTAGGGATTTTTTGTTAGTCTCACAATGACACTGAGAGGGGGGGTGAATCAGTGTAGCTATTTAAATTCAAATCTACAACTCTTAATGCCGAAATAATGAAAATTTAAAATCAAATAAAGCAAGTATAACAAGAGAGCATTCCACAACACACGATGTAACGAGGTTCACCAATTTGGCTACTCCTCAAAAATGACTGCTTGGATTACCGTCCAAATCCAGCCTTAGAAAAATACCAATTTTACAATCAATTTACCGACGATCCACTTGGAAGGAGCACCAACCCCCGATTTATTTGCACCAACGAGAAAGGAGCACCAAACCCTAATTTATCCGCACCAACAGAAAGGAGCACAAACCCCTAATTCCAAGCACCAACTTGGACTGCAATTTTGAAACTATAAGATTGACATAAAAATGCCTTCGCTTATACAAGACCCTGACTGGTCTATTGCTAACCCAACCTCTCTCACTATTCACCAAAACACCACACACACTTAAGGCTCGCTTACTACACTTTTACGACCCTCTTACAGTCATCTTGCTGCGCTTCTTACTGCACTCTTACGGCTCTCACGGCTCTGCTTAACGCTCTCTTACGACACTCTTCCAACCCTCTTTTTGCAGCACTTTCACTCTTTTTCCCACACAATAATTCTCCACGCAGACCTCTTTTTATAACAAAGTTCTGACTCTATTTTTAAATTCCATATTTTTGCATGCAACTTATTAATAGAAACTTCTATATGTAACTCCTTTATCACACAGTATTCTCTCATGCAACCTATTAATAGTTACGGCTCTTTGTCTGATCTTTGACTGATGACTTTCAGTTTAACCGCCGCTCGATGATTTCACTCCGTAATCGGCCTCGTAATCGCTGTCGTTCTGACTTCAGTTCACTGTTCTTATTTTAGTTGCATGATTTTTCTCTGTAATTGCACCTGTAACTGTCATACTAATTTTAGTTAACTCTTCTTATTTTAGCTGCATGATTTTATTTTGCAACGGCCCCTGTAACTGCTGTATAACTTCAGTTAACTGTCACATATCTTATTTCGGCTGGGTTCTCTTCTTAGCTTGCGTCAAAGCGACCTGTCACAAAATCGTGACACTTCTGCCTCTTTGTCCTCTTCTCGGATTTCTCCCACGAAAACACATGTCGCGATATCGTGACACTTTCGCCTCCTTGCTTCTTTTCTTGGCTTGTACCCGCAAAAACACAACATGTCGCGATATCGTGACACTTTTGCCTCCTTGCTTATTTTCTTGGCTTGTACCTACGAAAACATAACATGTCACGATATCGCGACACTTTCGCCTCCTTGCTTCTTTTCTTGGCTTGTACCCGCAAAAACACATGTCGCGATATCGCGACACTTTCACCTCCTTGCTTCTTTTCTTGGCTTGTACCCATGAAAAAACAACATGTGATATCGTGACACTTTTGCCTCAGTACTCTTTCTCTTTACTTTTGTTGCGATATCGTGACACTTTTGCCTTCTTACTTTCTCTCTCCTCATTTAGTCACGAAAATGCGACATGTCACGATATCGCGACACTTTTTCTCCTTTGCTCTTTCTCTTGCCTTCGGGTCGCGAAAATGCGACATGTCGCGATATCGCGACACTTTTTCTCCTTTGCTCTTTCTCTTGCCTTCGGGTCATGAAAACGCGACATGTCGCGATATCGCGACACTTTTTCTCTCGAACTCTCTCTCTTGCAATATGTCGCGAAATCGCGACACTTTTTCTTTCGTACAATCTCTCTTGCAATATGTCGCGAAATCACGACACTTTTTCTTTCGTACAATCTCTCTTGCAATATGTCGTGAAATCGTGACACTTTTTCTTTCGGACTCTCTCTCTTGCAATATGTTGTGAAATCGCGACACTTTTTCTTCCGTACAATCTCTCTTGCAATATGTCACGAAATCGCGACACTTTTTCTACTTGCCTTTATCTCTTCCAACATGTCACGAAATCGTGACACTTTTTCTTCTGTACTATCTCTTTTGCAATATGTCGCGAAATCGTGACACTTTTTCTACTTGCCTTTTTCTCTTCCAACATGTCGCGAAATCGTGACACTTTTTCTACTTGCCTTTTTCTCTTCCAACATGTAGCAAAATCGTGACAGTTTTTCTTGCTTGTGCTTTCTCTTCGAACATGTCACGAAATTGTGACAGTTTTTCTTGCTTGCACTTTCTGTTCGAACATGTTGCGAAATCGCGATAGTTTTTCTTGCTTGCGCTTTCTCTTCGATCATGTCGCGAAATCACGACAATTTTTTTTTCTTGCTCAACATGTCGCGATATCGTGACCGTTTTCTTTCTTGTGATTTTCTTTTGATTTTTAGCATATGGGCCACTTCGATATTTTGGAAAATCACTATACATACTCTGAAGAACCTCTTAAATCCTGTCCACTGCATCAACCGATCTGTCTGACTATGTTGAAAATAATGACAATACTGTTGCTGCACCTTGCTCAACAATCTCCCCCTTTGGAATTGTTGGCAACACACGTGCAATTTCTTGTAATTCTTCTCCCCATTTGACAATAATACCAAAGGATTGCTGCAGACTCCCCCTGAGTCCATGCACAACATTCTCAGGCACAAATTATTAGAGTTAGCAAAAATTACAAACATGAGCAAAAATATAATGAAATATATAAATGCTTCCCCTGAGAATGTGGTCCCGATAGCTAGTCAGTTCTTGGGAAGCGTGACCACTCCCAATTTATTGTGAAGGTACTAAAAAATTTCCTTGGGTAGCGGTTTTGTGAAGATATCCGCTACTTGCTCTGTAGTTGGGACAAAATCCAACTTAACCTCACCTTCCGCAACTTTATCCTTCAAAAAGTGATATCGGATAGCAATATGTTTTGTGCGAGAATGCATAACCGGATTCTTTGAGATGTTAATGGCACTGGTGTTATCACACTTAACTAAAATTGGCTCACTGAAGTTAATGCCAAGATATTTCAGGGTTTGTTTCATCCATAAGACTTGCGTACAACACGTAGTTGCTGCAATATATTCTACCTCTACTGTGGATAAGGAGACTGACTCTTGTTTCTTACTATGGCATGCGACCAACCTGTCTCCAATATAGAATGCACCTCCACTGGTACTCTTTCTGTCATCAACACATCTTGCCCAATCTGCATCTGAATACGCAATAAGGGTGAAGTCCTTACCTTTCGGATACCATAACCCATACTCCATAGTACCCTTCAGATACCTAAGAATCCTCTTCACTACTATCACATGAGTCTCCTTGCGACTAGCTTGAAATCGTGCTACCATTCAAACTGCCTACAAGATATATGGTCTGGTAGCTGTCAAATACAGTAGGCTCCCAATCATAGATCTGTACATGGTTTGATCAACATATGGAGATTTTTCATCCTTGCTCAACTTGCAACTCTGTCATCATGGAAGTGCTAACTAGCTTACAATCCTCCATTGTGAACTTTTTAGCATCTCTTTCACATATTTAACTTGAGAAATAAATATGCCCTTCTCATTTTGATTAACTTGCAGTTCGAGGAAATACGAAAGTTCACCAATCATTGACATTTCAAATTATTTCTGCATCTTATTTGCTAAATCTTTACACGACTCATCATTGCTGTTGCCAAAAATGATATCATCTATGTATACAACAAGGACAATGAGATGGCCATTCTTTGTTTTGACATACAAATTGCTATCCACCATACCCTTTTTGAACCCTTGTTGAGTGAGATAGTTGTCTAGCCTTGCATACCATGCTCTGGGTGCCTGTTTCAAGCCATACAATGCTTTCTTCAACTTGTAGACGAAGTTGGGATTATCATCGAGTTGGAAGCCATCTGGCTACTCAATATAGACCTCTTCTTCAAGTTTTCCATTCAGAAATGCTGATTTCACGTCCATTTGATAAACTTTGAAATTCTTGTGAACTACTAAAGCCAGAAACATTCTAATTGCCTCTAGTCTAGCCACTGGTGCAAAGGTTTCATCAAAGTCAATACCTTCAACTTGTGCATAGCCTTTTGTTGTGGCTGATCCACAACACACCCCAAAATTGGGGACCCACCATTTCGTTTTGATATCCGGGTGTTGGCATTTCATTTTTAGTGTCTAATCCTTCGTTTTGTCGTAGGTTTTGCAATTGTTGTCGGTTCTTGTTGGCAGTATTTTCTTGTCGATGATTTTTTATTGTCGACAACTTTTTCTTGTCGACGATTTTTTATTGTCGACAACTTTTTGGTCAAGTTCTTGTTGACGATTTTAATTGTTAAGGTTTGTGTTTTCTATCTTGTATATAAATACATGTGACAAAGGGAAAGTAAAATAAAATTTACAATACTTATATATGGTCTCTATGTATAAGTATTTAAGAAAAATAAATAAATAAAAAGAAAAATCAGATGCATTGTATTATGTATATAATATAATATATATAATAGTCTTTATAATATATATATTATATTATATATATTTATAATATAATGTCATTGTGTTAGCTTTAGAGTTGTTATGTTAAAATTATCATTTAATTTAACCTAATGTTATTTTTTGTTTTGTTTGGTCTTGCAGGTTTGGCAAGTGCAGTGGGGAGCCAAGGCGATCTGGCGACGATGTGCCCCGCATGGCCAAGTTGGACAGCAGCGTGGCCAACCGGGATAACACGACAATTTGACAGAGCTATGACAGATGTGAATAACAGCAGTGATGCAATTATCGGTGGGGTCCACGCTGTGCTCTACCATTGTGACTACTCCGGGTAACATTAACGGAGGACAAATGGGCCTTACGAAGTCCACTGTGGCCTTTATACAACAGTGTGACGGCGATGTAGCTGCACCGAAGATGCCGATGATGAATGGGGTGACTTGGCAAGGAATCGCCAAGGATAAGCGAACGCAGGTTTGATGGGCCTTTGCAGCGGCATTGAAGGAGGACATTACGACGTGATTCGAGCACCGTAGAGGATTTCCCAATGGTTTCAACATAGGACAGCGGCTGCTACCCGAAGACGGACATCAAGACCTCGCCAGAAAATCATAAATCAGTTTAGTAGTGAGATTGTTTCTGTTCCATATGGACATGGATGACCGGCAAACAGATTACATGAGGTTCGACGGATTGCATCAGTTCATTGACGCTGTTGCCGGCAGACCTGGGGACATCGCTGGCGATTTTAACATACAGTGGGCCAGACACGACTTTGACGATGTAGACAATGCTCATTAACGACTCGGTGGGCGAAATCTGAATGGAGCCAGGTTTTGGATGTCGCTACGGTGAAGCCTTCGACACGAAGAAGGGGTGCTCCATGTAGACGTACACATGGCCTGATAGGCAATCATATATAATAAATAAAAAAATAAAAATAAAAATAAAAAAACTATATTATAATGAAATGGTCACGAAAAGCATCTCCCTGTCGGATATAAAGACAAATATCGTTGCTATAAGGAAGAAGCCTTAATATAGTTGATGGCGTTATGGACAAAGGCGTTATGGCGTTGTAGTGGCAGCATATTGAGAAAAATATTAAAACACAGTAACGACAGCGGGAGAAGATTACCATGTTGGGACGGAGATGCTAAGGGGATGGACATAGTCCTATCATTTACCAAGGGCCACGTTTGTGCATTTACTGGTGGCGTCATGATGGCTTCCTCCAATCCAAGGATAAGGGGCTTGTCATAATTATTTAGCAGCGACGGTTACTAATGGAGAAAGAGTAAACGTGGAGGTTGAAGAAGATGTTGCAAATTAAAAGAGGAACGAAGCACCTTTGAGGAAGGAAGCGGAAGGAGAGCGGAAGCGTAGAAAATAAACCAAAAGACAACACTCGAAGGGAAACGAAGAGTTGTTTTGAAAACCTTTAAAGTATTCATCGAATGAGAAAAGGAAAGGGGGAACGGAAATGGTGGCGTGGCCAAACGGGAACTTTGGGCATGGCCACATTTGTAAAACAGGGATTTTAATTTGAATGTGAAAACTTTTCTTCAGAAATTTCAGGCCTTGTTAGCAAGAAAGAATGAGAAATTTTCTGCATGCTTCATTTTAATTGTTCTATTTTTCTCTTTTCAGATTTCAGACTTGTATGTGAAATTGATGCCATTATTTTGGGTTATTTCATGTGAATGTCTGCAATCTGGAAATTATTTAAAACCCTAGGAACCAGCACCTAGTTTACTTTGATTGTGTTTATTTTGCAGGTCAAATAAGCTAGGTTGCATGTACGAAACTCTCACGTATTCGGTTTTGCAGGACGGGGTGCTATCAAACTGAAGGAGCTTTTGCATTGCTGTGTTTTCAGCAATTATTTTGATGCAAACTTTAATTTTCTGTTTCCAAAAATTTTAATTTCAGAATTTTTTTCCTATTTTCAGACATTAAAATAAACATTAAAAAAATTTCAAAATCTAAAAATGATTTCACCATTGCGGAGATTATAATTCAGACTTCAAATACGCACTTTGAAATTTCATTTTCGGACTTGTTTAGTATTTTTAAAAATTCATCGAAGTTGCTGTTTTGCTACAGATTTTAAAATTCCGAAAATAGAAATTTTCCATTTTAAAGTCAAATTTCATTTTTCCAGTTTTTGTTTGCATTCATGAGCCTATGATGACATTCCCTTCATGGAAATTCCAATTTCATTGAAGGGGTTATGTTTTATGGCATTTTCACAAATTTCCATTTTGGGCCTAAAATTACCCTTTCTTCATAAAAATTCCAATTTTACGAAAGAGGGGTAGTTTGAGTACTACATTGAAAGTCTTTTCCTTAAAGCACTTAATTGTTCATCTTGATGAAAATTTGATTTCATTTAAGAGGGATAAGTTAAAGTGACATTTTGAAGTTACATTTGAAGACCCTATTCATCATTGAGGATTTAATGCAAGATAAAATCTATCTTAAAACCATCAAGATAAAAGGAATTAAAGCATTACATCGTGGTCATATGAGGGCCAACTCACATTTACTTTATCAGGGTTCAATGAACAATCATTAAATTTTCATAGTAAAAATAAACCAACAGTGCCCCTTGTTTTCAGTTACTTGCAATCACTAAGGTGTTCCAAGCATTTTAATTTAATATCTTTCATACACAGATGCAAAATGCTCACATAACAGGAACCTTGGAGAAGTTACATGTTTAATTTCTTTGCAAGCAGAGGATTTAGAACCCAAATCCTATCGGAGAGTGTGTTTTCACAATCGGGTGAAAATACCACTCAACAGATTGGCGCTAGAAGGAGGGCATGAAACGGTTTATTTCATCATGATTTTAAATGCTTAAAATTGCTTAAGAGCTTTACAACACATTTGGATTGTTCATACAGAAATAAAGTGATTTGATTTAATTTTTCAGAATTTTGGTCTCATGCAATTACTTTTCATTTGATTTTAATGAATACATCTCTTAGTTGATGCTAACTTGATTTTTGTTTATATATTGCAGGTTGAATATTCAATAGATTTGGTTCTAAAATTACATTTTAAGTTCACTAATGGCAACACTTGAGGAGCAAAGGGTATCCCTGAGAGCTGAAATAACATCTCTAAGAGAGAGAATGGTATTAATAATAGAGGATCATTATAAGGGTTTGTCTATACCTGTGGTACCATATCATGTTCCTAAAATGTTATTGGATTTTTTACGGTGTTTTAATCAAGAGGTACCACTAGGATACTTGCAAAAGCTGCATGTCTACAAGAATGCATTATGTCAATTCCAGATTTTCTATGAGGAGGTGGCTTGTAAGTTATTTGCATACATTTTGGATGATAGACCATTCTTTTGGTATAGCCAACTACCCATGGAGGTTAGGACTTCTTGGATACAACTAGAAGCAGCCTATCTTAATCATTTTGGTAATCAGGCTGACTTAGAAATATTGAAAAATCAGTTTACCTCCATATGTAAAGAGTCTAATGAATCCTTGAGTCAATTCAATGGAAGATTTCGTGAGTTGCACTCCCAAATGTGGGAAAATTTTAACACATTAGAAGAAGAAGCCATGGAAGTATACCTAGGAGCCATACACCCCACACTTGCTTCACTCATTGAGGAAAAACTGAGTGGTTTGTCCCTAGAGAGAATCCATGAGATCTTAGAAGAGATAGAACGACAAGGTCTTGAAGAAGAAAAGGCACAACATATTCACATGAGAGATTGTTCTTTTGATGCCAACCTACACCAACCATCAAACATAGCACCCTCCACTCCAATGATATCTAAGGTAAATGATCAAGGGGATGAATTTGAATACCCAAATTTTATGACCACCTTAGATGTAGTCCAAGAGGAGGTGCAAATTGCTAAGACAACATCCACTAGTGAGGATCATGTAGAGATACATGATTATCTAGATGAAGGGGTTCTAAATTCAACAATGTTTGATATATGTGAATGGATGGAACCCACCATAGAATTGAATGAAGTGGTTGAAAGAGAAATGGAAAGAAAATCAATAAATAAATTTGAAGATATGATAGAATTTCACCACTTGTTCTTGGAAGATACTATTGATGAAATGTGTAAAATTAAAGATCAAGAAATTCTTCACCCTCCAAATTATGATAATGAATCATGGGTTACTAATTTGGACAATGATAGCCTTATAAATTTGAATTCAAGAAATAACCCACTTTTGGAAATAATTGAACCATCTAAGGAAGGTGAAGATGAATTTGATGAGAAACACATTGATGAATTGGAAGATGTTGAAGAAATAGTTGAACGTCACCACTTGATTTTGAAAGATGATTATTATGATGCTTGGAAGAAGTGGGAAGACTTCACTCTTTCCAAAGCTACTAATGAAACTTGTGTGCCAATTGATATACAAGGACAACATAATTGCCTACTCAAAGGAAGATATTACAACTCCTGTACAATTTGAGGATGTTTTGGAAGAGGGTTTCAAATCTCATCAAATTTTGGAAGATTATAATGATCCTATTGCCAAGGACAAAGAAAGAAAAGAATTTATGAATGAATCAAAAGATCATGTCACAAATATCATGGAGTTTCATCCCTCAGATTTGGATGACAATTTTTATAATGGTTGGGGAAGGTATGGTAATGCATTCTTTTCTCACATCCCTATAGATGAAACTCATATTTCACTTGATATGCAGGATGTTGAACCTTCTACATCATACGAAGATCTCATATTCACGAGATTTGAAAAGGGGACCAAAATATAAATTCATTGAAAGTGTGGGTGCAAGTTTGCATGGTGATTTTGGGGATTCAAATGAAGAGATGCCATGGATAGTGAACAAAGAATTAGAACCAAATGATAAAGAGATGGATCAATTGGAAGCAGCTCAAATAAGTGATCATCAAAGCAGGATTACTTGGGACATACACTTTGACCAAGAGTGTTTGAGGATTGAAAAGGATGACCATATTTTGAATTTAAATAATTTGAATGATGAAATGTCACTAAAGGTAAATGAAAAACAAGGTATAATTTTTAATCACACCTTTAATAACATGGTTTTAATGAATGGAAAAGAAGTTGATGCACTTGAATTGTTAAATCAAATTCATCAACAATTACTAATTGAATCTAGGATAAAAACTTTTAATGATCCTAATTTAGTAAATATCCTAGATGCTTGTAAATTGTTACACAAATTTGATTGGCCTACAAATTTGGAAAATGATTTGGCTTTGAAATTTGTAGAAATAGGCTACTACTTACAAAATTGCATATTTGAAAAGGATAGCCTAATTCTAAATCAAGGAGGGAATTATGAAGGTTATATTTTAAAGAATAGACATGATAAAATTGAAAATCATTTATTGTCTAATCATTCTAGTAATTTGATGCTCACCTATGGGAGTATTATTGGAACTAAATCAAATTGGTATGGTGAGCATGGCAAGTGGAAATTTGTTGCATTGTTTGGTCTAGTCTTGTTTGTCTTAGATTCCCACAACATTTGGCATGCATATTATGTCATATTTTTGTTGAAATGTTCTAATCATGTGTGGGATCCAGGAAAGTGATAAGCTAAGCTTTGCATCATCTTGTATTATAGTGTACATTTGTATATAAATTTTGGTTTTTGGTTTTTGGTTTTTGGTTTGTGTTTTCAAATTTTCATTTTTGGGATTGCAGTTTGGTTTTGGATTGAATAAGTTTTAATTTAAAGTTGTGTGTTTATTTGACATGTTTTGTTTGTCTATAAAAAAAAAAAAAATGATGATGAAAAAGTTGCCTTGAGATGCTAACTTATGTTCTAGATCGGGAGAATATGAAACATTGGAATTGTCTTGTAAAAGCTCCACAAGTAACACAAACAGTTTAATAATATTGTTTGATTTTGTGATGCATGAAAGAGTCAGTTTTGCATGACAAATCATTTTCATTTGCAATTCAAGAGATAATGCATTCATGTTCCATCTCACTTTGCAATACATGCCATCTTAGTTGCAAATGCATTTCAAATACAAATCATTAA
The DNA here is from genome assembly GCA_028583015.1 of Wollemia nobilis. Lineage (NCBI taxonomy): Eukaryota > Viridiplantae > Streptophyta > Pinopsida > Araucariales > Araucariaceae > Wollemia > Wollemia nobilis. The sequence continues at coordinate 5,344,762 of JAQPPZ010000363.1, forward strand.
AGTGTGTCAAATCCTCTTAAGGTTATGCTATCACATAAATAAGAAGAGAATCCTAAGGTTGGAAACTGAGTCTTGAGATATCTAGAACCAAGCACGTCTCATACATTAAAAAGGATCTTGAGCAAAATGATCAAAACCTAACTTGGAAGGAAAGGTTGGGCGAAAGAAGTATTTCATGTCTATCCTATTTATGCAGCATGATCCTTAAAACAAGTGGTTTTGACCACTTCCATAGAGCTTAAAAGCCTAAAATCAGAGTAGTAAGGATAGGGTTAAATCCTCATCGAACTTAGGTTGAGGATCCAATTCCCCAAAGCTTTGATTTGACCTACATGGAGTAGTAAGGATAGGGCATAAATTCTCATCTCATTTAGGTTGAGAATCCGATTCCCCAAAGCTCCTATGTCTCATTTCATAATAAATCTTGGATTGTAAGGATCGTACTACTTGTCCTCTGCAAAGGATGGGTAGTCATCCCCAAGGTCTAAGCAATAAAATTAATATTTTCCATTTACATCTAAAGTTTGGATTGGAAGGATCGTACTACATGTCCCTAGCAAGGATGGGTAGTCATCCCCAAGGTCCAAGAAGTAAATAAATAAATTTTTCCCATCTCATCTTTATATTGGATTGGAAGGATCGTACTACTTGTCCTCTGCAAAGGATGGGTAGTCATCCCCAAGGTCCAAAGAAATGAAGATAAGTTTTGGATTGTGGGGTTAAGTATGCCCATGCATGGCAACATGTCTTGTCTAAAAAACAAGACCACTGATTGTCCAAAGGGTTAGACTAGCATGACCATTTCTTTCATAATTGGTTAAATTATTTTGCTCAAAGTGAGGTAATGAATTCTAAATCAGAATAGTAAGGATAGGGTTAAACTCTCATCTCGGTTGGTTGGGAGTCTGATTCCCCAAAGTTCTGATTTCACTTTCACTTGCACATGGGTTCAAGATAGTAGGGACTCATAACCAACTTTGGGATATATAATAAAGCAATTCATATAGTTGATCCTAAGAGGGTTTGGCAATCTTGAATGTTTGTGTATGATAATAGAAGAATGACTATGCCTTTTACGAAAGCAAAATCTCTTAGCATATTCATTAGGGTACACAAATCATTCACCATCTCACATATGCATTCATGCAAAACTGATAATGGAGTGTGGATCAATTTCAAACGATAGGAAAAGAAATCCATTGCACACACTGAGCTAATACTTGATGATTCTAATGATTCATGTACTTCTGATCTTTGGGCATTTGTTATATTGCTTATGTGCTAATGCATGTTTTTGAGTTTATATAAGCTTGTATATTTTAGGTTGGGTTCTCACCAAAATGCTCAGGAGCATTTGACAGCAGAGTCGCCATTTGTTGTGGGTGATCCACAACACACCCCAAAATTGGGGACCCACCTTTTCGTTTTGATATCCGGGTGTTGGCATTTCATTTTTAGTGTCTAATCCTTCGTTTTGTCGTAGGTTTTGCAATTGTTGTCGGTTCTTGTTGGCAGTATTTTCTTGTCGACGATATTTTATTGTCGACAACTTTTTCTTGTCGACGATATTTTATTGTCGACAACTTTTTGGTCAAGTTCTTGTTGACGATTTTAATTGTTAAGGTTTGTGTTTTCTATCTTGTATATAAATACATGTGACAAAGGGAAAGTAAAATAAAATTTACAATACTTATATATGGTCTCTATGTATAAGTATTTAAGAAAAATAAATAAATAAAAAGAAAAATCAGATGTATTGTATTATGTATATAATATAATATATATAATAGTCTTTATAATATATATATTATATTATATATATTTATAATATAATGTCATTGTGTTAGCTTTAGAGTTGTTATGTTAAAATTATCATTTAATTTAACCTAATGTTATTTTTTGTTTTGTTTGGTCTTGCAGGTTTGGCAAGTGCAGTGGGGAGCCAAGGCGATCTGGCGACGATGTGCCCCGCATGGCCAAGTTGGACAGCAGCGTGGCCAACCGGGATAACACGACAATTTGACAGAGCTATGACAGATGTGAATAACAATAGTGATGCAATTATCGGTGGGGTCCACGCTGTGCTCTACCATTGTGACTACTCCGGGTAACATTAACGGAGGACAAATGGGCCTTACGAAGTCCACTGTGGCCTTTATACAGTAGTGTGACGGCGATGTAGCTGCACCGAAGATGCCGACGATGAATGGGGTGACTTGGCAAGGAATCGCCAAGGATAAGCGAACGCAGGTTTGATGGGCCTTTGCAGCGGCATTGAAGGAGGACATTACGACGTGATTCGAGCGCCGTAGAGGATTTCCCAATGGTTTCAACATAGGACAACGGCCGCTACCCGAAGACGGACATCAAGACCTCGCCAGAAAATCATAAATCAGTTTAGTAGTGAGATTGTTTCTGTTCCATATGGACATGGATGACCGGCAAACAAATTACATGAGGTTCGACGGATTGCATCAGTTCATTGACGCTGTTGCCGGCAGACCTGGGGACATCGCTGGCGATTTTAACATACAGTGGGCCAAACACGACTTTGACGATGTAGACAATGCTCATTAACGACTCGGTGGGCGAAATCTGAATGGAGCCAGGTTTTGGATGTCGCTACGGTGAAGCCTTCGACACGAAGAAGGGGTGCTCCATGTAGACGTACACATGGCCTGATAGGCAATCATATATAATAAATAAAAAAATAAAAATAAAAATAAAAAAACTATATTATAATGAAATGGTCACGAAAAGCATCTCCCCACCGGATATAAAGACAAATATCGTTGCTATAAGGAAGAAGCCTTAATATAGTTGATGGCGTTATGGACAAAGGCGTTATGGCGTTGTAGTGGCAGCATATTGAGAAAAATATTAAAACACAGTAACGGCAGCGGCAGAAGATTACCATGTTGGGACGGAGATGCTAAGGGGATGGACATAGTCCTATCATTTACCAAGGGCCACGTTTGTGCATTTACTGGTGGCGTCATGATGGCTTCCTCCAATCCAAGGATAAGGGGCTTGTCATAATTATTTAGCAGTGACGGTTACTAATGGAGAAAGAGTAAACGTGGAGGTTGAAGAAGATGTTGCAAATTAAAAGAGGAACGAAGCACCTTTGAGGAAGGAAGCGGAAGGAGAGCGGAAGCGTAGAAAATAAACCAAAAGACAACACTCGAAGGGAAACGAAGAGTTGTTTTGAAAACCTTTAAAGTATTCATCGAATGAGAAAAGGAAAGGGGGAACGGAAATGGTGGCGTGGCCAAACGGGAACTTTGGGCATGGCCACATTTGTAAAACAGGGATTTTAATTTGAATGTGAAAACTTTTCTTCAGAAATTTCAGGCCTTGTTAGCAAGAAAGAATGAGAAATTTTCTGCATGCTTCATTTTAATTGTTCTATTTTTCTCTTTTCAGATTTTAGACTTGTATGTGAAATTGATGCCATTATTTTGGGTTATTTCATGTGAATGTCTGCAATCTGGAAATTATTTAAAACCCTAGGAACCAGCACCTAGTTTACTTTGATTGTGTTTATTTTGCAGGTCAGATAAGCTAGGTTGCATGTACGAAACTCTCACGTATTCGGTTTTTGCAGGATGGGGTGCTATCAAACTGAAGGAGCTTTTGCATTGCTGTGTTTTCAGCAATTATTTTGATGCAAACTTTAATTTTCTGTTTCCAAAAATTTTAATTTCAGAATTTTTTTCCTATTTTCAGACATTAAAATAAACATTAAAAAAATTTCAAAATCTAAAAATGATTTCACCATTGCGGAGATTATAATTCAGACTTCAAATACGCACTTTGAAATTTCATTTTCGGACTTGTTTAGTATTTTTAAAAATTCATCGAAGTTGCTGTTTTGCTACAGATTTTAAAATTCCGAAAATAGAAATTTTCCATTTTAAAGTCAAATTTCATTTTTCCAGTTTTGTTTTGCATTCATGAGCCTATGATGACATTCCCTTCATGGAAATTCCAATTTCATTGAAGGGGTTATGTTTTATGGCATTTTCACAAATTTCATTTTGGGCCTAAAATTACCCTTTCTTCATAAAAATTCCAATTTTACGAAAGAGGGGTAGTTTGAGTACTACATTGAAAGTCTTTTCCTTAAAGCACTTAATTGTTCATCTTGATGAAAATTTGATTTCATTTAAGAGGGATAAGTTAAAGTGACATTTTGAAGTTACATTTGAAGACCCTATTCATCATTGAGGATTTAATGCAAGATAAAATCTATCTTAAAACCATCAAGATAAAAGGAATTAAAGCATTACATCGTGGTCATATGAGGGCCAACTCACGTTTGTTTTATAAGGGTTCAATGAACAATCATTTATTTCACAGTAAAATAAACCACAGTGCCCCTTGTTTTCAGTTACTTGCAATCACTAAGGTGTTCCAAGCATTTTAATTTAATATCTTTCATACACAGATGCAAAATGCTCACATAACAGGAACCTTGGAGAAGTTACATGTTTAATTTCTTTGCAAGCAGAGGATTTAGAACCCAAATCCTATCGGAGAGTGTGTTTTCACAATCGGGTGAAAATACCACTCAACACCTTTACAGACCAATCTTGCTTTATTCCTGACTACCTGTCCATCTTCATTCAAATTGTTTAGAAAAATCCATTTAGTATCGATTATATTTTTATTTGCAGGTCTTGGTACTAACTCCCAGGTTTTGTTTTTCTCGATCTGATCTAATTCTTCATTTATTACCATCATCCAACTTTCATCTTTGCTTGCTTCAAAAACATTTTTGGGCTCAATGTTGGATAATAGAGAGTAGTTACTTACTACTCTTCTTCTTGTCTGAACACCAACTGTGGGGTCTCGAATTATTTGCTCTCTAGGATGATTTTTCTGCTAGCTGCCTGTTTTGAATTTATTATTTTCTTCCTCTTCTGAATTACTACTTAAATAATCTGAGTCAATTTTCTGTGTCTTTTCCGTTTCCTTTTCCTCATCTCCTTCAATAACCTCTTCATAAATTGGGTAGTTTTCTTTATAGCTTATTTCTCGTTCCCTACCTTCATCAACTTTAACATCGACACTCTCCACAATTTTCTTTAGCCTCTTGTTGTAGCATGTGTAGGCTTTGATTTTTGTTGAATAGCCAAGAAAAATACCTTCATCAGCTCTATCTTCAAACTTACCAAGATTATCTTCAGTTCTTTTGATGTAACACTTGCTACCAAAAACTTTAAAGTATCTTGCTATTGCCTTTTTACCAAACCACAACTTATACGGAGTTTTGCTTTCATGCATCCTCAACATGCACCTATTTTGGATGTATACTGCAGTATGGACTGCCTCTTTCCAAAATATGTCTGCTATTTTGCTCTCAGTCAACATAGTCCATGCCATTTCTTGCATTGTCCTGTTCTTTCTTTCTAACACACCATTATGCTGAGGTGTCCTTGCTGCTGAAAACTGTCTCCTAATCCCATATTTTTCACAGTACTCTGCAAACTCCTCTGAAATGAACTCTCCTCCTCTATTTGATGTTAAACATTTAATCCTTTTTCCTATTTGATTCTCAACTTGTTTTTTAAAAATATTGAACATCTCAAAGGCATCTGATTTAAGCTTCAAAAATAGTACCCATGTCATCTTGAAATAGTCATCTATGCACAACATAAAGTATTTGTCACCATTTATGCTTTGCGTTCTCATGGGTCCACATAAATCAGTATGTATTAGTTCTAAAGGTTTTCTTGTGAAGTACTCTTTTGTTTTAAATGTGGCTCTAGTTTGCTTCCCATTTTGGCATGAAGCACAAATGCTATTTAATGGTTTGCCAATGGTGGGAATATCTCTCATTGCCCTTTTTGAGCTAATTTTTACTAGATTGTCAAAGCTGATATGATCGAGCCTCTTGTGCCACAGCCAATTTTATTCTTCCTGTCCAATCAAGCACGCTCCTTCTGAAGTCTCTAAGAGAGTATACAGGTTTCCAGATGTCCTTGATCCAGTTGCTATCAACTTTCCACAGTTTGTTGTTCTAACTTCACAACCCTGCTTCTTGAAAATTACTTCATGACCTCTGTCACAAATCTGACTTACGCTTAACAAGTTATGCTTCAGACCAATCACTGATCTTAACTGATCCTTTTCCAACTATCTTATCTCCATCATTATTTCCAAATTTTACAGAACCACCTTCATATTTCTGTAACTTCTCAAATTTTTGTTTGTCACCTGTCATATGACTGGAGCATCCACTATCAAGTATCCATGGTGCAGATTTTTTCTGTGCTTTAAATGCATTCTGTACGATCAAGGATTTCTTTTCTTCCTTGGGTCGCTCCTTTTCTTTCCACTCTTGTTTGATTACAGTTTTGGTCACTTGTTTTGACTTTTCTTTGTCAGTAGCCTGTGCATGTTTTTCAAGAAATTTTCTATTTTGTCTCTAACCATTTGGTTGAAATTTTCTTCCCTGATGTTTATTTGCTACAAATGTACTTTGAAATTTTTTTGCAATGTGCCCAAAATTATGACAGTTATAACATTCTACTGCATAATCCATCAATGGTGAAAAACATTTCTACTAGTAAAGTTCCTTTGTCCTACATTATACTTGCAATCTAAAATCTTATGACCATAACCATTGCATTTAAAACAATAACCAGAAAAGGAATGAGTGAACCTGGGTAATGGTCTTTGCCATTTTGTAGTGGGAGCCATAAATCTTCTTCTCATTTGATGAGTGACATTGGTGAATCCATCATTGTCAATACTCCTCTCGTGCCTGGCATTATTGCTTTCTTTAGCATGATTCATTTTTTCTTGATCAACCCTGATCTTATCTTCATTCTTTATGGGTTCTACAGTTATGGCCTTTGATCCATTTGATCATTCTCCTTTGACGAAGCCTAAACCAAATTTGATGCCTGTAGTCCTTTGGTTATTTATAATCTTATCCAGCTTCACAAAACTTTCTTCAAGTTTGTGATAACAACTCATTTTTTGATTCATCTCTTCTAGCTGCATCCTTAAACCAACAATCTCTTCTTCTAGCTTGCTGCACTCATCTATTTTCACGGTTAATTGTACTTCAATATCTTCAGATATTTTCTTAAATTTGTCTATCTATACTTTCAAGTTGGTTATGATTTCATTGGCATCCTCAAGATTTCTTGAATTTTTATTATTCTTTTTCCTTTCTATACTTAGCTCTTTAAGTGCAACGACCAACTCACCTTCCAGATCTACTTCAGCCTCAACATCAAGTTTTTTATCACATTCCTGTTTTTCCTCTGTTTTTTCTTCTTTGAATGCCATGAAAAGAGCTTCACCTGTTTCTTCTTCATAATCCTCACCGAAGCTATCTTTTGAAGGACTAACATTCTTGGATATGAAACTTTTCTTTTTGAAGTTGCCTTTTCTAAAATTTGGTTTCTTCTTCCAGTCACTTCTTTCTTGGTGTGAACCTTCATCACTTTTGTTTTTCTCATTAAGTGGACATTTAGCTGCAATGTGCCCAACGCCTCCACAGTTGAAACACTTAAATGGTAGCTTTCCTCTATATTTTCCTTTTCCCCTTATTAGTTTTCGAACAAAGTTTGCTTCCGTTTCATCTGATGTCTCTTCTTCCTCGGATTCATTTTTTGCTTTTATGTTTTTATGTGCTTTAAAAGCAGCTTCTATGTCTGTGGGTTTAGTTTTTCCTATTCTCATCTCATATGCAGTCAAATAACCATGCATCTCATCCATACTAAAAGTATTTAGATCTTTAGCTTCTTCTATTGCTGAAAATTTAGAATCAAATCTTTGGGGAAGAGATCTTAGTACCTTTTTCACAATGAAAGCATCTTTCATTTCCTCGTCGAGTCCTCTAATCACATTAATGATTCCATTAACTCTCAACATGTATACCTCTATGTTCTCATCGTCATTCATCTTTAATGCTTCAAACTGAGCTCGATGCGTTTGTAACTTGGCCTCCTTGATCTTGCCATCTCCTTCATGAATGCTCCTTAGTTTGTCCCACATGTCTTTTGTTGTTTTACAACTCATAATCTTTATTAGTTCGCTGTCCACTAAACCGCACATGATAACATTCTTTGCTTTAGAGTTATTCTCAAACAGTTTCTTACCGATAGCATCGGTTGGAGGAGTGATGGGTATTGTGTATCCATTGTCTACTGACTCCCAAATGTTGTATCCCAAAGCACACAGATATGTCTACATCCTGAGTCTCCAAAATGTGTAATTATTTTCTTCAAACAATGGTGCTTTGTTTGATGAGAATCCTTCACCACCTGCCATTGTCTCACTTCCAAGATCACCTTAACCGATTAAGCTTGTTCGGGAACTTGGCTCTAATACCAATTGTTAGTCTCACAATGACACTGAGAGGGGGGGGTGAATCAGTGTAGCTATTTAAATTCAAATCTACAACTCTTAATGCCGAAATAATAAAAATTTAAATTCCACAACACACAAAGTAATGAGGTTCACCAATTTGTCTACTTCTCAAAAATGACTGCTTGGATTCTCGTCCAAATCTAGCCTTAGCAAAATACCAATTTTATAATCAATTTACCAACACCCACTAGAAGGAGCACCAACCCCTGATTTATCTGCACCAACAGAAAGGAGCACCAACCCCTAATTTATCCGCACCAACAAAAAGGAGCACAAAACCCTAATTCCAAGCACCAACTTAGACTGCAATTTTGAAACTATAAGATTGACATAAAAATGCCTTCGCTTATACAAGACCCTGACTGGTTTATTGCTAACCCAACCTCTCTCGCTATTCACAAAAACACCACACACACTTAAGGCTCTACTTACTACACTTTTACGACCCTCTTACAGCCCTCTTACTACGCTTCTTACTGCACTCTTACAGATCTCACGGCTCTGCTTAACGCTCTCTTACGACACTCTTCCAACCCTCTTTTTGCAGCACTTTCACTCTTTTTTCCACACAATAATTCTCCATGCAGACCTCCTTTTATAACAAAGTTTTGACTCTATTTTTAACTTCCATATTTTCGCATGCAAATTTTTAATAGAAACTTCTATATGTAACTCCTTTATCACACAGTATTCTCTCATGCAGCCTATTAATAGTTACGAATCTTTGTCTGATCTTCGACTAATGACTTTCAGTTTAACCGCTGCTCAATGATTTCACTCCGTAACTGGCCCCTGTAACTGTCGTTCTGACTTCAGTTCACTGTTCTTATTTTAGTCGCATGATTTTTCTCTCAGAATCGCACATGTAACTGTCGTACTGACTTCAGTTAACTCTTCTTATTTTAGCTACATGATTTTCTTTTGTAACGGCCCCTATAACTGCTGTATAACTTCAGTTAACTGTCACATATCTTATTTTGGTTGGGTTCTCTTCTTAGCTTGCGCCAAAGCGACCTGTCGTGAAATCGTGACACTTCTACCTCTTTGTCCTCTTCTCGGATTTCGCCCGCGAAAACACAACATGTCGCGATATTGCGACACTTTCACCTCCTTTCTTCTTTTCTTGGCTTGTACCCGTGAAAACACAAAGTGTCGCGATATCGTGACACTTTCGCCTCCTTGCTTATTTTCTTGGCTTGTACCCACGAAAACACAACATGTCGCGATATCGCGACACTTTCACCTCCTTGCTTCTTTTCTTGGCTTGTACCCGCAAAAACACAACATGTCGCGATATCACGACACTTTTGCCTCCTTGCTTCTTTTCTTGGCTTGTACCCACGAAAACACAACATGTCGTGATATCGTGACACTTTCGCCTCCATACTCTTCCTCTTTACTTTTGTCACGATATCGCGACACTTCTGCCTTCTTACTTTCTCTCTCCTCCTTTAGTCGTGAAAATGCGACATGTCGCGATATCGCGACACTTTTTCTCCTTTGCTCTTTCTCTTGCCTTCGGGTCACGAAAACGTGATATGTCACGATATCGCAACACTTTTTCTCCTTTGCTCTTTCTCTTGGCTTCGAGTCGCGAAAACGCGACATGTCGCGATATCGCGACACTTTTTCTCTCGGACTCTCTCTCTTGCAATATGTCATGAAATCGTGACACTTTTTCTTTCGTACAATCTCTCTTGCAATATGTCGTGAAATCGCGACACTTTTTCTTCCGTACAATCTCTCTTGCAATATGTCGCGAAATTGCGACACTTTTTCTTTCGGACTCTCTCTCTTGCAATATGTCGTGAAATCACGACACTTTTTCTTCCATACAATCTCTCTTGCAATATGTCGCGAAATCGTGACACTTTTTCTACTTGCCTTTTTCTCTTCCAACATGTCACGAAATTGCGACACTTTTTCTTTCGTACTATCTCTCTTGCAATATGTCGCGAAATCACGACACTTTTTCTACTTGCCTTTTTCTCTTCCAACATGTCGCGAAATCGTGACACTTTTTCTACTTGCCTTTTTCTCTTCCAACATGTCACGAAATCGTGACAGTTTTTCCTGCTTGCACTTTCTCTTCGAACATGTCGCGGCATCGTGACAATTTTTCTTGCTTGCGCTTTCTATTCGAACATGTCACGAAATTGCGACAATTTTTCTTGCTTGTGCTTTCTCTTCGAACATGTCATGAAATCGCGATAGTTTTTCTTTCTTCTCAACATGTCGCGATATCACGACAGTTTTTCTTTCTTGCTCAACATGTCGCAATATCGCGACAGTTTTCTTCCTTGTGATTTTCTTTTGATTTTTAGCATATGGGCCACTTCGATCTTTTGGAAAATCACTGTTCATACTCTGAAGAACCTCTTAACTCCTGTCCACTGCATCAACCGATCTGTCTGACTGTGTTGACAACAATGACAATACTGTTGCTGCACCTTGCTCAACATTTTTCACCTTGAAACTTCTTGAATGTGCCATGGAATTTTCCTTCATGGTCATAAGGTAATTTTACCCTTAAAAGCTTCTTATCTAAACTTTAATTTTTTTCAAACAGAGTGCACATGTGGCTTTCTCTATGTCAAAGATATAGGAGGATCAAAAGGTAAATTCTTTATTCTTTTTACCTACTTTGATACCACATGTTAGATATTAATCGTTCAAATGTTTGTATTATGGTAGTGAAGGGTATTTAAGTATGCCTATTTTAGGCATAACAAACCTTCAAATAATCTTAAAACTACCTTGTTCTATACTACATGCATGTACCTTGTGAGGAGTGGTTATACCACTTGACTTATCACATGGTCTATGATGTAATAAGTCCTAATATGTTTAATATTAGCAAAATAACTTGCTAGCTAATCCTTATCTAAGCCTCTCATTTGTTCAACTATCCACCTCAAACTCTTAGTTAGACTTCAACCATGTGTAGGAAATCATGTTGTACTCTACACTTTTCTTGGGAAGAAAATAATCATAGTTATCTTCTAAAAAAATCACTTGGGAGAACAAATTGTAGGACTTTACTTGGCATTGCATGTCTTGGATTAATTTTTTTTTATCATTGATTGGCCTTGGGTCTTAGGCTTTACCTACAATTTTATCATTTTCACTAAATTTCATTATTAAAAAAGGATTAACAATGAATTTTAATCCCCCTCCCCCAAAATATCAATCTCATTTAATACCTTCTAGTTTATTTATTTTGGGTGATATTTGGAAAACCAAGGGTTTTGGATTGATCTATGCAAGTATTTTATAAGAGCTAATATATTTAGATGGTTCTAAGAAGTGTCCATAAGACTAGGATAAAATTGCACCAAGGAAAGAGATAGGGGTAAAGGGCTTGGTAGACAAGGTGTGAATTATAGATAAATCAATAAAGGCATAGGGATACCTAAAAGGAAGCAAGAAAAAATGGGGCATCCCCTTCTAAAGTGGCTAAAGAAGTGGAAACAAGAGTGTAAAAAAAGAAACATTATAGTTGAAGCAAATTTAGGGTTTAACAATATGATGTTAATGGTACCAATAATTACCAAGTCTAAAGATAATAGATCAATAAAAAATAAAAAATATAATAAGAGTAGAGATCATGATTGAAGTTCCAAAGATAGACAATGAAAAAAGGGAGTTGCAACTATACTTGAAGTAGTAATCAAAGGGTAGACATTAAAAATATCATTTGGTATTGCATAAGAGAATATCGATGAAGAAATGGGAAGGTAGTAGAAATTACCATTAGGATAACCCTACGAGAATCCATGTGCATTGGTCGTGGGACTCATCACAAGAATTTGCCAATTAAGAAATTCAAGAGGAGAAGAGCATCAAGAAAATTACACCATTTTAAATGACTAACTATTAGAGAAAATCACATACCTAAAAACACAAGATATGACTAGAGAAGGTCCTTGACCATAAATGAATATGAAATCATGTGCATAACCCCCAAGTTGTAGAGTCATGTTCATATAATTGCTATAAATGTGATTTTAGAAAACATATCCACGATGAAAAGATATATGATCTTAGAAATTATGAAAAATATAACATAAACTATCAAATTAAAGAATATATTGATATCCTTATTCTTGAGGAGCTTAATTTACCAGTTTAAATACTTTAAAAATAAAATGTAAACACAAATAATAAATCAAGGTAATTAAAATATAAAAATTCTTTATCTTTATGTTTTAGGTATGCATGTTAATTATATTTAGCAATTCCTTTATAACACTAAAGATATTCTCTCTTCACCTAATAAAAACAAAATTTCTTGCATTTGAGAGGATTGAAAAAATAAATAAATGTCTTAAAATCAAAGTTTTTTTATTTATTTTTATTTTCTAAATGGTTGAAGTAGGACCAATAACATTGTTTTACTAAAAAAATGTCACAAAATTCAAATTTTAAAAATAATTATAAACTTAAAATATTATAATAATAAAATTATTAATTTATATATATAAATAAAATCTTGGTTAATGTGAGAAACCCCTACGACTCTCCACCTAAAAAATGTCACAAAATTCAAATTTAAAAAATAATTATAAACTTAAAATATTATAATAATAAAATGATATATATATATACATAATCTTGGTTAATGTGAGAAACCCCTAAGAGTCTCCTCTAACTATGACTCCTAAAAAAATGTCACAAAATTCAAATTTCAAAAATAATTATAAACTTAAAGTATTATAATAATAAAATTATTAATATAATAAATAAAAATATATTTTTTGGTTAGTGTGAGAACCCTTACGACCAACACATAGGGTTCAACAGTACCAACCCACAGAGCTGCGCAATCTCCTACAACCCAGCACCCACGCACAGGTTTGAGCATTCAAAAATAATTATAAACTTAAAGTATTATAATAATAAATTTATTAATATAATAAATAAAAATAATTTTTTTTGGTTAGTGAGAAACCCTTACGACCAACACATAGGGTTCAACAGTCTCCTACGGCCTGAGCAATCTCCTACAACCCACGTACCGACACACGGGGTTGAGCAGTGTCTTTAATAATAAAATTATTAATATAATAAATAAAAATAATTTTTATTTTGGTTAGTGTGAGAAACCCCTACAACCAAGGCACAGGCTGAGCAGTCTCCTACCACCAACTCACAGGGGCTAAGCAGTCTCCTACCACCAACTCACAGGGACTGAGCAGTCTCCTCCCAACCATGATCCCTCCTAAAACTATGCTTATCAATAAGGAATTTAACACAGCCACCACACAGCCACCCCCTCACACACTCACCCAAGCCACGATTTGAACCTTGAACCTCCCGAAAAAAACCAAAACCCCAAGTGCATCGTTGCACTGTTGGTGCACCTCAATCGCGGGCTCCATTCCTGAGAGGACTTTACGACCTTGTTTGCTATGTGATCTCAATGTGAAGTTTTGTTTGTGTGCTTATCATGGAGAACGACGACAGTTTTCTGCGAGGATACGATACAGCACGGATTTAATGCTTTCTAGGACCACATAGACCTCATTGATTTCATATGCCATCATCCCACAGTTCTTGCGAGTATAATTACAAAATCAAATATTCTACCATTATCAAGTTTAAAATATTTTATATAAGACTAGACACTGATAATGCATGAGCGTGCTAAGCTCATGATTTTAACGAACACATAAATTATATACGCTGAAAGATGATACTGTTTAATAGTTTTTTTTGTTTATTTATATATATAAAAGAAAAGTATATTGGAAATTGTTTAACAAAATTAAATATATTTAAAATTTAATTGATTTGTAATCTTTTGTTTTCTAAGCAGATGATGCAAGTCTAGTGACATATTCCATGATTGGAATTCAGTTCACGTTAATATCTATCTATCTACATAGCATATCCGCAGCATGTGAAGGGAGAGAATTTGAACTTGGAGCCTCTGGATTTCAACTGGAGAGTTTTAACTACCCACTTGCTCTCCAACTCTTCTACATTAAAATTAGTTTATAATATTTTTAAAAGTTGTTTTTTTTTTTTTTTTAATTTTGAGGTGTGTGTTTATGGGTAAGGATGTCACTTACATTATCCATGAAATCTAACCATAAAAAAAAATTAAATTTAAATTTTTATATTATTTTTAAAATATTAAATAAATAAAAAATATTAAAAATATGTTGTTTAAAATACATCAAATTAAACTATTAAATTTTTTTTTTTTAAAAGAATGATACGATAAGCAAATTAAAAAACTTGGATACTACAAGAATTATATCAATCATCGTCTACTTCACCTTAACTACCTAAATAAAATAAGTACCACTTATGTATACTTTACCATCAGTTTAAAATTTGATTTATAGTAAAATATTTTTTATATAGTAAAGAATATAAAAATTTTGAATTTAAATTTTAATAAATGATATATTTTGTTTTAATGTATACAATCAAATTATAAATATAAAGAGATAATAAATATTCCATTCTAGACTTATTTATATAATAAATATCCCATTCTAGACTTCAAAAGAAAAACATTTGTGGAGTTGCAATTATATAGTTGAAGTGTTATATTATGGAGTATGGCTTCTATGTAGAGAAAATTTAGTTTCATAATATAGACATGAAACTACACGGTTTGCAGTTTTTCAAAAAAATTGATTCCAGATCAGTTAAAACCGAGATGACAGCTTTTCTATAAGAAGTAAATGGTCTAGAACGAAGGAGATCAATTTTTCCAAACAACCCATGTGACATTACGTAAAACACATTAATGCCCAAGTTCTCTACTCCAATAAGTTACATTGTGCTTCCCCAATAATGCACTAGCAGCAGGAAGCATTCAATAGATTTGCTAAGGCAGCTTCTATCATTCATAAAATCTGAGAGGGATGGTTGACCAGATGCATAACATGTGCTCCAAATGAATATGGAATATTAAGTTTATTCACCGGGAATATGGCAAATTTAACTGTATAGGACTCTATCAATTAAAAGAGCTTTAACTAAGAAAATGACAGACGTTGGAATTGGCCTGTACTGGTTTGAAAAGTTCTTCAAATTTATTTATGATACAGCGACTTGAAGTCAAGACGTAAATCCGCGTGGGAACTTGTTTGCACCCGGTCGTCATAAACTTAACCATCCACACCCTTCACGTTAACAATAGAGAAAAATTCTCAAGTAATAAGAGCTTTCACCTATTAATGTGTTTGCTGCAACACTTCTTAAACGGGATAAAGTTGGCTCTAGTCGTAAAGCAAAGCATTACTATGAATGGTGTGACTGATCAAATTTTAAATTGTACTTGTGGGTTATTGAGTGTTGAAAATTGACGGGCCCTCTCCCAAAGTACATGGTTTGTGTTTTCAAATATTAGTGGATCAGTAAGATTTTAAGTAGAAGAGACTTAGATTTAAATTTTATGGTATGTTTAATGAGGGTAAAGGTAGTAGTCAGACTTGAGTCCCCTGAGTGGTCAGCTTGACCACCAGTACCAACCCTGAGCCTGCTACCCATTGGTAAAAAGTTTGACAAATGTTAAGACTCATAAACCACTCAAGTCCAAACTCCTCACCCCTATTAACATTTTCTAATGCTGTTTATTTCCAATAACATATTCCTATATTAAAATTTCTTTGAAACTTTTAATACCTCTCTATATATTTTCATCCCACCGCAACTCGGAATCACAAATAGCATGCATGCCTTCCTCGTTTTCGTTCCTGTAACTTCCATTCCAAAGCCTTTTGTAACTTCTTTTTAAAAGCCCTTGGTTTTCAGACTGTGCTTAGGTCTTTATCCTGACAGATCTAATGCAGGGCGCATAGACTGTTTGGATCGGATTAGTAAGGCTGTAGCAGTTGCAGACTCTAGTTGGATCGTTTCTAATGTTAACCATACACGTCTAAACGTCCTATTAGGCATTTATGTAGAAGTCTCTGTTGTTCATGTATCACATACTTGATCGTTCCCCGCCGTTGTGTCTCACTCTGATAGCCCATGAGCAGCGGCCTACCTGCCAACAGACACACATCTGAATATCACATGACATCCATGTCGTCAATTATAGTACAAAACTCTCGCAAACCGCTCTGAATTCAGCCCCTTCCTCTAGGTTTAACTTGTATTCCGTGTCGGCTTCAGGTTGAGCCTTATTCTTACATTTGTAATTTTCCTCTGCGGATACCACTTACAGAGAATAATTTGATCGATTGTTGTGCCCGTGAGAAGAAGAAGAAGAAAGATGGTGGCGTACGAGGTCCTCGTATTTATGTTGTTCGCAACTTTTCTCCTGCCATGCAACGGCAGCAGACACATACGTGACCAAGGTAACAATTTGCCAATTAATTTATATTTTCCAAGACAAGTTTAAGCCAGTGCTCAAACATGTATGTCTGGTTTCTCGCAGGTGCAGCCGAATTGCAGTATATCAGGGGAGGCCATGGAGCACCGACGCACAGCTCGAAGCCAGAAGCCTACACCAAGCATGACGTATGTCTTGATTGTATTAGTATCTGACGTTCATGATTTTATGCATGAGTCCTTCGGTCGTGTTCTTAACTTTTATTACGTTTTTTGTTTTGTTTTTTTTGCAGAAAATGATTAGTGCAAAACAATTTGTAGGTGGAGAAACGCAGAACGAAACACCATCCGAGCCCAGGGAGCTCCTTTCTTATGCCGGCTCGCATACACAGGAGAGGATGATGGACCATGAGAACAAGTTATCAGGTGACATAAGCTCCAAGACGGAAGTCGGTAGTTTGACTCCAAACAAAACCATAACGGTTCCCTCGCATAGAGAACCTCCTATGTTTAATGCTGATTACAGTGGGCCGAAAACCCACTCTCCCAAGAATAATCGATGACCAACACTATTCCAGCTGACCTGATGCAAAGTAGTTTTGGTCAAGTATTTATTAAGAAGAGATTTAGGTTTTAATTTTAGAAGTAAGCGTTCAGATAGTAGTCTGTTTTGAATCCTCTGAGTAAGAGCCTAGAATCAACAACAAGCACACCAATAATTTTAAGAGCAACCTTTATAATTTAAATTTAAACTCACCAATTACTAAAATCTAATAGCTATAACCAACTCCTCTATATAATAAAAAAATATCCGCTTTGCCCTTACGACAAACAATACCGATATAGATACATAATGCATGCAAAAATGGATACCGGTATAGATACATAATGCATGAAAAACAAAGACAAGACCCATGAGCTCCGCTTGAGTACATGGACCATTCTTAACTGCTGTACGAGACAACTTTTCTTCTTGTACAGAGTTCAGCGGTTCCTTCTCATGAGTGCATGGACCATTCTTTAACTACTTGCTGTACGAGACAGCTTTTCTTCTTGTACAGAGGGGTTCTTTTTTAATTATGATGTTCAAAAATAAAATTTAGTAGGTTTAAAGAACAGAGTGTTTATATGTAATAATAAATGTTTTAAGAGTTCCATATTAAACAAGGTTTTAAGAGTTATGTGGATTGGTAAGATTTTGGGCACTTAGCAAGAGGATACTTAGGTTGGGGTTTAATGAAGGTAAAGGAGTAGTCTAACTTGAGTCCAGTCCAGTGAGTGTGGGCCAGTATAGTGAGTGTGGGCCAACTTGATATAGAAGCAGTTTCAATGATTTGACCTGTGCTCAAAAACCTTGAAAAAAATATTTGATTTTCTTAAAGATAAAAAAATGTTACAAATTAATATAAAATAATAATAATAATATCTAAATAATTTCATGTTACAAATTTGTTTAATATAAAATAATAATAATAATAAAAAAAAAATACCTTGAACATGAGTATAGCAAAGAGCTTATAATAACCGGCTAATGAACGTCGAAGAAGTAATATGTGCATCGCATGACAAGATCAGTATATTTTATTTATCCTTTCCTTGTATAACGTGTTCTACTTAATGATTTCACCGCTCAATAGCGTTTCTGAGCTTGTTCCATCAAGTCAAACGCTCAACTGGCATATCACACACATGGAAGTCTGGTTTCTGCTGCATCAACAATACTTGTCCGGAAAGTGTTCCAATAGGGTAAATTATCATGTTTCCTTGCAGGAGCTGAAGCTGCAGTGTCCCGCAAATCTGGGTCATCAGTCAATGAAGTTATCATGACTCCACCTGAACTGCAGGTATTATTTCTAATCTATACGGTTTATTTTGAAAACTTTGTGATTTAAACGTGGAGACGGATGCATTCTGCCAACAAAAATTTGGCATATAATTAAGTATTCTGTTGTCTTTGGTTATCTTAGGAGCCAGAAAAGCCGAGGAGCTCGTTAATCACCTCCAGTATGGGTGATCGAAGGAAAAACACCAACAGAAGGATGTTGGTCACCAAATCATCAGCAAACAGCCCTCCATTTGTAGCTGAAGGGACTAACTTGTTCACAGAGTCTCTTCCGTTGCATGGAAACGTTATGGATATGGACTATTCACCTGCACACAAGAGGCCTCCAATACACAATTAGCTATTACCGCTCGCCTATGAGTGGCAAGATCAATCACCTACTCGTGGGTTGCCACCTATTGTGCAACACCTGCAGCTACGTTTGCTTTCCACAGCCAAGGGCCATGGGGCCAAGCCAATGTTAGAAAAATAAACCCAGATTTCACGCCTGTGCCCAACTGCGCTGCCGCAAATCCGGGATCCCGACAAAAGTGTGACAGGACGTCGCACTTATCTTCTGACAGATTTGACACCTGGCAGATCCGATCTCCGCAGGAGTTAATGCCCAGTCGGCGTTTGTCAGAAACCCTAGATGTGGGTCGGTCCGAGGATAACCCTTATCCGGAGCTGTCAGAGGATAACCCTTATCCTCCTCTCCCCGCGGCTATAAAAGGACGGTTCGGTTCTACAGACAAACTAGTGCGAGAGAGTGCGTAGAAGAAGGAAGCAGAGCGGGTGTGAGAGAAGTTCGTGAAAGTGAGCAGAGAAAGAAGGGCGAGTGTTTCAGTGAGCAGTGAGGCTCAGCTGATAAATGTCCGAGCAGCAGACTCGACATTTCCCTTGTCCAGTTTATCCTGCAGCGTTGCCTGCAGATGTTGTTACTTCCTCGGTTGAGGAATTCTGTAACCCTAGTTGTTCATATGAATAAAGTTTGCTTTTGTCTGTAACATCTTTAGGGTTTGCAGTTGATTAGGTGTTAACCTTGTTGTTCTCTGTTCCGGCGTTACTCTCCTATCTTTCGGGTCTTGCCAAGCCGGGCAAACCCAGCAGCACCCGCGAAAGACGAAGAAGTTCATGGCCAGAGTTGGCCAAGTCTGAAGCTTGCAAGTTGGACGTCGAGCGAAGTTCGCACCTCGCTGCGAAAGCCACGCTTCGGCAGCTCGAAGCTGCGAAGTTCGCACTCCGTGCGAAGTGCGCACTTCGGCTGGCTGCCTAGCGCAGTCCGCACTTCGGCATTTTCTCCCAGCGAAGTTCGCACTTCGGCCGAAGTGCGCACTTCGGCTAGGAAGAAGTGCGAAGTACGCACTTCGCCGCAGATCCAGCGTAGGACGCACTACGCGGCGAAGCACGTCCTTCGCCCGAAGCTTTGCGCAGTCCGCACTGCGCTCCGTAGCCTGGAGCTTGCCCTGCGCGGTCTGAGCGGACGCTCTTCGACGAAAGAAAATCGCCGTTATTCCTTCAAATTGGTATCAGAGCTGATAGTACCGTGACACGGAGATAGAAGCATGGCTTCCGAGAGAAACTCGTTGCAGTTGCAGATCCCACGATTTAACGGTAAGAACTACGATTATTGGAGCATCCAGATGAGGATCCTGTTCGGATCTCAGGAGCTATGGGAGTTGGTCGAGACCGGCTACCCAGAACCGGCAGATGCAGCAACATTGGCCGCCCTCTCTCAAGCAGACAAGGATCTGTTGAAAGAGCACAAGAAGAAGGACCAGAAGGCCCTCTTCTACATCATGCAAGCGGTTGAGGAGACCATCTTCCCGCGGATTGCATCAGCCACCAAGGCCAAGCAGGCCTGGGAAACCCTGGCGAGTTCGTATCAGGGCACCGACAAAGTGAAGTTGGTGAAGCTGCAGATGCTCAGGAGAGAGTTCGAGAACCCGCAGATGAGCGAGTCCGAGTCGATGAGCGACTTCTTCACCCGGACGATCGGACATTATCAACCGGATGCGGTTGAACGGAGAAAATGTCCAGAGCCGGAGAATTGTGGAGAATATTCTCAAAAGTCTGCCTGCCAAGTTCGACTCGGTTGTGATAGCAATCGAAGAGTCGAGGGATTTGACAACCCTCTCGACAGACGAACTCATGGGTTCCCTGTAGACCCATGAACAGAGGCTGAGCCGCTCAACTCAGTCTTCTTTGGAGCAAGCCTTCAAAGCGCAAGTCTCAGTCCGAGACAGCGGCAGACAAGACTCCCAGCACAGCGCCTCTAGTTCTCAAGGAGGAAGAGGCAGAAGCAGACGTGGGAGAAGGAACAAGCAAGGAGGGAACTCAAACCCTCAGGACGCTGAGCCAAGTTGCAACTTTCATCAGCAAGGAGGAAGAGGCACTGGCAGAAATCAGCAAGGTGGCTCTCAGCAGAAGAAGGACATGTCAAAGGTCCAATGCTACTACTGCAGCAAGTTCGGCCATTATGCCACACAATGCGTAAAGAAGATGGCGAACGAGAATCAGCAGCAAGCCCATTATTCGGAGGAACCCAAAAATGCGACAGGAGGAAATGTGTCGCCGACTTGCAGTATTGAAGAGGAGAGCAAGAAAAACATCTCGGTATCTTGACAAGTGGTTGCAGCAACCACATGATCGGGAACAGGGAGATGTTCTCACAACTGGATGAAACAATCCAGTCCGAAGTCAAGATGGGGAACAACATCAAAGTTCCTGTGATGGGGAAAGGAAAGATCCTCATCCGCACCCGACACGGTGATAGAAAAACAATTCAAGATGTCTTTTATGTGCCTGGGTTGAAGCACAATCTGCTAAGTGTTGGACAACTTGTGCAGAAGGGGCACACTGTACTGTTCAAAGATGGAGTCTGTTCCATCAGAGACAAAGTCCATGGACAAATTGCAACTGTGTCCATGACGAAAAACAAGATGTTTCCGCTGCAGATTCAGAATGAATCTTTGTTGTCTCCGAGTGCAGTTGAGAAGGATGCTACCCGGTCGTGGCATCTCGGATTCGGTCACCCGAGTTTCAGTGGCTCTGAATCGCCGCACAAGAAGCGAGATGGTGAAGGGTTTACCCCTTATAGAGCAACCGAACCAAGTTTGTGAAGGTTGCCCGGTCGGCAAGCAAGCACAGGGATGCATTCCCTGTAGGGCAGTCTTGGAGAGCATCACGGCCTTTGGAGCCGGTGCACTCGGACATCTGTGGTCCCATGCAGACCACCTCATATGCCGGCAATAAGTATTTCTTGACCTTCATTGATGATTTCAGTCGAAAGACTTGGATTTATCCAATCAAGTTGAAGTCAGAAGCGTTTGCAAGGTTTAGGGAGTTCAAGGCTCTGGTTGAGAAACAGAGCGGTTACTATGTGAAGACTCTCAGAACTGATGGAGGTGGAGAGTACATCTCCAACGAATTCCACAACTTCGCAAGCAACATGGAATTCGGAGGCGCTTCATCGCGGATACACGCCACGACAGAATGGCGTAGCCGAGAGGAAGAACAGAACAATCATGGAGATGGCACGGAGCATGCTCGAAGGCAAAGAGTTTGCCACATGAGTTCGGGCGTAAGCCGTAAGTTGTGCGCTTTATCTGCTGAACCGATGTCCCACCAAGAGTGTGAGGGACAAAATTCCAGAGGAAGCCTGGAGCAAGTTGAAGCCAAGTGTGGCTCATTTGCGAGTTTTCGGGTGCATAGCATATGCACATGTTCCAGATGAGAAAAGGCAGAAGCTGGATGACAAAGCTGAAAGATGCATCTTCACAGGGTACAACGAACCATCAAAGGCATACAGGCTGTACAATCCTGTGACAAAGAAACTTGTCATCAGCCGAGACGTGAAGTTCCTGGAGGATGAAGTCTGGAACGGGAAGTCAAAGACTGGTCAGTCTGAACCAGCAACTGTTGAATCTGTAGACTTGGAGGAAGACAGAGTCCAACCACCTGTGCCTTCAAGCATCAACAGTGGTGCCAGCAGTAGCACACCCTCAACATCCCGCTCACCTCCACTTGCAAGCAGAATTCAGAACCTGAGGACTCCTGCAAAGACTCGGAGCTTGCAAGACATCTATGAGGTAACCCGTAATCAATTAGATGAAGATTATTCTGATTTTGCTCTCTTTACTGAATGTGATCCAATGGAGTTTGAAGAGGCAAGTCGAATCGCAAATGGGTGAATGCGATGGATGAGGAGATAGCAGCCATTGAGAAGAATCAGACATGGCAGCTAACAATATCTTCCAAAGACGAAAGAAGACCATTGGGGTCAAGTGGGTATATAAAACGAAGTTTAATGCCCAAGGAGAAGTTGACAGGCATAAGGCCGGATTAGTGGCGAAAGGCTACAAGCGTAAGTCGGAGTTGACTATCATGAGGTGTATGCACCGTAGCCCGACTTGACACAGTCAGAATGATTCTGGCACTCGTAGCTCATAAAGGATGGAGCATGTACCAGATGGATGTCAAGTCTGCCTTCCTCAACGGAGTGTTGGAAGAAGAGGTCTACATAGACCAGCCGCCCGGTTATGAAATACAAGGGCAAGAAGGCAAAGTCCTGAAACTGAAGAAGGCCCTGTATGGGTTGAAGCAAGCACCCAGGGCATGGTACAGCCGTATTGACGGCTATTTTCAGGAGAATGGGTTTCAGAAATGCCCATATGAGCACTCCCTGTACATGAAGACAAATGCAGCAAGTGAGCTCATCATCGTCTGCTCGTACGTAGACGATTTGATATTTACTGGCAATAGTAGCAACCTATTTGCGTAGTTTAGAACAGCCATGAAGTCCGAGTTTGAAATGACAGACATGGGGCTGATGAAATATTTTCTCGGCATTGAAGTTGACCAATCAGCAGATGGCATCTTCATTTCTCAGGGCAAGTATGTGAAGGATGTCCCGAAGCGCTTCAAGATGGAGGACAAAGAAACTTGCCATCACACCTGTAGCCACAGGTTTGAAGCTGAGCAAGTTGGATACAGGGAGGTCTGTAGATCCAACCTTGTTCAAGAGGCTAGTTGGCAGTCTGATGTACTTGATTGCAACTCGGCCAGATCTGATGTTCGGAGTCAGTCTGATCAGCCGTTTCATGGAGACTCCGAAGGACACGCACTGGCAAGCAAGCAAGAGGATCTTGCGCTATGTCAGCGGGACGCGAAACCATGGCCTATTTTACGCCAGACGAGACCAGTTGGAGCTAGTGGGCTTCACAGACAGTGACTGGGCTGGCAGTACTGACGATCGAAAGAGCACCTCCGGGTATGCTTTCCATCTTGGATCAGGGGCAGTCTCATGGGCGTCCAAGAAGCAACCCATTGTTGCGTTGTCCACAGCCGAAGCAGAATATGTCGCCGCCACGACATCCGCATGCCAGGCAATATGGCTGCGAAGAGTTCTGAGCGAATTGTTTAATCCTCCGGAAGGCGCGACAACAATTTTCTGTGACAACAATTCGGCCATTGCACTCGTCAAAGGATCCCGTGTTCCATGGCCGGACGAAGCACATTGATATTCGTTATCACTTCATCGGAGAGTTGGTGAAGTCCGGAGAAATTCATCTCGTAGTTTTGCGGATCCAAGGAGCAGTTGGCAGATATTTTCACGAAGCCTTTGAAGGAGGAAGACTTCAGCAGATTGCGAGAGCAGCTTGGAGTCAAAGTGCTTGTGAAATCAGGTTTAAAGGAGGGTGTTAGAAAAATAAACCCAGATTTCACGCCTGTGCCCAACTGCGCTGCCGCAAATCCGGGATCCCGACAAAAGTGTGACAGGACGTCGCACTTATCTTCTGACAGATTTGACACCTGGCAGATCCGATCTCCGCAGGTGTTAATACCCAGTCGGCGTTTGTCAGAAACCCTAGATGTGGGTCGGTCCGAGGATAACCCTTATCCGGAGCTGTCAGAGGATAACCCTTATCCTCCTCTCCCCGCGGCTATAAAAGGACGGTTCGGTTCTACAGACAAACTAGTGCGAGAGAGTGCGTAGAAGAAGGAAGCAGAGCGGGTGTGAGAGAAGTTCGTGAAAGTGAGCAGAGAAAGAAGGGCGAGTGATTCAGTGAGCAGTGTGGCTCAGCTGATAAATGTCCGAGCAGCAGACTCGACATTTCCCTTGTCCAGTTTATCCTGCAGCGTTGCCTGCAGATGTTGTTACTTCCTCGGTTGAGGAATTCTGTAACCCTAGTTGTTCATATGAATAAAGTTTGCTTTTGACTGTAACATCTTTAGGGTTTGCAGTTGATTAAGTCTTATCTTGTTGTTCTCTGTTCCGGCGTTACTCTCCTATCTTTCGGGTCTTGCCAAGCCGGGCAAACCCAGCAGCACCCGCGAAAGACGAAGAAGTTCATGGCCAGAGTTGGCCAAGTCTGAAGCTTGCAAGTTGGACGCCGAGCGAAGTTCGCACCTCGCTGCGAAAGCCACGCTTCGGCAGCTCGAAGCTGCGAAGTTCGCACTCCGCGCGAAGTGCGCACTTCGGCTGGCTGCCTAGCGCAGTCCGCACTTCGGCATTTTCTCCCAGCGAAGTTCGCACTTCGGCCGAAGTGCGCACTTCGGCTGGCTGCCTAGCGCAGTCCGCACTTCGGCAGTTTCTTCCAGCGAAGTTCGCACTTCGGCCGAAGTGCGCACTTCGGCTAGGAAGAAGTGCGAAGTACGCACTTCGCCGCAGATCCAGCGCAGGACGCACTGCGCGGCGAAGCACGTCCTTCGCCCGAAGCTTTGCGCAGTCCGCACTGCGCTCCGTAGCCTGGAGCTTGCCCTGCGCGGTCTGAGCGGACGCTCTTCGGCGAAAGAAAATCGCTGCTATTCCTTCAACAAAAGAGGTTGCCGTTGCCAGTCGCATTTTGAATATAATTCCTTTTTAATTTAAATGCTCAAATTTATTTAAAAAAAAAAAAAAAGCACATTCTGATTTTTGTTGGATCCCCAGACCTCTATGCGACCTCTCTTAATGCATATCCAATTCTGGTGCTTCACTGTGATTTCAGAATTGCATATTGTCCACTGAATTCATATCTATAGTTTTAATTTTTAATTTTTTCCTATTTAATGTAGATGCGTTCCTTGGGCCCTCCGGGAATGGGAAGCATTGAGGCCACACATGTCACTCCCACATGGTGGTGTCCCAATGTTGATGAGGATGATTTGTAGCCCATGTCTGGTGCATATTCCACACTTGAGATTTCAACGTCACAAGACAATTTTTGTATAATGTATGATGGACACTCTGTGTAGGCACGACGAGGCGTCACAATCAATGTCATCTAAAGAGAGAGCACTCCATAATAGGATTCCTCAAGACCAGTAGGAATGAAGCTTCAAACATTTGCCTCTAAAATCCATCGTTGAGTTTAAGACCATGTTTTGTATTTCAAAATGTTAATATAGAAAATTAGAGAGTTTATGTAGACAAAGGTGATGGAAATTTGTGTGGTTGTGTTCTTGTCGATTAAGGACTAATTTAAAAACCTAATATTTGTGGGCATAATTGTAAAAATCACAATTCGGGGCAGTTTTGGAGAAGAGTAGAAAGTTTATTTTCTATTAAAGAGTATAATTATAGTGCTCGATCATTAAATCGAGCCAAATATATTTTATAAATATAAAATTTAAAAATATAAAGTAGTTTTTAAATTGTTTTTTTGTTTTCTCTTCCTCTTCCTTGAATTAGATGATTCGACTTGGCTTTTGGTAGGTGGTTCAATTAAAACCTCTTTAAGTATGGGTTCATCACAGTATATCTTTATCTCTTTCGACCTCTCAAATGTTTTGCTTCTACCTCTAGTGCATATATGTCCTTTGTAATAAACTTGATACTCAATGGACTCTCAACAATCAACCAAGTTAATAGCCTCATAAGATTCATTTGCTTTCACTTTGATGTGAAGGAGATTATATTGTATGAAAAGTTATTGAGGTGCTCCTAGTTCAACCTATTGAGGTTCTTAGTGTTTATAACCTCAACTAAGGACCAATTGCGCTCTCACCTAGAAGCACAACAAGCTACAAGACTAGCTAACTCAAGATGTGGATTGACATCCTCCTTAGATTATGCATTTTTTAACCATAGCCATCTCGCTATAAATTTACAAAATAAAGAGGAATTATTTATATTATTAACTCACATTTGTAATTATGTTGTCGTAAATGTAAACTACAAGAAAAATTATTTAAAAGTTTGAATATTTTACATGATCAGAAGGTTAACTTTGATTCTTTATAGAAGTAAGATGCAAATAGAATCTCAGGAGTACCCTTATAGGTTTACAACTTGGCAAAGATGATGTGATATTTTATGGGGTCATCTATGATCCTCTTAGCACAAGTATAGAACATCCAAGACCTCTTCATTAGCATTAAGATTGCTAATGTAAAAGAATTTTGGGTTCAACAACTACCCCACTACATAAATAGGTTGATGGAGTTTCATTGTCCATGTCTTTACAGAGTGGAAAAATGGTGCATCTAGCAAGGGTAAATGAGATGCATCTATTGTTCTACTTGATCTAAGCACTATGAAAGCGACACTTCAAGCAAGCACAAAATTATAAGTATATGAAATAAATGGGCGGGTCTCCTTATATTAATATAAATGTCAAATATGCGGTTACAAGATGTCCCCTTGAGGGCTCTCAATTGATACACTCATTACAATACTAAAAGGATCAAATCCTTTTAGAAGTCCAAGGTGCGCTTGTAGTGTCTTCTTTACACTCACAATTGAAGAGCGGGATTCCGATGTCATCGCAATGTGTTACATCATTGTTCTAACTTGGTACTCCTTCCTCATGCATTGTGATACCTGGATCTACACACAAGAAACTGAAACTGATTAATAGCATGTGCAAACTAAGATGAAACCATGAAGGTGCATGCATCAAAGATCTTGAAAGAGGAAAAGTGCAATAGATTATTCAAAATTGCTCCAAATGCTACCAAAAATTAGATTCATGCATATTATGTGCTCTATAAATGATATAATTAAAAATAATAAGGAAATTATGCTCAGATTTTTGGTCATCTTGGGATGAGCCATTTAGGCCCGCAAAACATGAAAAGCATGATAATAGAAGAAAAACAACTCCAAATTGCACCAAATTTTAACAGAGAGTATATAATCTAATCTAGAATCTATATATGCAAAAACAATAGAGAAATTGTACTCCAATTTGTGGTTGTCCTAGGGTGAGCCATTTAGGACTATCACAATTTAAGGGTCATCCTAGGGTGGGACGACCACCAAATATGGTGGTTTTTGCCACCTTTTTCTCTGGTATTGGGTCTAAAATACTCCTAGGGGTATTTACATAAAATGTTAGGACATGATTCACTCGAATAGGTCATTTTTATAAATAGATTACACATTTTGGAATCACTTGAAAACCTCCTTCGCTCGATGGAGATCTTAAGGGAAAACACACTGTAGGTTGGGAATAAATCTCGACAACACTTCATGGAAAAATATTGCAAAGACTCTTCTCTAAAATTGGGTGGAATAGATCCACTTTATAGCCCAAGATGGCATATGGTCAAATGGGTATGCAAGGCCATGCGAGGCAGGTGCTACCATTTGTCCAAA
The DNA here is from genome assembly GCA_028583015.1 of Wollemia nobilis. Taxonomy (NCBI): domain Eukaryota; kingdom Viridiplantae; phylum Streptophyta; class Pinopsida; order Araucariales; family Araucariaceae; genus Wollemia; species Wollemia nobilis. The sequence goes on from JAQPPZ010000363.1 coordinate 5,372,853, forward strand.
GCTTGCCATCTATTGGAGGGGAAAGGAATCTCCATTTTGGGCCTCCAATTTACAACTTGGCATGAGATTTATGCGCCCTAATACTTGTATGCTTGAATGGGTGGGATAAATGGAAGTTTTTGGGTGTCATTTGTCCCTCCTTTGAATTTTTGAGGTCTAAGGCCATGGACGTCCCTAGGTGGTACGACCATGCCTACATGGTCCAAAACTTCCCAAAAGTGGGGTAGAACCTCCCAAAAGTGGTTAGGACCACTATTTAACCTCTAAGGGTTGCCCAAGGGGGCCATAGGGTGTATATTAGAACTTTTCTTGATAGTCTAATTGACTTGATATGATTTTAGTGTCTACAAATACCCCTTTTTGGGATGCATTGTGTGCAACACAATGCTGAGCAAAAAATAGATGACTAAAATATCAAATAATTAAGGTTATTCAGTAACCTAACCAACTTTAGATGCCCCAATCATGGAAATAGCATGCGTTATTGAATCCTTACCTCTGATGAGCTAAGGCACTTGATTCAAGTACAACCTTTTGTGTCAGGCATACTTGATCTTGGATATTTTTTAGTAATGAAGCGGTGAGGCATGTGTTCCTTCATGTTTCTATAATGCCAAGAATTTGTTTAATTAAAAGTTTTGCTTGTTTTCTACCCCAAGAAGGGGTGTGATTATCATTGTCAATGATTCATTGGACGAATGCAATTTGCATGATTGAGTGTTTGATTATTAATTTTGATTATGAATTCATTAATTATGACTACTCCCTCAAGCGATGAGTCGATGAGGGAATGACCAGTGATGAAAGTGATGAGTCACTTGACCCATATGACTTGGTTGGGGTTCCTTCAACTTTACCCATTGTAAAACTTCTCAAATTTATGAGGATTTTGATGATTTTGTTGATAATACATGGAAGAAAGGAATTGAATACCTCATTCTCGTGGGGTGGTCCGACCACAATGGTATTCTTGGGGATTGAAGTAGATAGTTTTCTATTCATATATGAACAATTTGGTTCAATCTTGATCTAGAGTGAATTTTTTTCATATTTGACTTGTTTTTGGTGGTTTTTAAAGTCATTTTTGGTGTTTTTTTGCTGTTTTTGAGGTGTTTTTTGTGGTGTTTTAATTGCTTTAAAATTTTTTATTTTTGATGAGATTTCATAGAAGAAATAAAATGAATACCTTGTTCCCATGGAGCAGTCCAACCACAATGGCCTTCTTGGGGATTGAAGTGAAGACATTTTAGTTCGACGATGAATAATTTGGTGCAAATGGACTTATGGTAATTTACTCATATTGCCAGAATGCATGAAGAGCAAGTTGCTGCAACCACTAATTTTATAGGATAAATAACTGAATACAAGGCTCACTTAAAATTTTGCTTTATTTAATTTTGTGATTTTTGAAGATTTTGGACTAGTGAGGTTTGAGGACCCACTTGATTGTAGCCTACGGGTAGTTCTTGGATGATGATGTATCTTTTATCCCATACATATACATATATATATATATATATATATATATATATATATATGAGTTATTTTATTATCATCATGTGTTTCCTTATTGCTTTATTGGATGTATGCAATGCTTATGGTTGCTTTCTTGATGGTTTGATGGATGCATGTATTGTAATATGATGTTGTTGATGATATGAATATGTGTGTATGCATAATGAAATGGATGATTTGTTGATTTGTATGATGAAATATGACTACTATTTGACACATTATGTTAGCACCATAGACTGTATAAAATTCGTTGATTCATTTTATAATGTTGTCATGAGACTATGTGATGGATTTGTAAAAATGTAACTGACAAAATTTGATAAAATAGTTTGTAGTAAGATGTTATAGAATGTCCTTGAGGTTTTCATGAGACTCAAACACTCTAGTCAACTAATCAAAAAATTATGTACTAACCATTGAAGACATTTTGGCAAGTTATGAATCTTCTAGGATGACCAAGATACTCAATATCCCTGTGTGTGTAGATGAGTTCATTGTTATGATAATGCATAAAGTTACCCCAGTGCTAAATAGGATTGATGCAGCCCATTTGTAATAAATATCACCCTATGAGTATCATGGCCACAGGTTTTGTACGTAGTTGGATTAGACCACTAGGTAGTACAGGCTACCAAAATCTAACTCATCCACATGCATACATTGGTCTGTACATAAGTAGGAAGCTAATGTGACAGACATATCATCATGCATAAGGATACCGCAATTTCTAGGCAGGATTGATGCCACCTAACCTATAATGAGGATCACCTCATGGTTTGTCAAATGTTGAGAATTCTAGGGATTCAAGTTTAGTACTCCCTTCTTTTATTTTATTTTTGAATTGCTTAAGAGAGTTCCTCGTTTTTGTTTTGGTGAGAAAGGTATTTTTGGAGTGGTGATAACCACTATTTAGTTTGATTTTAATAGTTGTGAAAACCACTATTTATTTTGGGAATTTGGGAAGAGAGGAGCTTGTCCTTTTGTCAATTCTCAGAATTTTGAAACCATGCACACAGGGGGATGAGCAAGGTAAAATTTTCACTTAAGGTAACCTGGACCACTTTGTAGGTTTCACATTTCCTTATGCAAAACTTGTATTTAATATGAAAATGTATTGGGATTTTGAAGTATACAAGGTACAATCAAAGCAAGACTCTACCTTCTAAAAATCAAGATAGCTTTCTACAAAATCTGAAAAGAAAACTAAATATGATTGAGTGATCAAAAACCCTAAAAACACTTTATAACAAATGATTGGGTGAAGAGAAACAAACACAAATATAAAAGGTTAGAAATATTGATGATAATTGTAATGTAAACGAGTGTGAATGATGAATTTTGACAAAATTGATTTGGAAGAATTTATGGTATACAAGGCTAGTGCTAGACATGTATGAGCAACTCTAAAATATAAAATACAATGATGGGTATGCCTAGTGCAAGTGATTGTATAATGCAACGATATGAAATGTGATGTAATGCAATGTTTCTATATTTTTGTTGTTTTAATGATGTTTTTGGATTTTGATTAATATATATGTATATACATTTGACCAATGGGCTTATAGGATGCCATTGGGGCATTTGGGGTGACCAAAGAGTTTATGGATACCTTTGGAGCTTTTTTGGAGTGACCAAATTGTTTATGCATACCTTTGGGGCTTTTGGGGTGACCAAAGGGATTATGGATACCTTTGGGGCTTTTTGGGGTGACCAAAGGGTTTATGGGTACCTTTGGAATTTTTTAGGTGACCAAAGGGTTTATGGATATATTTGGGGATTTTGGGGTACTTCTTTAATCATGCAAAGGCCATAGATGAAGGATATTCAAGGGTTTAGATTCCTTAATTCCTTCAATGGAGGCTAGGTGATAAGTTCCAGGTCTAATATGACTAGTGATAATGAATGGACCTAACTAGTTTATCGTAAACTTATCCTGTATATGGGGCGACAAGTTAGAATTATATTAGTTTTATTTTAGGACAAGATCACCAAATTGAAATTCTCTAGGATGGACCTTCATGCTATAGAATCTCTTAGGCCGCTTTTGATAAATGCATAGGTGCTCAAGAGCATTGACACATCGTTCGTCAAGCAATGTTAGTTGATCTAGGCGAGCCTACCATGTGGTGTCATCATCGATGAACTCTTGCATGGATATGCACAACGATAAGATTTCCAGTTGTAAGGGCATGACTGCCTCAACACCATACACTAGTGAAAATGGGGTTACCCCAATGGGTGTTCGAATACTAGTGCGGTAGACCTATAGAGTAAGGGGTAATTGCATATGCCAATCTTTATAATTATCCTTAACATTTTTAGTTAAAATAACAATCACTATTTTGTTTGATGCCTCAACTTACCCATTTTCTTACGGATAATAGGATGTAGAAAAGCTATGTTGGATGTTATATTTTGCCGTTAAATCTTGCACATATTTATTCTTAAAAGGCAACCCATTATCTAAAATTATTTTGGATGGAATACCAAAACGATAGATGATATTATGTAATATGAACTTCGCAATGCAGGGTCCAGTCATAGTGGTAAGGAGAATTAGTTCCACCCATTTTGTGAAATACTCGGTGGCCGTAATGATGAACGTGTAATGGCCAGAGGAAGAGGGTGAGATTTTTCCAATTAAATCAAACCCCCATTGCGAGAAAGACCAAACCGATTGAATTGGTTGTAAGGCCTAAGACGGTGCACGTATCAAATTAGCATGGTGTTGACAATTTTTGCACTTCTTAACATAACCACAACAATATCACTCTAAAGTTGACCAATAATAGCCCATGCGGAGAATACACTTTGTGATGGCCATGCTACTAAAATGGCCACCACATGTACCATCGTGTGCTTGGGCAATCATCCAAACTGACTCTTGATGCTCTAAGAAACAAATGAGGATACCCTCATAACTTTGACGATACAAAATATCTCCAAGTAATATGTACTTTACCTCTTTTTGCTTAAAATTCCATTTGGCAGCATGCAATAGTTTAGAATGGATATTACCAAGCTTTAGATAATGTTTTATCTGAGTGGACCAATATTGATTTGAAGAAGCCTCAATTGCATGAATTGCTTGATCCTTTTGAAGTTCATCTCTAACGAATGCTAATTGGGAGAGAACTTGTAAATATAGCGTTGTGCTACTAGCAAAATGGGTTTGAGGGAACAAAGTCCTCCAAGCAACATTATTTAGGTGATTGTGAATTTGTGAGAACTGTTCATGAGAAGGTTCAATTTGAATCATGTGGACTTCTCATGTAGAATGACTGTTCTCATGCTCAATAATGGATTGCGATAGCATTTTTACTTGAATGGTTGTTATATCATCAGTAGGGTTTTATAGGATTAGATACCCCAAGGAGGCCATTGTATTTGCAAAATGGTTAGATGATCGAGGGAGTGCCTCGATGTCATACCATTTGAATTTTATCAAAATTTTATCCATAAGGGATTGTAGGCTTGCAATATTGGACATTTGCATTGGTATATTCCCTTGACTTGGTTCACTATGAGCAAGGAATCACCGAGAATTTTGATCTTAGTTATTTTTATTGTGATTGTCGTTTGAAGGCCTATGAGGAGAGCTTCATACTTGAAATTCTTGTTGGTGCATGGGAAATCTAGTTTGAAAGATAGGGGTATTAGAGCTCCTTGAGGTGTGAAAAACATAATTCCCATGCCACCCCCTTGCTCGTATTTAGAGCCATCAAAAATTAATCATGTCAGCATGTGATTTAGGTTCTTCAGGATCAGGCGATTCTAACACTTGAAATAATCCATTATTGGGAAGCTCTATGTTAAGAGGATGATCATCTTAGAGAGGAGGTTCTATGAGTTTATCAATGATAACATGATATTTAATTTATTTTTGTTCGATAAATTCAAGGTCAAATTCCATCAACAACATGATCCATTTTTTCGTGCGACTGTTATGGTAAGTACGAATCATCATATCTCGAAATGGATTTTCTTTGGATACTATATATGTTGTATGATTGAGCATATTATGGCATAGATTTTTGATGGTGAAAACCACTTCTAAGCATAAATTCTCAACATATGCGTATTTGATTTAGTAATTAACCATGGTGCGACTAATATAGTAAGTAGCCTGTTCTTTGTGCAATTTGTTCTTTTGGGCTAACATGATGCCCAATGCAAGCTCAATAGCTGAGATGTATAAATAGAATGAATCTTAGTCGGGAAGGAGCCAATATTGGTGGCGAATCTAGATATTGCTTTATTTCGTCAAAGGTAGCTTGACACTCCTCATCCTAGTTGAATGCGATTCCCTTATGTAACAACTTGTTCATGGGTTGACACTTATTGGATAACTGCACTATGAAGCACTGGACAGATGCAAACTTACCCTCTAAACTATGCAAATGCTTTATGGTAGTAGGGGAGGCATCTCAAGGATTACCTCGACTTTGTTTGGGTTGACTTCGATGCCTTGTTTAGAGACTGAATCCCAAGAGTTTTATAGATGTGACATCAAATATGCACTTCTTGGGGTTTAGTCTAACATTGTGTTCAATGAGGTGATCGAGAACTTTGTGCAATACATCAATGTGCTTATGGTGTAGTAAATATTTGGTTAATATGTCATCCATGTAATCTTCCAAAATTTTGTGCATGTAGTCATGGAAGATGTAAGTCATAGCTCGCTAGTAGGTAACACCATCATTTTTGAGGCTGAAAGGCATGACCTTATAACAAAATGTCCCCCAAGGTGTTGTGAATACCGTTTTGAGTTAGTATTCTGGATTAATACGAATTTGGTTGTATCTAGAGAAACTATCCATTGGTGCAATGTCAAGGGCACACACTTCATCTCCCTAATCTAGGGGTATCCAAGAAGTATGTTATATTATGTTATCCCTTCCAAGATGTGGAAGAGTACATGGATAGTCTTCATCACCAGGGTGATAGGTAGAACTATTTTCCCCATAGTGGAACACAAAGCATCATTAAAGGCCCTCAATGTGAAGGTGGATGATGTGATATAGGATAATGGTAGGTTTAGATGCTTGATGGTGGGTGTGGTGATGATATTTATGGAGGAACCAGTATCAATGAGCACCCTATTAAAGGGTTTTCTTTCAATATGAGCCACAATGTGCAATGGAGGATTAGGTAGGTATGATGATATGCTATTTTTCTCAAAGTTATAAAATGCTATTGAAGGCTCCATACATTTTTGTACACTCCCAATAAAAGTGTTGAAGGATTTAGGGTCTTTTGATTACACTTCGATGGACTTTAGAATTTCCATAAATGCCACACGATGTGGGGGGGCTATTGTATTAGCTCGTATATTGATAGTTTGGCTAATGCCATTTTCAAAATCTGTGTTAATCGACTTCTTAGGGTGATGATTGGGTGAGATGGATGATTGAGATTAAGGGTGGATGTGGAATGGATGAGCCAAGTTGTATGGGCACACTAGGTTGTGCCACAAGAGTGGATGTTGCTTAGGTTTGATTTGTTCTTATTTACCCACAGATAACTACACTGATAGCCCCCACAAAACCTTGGTATACCTGTGACACATGATTAACTTGGTTGGGAGGAACTGTGGACGTTGATGCTCCCATTGCTTTTTGTTTTGCCTCATGATGAGGAAAATGTGTCTGATATATCCCAATGTTTTTATTGGGTTAGGCTAATGGGTTTTCATTAATTTTGATCTTTCTCGCTTCTAATAAATCTTGCACAACACATTTAAACCCATGGTAAGTTTCAATGTCATGCCCTTTCTACCGATGAAATATGCAATATAGATGCTCTTTGTAGCTTTTTTATTTTGGCTTATTCGGATCTTCAGGCTTCATGTTTGGCAATGTGAAAACTTGTGCCTCATACAATTTCTAAAAAATATATGAATAGGGTTCAGGTAATGGGGTGTAATTGCATTTGGGCTTGAACTGATGTTGTTTCCTTTCCACAGGTGGAGCTTGGTTTTGTAACTGCTATGGGGGTGGAACCACTTGATAATTATGTTGTTGTGGTTGTTTTTGTTGGTTTTGGGGTTGTTGTACTTGGAATTGGGTGGGTTTGATTTGTTGTGAAGGTTGACTCAAGATTACTTGATTAACCTAAGTGGCCTTGGATTAGTCATGGTTATTCCATTTTTTATTCTTGTTTTTCCATTCTTTATTTCTTGGCTTGATCTCACCTTCTTGAATTTTTATTTCCTCTATCACTCTAGTCTGGGTGAGTGCCTCTTCAAATGTTTTGTACTGTTGCAACTATACCAACAAGGAGATGGGTTTGGCACAATTTTTTGTAAACATTCTCATTAACTTTGCCATGGTAAGGGAGAATGGTAATTTTATCATGACTACCCTCCAATGGTTACCAAAATAATAGACTGATTCATCATCATATTATCTCAGATTAAGAAAATCAGTCAATGTTATCTTATTTCTGACATTTAGGGAGAATCGCTCCAAGAATTGGTTCACTAGTTGCTCGAAAGCGTAAATACTTTGATGTGATAAACGGTTGTACCAATCTAGGGTATCTCTCCCAAACATCTGAGGAAAAGTATGGATCATAAGTGCATCATTTTTTTTATCCTAAAACAAGCATTATGAATTTGGCCACATGCTCTTATGGGTCATCACCCCCCTTTAATGTATCAAACTTTGGTATTTGAAAGTTTTCTAGGTAGGGTAGTTATGGTACCGAAGCATGAATTTTATGACTAAGTAGCTACCTTAAGGTAGGTTTTTGATATTGCATACTCGATGTCTACATGGCAAGGCTATCAATCTAAATTTATAAGAACTGGATCCTTCGATCCTCTAGAGGGTTGAAACCCTGATTGGGTTGTTGCTACTAGAAGTAGAGTGCATTATTGGTGGGGGTTTTATGGTGTGGGATGTTAGCATAAAATTAATTATGGTATGGTTACTGATGATTTTTATTTTTATGGTGGTGATGTGATGGGGGTATGATGGAATACTGACTTGAAGAGCTAGCATACATTTGGTGAAGTGGGTTAGTAGGTGTGATCGTGGTTGGGGATCATGACACCCAAGATGGATTTTGGATGAAGAAGGTGTGTGGATGTGAGGTGGATGGTTGGTTTTTATTGAACCCTTGTGATTGTTATTGCAGGTTAGGATTAGCGCTTCGATTAACATTGTTAATGATAATTTGTTGCAACTATAGAAATGCTTGTTGCATAGCAATCATAGATGAAGATGGTATGGATGTATAGGCAGTGGATGATTGGGTTAGTTGGGTGGCAACCATGTTAATGGATGTAGAGGGTAAGTAGAAAAAGGTATTACCACTGAATAAGGAATGACGTGATGCTTGGGATCTATGGATGTAGTGAACAGGATGGATGCAGGGATCTATGAAGTAACATTGGCATGTGCTTTGTAGAGGAGGTTAGCACCAATGATGTTCTAAATTAGCCATATGAAGGGGTGTTTATGAGATGATGATGGATAATTTTTATTCATGGTTGCAATAATTTTTTCAAAGGATGGATTTGTGAAGATCTGATTGGTTTGTTGGGGGTGTGCGAAGGTGGTTTCTTGATGCAATTATGGAATGGTACAAGGTGGAATAGTAAGTGAAGACAATTATGGAAAGGCCAAACCAGTTGTATTTAGATATAGCCTAATAGAATCCATGTCTACATATGTGACTCAACTATTTGATGGTGTATGTGGCTCACTCTTAGGTGTCTCAAGGATGGGAGCATGAGTAGCCCTCTGCATAATATCTATGTTCGATATGGGGGTACCACTAGAGGGCTCGATATTCAAGTTTAGGGACATAGTAGGGGCCACACTGACTTGCTCTACCACCAAAGTGTTAAGGGCTTGATAAGATTAAATCTAAAAAATATAATTATGTGTAGGATTTTATATGCCTACGTTTGGACTTAGGCATATATTTTATTATGAAAATTAATGTGGTAGGATGCAAATGGTGCTTTTGTGAATACCTAGATTTTGGTGTCTACAGATACAAAGTATGTACAAATATACACAAATATATGCAAATAAAGATAAAATACTAAAGGATTTTTTCTTGGCCCGTAGGACTTTTGATTAAGCTTTACCCATATGCCTTTTTATTTAGCTTTACTTTTAGGAATTTTGATTTAGCTTTATCTATAGAACTTTTCATTTATATTTACCCATAGGGCTTTTAATTTAGATTTTCTCATAGATATGTTTATTTAGATTTACCCGTGGGACTTCTAATTTAGCCTTACATGTAGGAATTTTTATTTAGTTTGATATATTTACCTTTAAATGACTCTTGCTTGGCTTGTATGACTCCCAATTTAGATTGATAGATTTACATTTAAACATATGCTTAAAGGACTTTTGAATGAATTAATTTACGTAGTAGATAATTTTCATAGAAGAAATTTTATTAGATATTGATGTGGTAATGAATTATGCATGGTGGTACATGAGTCAAGAGATTATAAGATTTATCTTGGTATCAACATCTACAAACCTTATAGTATTCATCATATGATAAGAGTTTGATGAGATGGAAGATTAGAGAGATAAGATGTGATTATTATATATAATCAATCTCTTTCCACATGATGACTACTGTGAGTTTTTGCAAGTGATAATGAATACTATAATAGGTCCATAGGACTAGATACAATTGGAGATGCCAATATCTACTGGTTTTCCTAACAAGATTTTTTTACAAGAGTTTTATTAGAAGCTTCAACTTAGCCATTGCCTTGAGGATAGTAAGGTGTAGACCATTTGTATTTTATCTTTTATTTAGCATAAATTTTCTAGACATCCTTATTCTTTAAGGGTGTTGTATTGTTACAAATTAGCATAGAAGGGATGCCATAACGACTAAGAATCTAGTTAAGTATGAATTTGGAGAATTGGATTCTAATTGTTGAGGCTAAGGGCATGGATTTGAACCATATGGTAAAGTATTTAATAGCCATGATGATGAACTTGTGTCCATAAGATGATGATAGGTTTATCTTACTAATGATATCTAAGCCCTAAATGACAAAAATTCTAAGAGGTTAAATACTAGAGAACTTGGGAAGGAGCATGGATAAGGTTGTCATGCATTTAATACTTATCACACCTATTGAAATAGTCACAAGAATATTTTTCCATTAAGGGCTAGTAATAACCCATCTATAGGATTTTTTTGGTGATGGTGATACAACTAAAGTGACTATTGCATGATCCATCATGGGTCTCTTTGATGACTACTTGTGCTTTAGCCAAGTCTAAACACTTAAGAAAAATACCATCAGGGGTGTGATAATATAAGATATCACCAATGATATTAGGTCTATTGGATTGTTGCTTGAGGTTATTACACTTATTATAGTTCAAACCATCAAATAAAGTGTTATCCCTAATACAAGCAAATATGTCCTTGTACTAAGAATTAAGGGATGAAGCTACTTCTAAAGAAAATATTCCTAGAGGAAGCTAGTGATGAGGACATCCTTTGTTAGTCTTAGGATTAGTTTCTTCCTAGGATTATTTTATTATTTTCTAGCTAGCATAGGATCACTTTCTTGCACCTATGTATTCTACAAGTTCATGTTAGATTTTTTGTTATGGGTTAAGTTGTAGTTTGTTAGTTTTTAGATATTCTTGTTATCTATTTAGTTAATTATATCTATCATAGCTAGGTATATTATCCACATCTCAAAATTTAGGAGGTTTTTTAAGTGTTTGTTTTTGTTTTATGTGCTTATTTAAGCACTTCAATTAATACAAAATTATAGCTTCTGGTTTGGATCCTCATCATTGTTATCAAAGCTAGATTCTAAGGTTGAAGGCTCCCTAATTTATTGAATGATGATCATAGCTTGTTCCTCATATAGTTATAAGGGGATAAGGGATGTAATCAAGGCCATAGCATCGGCATGACAAATACTAGATATAGATATAACTTTAATCATGATTTGTTAAAATCAATCATAAGTTTATTGATAATATCTTTGTATGGCTTGAGCTTGTCATTTTAGTTTTATGAACACAATTTACTTGGTTGACTACTACATGAGAGTCTCCAACTATAAAAAGGATTCTAACCTAGAGAACTAATATTAAACATAGCCCTAGGATAAAGGCTTCGTACTTAAAAATATTATTGGTATAAAAAAAATTAAGCTTAAAAGATAAAGGGATTGGCTATTATTGAGGGGTGACCAAGATGACTTCTACCCTACTCCTTTAACACGTATAGTGCCATCAAATTATAGATTCTAAGAGTTGGATTGATATTATTCTAGGATAAATATTGATTCATCAAGAAATTTTATTTCTAAGGAATGGATAAATTCTAAAGGTATTACTATAAATTAGTCAACGACCTAACCTTTCATAAAAATTTTTCAAACAATATCAAGTTTGAATTTCTTAAGTGTAATGACCCACTTAACAATTCTTCCCAAATGGTGAGGCTTGGAAATGAGATAATACAAGGGGTAAACCCCTATGATGACAAAGGTTTTATGACTTAGAATATAGTATTTAATATTCTCAAAAGCAAACACTATGGCCAAGAAAAACTTTTATAAAGGGGTATTATATATTTCATAATTAACCAAAGTCATGTTGATAAAGAAAACAACTCTTTCTCTATGTTGGTCATTGTATTATGCTAAAATATATTCTAAGGTATGGTTAATGGTTTCCATGTATAGTAGTAAGGGCCTATGTTTATTAGGTGAGACAAGGACAGGTGAAGACAAAAGGTAGGATTTGAGAGCATCAAAGGTTGATTCATATTTTTCCTATTTAGAAACTACATCCTTCCTTAAAATATTGGTGAAGGGTTGACACTTGTTGGCTAGCTAGAAGATGAATCAATGAATGGATTGGATTTTGCATTAAGTTGGGTTAGAGTCCAAGGAGGTGGCATATTTATGATAGATAATATTTTATGCCATTTTAGAATATTATGAATCCCAATATTATCCTTGATATAACCCCAAAAATGTATTTTAGAGACTTAAGACATACTTTGTACTCCTTTAACTACTGAAAAATGTATTTTATATCTTGAATACGGTCTTCCCAATTTAAAGACCAACCAAGAAGATATTTGACATAATGATCCATGATCTCATGCATCATGTCATAGAAAATTCATGTCATGGCTCTTTGATATGTAGATATTGTTTTCTTTGTGAAATCTACTCTTTTATAGTTACAACCCTAGTGCCTAGATTGAAGCCATGAGACTTCTAAAAAATATATCAATTGATTGAGAAAAAAAGAAAATAAAAGGCCCTAAATATGTCATGTAAATCTTTGAAGGAGGTGTAGTTGAAGCTCATGGTGATGTACCGTTTAAAAAAAATAGCAATACTAAGCCAAACACATCATAGAAATTTTTCACAGCAAGGAGTCAAATTGATAATTTAAAGTTCTTAATGCAACAATTATTATATAAGCAATAACAATATGATTTTATCAAACACACTATGCTCACAATAAATAACTAATTCTACTCTATTTTTGTGCATTGGAAATAATATTTTTACTTTCCTTTAGTTAAAAATCCTACTACCTAATTGACATGAAAGTAGATATGCATAGTTATAGTTACAATCTTTAAGCGAATCATTGTATCCATAATGTATGCTTGTGTAGAGTAAAAAGCATGATAATAAAACAAGAAAGATAAAATAGAACTCAAAGAACTACATATTGTACAAATGAAAGAAATATTTTATTAATAATGGGGGGGCTAAAAAAATCCTTTGATACAATCAATAGTTCAATGTGAACTCGATACAGTTATTATAGACTGCTAGGGTTCTCCAAAATCCTAGATACAATAGAATGTAGTGTCTGATGAGGCCTGGATAAGCCTCATTTATAGCATGTTTTAAATAGTTAAAACTGCCTAAAACTGCCTAAAACTCTTGTGAATTATCTTATATGCTAGTTAAGTTGATTTAATATGCTCTGTATTAACTGTTTGCATGATTGCAGTGTTAAGGACATTATATTCTGATTTTTAACAGTTTTTGTATAGTTTTATGTTATATTTTCATGCTTAGGTTGACAGCAGCATTTTAGTAGTCTTATTTTGATGATCATTAAGCATTAGTTTCTCTAAATTCAGCAAATAGTACAAAGACTTATTACTGTGCAGCAGAAAACTGGTTTTTCCATATAAATTCCAGCAAGCTACCAATGAATGGCAAGGCATGGAATTCACATCCAAGGAAGAATGAAGACTATTGCAATCTGATCCTAAGGTCTAATACACTTGAGAAATGCAGCCAAAACCATTTGGAGTCAACATAGTTGGTCATTCTAAAGATCTTTGGAATGAACACAGTGTCTTCGGAATGAGCAGATATCTTCGGAATGAGAAAACACAGTGTCTTCGGAATGAGAATTGCAATATCTTCGGAATGAGCGGATCTTCGGAATGAGAATTGCAGTATCTTCAGAATGAGCGGATCTTCGGAATGAGAATTGCAGTATCTTCGGAATGAGCCACTTATCTTCGGAATGAAAACATAATGTACTTTTTGACCTGTTGACCGATTTTTGAAGCCGAAAAAGGGAAATAAAGGTTGGAAAAGGTAAAGGGAAATATTTTCCATCTGTCTTTGCCGTCATTGCCGACCAAATTCATCATTAAGGGAAAGATCAAATTTGATCCTATTCTAGGATAAAGCCAGGAAATTCTGCAGGATATCAGGACAACATATTTTATGTTTGTAATTAGATTTTAGGCATCTATAAAAGATAGCTCCCATACAGGTTGAGCTATTAGGAAGGAAAGAAGATTAGATATTAGAAATATTAGAGATAATAGACCCATAATGATTGCAGATCCGTAATGATTTTAGCGGAATTGTAATTATGTTTCGAAGCAATAAAAGTGCGGTTTCATTCCATTTAATTTGTTATGTCCGAGTGTGAGTAAGACTTAGAGAAGAAATTATAACTTCTTCTGGAAAAGGAGGCCGGCCACTTTCAGATCTAGGAGAAGGACTAATGACATGTGTTTTCGATCCTGATTTTGCTGTAGCAGAATAAGTAGTGGAACTTGTCAACTTCAACATTTTGTGGTATTTGATTTCTGTTTTAGTTTTTATCCATCTATTTTACATTTGTGATGTAATCAGCAATAGATATAATCAGTTTCTTTATTTTTCAGTAATTTTTCCAATTCCTTGCAATTTACATTTCAGCAATTTACAAGTTTTCTATAATTTCCTGCATTCTTGTTTTTGTTGTCAAACACCGCACGGAAGATTGACGACCTTCTGTTTCGAGTATTGATAGAAGTTGATTACTTGTTTTATCTCATTATTGCAAAAGTACATAGGTTTCTCATTTAGAAACTTAATTAGGATTTTCCTTCTGCAAATCAATTAAGTCTCAATTTAGCAATTGTAATTAGGACTTTATTTCTGCAGACAACAATTAGTTTTTCATTCTTGCAAATAGATTAAAGTTAAATTTATGCAATTTAGGGATAGAAGTGACACAAATCCCCCACACAATCAATCCTACCAATAAAGACCTGCTGCTTCCAAATGAGCTGAAATACAACCCTGCTTGAACTTTCTATCGTAAATAGCCTTGGACACCACCCCGGATTGATAAGATCTTTGAGATTTAATGATGGTATAACGACTACCCATCATTTTGGCGCCATTGCCGGGGAACACGGTGTTGTTAGAAGGTGAAAAGCAGTCCAATAATTATTAAATATGCTAAGTTGTGAATTTTAGAGTAAAATCTGAATGTAATGACTGGTATAAGTAATTGTTATTGGTAAATTGTATTTCAGTCCATTTAGGAAATAAGCAAGAAACCACAAGAAGAAAAATTTCACAAGAGGTTGAAATTATGTCAAAAATGTCTAAATTTTTTATTTCCAAAAATGTTGGAATTTTCAAAGAATCCCAATCATCCACTTCCAGAACTGCAAGATCCTTTGAGAAATCATTACAAGGAGGAAAATTAAGTAGTTCAACACCATTTTCTCTTGACAAATCCATACAATCAGGAAAATTTGACAAGATTTATAATTGTTTTTGGGAACCTACAATGGAAGGCTCACAAGAGAATCAAGGTAGAGCCAACAATGTGCTCCACCCTAGTGCAACTAGTGCACACCGCTAACTTTTCAAAATCCCATCCAACTAGATCTTAATCAAAATGCTCCCATGAAGGTCATTTCACCTCACAGTATTACCAACTTTCAAGGGAATTACATCCGAAGATCCCGATATGTTTTTGTTTGAGTTTAAAATTGTATGTCAAGCTCATGATTACACTAATGACAATCAAAAGCTCAAACTATTTCCTTCCACTCTTAAAGAGTTAGCTCTACGATGGTTTATCACCTTAGCACCCGACTCAATTAGAACTTGGGATGAGATGGAAAACATATTCTTGGAGAGATACCAAGAATATTGTCAAGTCAAGAATCAAAATGATGAAATTCTTACAATGAAACAAGAGGAAAATGAAATCTTAGAAGATTATATAGACAAATTTTCTTTTGTTCATAAGAGATGTGGAAGTGTTGAACCCGAAATTTGCAAAGTCATATTCTTAAGGGGACTACAAGATGAATCTAGGGATGCATTGGATATCTTGGGAAGAGGAGATACAAATGCACTTAAATTTGAGGAAATTATTAAACTCTGTAAAAATTACTCTCATTCAAGGCATAGAAAACACAGAATTGGTAATGAAAAACATGATTTGAAAGAATGCATAAAAGAGGCTGATGTTTTAGTACATGATAGAACATTAGATGAAAAAAATGAATCTACTGAATCTTCAACCATCTATTGTTCAGAATGTAAAAAGCAACACTCTCTTCATGATTGTCCTTTGAACAAAATATTTATACCTGCTACATGTAGCATTTGTCAATTAGGACACCCCACGGATCAGTGTAGTTTATTGCCAGAACTTAAAAGTGTCTTTGAAAAACAAGTCTCAACCTATGAAAAAAATCAATTTTGTAGGACAAGGACAAGGGAATAATTTTCATAAATTTCCATATCAGAATGCTTCTCAATTTCCCGCACATTGGGGAAATAATCCTTGGTATATGCCATGGTTTACTTCAGGTCCACTTCAACAATGTTGGAGTCAACCACCATGGGCATACTCCCAAGCATGGTCTCAACATGGATGGATGCAACAACAATGGAATCAACAACATCCACCATGGTTGCAACCAAAATTATAGGGATATCAATGGGTACAACATCAAAATTTGTACAAAGGGCAGCAACATTGTCAAAAACAAAAATCAAATTTGTTGCCTAATTATATCCATAATTTCCATCGTGGACAACAACAACAAAAATTAAAACAACCTCTATTTTCAACTCAACCTGTGGTCAGTCCAAATCATGTTAAACAGGTAACCCCTGTCTCTGTGGTTGAATAAAAAAATACAACCCTAATAAATGTTAGTGACTGTGTTAAAACTCAGTTGTGTTCGGGTGAACCACCGCTTGAACCTATTCCACTTATCAATGTAGAAAGTGAAGTTAAAAAGAATGAACATGAAAACAAATCCACACTAAAACAACATCAAGAAGAACAAGATACCTCATCAAATAAAGTATCATATTTTGAACAGTCTGAGATATCAAAAGTAACATCTTCACAATCAGATTTGATGAAGGAATTAGAACATTTAACTGTTACAATCCCTTTACCTCAATTTGTACCAATCATTATTAGGATTGTTCAAGAAATGTGTTTTAGAAAACCAAGAAAAAAGAAGAAAGTATATCCTAAAGCCATACAAAAAGGTGGAAAATTAGTTAACTTGCTTTCAGGTAAACTTATTACACCTAAGTATGATTGTACAAAAAGCCCACAATTTCTTAGAACACATAAGGAAAATGAAAAGAATACTTTAGTTTTGGCCTCCATTGGTGTAAATAAAAATGTTTCTCCAAGAACCAATTCAAATAAGCCTGGTACAAAACAAACCGAAACACAACCAAAACAACCTTTGAACAACAATAGTTGGTTGACTAAAAACCAGGGAGCAAATTTGTTTGATATATTGGTGCAACATCCTAATGCTTTACTAACATTTTATGCATCTTTAGCAGTTGGCATTGAGTTGTTGCGGTATAGAAAAACAAATTTTGCAGTTGAATGCATTTGATGAACTTTGGTTGGAAGCACTTCACCAAATAGAGTTCACTCAACAAAAATGGAAAATGTGGCATGATGATCACATTAAGAGCAGCAAGGATGAAGCAAGGGGAGTCTAAGAATGAAGTTGTTCAACTTTCTTTAGTTGATGATTTAAGGAGGATATTAGTGGTGAATGGACATATTTTACAGTTGTACCATAAACCACTAACAAAGGTGGAATTTGCTCGGTATTTCACACAGTTACATTTGACAGAAGAGGCTTCTTCTTCTGATGAAGATTCCAAATGATCATATCTTTGAATCTTAAAAGAAAAAGAAAAAAAAATTAGAAAAAAATAGAAAACAAAAAGATGAATAAATTTTGGCTGTGAATTCCTTCATGGGCATGATTTCAGGGAAGTCATGAATTCCTTCACGGGCACAATCAGAATAAAAAAGACACGAAAAAAAAAAAGAGAGAAAAGGAGAGGTTAAAGAAAAAAAAAAAAGAGAGAAAAATGAATAGCTCAGCAGTGAAAACCTTTTTCTAAGGCGCTACTGAGTTGGTATGCATGAAAACCAGTTTTCTGGCATGCATAACCTTGAAAGTTCTGAGTCACCATTGTACAAATTCACCAACCGCACTTGTTTTTGAAGTGTTGCAGGAAGCCTCATTAGAATATCAATAGAAGCAGTCATCTTTCAAAACTTACATTAACTTGTTTTAACCAGGTATATATGTTTCTTGCACTTTTCTCATTGTAAATATTTGATATATAGTATATGACAATTAACCATTAGTATAAAAGTGTTCATAAGAGTTGGCATAAACAAAACATGCTTGGAGAAAGAGAAAAATGTTGGTTTCTGCTATGTCTTCAGAATGACTGTTGTATCTTCAAATAACCATGGTATCTTCAGAATGAAGCTTTGTCTTCGGAATGAAGGTGTTTTTTGGAATGAAGGTTTATCTTCAGAATGAAACATAATCTTCAGAATGAAGATTTAACAAACATGCCACCACCATTCATTGATAATAACCACTCATGTGGGAAAATTTGCATGCAGAATGGACGAGCTAAAAATAGTAAAGAAAATTTGATGGCAAGGATGTCCAATGATTGATGGCCAGGTGTTCAGAGCATAGAATAAGGAAGTGTGCCATATTTTCTTTCTGAAGACATATTTGCTAATGATTACAAGAAAAAAAAAATTATTCTTTCTGAAGAAGAACAAGAGCAAACCCTGTAGCAACCAAAAATCAGTGACCTAACAGATGCTGTAGATGTTGTTGCAGAAGAAGAAAAGCTCGCAAAGGCTGTTGCAGAAGAAGAAACAGCTGCTGTAGAGGCTGTTGCAGAAGAAGAAATAGGAAATGTTGTAGAGGTTGTTGCATAAAAAGAAACACACCCAGCAACAGCAACAGAACCATCAAACTCACAGACTAAGAAGAGAAGAGCTGAAACTGATAGCAAAAAAATAAAATAGAAGAGGGTTCATTTTTCTAAAAGATGTTATTTATCCGTTAGAATATAAGAGTGAAGTTCCTAGTGAAGAGCTTGAAGCTATCCCTACAACCCCTGTTACCACAAGAAAATAGGGCAAGAAGAGAAAATATACATTAAGGACTAGGAGGTCTCAAGACTCCAACAAAAAGAGCAAATTATTGAAGAGAAGACCAGACAGGATAGCCCTGATGTCATAGAAGTGCAACAAGCCACTGAGAATTTGGATGTAATCATAGATAATTTCATGGAACCTCTTGTACATGAGTAGGGGTCTGAAGCAGAGGATGAGATCATTGTTGAGCAACAAACTGCAGTTGATTTGTCAGTATTAGGTTCTGAGTCAAATGAAGAAGAGGAGGTGGACATCACAAAACAACTGACATCAACCAAGAGTGTTATAAAAATACAAATGAGATGGATTGAGGAAAGAAAAGATGTTATTGAAAAACATGAAAAGAAAATTTGAGAATTATAGCAAAAAGTGGAGAAACTAAAAAGCAGTCTGTCACAAGTTGACTTTTGAAGAGGATTCCCAACCAGATGATCAGTTTGAATAATGAATCAAAAATCTTCATGAGAAATTACACAGGCATTAAATTGTTCTATGAAACATGGAATATGAGTATGGACATCTGTGACTCCATATCCCACTGCAATGCATGAGGGCATGCATTAATATAAGTTGGGGGGGATGATGAGGCCTGGATAAGCCTCATTTATAGCATGTTTTAAATAGTTAAAACTGCCTAAAATTGCCTAAAACTCTTGTGAATTATCTTATATGCTAGTTAAGTTGATTTAATATGCTCTGTATTAACTATTTGCATGATTGCAGTGTTAAGGACATTATATTCTGATTTTTAATAGTTTTTGTATAGTTTTATGTTATATTTTCATGCTTAGGTTGACAACAACATTTTAGTAGTCTTATTTTGATGATCATTAAGCATTAGTTTCTCTAAATTCAGCAAATAGTACAAAGACTTATTATTGTGCAGCAGAAAACTGGTTTTTCCATATAAATTCCAGCAAGCTACCAATGAATGGCAAGGCATGGAATTCACATCCAAGGAAGAATGAAGACTATTGCAATCTGATCCTAAGGTCTAATACACTTGAGAAATGCAGCCAAAACCATTTGGAGTCAACATAGTTGGTCATTCTAAAGATCTTCGGAATGAACACAGTGTCTTCGAAATGAGCAGATATCTTCGGAATGAGAAAACACAATGTCTTCAAAATGAGAATTGCAATATCTTCGGAATGAGCGGATCTTCGGAATGAGAATTGTAGTATCTTCGGAATGAGCGGATCTTCGGAATGAGAATTGCAGTATCTTCGAAATGAGCCACTTATCTTCGGAATGAAAACATAATGTACTTTTTGACCTGTTGACCGATTTTTGAAGCCGAAAAAGGGAAATAAAGGTTGGAAAAGGTAAAGGGAAATATTTTCCATCTGTCTTTGCCATCATTGCCGACCAAATTCATCATTAAGGGAAAGATCAAATTTGATCCTATTCTAGGATAAAGCCAGGAAATTCTGCAGGATATCAGGACAACATATTTTATGTTTGTAATTAGATTTTAGGCATCTATAAAAGATAGCTCCCGTACAGGTTGAGCTATTAGGGATTAGGAAGAAGAATATTAGATATTAGACATATTAGAGATAATAGACCTGTAACAGATTGCAGATCTGTAACAGATTTCAGCAGAATTGTAATTATGTTTTTGAAGCAATAAAAGTGCAATTTCATTCCATTTAATTTGTTATGTCTGAGTGTGAGTAAGACTTAGAGAAGAAATTATACCTTCTTCTGGAAAAGGAGGCCGGCCACTTTCAGATCTAGGAGAAGGACTAACAGGTAGGTTTTCAGTCTTGATTTTGTTGCAGCAGAATAAGTAGTGGAACTTGTCAACTTCAAGCATTTTGTGGTATTTGATTTCTATTTTAGTTTTTATCCATCTATTTTACATTTGTGATGTAATCAACAATAGATATAATCAGTTTCTTTATTTTTCAGTAATTTTCCAATTCCCTGCAATTTACATTTCTAGCAATTTACAAGTTTTCTATAATTTCCTGCATTCTTGTTTTTGCTGTCAAACACTGCACAAAAGATTGACGACCTTCTGTTTCAGAGTATTGACAGAAGTTGATTACTTGTTTTATCTCATCATTGCAAAAGTAAATAGGTTTCTCATTTAGCAACTCGTAATTAGGATTTTCCTTCCGCAAATCAATTAAGTCTCAATTTAGCAATTGTAATTAGGACTTTATTTCTACAGACAACAATTAGTTTTTCATTCTTGCAAATAGATTAAAGTTAAATTTATGCAATTTAGGGATAGAAGTGACACAAATCCCCCACACAATCAATCCTACCAATAAAGACCTGCTGCTTCCAAATGAACTGAACTACAACCCTGCTTGAACTTTCTATCGTAAATAGCCTTGGACACCACCCCGGATTGATAAGATCTTTGAGATTTAATGATGGTATAACGACTACCCATCAGTTTCTTCAATGATGTGCTTTCCTTCCAACAGGTGTGAGTGGTCTTCTTAGTTATCCTTTAGTCAGACCACTCCAACTTAAACAACTACACAATGCTCTTGATTGTATTGCTAAACCTGCACACAAATAAGTAGGGCAATCAGTAAAAACAAATGAGGGCTCCACAGTGTGAGCCCTAAAAAAGTAGTGCTAAAAATCCTAGATATGATAAAATAATGCATGCAAAATTTAACAATATGAAATAAAATACATGAATGATTTACCTTGTTATTTTACCATTTTGTTGTCCGATCTGGAGATGCACTATAGAATCACGTCCAAAGATAAGGTTGCTCTATGATATTTGTAGCTCCAATCAATTTAAAAATTTATGGAGATGTTCTAGAGTGTATCAGGAACCTACCCTTAAATTTTGGCTCAATATAACATTGGATGAGTGAGAAATGGCCAAAATAGTTTGGGTATTTTGTGCAGTCCTATACAAACGTGGGTAACCTCTACCTATAGGAATATTAGGGACTCGGGATGAGGCTTTAGGAATCTTAGGATGAGCTAGGGTTTGGTAATGGTGGAAGCTATGTGGACTCTAGAGCTCAAGAAAATTAGGATTTCTCAATATTACATTCAAATATAGAAGTTGTATTATTTTCTCTGCTATTAATCCCTGGTTGTTGGGAAACACTAGATCTTAAGAATGCAAATCAAAGAACACCATGAAAATAATCAGATAGCTAGAATTTAGAATCTACGTAGAATAAACATTAGAGATCTCAGGTATCAAAAATACCCTCCTCTCTTGCAGTTGAGCATCAAATATGCTCATATAAATAGTCAAAATTAGGGTTTACTTTAGGGTTTTTACCAACACTTTAATCGTGTGGCTGTAATTAAAGCAAATCCAAGGGCTAACATTTAACTTTGAGTGTGGCATGGATTGATGTAAATGGATGGTCAATATTAGAATAGATCTGATGGCTAGGGTTAATTTAACTTATAAATATATATTTTATTATACATATATTAAAATATAATATAAAATATTATATTTAAATATATATAAAATAAAATAAATATAAATTAGGGTCGAAAATGGAGAGAAAATGGTATGGTGGGCCATTGGATGGTGGGAAGGCATGGATGGAGGATAAGTGGCTAGGTTTTGGTGTCTATATATGCCCTTTTTGTACCATGTTGTGTGAAACACAATATGGTGCAAAAAAACACGAGACACCTGATTGGGCTTGGGCACAGAAGCAAATTCTCTCTCTTGTTGGATTTGTGGATCAATATTGAAGATAAAAAGAATAAATAATTTTGAGTTATTGCATAGCTTACCCCCTCAATTGGCGAATGAGATGCGGATGAAATCACAAGCCAATTGAAAAAGAATGAATGGAAGAATATTTGTGCAAAAGAAGGAAATGGGAATGATGAAATGTGTGACCATTTTTGCCCCAAAAGTTGAAGGGATTTGTGGAATGAGGAATGGTGATTGTGTCTATTTTTACCCCAATAGATGGAGTTTTATTTGTCAAATGTATATGTCATGATCATGTAAGATGTATCCTGTCATGGGAAATTTAGAATCAAATGTGGTTGCCCCAAATTTTGGGTAATTCCATGATTTTGAAGAATTTTACCGTATGGCATCATTGATATGCAATATGAGATGCAAAACATAAATTATAAAGAAGTCAATCTTTAGAGGGCCTTCTAGTGACTGTAGGATAATTCCTTCCACTAGAACTAGTCACCCTAGCTAGTTTCAATCACTATGATTACTTGTCATGGAGTTTTTGAATGAAATGATTTGATTTTTGTCCATGTTTTAAGCCCCATGGACTAGGCCATCAATGACACTTTTAAGCAAAATTCATCTTGTCAAGGTTTCACTTGGATTATGAGTGACCAAATTTGATTAGGCTTTTGAACTAGGAGATATGGAATGATGATGATGACCAAGTGTTCTTATGGTGATTCGTTCATCTTACCTTATTGCATGGATGCTAATCATTGTAATCACCAAGTATATAGAACAAACCACTAGATACGAGATTCACTTGTAATTTGGCACATTGTAGAAGAATTGATGATGAATGAGGAAATTTGATGGAACAATGTTGATGAAGAAATGTGATGATTTCGTAAAAGTTAGAGTTGATTTGTAAATGTTGGAGATTTTAGTGGTTTATTTTGCGCTTTTCAAATGAAGACAATCGATTAATTGGTTAAATCAACTCCAATTTTCATAAAATTTTGTGGGATGATGAAGAATATGATGTAGAATGGTCGATAGGTGGTTTTGTGAAAATTTGGGCCAATTTGATGTGTTTTGTAACTCAATTTGTGCGTTTTATGATTTTTGGTCGTGAGCGATGAATATGCATCCAAACTAATTTTTGTTTTCACAAAACCTGATTTTATGATGAATTTGATGTGTGGATGAAATTTGGTGAGATTTGGAGGAGGTAAGATACTATTTTGATCGATTTTACCTTTATGCGATTTCAGTGCCAAACGCCCTACTATGCTTGTGGTTCCCACAGATGCCCTGCAATTCTTGGGTGTACCAGAAAACATCCTTGTGTTCTTGTGGATACCATCATGCATTTGAATGTACCCGAAATAGCTATAAATAACCTACAGGTTGTATTGTGAAGCTCATTTGTGCATTCAAGAGATTGAGAAGTTGCGTATAAGGAGTGGAGTGGAGTGGACATTGAAGTGGGGCTAGTGGAATTTGATGCAAAAGCTATGGTGGTGGAGGGAGTGAATGCTACTATTGGAGTTGAGGCATGATTTACCTAGGTAATGTTGCCAAAAATGCTTGTTTATTTGTGTAAAATTTTTATTCTTTTTTTCTTTTTTTTAAAAATTAATACTAATGCAAAAATGTTTGTTGTTGTAGTTGAGGGATATAGAGCCTTGACATCGGTTTTATCCATTCATTCCTGGGATGAGGAAGAAGCTTTCAAAGGTGGATTGGGGGCTGTTGAAGAAGGTGGGGTTGAAGGGGCGACTCGATTGGATGTGGTGAGGGTGGATGAAGGGTACCTCTTGGCTTTGGTGGAGAGGTGGGATTTGGATAGGGGGACCTTCCAACTACTGACTAGGGAGATTACTATTACTCTTGAGGATGTATATCACATCCTCTAGGGCCAAGTCATCTAGGCATGCTGATTCTAGGTAGAGTTCTAGGTCTAGGGCTCCTACTAGGTCGTAGGGGTCTTCTCATGGACATTAGCTTAGTGCTTAGATGCACTTTTTGTATATGAGCCTTGGTGTTCCATTGTATGTAGCCTTTTTTGGCACTCATTGTATATGCGATATTTATATATATATACATGGCTTTATATTTTTGTGTGAATGCTTTTTGTGTATGCAATGCATGTTTATGAATGTTTTTATGGATGCCTTATGGATGATTAATGTAAGCTAAATGATATGTATGGATGATTAATGCAAGCTAAATGGTATATGAAATTCAAGCTAAATGATGTATGTATGCATGATGTTCTATTGATCATTTATAGTTCAGAATTTTGTTGGCCATTTTTGTTCATTGTTGTTTAATCAGGGGCACCAAACTTGGTGGCATTTAGGTGGGATGATCCATGAAGAAGACATGGATGTTGACATGGAAGAATATATGGAAGTTGATATGGAAGAAGATATGAATGTTGATATGGAAGACTGAATGATTTTTAGAGACTCAAACATACTAGTGATATCAACCAAACTCACTAAAGGCTATCTAATTTTCTTTAGGACCAATGTGTGTGCAGTGAATTCATGTACCAATATTGAGCACAACAATGACCCTAGACAATCATGAACCAGTGTGTGTGCAAGTGAAGTTCATTAACCCATCTTGAGTAAATTGGGCATGACCTGTTATGGAGAGGACCAAGAAGCTAGCTTATCCGTATGTGCGGTCAAAGGTCTCTATTTTTTTAAGAGAGACATGTCATCCCACATGAGCTTACTCCATTGCCATTCAAGAATCTATAGCTCCGGTGGAGGCTCACTCCATAGTCCAATAATATGATCTTTTAGGCCTTGGGGATGACTACCTAACCTTCTAAGGGGAAATGTAGTATGATCCTTACAACTTTATGGATCTATGGTGTGTGAGTGGAATTTGGAGCTTTGGGGAATCAGATTCTCAATTGAAGTGTGATGAGAATTTGACCCTATCCTTACTACTCTATATTTTGTATTGGAAGTAATTGTGATGGTGGTGAAAACCACTATTTTTTATTTTGGACTATGTTGCATGATGGGACAAGTGAGGAATACCCTTTTCACTTCAAGGTGTAACCCAAGTATGGTATTATCCCTCTTTGACACAAGATGTTTTTAATATGTGAATATGTGTGTTTGGTTCAAGAATGTTTTTGGAATCAGCTGTCAAGACTCAATATTTTCTTAATGTGATAAAGTGATTTGGTCCTAAAGAAAATCGGACATATTTTTGGAGTTTCCTTAAAACACTAGGAGTGGCTGAGTGACTGAAAACCTAGGGTGTATGGACTTTGTAAAATGGAATGTTGGCTTAGGATATTTAGAGGAAAGTGCATAGATGCCTTTGTAGATGCCCCTGATTAAGGTAACTTGACTTTTCATTTGACATTTTCATCACTACTAATAAATGATTTTCGAACATGGGGGAAATGAATGCAAATGGGTGATGCAAAATGTAATGAGATGTTGAAATGCAATGAAATATATGCAAATAAAATGTATGTAAATGCCATGTGAAAATGTATGTGTATGCAAAATCGAATGGAGGTAGGATGTATGCAAATGCATATAGCATGCAATTTGAAAATTTGTTTTTATTTGTTTTGTTTTGTTTGTTCGTCTTTTTTTATAGCCATGTATATACATACATACATACATACATATATATATATATATATATATATAAACATCACATTAACAATAAAATGCTTTCAAATGGATAACATTAAGTGGTTTGGGCTCCTCAACCCCCTCTAAATCGGTAAGTCTATAAGTACCATCACCCACTTTCTGAGAAATTATGTATGGACCTAACCAATTAGCCGTAAATTTATCTTGAAGGTGCGATAAGGCATTGGTGTTTTGTTGATTCTCTTTAAGGACAAGATCTCCTACTTGGAATTTGTGTAGATGGACTTTGGTATTGTAAGCACACTTTAGGCGGTCTTGATAAACTCGTAAGTGTTCTTGTGCATTGACTCACCTCTCATCAAGAAGAGTGAGTTGGTCAAGATGTGCTTGTCTAGCGGTATCATCATCTATGAATTCTTGCAAAGAAATTTGCAAGGAGGGAATCTCAAGC
This sequence comes from Wollemia nobilis, assembly GCA_028583015.1. NCBI lineage: Eukaryota > Viridiplantae > Streptophyta > Pinopsida > Araucariales > Araucariaceae > Wollemia > Wollemia nobilis. The sequence goes on from JAQPPZ010000363.1 coordinate 5,399,877, forward strand.
TCAAGAGGCATGATAGCTTCAGCTCCATAGACCAAGGAAAATGGTGTTGCTCCAGTTGGTATTCATATGCTTGTTCGATAAGCCCATAGTGCCAAAGGGATTTTTGTATGCCAATATCTATGATTTTTGTTGACAAGTTTCTTGAGAATAGCAATTAAGGTCTTATTGGTAGCTTTGGCTTGTCCATTTTCTTGTGGGTAGTAAGGTGTCGAGAAACTATGTTGGATATTATATTTCTCACAAAGTGCTCGAACATCCTTGTTTTTGAAAGACTTACCATTGTCTGAAATTATTTTAGAGGGGATACCAAAATGACAAATGATATGATGGAGTATGAAGTCCACAATTCTAGGTCCTATCATACTGGTTAGAGGAATTGCCTCAACCCACTTTGTGAAGTATTCAGTGGCTGTGATGATGAAAGTATGTTGTCTCGAGGATGGAGGTGATATTTTTCCAATTATATCAATACCCCATTGTGAAAAGAGCCAAAGGCTTTGGATAGGCTATAAATATTGTGATGGTACATGAGTTAAATTAGCGTGTGATTGATATTGCTTACAATGTTTGACGTAGTTGCAACAATCGCGTTCCATTGTGGGACAATAATAACCCATGCATAGAATATGCTTTGCAATGGCCATCCCACTAAAATGACCACCACAAGTACCATAATGGGATTCAGCTATGGCTCTTTGAGCCTCATTAGTCTCGAGACAACGAAGGAGAATTCCATCATAACCATGTCTATACAACACATCCCCCAAAAGAAGAAAATGAACTGCTTTTTTCTTGAAAGTGTGTTTGGTAAACCGTGACATATCCGATGGGAGTGTTCCAAATTTAAGAAAGTCTACTATTTGGCTTGACCAAGACTCATATGGTTCTGAATGGATAAAGCAAACATATTTTCCATCCTTAGGATCAGTACGAACAATTGTGGACTTAGAGATTATTGAGATTATTAGGGGTTGTACCTCTCCTAAGGAGTCCTTTGGAATCAATGATCCAAGAGAGGCCATTGCATCTACAAATCTATTAGTCAAATGTGGCAAGTTATCGATTTCATACCATTCAAATTTAGAGAGCAATTTCATTGCTACTTCATGATAAAGCTTAATGGTAGATTCTTTGCATTGGTATTCTTTGTTCACCTATTTTACAACAAGTTGAGAATCCCCAAATATCCTAATACGCTTAATACCCATAGCTATAGCTGATTGAAGACCTAAGATTAAGGCTTCATACTCTGTAGTGTTATTTATGCATGGAAAATCTAGCTTGAATGATAAAGGGATAGGTATCCCATGAGGTGTATGAAAGACAACTCCAACACCTTGACCTTTCTCACACTTAGATCTATCAAAGAATGATGTGATATTGGTGTCTTCTTCCATAATGACATCTTCTTCTAATTATGTGATAAAAAATAATGAATCATATGGGAGCTCTATAATCAAAGGATGATCACTAGGTAGTGGAGCTACTGCAAGTTGATCGGCTATAACCTGACCTTTAATGGATTTTTGGCTTATAAACTCAAGATAAAATTCAGTAAGGAGCATTATCCATTTAGTGGTATGAGTGTTATTATAAGTGCGAGACATCATATAACATAGAGGATTTTCTCTAGATATGACATAAGTTGTATGGCTAAGCATATAATGACAAAGTTTCTTAGTGGAAAAAACCACTACTAAGCACAAATTCTCTACATAAGTGTATCGGGTTTCATAACTCACCAATTTTTGACTAATGTAATAAACAACTTGCTCTCAATTTTGTTCATTATTTTGTGCAAGCATTGTCCCTAATGCAAAGTCCATTTCTAAGACATAAATATTGAAAGGGGTCCCCAAACGAGGAGGAGCTAAGACTAATAGAGAAGATAGATATTGCTTAATATCATAAAAGGCTTTTTGACATTCATCTGTCCAAACAAATGACACCCCCTTTTGTAGCAGGTGGTTGAAGGGCCTACATTTATTAGAAAGTTGTGCAATGAAACGTCAGATAGATTGGATCTTTCCTTGTAAACTATGCAATTATTTAATGTTTGTTGGGGGAGGCATTTCCATGATGGCCTTAACCTTGTTTGGGTCCACTTCAATGCCTCTTTTGGAGATAATTAATCCTAGAAGTTTACCTGAGGTAACATCAAAGACACACTTTTTGGGATTTAACCTCACCTTATGTTCTATTATTTAGTCAAATATTTTATCCAATACACCAATGTGCTCTTGTCGAGTTTTAGATTTATCCAAGAGATCATCTACATAGTCTTTGATAATCTTATGCATGTAGTCATGGAAGATGTAAGTCATGGCTCATTGATAGGTAGCGCCTACATTTTTAAGGCCAAAGGGCATGACCTTGTAGCAAAAGGTCCCCCAAGGTGTGGTTCATGCTTTTTTGTGTTTTTCATCAGGTGTAGACACCAAAACAACATCAATCTGATTATGTGACTGCAAACACTGATCACATTGACACATACAGCCCCAAGGGTAGCCCCCAGAGGTCAAACAGTGGTCCTAACCACTCTCACAATAGTTTTGGAAGGTCAGGAGTCAATTTGGCACCTTCAAGAACTTTGCTCAATACTTTTTTCACCCAGGGATGATTTCAAACTAGGATTCACCCTACCTAGGTACGAATAACAGTATTCGCTTTAGGGTGGGGCGAATAGCAGGTTTGACAGGCAAAAAGTCAAATATTGACAAATGGCAACTCAAATCTGCCACTTAACGCTTACTTAATCGCATGGGAGTGTGGGTGAGCATTTTTGAATGTTAGAGGTAGTTGCAAGGGCAGTCATGAAGTCCCTAATCAGGGAGGAATCTCCCTCCCCCTGGGAAGGCATGATTGCCAAGTGGCACCTCTGCATGCCCAATCCAAGAGACCTCAAGGTTTATTAAACCAGGTTTAGGACACACTTTTAATATTTAAACGAGATAATCATTGCTTTGTGTGTGTGTGCTATTTTTTGCTTAGTGTAGCATAAAAAAAGATCATAAAAAGAGATAAAAACCTACATAGCTTGTAGAAAAACACCACCATGGTGTACACCCGTAGCCAAGCCCAATCAAGGGTAAAAGCTATGAAAAGTGTACAAGGGGGCACAAGTCGCCTCCGCTATAGCCCCAAGGACTTGGTCATACCGCCTTGGCGGCTTGACCCACAAGAGAGTCCGCATTGTTCCATGTCAGAATGGAACTATAGGGGCACCCCTTTGAGGGACACACCCGTTCATCATAGCCCCTTTTAGGAGGAGTCCTTACACGTGGCACTCAACATAGACAAGAAGGCTCCCTTAGAAGCTCGATATGAGTGGCCACCACATGATGAAGCACTAGAGTAGCATAGGGTCCATGAGGAGAGGCCACATGATTATGGCATCCCTCATTTACCCCCAATAATTATTAGAACCAATAGACAAAACCCAGAGCGCAAGGCTCTTCAAGCAAGGCGAGCCAACTCTGCCTGCACCTTTCACACATACGAAAGGGAGCACGAGGAAGACCATTACATTCCTCAAGAGCAATGTATAGCATGGGAGCCATGCGCTTCCACACCCGCTATATACCATGATCACCTACTAAGGCCAGAGCCTCGGGTAAATGGCACCAACCTCGACAGAGGGAAGCGACCTATTGAGATATCAGATCATTGCAATCGAGGTAAGTGCATAGGAGAGGCATCCAGGCCTCCTAGGGTCAAGATGGCAGAACAAATTGACTTGGTAGTCACCAGACATGTCGCCCACCAAGCACAAATCATGCGGCTTGAGCAAGACCAACAACAGCTAGAGCATCTATATCACCTTAGCAAAGAGCACATTCGGTGCCAAACAGATGAGCTGCTCCATAACCTGATTCCTGAGAGGATTCCAACCCATCACACCCAAAGAGTGGAACCATATGAGAGGCATAATCCCTTGGTGGGAGATAGGTCTTCGTGACCTTACCAAGTGCCGCCTCCGAGACCTCCTAGACCTGAGCGGGAGGCCACTCCCCGAAACAACGATGGGTACCCTCCGTGGGGACCCACCCAGGGTCATAGGTCTCATCTAGAGACTCCTCAAGAAGCTTACAAGGAGTATGAGCAAGAAGAAGAGTGGGCCGAAACACCCTACCAAGGTGGAGGGGTTGCTATCCGGCCTCCCCTCTATAGGCCTCAAGTCTCCCACAACCCACAATGGGAGAAAACTAAAGAGGAAGAGATTAAATATTCAGATGCATATAAAGCACTGCTAGAGCGTCTAGAGTTTGTGGAAACCAAAACTTCTGGGCTCCAAAAGCCCACTTTATGCTAGCTCCACAGCCATCCTATGCATTCATCAATGCCAACACCCCCTTACCCTAAACACTTTAAGCTGCCTCAGTTGGCAATATTTAGAGGTGAGGAGGATGCCCAAGAGCATGTGACAAGATTCCTGAGCCAATGCTTTGGCATTCAGGACAATGATGCTTTTTTATTAAGAACATTTATAACCACATTCGTAGGCCCTGCCTCGGATTGGTTTACTCAATTACCAAAGCATAACATTAACAACCTAGATCAGTTAGTGGATGCGTTCCTTGAATGCTTCACCTTCAACACCAAGAAGAAGGCGTCACTAAGTGACTTAGACAGCCTCAGGAAGTATGAGGAAGAAACCATGGTGGCCTATGGGAATCGATGGAGGACTTTGCTTTCAAAGCTGCCCTACCTCCCTCCTATGTCCGAACTCACTCAAATGTTCTCAAAGAGCTATTTGAGATCGATATTTGTGCTATTGCAGCTGCAACAATATGCCACCTTAGAAGAAGCTCTGGCACAAGCTAGGATCATTTAAGAGATCAAGATACAGGATGGTGAGATAGCCAAACCTAAGAAAAAAGAGTGGACTAAGAACACTAAAATAGGGACCACGTAACAGAAACCCATTGTGGTCAATCAAGTTCCTATCAATGTCCCTAATCCTGCATAAGTTACACAGCCCCAAAAGGCTAATTATCAGGTGGTGCCTCCTAACAACTATGATAGAGAAAATTAGAGGCAAGAGTAGAATCAGTAGCATTGCCCTAGGTGACAATACACACCCTACACAGAGTCCAGGGACTCCCTGTTTGATCGCTTGTTAGCGGTAAATTTGATCAACCTACCAGAGATTCAAACCATAGACCCCAATGCTCCCAAGCCTAAGGGGTACAAATAGGACTTGTACTGTAGGTTCCACAGATGGTAGGGACATGACCTAAATGCCTGCTGGAAGTTTAAGGGCTTGGTGCAAGACTTAATTGATAACAAGACACTAGCGATGGATAATCCTATGGCACTAAGCAATCAAAAAATTTAGGTCTTTAAAGACCCCTTGCCTGCTCATGCTCCATAGGAAAAAACCCTACAAGTTAATGAGGTCACATAGAACTGCCCCATGCAGGGGTATGTAGGGATGATCAGTATAGTGACTCGAAACAGGAGGTATCTGAGTGTAGCTGTCCCCACAACAACTACAGGTGAGGTGCCAAAAATGACACAACCGCAATAGCACCTTGCACAACATCCTTCGCCTAGACCAGTGGCCACACTTTGGACCAAACTCACTTAGAGTTTTAGGACCACCTTGGCTAGGCTCTCCATATATGAGCTCATACAACAATCAACACCCCACCGGGAGGCTCTAATGGAGATATTGAAATCCATCGAGTTGTAGCCCCACGAAACAAATTATTTCAACAACTTCATGGGACATGTCAAATGATGCACTGAGCTAGTCATCACATTTCGAGAAGACAAAGTGAAATCAGTGGCTGATGACATGGCGGATCCACCCCTACACGTTATCGCATGGGTCAATGGGATCCCATATAATAGGGTGTTGATAGACACTGGCTCGTATAGTAATATCATCACAACCACGGCCTTAAAACATCTGAAGTTGCCACCATCTCACATCACGGCTTCCACATATACACTATGAGCATTCAATGATGCAATATGCTTGACAGTTGGCACAATAGTCCTACCCATCTAAGTGGGACAAAATACTATACCTACATTGTGCCACATCTTGGAAGGTGAGATGGCCTACAATATCTTGTTGGGGCATCCATGGATCAGGGACATGAAACGTGTCCCTTTAATAGCTCACTAGTGCTTAAAGTATACATTTGAAGGGGAGGTGCATGTAGTCTCAGCAGACTTAGAACCCTTCAAGTATTGTAATGCGATGCAACTGATGCTGCAATCAACCCTTCCATCAACACATTTGGATTTCCAATTGAATCCATCTAAACAGGGTTCGATTTCGTAGGCATCCCCATTAGCAAGTTCTTCAAAACCCCAGCCAGGTGCATCTTCATCGTCTGGTCCTCCACCAAAAATGCCACCTATGGGGGCCAAACATAAGGACACGGGGAAGAAACCTATGGAAGAGGCACAACCATTGGAAGAGACACTGCCATCAATATCAACTATCTCTACTGAGGAGACACCTAGCCGAATGGAAGTTGAGACTCCTAGTTCACCCGACATGGAGTGGACTCAGGGAGAACTTCCTTTACCTCCCCCTCAACTGCCAAAAATCATCATTGAGATGCCCAATATAGGCCTGGGGGAGTATCTGGTGTGGAATATTATAGCAACACCCACACTGGAGTCCATGTAGGACATGGGGAGACCTCACCTCCCCATCGGCACTATTATTCCCCTAGGCTACCCGCCGAACCAAACAAACTTTGTGTATGGGGGCCTTGATCATGGCGTTGCACCATGCACGCAAGAGGATGAAGATGAAGAGCCTTTTGCTGAAAATGTCAACTACTTGTCTAACCCAGACTTTGCCTTGAGATACCTTGGCCAATGCAATTGGCATGGATATGGGTTAGGCAGATATGAGCAAGGGGTACATGTTCTTTGCCAACCAAGATACCAAATGCCATATGACAAGTCAGGAGTAGGGTTCAACCACCCCTTGCCCTTGGACATCTTGGTGGAGAACATGCAAGGCCTAAGGATAGGCAACAAGGGGGGATTGGCATTAGATCCATATGCCAACCATAACACGACATATACATTGAGGGATTACCTCCCATTAATGACAATCAACCTTTTTGACCCTCGCAATCCCTTCCCTTCGCTCGAGAGAGGAGAAAGCTCGAGAGCTCATTTTCAAGGAGGGTCTGGACATGTCAAGAAGGGTTTTCAGAGGACGAGTCAGAGTATGACCCCTTCAAATCAAATAGCGATCACTCACAGGTAATCCCCATGGATTATTATCAAGAACACCTCTTGACAATGTTCCCTTTAGATGCTCCAATCGAGCAAGCACCACTCCAAGGTAATCAGGCCCCACCGCAAAGAGCGAAACAACCCCAATGGGGCCAGATCAATTTGCTCAAGCAAGATGAGCCTCTAATGTCACAAACAATTTTTGGAGCCAATGAAGGCTTTTGGATCTCCAATAGCGATTATGAAGATGAGACTGAGATGGCCTATCTCAATCATATGCGACAGCAACAATACCCCTTAGAGATTAACGACATATTTGAACAACTAAACATAGTTCCAGGGCATGAGTGGTACGTAGACCCCACACGGTGGGAACAAGTGTTGAATCCACCACTTTGGACGTACGAAGAATATCTTCTACCCTAATACCCTATAGTGACATCAGTGCCGAGGGTAGACCTTGTCTTCCTATCCACACATAGGGTCGATCCATTCGTGCCAATATATCTAGAGCCAGACCCAAAGCACAGAGAACATCTAGAATGTTTGAGTCATCACACCCACAGTAATGGAGACCAAAATCATTTCATCAACATGATCTCCATTGACTTAATCGCCCCCATCCACAACCCGACCAATCCAGCACAGTCATTATATCTAGACATAGATGCCATAGACTGGGATCGTGTCAATTCACCTCCATCCCCATCAAAGTACTGGCCTTTCGGTGATATGCTTCATCTCACCCCAGGGCTAACTCAGGATATTTTCCATGATGAAGAGGAACCTGAGGTTCCCAACATAGATTTAAACTCATCAAATGATATCCATTTGATCCCAACTCCACACTAGTTGGAGGATGGATCCCACATGTCGGTTGAGGAGACGACTAACGTAGAAATCAACTCTGATTCAATGAATCCATAGATCATCAAGTTGGGGGTAAGTTTATCCCCCGAAGAGCAAGCCGACTACATTGCCCTTCTCAAAGAGAAGAATGAGGTTTTTGCATGGTCATACAGAGACATGTCGAGGCTAGATTTGTAGCTAGTCACGTATAATCTAACACTTGATATGACAGTCAAGCCAGTTAAGCAAAAACTACGTAAGATGCACCCAATAGTGGCCTTAATGGTCAAAGACAAATTACAAAAGCTGTTGGATGCACAGTTTTTCATCTGCATGGATTATCCACCATGGTTGTCCAACATGGTGCCCGTCAAGAAGCCTAACGGGAGGATTCACATATGCACTGATTTCTAAGATCTAAACAAAGTGAGTCCTAAGGATGATTTCCCCCTTTCGATCATCAACGCATTGGTAGACGCTACAGCTGGCCACGAAATGCTTTCCCTCATGGATGGTTTTTCGAGATACAATCAGATTTGTATCAATCCCGAGGACTAGCTAAAAATGACATTCACAATGCCTTGGGGGACATTTTGTTATAAGGTCATGCCTTTTGGAATTAAAAATGCTGGCGCCACCTACCAACGTGCCATGACATACATCTTCCACGATTACATGCATAAAACTTTGGAAGATTACATGGATGATTTTATTGGCCAAATCTCTTTTGCACCCAGATCATCTCGATGACTTAAGCAAGATCCTCGATCGCCTCATGGAATCCCAAGAAGTGCGTATTTGGCGTCACATCTAGAAAACTCTTGGGTTTCATAGTCTCAAAGTGAGGCATCGAGGTGGACCCAAACAAAGTCAAGGCAATCCTTGAAATGCTTCCCCCAACTACCATCAAGAAGCTTAGAATTTTGCAGGGAAAGGTCGTGTCGATCAAGCACTTCTGTAGCACCCTAAAATTGGCGCAGTAAAATTGGAATAATTACATTCACTTTAGTAAATAAATTTAAATTCAAATTTAACCTCCCAAATTGCCCATTAATCATCAAGAAACCCATTTCCTCTTTTTCCGTGCCATTTTTAGCAGTTGTTTTGACCGTTTGACGATATCGTCTCCGATCAGATGATATCGCCCCAGATTTGATGATTTCGTCTGGACTAGAACGTCCAGACGATTTTGTCACAAAACTGAATTTGCATAGTTGGAATCCATTCCAACGGGTCTCCAATCCGAGCAGAAGCGTTTCTGCGTCGTTGGGACCCTTCCCCCGTTGGAGATCTCCCAAATTGGGATGATCTCCAACCTCCCAACAACTATCCTATGCCTATTTAACTCTAAAACTTTTCCTTCCCCAACTCCTGGCTGAATTTTTATGTAAATAAACTCCCTATGCACTAAAACACTTCAAATTTGCTCTTGCACTAGTCCTATATTAATTTTATTGCAGGTACACCACTGGTTTTCAGCCGGAGCCAACATCTATCGCAACCGACGAACCTGTCAAGATCGGAGGCGATCTCATCAAATTCGGGATGATCTCGTTCTGATGCGAGATGATTTCGACTACAGCACACATCGAGGCAATCAGTGCCTGGAGTTTTCTTTTCTTTCTCTTTTCTCTATCATTTTATGCTATAAATTAGATTGTTTATTCAGTTTTTATACTATATTGCATATGGAGTTCACCCATTTTGTCTAGTTTGCATATTAAGATCATATTCTGCTATCTAAAGACAGTGATTTGCATTTACTTTTGTTCTTGTATATTGTTCAATACTCATATTACTTTTTCATATAGGTTGCCCCTGTTTACAAAATAGAATTTCTTGTATTTCGCATCCGTTTGCTATTTTGCAGGTCTCTCGATGAATTCGTTCGACGAATTCGTCGGATTGCGTACGATCCTATCGGTTTAGACGATTTTATCAAATTGAAGGTGATCCTGTTGAATTGCAGACGATCCAGACTGCTACAAGTAATCTGAAACTTCATCAGACTTTCGGATCAGGTAATCTTCATTGGCCTCCTACAAATTCTCTATTTTTGCTTTCTTTTCTATTTGTTGTATTCATTTAAATTGCATTTTCATGTAGTTTAAGTTATAATCATTCGGAAAAACCTAGGATGAATGTTTAAAAATAAAACAAACTCATCAAAACTCATTCCCAAAACCTAGGCGTGGAAACTGTCGCCAAATGTTTCCTGGTGAACCCACCATCCGTCAAAAAATCACCAAAATACACCTCCCTTGAGAGGCGGGACCTTCGTGAAGTCCTCTCGTCCGAGGTACCGCACCATCCTTTTCCCATCCTCATTCCGGGTGTGGATCCAATAGCCTGAAGGTAGGGATACGAAAAATTTGGAGCGATACATTTTGGTGAACCCGACGTGAAATGCATCATAACATTTTGAAAACAAAAGCAAAAGCAAACAAATAAAAATAAAAATTAGAACAACTAAAACTTAGATGCATTTTAAAACATTTAAGGTTCAAAATCATGTTTAGATGGTAGCTCCTAAAAAGAGGTTAGCAGTTACTATAAACGTAGTAAACCAATTAGCAGCCATAGAAGTTAATTCTGTCCTTAGTATCCCCGAAACAAGTAGAAATCAATCCTTGTGGGACAAGCTTATCAGGAGACTTAGTATCATTTCATCTAGGTCCACACAACTTAAACAGATTAAGAGGCTAGTCTTGGATAGAATCCTGGATCCTCATCAATTAGTGTTCTATCATGAACTTTAGAGAGCTTGCCATAGGTGGTTAGCCTATAGGAGAGCTTTAGTATCTTCAGAGTTGTTCAGCTTCGAGGAATACCTCGAGAATGCAGACATTGTACATCGATTCCTAGGCCTTGTAGAGGACCAAGAAGTTGTTCTCACAGATATGGAAAGATGGAATAGAGTTCCGCGAGCTATGCTATATCGAGAGTATTGCCATGAGCTTTACTTTTATCAACCAGCATCTGAAACAGACAATATCACCATAGCCCTTTTCATTAAATTCTTAAAAGAAAACTTTCAATTTGAAGAACATTTCATGACCCCTGAACATATTGAACCTATTAATGATATCCATAAGTTATTCATAGAAGATTAGTTCATTTACTTTCAGCATTATTATTATTGTGTGCATTTATTGTTTCATTTGCTGTTTTTATTATATTGTTTCAAAGAAAAACTAAAAAACTAAAAATCAAAAAAAAAAAAAAAAAAATCAAAGAACATTTCATTTACAATATTGCATTAGGTATATATAAATATATACCTTTTAATTTGTTGCATATATATATATATATATATATTTGCTGAAATCAAAACTTAGCACCATGACTAAACTTAGGAATGGTAAAGAAATTTTAGGAGAAGGAGAAGATTGGCTACAAAATACAACTGAAAACCCAAATGTCCTTCTTGGAGATACAAATCCGGAAGGTGAAACTCTAGGACAATCAGATGAAGACTTAGGAGAATATAAGGAACAAGAAGGAAGTGTTAAAGAATCTTCATCCCCTAGAATAGCTCCAAATGGAGGCATCACTTTTGACAATGCAAAACATTTTCAAAAATTTCTTAATCAACATATCGACGTCCTTAATGTGGCAGTCCGTATTGATAAAGGGGAAATTAGTGATGCTCAAGTAGCCTTGGAACGGGCGCTTGATATGCAAACTAATCCCTTGTCTTTCATTGATCAAGAAAGTGATAAGGGTGGACCATCTAATGTGAATATGGTCACTATAGCCCAAGCCATGACCAAAAAACAGGTCACCCAACCTCCTAAGAAACCTGTTACTCAACCTAAAATCACTCCCGCACAAAAGAAAATTCCCTTCACTACTTCATTCCTCCAAACTATTGAGCAAAATGCTTTAAATAGACAAAAATCTAAAACAAAGCCAAATACAAACTTTCAACAATCTACAATACAACACAATCCAACTTCAAAACTCCTCCATAATATTTTTCCTACCAATGTTTTACACAATAGTAACATGGTATCTAATCTGCATGTTCCTCCATCCTACGCCCATAACACTTATGGCAATGCCCCACCGAATCAATATGGGGGGCAAACTAGTATTTTGGAAGCTATGGTGAAACTATTGGCTTCACGTATGGACCAGATAGATCCCTACCGTCCCTTGTATAATTATCAAGAGATTTGTAGCCAACCATTGGATCCCATAGTGGTAGCTCAACCATACCATAAACATTTTCCCATGCCCGTCCTGCCTATCTATAAAGGAACCGAAGATCCCATAGAACATCTTCGCATGTTTAGGATAGCATGTCACGACATATCGCATGACGACTTGCTATTAATAAAAATGTTCCCCAAAAGTTTAGGTGGAATGGCGTTAGAGTGGTATTATCAATTGCCCACTCATTCCTTAAGAAACTTTGAAGAAACAGATGAGTCATTTGTTCATCAATTTAGTGCCTACATCGAGAGGCATGTAACTATTAAAGACCTATACAATTTAAAACAAGATGAAGAAGAATGTTTTGCTGATTTCTTAGCAAGATGGAGACAATTGACAGGAAAACTGCACTTTGTGCTACCCTATAGGGAAATGTTAGACATTTTCATTAACAATTTACAAGAACAACTTTCTTATGAACTATCAACAGCTACTTTGACTACCTTCGATCAAGCTATAGACTTAGCTCGAAGAGTAGAATATGCCCTCATTAGGAGAGGCCAACTTAGAAAGAAGGATGATGAGAAAACATCTAGAAATCAATATAAAAACAAACAGGTTGTCGGTGATGGAGTCACTGACAGCAGAAAAGTTGCTAATGTCAATGCAACAAAAACAACAGAAAAATTCATCTTGAAACCTCCCGATAAGCCTCCTCGAGAGTTCACTAGATTAAACCAACCTTTATCAACTATTTTACCTCAACTTCTTGAAAGAGGTTTAATCCAACTGCCAGCTATCCGGGAACCTGACCCAAGCATACCCGGATATAGAGCTGATTTGCACTCGTGATTTTCATAGAGGTCCTGGACATTCTACCAACGCTTGTAAGAGATTGAAACATAAAATACAAGATTTGATTGACAATAATGAAATGGAAGTGCAAGCCTTCCAACCTAAACAAAACCCTCCTAATAATACTCAAAATACTGTTCCCCAAAATCAAAATAAGAATGCCAATCAAACTTTAGACATATTTCAACACCCTTTACCAAGACATGGTAAAGAGGTAGCTAATAAAATTGAACATCATAATGTTCCCCCTCCTACCCGATATGTAGGAACCATTAGCGGGCAATTACCTGTTCAGGACTCTCACACATTCGACACAACCTTATCCCTGGTTACAACCAGGCCCTTACATAATTTTCAAACTTCTGATTCTAGCGATATAGAGTCAGATAGTGAAAGTGAAGTAGACACCATTCAATCGAATAGTTCTGAAAACGAATCAGATCCTATTCAACCTATCATAGATGCTAATGTTCTAGAAGAACCATTTCCCAAAAGAGTCACTACTCGACCTTCTTCTAATGAAGTCCTTCCTTATGAACAAGCCATAAACTCTCAACCGAGACCATTTCAACGTCGTCACTATAACATTGTAGGTACCATCAGAGTCGTCACCCGACAAAAAGCTCAAAATCCCCAAAAAGAACCAAACCAGAACGATAGACCAGCTCCATTTGTTCTAAAAAATCCTAATAAAGGAAATAATGCTCCTATTGTTCAACCTAAACCCCCTTACAGCATTAATGAACAGTTGTCTAATACCACCGCCAGAATCTCCCTTTTAGATTTATTAAAATCCTCTCCCACCCATAGGGATGAATTGATGCTTACTTTGATCCAGATTATGGTACCTCAAAACATCCAACCTGAAGCTATGGCCAATACTATCATCATGCGAGAGATTGATTGTATTGACTTTCGGGATAAAGATATCCCACAACACAGTTTACACAAGGATAATCCCTTGTATATTACAGCTTTAATTGGGGATGTAGTCATCAAACGAGTCCCGATTGATAATGGCTCATCTCTAAACATCTCCACCTTTGAATTCTACCAACGATTTGGTTTTAGAAGTGATGAAATGAAGAAGACTGATATGATTATCAAAGCCTTTAATGACGAAACACAAGAAACGTGTGGAGTCATTACCCTCCCATTGCAAGTTGGTCCTAGAACCCTTGAGACAATTGTGTTTATTGTACATTGCCCAGCATCGTACAATATACTTTTGGGTCACCCTTGGATTAACGCCATGCGAGCAGTCCCATCAAATTTACACCAATGTGTTAAGTTTGAGTTTAAAAATCAGTTGGTCACTATTCATGGTGACCCTAGACCTTTTGATGTGTGCATTGGAAGAACCAGTTGGAGTGCAATTTTGCCCCGCTCTCGTCATCCACATATCCTAGTTCTTCTTCATCTAAAACTCGTGAAATATAAACCCATCTCTTCATCTATTCCTCCTCAATTAACTTCATCTTCCCATATAGATCAACCACCTTCTAAACAAATTACTGTAGAACTTCAAAAAGCTCTTAAAACTACAACCAATTCTTCAAGTTCTAATCCCATAAATTCAAAACCTATAGACACATCTATCATACCTTCCACATATCAAGACATAGGTAATAAGCCTTCTACATCGTATGCCCTTTCTGATGATCTCTTACCAGATTTATCTACAACCTTAATATCAGAAAAAATGAATGCTTTCATGCAAGATTCAAACCTTTTAAATCAATTGCCACCATCTCCTCGTACTTTGGTCCTCCCACAACCTATGGGAATTACTTACCAAGTCAGGAGTTGCGCCTTCATTTACAAAGGATATGACTGGGGAAGAATCCCTCAGAATATGAAAACCCATCATGATGGATATGCTCGGTGCTATTTTACCAACGATTATATTAAAGCTAAACCCATGATGCTTAAAATGGGATATAAAGGGAAAGGCTTAGGACCTTTCCAAAATGGCATGAAAGAACCTTTCGAGGTAGAACCATGGCCTCGCCCGATGTGGTGTGGGCCTATTACCTAGTAAGGGTCAACCTTTTCCTTTTGAGGATGATGATCATCTCATATGCTATCAAGACTATTTGAATAGACATGTTGATTTGCCTCTTAAAAATCCATCATTTTCATGCAACATGCTATCCATAGCATACCCTGAAATGATTGTTGACCCCGATGAAGAGTTGGAAGGAGATATCTTCCATGATGTCTCTGTTGAAGAGATGTTGTACAACGGGTTTTATTTTGATGGTTCTATACCACCATAGCTCTACTTGAGGCCACTGACCCTCGTAACGAATTATCTAAATTAACTTTACAAGAATTACAAGAGTTGGGCGTTTCACCCGCCCCACCTAATTTTGAAAGAGATCTACACATGGAGGTAGAAAATGTCATTAAAATTAATATTGGAACTGAGGACAACCCTCACATAATCAACATTGGAGCAGAACTAAGTCAAGAAAAACAAAAACAATACATAGCATTTCTTAAAGAGTATGAAGATGTCTTCGCTTGGACATATGAAGATATGCCAGGTTTAGACCCTTCTGTAGTCATGCACCATCTAGTGGTCCATCCGGATGCTAAACCTGTTAAACAAAAACTTAGAAAAATGCATCCCAAAGTGGCTCTGCTAGTCAAAGGGGAGTTAGAAAAACTCCTGAATGTTATCTTCATACAAGCTATTGATTATGCTGAATGGATCTCCAATGTAGTTCCAGTCACCAAGAAAGAAGCCACAAAAGTTAGGGTTTGCATAGATTTCAGAGATATTAAAGCTACATGCCCTAAAGACGACTTTCCTCTTCCAAATATGGATCAAATTATTGACTTCACTGCTGGGAGTGGGATGATGTCCTTAATGGACGAATTCTCCGGCTATAATCAGATCAGGATAGCTCCTGAAGACCAGGCGAAAACAACCTTTATTACCCCATGGGGTACCTTTTGTTGGAAAGTGATGCCATTTGGCTTAAAGAACTCCAGTGCAACTTATCAACGGGCTATGACCTACATTTTTCATGATATGATGCATGATATCCTACATGATTATGTAGATGATATTATAGCGCGCTCTCTTATTGAAGATCATCATTTAGACGATTTAAGAAAAGTTTTTAATTGATTACGAGAATATCTCATTCAATTAAATCCAGCAAAATGTATATTCGGAGTTAAATCCGACAAGTTATTAGGGGTTTTAGTTTCTTTATGTGGTATCAAAATTGACCCTCTCAAAATTGCGGCTATCACTGATATGCCAGCACCCACTAATATATCTGAATTACGAAGTTTACAAGGTAAACTTCAAGCTATCCGTCGCTTCATTGATAAGCTGGAGGACAAAACCGATCCCTTTCTTAAACTCCTTAAGAAGGATGCCCGCTTTAATTGGGACACAGAATGTAGAGAAGCTTTTGAACTTCTCAAGAAATATCTCCTTAACCCTCCAGTGCTTTCACCGCCTAAATCTGATCGCCCATTTCTTCTATATATTTCTACTTCAGATTCTGCCTTAGGAGCTATGTTAGCTCAGCTTGATGATGAAAAATGAGAACGTGCTAATTATTACATTAGCCGCACCTTCATCAGTTATGAAACCCGCTATACAGCGTTAGAGAAGTTATGTCTAGCAGTCGTGTTTGCTACGCAAAAATTACGACATTACATGCTTAGCCAAAAAACGTATGTCATTGCCAAATATGATCCTTTAAGATATCTCATGAGTCGACCTTATTTATCGGGTCGCACGACCAAGTGGGTTCTTGCTCTAAGCGAGTTTGATCTCACCTTCATAGGATAGAAGTCTGTTAAGGGTCAAATCATAGCAGATCAATTAGCTGTTGCACCCTTAGAGTCTACTCATCCCCTCATTATTGAGTTTCCTGATGAATGCCTTCAATTAGAGGCAGACATTGTTGAACAATGGTCCTTATACTTTGATGGAGCCCGATGCATGAGTGGGGTTGGTGCGGGTATTATTTTAATATCTTTGCAAAAACATCTTATTCCTCTGTCCTTCAAACTAACCTTTGCTTGCACCAACAATACTGCTGAGTATGAAGCTCTAATCCTTGGATTACGAGTTGCTTTAGCGCTTAAAATTAAAAACCTCTTAGTTTTTGGGGATTCCCAATTGGTTATAAACCAAATTAATGAAGTTTATCAGACCAAAGATGATAAAATTTGCCCATATAAGGCCTATGTTTTACAACTAATGGCCTTGTTTGATCAAGTTACCTTGGAAGCCATTCCTCGAACTAGCAACCGTGCAGCTGATGCTATGGCCGCCGCTGCATCTCTCTTACCCTTGGAGTTAGACGAAGAATATGCTACTATCATCATTCATCGACTCCAGGAACCCGCTTCACATAAGTCATGCTTAGAGCCTTTGGATGTGTTTCTAATCAAGGAAACTACTCCTGAACTCTGGTATACAGACATATTTGATTTCCTCCAAAATGGGACTTTCCCTGCTAATTCTAATCGCAACCAGCGTCGGTTATTACATCGATGAGCAAGTCGATTTGTAATCATTGGCAATACTTTATATAGGAGATCTTTTGAAGGTATCCTATTAAGATGTCTAAATTTAGAAGAGTCTAAATCAGCCTTGAGTGAAGCCCACGATGGATCTTGTGGAGGACACTTTAGTGGTAGCGTCATTGCTAAAAAGCTCCTTCGGATAGGATACTTTTGGCCTACCATGGAAATGGATGTACATGAATATGTGCGCCATTACGATAAGTGTCAAAAACATGCTGACCTTGTCCATGCGCCTGCATAAGAGCTGCAGGATATTTTGTCTCCTTGGCCCTTTTCTAAATGGGGCTTGGATATTATTGGTAAAATTAATCCTGTGTCTTCTGATGGACATAAGTTCATCATAACCACCACTGAGTATTTCACGAAGTGGGTTGAAGCTATGCCTTTAGCTTCCTCCACTGGTTCATAGGTCTCTAAATTCATTTTTAATCAAATCATCTGTAGGTTCGAAATTCTTGCAAATCTCATCTCTGACAATGGAACTCCGTTCAAAAATAAAGATGTTAAAAAATTATGTCAAAAATATAAGATTCAACATCGCTGGTCTACTCCCTATTATCCTCAGGGTAATGGTCAAGCAGAAGCTTCTAACAAAACTCTAATCAAAATTCTCAAAAGACTAGTCAATAAAACTGGCCGTGACTGGCATATTCAATTATATCCAGCCTTGTGGGCTTATCGAACTAGTGTTCGAACCCCCACGGGCACTTCACCATTTGTTTTGGTATATGGTGCCGAAGCAGTTTTTCCATTTGAATTGGAAGTTCCTTCTTTGGATCTGCTACTTCAAGACATCGAAGTAGGAGATGAATATCATGCTGGAAGACTCAGTTAGCTGGAACTCCTAGATGAAAAACGCATCAATGCTTTAGAGCATCTCCGTGCATACCAAAACAAGCTTAAAAGAGCATATAATAAGAAAGTTTGTCATCGATCCTTTGAGATTGGCGACCTTGTTCTAAAAGAAAATAAAAAAAATACAAATGCAACCAAAGAACTTAAAGGTAAATTTGAGCCCAATTGGCTCGGACTGTACATCATTACTGCAAAATTTGAATTAGGAGCGTATAAATTATCTACCTTAGATGGTAAAGAACTTAAAGAACCCATGAATATTTTACATCTCAAATGTTATTATGCATAAATTTGGTCATTTCATCCATGTATATATTTGTTCAAATCATTATCATGTATTTCTTTCAATCTATTCAAAAACCTCAAAAACATTCATAAAATCTTCAAAAATATTTATTGCATTTCTTTAAAGCACTTGTAAAGTTCCTTTTGCTCCAAAACAAAAATCAACATAAAAATCCAAAAACAGCTATATGCTTGACTCTTTTGAAACCAAAACAATATACAGAATAAAGAGAGAGTCAACATTCTCAAAACTTTCTCAAAATCATTATTTTCTTACAATTATTGCAATTCTATGTTTCAACTTATTTTGGATAAAACTAGCATTTATTTGGCATCCCTCACTTGCACACTCACACAATAAATATCTTGATTTTATCTGGCATGATTACTAATCTCTCTTATATCAAAGTTCACAAAATTCAATTAAATAAAGTTTGAGCATAGAGAATTGATCTTGTTATTTACTTAAACCAAGCACATATTTTCACAATAAAATGATTATATTTGTAATTTCCATGTTTTGCTACATAGTAGAACTGATTTCTTGAGTGAAAAGTTTCCCTTGCTATCCTATCATGCACATGGTCTAGAATCTTTGAGAATTGGCAAAAGGACAAGCTCACCCCTACCCAGAATAAAAATCCCTTGCTCTACAGCTAATCTGAGCAAGTATCCCTAGAAAAAGAAAAAGAAAAGAAAAATTCAAGAAAAAGAGAAAAGAAAAATGTTATGTCAGCAATGTTCCAAGCATTATCAAGCAAAAGAAATACTAAAAGAAAAATAAGCAAAGTTCAAAAGAAAGCAAGAAAAGCAATAAAATCCCTTTCCCCACTCTTTGAAAAGAAAAGAAGGGTGAATGAGCTTGAATCCCTGGAATTCTCAATTATTCGAAAACTGTGAGGTAAGCCCCATAACAGGTGGTTTGTGCCCAACCTAATTGGCCTTGGGTAACTCCTAGCATGGCGATATGTCTGTCACATTAGCGACCTTCTTTTGTATAGACCTATGTCTGCTTATGGATTAGCTAGCTCTTGATAATCCGATCTACATAGTAGCCTAGTATGGTTATATGCATCTACATCATGGTTAATGAACACTTATTTGGTTTCTTCAAATCACTTGTATCATAGTATCTTGCTCAAAATTGGTAAATGACCAATGCAATTGCACACACATTTGTATTTGAGAGATTTTGTCTATCATTATGATAAATCAAGATTGGCAATGAATTCACTTATGCACATGGGATTCCTTATAAATATAACTTTTTGTCTTCAAAATACTTTGAAATATTATTTTTGCAAACTTTTTTGGAATAAACCAAGTACAATTATTTACCACAAAGATAACTATATAATAGAAAAAATCAAAAATTTCAATCAAAACATATCATATATATCTTATCGACTTTCACGACGATGGCATAGTTCCAAAACCAAAATGGGAATTTTATGCTTAGCGCAAGTCCTCATTATCATATTTTCTGTTCATAAAAAATTAATCATGCAATAAAACTATCATTTCTTTGATCTTCGCGATGATGGTATAAGTCTATACCTACATATTCTATGCCTAGCACAAACCATTGTAACAATTTTATTTCCTGATTTATCAAAGATCATACAAAACATATGACTTCATTTTACACAAATTATGCTTTTGCGAAAGCAAATACATTTTTACTATGTTATGTCATTATGTCACCTTTGCATTTTGCAATGATGGTATAATTCTTAAGGAATTATTCATAAATTTTATCACACTTAAGAATTTATGCCTAGCAAAAATCATTTCACAATATTTCATGCATAATATTTTTATGGAAATCTGAAAGCAAACCATCATCATCATCATTTGCATCATCACAACAAAGTCTTAAGACAGTCTCTTAAGCACTCTTTTCTTTTAACAATATTTCTATCTTGGGACTAGCTTGACGACCGAGTGAGCAGCGACTCCATGAAATGGTCTATAATAGCGACAATGTCCTTTGAAATTATTGTTAGAATTCTCTTTTTATTTTTATCACATTTCATTACAACCAATCAATTTTTTACATCAGATTATTTCATTTAAAATATTTAAAGCATGACATCCAAGTTATAATATTTTCCAAAACGACATAATTACATGAATCATCAATAAAATCATTACATCAATCAACTCAATCAATCAATCAAACATAAAAAGCATCATAAGCATCACCTAAGACAAGTCATATGATCAAAAATATCTCATCTATATATATCAACGAATATATACATCATCAACACTCGGATTGGTATGCCACAATCTGTACCTCGGCATACTCAATCCTCTATCAATACAAGTATAATACAATATCAGTGGCAGTATCCCGCCCTCTAGCCTCGAGAGCCTCTAGAGCTCTCGGCCTCATCTCCTCCCCCCCTGCGGAGGACGAGGTGGTCCCATCGTAGTATGTGTGGTACTGCGAGTCCTCGTCGTCGACCGGGATGAGCTCCTCATTGACCCTGTCCTGATAGGATCTACTATGGTAGGTGGCACCTGTATCCTCTGGCCCTCTGGCACCGCCTGGTAGTATAGCGCCTGATAGAATGCGGTCTGAGAAATCGACCGCATCAGCTCCTGAGTGCTCACCCCTCCGCCTCGTGCCCTAAGACGAGCATTCTCGTCTCGTAGCTACGACACCTCAGTCTGGTGCTGTGCAGCTGCATCCTGTAACGTCTACACCTGAGCTCGTAGATGATCTCTCTCTGCCCAGAGAGTAGCTATCTCGCTACTTTTGCCAATGTCCACACCCTTGCCCTTATCAGGCGATGGTGGCCTCTGTGGAGATGGGGGTCTCGCCTCCCTCCTCTCCCTCTCCCTCTGTCATGGCCTTTCCTATGCCTGTGGCCTCCTCTGCTCTCCTCTGCCGTGACCCCGGGCTGCCTCTACCACCGCCTGGCACCGCCTCCCTATTCGACACACAATTGCATGGATCGGTCCCTGAGCCCTCATCATCCGAGGAGGGCGGATGCCTACGTACCAGGCATCGTAGCCATCGGCTACCCCTGCGTCGTCCCCATCCACTGGCTGAATGGGGGCATCATCCGCGTCCTAACTCCAGAATCGCTGCATATCTGGAGCCCCGCTAACTATGGTGTTATCCTGGACAGTTCGGGAAAACTCATAATCCCTGAGAGATGGGATCCCCTGTTGTACACTGAACTGTCGCAACACTCGGTCGTAGCGGTTGAGATCCACCTCTCCCCTCTCCATCCACAGCCAGTAGACTCGTCTGATGCGAGCCAACTCCTGTGCATCCTATGCCCACCCTGGATGCTGCCTCCATAGCCTCCAGGTGATCTGGTCTGGGACCAAGTCATCCAGTAGTCTTCGGGACATCGGCAGGTCGATCCGTCGTTGTGCCCCTCTTCGGAGCCACCAGTAGAAGACTCGGGGCCTCTCCCCGTCAACCCCTGTCAGTGGAAGCCCTACCGGCCTCCGCACCGCAATGTGCTCCCAGCACCAAACCTGTAGGAGCGATGTCATGACCAGACATCGCCCGCCCTTGTACACGACCCCATAAAGGATCCTGTACAGCCGGCATAGAACAAAGCTGCCCCAAGAAAATCTGTAGCCATGGTCGTGCATGTCGCAGATCACATCTGCCAGCATCCATGGTACCCTGCATCCGCTCTGGTGGCACAGCAAAAGTCCACCAACCACCCCAGCCAAAACTCGTGTCAGTGAAGATGCCCTAGGCATCTGGCACAGTGCCTCGATGTTCACTCCGCCCTTCTCCAGGGCGAAGCTCGGGTCACCGTAGAGTCGTCCCATTGCGTGGCCCTGATTGGCCGCAGGTGTGATCATCCTCCCTTGTATGGGGATTCTAAGAATCCTCCATACATCCTCTAGTGTGGGAGTCATCTCCCCTGTTGGTAATCGAAAGCATGAAGAGCCCGGGTACCACCTCTCTGCTAGGGCTGTCAGTAGCCCCATGTCAGTAGAAACCTGCGGCATCTCTGCCACATGCTGCAAGCCGACCTGTGCCAGCAGATCCCGCTCTGCCTGGGTGAGAGCGGCCAAGTCGTCTCTCAGCCCGTCGTATTTCCACTCTCTGCTCTTTAGTAATCCTCTCTGCAAGCATAAACAATCAAAACAAAAAACAATCATTAATAACAATTTTAGCAATCAATAATGCCACTTAAAGGTCAAATTTTTGCAATTGATGATATCGCCCACTATTGGCCGATATCGTCTGAAATTTGAGCAAAATCGTCTCCGATTTCGTGTGTCGTTTCGCCCTCGGGCGAAATTGACGAACTTGAGACGATTTCGTCCAACTAGGGACGATTTCGTCCGGACGACATCGATGGCCAAAAATGGCCGCGATGCTCAAAATTCATCCTAAAATTCATTTACAAAGCATGTAAATTCAAGTTAAATCAATCTAAACTAAGTTTAAACCCCTACTCGTAGACCGTGGTGGACCTCTGCAGATCTGTGCGCTGTCTCTACCATTTTTGCTCCAGAGCTCTAAAAACAGTAAAATGAACAGTAACAATGAATTAGGGTTTTACCCTATTTTTCTTAATTTTATTCAAAATAATTCACAAATAATTTTTTGCTTTTCCGCGTTTTTACCTCAAATGTTCGATTTGGGTAAAAACACGGAGGAGGCACCATAGTAAGTCGTCGTACGATTCGACCAAGAATCGTCGCCTAAAAATGGGAATAATTTTTTGCTTTCTCGTAGATCGAGAAGAACTCATCTTTAACGCATTTTCTTTGAAAAATTCGCTAAAGAGGGGGCAAAATGTAGCACCCTAAAATTGGCGCAGTAAAATTGGAATAATTACATTCACCTTAGTAAATAAATTTAAATTCAAATTTAACCTCCCAAACCGCCCGTTAATCGTCGAGAAACCCGTTTCCTCTTTTTTCGCACCATTTTTAGTAGTTGTTTTGATCGTTTGACGATATCGTCTCCGATCAGACGATATCGCCCAGATTTGACGATTTCGTCTAGACTAGAATGTCCAGACGATTTTGTCGTAAAACTAAATTTGCATAGTTGGAATCCGTTCCAACGGGTCTCCAATCCGGGCAGAAGCGTGTCTGCGCCATTGGGACCCTTCCCCCGTTGGAGATCTCCCAAATTGGGATGATCTCCAACCTCCCAACAACTATCCTATGCCTATTTAATTCTAAAACTTTTCCTTCCCCAACCCCTGGCTGAATTTTTATGTAAATCAACTCCCTATGCGCTAAAACACTTCAAATTTGCTCTTGTACTAGTCCTATATTAATTTTATTACAGTGTACACCACCGGTTTTCAGCTTGGAGCCAGCATCTATCGCAGATCGACGAACTCGTCAAGATCGGAGGCGATCTCATCAAATTTGGGACGATCTCGTTCCGATGCGAGATGATTTCGATCGCAAGCACACATCGAGGCAATCAGTGCCTGGAGTTTGCTTTTATTTCTCTTTTCTCTGTCATTTTATGCTATAAATTAGATTGTCTATTCAGTTTTTATACTATATTACATCTGGAGTTCACCCATTTTGTCTAGTTTGCATATTAAGATCATATTCTGCTATCTAAACACAGTGATTTGCATTTACTTTTGTTCTTGTATATTGTTCAATACTCATATTACTTTTTCATATAGTTTGCCCCTGTTTACAAAATAGAATTTCTTGTATTTCACATCTGTTTGTTGTTTTGTAGGTCTCTGATGAATTCATCTGATGAATTCGTCAGATTACAGACGATCCTGTCAGTTTAGATGATTTTATCAAATTGAAGGCGATCCTGTTGAATTGCAGACGATCCAGACTGCTACAAGTAATCAGAAACTTCATCAGACTTCCGGATCAGGTAATCTTCAATGGCCTCCTGTAAATTCTCTATTTTTGCTTTCTTTTCTATTTTTTGTATTCATTTAAATTGTATTTTCATGTAGTTTAAGTTAGAATCATTCGGCCAAACCTAGGATGAATGTTTAAAAATAAAACGAACTCATCAAAACTCATTCCCAAAACCTAGGCGTGGAAAATGCCGCCAAATGTTTCCTGGTGAACCCACCATCCGTCGAAAAATCACCAAAATACACCTCCCTTGAGAGGTGAGACCTTCATGAAGTCCTCTCGTTCGAGGTACCGCACCATCCTTTTCCCATCCTCCTTTCGGGCGTGGATCCAATAGCCTGAAGGTAGGGATGCAAAAAATTTGGAGCGATACAGCTTCAGAGCGTAGCTATCTGACAAGTGCCGACCCATGAAAAAATTATTACATAAGGGGGTAGCATTTCACTGGGATGATGAGTGCCAGTCAACATTCGATGACATTAAAAAATACTTGGCTTCACCGCCAGTATTAGCACCACCCAGACCAGGAGTGTCGTTCTACTTATACATCTTAGCTACTGAGGTAGCACTGGGTGCCATGTTAGCCCAGAATAATGAACTTCATAAAGAACAGGCTACTTACTATCTTAGCCACACCCTGGTTAGTTATGAACTTAACTATGCATACGTTGAGAAACTCTACTTGGCAGTGGTGTTTGCTACCAAAAAGTTGCACCATTACATGCTGAGCAATAATACGTATGTTGTGTCTAAGGAGAATCCATTGCGATACATGATGAGTCGTACTTATCATAGTAGTCGCATGGCAAAATGGATCATGTTGTTGACGGAATTTGACATAGAGTTTATTGGACAGAAATCCATAAAATGTCAAGTCATAGCCGATCAACTAGCAGAGGCTCCTCTCGAAGACGATCAACCTCTGGTCATAGAACTACCCGATGATGGGGTCTTCCATGTCTCAGAATCACCAGATTCTAACGAGCCTGAGTCACAGGCCGACATAACCATATTTTTTGATGGTTCTAAATGTGAGCAAGGTGGTGGCGTAGGGATGGTATTCTTCACACCGCAAGGGGATCCAATGCCTTTATCATTTAAATTAAATTTCCCATGCACCAACAACAATGCAGTGGATGAAGCCTTGCTCATAGGTCTTTAGACAACGATCACCATGAACATCAAATGATTGAACATCTTTGGTGATTCGTTGTTAATCGTCAACCAAGTCAAAGGGGTATTCCAATGTAAATGCCGAGTTCTACAGGCCTACAAAGCCCTTGTGGAAAAATTCCTAGCATAACTTGAATGGTATGACATCGAGGTGCTCCCTCGATCATCAAATCATTTTGTGAACACTATGGCCTCTTTGGGGTCATTAATCTCGTAAGACATTTTTGGTGATATGACAACCATTCAAGTCAAAACACTATCGTAATCCGTGATGGAGCGTGCAAGCTCTGACTTAATGCCAGGAATCCACATGATCCAGATTGAACCACCTCAAGATAGGTTCTATCGAATCCACGATTGTCTGAATCATGCCAACTGGGGGTCCTTATTCTCCCCTACTCCCCTTAATAGCAACACAAAACTATTATTACAAGTTATTTCCTGCTCAGCTTTTGCTCGGGATGAACTTTAAGAGGGATTGGCTGTTTAGACTGTCGAGGTTTTCAATCAGCAGGATTGGTATTCACCCATAAGGGACTACCTCAAGTTAGGTAACATCCCACCTGGATTGACGCATGTCGCGAAATGAGCATTCAAGAAGAAAGTGGCAAAGTATGTCTTGTTAGGAGATATTTTGTACCGTCATAGCTACGAAGGAATCCTCCTTTGTTGCTTGGACCAGTAGGAGTCCACTTGGGCAATCGCCTAAGCGCACGATGGTACGTGCAGTGGCCACTTCAGTGGTATGGCCATCGCAAAGCGCATTCTATGCATGGGCTATTATTGGCCATATTTAGAGCGAGATTATTGTGCATATGTGAGGAAGTGCATGAAATGTCAACACCATGCTAATTTGACACATGTACCTTCCCAGGCCTTGCAACTGATCCAATCAACTTGGCCATTTTCATAGTGGGGCCTAGATCTAATTGGTAAGATCTCCCCTGCGTCGTTAGGTCATCACACATTTATCATAACGGCCACATAGTATTTCACCAAGTGGGTGGAAGCGGTTTCGCTTACCTCTACGACAGGACCCCGCATTGTGGAGTTCATTTTACATAACATCATATGTCATTTTGGTATTCCATCCAAGATAATCTCGAATAATGGGACATCATTCAAGAACAAAGATGTGCGTGCTTTGACCACAAAGTACAAGATTCAACATAGTTTTTCGACACCCTATTATCCGTAGGTAAATGGGCAAGCAGAGGCGTCAAACAAAATGCTAGTCGCCATCCTCAAAAAGACAATCGTAGATAGTCATAAGGATTGGCACATTCAGATCCCACTTGCCCTGTGGGCTTATCGCTCTAGCATTCAGATGCTAACTGGGGTAACTCTATTTTCGCTCGTGTATGGCTCTGAGGCTGTCATGCCTCTCGAGTTGGAAATTCCTTCCCTGCGCATATCAATGCAAGAGTTCATTGATGATGACACTGCACGATAGGATAGGTTATACCAGCTTACATTGCTTGATGAACGACGTGTTAATGCTCTTGAGCATTTACGTATATATCAAGAGCGACTTAAGAAAGCATACAACATGAAAGTTCACCTGAGGGACTTTCAGGTTGGTGACTTGGTCTTAAAAGAGAACCAAAAAAACTCTAGTTTGCCATCCCATCTAAGGGACAAGTTCATGGCAAACTGGTTAGGTCCCTACGTAATTGACAATAAAATAGGACCTGGAACATATCGGCTAGCCTATCTTGATGGAATCAGGGAACTAGAACCCTTGAAAATCAATCATTTGAGGCCATTCCATACTTAAGAGAGCCATAGCCCAACCCAAAATGCTCCAAGGATTCCCATAATCGCTTGGTCAATCCCAAAATGCTCCAAGGATTCCCATAATCGCTTGGTCAATCCCAAAATGCTCCAAGGATTCCCATAATCGCTTGGTCAATCCCAAAATGCTCCAAGGATTCCCATAATCGCTTGGTCAATCCCAAAATGCTCCAAGGATTCCCATAATCGCTTGGTCAACCCAAAATACCCCAAGGATTCTCGTAATCGCTTGGTCAACCCAAAAAGCTCCAAGGGTTCCCACAATTGCTTGGTAAAAAAAAAAAAAAAATTAAAAAACAATAAAATCATCAAAAATAACAAAAATTTGCATCTCATTTCCATGCATACTCGCAACCATCATGACAATAAAGAGCTCTTTTGCATCTCATATTCATACTCACAAAAAAATCAATCCATCAAAAACACAAAAATACATAGCTGCATTAAGCATAACATCCATACATTGCATATTTATGGGCATACTGGTCAAGGCACCATAGACTGTCATTACTTGGCAAATCCATCTTGTTCCACAGTTCTCCGGTCTATAAACAGTCCATCAAAAATAATTGCCATTCACTTCTTTTTACCATATCATAGTTAGTGGTCTTCTAATGTATCAAGAGTTTTCGTCTTTCAGTCGTCATTAGCTTTCTAGCCACGTACTATACCAAGTCAGACATATTTTACAAAGGTAGAGTTCTACTTGGATCACACCTTGTTACGTAGCATCCCAACACAAATTAAAACACATAAGAATTCCCAAGTTGTGTGAACGAAAGATGAAATCTAGAAAGCAATATAGGTCACCATAAGAGAAACGGTTATCTTGCTCACCCCCCTGTGCGAATGACCCCAAGAATGCTGAGAGTTGGAAAAAGGACAAGCATCTTTCCTACCAAATTCCCAAAGAATCCCAAGTTCTCAAAATATTGCAAAACATCACAAATTTGCAAAATTCAAAACTCCAAAAATTTTTTGACACCACAACCAAAGTGCATACATCAAGAAAAGCACATAAAATAGTGATTCTCATCACTCCATATTCAAATCCCTTGCTGAAAAGAAAAACAAAAATAAACAGTGATTTTTATCACTACACAAGAGCAAGTATCCCAATACAATTGAATAAAAGAAGGGAGTCGAACTTGAATCCCTGGAACTCTCAGCATTTCAATAGGTCATGAGGCAAACCTCGCATACTGGTTTGGTGGACATCCTATTGGTCACTAATGGTAAACCTCCTACATGATGATATATCCGTCACATTAACTTGTGTGCAGATCAATGTTTGCATGTGGATGAGCTAGCTTATGGTCTCCTACGACAGCATCACAGATTAATATGACTAAATACAACAAAGGAGTTAGTGGAGCTAATTAGGTGATCCTCAGTACAGGTTTGGTTGACAGCCTATTTGGCACTGGTGGTATCCTGACAAAAACCACATAAATGAACTCAATTGCACACACAGGGATGTGAAATAACTAGGTCAAAAACAAGTCCGATTCATACCTTGTTAAAAAGTCTTGTAAGATAACAGTATAGTCTTGGCTAGATAGTTAAAACATCTGAGTCTCAAAAAACCCTACCTACATTCTAAACCAACTTGCTATATTTCATTGCCATCAAAAAATACAAAAAAATAGCCCATATACATAAAGAAAGTTAGGTCACACAGCAATCACCCAACACAAAAAGCCATAAATTCTAAATAGTCTATGGTGCGACCACAAAAAACCATAAATTCAATTCATCCATTCCATTTGCATATCATATCAATTAAACACATTTGCATTTCATAAAAACATATGCATCCATCAAAATAAATTAACATGCATACATCCATATTCATCAATCATTGTGCATAGCATCAAATCATCACATGTACATAAATACAATAAAGTCATCTATATATATCATCAAAAATGCCCGCAGGCTACAATGAACCGGTCCTATGACCCCGCAACAAAATCCAAAAGCTCAAAAATCCCCAAAGCCTAAGGCGTCGACCACCATGATCACGCAGGATCGGTGTGACGAGAACTATCCCCCATGGTGTGGGTCCTATGGGACCCCTCAGGGCGGCTACTGCTAGCCCCCGCATCATGACTACTACCCCCTCCCTCATCCAATCACCTACGATGAGATGATGCTGACTGCTCAGTATCACTACCCCTCATTCGATGTGAAGAGCCACCTCCAGAGGGCTCAGGTACCCGCCTCCTGAGGAGGATGATCTCTCCCTCCAAATACATTAGGTGCCAACACCACTCCACCTCTCGTCGATGATACATCGCTACCACTTTGTCATGCTGCACCAGCTACATCCATAGGAGATCCCTATCCTATGCAGCGTCGGTATCCCCCTCCTGCCGGCGGTGCACAGCCCATGCATTCTCTCACTCCACTAGCTGAGCCTACAAGAGATCCCTCTCTTGTAGAGCCTCACCCAACTCCTCATCTCACCTCTGCAGCAGCCTCGCCAACTGCGCATTATCAATGCGCACCCCTGCCTCCGTGTCCTCCGCCACTTCCTAGTGCATAGGAAAATCTAGGACTGTAGCCTGCTCTGGCTCCCACTGCTCTAGGGCGTACTACATCTTCGACTGATCTGGAACACCATAGTCCACACCCACATCATCTACCTCCACCATATCCACATTCTCTAGAGAGTTCCCCAATCATCTCCTGGTGCCTTGGTACCCTCCCTGCCTGCTAATACTACCTCTATGCCTCCTAGTGGCCCCTCTCCCTACCATCGCTGTAGTATCCACCACTAGTCATACTCTGCGATAGTCTCGACATCATCCACATCTAGGACATCAATCACCACATTTGAATCCTCACCTAGTGGCGCAATGACCGACCGGTCCAGAGTCCTCTTGTCCCCCCGATGTTGATAGACCACGAGCTCACCAAGCAACCCCTGGCACACCCCAAACTGTCGTGTCACCCAAATGTAAAGGAAGAACTCCTACTCGGTCCCATGCTGCCCAATCAGCCATTGCTCCCTACGTACCTACTGGAGCCACTCTCCAGCCTCCAGCCAGGTTGGATATTCCTGATAGGGGTTCCAGAACACCTCCCCTGGAGCAAGCCGAGTGAAGGCATTGGCATAGTTCCCTACGACACCTGCCCACCGTCGACTTTGTTCTTGCTCCTCAGACTACTGCCATAGAGTCGTGTAACCTATATCCTTATCCACCATCTCCGCTCGAGTCATCCATGATAACCCTATCGACCTCTCCACTACTATGTGCTGCCAAGCCCAACTTTACAAAAAATAGCTATAGCTAATCCCCTTTTGCATATGGTAGTGGATCTCGTATATCTCACCATAGAGCTACGCCAGCAGCGTCTACCCGCACCTCATGATCAAAGGCTCATGCATCGAACACTCCACCAACCGACAGACCACATCCAGCAGGTTCTATGGGAACCTCGCACCTGACGAGTCAGGTAGCAGCATGTTGGAAATGAGGCCCATGAGTACTGCGTGCCTCACTCCCAACACCCCCTTCTCCAGCCACCATCTCCACTGGACTATCCACCCCCACCTCCTCCTCATGCCTAAAGTAGCGTGTCAGCACTGCTGTCCGCTGAAAGCGCGACGACATCTTGATAGGTAATCCATCTATCGA
Source organism: Wollemia nobilis (assembly GCA_028583015.1). Taxonomy (NCBI): domain Eukaryota; kingdom Viridiplantae; phylum Streptophyta; class Pinopsida; order Araucariales; family Araucariaceae; genus Wollemia; species Wollemia nobilis. Next base: position 5,431,103 of record JAQPPZ010000363.1, read on the forward strand.
AATCCATAGAATCTGATAGACATCTTCCAAGGTCATTGTCATCTCCCTTGTTGGGATATGGAAGGTGTTGGTCCGGGGATCCCACAAGTTGATTAAGGCCATCAGATAAGCTCTATCCCTGACCACAAGCTCCAGCCGAGTCACCTGCTTGAGCCCAAAGGCATCAAGCCACTCCCAATCAGCCATAGCTAGTGCCTCCCGCGCTTTAGCAAAAATAGTAGGCACATGATACCGGATCTTCACAACCTGCAAAAGCACACAAAAACATTAAAATCATGAAAAACCGCATAAACAGTAACAGGAATATACAACACCACATCAAACAATGTACAGCTCAAAAACAACAAAATTCACAAAAATTCAAAACAAATTGTCAAATAACTGTTTGTCAGTCTTAGGGTTTCTGCATTCTAAGTTTAAAACTGACAGACAACATAAAAAACAAAAAACAAATTGTCAAATACAGTTTGTCAGTCTTAGGGTTTCTGCATTCTAAGTTTAAAACTGACAGACAACATAAAAAACAAAAAAAAAACAAATTGTCAAATAACAGTTTGTCAGTCTTAGGGTTTCTGCATTCTAAGTTTAAAACTGATAGACAAAAAAAAAAAAAAAATTAAACTAAGTTTTGAACTCAATTTTTTTTTACCTAGGGTTTTTTACCTAAGTCATAAGACAACAAGTCATGCATAACGACATACAGTTAATCAGGGTTTTTCAAATCAACAACAGACTACAAAAGAAGCAACAAATTGCGGCATTAAAAACTGTAAGCAACAAAATGCAAGCAATAACAAGGAGGATCACTTACTGGTCTCGCTTCGGCTCTTCCGTTCGATCTGGTTCGTGCACTCATGATGTTAGTAGAAATTTAGCAGTGCTTCGCTTCACAGAATTAAACTCCTCCTCCTCAGAGCTCCAATTCGCCACGAAAAATGAAGGCAAATGAGCCCAAAACTTAGTTTTGGCCTTTAAATAGGCAGTTTAAGCTTGTAATAATTCTTCCCTAGGATGAGCACTCTAGTTAGCACTCGTACTACCAGGGACGAATACTAAACTGGTATCCGTCCCACCCAAGAACGAATACAGGGCAAAAATTTCAAAAACATCAAAAAATGAACAAAATGACCCAACAATGAACAATAAACTTGCCCGATGAAAGTGCTTTTGCACTTGACATTTCGGGCATGCAAAATAGATGTCGGGGTCACAAATACTCACTATCCTACTCCCTAAGAAGGCTACCATAGCCGTACCGCTCCACGGGAGGATGGATTTTCAAGAATTTCATCCCCAAGCAGCGTCGCAAAACGGGTCCACACCCAACCAAAATAGCAATAACATTGTCGAACGAAGGCGCCTTTGTGCTTGACATTCTTGGCATCCAAAATAGATGTTGGGGTTACAAATTGTCACTATCCTACTCCCCAAGAAGGCCACCATGGCTGGACCGCTCCACGGGAAGACGAATTTTTGACAATTTTAGCTCCAAAAAGCATCACCAATAGGGTTAACACCCACCAAAAATAGGTCTAAATGTTGGGAAAACTGCACACACGTTCAACAATAAGCATCTGAAGGCACCATTGCACAAATCATCTTGGGTCAAGTGACTCATCGCTTTTCTCATGTTGGTCATTCCCTCATCGATTCGTCGCTTGAGGGGGTAGTCACACTTAGTCACCAATCAAAAAACACACCCAACCATGGAAATGACATGCATTGAAAGAATCATTGGCAAAGACAATCATGCTCCTACTTGGGGCAGCAAACAAGCAATAATCACAAGTTGATCAAACACTTGGCATTCATGAATCATGAACTCAAGGTTCCCACAAACAAAAGGTTGCACCCTTTGCCTATTCATGATTGATCAATGTCCAAGCTCAAGTAACACCTCACCGAAAAATTTTAACACTTGAATTGAGTTCCTTCACTCATCAGAAGTAAGGATTCAAGAATGCATGCCCTTTCCATACTTGGGGCATCAAAATTTGGTTAGGTTACTAAGAAACTCTAATCATTAGTGCTTTGGTTATCTATTTTTGCTCAGCACTGCGCCATGCGCAGCGCTTCCCAAAAAGGGGCATATGTAGACACCAAAAAAGCACCAATATGATTATGTGACTGCAAACACTGATTGCATTGACACACACAGCCCCAAGGGCAGCCCCCAGAGGTCAAACAGTGGTCCTAACCACTCTCACAACAATTTTGGAAGGTTAGGAGTCAATTTGGCACCTTCAGGAACTTTGCTCAATACTCGTTTCACCCAGGGATGATTTCAAACTGGGATTCACCCTACCCAGGGACGAATAATAGTATTTGCTTCAGGGTGGGGTGAATAACAGGTTTGATGGGCAAAAAGTCAAATCTTGACAAATGGTAGCTCAAATCCACCACTTAACACTTCCTTCATCGCATGGGAGTGTGGATGAGCATTTTTGAACGTTATAGGCAGTTGCAAGGGCAGTCATGAAGTACTTAATCAGGAAGGAATCTCCCTCCCCCTGGGAAGGTATGATTGCCAAGTGGCGCCTCTGCATGCCCAATCCAAGAGACCTCCAGGTATATAAATTGGTGAGTTTCCTCACCCCATAAGAGAGAGAGAATGAGCATTTTTGAGCAACGAAGTGCTACCGTTTTACTTCCCCATATGCCCTCGTTTGATTTGTGCCTTTCACATCCTTGATCTCTTTTAGAGAGGAGGTCATTGGGTGACCATTGGAAGGTCAAATATTGAGCCTAAAACCCAAAATTTTGCCACAACATACCACCCAATTTGTCGACAACACTTTACAAGAGATTTTGGACCCATCCCAAGTGGATTGGTGTCGATATTAGGCCCCAAACAGCAGGCGGCCTGCCCCGGGTGCCCCCCCCTGCACTGTTGTAGATCTAATCATCCCCCATTAGGAGCGATTAGCATTTCATCTTATGCTGCTTAGATAGTTTGCAATTTCAATTTCATAACATTTTTGAGCAAATCTTACCATGTTCCATCATTTTTTTGTCTTTACTAACTTGCAGAGGGCATCATAAAAATCCGGGCATTAGAGGATAAATCATGGAAATCTGACCATCCAGGTCGTCCCAAAATACCCCCAATTAGCTAACCCCAACCTTTGTAGGAGATTTGGAGCTGTCCAGATGTGACATTTTGAGTGGTGCTATCTGGTGTTTTGTTGCAGGTCTATTCATCCCGCCCTAGAGAAAATTTAAATCTATGAGGAATTTCTTGATTGTTCCATTTGCAGTGTTTTCTTTGTGAGGTCTTGATGCCCCTGTCAAATTTCTAGATCACTTGGATATATGTTAGTTATCATTTTATTTGCTTTTTTGCATGGACTAATCGTAGGCTTGGGGATTGCATGTTTCATCTCATCCATAGGTGCTACTGAATGTTTCTTGTTTCTTTGAACACAGGATCTAGATGTTAGAGGAGTAGCAAGGGAGTTGAGACTCATCAACGTAAGCGACGACGACGTTTGGTCCGCCCACTTTACATGTGGGCATGCGAAAGAAAGATGGCTATCCATGGATGTAACCAAGAAACAAATTTAACACTCCTCACCCCTAAAAAGGGAGGAGGCAAATTGTAACTGAATTCCAAAACATATCAATAAAAGAAAGGGTTGTTTTCTGCATTAGCTTTTCATTTGAGTTTCAATTCGTTTATGCTTTTCCTATTTCATGCATTTTCAATTCGTAGGACTTAGCGTTAAGTTTAGTTCCGTTTTGCATCGTACTTGGAGCTTTTTATTGTTTTGTTTTCGTATCTTCATGCTTTCATCAGGATTTATTCAAATTTGGTTGTATCCCAAAAACCCTCCACTAAGGAAAGCATTTCATGGCCAACGCAGGTATCGATAAGATTATCAATGTTTGGAAGAGGAAAATCATCCTTAGGACATGCCTTATTAAGATCTCTAAAATTAGCGCAAATGCATATCGACCCGTTAGGATTACGAATGAGTACCATGTTTGAAATCCACTAAGGATATTCAATAGGAATAATGAAGTTGACGTCTAAGAGTTTTTGAAGTTCTTCCTTGACTATGAGGGCAATAGGAGGATGCATCCAAGTTTTTGCTTGATCGGTTTGGAATCGAATTGTAAGGTGAGATTGTGGACCACAATGTTAGGGTCAATACTAGGCATGTATTTGTAGGATCATGCAAACAAGTCCTTATTTCTCTCGAGGAGAGCGATGAATTTTTCTAGTTCATCAGATGATAAGCTTTTTCTAAGTTTGACAATTTATGGATTGTCATAATTTGAATTAAGATTCACTTCGATGGTATCTTCAATGGACATATGAGAGCCTTCCTCAAGTTTATTTTACATGGTTGATTTATCAAAAGGGTAAATTAAAGATTGATTATTTTTTAGAAGTGAATATTCAAACTATTGTGGTGTTGGATATTATTTTAAGAAAGGAGTAATAAGGTGTATTTGTGAGTGATTATATAATTTGTATTGTTTTTCTAACTTCCTTGAGATTGGCAAAGAAGTGTTTGTGGTTGTGGAAGATATTTGAGGTCCCTTCATCATCAAGAAAAATGTATGAGCACATTCTTCCATAGTTGAGTTGATTGGTTGGTTTTTTAGAAAATAAGTTTGGAGTGAAAAGGACTTGATTAGGGTTTTTTTGTTGAGTGTGTTGAGTTAATGCTTCAAGGTTTTCTAGAATAAAGAGTTGTTATTAAAACCTTATATTATAAGCATTGTTGTTGAAGCCATTGGTTATATGAAGAACTTGAAATAGGATTTGAAAAGAACATGAGTATCATTGTTATGTGAGAGTTGTTTTATAAGCATTATTTTTGAAGTGAGTTGTTGAGCAAAGAACTTGAACTAGGGTTTTAAAAGAACATGAGTATCATTGTTATGTGAGAGTTGTTTTATAAGCATTGTTGTTGAAGTGATTTTTTGAGCAAAGAACTTGAAATAGGGTTTGAAAAGAACATGAGTATCATTGTTATGTGAGATTTGTTGTTGAGCATTATTGGAAATATTTTGTGTGAGTGATCATATACTTGTACTAGGGTTTGTGAGCAAGGATTATTTCATTGAGTGATTGGTTGAGTAGAGTTGGTTGAGCCTAGTTAAGTGGATGTGTGAAGTGATTGTTAAAGTTCCATAAACCAAACTATTATATATTCTAAATTGAATTGAGAAAGTGATTGAGTATTGAGTTGAAGCATACTAAGTTTTTAACAATTCTTTGTATGTTTGTAAAAGAGAGATTTAAAGTGATTAAGCATTGTGATGAGTATAGAGCATATTGATTCTCTAACAATTATCTTTATATTTATATGATATTGGACAAGTTCTAGTGTGGACTTGTTGAGCAGATTTAAGGCAAGTCTTTGAGAAGACTTGTGGAAAGATTTGGGTAAGCTTTTGTGGAATCTTACAATATAGTTTGAGAGTAGATTTGGATAAGTTCTTGTGATGCCTTATTAAGGAGATTCGGATAAGTTCTTTTGAGAAATTATTGAGCATATTTGGACAAGTTCTAGAGAGGACTTGAGGATAAATTATTATGAGCTTTTGTGTAAGCTTACAAAGCATAATTGAGACAAGTCTTAGAGAAGAATTGAGAGGAGAGTTAATTAATTGATTTGTTAAAACCTTGAGTTAAGCTTTGGGTCATATCCAAGAGATTTGATTTGAGATTGAGTCAAGATTTAAGTTAAGGCTTGAGAAAAGAGATTGAGGACAAGTTTTTTCTAGATCGCATGACTATGTTTAGTACTGATTCAAGAACAGATTTTGGTGCAGATTTGAGGATTGGTTTATGCTAGACCAGAGATAGATATTGAGGAAAGATTTGTGCTAGACCGAAGGATTGTGTTTATTACATATTTGAGGACATATTTTGGTGAATATTTGAGGATAGGTTTGTGCTAGACCAGAGATAGATATTGAGGATAAATTTGTGCTAGACCGATAGACTATGTTTAGTGCATATTTGAGATAGAGCTTTGGAGGTGTCAAAGTTGAGGACAAAGATCTCCAGCTAGATCATGGAAGACAGGTGTCTTTTGTGGATAGAGTTTCATTTGCTAAGGGCAGTGGAGGCAAAGGTCTTCTAGAGGATCACCAACCAGAGCAGAGTTAGGATATTGGTGTCTCTTGTGGATAAAGATCCACGAAATTGATTTAGGGGATTGGTGTCTCCTTTGGATAAAGTTTCATAAACATTGTAATAGGGAAAGGATTCCCAAGAGTTTTATTGAGAAAATTTTAGTGAAATATTTTCTCCATAGAGTAGCCCACATTGGGTGAACCACGTAAATTGTGGTGTCTCTATTGTGTGTGGTGATTTGTGCATTTCTTTGATTACTACTATTAATATTACTATCTTTATATTGCATAATATTGATTGGGAACGAAAAGTAAAAAGTGGTCTTATATTGTTCACCCCCTCTTAGTATAAGCTTGTGTTCTTCATAAATTTCATATATATAACACCATTGGCTCATGTTTATAGATAAAGTTATCTCACTTGAGGTATTATGTCTAATGCCTAAAATAGTTGTCATAATAATGTTTGGGAATCAAAAATACAAATTTTTAGGTAGAAGTGAGGTATTCTCTTAAACATTTCACTCCATCATTAAACCCTATTTGTTACTATCACTAGACATAAAACCTAAAACTAAGAAATTTGAGTATATAAGAAAGTTACGCCTGTGTATTGTTGAGGGGTTATTTTATCAGTTTACAAAACCACTCGATAATTCAAAATTTTAAATTATCTCTTGCAAAGAAATGATGTTTCTTCACTATTCTAACTTAATGTGTCATGTGCTAAGTACATGTGTCAATAAGTACTTGAAAAAATCATTGTGGCTTGTGTGTTCATGTTAACAAGGGGCCTAGATAATCATGTAAATGATTTCGAGTCTATCATGCGAAGTATGTCTTTCATATTAATTCAATAAAATAAAGTGGGCTTTATAATATTAAGTCAAAGTAAACCACACTTTATCTCATCTCCTAATGTCTCAAAATGCCTTGGATAAGATTAGCATAAAGAAATCTTAAATTTCACTTTTAAAGATCAAAGTAAATGAAATTTCATAAACCTTAGAAATATGATAAACTTACAATAAATCCATTTTCCAAAGGTCTCTTTGATAAAATCATTATTTATTCGAACCCTCTTTGAAACCATAAATCAAATACGTAAGAGGTGAATAAATAAAATAATTGTCCTGCCTAATTTGTAATGTTTCAATGCCTTAACAATAATAAACACTTAAGGCTTAATATTCAATTAATTTATAGACTTTAAATTTATAATAAAGTAAAGTTCATAAATTAAGTCCTTTTGTGATATTTATTTTTCTTTTAAAATATTTATGAAACTAAATATTTTAAAAAATTTAAATATACTTCTGACATGAAACTTGGATTCTTTTTTGAAGTAAACATAAAAACATTGAAATCCAAATTCAAATATTTTATTATCTTTAGAATAGATATTAATCCATATTTCAGAACCTTATGATATTAAGGTTGAAAATAGGATTTATCCTTGAATTTACTGATCCAAACATTAACTGATATAATATTTGAAAGATAAATTCAATTATAACCTAGCTTTGTAATTTTACTCTCTAGAAATTATACTAGGTTACTATATATAGAATTCTCAAAATAAAATAAAAGAATAAAATATTAAGATATAGGATTTAATTCTATGCTTCGAATAAATAACATAGACACTCCAATTAGCTTTCACAAAGTGTAACAGTGAATTTATGCCATCTTCTAAGGTCTATAAATCAACATAAAAACAAATTATATTAAACATTCATGCATTCCAAAAACATACTGAGCACAAATCTGGATTCAAATGATTAAAACAACTTGTACAAATATTACAATCTTTTCAATTATTCTACAAATGGCTTCTGCTTTCTTCCCATGAAGATCCAACTTTGCTCCTTCAACCTTTCCTTTTTCCTGCATAAAAGTTTGACCTTTCTTTCTTCCTTATTACTCCTTTTATAAAACACAAGTTCGTTATTTGGGTTGGTTTTGACAGTTTCTTTTTCCATTTTCAATAGTTCTGAAAATGGATTTTGTAAAGAAACCTTTTAAGTAACGTCCATGTTTTATCAACACCTGGTATGACATAAATCATATATATAAAGAAGCACTACATCATACTCCAATATACCTTTACTTTCTACTCAAAAAACTTTCATAACATGTCAGCCTTTCCTTTCACATGTGATATACATCTCTACATCGTATCATAATTTTTATTTTTTAAACCTTTCATGGCAACCAACATTACACAAGGTTCCAACACCGCCTAGCGAACATATCGAACCATGTCCGTGCTAGATTTTAATTCTTTGCAACCATCCTTTCAATGTTATCGCGTGCCTTAAATAACTGTGTATGACACATACTGATCTCTTGGTGCCTACGTTTACCTTTAGACAAGGTTTATCGGTCTGGTAATGCACTGCATGCTAAACCACTATTACCCCGACACAATCTGTTAACCCACATAGGGCCCACTCTACAACATTGTCTCTGCAAAATAAAACAATAAATATTTGGGACATCTTTTGTATTACTACAATTTATTTTTATGGCGCAGAAATCGTGAGTTGATTCTTTAACGATATTTGTGGTGACATCTCGAAAGCTTCTACATATGTTTCTGGCGTTTCCTCATGAATAGACGCCACTATAATCATCCTGAGCTCAGGTGAAACACTTTATAATCCTCCTGCCTACGCGAACAACTACATCTATCTTTGCTTGTCGACTACGAATCATTTTTGCCATAAAATTTATCAAAAAATTTAAAATGTACTTCATTATTCTTCGAATTCCCTGAGTGCTGCATGTCATGGCGATCACAGCTTTCAGTGAACATGGCCGAGCTCCTTGGCCATCAAAGTTCCCTGTAAATATTATTCAACAACAATTGGTCTGGCACGATCTCTGATTCTGTCACAAAATTTTCTATGTACACAATTCCTCCATGTTTGGCATGCACTCAAATGTCGACAAATATTTTCATTGGTAAGCATATCTCATAAACCATCATTAACAATCCTTCCACTCCAAACTCTAATCCCATCTTCGCGTACCCTTTTAAATTCAAATCGGGACTATGGGACCTGTCTCAAATGCCACCTTTACATGCATAACCAGCATCAATGTTGAAATGCGTGCCCAATTCCTTGAACACGAAATCCATCTTGACGTCCAAGCCAAATGCACCTATAATCTGCAAAAAGACTAACAAAACAATTTCATCAACATTTTAAAATATTACCTTGTAATATAATCAAAACATTAAATAAAATATACATAGTGAAATAAAACATATAAAACATAGACGAAACACTACATAATAAACATTCTATTTTAAACATAAAGCAACTTAATGCTAATTTAAAACATTTAATAAAAACATTCTATTTTAAACACAAAATAACTTAATGCTAATTTAAAACATTTTACAAAAACATTCTATCTTTAAACATAAAACAACTTTAGAAACAAACAACAATTTTAACATAACTAAACTTTTAACAAATATTACAACAAACATTTAAACAATATAACCCAAACTAATTAACATATAAAGAAACTAATAACAAAGCTTTAAACATTATAAGCTAACTAACATTAAAAGACAACATAAAATTAAAATATAACCTAACAAACAAATACCACATTCAAACTAACATAAAACAAAATGATAAATAAAACACATAACACATGATACCTAACCAATAAACACCACATTATAAACAAAAATAACAAACCCTAAAACATAACCATAAACAAATACATGAACATCAAAATTTACTCGAAATGACTTTGGAAGCATAAATGAAAGAGACTCGGTGAGCACATGGTGAATTCAACGGTGTATTTTTTACTATCCAAATGGAAACCAACCCTTTTGATAATGCACATTGCTATGACACCATTTTGAGAACTGATATTTTTATGATGGTAACTGCGAAAAATGAATTTCAAGCAATGATTTGGAAACAAAATTTTAAATTTTCAAGTGGGTCCCCAATTTTTGGGGTCGTTGTGAAGGACGTCACAACATGTATAAATATTTCCATTTAAGCATGTGTCATTGATAGGGAAAATATATTTCCATACTACCTAAGTACCATGTACCATTCTCTTTCAAATACCTAAAATTATCTCTTATATATGACCACATATATCGAGAGGACTAGCTTCTTCGATATACCAATAAGTATATCATAAAGACATGTATATAGAAATATTTTATATATAAAACAGTGGTGCATTGAAATAGGGACTATTTGAGAGATATAAGGAACCATTACCATGGCTACACCAAAATTTTTTCTTATAGATTCACAACTCCTGATAGGTTCAAAATTTGGACCTTCAAAGATGAAGATAAAAACCATTTTGGTTGTTGTAAAACTCTAGGACATTGTCAAAGGTAAAGTCACATGACCTTATGATTTTGACCAAGCCAAAAAATATGATGATGTAGATACAAGAGCATTTATGCTCATCACCCTTACTACAATAAATGTTATCCAACCACATATATATCAAGATGAGACATCAATGCATGTATGGGATACACTTACTATTATCTATGAAGGGAAGAATAAATCCACCATCCTTAATATTTAGTTACAAATCCAAACATTGAGAGCGTAATATGGAAAAAGTATAAAGGCATTTATTTATAGAGTTGTAGAGCTAAAGGTACAATTGAATGATATGGGTGAAAATATGGAAAATAAGCTCTTAGTATCCATTATACTCTAAGATCTACCAAATTATTTTAGAGTGCTAATAACCTCCTTAAAAATGTCTAATAGGAAGGTTTCCTTTGATGAGTTGGTCAATATATTTCTATAATAGCCCATTTTGGCAGTACCTTCATCTTCTTGTTTGATTGATGAACTGATGTGTTGATAATTAATGCATGATCCTATATTGTTCTATCAAGATGAGTTTATAGATGTACTTTATGCTTACTAAAGTTAGATTATGCTACTTTTAGAATATGGCACTATTGATGAATATCATGGTTGCAGGACTAGGTACTTTAATGGGTAAATTGGTATGGGACAACCACCGAAGTTGAGAGATATGATAAATGAGAAATGATGGATGATTTTTAGTTGATAACCCATAGGGGTAAAACAATCATGTAGGAGCATTTGCATTGTGTGTATGTAGGATTAAATGCATCATTAGGCAAGGAGGTTGCTATAAAAAGCAAAATATCCCTTACCTCTATGCTTAGGGGTCCTTCATAGGTGGTTGATAACCTTGAAGTTATCATAATACCTCCTACTTAGGGAATGGTAATGTTTGTACATATTTTCTTATTATTGATCTGCATCTTAATTCAAATTAGGACAACTTTAAGCAAGAGCCCTTGTGTTGCTTAGGCTCTTAATTTATCTTTAGGATGCATTAATATTTGTGTTTCAAAGTATAAATATTAATTGATTGATGAAGTAAGATATTAATAATGTTAGTATTATTAATACTTATATATATACTAATGTTAATAGATAATATTAACATTAGACAAGAAAAATTAATAATAGTATTAATTAATTTAATACTATGAAGAAGTAAATAAATTATTTAATAATACCTTTGCTAAGGTAATATTAGCAATTTAAATCTTATTAAGTTAAGGTTTTAAATAGGGGCATATTTAATTAATAATAGTATTAATTAATTTAATACTATGAAGAGTAAATAAATTATTTAATAATACCTTTGCTAAGGTAATATTAGCAATTTAAATCTTATTAAGTTAAGGTTTTAAATAGGGGCATATTTAAGTAATAATATTATTAATTAATTTAATACTATGAAGAGTAAATAAATTATTTAATAATACCTTGCTAAGATAATATTAGCAATTTAAATCTTATTAAGTTAAGGTTTTAAATAGGGGTATATTTAACTAATAATAGTATTAATTAATTTAATACTATGGAAGAGTAAATAAATTATCTAAAGTAATATTAGTAATTTAAATATTAATCTTAATAAGCTAAGTTTTAAAATAGGGTATATTCAATTTAATAAATGTTATTTTAAGAATGAGAATTCAAGAAGCCACAATAAATATTATTTTAAGAATGAGATTCTCATTTCTAAATATGGTTTTAATGCATGAGAATTCAAGAAGCCACCCCGACCTTTGAGCTCTTCCAATCCATTCCTTTGATCTCCTCTTCCTAGGAAATACTATATATGGTTGGCTACTAAGGTTTGGGGGAGGAAGGGCTAGAAGTATTTGGTGGAAGGGTTGATTGTTGGTTGAAGATAAGTTCTTGCATTTCAATAAATGAATTTATTTTTACAAATTTGATTTTAGTTTCTGTGTTGTGATAGTGGTATGCTCCATTCTTTGGCTTACTTTTTTTAAAAATATTTTATGGTTATGAAGTTATGAGAGGTATCTATGTTTTTTTAGATTTATTCATGATTTCTGAATTGTTAGTGTACCTTTGGTTAATTAATATTTGTGTGAATATTGGATATATTGTGCCTATGAAGTTCTTTAGTAACTCCCTTTCTTGCTATCATTTTGGGATGGTATAGTCGAAAGACTTAATAAGCTTTTAATAAATATTTGTTGTTGGCTATCCACAACCATAGCATATCTATACTATATTTTGTGGCATAGGTTGTTGTCCGAATTTACATAAGGAAAAGTATTTTTATGTTGCTTTTTACATTAAACTTGTAGTGTTAGATTGATTGTTTTAGTTTTGGAATGGTTGTGCCAAGCATATTATTTATAAGTAATTATTTTATGTAGTTGAGTTTCTAGTGAGTAGATAGGGGAAAATTTTCAACTTCATGTTGCTTCAATGAAAGGTAGTCATTTGGATGAATCTTCGTTGTTAATCTTTCTTTTCATTAATTGCATCAACTATTAAACCTGCACTCATTTTGTGGTTTTTATCTTGCAAATTTATGAATTTTTGTGTTGCAGTTTGCTTTCACTTGACATTAGCAGCAATAGTTTTAATTATATTGATTTTATAAGGTGTTAAATTATTATTCAATATTAATTTTATTAATTAATTAATAGTTTAACTAAGTCATATTTAATTAATAGGGTTAAGCCTATTAATTAATATTTTATTTTTTAATGGGTTATATGGGATTGAAATGGGTCCCACCCATATTACATCATCACCACATAGTGGTATTACAACAAAGTTTAGATATTATCCATGTATCATTTGGTAAGATTTAAACCTTGTGTCTCCTGGAATCTAACCGGTTGAGCTAGTACCACTTGATCAAGCCTATTAATAATATTATTAATATTGATTAATTAATGTGTATTTATTTTATAATAATTATAAGGATTATGATAGGGTTTATGAGAAGAGTAATAAACCCATATTTAAGAATATTGAAAGAATTATTAATAGAGACCATATATTAAAATAACTCTTTATTTCAAGAAAAGAGGTGATTATTTTATTCTTGAAGGAATGAATATTAAATTTATTCTAGGAGTTAAATGTGGCTTGTGTAGCAAGGAAGTCAAACTTGAGTGAGAAAAGTATGGACTTTTCTTGTTTATGATTTAAGCATTGAAAGAATGTTGAAAAATTTATCATTGGAACCTTGCATTGTTCTTGCATGATTTTATTTGAATGATGCATGTTAGGCCTACATATTCATTTTAAAGTGTTATCTTGATCCCTATGCTCATGCTCGTAAGCTCGATGAAGGAAAATATATATCAAGTATAGAATATTGGAATAGGATGAAACTTGTGGTTTTGGGAATTGATGTTTGAAATGTAATGTTGTATTTGGAAAAGAGAAATACTTAAGAGATATCATGTGTAGAAGTTATGTTATGATTATTGATGAAGGATGGGATATATTGTAAACATCCTTGATGTATTGTCATAAATTTTTATTTAATAGATGAAGATGAATTGATGCTTTCTTTCTATGTTAAGTTCCTTTGGGAAGGATTTGTAGTTAGCAAGATGGATAAATTGTGTTTATTGAAGAAGACGATGGAATAAAAGAGAAAGTAATTAAGGGAATTGGTTATGAATTTTTAGATGTTTTTTCACTTCTTTTATTTTAAATAAAGAAATTATATTAATTTCTAGTGTTATGTTGGAATGAAGGACCTGCATTTGTTAGTTTTTATCAACATAATATGTTGATGCTAGTATGAATTTTTTGAATTATTTATTATAGTCCTTTAATTTCTTTTGTTATTTGGATAAAAATATTGTTTAGGACCCTTGGGTTAAATGGGTTATTATGGGCAAGGTTGGTAGTGCCATATTAGTAATCCCTAGAGTTGAGTTGTACCCAATCCTATTTGAGTTATGGGTAGACAATTCAACTAGGTAATTATGAATGATAAACCCTAGTGGTGAGGCTTGGGTGGTCCTAGCGGTGAGGCTTGGATGATTCCTAGTAGTGAGGCTTGGGTAATATTAGTGGTGGATTGGTATGGGACAACCCAATAGATTATTCATAAGATAATATAGTGGTGGTATCTTGTGGGTAGGCAAGTATGGCCATGATCATTATCACGTGAGTGATAATAGTCTTAGTTATTTCATGGGTAGATAAAACTAACTAATCACTAAGGCATTATATCATAGTAATCCTACATAGATTCTAGTATGTAGGGTTAGGGAATATGCATCACCTTTAAGTGATATGGGCCTTAAAGGGCAATCTCTATGTTGTGGTCAAGTAGTCTCATACATGGAAGTATAGGGAAACGAGGGAACCACTAATGACATTTTTTCTAATGGTGAGGTTAGAAGAGTGAACCCCAAGAATTATAGGAATTTGGCCATTCCTATCCACTTGAGTGTCATCTGCAGTGATAATGAACTCAACATGGTAATGCCTTATATTGATGAAATGGTTGGGTCTTCTTATTGAGTTAGTTAATTCTTATAGAAATAAAAATTAGCTCTCTCCCTTGCGTTGAGAAGTTGGGTTGTTACAATTTCAACAAGAAGAAGCTACCAATAAATTAAGGGATCAGTTGTCAAATAGTGCACTCGTCCCTAAGAATTTTGGGAACAATAAAACATAAAAGGGTTATTTACAAAAGGGTCATTCTTCATAATCATAATCATAGAAGCCACCTTAAAAATAAAAAAATGTATTACCACATCTATGATAAAGATAAACATGATACCAAGAATTGTTTGTATAACTTATAAACTCAAGGAGATCAAGTCCATCAGGCTTAGAAGAAGAAAATATAATATAATCCATGTCCTAAATAGAACAATAAGGGAATGAAGTGCTTGAAGAATCAGCTTCAGATTTTGAATAAGTACACAAGGTGCTAATATCCACAACCATGACCAATCCAAATGATTTTGTTATATTGATTCAAGTTCTAGTAAGCACATGACAATGAACAAAGAATGGTTTGATTCTTTAGAATCCATACAAGGGAAACCAATTGTTAAAATATATTATATCATTTGGTTGTGTTAGATTACTTTAGGGGGAAGTTATCTAGCTGTTTCATACAATGTGGTAAATGCACAAGTATCAATGTACAAGTTGTAAACATGCAAGGTGTCTCTTGCACAACTAAGTAGAGTGTTGGCTAAGGAATCAATATTCCTATATAAAGGGCCTCATATCTCTAATTGAATGTATCACCTCATTCTCAATAATATATGTTGATTTTTTTTTTCTCTCTCTCTCTCTCTCTCTCTCTCTCTATCTCCCTTTCTCATGATATGATGGAATGGTGCTAAAACCATAAATTATATCAAAGCCACGGTGAATCTAGAGCGGAGTAGGAAAAACTACCATTATTACTTTTTGTCTATGTCATTGCAAACTAGACCTATCATTGTGTGTCATTGCATTTAAACATTTCCAGAAGAGAAGTTTCTAATAGCAAAGGAGTTAGGAAAATTGTCACCATCCAACAACAAGACCAAAATGATAAGTATTTGGTAAGTAGTTTGTAAAATCATAGAGAAGATTAGAGAAGATCTCAAAACATTCAAAATATTGAGAAGAAGGCCCTGGTTGAAGCTAGAAGTATTAGGGAGTTGTGTATCCATCTACTACAAGGTAGAAAATTGGTGAATCAGAAGTACCAAGATCTACATAATTTGCTTTAGAATCCATAAAAAAGGTATGCAACTATTGGTTCAAGTAGATTCATTAATTGGATTACTTATCAGATTCATTAAAGCACCTTATTTGGATTAATGTTGCAAGAAAGGAAAATTTCCTTTTAAGGTTCATTTCATATTATTCTTGATTAGTTGTAGTAAATTGATGAAGTGCATTATTTTAAGAGTTGATTGAAGTGATAAGGTGAAATTTTCAGTGCAATAAAAGTGAAATATTATTAGATTTATTTGCACTATTCTATTAGTCTCAAATAAATTATTGTTTATGTTCTTGAAAAGGGAACAAAATCAGAATTTGACAAAGTGTCTAATGACACTATTAGTGCACAAAAATATGCAATACATAGTTGCCAAGTGAAGCCACAAAAATAGGTTAGATTCCTCAAAAATATGGAGAAGAAGACAACTAAACTAAATCATAAAAAGGAATATTTGAAAAGACACTTGGTGAGTCTCAAATTCAAAGCATTATAAGGGTTAGTTGCAAGGAGAAAAGTATAGAATAATCACATCAAATAAAGGGCTTCTATCTACTTCTATCAAAGCTTATAATTTTCATCAAAGTGTCCAAGAAAAAAGGGTAAGGTGTCTAATAAAAGAGACAACCTCAAAACCCCTACATTGCATTCAAAAATTCTGCCACAAAACCAGAAATTTAGACCTAAAAAAAGAGTGCAAAAGAGGGTGCAATAAAGGGTATTTTATATACAAATTTTGTTACATTGTATTGCACTATCCTAATTTGTTTTATACAGGAAAGAGGGAATATTTGAAGGTGCCTCAAAGGTACAATATCTATAGGGTGAACCATCCAACGGCGGTCGAACGCTAGCACTCTCCAAGTGTAGAAAAAGGAGCCACTCTAAGGGCTCATACTCCTCATATCTTGGACGACTAAACCTGCAAAATACAAGACACAAAACAAAGGAAGAAATATCATTATTTCAAGAGCAACACCATCTAAAAAAGGAGGACATATAATAGGTGTGAAAAGAATAAGAATAAGGCACCATTGGAGTGTTTCAAACTCCATATTTGCATTTCTTAAAATCGGTGCTCAAGCCTCCAAATCATCACTCTTCATTCCAACTAGAAACAACTCACAAGCAAGTGTCATTGAATGAAGGAGAATCTAGAAATTTTATAGGGTTCAAAGAACCTCCAAAGGGTATGTTGAAGAAGCATTAGAGAAGACATCCATGCACAAGGAGGGAGTGACACTTGTCACTTGAGGAAAAATTTGAATACTCCTCACACAAGCACTCATCTTGAATAAGAAAGGAGTAACTAACAACAAGTTGGTACATTGAGAATATGAGAGACACTTGTCCACAAATAGATCAAACACTCCACTAAAAAATGTAATGTTCATATGGTACTCAAAGGAAGATAAAAGTATCTTCTAGCACCTTATACTCCTCAAGCACTCAAGAAGAAAACGAACATGCCACTCGGAACTTAATAAATTTAAGGGTACCAAAGACCAAGCTTTCAAAAAAATTCATGCATCCACATTCAACACTCCATAGTCTTCACACACAAGATCAATTTGTAGCATGGAAGCAAGGTGGAAGAGCCTTTAATTCTCTAGCCAAAGGAGGTCAAAGGCAGAGATTTAAGATGCCATATTTGGAGCATTTAATCCAAGGAAGGTTCCAAGCATTATATTGGAGGAAATGACCAAAGAAGAGACATTAATATTGCGGCCATCTCACATCTGAAAGCAATGCCAATTATTGTGGTATCCAAATATTGTAAGGTATTTTTATTCCCATTTTAAATGTGCTTTCATATTTTGGATTTATAAGGTTGATAAATCAAGGTTAAACTTAGAAGAATTTAATCATATTGAAAGACATATCATAAAAGGAATAATTTATCAAATTAATATAATATTTACAATATTAAACTTAGGAGTAATAAGGGTTTCTACTGGAAATTGTTTTTAAAATATTTGCAAATATTATTGTGTTCTAATTTTTCTATATTTGAGAGCTATAAGGATTACAACACCAAACTATATTATTTAAAATTAGAAACACTAAAATAAATTAAGAAGGGGTTTATCAAAGCATTTCAAAGGTTGGAATTTAGAAATTCATTTGTGTCAAAATTTCACAAAAAAGGACAAAAGAGATCCAACGTTAAACCTCTTCAAATTTGGAAAAAGTGCTTAGTTAAATAGGAACAATAAGGGATAATAGAATTTGATTTTGGGATTCTCAAAACTTTACAAAATAAATCCAAAACTAAACTATATTTCACAAAATCACTTTCACATTTTCAAAATCACTAGGGAGACATAATGTTTTCCACAAATCCTCATAATATCAACATCATGGATTATTGTATATAGATTCATGTTCAAGTAAGTATATGACATGAAACATACATTGGTTCAATTATGAAGAAGATAAATTAAAATCTAGTTGTTGTAGTAGATAGAAAAACATATGAAGTAAAAGGAATTGAAATTATTTTAGTAAAGCTTAAGGATGGAAGATGTATAATACAAAATGTATTGTATATTCCATGATAAACAACTAATATTATTTATGTTTCTCAACTCATGGATCAAGACTTAACTGTTGTGTTCAAAGTTCTCACTAGAAGAAAACAATTTCACATATCTAAACATGGAAGAAAGATAGTATCAAAATCATATAAAAATGTTCTATTTGTCCTAGACACTGCTATTCACTTAGCCCTTTCAGTAAATGCTTTAGAACTATGGCATAAACAACTAGGACATACTAGTGAGACATCAATGAGGGAATTGTTTAGATATCAAATGGTAGAAGGACTACCCAACTTATCTCTAGAAACTACTGTATGTCTAGAATTCTTAGTAGGAAAAAACATAGAATTCCTTTTGAACTTCGTCAACATAGAGCTCAACATCCTCTAGAAATAATATATACATACTTATGTGGACCAATGAAAGTTGAAAGTTTTGGAAGACATAAATACATTCAATTATTTTTTGATGATCACAATAGAAAAACATGGGTATATTTCATAAAGTACAAATAAAAACATTCATTCATTTTAAACAATTCATAATTCAAGTGGAAAATGAATTAGGGAAGACCATAAAAGCACTTCATTTAGATAGAGGAGGAGAATTTATTTCCAAAAAATTTGACTCATTTCTTGAAGATAATGGAATTAAAATACAACTTACTACAACATATTCACCTCAAAAAAATGGAATTGCAAAAAGAATAAATAGATCAATAATGGAAATGGTAAGATGTATGTTAAAATAAGCATAACTTGATTACAAATACTAGGCTGAATCAGTACAAACAACAGTCTACATACAAAAAAAACTACCAACAAGAGTACTCAAGAATATTACACTAGAAGAAGCATGGTCAACACAAAATCCCAACATCGATAAACTAAATATCTTCGGATGCAAAGCCTACATGCATGTTCCAAAACAAAAGAGGACAAAACTAGATGACAAAACTATGATAGGAATATTTGTTGTCTATGACAATGAATCTGCAGGATACATAATAGTAGATCCATATACAAAGCAAGTCCACATTAGTAGAGATGTGATATTTGATGAAAAATTCAAAATAAATACAGATGAATCTAGTGGTGACATAAAAGTCCTCCTAAATCTATCTGAATAAGACAAAATGAGTGTAGATTCAAAATCATAATCTCAAGAATAAGATATGAAAGCATCAACAATACTACCTATAAAATAACCAATATGACTCAAATATACTCTCAGAGAATCAAATTTAGAAATAATGTCAGATCTTACCTCTACAAGACCTCAAACTTGCGATATGACTAGAATGAATAGAGGAATGATAAGTAACACAGTAGAACCAACATCAACTTATCAAGCACTAAAAACTTACACTTGAAAGTAGTTATGAAATCTTAATATGCATCACTAAAAAGAATAAGATATGGGATCTAGTAAAACTATCTCCAAGAAAGAAAATAGTGGGATGCAAGTGGATTTACAAAATCAAATATAAAGCAAATGGAACACTTGACAAGTACAAAGCTTGACTAGTAGCCAAAGGGTATACTTAGATAGAGGGAATTGACTATAAAGAAACATTCACACCAACAACTTGAATGACTACTATTCGAATAGTCTACATGCTAGCAGCACACCAGGGATGGAAACTTCATCAGATGGATGTAAAAAGTGCATTCCTTAATGGTGACTTAGAATAATAAGTCTATATGATACAACCTGAAGGCTTTGTCATTCAAGGACATGAAAGTAAGTTATGCAAATTGAATAAATTTCTATATGTATTGAAACAAGATCTTAGAGCATGGAATATAAATATCAATAATCACCTATTACATCATGATTTTAAAAGGAATTCATCAGATCCCAATTTATATACCTGAAAGCACGAGATTTCAGAAGATTGAAAGGAAAACTAATGCGATGTATTCAAAAACCAAAGTTAACACTTAAGGTCCTATAAAGTGAAATGCATGAAATGAAAGAAAAGAGACGAATTTAAATGAGATAAAAGGAAGTATAGAAAGCACAACCCTTTTTATTTATACTCTTCCAATTTGGTTACAAAGACGTCTCCTCCATTTTAGGGGGTAGGAGCGTTAACATAGTTTCAATTACAATCATGGATTTAGTGTTCCTCCTTTCGCGTGCCCACATGTAAATGGGCAGGCCAAAATGTTGCCGCCGCTGGTATTGATGAATCTTTAATCCTTGCTGCTCCTCCTGCGTTCAAAGAAACAACAAATCATTAGTAGCACATGTGCATGATAATGAAACTCACAAAATTTGAAAGAGTACTGTTAATGAATATAAAAGATAAATATAACGATGATTAAAATGAATCTAAATAGACTAAAAATTTGGCAGAAGCATAAACATGTAACTAGCAAAATACTACAAAGGAAACAGTCACCAAATTCGATACAGATCCATATTCGTTTCGGGGTGGGATGAATAAAACCTGCAATAGTTTGGTATTCGTTCTAGGTTGAGACGGATAAACCTACAATAAGGCAGGGGGTGCCCGAAGGCAAATCACCCAACGGTTGAGACTTTGTTTCGACACCAATCTACTTGGGATGAGTCTGAAACCTGTTGTGATGTGTTGTCGGCAAATTGGTAGGATATTGTGGCCAAAAAAATCGGGTTTTGGGTCTTGATTCATGCCTCCAAAAGTCACCCAATAACCTCCCTTTTGATTAAGATATTATGGATGTAAAAGCACAAATCATAAATAAGTAAAAGGGCAGCACTTCATTGGTCAAAATGCTCCTTCTCTGTCTATCTTTTGGGTGGGAAAACTCCTCAATTTATAGACCTTAGGGTCTCTTTATTTGAATTGCACATGCGAGGGCGCCACTTGAGTTTGCATGTCCGATTTTGAGAGAAAAGCTAACTCCCTGTTACAAAATCATCTTGCATGATGTTTCTAAAATAAAGACACTCATTACTGAAGTCTTTCTTCTCGAATAAAATCTAGTCCTCGCAATTGCATGGCCTGAAGCCTCAGTTAACTGGCGGAGTTGCCGAAGTTTGAATTTTTTTTTTCCAGTCAAACCTCATATTCATCTCACCCTGGGATGAATTCGGTATTCGTCCCTGGGTGGGACGAATGACAGTTTGTATTCATCCCTGGGTGGGACAAACAGAGAACAAGGTGTCAAAAATGTGCCAAATTGACCTCTAACCTCTAAAACTGCTTTTGGGAGTGGTTAGGACCACTGTTTAACCTCTGGGGGCTGCCCTAGGGGCTGTTTGTGTCAATACGATCAGCGCGTGTCATCACATAATCGGATTGGTGTTGTTTTGGTGTCTACAGATGCCCCCTTTTTAGGAAGCATTGTGCAAGGCACAACACTGAGCAAAAATAGATAACCAAAGCACTAATGATTAGGGTTTCTCAGTAACCTAACCAACTCTTGATGCCCCAAGCATGGAAAGGGCATGCATTCTTGAATCCTTGCTTTCGACGAGCTAAGGAATTTGATTTCAAGTATTAACCTATTTTGGTGAGGTGTGACTTGAGCTTGGACATTGATCAGTCATGAATAGGCAAAGGGCGCAACCTTTTGTCCACGGGGGAACCTTGTGTTCATGCTTCAGGAATGCCAAGTGTTTGATCAGTTTGTGATTATTGCTTGTTTGCTACCCCAAGCAGGGGCGTGATTGTATTTGTCAATGATTCTTTGAATGCGTGTCATTTCCAAGATTGGGTATGTTGTTGTTGATTGGAGACTAAGTGTGACTACCCCCTCAAGCGACGAATCGATGAGGGAATGACCGACATGAGAAAAGTGACGAGTCGCTTGACCCAAGATGACTTAGGTAAGGGTGCCTTCAGTTGTTTACCATTGAATGTGCGTGCAGTTTTTTGACATTTAGACCTATTTTTGGTGGGTTGAAACCCTTTTTGTGACGCATTTTGGAGCGAAAATTAGCAAAAATCTGTCTTCTCGTGGAGTGGTCCGGCTATGGTAGCCTTCTTAAGGAGTAGGATAATGACAATTTGTAACCCCAACATATTTTTTGGATGCCAAGAATGTCAGATGCAAATGCACCTTCGTTCGGCAATGTTATTGCTATTTTTGGGTGGGTTTGGACTCGTTTTGGTGACGCCGTTTGGGGATGAAATTCTCAAAAATCCATTGTCCCGAGGAGCGGTCCGGCTATAATAGCCTTCTTAGGGAGTAGGTTAATGAGGATTTGTGACCCCGACATCTATTTTGCATGCCCAGAATATCAAGTGCAAAAGCACACTGATTGGACAGTTTTATTGCTCTCTTTTTTTGTGCATTTGTTTGCTATTTTTTTTTTTTTTGAAATGTTTGTTTATGATGATGTATGCATGTGGGATTATGATTGCGATGTTTCTAATTATATGATGTATGCATATGGAATGAATGAAATGATTTTTTGATAACTTGTCAATGGCACCATAGATTGTACAAGATTGACTGGCTTGCTGTACTTATGGGATGACTTTGTGGAATGACGTTGCATGTGACAACTATGTTTTTGTATTTTGCCTTTTTTTTTTGTGAGGTCAGAGGACCGTTTTATTGTATGTCTAAGGGAATTTTGATGATATATCTATACAGATGACATTATTTTGTTTATACACATGTTGTGATTTGAGTTTATGTATAGTGATTGATGTTGATGGATGCATGTTAATTTACATTGATGTATGCATATGTTGTGATGAATGCGAATGTTTCTAAGTTATATGAGATGCATATGGAATGGATGAAAGTGATTTTTTGATAATTTGGCAGTGGCACCATAGACTGTATAGGACTTATGGCTTTGTGTACAGGGCGATTGCTGTGGTAAATGACTTTTGTGTATATGTGTTGCTTTTTTTTTTTTTTTTGATGATGATATAAGAATGGATTGTATACAGCAGTTGGCGTAGAATGTAGCTAAGTTTTCCTGAGACTCAGATGTTTTAACTAACTATCCAAGGCTGTACTTGTATCTGACAAGACTTTGAACAAGGTATGAATCGAACTTGTCTTTGACCAAGTTATTTCACATCCCTGTGTGTGCAATTGAGTTCGTTGATGTGGTATTTGTCAGGATACCGCCAGTGCCAGATAGGCTATCAACCAAACCTGTATCGAGGATCACCTAATTAGCTCCACTAACTCCTTTGTTGTATTTAGTCAGATTAATCTATGATACTATCTAGGTTACCATAAGCTAGCTCATCCACATGCAAACATTGATCTGCACACAAGTTAATGTGACAGATATATCGTCATGCGGGAGGTTTATCGCCAGTGATCGATAGGCTATCAACCAAACCGATGTCGAGGCTTGCCTCATGACCTGTTGGAATGCTGAGAGTTCCAGGGATTCAAGTTCAACTCCCTTATTTTCTTCAATTGTATTGGGATACTTGCTCTTTTGTAGTGATAAAAATCACTGTTTATTTTTGTTTTATTTATTTTTCTTTTGAGCAAGGGATTTGGATATGGAGTGACGAGAATCACTGTTGTTTGTGCCTTTTGATGTGTGCACTTTGGGATATCAAATTTTGGATTTTTGACTTTTGCAAATTTTTGATGTTTTGCAACTTTTGAGAACTTTGGGATTCTTGGGGAATTGGGTAGGGAGGATGCTTGTCATTTTGCCAACTCTCAGCATTCTTTGGGATCATTCGCATAGGGGGATTAGCAAGATAGCCGTTTTGCTTATGGTGACCTAGATTGCTTTGCAGGTTTCATCTTTCGTTCACACAACTTGGGAATTTTGTTATATGTTTTAATTTGTGTTGGGATGCTACGTAACAAGGTGTGATCCAAGTAGAATTCTACCTGCGTAAAATCTGTCTGACTTGGTACAGTTCTTGGCTAGAGATCTAAAGACAGCTGAATGACGAAAACTCTAGATACATTAGATGACAACTGATTTATGATATGGCAAAATGGTGATTGTCGTTTATTTTTGCTGTATTGTTTTCAAAATGGAAAATGTGAAAGGTGGTGGATTTGCCAAGTAATGACAGTCTATGGTGCTTTTGCCTTGTGTGATCAACAATATGTAATGTATGGATGTGATGCTTAATGCAACTATTATTTTTGTGTTTTTGATCTTGAAGTATGCATGAGAATGAGATGCAAATTTTTTTGTGATTCTTGATTATTTGATTTTTTTTTTTTTTGAATTTTCTTGATGATGACCAAGGGATTTCGAGAATCCGTTGGGGCCCTTTTGGGGTGACCAAGTGATTGTGATAATCCTTGGAGCTTTTGGGGTGACCAAGCGATTGTGATAATCCTTGGAGCTTTTGGGGTGACCAAGCAATTGTGATAATCCTTGGAGCTTTTTGGGGTGACCAAGCGATTGTGATAATCCTTGGAGCTTTTTGGGGTGACCAAGCGATTGCGATAATCCTTGGAGCTTTTTGGGTTTTGACCAAGCGATTGCGATAATCCTTGGAGCTTTTTGGGTTTTGACCAAGCGATTGCGATAATCCTTGGAGATTTTTGGGTTTTGACCAAGCGATTACGATAATCCTTGGAGATTTTGGTTTGACCAAAGGGTTTATGGACACCTTTGGGGCATTTTGGGATTGACCAAGCGATTATGGAAATCCTTGGAGCTTTTGGTTTGACCAAAGGGTTTATGGACACCTTTGGGGCATTTTGGGATTGACCAAGCGATTGTGGAAATCCTTGGAGCTTTTGGTTGGACTATGGCTCTCTAAATGTGGAATGGCCTCAAATGAATGATGTTCAAGGGTTCAAGCTCTTTGATTCCTTCAAGAGAAGCAAGCCGGTAAGTTCCAGGTCCGATTCGACTATCAATCACATAAGGACCTAACCAGTTTGCTACAAAATTGTCCCTCAGATGAGATGGTAAATTAGCATTCTGCTGGTTTTCTTTTAAGACCAAATCTCCAACTTGAAAATCCCTTAGGTGAACCTTCATGTTATATGCTCTCTTAAGTCGCTCTTGATAAATACGCAAATGCTCGAGAGCATTGACGCGTCGTTCGTCAAGCAATGTAAGTTGATCTAACCGGGCCTGCCACGTAGTGTCATCATCGATGAACTCTTGCATTGCAATGTGCAGCAAAGGGATTTCCAACTCAAGAGGCATGATAGCCTCGGAGCCATACACCAGCAAAAATGGAGTTGCCCCGATGGGCATCCGAATGCTAGTGCGATAAGCCCAGAGGGCAAGCAGGATCTTAATGTGCCAATCCTTATGATTATCGATGACAATATTTTTGAGGATGGTGATGAGCATTTTGTTTGACGCCTCTGCTTGCCCATTCGCCTGCGGATAATAGGGTGTTGAAAAGCTGTGCTAAATTTTGTACTTTGTGGTCAAAGCATGCACATATTTATTCTTGAATGGTGTCCCATTATCTGATAGGATCTTGGATGGAATACCAAAATGACATATGATATTATGTAAAATAAACTCCACAATGCGGGGTCCAGTTGTAGAGGTTAACGGAATTACTTCCACCCACTTGGTAAAATACTCTGTGGCTGTAATGATAAATGTGTGATGACCCGACGACGTAGGGGAGATCTTTCCGATTAGATCAAAGCCCCACTGTGAAAAAGGCCAAGCCGATTGGATCGGTTGCAAGGCCTAAGAAGGTACGTGTGTCAAATTGGCATGATGTTGACACTTCATGCACTTCTTCACATATGCACAACAATCTTGCTCTAAAGATGGCCAATAATAACCCATGCGGAGAATGCACTTTACGATGGCCATGCTACTAAAATGGCCACCATATGTACCATCGTGGGCTTGGGTGATCGCCCAAGCGGACTCTTGCTGGTCCAAGAAATGGAGGAGGATTCCTTCATAGCTCTGAAAATACAAAATGTCTCCTAACAAGACATGTTTTGCCGCTTTCTGTTTGAATGATCTTTTCGTGGCTTGTGTCAATCCAAGTGGGAGAGTACCTAGCATGATGGAATCCCTTATGGGTGTGTACCAATATTGCTGATCAGAAACCTCGATGGTATGAACAACCAATCCCTCTTGAAGGTCATCCCGAGCAAAAGCTGAGCGGGAAAGAACTTGTAAAAACAACGTTGTATTGCTATTAAGAGGGGTAGGGGAGAACAAGGACCCCTAGTTGGCTTGAGTCAAACAATATTGGATTCGAGAAAACCTATCCGTAGATGGTTCAATTTGGATCAAGTGGATTCCTGGCATGAGGTCAGAGCTTGCACGCTCCATCGCAAGTTGCAATAATGTCTTGACCTGAATGGTTGTCATCTCACCGAAAGGGTCTTGCGGGATTAGGGGCCCCAAGGAGGCCATAGTATCCACAAAATGATTCGATGATCGAGGGAGTGCCTTGATGTCATACCATTCAAGTTGTGCCAGGAATTTGTCCACAAGGGCTTTATAGGCCTACAAAACTGGACATTTACATTGGAATATCTCCTTTACTTGATTGACAATTAACAACGAATCACCAAATATGTTCAATTGTTTAATGTTCATGGTGATTGCTGTCTGAAGACCGATGAGCAAGGCTTCATATTCTGCATTGTTATTGGTTCACGAGAAGGCTAATTTAAATGACAAAGGCATTGGAGCCCCTTGTCGAGTGAAGAATACAATTCTCGCACCACCCCCTTGCTCACACTTAAAACCATCGAAGAATAGGGTTATGTCAGTCTGTGACTCGGGCTCATCAGAATCTAATGATTCTGAAACATGGAAAACCTCGTCCTTGGGTAGCTCTACGATCAGAGTTTGATCCTCTTCAAGAGGAGCCTCGCATAAGTTGGGCTTTTGGGACCCCGAGATCTTGGTTTCTATCGACTCTAAGTGCTCTAATGCTTTGCATATATCGGGGGATTTGGGCTCCTCCTCTTTGGTTGGTTCCTATTGAGGAACATGGGGCCTATGGAGGGGTAGCCAGATAGCACCCCCCTGTCTTGATATTGCATTTTAGTCCACTCTTTTTCTTGCTCAGATTCTCAGAGGCTTCTTGAGGGATTTCTGAGGGTGGCCCATGAACCCGGGTGGGTGCTTGAGGAATCGGGGGAGTAACCTCTCGCTCCTGTCTAGGAGGCATTGGGGGTAGCGCTTGAGAAGGTCGCGATGACCTATCTCGCATCGAGGGGTTGTGTCCCTCATAATGTTTTGTCTTATGCATGCGAAGGGTTGGAGTCCTCGCCTGCATAGTGTGTTGGAACAACTCATCCTTCGAGCACTGAATGCACTCTTTATTTAGAAGATACCATTGCTCTAACTATTGTCGTTCTATCTCAAGTAGCGTGAGTTGCATCTAACGTGCGATATGCTTGGCAGATTCTAAGATAGTTGGTCCTACCATCTCATATCTAGAAGGCCTAGATGCCTCTCCTAGATATCTATCTCGATCATGGTGATCCGAGATATCTATAGGCCGCCTCCCTCTTTTGGGGGTAGCGGCATTCCCCCGAGGCCTTGGCCTTAGTAAGTGATCCTGATAGCTAGCAGTTGTGGAGGCGTATTGCTCCTGCGATGTATATTTCTCTTGAGGAAGGTAAGAGTTTTCCTCGTGCTCTCTTTCATAAGTGAAAAAGAAATGGGCAGAGTTGGCTCGCCCCGCCTGAGGAGCCTTGTGCTCTGGATTGTCCTGGTAGTCCTGACAACTAGAGGGGGTGAAGGAGGGATAATGTAATCATGTGGTTCCTCCCGTCGAACCCTATGTTGACCTAGCACTTCATGGCACGGTGACCGCTCATAGCGAGCATCTAAGGGAGCTCTCCTACGGATGTACCCCTCATGGAATGGTGTGTCTTTGGGTGCTATGCTGAATAGGAATGCCCCTAGAAGAGGTGCCCCTATAGTCCCTTTTCATTAAGGAGTGGAGGGGACTGCCTTGTGTGTCAGGTCGCCAAGGTGGTATGACCAAATCCTTGGGACTGTAACGAAGGTGACTCGTGCCTCCTTGGACATTCTTCGTAGCGTCTACCCGTGAGTGGGATTGACTGCGGGTGAATACCATGGTAATGACTCTCTACAAGCTACGTAGATTTTTATCTTTTGTTTATGATTTTTTGATTTTTTTTTTTTGTTACATGAAGAAAAAAATAACATACACACACAAAGCAATGATTATCTCTTTTAAAGATTAAAAGTGTGCCCTAAATCTGGTTTAGTGTGTTTTGTTGTTTGTTTTTGAAATTTTTTTGTGAAAACCATTTAAATGCAATTATGAAGGCTCTTGTGACTCCCAAAATGGTCGCCCCTTCAATATACCATTTCCGGACCGATATACCAACCTCTCTATATACCCGCCCTTACGTGAGGGAGACTATAGGTACGTGAGAGCAGATGATACATGGAACATAGGTGGTACGGAAGGGGAATCACTCTGTTTATGACACCTACCATAGAATACTTATCCTCATGCACTAGGAATCACCCTAGCTACACTTGGTCAGCTTTCGTCAGGATTTACGTCTAGCAACAGTGCGATCGGGGTAATGTATGCAAATATCCAAGCCAACGAGGTGATGAAATCCACTGTTGGTCTTGATCAAGGGCTGGGGTTTTACGACTAGCTCCTTGGTTTAAGTAACCACGTGATGTGTGGGGTTCATTTTAATTTGCAAAAAATGAAATAGAAAAACAAAAAGGAAACTTTCCCTAAGCCATACAAAAATTGAAAATCAAAAAACAGAAAACAAAAATTTGACAGAGGCTTGTTAAAAACCCCTACATCTTCTCTGCCCAAAAGGATGTTTTTGATTTGCTACTCTAAAAAATGCACAAAACGCTATTCGTCCCTGGGTGAGACGTGTTAGTCTTACAATGGCACTGAGAGGGGGGGGTGAATCAATGTGGCTCTTTATAACTTAAAACTTTAACTCTTAAAGCTAAAATAAAGAATGCTTAAAACCAAATGCAACAAGTGTAACAAGATAGCAACACATAACACAAGATTTAACGAGGTTCACCAGTTTTGGCTACTCCTCAAAACTAGACTGTTTGGACTTCCATCCAAATCCAGCCTTTGAAAAGCACCAACTTTACAATCAATTTACTAGCACCCACTGGAAGGAGAACCAACCCCTAATTTATCTACACCAATAGAAAGGAGCACCAACCCCTGATTTACCAGCACCGACTGGAAGGAGCACAAACCCCTAATTTATCTGCACCAACAGAAAGGAGCACCAACCCCTGATTCCAAGCACCAACTCGGAATTCTATTTTGAATCTATTTTGACATAAATATGCCTTTGCTTTTACAAGACCCTCACTGGTCTATTGCTCATCCAATATCTATTTCAATTCATGAAACACATATTCCTTCTGCTCACTAACAACCTCTCTCTCTCTGCTACACTCTCTCTGCTGCACTCTATCTGCTGCACTCTCTCTGCTGCACTCTATCTACTACATTTTATCTGCTGCACTCTCTTTGTTGCATCTTATCTGTTGCACACTCTCTGTTGCATCTTATCTGCTACACACTCTCTACTGCATTTTAACCGTGCTTTGTATTCATCCTTTTTCACAACCCTTTTTCTCTATTCTGCAACACGCTACTCTCTGTACCCGCACAGAGCTCAACGCTCTCTTACAACACTCTTCTTCCTCTCTTTCGACAACACTTTTTCCCTCTATACGGTGGCACTTTTTCACTATGAGTAGCAACTTAATTCTCTGCATGACTGCCCTTTTATAACCCTATTTCTCATTGAGACTCCTCGTCTTCTGTTACTTTTGTAATCACACATGCAGTCTATTAACATTCTCTTCTGCCACTTGTCAACTGTAACTGCTTCTTTATGTAACTCCTTTTGTATATATAGAGTGGGAATTTATTTGAACACGTTACATGCAACATATACCTCTACCATGACTGTTTGTCATCTTGGTCATAACTGTTCATATTCTTTTCTGTGCATGCATGCATTTTTTGATTCTATTTATGCGACTGATCGATTTCTCCTTCTTCAACTTTTCTTAAAATAGCTGCATGATTTCTATCTATAACTGCCGCACTAACTTTAGTTAACTCTACTTATTTTGGCTGCATGATCTTCCTCTGCAATTGCCCCTGTAACCGTCATTCTACTTTTAGTTAACTGTCAATAAGCGTGCTGTGGCGACCTGTCGCGAAATCGTGACACTTTTGTCTCTTTGCACTCTTCTCGCCTTCTACCCATGAAAACATGACATGTCGCAAAATCGTGACACTTTCGCCTCCTTGCTACTCTTATCGGCTTCAACCAGCGAAAATGAAACATGTCACGAAATCGTGACACTTTCGCTGCCTTGACATCTTCTCTGTCTCTGGCCCGCGAAAATGGAACATGTCGCAAAATCATGACACTTTCACTACCTTGACCTCTTCTCTGTCTCTTACCCATGAAAATGGAACATGTCGTGAAATTGCGACACTTTCGCTGCCTTGACCTCTTCTCTGTCTCTTGCCTACGAAAATGGAACATGTCATGAAATCGTGACACTTTCGCTTCCTTGCACTTTTCTCTGCTTGCACTAGCGAAACCATGACATGTCACGAAATCGTGACATCTTTCTCTTTCGTACACTTTTCTCCGCAAGCTCCAGCGAAAACCTGACATGTCACAAAATCACAACACATTCTCTGCCTTGTGCCTTTCTCTGTCTTTTGCCCGCGAAAACACATGTCATGAAATCGCGACACATGCGCTGCCTTGCACTCTATCTCTTCTTCGGGTCGCGAAAACCCGACATGTCATGAAATCATGACACTTTTTCTCCTTGGTGCTTTTCTTCCCTTCGGACCATGAAAACCCGACATGTCACGAAATCATGACACTTTCTCTCCTTAGCGCTTCCTCTTCGAACCTGTCACGAAATCGCGACACTTTTTCTCCTTGGCGCTTTCTATTCGAACCTGTCGCGAAATCGTGACACTTTTTCTCCTTGGCGCTTTCTCTTTGAACCTGTCGTGAAATCACGACACTTTTTCTCTGTGAGCTCTTTGTCTCGAACCTGTCGTGAAATCGTGACACTTTTTAGTCCGTACAATCCTTCTTGCAAATTATCGCGAAATCGCGACACTTTTCTTTCTTTGCCTTCCTCTTCACTTCGGATCGCGAAAATGAAACATGTCACGAAATCGTGACAACTTTTTCTCTCTCCTCTTTTCTTCGCTTTGGACCGTGAAAATTAAACATGTCGTGAAATCATGACAATTTTTCTTTCTTCTTCTCTCTCTTCTAACATGTCACGAAATCGCGACAGTTTTTCTTGCTTGCGCCTTCTTCCCGAACACATCGCGGAATTGCGACAGTTTTCTTTGCCTGCGCCTTCTCTCCAAACATGTCACAAAATCATGACAATTTTATTTGCCT
Organism: Wollemia nobilis; assembly: GCA_028583015.1. Lineage (NCBI taxonomy): Eukaryota > Viridiplantae > Streptophyta > Pinopsida > Araucariales > Araucariaceae > Wollemia > Wollemia nobilis. The sequence goes on from JAQPPZ010000363.1 coordinate 5,463,141, forward strand.
GCGCCTTCTCTCCAAACATGTCATGAAATCGTGACAGTTTTCCCTGCATGCGCTTCTTCTTCGAACATGTCGCGAAATCACGACAGTTTTTCCACTTGGCTTTTTCTCTGCCTACATGTCGCGAAATCGTGATAGTTTTTCCAGCATTTTCTCTCTCCTCTAATATGTCACGAAATCATGATAGTTTCTCTTGCGCTTTCTCTCTCTTCCAACATGTCGTGATATCGCGACAGTTTCTCATGCTTGCTCAACATGTCGCGATATCGCAACAGTTTTCTTACTTGTCTTTTTCTTTGAGCTTTTGCCTATGGGCCACTTCGGTCTTCTTGGAGAATCATTGTACATGCTCTGTATGATCTCTGAACTCTTGTTCACTTCATCAACTGATCTATCTAATGACTTTTGTGCTCCTATCCATTGCATCAACCGATCCTCTATCTATGTTGACAATAATGACAATACTTTGGCTGCACCTTGCTCATCAATCAACTCCTGTCCATCACCTTGCTCATCAATCAACTCCTATCCATTCTTGTCCATTGCATCAACTGATCAACCTGACTGTGTTGACAACAATGACAATACTTTGGTTGCACCTTGCACATCAAGATGAATATCAGAACAGTATTCGTTCCAGGGTAGGACAAATGCCTATTTGCCCCTGGGTGAGATGAATCCCAATTCTGTAATCGTCGCTGACCGAAACAAATAACAGTATAATGACTAAAAAATAGGTACTCTATAATCAAAACAAGCAATTTCAGATCAAAAATCTAACCTAAAAAAAAGGAACAGAGAATAGAGGTCCCACCGTGATCGCCATTGTAAGCACGAGATTCCGAAAGATTGAAAGGAAAACTAATGCGATGTATTCAAAACCCAAAGTTAATGCTTAAGGTCCTTTAAAGTGAAATGCATGAAATGAAAGAAAAGAGATGAATTTAAATGAGATAAAAGGATGTATAGAAAGCACAGCCCTTTTTATATATACTCTTCCAATTCGGTTACAAAGACATCTCCTCCCTTTTAGGGGGTAGGAGCGTTAACATAGTTTCAATTACAATCATGGATTTAGTGTTCCTCCTTCCACGTGCCCACATGTGAAATGGGCAGGCCAAAATGTTGCCGCCATTGGTATTGATGAATCTTTAATCCTTGCTGCTCCTCCCGCATTCAAAGAAACAACAAATTGTCAATAGCACCTATGCATGATAATGAAACTCGTAAAATTTGAAAGAGTACTGTTAATGAATATAAAAAATAAATATAACGATGATTAAAATGAATCTAAATAGACTAAAAATTTGGCAGAAGCATAAACATGTAACTAGCAAAATACTGCAAAGGAAATAGTCACCAAATTTGATACAGATCCGTATTCATTCCGAGGTGGGACGAAGAAAACCTGCAATAGTTTGGTATTCGTTCTGGGGTGAGACGGATAAACCTGCAATAAGGTATGGGGTACCCGAAGGCAAACCGCCCACCGGTTGAGACTTTGTTTTGACACCAATCTTCTTGGGATGAGTCTGAAACCTATTGTGATGTGTTGTCGACAAATTGGTAGGATATTGTGGCCAAAAAAATCATGTTTTGGGTCTTGATTCGTGCCTCCAAAAGTCACCCAATAACCTCCCTTTCAATTAAGAGATTATGGATGTAAAAGCACAAATCATAAGTAAGTAAAAGGGCAGCACTTCGTTGCTCAAAATGCTCCTTCTCTGTCTATCTTTTGGGTGGGAAAACTCCCCAATTTATAGACCTTAGGGTCTCTTTGTTTGAATTGCGCATGCGAGGGCGCCACTTGAGTTTGCATGTCCGATTTTGAGAGAAAATCTAACTCCCTGTTACAAAATCATGTTTCTAAAATAAAGACACTCATTACTGAAGTATTTCTTCTCGAATAAAATCTAGTCCTCGCAATTGCATGGCCTGAAGCCTCAGTTAACTGGCGGAGTTACCGAAGTTTGACTTTTTTTTTGCCAGTCAAACCTCATATTCATCTCACCCTGGGATGAATTCGGTATTCGTCCCTGGGTGGGACGAATGACAGTTTGTATTCATCCCTGGGTGGGACAAACAGAGAACAAGGTGTCAAAAATGTGCCAAATTGACCTCTGACCTCTAAAAATGCTTTTGGGAGTGGTTAGGACCACTTTTTAACCTCTGGGGGCTGCCCTAGGGGTTGTTTGTGTCAATGCGATCAGCGCATGTGATGGGTAGTCGTTATACCATCATTAATTCTCAATGAATTTGTCAATCCAGGGCTGTGTACAAGGCTATCTACGAAAGAAGAAGTGAAACAACTATAACTTAGGTCAATCTAGAGCAACAGGTCTTATTTGTGGAACCGATTGTGTGGGGGGTTTTAGGACATTCCTATATCTAATTGCATAAATCAAATCTTAATCTAATTGCATAAATGGAAACTAATCATTAACTGCAAAAATTAAATCCTGATTTACAATTGCAGAATGAGACCTAATTATGTTGTAGAAATAACAGTTGCAGAATTGAAAGTCTGATTCTAATTGTAGAAAGGAAATCTATTTACTTTTGCAGCAATGGAAATCTAATTATAGCATGGAAAATAAAATCTTGTCAAGACTTTGTAATAGAAGGTTGTCAATCTTCTGTGCAGAGGTTGACAACAAAACACAAAATGCAAAAAATTGCAGAAAATAGCAAATTCTGGAAATAACAGTCTGAAATAAAATGGAAGCTTTGCTAAAAGTAAATATTAGAACTAAAAAATTAAGCACAAGTTTAATCTAAACATAAATAAACTAAGAACACAAATATTGTTAGTTGTTTACAAGCAATTGAAATAACAAGTTCTACAACTCATTCTACTGCAGCAAAATCAGAATAAAAACCTGCTATTAGTCCTCCTCCTAGGTCTGGAAGTGGCCAGCCTCCTTGTCCAGAAGAAGGTATTAATCTCTCTCTCTCTCTAAATCTTAGTCACACTCATTTACAAGCAATATGAAATAGAACTGGTGCACTTTATTGATTAAAAGACATGATTACAATAATTCTGCTAAAAAACTGTTACAGGACTGTAACAGTCAATTTCTACCTATTCTCTGTATTCTCTGCTAGCTTCCTTACTCTTTTCTCACTGCTTACTACCTACTAGGCTCAACTTGAATGGGAGCAATATTTATAGCTATCCTATGATCTGATTACAAACAAAGAATATCTCAAAAAGATCTAATCCTACTATGCTGCAACAAATTCTGGGTTTATTCTTTGATCTTTCCATTAATGATGGCTTTGGTCGGCAATGATGGCAAAGATAGATGGAATATCTTTTCCTTTACCTTTTTTGACCTTTATTTCCCTTTTTATAGCTTCAAAAATCGGTCAACCAGTCAAAGAAACACATTATGTTTTCATTTTGGAGATAGGTGGCTTCATTTCGAAGACAATGCAATTCTCATTCCAAAGATTGCTCATTTCGAAGATACTGCAATTCTCATTTCGAAGATCACTCATTTCGAAGATACTACATTCTTCATTCCAAAGATACGCTCATTTTGAAGATACTGCATTCTTCATTTCGAAGATCCGCTCATTCCAAAGATGCTATGTTCTCTCATTCCGAAGATATCTGTTCATTCCGAAGATACTTCGGAATGAACAAATGTGTGCTTTTCCAGTGATTTCTTCTGCATCTCTCAGGTGGGTTATCTCTTAAGATCAAATTCCAATGGTCTTCATTTCTTTCCACATGTGAATTCAATGTCTTGTTATTTATGGACAGCTGGCTGGAATTTACATGGAAAAGACTAGTTTTTGCTGCACAGCAACAATTTGCTTGCACTGTTACCAAATTTAGGTGAAATAAATGCTTAAGACAAATCAAAACATGATTAGTGAAATGCTGCTATTATTCTAAGCATATCCCATTTTAGCAACTCATAGCAAAAAGAACACAAAACTATGCAAAAAGTTGTAAAAATCAGCATATAATATTCCAAATACATTGATTATGCAAAATGGTTAATATACAGCATATTGAATCAACTTAACTAACATATTAGATAAAACATAAGAGTTTATAGGCAATTTTAGTGTTCAAAACATGTTACGATTATATCGCTCCAAATTTTTCGCATCCCTACCTTCAGGCTATAGGATCCGCGCCCGGAAGGAGGATGGGAAAAGGATGATGCGGTACCTCGGACGAGAGGACTTTGCGAAGGTCCCGCCTCTCAAGGGAGGTGTATTTTGGTGATTTTTCGATGGATGGTGGGTTCACCAGGAAACATTTAATGGCAGTTTCCACGCCTAGGTTTTGGAATGTGTTTTGATGAGTTCGTTTTAATCTTAAGCATTCATCCTAGGTTTGGCCGAATGAAACTAAATTAAACTATATGAAAATGCAATTTTTCATGAATACAGCAGACAGATTTGAAAGCAGAGAATAGAGAATTTATAGGAGGAAAATGGAGAATACCTGATCCGGATGTCTGAAGAAGATTCTGATTTTGAAGCAGTCCCGATCGTCTGAGATTCGACAGAATCGTCTGCAATCAGACGAGATCGTCTGAGATCTGACGAATTCGTCAGACGAATTCGTCAGAAACCTGCAAAACAGAGAATAGATGCAAAATGCAAGAAATAACACTATGCTAACAGAGGCAAATTACACCAAATGATAATATGAATGCTGAACACTATTCAAGAACAGAAATTAATGCAAATTACCGTGCTTAAATGGCAGATCATAAACTTAGCATGCAATCTAAGCTAAATGGGTGAACTCCAGATGCAAAATAGGATAAAAACTGAATATATTATCTAATTTGCAAAACAAAATAACAGAGACAAAGTTGAGAAAAGCAAACTCCAGGCACTGATTGCCTCGATGTGGGCTGCAGTTGAGATCGTCTCGCATTAGTACGAAATCGTCTCGAATTCGACAAGATCGCCTCCGATCTGGACAAGTTCGTCGACGACGATGGGTGCTGGCTCCGGTTGAAAATCAATGATATACCTGCATCAAAATTGCTATGGGACTAATGCAAAAATAAGATTATGATGTTTTAGCGTAGAAGGGTTCAATTTGCAGATAAATTCAGCCAGGGGTTGGGGAGGGAAAATCCTAGAGGTTAAATAGGCTTAGGGGGAGTTGTTGGGAGGTTGGAGATCATCCCAATTTGGGAGATCTCCAACGGGGGAGGGTCCCAACGGCGCAGACACGCTTCGCCCGGATTGGAGACCCGTTGGAACGGATTCCAACTATGCAAATTCAGTTTTGCGACAAGATCGTCTGGACGTCCTAGTCCAGACGAAATCGTCAAATCTGGGGCGATATCGTCTGATCGGCGACGATATCGTCAAACGGTCAAAACAACCTCTAAAAATGGCGCGAAAAAGGGGGAAACGGATTTCCGACGGTTAACGAGCGGTTTGGGAGGTTAAATTTGATTTTTAAATTATTTACTAAGGTGAATGTAAATTTTATAATTTTACTGTGCCAATTTTAGGGTGCTACATTTTGCCCCCTCTTTAGCGAATTTTTCGAAGAAAATGCGTTAAAGATGAGTTCTTCTCGATCTACGAGAAAGCAAAAAATTATACCCATTTTTAGGCGACGATTCTTGGTCGAATCGTACGACAGATTACTATGGTGCCCCCTCCGTGTTTTTACCCAAATCGAACGTTTGAGGTAAAAACGCGGAAAAGCAAAAAATTATTGTTGAATAAAATTAAGAAAAATAGGGTAAAACCCTAATTCATTTTTACTGTTCATTTTCTGGTTTTTAGAGCTCTGAAGCAGAAATGGTGGATATGATGTATATATTTTTTTGAGATATATAAGATGATATATTTTTGATCATATGACTTGTGTCTTGAGTATGTTTATGATGCTTTTATGTTTTGATTGATTGATTTGATAATTGGATGTAATTATGTCGTTGGAAATATTATAATTTGAATGTCATGCTATAATATTTTAAATGAAATAATCTGATGTAACAAAGTGGTTGTATGTGATGCAATAATTTTGATAAAAATAAAAGGGGACTTTTAACAATAATTTCAAAGGACATTGTCGCTATTATAGACCATTTCATGGAGTCGCCGCTCACTCGGTCGTCAAGCTAATCCCAGTATAGAAATATTGCGAAAAGTAAAAGAGTGCTTAAGAGACTGTCTTAAGACTTTGGTGCAATAGTGCAAATGATGATGATGATGGATGGTTTGTTTTCAGATTTTCATGAAAAATATTATGCATGAAATATTTTTAAAATGATTTTTGCTAGGCATAAATTCCTAAGTGTGATAAAATTTGTGAATAATTCCTTAGGAATTATACCATCATTGCAAAGTTAAAGGTTGACATAATGACATGAAATAGTGAAAATGGGTTTGCTTTTGAAAAGCATAATTTGTGTAACATAATGAAGTCATATGGTTTTCATGATTTTTGATAAATGGGGAATAAAAATTGTTACAATGGTTTGCGCTAGGCATAGAATATGTAGGTATAGACTTATACCATCATCGCGAAAATCCAAAAAAAGGTAGTTTTATTGCATGATTGATGTTTGATGAACAGGAAATATGAAAATGAGGACTTGCGCTAGGCATACAATTCCAATTTTGGTTTTGGAACTATACCATCGTCGCGAAAGTCAACCAGATATATATGATTTGATTTGTGTATTTTGAAAGAAATTTTTGATTTTTCTATGATATAGTTGTCTTTGTGTAAACAACTGTACTTGATTTATTCCCAAACAAGTTGCAAAAATAATATTTCAAAGTATTTTGAAGACAAAAGTTAGATTTATAAGGAATCCCATGTGCATATGTGAATTCATTTCCGATCTTGATTTATCATAATGATAGACAAAATCTCTCAAATACAAATGTGTGTGCAATTGCATTGTTCATTTACCAGATTTGAGCAAGATACTATGATACAAGTGATTTGAAGAAACCAAATAAGTGTTCATTAACCATGATGTAGATGCATATAACCATATTAGACCACTATGTAGATCGGATTATCAAGAGCTAGCTAATCCATAAGCAGACATAGGTCTGTACAAAAGAAGGTCGCTAATGTGACGGACATATCGCCACGCTAGGAGTTACCCAAGGCCAAGCAAAGTTGGGCACAAACCACTCGTTATGGGGCTTACCTCACAGTTTTTGAATAATTGAGAATTCCAGGGATTCAAGCTCATCAACCCTTCTTTTCTTTTCAAAGGGTAGGGAAAGGGATTTTATTGCTTTCTTGCTTTCTTTTGAACTTTGCTTATTTTTCTTTTTGTATTTCTTTTGCTTGATAATGCTTGGAACATTGCTGTAATGATAAAAGAACTTTTTTTCTTTTCTCTTTTTCTTGAATTTTTCTTTTCTTTTTTTCTTCTAGGGATACTTGCTCGGATTAGCTGTAGAGCAAGGGATTTTTATTCTGGGTAGGGGTGAGCTTGTCCTTTTGCCAATTCTCAAAGATTCTAGACCATGTGCATGATAGGATAGCAGGGGAAACTTTTCACTCAAGAAATCAGTTCTACTATGTAGCAAAACATGGAAATTACAAATATAATCATTTTATTGTGAAAAGATGTGCTTGGTTTAAGTAAATAACAAGATCAATTCTCTATGCTCAAACTTTATTTAATTGAATTTTGTGAACTTTGATATAAGAGAGATTAGTAATCATGCCAGATAAAATCAAGATATTTATTTTTTGTGAGTGTGCAAGTGAGGGATTCAAAATAAATGCTAATTTATCCAAAATAAGTTGAAACATATAACTGCAATAATTGTAAGAAAATATATATAAACATTTTTGAGAAGTTTTGAGAATGTTGACTCTCTCTTTCTTCTGTATATTGTTTTGGTTTCGAAAGAGTCAAGCATATAGCTGTTTTTAGATTTTGATTTTTGATTTTAGTTTTTGAGCAAAAAATTTAACAAGTGCTTTAAATAAATGCAATAGATAGTTTTTGAAGATTTTTGGATGATTTATGAATGTTTTTGGGTGTTTTTGAATAAATTGAAAGAAATACAAGATAGTAATTTTGAACAAATATATACATGGATGAAATGACCAAATTTATGCATAGTAACGTTTGAGATGCAAAATATTCATGGGTTCTTTAAGTTCTTTACCATCTAAGGTAGATAATTTATATGCTCCTGATTCAAATTTAGCAAGTAATAATGTATGGTCCAAGCCAATTGGGCTCAAATTTACCTTTAAGGTCCTTAGTTGCATTAGTATTTTTTTTGAAGATTTTGAGGATTTTGATTTTTTTTGTATTTTGATTTTAATTTATGAATTGAAATTGGTGGTATATACAAGATGATCTATATACACTATACAAGGTTATTTGAGTATAGCATGTCTAAGGTTGCTTCAAAATCAAAGGAGGTTTTGAAGGATAATCTGGTTGAGGTGAAGGTAAGAACAAAAGGTGATGAATAAAAGGTAGTGATAACAAAAGCTTTGTTATAATGTAAAATAATGTAGAAAAAGATTTGACTTTTATATGTGGAAAATTGATCATGTTACAAAATAAAATGTCAGAAATATAAGAAAGTTCTTCATTCTTATCATTATATTCCAAGTCTTGATAAGATGGAGAAAGTATATGTGAAAGATATGCATGGATGTTATTTGGTAAACAAGGATGATCATATATGGATGAAGAAAAGTGATGGATAGAAGATAATTGTGATAATAGAGAATGTATAGAACTTGATGTTTCAACCGTTAAATATTCTTCAAATGGTGTTGGGTCACCATGTATGGTAACAATTTTATTTGCAAGTTCAAACTTCAAACATTGGTGAAGAGTGGAAGGGAAAACCCTCATCGTATGAATCCAAGGACTCTGGAGAAGTAGGTTGTAAGGTGAAGGACAATATCCTACATAGAATAAAGTATCCAGGATCTTGGATCCAATATTAAGGGGAAAAATTATAGTACCTTGAGCTTCTTGAATTTCATTGTTAAAATATTTTATAATAACATTTGATTCATTAATATCTTCTTCCTTTAATTTGAGTTTTTGGAATAATTGATAAGTGCATAAATTAAGAGAGGAGTCATTATCTACCATGATAGTTCTAACAAGTGTTTCTTTACTAGATCCCGATAATGTAAAGATAGGAGTCTTCTTGTGGAGTAGAGGAAGGAATATCCTCATCATAGAATGAAATATGGTTAACCTCAAGAGGGTTTATACCATTAATTATGTTCTTAGAGAAAATATGATGAGGAACAAATTGTTGGCTAGGTATTTTGAACAAAATTTCCTTATGAGAAATTTGTAATACTTCTAAAAGGGATATCTTTGCTTGAGGATTAATCACTTGTTGTTGGTTATCAAAGTGGATTTCAGATTGAGATTTTGATTCTAAAGATGAGCTTTCTATGCTTACATTCCATTTTGGATCATTCTCTAGAGCCAAAGATAGTTTTGAAGGTTGGTCAAATGAGGAATCCATATCTTGAATATCAGATTGAGTTGATTGAACTTGAGGTTGCTCATTTGTAGTTTTTGTTACAATATTAATAATATCATCATGATGGGACACATTAACATGCAATATTTGATTGGTTTCTTGTTGTTGATAATTGAATAGGGGTTCTTGGGAGATCCCCATGTCTTGATTGATTATTGGTATTTGTTGTGTAGGAGTTTGATTGTTTACTGGAGATTTATAATCAGTTGTAGATTGTAATTCCTTTATATTAAAAAGACCCTTATCAATCAAATCTTGAATTGCACATCTTAAATCTTTACAATTTTGTGTCATATGTCCATCTACTCTATGATATTCACAATGTAGCTCAGGTTTAAACCAATCTGATGTGGTATCAAAGTTGTCTTATGGAAGGGAGTTCAATCTTATTTGTGTCAAGTAAATACTTGAGAATTATATCCATTGGTTGATTGAGCTTAGTAAATTTACGTGATGAAGGTTTTTGAGAGGTTTTTGATAAATGCCTTAGGAATTTCGTCATAAAAGGACCTAATGGTTTCTCACCTCTACTTTCTTTATTATGGGTAGAATGATGACAGGAAGATTGCGATGTAGGAGGTGAGTGCATGGTAGAATTGGAAGAATAAGTATTTTCTTGTTGAAATGGATGTGTTGTATTGAAAGAAGAGTATTGAAAAGGTGGTGGAGGATTATATGTGGATTGATAGACATAATATGGATATATGGGAGAATAGATAATATCATTATGAAGAGGATTGGCAAAGGGATTGTTTTGTTGGGTTATGGATGAAAAATAAGAAGAGTGTGATGGAGGTGGTGTTGAATAGGGATGAGGTTGGTCATAATCAACAAATGTATTTGGCTGAATTCTTCCAACATTACTGATGGGCTCATATTGATTTGAGTAAAAACTCATGGTTTCTTTAGTACTTCTAAAAGTAATATTTAGCATCTACTATTTAGAATTGAATCTAAAACATATAAACATGAAATGATGATTTTGTTTTTGTTTTTCTTGTATACATATATATATATATATATATATAATATATATATTTTATTTTTTTTTTTTTGTTTTTGTTTTTGTTTTCAAAAGGTTTACAATGCATTCACGTCGGGTTCACCAAAATGTATCGCTCCAAATTTTTTGCATCCCTACCTTCAGGCTATAGGATCCGCGCCCAGAAGGAGGATGGGAAAAGGATGATGCGGTACCTCGGACGAGAGGACTTTGCGAAGGTCCCGCCTCTCAAGGGAGGTGTATTTTGGTGATTTTTCGACGGATGGTGGGTTCACCAGGAAACATTTAATGGCAGTTTCCATGCCTAGGTTTTGGAATGTGTTTTGATGAGTTCATTTTTAATCTTAAGCATTCATCCTAGGTTTGGCCGAATGAATCTAAATTAAACTATATGAAAATGCAATTTTTCATGAATACAGCAGACAGATTTAAAAGCAGAGAACAGAGAATTTACAGGAGGAAAACGGAGAATACCTGATCCGGATGTCTGAAGAAGATTCTGATTTTGAAGCAGTCTCGATCGTCTGAGATTCGATAGAATCGTCTGCAATCAGACGAGATCGTCTGAGATCTGACGAATTCGTCAGAAACCTGCAAAACAGAGAATAGATGCAAAATGCAAGAAATAACACTATGCTAACAGAGGCAAATTACACCAAATGATAATATGAATGCTGAACACTATTCAAGAATAGAAATTAATGCAAATTACTGTGCTTAAATGGCAGATCATAAACTTAGCATGCAATCTAAGCTAAATGGGTGAACTCCAGATGCAAAATAGGATAAAAACTGAATATATTATCTAATTTGCAAAACAAAATAACAGAGACAAAGTTGAGAAAAGCAAACTCTTGCAATCGATTGCCTCGATGTGGGCTACAGTTGAGATCGTCTCGCATCAGTACGAAATCGTCTCGAATTCGACAGGATCGCCTCCGATCTGGACAGGTTCGTCGACGACGATGGGTGCTGGCTCCGGTTGAAAATCAATGATATACCTGCATCAAAATTGCTATGGGACTAATGCAAAAATAATATTATGATGTTTTAGCGTAGAAGGATTCAATTTGCAGATAAATTCAGCCAGGGGTTGGGGAGGGAAAATCTTAGAGTTTAAATAGGCTTAGGGGGAGTTGTTGGGAGGTTGGAGATCATCCCAATTTGGGAGATCTCCAACGGGGGAGGGTCCCAACGGCGCAGACACGCTTCTGCCCGGATTGGAGACCCGTTGGAACGGATTCCAACTATGCAAATTTAGTTTTGCGACAAGATCGTCTGGACGTCCTAGTCCAGACGAAATCGTCAAATCTGGGGCGATATCGTCTGATCGGCGACGATATCGTCAAACGGTCAAAACAACCTCTAAAAATGGCACGAAAAAGGGGGAAACGGATTTCTCGATGGTTAACGGGCGGTTTGGGAGGTTAAATTTGATTTTTAAATTATTTACTAAGGTGAATGTAAATTTTATAATTTTACTGCGCCAATTTTAGGGTGCTACAATGATTAAGGCATTTCCAGGCCTCATCATTTTCCCCCCAACTTATATTAATGCATGCCCTCATGCATTCTGTTGGGCTATGGAATCACATATGTCCATTTTTAGATTCCATGACCTGTAGAATAATTTCTTGCCTATATAATACCCCATGTTTTCCTAAATGTTTCTGAGCCAGTATTCAAACTGTTCATCAGGTTGGGCATCTTCCTCAAAGTAGAATGGAACTGGAGTGATGATGGTTGGAGGCCTAAACCTAAGACCTATCTAGTTATGTTGCATGATTTCAATCAGCTGGATTACATCTTCTGCTCTTCTTCTGGACCATTCTAAGTTGATGGGGGAGATGGGTTCTCTTTTTCGCAAAGACATGGAAAATTCATCCCATCTGTTTATACACACTGACAATGCTGGAAAAAAATTGTGATCACTGAAATTTTTAAATCTGGCCACACAGTCCCTTAAGTTGTTCAAGTACATTCTCTTTACATCATCCCTGTTCATCATTGAGAAGTGTTGTCTGGTGATAACTAGGTGGTTTTGCTGGATTGCTCTGACTAACAACTCAGCCCTTGTTTCAATCTCTTTATTCTACTTTTTCTCTTGATCCCAATAAAGCTGATTCTACAAAGTAGACATAAATGCTCTCAATTGAACATCTCCAATATAAATTTGAGGATGAAATTCTACTTCCTCTGGAATGAAGAAACTGTGTAAAAATAGTTCACACAGGAGATTTTTCTGCTCAAAAGGGTTGTCAAAGTATGCTTCTAGGAAATCTACAGTGGTGTCCAATTTATATGGGAGGTTTGAACTAATCCTCATGACTTGCCATCTGAGGTATTTCTCCTTCAAAATAAGGCTGTAAAATCTGGCTGGTCGTCTAAATTGGACTAAAAATTCAGCAATTTGGCATAAGTCAGACACCTTTTCTTTTAATGCCTGAATTTCTATGTTCTTGGCTTCTAACTGTTTTTCTTCCAATTTGAACTTTCAGTTTTAGTGGCAAGCTACTCATATCTAATCATCCAGCTAGCTATGTCTGCATTGTATTTTTATAGAGACACAGTATTAGGTGGTCTGACTACAGGGGGGATCCTAGGCAGCAGATCTACCTGAACTCATTTTTTTGCCACTTCCACTGGCTGTTCATCTGTCAATAACTCTACTTGTACCCCCTTATGTGCTATTTCTATTGGGTTGTCATCAGATAGTAATTCTACTTGTACCCCCTTATCTGTTGTTTCTACTGAAAGTGTAATAGTTTGAAATGCAGGGACCTCAATAGGAGTAATTACTTGAATATTTTATTTCTACTGGGACTGTTCCTGTGTTGGTGACTCATCTTCAACATCCTCTTCTATGCTCTTTACCATTTCTAAAACATATTCAGAACAAGAAGGCAATGCTTCAGAATGAGATGGTGCTGCTTCAGAATGAACAGGCACTTCTTCAGAATGAAGGGGTGCTACTTCAAAATGAACACCCATGTCTGTTTCAACAAAGTCATATGCCTTTGATAGACCCAAAAGCAATTGAGCCAAATTGTCTTCATCAATGGATACAGTTGGCTGTGACAACATTTTTCTCAATTCTGTCACTTCTGCTGAAGCTCTACAATTTTTCTTTCTTGTATCTCAATGATGCTTTCTTTCTCCTCAATCCACTTGGTTTGTGTTCTGACAACACTTCTTGCTACTTTTAGCTACTCTGTGATGTCTTCCACTTTTGTTTCTGCTTCAGAATCTGATGCAGACAAATCAGCTGTAGTTGGCTACTCAACCAATATCTCTTCTTCTGCAATAATTTGTTCTTGTTCAGGAGGCTCTATAAAACTGTCTCTAAGGGCATCTACCATATCTGTAGCCTGTTGAACTGTAGCCTCCTCCAAATTATCCTGCCTAATTTCTACCTCAACTATCTGTTCAGGGAATTCTAGAAAATTTTTAGAGGCTGGTTGTATTTCTGTGACATCTGGGCTGCTTTGTCCTTCTTCCTCCATAACCTGTTTTGTTGTTTCTTTCAAATGAATTCTAGTGGATATCCTAGTTCCAAATGCAAACTTCTTCTTTTTGCTCTGTTTCTTGGTGTCAACAGGGGTTGTGGGGACAGTTTTAGATGCCTCTGTTTCCCTTGTTATTTCCTCCTCTGTTTGGTTAAGTGCTTCATTTCCCTGTTCTGTCAAATCAGTAGTCACCTCAAAAAAATGAACTTTCTTTTGTTTTTCTGTTTTGCTGCCAGTTCCAGACCCTCGTTTCTTTTTTTTCTTGGTTCGTGAAGTTGAGGGTTCAAGAGCAAGGTTTTCTATTGCTGCTGTTGGGTGTGGTTCTAGAACAGCCTCTGAAGAAATTTTTGTTTCATCTTCTACAACAGCTTCTGCAGTAGCTATTTCTTCTTCTGCAGCAATGTCAGCAGCATCTGGTTCTTCTTCTTCCTCATCTTCATCCCTAAAAATGACATCATTTAGGGTAGAGTAAAACCTATCAAAACTCCTAGGGTTTCCTCTAAAATGGTGTTGGCAAACTAGTTTGATGAGGCCATGGTGGCGAAGGCTTCCTTTGCCCTCCTGATATCTCTTTGCCATGTTTTTTAATTCTTGATATAGATACAGGGGAAGGTTTACCCTAAATTTTGGTTGTTGCTCACCATGTCTGAGATGGTTCAAAATTCATAGATGATGCCCTGACAACAACACATACTGCCCTTCACAGGTTAGGAATTTAATTACCCAGGTCGCTACTTCATCCCAGGGTTCCTACAGGCTGGCCCTTTTTAACCCTTTGCATGTGTTTTTATGGGTTAAATACTCGGCTCTCTATCATTTTCTTCTACAAACTGATTAACTACATTTGCCAATGTATTCTTGCCAGATCTAGAAAGTGAAATCCCTTCTAATGGTAGCTCAGTAATCTGACTTAAAATTTCAGGGGTTACCTCAATAGTCATGCCATTAACATGTGCTCGGTTGTTTCTGAATGTATGGGCGAACATGCCAGCCAAATATTCAGAAGACCCATTAAATTTATCCATAAATGGCATAAACCCTCCATCTTCAAAAATCTGCAGGACTACCAGATTTTCTCGGAGGTAGGTGGTATCTGTAGGTTCCGTTCTGATCTTTCGCCCCATATTTTTTGTTTAAAAATTGTTCACTTCTGTTGCTATTCCTCTATTGGATCTCTGGTTTTTTTATGTTACAGTTTAGTTCGAAATATTCGCTTGCCCTGTTTCTCGTCTTCTTCTTCGGAATGACCCGTAACCTGAGCACTGTACTTCGCAAACACGTCTTCGAAAAGAAATGTGGCACACATTTCTACTATTGCATCGAACACATTTCCATCAATGATTGCTTGGACATCCTTGCCGTTAGATCCACCTCATTTGGTTTTAATTTTTCTATTCAGTCCGCAGATTCTCACATGCAAAATAAACCATATCCTTGCTGACACGTGTTCCTTTTTTATCGTATGCAGCTAAAAGAATTTGATTTTGTCATACCTTGTCTTTCTGGATGCCATGTGGAAATGCTCTTTTCGAAGATTATAATTTAATTTGTGTAAACAAAACTTCATTCCGAAGATTATGACTTCATTTCAAAGACGAGTCTTCATTCCGAAGACAAATCCTCATTCCGAAGATTATAACTTCATTCCGAAGACAGGTCTTCATTCCGAAGACAAATCCTGCTTCTTTGCAAATTTAAATCTTCATTCCGAAGATTAATCCTCATTCCGAATATCAACCCTCATTCCGAAGATCAGGCTATATTACGAAGGTAAATCGTCATTCCGAAGACAAAATTTCATTCCGTGCTTCATTTCGAAGACAGATCCTCATTCCAAAGATGATGCAACAAGTCGTCATTCTGAAGACCAAGTTTCATTCTGAAGACAAATTGTCATTCCGAAGACAAAGTTTCTTTCTGAAGACAAAGTGCAACATTCATTCTACTGTCATTCCGAAGACAATTTCAATCCGAAGATAATACAGCAGGCACTGTGTTTTTTGGCATTCTTGTTCCGAAGATTAGGCAGAAATCAATATTTTCATACTTAAAACATGTTTTAAGTATGCCAACTCTTATGAATACATTTTATTCTAATGGTTAATTGTCATATACTATACACCAATCATTTTACAATGAAGAAATGTAAGAAATATATACCTGATAAAAACAGTTAATGCTAGTTTTGAAGAATGATTGCCTTTGTTGATGTTCTGCTGAGATTTTCTGCAACATTTCAAAACAAGTGCACTTGGTGAATTTGTACAATGATGGTTCAAAAATTTCTCAAGGTTATACATGCCATAAAACTGGTTTTCATGCACACCAACCCAGTAATGCCTTAGAAAAGGTTTTCATTGCTGAGTTATTCATTTTTCTCTCTCTTTTTTTTACCTCTCCTTTTCTCTCTTTTTTCTTGATTTTGACTATGCCCATGAAGGAATTTCATGATTTCCCCTGAAATCATGCCCGTGAAGGAATTCATAATCAGAATTTATTCATCTTTTTGTTTTCTATTTTTTTGATTTTTTTGTATTTTTCTGCTTTTTCTTGAAATTCATGATCATGCTGATTGTTTTGAAGTGGAAAAGGGAATCTCTTCCACCTGTTGTGTATCCAAACTATCAAGTTGCTGCAAGAATTCCTCTTTAGTCAGAGGTGTATGGTACACTTTGAGGCGATTTCCATTCACTACCAACTTTCTTCGTGATCCATCAATAGGAGATAGATGAGCTACTCCGTTTTCAAATACCTCTTCAATCCAGTAAGGTCCCAACCATCTAGTTCTCAATTTTTTAGGAAAGTCTTCATAGCGAGAATCAAATAGTAAAGCCCAATCTCCTTGTTGAAGTTTCCTTTGCTGAATGTGACTGTCATGCCACAGCTTCCTCTGCTCTTGAATTACCTCAGTTTGGTGTAGAGCATCCAATCTAAGTTCATCCAATGCATTCAGCTGCAGAATCCTATCTGTCTATGCCTACGATAATTCAATTCCAATTTCCAATGATGTGCGTAATGTTAGTAGCTCAAATTCAATAGGTAAGAGGGGCTTTTTACCAAAAACTAGTTCATAAGGTGTGAATCTAGTAGTGGACTTCCAAGTAGTATTGTAGGCCCAAACTGCTTCAAGTAATTTATCTAGCCAATTCCTCCTATGAAAAGCTACTATTTTTGCCAAGATGCGTTCTAGTTCCCTGTTTGTTACCTCAACTTGGCCATTTGCTTGTGGGTGGTAAGGTAATGATTTCCTATGTTTGATTTCATACAATTTTGTAAATGCCTTTATGACTTTGGATGCAAATTAGGGTCCTTGGTCTGTGGTGATAGACCGTGGAGCTCCAAATATCTAAAAAATCTGAGTATACAAGAAATCAGTGACCTTCTCTTCACGAGCATGTTTGAAAGCACACATCTCTACCCACTTTGTCAGGTAATTAGTGCATACTAGAATATGCACCTTTCCTTGAGAAGGTGGATCATTAGGTCCTACAAAATCAAGCCCCCACCTCTCAAATGGTTCTAAAACCATTTGAGGCTGCAGTGGCATCTCATTTGTATGAGTGGGTTTCCCCATTCTTTGGCATGCATCACAATGCCTCGTGTACTTTTTCACATCCTTGTGAAGAGATGGCCAATAATATCCTGTCCCTAAGATTTTCCTAACTATGCTTTTTACAGAATAGTGTCCACCTGAGGGTTCATCATGACAAGCTCTAAGGATATCTTACACTTCATCCTTTCGAATGCACCTACGTAACACATGGTCAGGACTGCACTTAAAAAGCATACCCTTAATCCATTCAAAAGAAGAACTCTGTTTGATCAATTGTTTTTTCTATTTTGAAGTGAAATGTGGAGGAACTTTCCCTGTGACCAAATAATTGGCTATATCCGCAAACCAAGGTGATTGGACTGATATAGCAAATAGTTTTTCATTAGGAAAAGTCTCATCAACTAATCCCCCTTCATTTGTGTTCTGCAACCTAGACAAGAAATCTGCCACAACATTAGCTTTCCCTAGTTTGTTGATTATAGTGATATCAAATTCTTGCAGCAACAGCAACCAATGAATAATTCTTGCACTTACCATAGGTTTATTCATCAAATACTTAATGGTTGTATGATCTGTGTGAATAAATATTTGATAACCTATGATGTAATGCCTGAATTTGTTGATGGCATAAATTACTGCTAGAAATTCCTTCTTAGTTGTATAATTTTTCTTGGCTCCTGTCAAGTTCTTGCTAATGTTGTAGATGGTATAGTGTTCACCATTGTAAATTTGTCCTAATGTTGCTCCAATTGTTGTATTGGAGGCATCAGTCTGTATGTGAAATGGTAATGTCCAATTAGGTCCTCTAAGCACAGGTGGAGTTATTAATTTCTCTTTCAGAGCTTCAAATGCTTCCTGACACCTTGCAGTCCAGGAAAATTCAGAATCTTTAGTCAATAGGGCAAACATAGGACTGGCTATTGTACTAAAGTTGGGAATAAACCTATGGTAAAAGCCAATGTGTCCTAGGAAGCTTCTGACATCAGTCTGAGTTTTAGGAGGAAGGAGATTGTTGATAATTTCCACCTTCTTTGGATCAACTTGGATCCCTTCAGGAGAGATGTGATGACCAAGAACTATCCCTTCCTTCATCATCATGAAGCATTTATCTGGATTTAAGGATAATCGGTATGTTTCACAACGAGTTAAGACTTTGTCAAGATTTTCCAATGTAAAATCAAAATTTTGTCCACATACTGTGAAATCATCCATGTATATTTCAACACTTTTGGTGGTTAGATCAGCAAAAATTGCTAGGACTGCTCACTGAAAAGTTGCTGGGGCATTACACAAACCAAAAGGTAAAACCCTATAGGAAAATGTTCCCCATGGACATGTAAAAGTTGTTTTCTCTTGATCTTCAGGTGCAATCTGAATTTGATTATATCCACTAAATCCATCAAGAAAACAAAAGTATCTTTTTCCAAAGAAGAGTATCTAACACCCGATCTATGAAAGGTAATGGAAAATGGTCTTTGTATGTCACCTTATTCAACTCTCTATAGTCTACACATACTCTCATTTTTCCATTTTTCTTAGGAACTATTACCAATGGAGAAACCCATTGGCTATCTGAAATTGGGTAAATGAATCCTACCTCCGAAGTTTTTCAATTTCTTCTTTCACAATATCTCTTAAGGCAGGATTCAATCTTCTCTGGGGTTGTCTAACTGGCTTGAATTCTTCAGTATAGATTTTGTGGGTACATATATCAGGATGAACTCCTGACATATCTTTGTAGTTCCAAGCAAAATCATGAACATGCTTCTGCAAGACAGCTATCAATTTTTCTTCCTCTTCCCTAGCAAGCTGGCTGTAAATGTTTAAAAATTTGCCTGGTTGGACTTCTATTTGTTTTATATTTAGGACTGAATTTAATCCTTCATACCTGGTGATTAGGGGATTAAGAGGACATTGCTGAGTTGGAAGAAGAGAAGCGATTTCTATTTTATTACTACTTGAGGGAAGCATATCTTGTATGGAACAGTGAGAAGGAAAAATCAGATGATGGTGCCATCCATGTGGTAGTGAAACAGAGTTTCCCTATGATAGTACAGATGGTTCATCTTCATATTTTTTATTCTCCTCATTACTTAACAACTGTTGGATATTTGTTGCTTCTCCTTCTAAACCTTGTTCATGTAGAACATTCATCAGGATTGTTTCATTTTCTAAATTTTTTGTGTCACTGAGGTCTTCTGTGTGTTCTCTTACTACTAAGGTAGCTAGTGTAGAAATGACCTCTTCTCGGTTCTTCATCCGAGTAGAAAACCATAACTGACCTAAAAATTTGCTAGATGGTTTTGCAGGAGGATATAAAGAAATATGTTTCAGATCAATACCATTTGAAATAGTCATATTTCTAGATCTGTAGTCTATGAAGGCTATTGCAGTTGCAAGCCAAGGTCTTCCCAAAATAATGGGATATCCATGTGCTAAATTTCTTGGCTATAAAACCAAAAAATCTGCAGGGAATTCCCAAGAAGAAACTTCTATAGGGACATCTTCAATGATACCTTCAGGTTTTGCAACTGACCTATCAGCCATTTCTAAAATTGTAAATGTGGGGCTGAGATGTTTGAGCTGTAATTGTTTCATTGTATCCTTGGTCATGACATTTATTGTAGCTCCTAGATCTACTAAGACATTTGATATTGGTACTAAACCTATGGTGACTATGATAACTGGGCTTCCTGGATCACTATACTTTGGAGGTACTAGTTTTCCAGATAAGAGATTAGCCATCTTCCCTTCAACCTGCACAGTCTTGGGAAATGCTTTCTTTTTTCTTCCTGCTCTTTTAATGCACAAATTTTGGATAGTGCTATTAATATCTGGTATTTCCTTAATGTATTGCAATAAGGGCAATGATATAGTTAACTTTTTGAGTTTTTTGACCAGTTCTGACTCAGAATTTTCTGGTATTGAATTGAATCTTTCAGGATATGGAATTATCCTTAGTAATTGTTCTGTCTGTGGTTCTATTGTTGGTTGAATTGTCTCTGGTTCCAATTTTTCTTTTGTCTCTATTGTTGGTTGGATTCTCTTTGGTTCTGACGATTCTTGTTCTTCATTTTCTTTGATTTCATTTGAAATTGGTTCAGGTACAACTTTCCCTGAATGAAGTTGGATGTTACTACAATCAAGAACATTAATTTCAACATTTTCTTTAGCTTCAACCACATAAACAGGAGATGTCTATCTCATGCTATTTGGATTAGTGACTGGTTGAGCTGGAATTTGAGGTTGTTTCACTTTTTGTGTTTGCTACTATTTTTATTGGAAATTTTGATTAGGTGTAGGCAACAAATGCTGAGTTTGACCTTGATTCCTTTGCTGCCTTGGATAGGACTGGTATTGCTGACTCCACTATGGTTGGTTTTGCATCCAATGTGGATTAGTCTAATTTTGATTCCAGGCTGGATTGTTTTGATTCTGATTCCAGGCTGGGTTGTTTTGATTCCATGAGGGGTTTTTTTTATTCTGATTCTAGGCTGGGTTACTCTAATTTGCTTATGGCCATTCTTAGGAATTTGTCCATTGAGGATTATTCCAAGGACATTGGGGTGGTTCTGATTGTCCCCAAGGCATAGTACTAGGATTATGCCCCCAATTTGTAGGAAAACGAGAGGGATTTTGGTATTGAGAGAAATTTCCCCCTTATTTTGGTCCAATATAGTTGAGTTCCTTAGTCTGATTTTCTAACACAGCTTTGAGTTGTGGTAGCAGGTGGCATTGATCAATTGAATGCCTTTTTGAACAAATACTACAAATGGCTGAGATAGAGGTTTTATTCAAAGGACATTCCTGCAAAGCATGTTTATTTCTACATCTTGGGCAATAAATTGCCAAGGGTTCTATGTTTTTTGCTTTTGTATACATTTCCCCTAAAGTAGTGTTTAGGTGCACTTGAATATCAGTTTTAAAATTTGCAAGTTCCTCTATCAGGTCCTTCACATCAGTGCCATTTGTGCGGCTTTTTCTTCTTCTTTGCTTAGTGCAAGAGTAATTCCTGCAGAGATCCATAATTTCATCATTACTGAGAGTGGTTACATCCCCTTTTCCCATAAAATATAGAACTTCTCTGGATTCATCTTGCAATCCTCTCAAAAAGATAGTTTTACATAATTCTGGTTCTACAAGTCCACATCTCCTTTGAACAAAGGAGAACCTATAAAGATAATCTTCCAATGTCTCATCATCTTCCTGCTTGATTCTAAATAACTCATCTTTTCTATTTCTTACACGACAATACTCCTGATATTTGTCTAAAAACACAATTTCCATTTGATCCCAGGTTCTTATGGAATTTGGCTCTAAGCTCATGAACCAGCGTAATGCTGCATCCTTGAGTGTTGAGGGAAAAACCTTAAGTTTCTGATTGTCATTTATATAATCATAGGTCTAACACACTACCTTGAATTCAAACAAAAAATGATCAGGATCTTCAGATACAACACCTCGAAAGGTTGGAAGTACTGAAGGTGAAATGGTTTTCATGGGAGAGTTTTGTGTTGGATTTAAACGGATAGGATATTCAAATGTTCTAGAAGGTTGGGGCATATCCTGATCATCTCCTTCATTATGGGCATAGCCATGTTGACCATCTATATTGCCTCCTTCTGCCATAGTTTCATGTTTGTTGGGAGAAGTTAAAGCTTCCCAAATTGTTATCTCAAGAGGTCCAAGCCTCTCTGTTGATGATGAGTCCGATGAATTGTCTTTCTTAGGATATTCTGATGATGATAAAATTGGTGATTTTCCTTTCTCAAAATGTTCTAATGATGGTGAGACTGGTGATTTTTCTATCAATATTTTTGGTAGTTCAGCCACAGGTGATTTACCCCTTAGGTGTGAAGATATTCTTAATGGAACAAGCCAGGGATCCTTTGGGGTAGTTCTACCTTTTTCATCCCTAGACTTACTCATTCATGTTTACTCTTAAATGACATAAATTAAGTCAATAGTTGTTATTTCTCAGCTGTTGTATTCAGATTTTAATCTAAATTTTCATAGCTTAGTATGATTACGTCTATTGGACTATTTGTTTTCTTCTGGCAACACTATTCCCCAGCAACGACACCAAAATTATGGGTAGTCATTATACCATCATTAATTCTCAATGAATTTGTCAATCCAGGGCTGTGTACAAGGCTATCTACGAAAGAAGAAGTGAAACAGCTATAACTTAGGTCAATCTAGAGCAACAGGTCTTATTTGTGGAACCGGTTGTGTGGGGGGTTTTAGAACATTCCTATCTCTAATTGCATAAATCAAATCTTAATCAAATTACATAAATGGAAACTAATCATTAACTACAGAAATGAAATCCTAATTTACAATTACAGAATGAGACCTAATTATGTTGTAGAAATAATAGTTGTAGAATTGAAAGTCTGATTCTAATTGCAAAAAGGAAATCTATTTACTTTTGCAGCAATGGAAATCTAATTATAACATGGAAAATAAAACCCTGTCAAGACTTTGTAACAGAAGGTTGTCAATTTTCTGTGCAGAGGTTGATAGCAAAACACAAAATGTAGAAAATTGCAGAAAATAGCAAATTCTGGAAATAACAGTCTAAAATAAAATGGAAGCTTTGCTGAAAGTAAATATTACAACTAAAACATTAAGCACAAGTTTAATCTAAACATAAATAAACTAAGATCACAAATATTGTCATCTGTTTACAAGCAATTGAAATAACAAGTTCTACAACTCATTCTACTATAGCAAAATCAGAATAAAAACCTATTGTTAGTCCTCCTCCTAGGTCTGGAAGTGTTCAGCCTCCTTGTCTAGAAGAAGGTATGAGTCTCTCTCTCTCTCTAAATCTTAGTCACACTCATTTACAAGCAATATGAAATAGAACTGGTGCACTTTATTGATTAAAAGACATGATTACAATAATTCTGCTGAAAAACTGTTATAGGACTATACCAATCAATTTCTACCTATTCTCTATATTATTTGCTAGCTTCCTTACTATTTTCTCACTGCTTACTACCTACTAGGCTCAACCTGAATGGGAGCAATATTTATAGCTATCCTATGATCTGATTACAAACAAAGAATATCTCAAAAAGATCTAATCCTACTATGCTGCAACAAATTTTGGGTTTATTCTTTGATATTTCCATTAATGATGGCTTTGGTCGGCAATGACGGCAAATATAGATGGAAGATCTTTTCCTTTACCTTTTTTGACCTTTATTTCCCTTTTTCCAGCTTCAAAAATTGGTCAACCAGTCAAAGAAACACATTCTATTTTCATTCCGGAGATAAGTGGCTTCATTCTGAAGATAATGCAATTCTCATTCCGAAGATCACTCATTTCGAGGATACTGCAATTCTCATTTCGAAAATCACTCATTTCGAAGATACTGCATTCTTCATTCCGAATATCCGCTCATTCCGAAGATACTGCATTCTTCATTCCGAAGATCCGCTCATTCCGAAGATGTTGTGTTCTCTCATTTCGAAGATATCTGTTCATTCCGAAGATACTTCAAAATGAACAAATGTGTGCTTTTCCAGTGACTTCTTCTGCATATCTCAGGTGGGTTATCTCTTAAGATCAAATTCCAATGGTCTTCATTTATTTCCACATGTGAATTCCATGCCTTGCTATTTATGGACAAGTTGATCGGAATTTACATGGGAAAGACCAGCTTTTTACTGCACAGACAACAGTTTGCTTGCACTGTTGCCAAATTTAGGTGAAATAAATGCTTGAGACAAATCAAAACATGATTAGTGAAATGCTGCTATTATTCTAAGCATATCCCATTTTAGCAAGTCATAGCAAAAAGAACACAAAACTATGCAAAAAGTTGTAAAAATCAGCATATAATATTCCAAATACATTGATCATGCAAAATGGTTAATATACAACATATTGAATCAAATTAACTAACATATCAGATAAAACATAAGAGTTTATAGGCAATTTTAGTTTTCAAAACATGTTATGATTGAGGCATTTCCAGGCCTCATCAGCGTGTCGTCACATAATCGGATTGGTGTTTTTTTGGTGTCTACAATACCAAGAAAATTTAAAATGACATCTTGATCCTTATAGTATATGTTGATGACATAGTGATTACTGGAAGTTAAAAAAATTTAATAAGTGATATCAAATTATATAGAAAATGTATTTGAAATGACATATCTAGGACTAATGAACTACTACCTTGGTCTAGAGATTTATCAAGGAAAAGATAAAATAGTTATCACTTAATCAAAATATGCAAAAGCTCTTCTTGAAAAATATAGAATGACAGTGTAAGGCCAAAGATACACCAATGGAACAAGGGATTCAACTATCCAAAAATTATAAAACACCATTTTTTTCAGCAACGATGTATCATCAGTTGATTGGAAGTCTTCTATACTTAACAAAAAATTGACCAAACAAGCATTTACAATAAACTATCTTTCACAGTTCATGCAAGAACCAAGAGAAAGTCATTGGAAAGCTACAAAAATAATATTACAATATGCCAAGAAGACTACATACTATGGATCAATTTATATGAAGGATGTCAAAGAATTTTGTCTGTAGGGATACTCATATTTAGATTATGCTGGATCTATTGATAATAGGAAATGTACCTCAGGTTATGTCTTCTATCTCGAATCAGGACCCATATCTTGACATAGTAAGAAACAACATACAGTAGCACAATCATCAATTGAAGTAGAATATTGAGCATCAAGAGATATAAATTGTGAATCTCTATGGTTACAATACATACTATTTGACATGGGAATCAAACAAACTCCCACTATGAGATTCCATGATAATCAAGGAGAACTAAATATGATCAATAATACAATCATACATAAAAGAACAAATAATATTGAAGCTCAATATCATTTCATCAGGGAATATTTTTAGAACAAGCACATCTTCCTAAAGTATGTTCCTACAAAATATCAGTTGGCAGACATGTTTACAAAAGCACTTAGAAAAATAAAGTTTTAAATATTTAGATATCATCTATGTGATTCAAGAGAACTTCATACCAAATAATGTAATACATGGGGGTGTTAGAATATAATACATCATTTGGTTATGTTAGATTACTTTAGGGGGAAGTTACCTAGTTGTTTCATACAATGTAGTAAATAAATAAGTGTCAATGTGCAAGTTGTAAACATGCAAGGTATCTATTGTACATGTAGATAGAGTGTTGGCCAAGTAATCCATATTCCTATATAAAGGGCCTCATATCTCTACTCGAATGTATTATTTTCAATATCAATAATATATGTTGCTTCTCTCTATCTCTCTTTATCATGATATGATGGAATGGGGCTAAAACCATCACCAATTACTATCATCGATGGTAAAACCTATAAGGTCAAGGGAGTAGGTGATGTTCCACTTAGTATTCCACATGAACAATACATAATTGAAAAGATACTATATGTATTAGGATTGGAAAACAACCTATTGTCTATCCCATAAGTGTTGGATTGAAACATGGCAATTAAATTTAGAGTTGTTGAGAATATAGTAATTTATTCCTACAAAAATGACTTGTTTTTATCTAGATACCCTATCTTCTCCTAATGTAACACTGTCAACAACAATAATAGATGCAATATTCCTTTGGCATAGAATATATGGTCAAATAATTTAAGGATAATTACTTTGACTTAATAAACATAAATTGGTGGTAGGTTTACCCAACCTTTCACCCACATTGTTAGTTGGGTTGTTTAGCATGGAAGCAATACTAAGTACCATTTGAATTGAGTAGTAACAAAACCGAAATATCATTGGGTGTGATACAAACCTATGCAAACCCATGACAACTAGTTTAGTGGTAAAATATAATTCTAATTGTTTTTTGATGACTACTCTAGAAAGATGTGGGTTTCCTTCTTATAACTAAAGTCCAAAGAATTTCAAATTTTCCAAAATTTTAAGTAGCATATGGAAAAATAAATTGGGCATTCCATTAAAGTCGTTTGCTTAGATCAAGGGGGTAATATACATCCAATGAATTTTCAAGATTTTTTACATAGAATGGGATCAAGAGATAACTCACTATAGCTTATACTCTATAATAGAATGGGGTTGCTAAAAGAAGAAACCATTTCATTCTTAAAATGATTCACATGCTCATAAGAGCCAATATAGAGTAACAATATTGGTCTAAAGCTATCACCACTATAGTGTATCTTCTAAACAAAGTGCCCATAAAGACACTACAAGGAGTTATACCTAAAGAAGTTTGGTATAGGTAGAAGCCTTCAATAACATATATTTATTTGAAAATAAGGCTATATATATATATATATATATATATATATATATATATATATTATATGCTAAAGAAAAAGAGGATCAAGTTGGATGTGAAAAACCTACCATGCATATTTATTGGATATCATGACGAGTCAAAAGGATATCAAATATTAGATCCAATCACCAAGAAATTGCATATTCATTGAGATGTGGTATTTGATGAAGCATTTGAACCAATGTCAAATACTTAGAATTCTACTAAGCCTAAAGATATCACATCTCTAGTTATAAGCATTGAGTTTGATGAGGAAGTTCATGAAGAATTTCTAGCAGTTGTTGATGAGCCTAAAGCAATTGGTCCTTCATAATGGTGAAAGACTCCAAAATGGATCACAAGCACCATAAAATATTCTAAAATTGATGTACCTACTGATCTCACTTCCACATAACCACATACTCATAGTATGTCACTTTAGGAAGTAAATATGGTATTGATGTTTTTAATGATGGATAATTTAGAACCAACCTCAATTAAAGATACACTTAGCTTACCAAAATGGAAGACAACTATAGATACATAGTATAATTATCTAATGAAAAACAAAACATAGGATATTGTTGATTTATCTAAAGAAAAAAATCCCATAGGCTATAAGTGGATCTTCAAAATAAAGTACAAGGTGTATGGATACATTGATAAATACAAGGTATGACTCATTGCAAAGGGCTATGCACATAAATAGGGAATTGAATATGAAAATAAATTTGCACCCATATCATATATGACAACCATCTATGTTCTCTATGCAATAGCAACACAATTTGGTTTTAAGTTGTAGAAAATACATGTCAAGAGTGCTCTCTAGGAAGAGATGTAAATCATACAACCTAAAGGCTTTGTTTCCAATGGATAACAACAAAATATCTACAAACTGATCAAGTCCTTGCATGGGTTGAAGTAGGCTCCTAAAGCCTAGAACATAAAAAATTATGAGTAACTATTATAGCATGGTTTCACAAGAAGTCCCTCAAAAGTTTTATCTAAGATAGTGATACTTGTGTTGTATGTTGACAATCTGATCATCACTAGAAATTTAAATGAATTGGTGAATATCATGAAGAATGACATGAAAAAGTATTTGGACATGATACATTTAGGATTTTTGCACTATTATCTTGTATTGGATATTTGGAAGAGAAAGAATCACATTGTGATCTCACAGATAAAGTATGCCAAGATACTACTAGAAAAATATTTGATTATAGACTATACACCTATGTCAAGACCAATGGAGCAAGGATTGCAAATATCTCAATATGACAAGTCACCTCAAATATTTTGTATTCTTAATAATTAATTAATTGGGAGTCTCATATACCTAATAAATACCAAGCTTGTTATCAGTGATCTTTTGAGGTTCATGTAGAAACCTAAGGAGATTCATTGAAAATAAGTAAAGAGGATACTACATTATATCCATGGTATAATGGAATATGACCTAGAATATAATAATAATGATAAGTTATTCCTACAAGGATATATAGAATCTAATTATATTGGATCTTTATATGATAAAAGATAACATCTAGATATGTGTTTCAACTAGGATCTAGACCTATCTCGAGCCACAAAAAGAAGTAACAGGCAGTAGAATTGTCATCCATAGAGGTAGAGTATCATATTGTACAAGGAGTGTTGTGTGAATTAGTATGGTTACTCTTGGTCCAAAATCTACCTAGTCTATGAAATGCACCCTAGAACTTGGCCAAAATTGGATGACTAAGATTTCTCCCATGTTAAACCTCCACAGAAGGTCGGTTCCATATAATGATTGAAAAAATTAAAATAGGGGTTTAAGACTAAATAAAGAAATGGAGGGATTAGAAATAGATAAGGGGTCATAAATTTCAAAGGATAGATGGGCTATAGTGTAACAACACTGAATATATACAACATAATAGATATTCACATTTAAATCTAAATGCAACTTAATAGACCAACCATAAATGAAAGCATTATAGAGTTTATTAGATTCCAATTACACACTTTAAGAATTCCATATAATATATGAAGAGTAATCCAAATAATGATCCAATGAGAAAAATTTGCTCTAGTAGAATTTACTAATCACAAGTGCAACAAAAATACATTACAATTCAATATTCATTCATAAAAACTTGAAAATGCAATCACAATGGAGGTCAAACAGCTTCACTTTTCATTAATTGGTAGTAATCATTATATGGTATACAATCAAGAAATTTCTAAAGATCCAACCCTCATTATGAGGTGCATTGATCTATTTGTAAGCTACTACATGAATCTTACATCTCACGATTATCAAAATTTTATTATAGGTGTGTTAGAACAACCTGGCGAGAAGTGCTCATGGGAGGGAATGTCATTTTCATATTTCTTTTTTTTTTATTTGTGGAAAACATCCCAAAAGGGATGCCACTTTCGGGTAAGACCCAAGGAGGCAGGGGTATCCATTCCGCCAAAAATGCCCAGGACTCGGACCTGGCCTACCACCTTTGACATACTCAAGGAGCAAACAAACACACAAAACCAAATTAAAAAAAGAAAATAACAACAAAAATAATAAAATAAAATAAAAAACAAACTCCTTGAGTGTGTCAAAACCAAAATCACAACCAAACACGCACAATAAGATAAAAGAAACCACAACACAAACCACATAGAAAAACACAAGAACCACATAACAAAACACAAATAAGACAAAAACAACAGAACACTACAAAGACATAACCCAAAAAAACATGAAAAATAAACACAACCAAAACCTAAAAAATAAAATAAAAATAAAAACAAAAACAACCAACAACAGACAATAAACAAAAACAAAAAACATAGAAAACACTCACATAAAAAAATGAAATAACACAAACAAAGAGAAACCCAAGAACAAGAACGAAAAAAAAACAAAAAAAAAAAAACAAAACAACAAAAACACAAGAAAAACAAAAAACAACACAAAGAACACAAAAACAAAACAAAACAAAAGAACCCACCCACCTTAAAAAACTAAACAAAAAAACAAAGAAGACCAAAGAAAAAAAAATGAACAAAACAATGACCTATCTAGATCATAAGACTATTAATGCAAGAATCAACAGAGGAAACAAAATAAAGAATAGAATGAGCTAGGGAACTAAAAAAACTGAATGAACCAAAGAGAAACAAAAAAAAAAAACAAGAAGAAACTAGGTACCTTCAGAACTGGTGCCATCCAAAGAAATGATAGAAAGAAGAGCTTCCCTAATTTGAGAAGCCCACCATATAGGAGGGTGGCCATAAAAAGTAAGATCACCTTTGTCCAAAGTCCAATTAGCTAAAGCATCAGCACTCTTGTTTTGATCTCTGACCACATGATTGTAATAAACTTTCAAAAATCCCATCTGGATTAACTGAATCTTCTCAATAATTCTTTTTATTCTCCAATCCACCTTATGATTCTTAGAAGGAGTCTTCAAGAGATTAATCATAAGTTGAGAGTCAGACTCAACTAACACCTTATCCCATCCAACCTTAGTAGCCTCCTGAAGGCCTCTAAGGATACCATACCCCTCAGCAAGGTTATTGGAAAGAATACCCAAATTCTCAGCAAAAGTAAAAACTAGGGAGCCATCTGAAAGTCTACCAATTCCTCCCACACTCGGCTTTTCCAGGGTTCCCTCTAGAGGCTCCATCAGTATTGACTTTTCCAAAATACTTAGGAGAAGGTTGCCAATTTCTAGTCCTATCCATCTTACTAATACTCACATTCCCTTTAAGTTGGTTGCCCTTAGAAGGTTTAATCTTCAATATTTGCATCACTTGATCCCATATTTGGTGGGAGTTTTGGGGGTGATTAAGGAGATGATGGACTGATTCAACTAAGTTGGCTATGGTATTTTGCCAAATATAGTGAATATCCTTCCTATCTTGATTAAAAATTTGGTTGTTCCTTTCATTCTAAATATTCCAAAGAATAATGGTAGAACCCATCCAAACTAACTGCCTAATAAAATGATCAACACCCTCTTGATTAGGCCAATCCCTCCAAAGCTATTCAAAAGTGAAAAAATTGGACCACTGTAAGCCAAGTAAAGTTGCCATTCTCCTCCATAGCTCAGAGGCTAAAGTACACTCAATAAAAACATGGTTGATATTTTCTACATTCTCTTCACACATTTCACATCTAAAAGGGCCATGAAAACCACGCTTCATAAGTTGCTCACCAGTAAGCACCCTACGATGCAATAAAATCCAATTAAATAACCTCACCTTAGGCTAGAGCTTTTGAGCCCACAATTGAGAAAATATGTCAGAAGAATGGTTGGGATTATTATGGCATAAGGTCAAATAACCTTGAGCAACTGAATACTCACCCTTAGTAGTGTCGTTCCATCCAAAACAATCTTTTTCATGGGACCAAGAGAGGGATCTCATATGAAGGATGCCTTGGATATCTTGTCTTTGCCTTTCTAGGATTTGAATATGCCGGTCCTCAATAGGGATCCAATATCTACCAACCTTTGAATTACCAGTATGGTACCGACAGTAATTAGCCACCTTTATCCAATTAGCTCGGTGAAGCTCCTCCATCCAAGGCCTCCAATCGAGAAACTGAGTTATCAAAGGCTTGTGACCATCCCAAGAATCTGTCCAAAAATTTGCATGTTGACCATTATGAATGATCCAAAATAATTTTTTCTTTATCAAATCCTCACCAGTCTTAAGAACTACTAAAATGGGAGAACCTTTGGTAGGAAGTTGATAGCGAACAAGGTCTTCAGGACTTTTATTCTCAACATATTTAGCACGAAGATTATTGGCCCAAAGAGCATTGGGGTTATGCAACATCCTCCAATATAATTTAGCAGCTAAAGCTTTGTTGTTATTAATTAAAGACTAGAATCCTAACCCCCTTCACTCTTAGGAAGACATAAAGTATCCCATTTCACCAAGGCCCATTTTCTTTTCTCCTTAGTACCACTCCAAAGGAAACGATGACTGATTTGATCCAATTCTCAAAGAACAACCTTTGGGATATTCAAAATGAAAGAAACATAAATAGGAATAGCTTGAAGGACTAATTTTACCAAGGTGATTCTACCCCCAGAAGAAATCCACTTGTTGGTCCACTTTCCAATTTTCTTCTTGACTTTGTCCAACAACCAATTCCAATCTTTATTTTTATGCATTTGAATATTTATGGGAATACCTAAATAAGTGATTGGAAGAGAGGTATTCTTATATCTTAATTTATCCAAGACCATGGCTTCCTGTCTAGCAGAGCAGTGAAAGAAAATAACTTTAGATTTGTCTTCATTGATCAACTGCCCGATAGCCTTAGAAAAATAGCTAATGATTTGCTTAAAATTAGAAGCTTCCTTAACTGTAGCTTTACCTAAAAGGGTAGAGTCATCCACAAATTGAATATGAGAGATAGGTCTAGCTCCATGAGCAATGTTAACTCCCTCAAGGGATTTGTTTTCCCTTTTTTTGGTTATAGTCCTACCCAAGCATTCAGCAAGAATGATGAATAAATAAGGGGATAGCGGGTCACCTTGCCTGATACCTCTGGAAGTCGGGGAAAGACCGAGAAGGTCTGCCATTGATAAGAACTAAGTAGGAAACTAAAGAGATACATCCCATAATCCAATCCATCCAATCCTTAGAGAAACCAAATTGCCTCAAAACTTTGATAAGGAAGTGCCAATCCACTCTGTCATAAGCTTTGGATAAGTCTAACCGGATGAACATAGAAGGAGAATTTTGCATATCCATGGAATGGATGGCTTCCTGAGCAAGAACTATCTCATCTACTATTTGACGTCCTTCCACATATCCCCCTTGCTCTGGGGAAATAATCTTATGTAAAAGAGGCTTCAACATTTCTGCCATGATTTTAGTAATAATTTTGAGAACATTACATAAAGCAATAGGTCTAAAAGCTGAGATATGATCAACCTCTTGAGCTTTTGGAACAAGAGTAATATAAGTTTTATTGATAACCTTCAAAATTTCTTTGGATTTCCTGGCTTCTTCCACCACCTCTAATAAATCAACATGAAAGATATCCCAGAACTCTTGGTAGAACTCAATAGGAAAACCATCAGGACCTGTGGTTTTCCATTTTTGCATTTTAAAAACTACTTTTTGAAGCTCATTGATAGTAACATGAGTAGTCAAAATAGAGTTCTCCTCAGAAGTGATAAGAGAAGGGATTGCTTGAAGAACATTTTGTTGAGAAGCTGAGTCAAGAGGAGTAGCAACAAAAAGATTGGAAAAGTAATCAACAACAATAGAGTTCATGCCATCCCAAGTATAAACAACATCTCCAAAATTTGATTTTAAGGAAGAAATAAAGTTGTGAGATCTTCAAGCTAGAAGAGATTTGTGGAAGAAATTTGTGTTTTGATCTCCTTCTTTGAGCCATTGAATTCTAGATTTTTGCTTCCATAAGATTTCTTCTCTTTTTCCCATTCCTCTAACTGAGTTGTGAGTTTAATTTCATCTGCACTTCTCTTCTCTGTGAGGCCATCTAAATGGATTTTCTTATTCAAATTTTCAATATGACCAATAACTTCATGTTTTTTTTTATGAACATCCCCAAAATCTTTCCAGTTCCAAGTCTTGATTTTGGATTTAATGTATTGCGCTCTTTTGGCAAAATAGAACATCTTAGTCCCATGCCTAGGTTTACCTTCCTTCCACCATTGTTGCACATGAGGTCTGAAGGAAATGTCTCTAAGCTACATTAATTGAAAACAAAAAGGAGAGAAACTCACATTGGTTTTCCACATTTCCACCATAACTGGCCAATGATCCAAACCAGCATTATTAAGAGTCTTCATATTTCACGCCAATCAATTATCTACATTTAAGTTTAGCTATAATGGTCGGTCTAGATTCCTTATTTTGACCTTTTTATTTTGCATGTCTTTAGCAAGCCCATTTATCTTCAAATTTTTTCTACAACTTCCTTGATCATTATAATGATCTATCAGACATGTTGCTTTCGGCTCCAACAACCTTGACTCAAGTGGCTAAGAAGCTTTATACAGTTACATATTTCAATAGGAATAAGCTAGACAAAATGATGTTGGTCTCTTTTAATATATTTGGATGGCTTTTGAACAAAATTTGGGCTTTCAAAAAGATTGGCTAATCTCATCCCTTAGAAAGCATAGATTCTCACCTTTTTGGGTAGTGCTTTGATCTTAATTTTGCATATTTTTGGGCTTTTACAATGCTTATGATGATTTAAGCACTTGAAAATTCTAGCTTTGCTCCATTTCATGCATGAGCAATGCTGAAATCACATCATTCTAGTTTTCTTATTTTTGGACATTGCTAGAGCTTTGGGTGATGTCATTTTTGGGGAAATTTAGAACTGATTAATATCAAGTTTGTGCATTGTCAAAACTTTTTGAGACATAGTCAAAATTTTCTTCTAATAAGATGCATCATGCTTTATTGTTTTTCATGATTATGGGTCTACTAAAATGTTTTGACCATCTTGGAACTCATTGGTGGATTGATGTATTTGAGCCCCCACTAGTTTTTTTATGCTACTATGTGATATGCTCAAAAACCAATGCACCAATAATAGCAACCAATGATAATGTAAAGTAGTAATGAACATGAATAGATAACTAATACACAAAGATAAAGTGTATTACAAATATGTTCCCTTCGAGGGAGTTCCATGATGCGATACAATCATTAAAATAAGAAAGGGTTTTGTTGTTGCCATCGCACAACACACCCCAAATATGGGGACCCACTTTAAATTTTGTTGTTTGTAGGAAATTTTGGTTTGCATTGAGTGATTGGTTGAGATTATCATGGTATTAGAAATGAAAATATTTGTGGTTAATAGCATTGGTCCTCACGTGTTTAGCCTCGTGTTTCTTCTTTCCAATAAAGGCATCTCATTTTTTAATACCACATTGTTATTTCTCCTAAGACCTATCTTCTGGATCTTTTGTGTAGCATTATCTTTGTTCAAATATCTATATCGAATAATTCTTGAATCCATTTCCTTGATTATCCATCAATAAAAAAAAATATCAAAGAAAATAAAAAAACAATGAAAAGAAAAATAAATAAATAAAAAATAGAAAAAGTAATAATAATAAAAAATATATATACATATATATATATATATATATATATATATATATATCATATATATATATATATATATATATATATATATACATATATATATATATATATATATATACATATATATATATATATATAAGTAAATTAAAATAAAGCCATCCATATGCTTCTCTGGTTTTGCAAAGTCTAATTAAGGGTTTTACTTTGGGATGCTTTAGTATAGTTTTTGGTTATTTTGAAGCTTTAATACAATTTTATTAATGTTTGATTGTATAGTTTTCGGTTTATTTTTGAAGCTCTAATTTAATTTTATTAATTTTTGATTTTATGGTATGTTATTAAAAAGGTGGTGGTCTCAATTTTTGAGATGAGCAAAAACCCAGCCAAGCAGTGGACACAGTGCTATCAACATAGTCAGTGACACAGTTTCCAAGGATGATAACTAGATGTGGATGACAAGGATGATGACTATGCAGAATGTGATAGTGACGAAGCCATAGGGTGGGATATGGATGGATGAGTATGACATGGTGGATAATTGATGACAAGGATAACCACACATGGTCGCTTCATGTGAAATTTAAGCAAGGGACTAACCATTGGAGGGCGGTCACTTATCATTGTGTGTATTCAACCTTTTATATTGCTATACTGTGTACTTTATCCTCAATGTGGGATAAAACAAAGAGTTATCCTA
Source organism: Wollemia nobilis (assembly GCA_028583015.1). Taxonomy (NCBI): domain Eukaryota; kingdom Viridiplantae; phylum Streptophyta; class Pinopsida; order Araucariales; family Araucariaceae; genus Wollemia; species Wollemia nobilis. Next base: position 5,498,797 of record JAQPPZ010000363.1, read on the forward strand.
AAGTTTTAGATGTCAAAGTGTGAGAAAAACTTGCTGTTCAATTTAGGATGCTACAAAAATGGTATGACTTTGCATAATACTTTTTAAACCACATGGTTTTTCAGATGAAATTAAGCTAGCTTACTATATAAAAGGATAGTGCTTGCAATATGGACATAAAAAAGAAAATGGTATATTTTACAGTTACTACAAGACTGTGATTAGCTCTTCCCAGTTTGAAGCACATGCTAGACGAGCCTCAAGGTGGAATCCATATAATAGCACTTATATTTTAGATGAGTGGTCCTTGCATGAAGTGGCACTTAAGATGGAAAACCAGTAAGGTTTGAATGACAAAAATTAAGATTATTGTGGTGAATCTTGGGATGAAGGTGATCTGGTTTGTTGTGATGGTTGTCCAAAGGTCTTTCACAAAGAGTATGTGGAATTACCATATGTTTCGATAGGAAAGTATTATTGCTCATACTATAGGCATCATTTTGGAAGAGGATGAAAGTTGAGTAGTAGGAAAGAACTAAAAGCTCCTGGAAGATCTTTAGGTGCTGGAACTCTAGAAAAACCTTCCAATCATTGTACACGTGTTGTAAAGGAACCATAGAAGGCTACCTTGGATCTGATCATAGTAGTGGTATTCTATTTGGTGATGATCACACACACCTTCTATGGAAAAGAGAGAATCGAAGAAGAATGGAAATACATTTTAGCACTAGGAGGCTTAACCCATTATAACATCATCACCATCCCAACATTACAATCTATAATTTAAGCATTTCCTTGTTAACTCCTATTCTAGAGATAACTTGGGAAATAGATGTTGGTTCTAGTGATAGGTCAAGTGTGTTCCTTTACTCACTACTGTTGCGGTAAACAACACATCGAGGTTCGACACCTATATTAGAATCAAAATATAGAAAATAATTTTTGTGTATGTATTCCACCACTCCTCTAACTCAATAAGATGATGTTTCATTTAAAGATTGGGGTTGTGAGTTAAATAATCACACCTTTTCTATATGGATATTGCTTCCAATATATGGTTATAGGAATATTTTCGACAAGAAATTAATTTACATGCTATTTAATTAAGGTTAGAGAGCAGATGTGGGTGAATGTTCATGTATTTAGGTTTTTACCAACAACTTGTTAAAAGTGCAAATGGAAGGTGCACTGAATGGCACCATATGGATGCACAAGTTATGAAGATTATCCGTTATGGATAGACAGTGTTAGGTCTCCATTTTGTATATAATTAACATTTATGGGTAAATTATTGAAATAAACTATGGGAAGATATTCGATGTTGGTATTGTCACCCACCAAGGCTTATAGAATCTATTGGTGCACGTGGAATATGTCAGTCAAATTTAATTATTAAAAATAAAATAAGATGTCATAAATATGAAAATAAAGAAGGAGAATGAATAGGATTTGAAAATCATTATATAAAACAAATGGATGTGATGATTTGTGTCGAAAAGAGAGCATTTCGAAGCCAAACGAAAGGAGGAAGAAGTGAAGGGCTCTATTGAAAAAATTAAATGGCCATTAAAATGAAGGACATCAGGTCAAAGATTTTTTGGTAGGATTGCACATTGGAAACTAGATTTTTTTGGAAGCTTTTTCCTCCCAAGTTGCTGGACTGCACTATTTCAATATTGAAAACCAGATGGCTTCGTACCTGTTCTCAATGCACTTCCTCACAAGTTGGTTCATCTATGTTTGACCTGTATTCGGCTGTAACATCTCTTGCAGACTACCTGCAACTCATACCTGCTAAAATACAACATTCTTAAGTGATATTCATAATATTACCAAGAATTTATGATATAATACCTTGTGAATAAAATTCATTAGAAATCATACAAACTATGCATATTTATTGGTAAATAATGGTTATAATAATTAAATTTATATCTAAAAATTAGAATAACACTACATATAACAATAAAATTTTAATGATCATTAGCTCCAATATGAATGTTACTTCTTCCCTCAATGTTCTGTGATGAGCATTACTTCTACCCTCAATGCTCCATGATGGGCATTACTTCTACCCTAGGCATTTCCTTCATATGTGTTATGAGATGGGCATTATGGAAGATATCTAAAAGTTGTGCCAAGTGGTACACTATTCCCTGATTTGAGATGGCAATTAGAATGTCTTTCCCTTATATGCAATATTACTTCCAACACCTTTTATTCCAATGCTTCAATGCCAAATAATACAAGTTGTTTGGCTTACTTCTAATGTTATTCCTTTTAAAACTGATGATTTCTCTTCTTCACCAAGTTGGCTCCAATGATGGTGTATCCATGATGCTTCAATATTGTGTTCTTAGCTAGCAATCTTCACACAACAATATTAGCTCTAGCTAGCTATTCATCTCATCCAAGCAATGGTTGTTCTAGTTGACCATTTGTTTCTAGTGATGGTAGCTTTTTAGTGCTACTACACTGTGTTCTTAGCTGGAAGTTTGGGTAACGCACTTATTTCTTCCACCTCAATATTTTACATTGCTTTGCAATAGGTAAATATACTCTCTTATGTGGATTCTTTGATGATGATGCAAGTCACTAGCTTTACATTATGATAAGTGCTCCTTCCATAAACCTACAGTGCTTTACCTGGTGTCTTTAGTCATCTCAAACCTGATGCTTATGATACCTAGGTTGGCTCACTTTATCTATTTGAAATGGCCATTTGGAGACTGTACTTTTCTACCTGTTGTAGTGTATTTAGGACACTATTTCTTTTGTCCTATTTTACGATATTTGAAAGGATAGGACCAATGTCAATTTAATGCAAACACCTTTGCAATAGATAGGATTAAATATCTTATTTTTTACTAAATTTATACATCTCATTTTGAAGCTATTCCTTGCTTCTTATATATAGTGGCTCTCTACTCTAATCCTTGAGAGCAAGATGTATTGTATTGTTACCCTCCTTGCTAGACAACACTAACCTCTAACTCCTTTTCTTGGATAACTTAGCACCAATGAATCCAAGCTCTTAATCATGCAACTAATAAGCTATTTGAGAGGTTTAACTTTGCACTAATGTTCACTGCAACTAAGAAACTTAGTGCACCTTAAAAACTCTTAAGAATAATTTGTATAGTGTAATATTGATCTCACCTTATCACTCCTATAAAAGAACTCTCAATGTAACTTGAAATATACATTATAAACTATGCAAACATAATGTAGTCTTCTTTGCTTCAACTAAACAATAGGAAGATGATATTTTTATTTTTGTCAAAAAATATCCAACTCCTATTTTAATGTGTCGATAATAACCTTAAAAGAAACTCTCTTCTACAATCCCTTAAAGACTTTAAAATAAATCCACTTCTTGCAACTTTTAAACTAATATGGTGCTTAACATAAAACTAAAAGCTAAATTTCAACTAATGAACCTTTTGCATCCAAGTTACTTACCTTTAATATCTCTAAAGATGTTGGATGTCTTGGTGAATCAATTCACCAAATTTCTGTCCTTAATTGGATGAACATGCAGCTCTCCTTGGTTGTCCGAAAAAACTCTCTAACTCACCTATTTGTAGCTTTGAGAACCCTCTAATTGTAGTAGGTGACTTCAATTCTCCTTCAGTATGCACTCTATAAATCTAAATAATTTCATCTAATAATTATTTCCTAATTGCTTCCATTAAGAAGCCAATATCTCCACTGAAACGATGTCCTTGAATCTTAAAACTTTGGTAGGGAACTCCTCCAAATTGTAGCTGAGATTTTCCTTCAAGAACCCTTTAGTATTATGTTATAGATTCAGTAAACCCCTATCTCTAAAATATGCCTTCTAGATATGAAAGGTAATCTTCAGATCTCTTGGATTTGATAAGCTCCTTCTGTCTCTATTCTCCTTCAACATCCTTGTCGAATTCTAACTTCAATTTAGGCCTTCTTCTCAAGAATATGAAAGTCTTGAGGTCTTCATCAATCTCCTCTAAAATTTGGTAAACTTCTAAAATCCTTCTCCCTTGGTCTTGTTATTGGATGGTGATAATTATCCCAAAATATTCCTTTATTAGGAACTTATCCTTGGTGGTAAATTTCTCCAATGAGTTTTCCTAGGAACTCCTTCAATGGCCTTCTCCAAATCTCCTTCAACAAGGATATAAAATCCCTCTCCTTGTTTCTCCTTTATACCTCTTCTAGGGTCTTCACTCTTGTAGCTTCTCTGGTCTTCCTAATGAGACCTTTTCTTCAATATTCTACTATGGAAGTGTTGGAAATGAGATATCCCCCTTGGATCTTTAAAATCTATTGCTACAAGATCATTGCTAGTTTTTCTCTATCTCTTCCAAAACTAGAAGTTATTGAATGGGATCTCTTGTAGGTCTCTTCAGCTTATTAGGGTGATTTCTTCTACTCCTTCAGGGTGAAGTCTTTAATATTCAATGTAGATCACCAATCTCCTATCTTCATTGGGATACTTCTTTAGAGTCTCTTCAATCTGCTACTTGGAGTCTTTAATTGAGATCACCAACCTCCATTGATCTCCTAGAATATTCTATGGAGTCTCTTAAATCTATTGTTTGTAGTCTTTAATGGAGATCATAAACCTCTAATCTTCTCCTGGACTCTTCTATGGATTCTCTTCCTTGAATATACAACAAGGCTCCTATGGCCTTTTCTTCTGTACTTTGAAGGTCTGCAATCTCTAGCAATGGGACCTTTTATTTAGGCATCCAAATATTTGTTCTTCCTCTTGTTGCTTCTATGTTGGATTGATTCTAAGGAATATATTCTTCCTAGATCTTTAACTATTTTTAAAATAACTACATTGTATCACACTACCAATCTATACTATGCACTCATTATATTCTCTCCTCTTTATTTCACTCACTATACGGTATTTATATAGGAAGATAGGTTCCTTGGACCTTACTCTATCTTTGACTCTCCTATGACTCATGTACATGTTGACTACATGCACATTTATATCATTGCACATCCTAACACTTATACATTTATTACATGCTGAAGTAACTACATAACTTTACTCTAAAGTAAACTCCTACTCTAGTAATGTACCAAAGGTGGTACATTGATATGTACCCAATAATTTAATATATTCTTTAAAAATTAAAATCTTGCCCTCACCATCTAAGATACAAACTCCTTTTTCAAAAGAACCAAGGTCCACCCACCAAATTTGCTTCATGTCTTCTTCTTCTAGAAGCTTGATTAGAAAGAATCCTTAAGGTAAGGCCACAATTTCCATTAGACCTCTAGGAGACCATTTTGAGGAGGCCCATTTTTGAAAGGTATCAATATTCCAATGATATATTAATAACTTGATTACAAAGTTACAAGCACCCCTTTCAATGTTGAGATCCATCAGGTCCTAGGGCACTCTCAAAGATATTTTAGAAGGAATAAGGTTGAAAAGATCAACAAGAGGGGTTAGTTTTTTTTAAGGTTAGACACAATATGCACAAAAGATCCTGCTCTTGGGTTGAATGAGAAAAAGTGATCCATTAGTCCTTGAGGATGGTCCATATCTCCAGGTGAGTCTAGGTGATCCCCGGGTGGCCCCTGAGAATCTCCAATAGGAGGGGTTGAATTTTTTTAATATTTAGGCATGATATGTGCAAAATACCTCACTCCTAGATTGAAGGGGAAAAAGTGACCAGCCACCAAGGGGGGTCCACATCTCTAGGCATGTCCACATCCCCAAGTTTGGTCTTGCATATTTTCTAAGAAAGTTTAGAATAATATTTTCACCTATTTTATTATCATATTTAAGGATAAACTATTTTGAAAAGTTATTGTTTTTAGAATATTTATATTTTTCTCATATTTGCTAAGCAAGTTTGGAATCATATTTTCACCCATTGTCTTGCCATATTTAAGGATAAATAATTTTGAAAATTTATTGTTTTGCGAATATTTATATTTTCCATAGGGAAAACAAAGTCTTTTAAATATAAAACCTAGAGAGAAACAACACCACATACACATTTTGATGGTGGGACACATTATGGTGTAGATGTTATCAATGGGAAAATCAATGAACTTCATGCTTTACATTTAGAATGTCTCATTTGTTGAAATAAGAGAAAATTTTCTAGCCATTGTAGAAAAGTTGGGTTTATGCAAGGAAGGAAAAAATGACTGAAATCCACATTTTTATTTACAATTTTTATAATGCTAATTTATACAAGATCTAGTGGATAGTTTTCTTCTATATTTTTGTTGTTACAATAATTTAGATTATTGAATTAGGTATAGCAAATTTTTTGATCAAATTGTGAAGGTTATTCTATTTAGATTGATGTAGACTTCTTTACTAGGCTTAATACAGTACAAAATTATGTAAATAGTTGAAGTGAATATACAAGAGAGTTTAATTTAAGAACAAGTTTTCAATGGTAATATCATTAATACAAAATGAAGAATAAATTTACATTAAAATATATGTTCAAGTATGTTAAATATAAAACTATTTTTAGATTTTAAATTACAAATAAAAAATCAATTTGTAATTTGTTAATAAATGTAAACATTCTATAATAATCTTCTAACAACTTAATCTTAAAAAAAAGGACAATTAAAAATTAATATATGCAATTCATTGAACAATAAAATTATGTACAATATTTTTAGTTAGATAAAAAAATTATATTCACATGTTTATGGATAACAACTTGTAACATTTCCATTGTTTAAAAATTTAAATATAGGAAATATTGTGGTCATTGCACAACTAGCCCCTAATTTGGGGACCCACCTTAAATTTTAGTTTTTGGGGGTTTTGCTTGTCTTTGAGTGATAATTTTGATAGGTTTTGCTTCTTTTGTTTGGACTGACTACTGACCTGTATTCAAATTAGAGCATGGATTACATGATAGATTTATGACTATAACCGAGACATTGAATGGTTCGTGGTGACAACCTAATGATAGCATGGACCCATGATAGAGTTGTGATAATACGGCTTTCGAAGCCAACGTGGATGCCAAGGGATTAAACTGCTAAATTTTTTCTAACCTAGATGTAAGATGAACATCGATGAAAGGACAAGTGATGGACAAAGATCAAATACTGGACATATGACATCAATGATGTGGATACGAGAATTACTACATGAATGTGGACCACACAAACATGTCCACAGGGTAGTAATAGGATGGTGATAACCTATATCGATATGCAAAATACAATGGACTAGGACACATAGATAGATATACCATTAACTAAGATAAAAAACGTGACTAGGTGGCAGCATGAGCTGGATGCGAACACATGCTAGACAAACATGTGGACTTGCATATGGATGTGATTACATGGAAAAATCTGGTCGATGGCTACTTCTAATGTAAAGCTAAAGGATATGTACACTTTCCATAGATGTGATGATACATGAGTTGAGAATTACACTCTAAGTGAGCAATAATAAACCTGCAACTCATTTTTATATTAGCAAATATGATCAAGACCTATTGTAAAGGTAGACGTTGAGACTGGTAGAAATCAAATGCAGATGGTAGGGGTGGTGTTAACTATGGCATACGAGGTAAAATTATAGAGATAAATGCAATGATGATATTAATAGGGCTATTGTGTGGTTTTCCATGATGATGATATCTAAATTTATGGAGACCAAATGTTCTTCATGTTCGGGTTACTAAAAAGTTGTATAGGAGCAACTGCTCGTATGTGGATGAACCTAAGAGGTGAACATCAGAGTTTGAGACCGATTTTATCCACTCACTTTCACACCATCACTACGATTACTCTGATGGATAGAGGTCAATTTATCAAAGCAGAACATTATCCATGACACTATGTGGAGTGTAGATATAATTTGTGTTGTTCAATAGCTCATGATTTACCTAATGATAGTGATTTTCATTGGTGTAACGTCTTTGATGTTTGGAGGATTACGATGGATGTAGTTAAGGTATTATCAGAGAGGATTCCAAAATAAATGAATGCAGATTGGTCACCAGGTATACAACCATAATAAGCATTACCAATGGCGTTAAGAGACAAAGGGCTAAAACTAGAAGAAGAAACCCGTTGGACAGATTTGAGATCCCTAGAACCCCACTGCACGAGAGGGGTACCCAAAATCTTTGTATCTAGTGATATCGTTGATGATGAGGTTTGAACGTATTATCGAAGATAAGTTAACCGATACCATTATGTGAGCATAAATATTAAATTGAAATAAAGGCCTAGATTTCATCTCAATTCTCAAGCACTCGCTAGGGATGTTGGTGCTAATATAATGTGGTCGTAGTCATTTTAATGAAGCTTCATGCATGACTAGACATACAGTGTTTGAATCATGATGAAAGCATCATGAAAATTGGTATTATCACGACGATTAGAAGAATATTGTACCAACCAAAGGTATTAAAGAAAAAGTGGTCAAAAATCCACCATTAAAGCTACCATGAAGTATATGCTAGGTAATGAATGAAGGTAGAATGAGAACATGGTTTAATATCATGATAAATGGTTATTTTATCGCTAAAGGGGTGGGAAATGCAGCACTCAAATGAACAAAAATGGGAGATCATTTTTATTGCCTCAGATACCTTCAACTACGCGTACGCGTGTTCAAAATTAAGGATGATGACATTGTGTGTTCAATGCATTGTGTAAGTGATGGATAAGGATAAAATAACTAAATGAATATTTTGCCAACCAAATGGGTTGGAATGGATTCAAGTCATTATTGTATGAAGTACATTCTTATCAAAGAAAGAAAAATAGACACGTAAAAAAATTGCTAGAAATCCAAGTGAAAGCAGGGAAATGAAGCCAAACAGAAGAAAACCAAACGTTGGAATAGGAAAACAAATAGAGGCATGTCGAACTCTTCGAAGCCAAAACAGAAGGAGAGGAAATGGAAGGTTTTCTTAAACTTTAAATACGCCATTGAAATAGGATACCAGGTCTAGACTTTTTTTGAAATAAAATACGTTATTTTTAGTTGTAAATGCAAATACTTTAGAAACTTGCAATTAGTAAGTAGAATCAAAGGAGAAATAGTTTTTGAGTGTTTTTTGGGCTAATAGTTTATCCTTCCTTTCCATGCTTTTTGGGCTTATAGATACTGTTTAATGCAGTTTATGGTTACACTATTGAATGTTTAGAAACGTGGAATTTGTTTTTGCTTCCTTAAAATATTACACCTAGTTTATTTTGGACTATGCGAATGCAGCTTTGATTCAATTAGGTTACATTAAAAATTCTCACATCTTTGGTTTTGTAGAATAGGGTAGCATTATACTAATGGTAGTTTATCTTTTAACATTTTCAGCATTCTGGTCCATGTTCTAGATTTTATTTTTATTTTTCTAACCCTATCTTTTTCATTTTTTTTTTATCTTCTTCAAGAAAAAAAAATTAAAACTCCAAAAATAGATGCACGAATCTCAAGAATGAGATTTAATGTTTCATTTTAAGCCATTTTGATTTTATTTTGAAGTAAATTCAAAATTCCAAAAATTAATTTAAAGTTCAGCTTTTAAAAGAATTTTGTAGTTTTAGATTTGACATGATTTCACTTTTTAAAGGGGAAATGAACTTCAAGCTTTGCACTTTCATTTTTCAAGCAATATATTAGCTTCTCTTTATGAAAATTACAATTTCATTAGAGAGGGGGTAATTTATATGGCATCTCAAAGGCTATTACATTTCAAATTCAGTCATGCAAATTTATTTTCTTTTCATGTTCAAAACAAGTTAAAATGAATTCAATCATCATTTAAGATTCATATATAGAGATTGATTTTAATATTTTATTTCATGCTCAAAGCGGGGGTTTAAAGAAGATAAAACTTGTTTAAATCCGCTTAACAAAAGAAGATAAAATCTACCTAAAACACTTCAAGATAAATGAATTAAATCACCTTGGCAAATCAGAAATAAAGTGAAAGGGATCAATTTCATGTACTCATTCATCATTTTATTTTTGCACATAATGGAAATCAAGACCTTTCAATTAATGAACAATAAAAGCATAGCATAATAAATTAATACCAACACAGGCCCCTTGTTAATAGTTTACTTGCAATCACTAAGGTATTCCTAGCACTTATTTGATACATTTTCACAAATATACAAGAACACATTAAGTAAAAGGAACCTTCGATAAATTTCTATTTCTTTGCAAGAGAGGGTTTTCTAATCAAAATCCTGATTGTGATGGTGATTTTTCAATTGGATAAAAATACCACTTAATAGGAAACCAAGTTATACAATAATTATCCATCAAGCTTAGATATACAACTAAGTCAAGTTATACAATTATATTTAAAATGGAGAACTCTACAAGGAAGTTTTAAACCAAAGATACACATTTTTACCCTAATTTTGTGCCTTTATTGACCCAAAGAAACAAGTACCCTTTTTATCAAGAGGCTTAGTAATGGATAGAATAATATGCGTGACTCCAACTTCACATTTTCACTTTGCAACACATACAAATATCCATCTTACAATATAGACAATTTTCACATATACATTTGATTTTATCTTGCTCATTGTACTATAAAATTAATGCATTATAATTATTACTTTCACCTAGTCTCTTAAATTTTAAAACTTTTATCTTTTTATTTTAAAATTTATGTCTTAATACCAAAGTATGGACTCAAGTGGTTAAAGAAAATAGACTTTCAAGTAAAAATCTAAGTTTAAATCTTGTCCAACGAATATATAAATAAATATATATATATATATATAATTTTAACTATATAATTTCAATTCCATAAAATAAATTTAAATATGCAAATTAAAATCATATTATAATATATCTAAGATCCATATAAATCCCATATAATCAATTTAAAAAAATCATATTACAATATGGGTGGAACTACTATTCATCACATGCAACCAATAAAAATTTCTCACATCTTAGTAATAAGAATAAAAACTTATCTCTTCAAGTTTATTAAAAAAAAAAAAGAAACTTGAGTGAGTGTAATCGAAATTGAGTTCAAGCACAAACCAGAAGTGAGTGCAACTAGAAGCAAGTGTGAGTGCAATCCAAGAGTGAGTGAAGTTGAAAGTGAGTGTGAGTGCAAACTGGGAGTGAGTGCAACCATAAGAGTGTAGCTGGAAGTGAGTGCAATCATAAGCAAGTGCATTTGTAAGGGAATTTAGTTGAAAGTGAGTGTAGTCAAAAGCGATTGAGAGCACGAGTTGGAAGTGAGTGCATTCGAAAGCAAGTGTGAGCATGAGAATGAGCTAGGAGTGAGTGCAGCCATAAGCAAGTGTGAATGTGAGCTAGAAGTGTAGCCAGAAGGGAGTGTGAGCATGAGGTAGGAGTGAGTGCAACCAGAAGCAAGTGTGAGCGCAAGCTAGAAGTCAGTGTAGCCAGAAGGGAGTGCAAGCATGAACCTAGAGTGAGTGCAACCAAAGTGAGTGTGAGCATGAGGTAAGATTTAGGAGGAAGTATGAGCAAGGAATTAGAAATTAGAAATCAAAGTGTGATCAAGAAATAAGTACAACTTATTGTTCCAAATCTTAGGAGGATTTGAAGGATTTATTTGAATAAAATCTATATAACATGGAAAGGAAGTCATTTGTGAAATTCCTTACTAAAAGTATGAATGACCAAGTTGGAAGTATGGATACCCTAGCTAGAAATAAGAGGAAGAGTGAATCTATGATAAACCTAGTCTAATTAGTAGATTCTACACCAGAAGTGATTATCAAGTATGAGATGATCAAGCATGATATAATAGCTCTTAAAACTGAAGGATTAATATGTAAGTTTTATGAATACTATCTAGGTTTTTCTAATATTTAAAATTGGATCAAGAGGAAGTGGGTATTAAATTCAAATCACTTTATGACTTTTCTTCCAAAAGGATTTTTTCATTTTTGTCTCTAGTTGATAAATAAGGGATACAATAATGGATGGAGGTTTGTGGTTTAGGGTTAAAGGTGCATTATATTTAAGACCATAGAGTGATAATTTTTTATGGATACAAAAACTATTAAAAGGCTTTCGGTATATTATTAGGCTTTTTATATTTCCTTATCAACTCAGTAATAAGGAGGTTTTAAAGAATATTGGTAATACTCTAGGTGAAGTCATCTGAGAGGGACCAACTACTAAGGAGAGAAGGTATGTTGTATAAACTCAAATATGTTCTGCCATGGGTATTTCTAAACCTTTATTATAGTCTATTAGGAATAAATATGAATCAAGATAATAGGATTAGCTAGTGGATTATGAAAATATTGCATTAGGATGTTGCAAATATCATGAAACTAGGCACGTGGTAGGAGATTACAAAGTGAAAATAATGGAGGAAGAGATAGAAATTTTTGGGCATGAGGGTAGATTCAATTTGAAACAAGGAGATCATATCACAAGAGAAGCTAGGTCAAATCAAGGATTTTCCACTCCTAAGAAAGTGGCTAGAAAATTCTCTCTACATCATCAGATGGCTAGAAAAATCTCTTTACACTGGAATTTGTGTTGCCATGAATATTTATATACCCTTACCATAGTTTATTAGGATTAAATATGTATCAAGGGAATGGGATTAGCAAGTGGATTATGAAAACATTGCATTCAAATATCACAAATATCATGAAACTAGGGACATGGTAGGAAACTCCAAAGTGAAAATTATGTAGGAAGAGATGGAAATTTTTGGTCATAAGGGTAACTTCAATTTGAAACAAGGAGATCATATCATAGGATAAGCTAGGATAAATCAAATATTTTCCACTTCTAATTAAGTGGCTATAAAAATTCCTCTACATCATCAGATGATAAAATCCATTAAAGTTCACTCGAATCAACCATTAGAAGAAAATCATGATATACAAATGAGGAAGTACAATGTGCAAGTTCAAATATAAAAGGAGCTAAAGGTGTGCAAGAATAAGGGAAGATAAATTTTAAATAAAGGAAAAATTTTAAGCAAATGAGGTGAAGGAGGTCAAGCTTAATTCAGGTAAACCACCTTTATTATCCTCAAGTAGCATAAAATCTTCTCCTTACAATAAAAATAAAATTAGTATGAAGTGTATTCCTTGCACTTAGGATTTCAAGAGCAGTATAGTAAAGAAAATATTATGGAGGATATTAAAGGAAATTTAGGGTTTCCAAGACAACATAATAAAGTGATGACTATGGAGGATCATCTATGTAGTTTAAAGTTTTCAAGGCAACATAAAGAAGAAAATGCTAATGAGGCTATTTCTTGCACTTTTGACTCTTTAGGGAAGTTACCTAGTTGTTTCATACAATGTAGTAAATAAATAAGTGTCAATGTGCAAGTTGTAAACATGCAAGGTATCTCTTGTACAACTAGATAGAGTGTTGGCCAAGCAATCCATATTCCTATATAAAGGGCCTCATATCTCTACTCGAATGTATTATTTTCAATATGAATAATATATGTTGCTTCTCTCTATCTCTCTTTATCATGATATGATGGAATGGGGCTAAAACCATCACCAATGACTATCATCGATGGTAAAACCTATAAGGTCAAGGGAGTAGGTGATGTTCCACTTAGTATTCCACATGAACAATACACAATTGAAAAGATACTATATGTACTAGGATTGGAAAACAACCTATTGTCTATCCCATAAGTGTTGGATTGAAACATGGCAATTAAATTTAGAGTTGTTGAGAATATAGTAATTTATTCCTACAAAAATGACTTGTTTTTATCTAGATGCCCTATCTTCTCCTAATGTAACACTGTCAACAACAATAATAGATGCAATATTCCTTTGGCATAGAATATATGATCATATAATTTAAGGATAATTAATTTGACTTAATAAGCATAAATTGGTTGTAGGTTTACCCAAACTTTCACCCACATTGTTAGTTGGGTTGTTTAGCATGGAAGCAATACTAAGTACCATTTGAATTGAGCAGTAACAAAACCGAAATATCATTGGGTGTGATACAAACCTATGCAAACCCATGACAACTAGTTTAGTGGTAAAATATAATTCTAATTGTTTTTTGATGACTACTCTAGAAATATGTGGGTTTCCTTCTTATAACTAAAGTCCAAAGAATTTCAAATTTTCCAAAATTTTAAGTAGCATATGGAAAAATAAATTGGGCATTCCATTAAAGTCGTTTGCTTAGATCAAGGGGGTAATATACATCCAATGAATTTTCAAGATTTTTTACATAGAATGGGATCAAGAGATAACTCACTATAGCTTATACTCTATAATTGAATGGGTTTGCTAAAAGAAGAAACCATTTCATTCTTAAAATGATTCACATGCTCATAAGAGCCAATATAGAGTAACAATATTGGTCTAAAGCTATCACCACTATAGTGTATATTCTAAACAAAGTGCCCATAAAGACACTACAAGGAGTTATACCTAAAGAAGTTTGGTATAGGTAGAAGCCTTCAATCACATATCTTTATTTGAAAATAAGGAAATATATATATATATATATATAAATATATATATATATATATATATATATATATATATATATATATATATTATATGCTAAAGAAAAAGAGAATCGAATTGGATGTGAAATCCCTACCATGCATATTTATTGGATATCATGACGAGTCAAAAGGATATCAAATATTAGATCCAATCACCAAGAAATTGCATATTCATTGAGATATTGTATTTGATGAAGCATTTGAACCAATGTCAAATACTGAGAATTCTACTAAGCCTAAATATACCACATATCTAGCTATAAGCATTGAGTTTGATGAGGAAACAAAAAAACTCCAAAGCATGAGGATACGAAAACAAAAAAAAGGAAAAACTCCAAGCACGATGCAAAAACAGAACTAAACTTAACGCTAAATCCTACAAATTAAAAATGCATGAAATGGAGAAAAACATGAATTGAAACCCAAAAGAAATAACAGCCCTTTTATTTTATTGATGTATTTCACAACTCGGTTACAATTCGCATCCTCCATTTTTAGGGGCGAGGAGCGTCAAATTCATCTCTTGGTCACATCCATGGATAGCCATCCTTCTTCCACATGCCCACATGTAATATGGGTAGACCAAAACGTCATCACCGCTTGTGTATACAAATGTTGATTCCTTTCTGCTCCTCCAATGTTTCGATCCTGCGTTCAAAGGAACAAGAAATAGTTAGTAGCACCTGCGGATGAAACAAAACATGCAATCCCCAAGCCTACGATAAGTGAATGAGAAAAATGAATTAAACTATAACTAAAATGAATCAAAATGCTCTAAAAATTTGACAGGGGCATCAGGACATCACAAGGAGGTCACTGCAAAAATAAAAATCAGGAAATTCCTTGCCAATTTGAATTCGCTCCTGGGCGAGGCGAATTTACCTGCAACAAAACACTGAAAAGGTACTGTCCCAAAAGTCCTACCTAGGAAGCTCCAAAAGACATGAAAATTTGGGGTTAGCCAATTGGGGGAATTTTGGGAAGACCCAGATGGTTAGATTCTCCCAATTTGACCTCAATCAATGGGAATTTGATGATGCTACCTGCAAGTTAGTAAAAGCGAACGAAGATAGAAACATGATCAAAATTATTCAAAATGAGATAAAATTTAAATGACAACCTATCTAAGCATCATAGAATTGAATGCAAAAAACAAAAATGACAGAAATAAAAATTTGCCACAAATTCCCAATCGTTCCTAAAAGGGACGAATAGGCCTGCAGCAGTGCGGGGGGGCACCCGGGCGGGCCGCCCAGCGTTTGAGGCGTGATTTCGACACCAATCCACTTGGGATAGGTCCAAAATCTCTTACAAGGTGTTGTCAAAAAATTGGGTGGTATACTGTGGTCAAGTGTCGGGTTTTGGGCTCAAGATTTGTCCTTCCAATAGTCACCCAATGACCTCCTCTCTGAAAGAGATCAAGGATGTAAAAGGCACAAATCGCACAAGGATGTATGGGGAAGTAAAATGGTAGCACTTCGTTGCTCCAAATTGCTCTTACTCTGTATATTTTGGGGTGAGAAAACCCACCAATTTATAGACCTGGAGGTCTCTTGGGATGAGCATGCAGATGCGCCACTTGGCAGCCATGCCCTTCCAGGGGAGGGAAGATTCCTCCCTGAATAGGGACTCCATGACTGCCCTTGTAATAGCCTCTAATGCTCGAAAATGCTCACCTATACTCCCATGCAATGAAGGAAGCATTAAGTGGTGGATCCGAGCTGCCATTTGTCAAGATTTGACTTTTTGCCCATCAAACCTACAATTCGCCCCACCCTGGAGCGAATTGTGAATTCGTCCCTGGGCGGAGCGAATCCCAATTAGAATTCATCCCTGGGTGGAACAGATATTGAGCAAAGTGCCTGAAGGTGTCAAAATGATTTTTGACCTTCCAAAACTATCGTGAGAGTGGTTAGGACCACTATTTAACCTCTGGGGGCTGCCCTGGGGGCTATGTGTGCCAATGTGATCAGTGTTTGCAGTCACATAATCGGATTGGTGCTGTTTTGGTGTCTACAGATGCCCCTTTTTGGGATGCATTGTGCAAGGCACAGCGTCGAGCAAAAATAGATAACCAAAGCACTAATGATTAGGGTTTCTTAGTAACCTAACCAACTTTTGATGCCCCAAGTATGAAAAGGGAATGCATTCTTAAATACTTGCTTTTGACGAGCGAGGGAACTCAATTCAAATGTTAACCATTTTCGGTGAGGTGTTACTTGAGCTTGGACATTGATCAGTCATGAATAGACAAAGGGCGCAACCTTTTGTCTGTGGGAACCTTGAGTTCATGATTCATGAATGCCAAGTGATTGATCAGCTTGTGATTATTGCTTGTTTATTGCCCCAAGCAGGAGCGTGATTTGTCTTTGCCAATGATTCTTCGAATGCATGCCATTTCTATAATTGGGTGTGTATTTGTTAATTGGTGACTAAGTGTGACTACCCCCTCAAGCGACAAATCGATGAGGGAATGACCTGCATGAGAAAAGCGACGAGTTGCTTGACCCAAGATGACTTAGGTAAGGGTGCCTTCAGATGTTTTAACGTTAAACACGTGTGCAATTTTTTGACATTTAGACCTATTTTTGGTGGGTGTTAACCCTTTTGGGGATGCCTTTCTGGAGCTAAAATTGTCAAAAAATCCATCTTCTCGTGGAGCGGTCCGGCCATGGTGGCCTTCTTAGGGAGTAGGATGGTGACAATTTATAACCCCAACATCTTTTTTGGATGCCAAGAATGTCAGGCACGAAGGCGCCTTCGTTCGACAACTCTATTGTTGTTTTTTGGTGGGTTTTGACCCTTTTGGCGACGTCGTTTGGGGATGAAATTCTCAAAGATCCATCTTCCCGTGGAGTGGTCCGGCTATGGTAGCCTTCTTAGGGAGTAGGATAGTGAGGATTTGTGAACCCGACATCGGTTTTGCATGCCCGGAATGTCAAGTGCAAAAGCACCTACATTGGACAGTTTTATTGCTATTTTTGGTGCATTTTTGATGATATATACAGATGACTTTATTGTATTTATGCACATGTGATGATTTGATGTTATGCACGATGATTGATGAATATATATGTATGCATGTTAAGTTATAGTTATGGATGCATATGTGTTGATGAGTGCAAATGTTTCTAATTTATATGATATGCAAATGGAATGGATGAATTGAATTTGTGATGTTTGGTAGTCGCACCATAGACTGTTTAGAACTTTATGACTTTTTGTCCTGGGCGATCATTGTTGTAAATGACTTTTCATGTATACATGTGTTTTTTTTTTTTTTTTTGGTATGGTGAGAATAAAATATAGCAAGTTGGTTTCGAATGTAGTTAAGGTTTTCTGAGACTCAGATGTTTTAACTAACTAGCCACGACTGTACTTTATCTCATAAGACTTTTGAACAAGGTATGAATCGGACTTGTTTTGGACCAAGTTATTTCACATCCCTGTGTGTGCAAGTGAGTTCATTTATGTGGTGTTTGTCAGGATACCGCCAGTTCCAGATAGGTCGTCAACCAAACTTGTACTGAGGATCACCTGATTAGCTCCACTAACTTCCTTGTTGTATTTAGTTAGATTAATCTGCGGTGCTATCATAGGATACCATAAGCTAGCTCATCCACATGCAAACATTGATCTGCACACAAGTTAATGTGACAGATATATCATCATGCGGGAGGTTTACCACCAGTGACCGATAGGCTATCAACAAAATCGGTACTAAGGTTTGCCTCATGACCTGTCGGAATGCTGAGAGTTCCAGGGATTCAAGTTCGACTCCCTTCTTTCTTCAATTGTATTGGGATACTTGCTCTTTTGTAGTGATAACAATCACTATTTATTTTTATTTTTTTTTGAGCAAGGGATTTTGAATAGTGAGTGAGGAGAATCACTATTGTATGTGCTTTGTGATGTATGCACTTTGAGGTGTCAAATTTTGGACTTTTTACTTTTGCAAATTTTTTTGATGTTTTGCAACTTTTGGAGAACTTGGGATTCTTGGGGAATTGGGTAGGGAGGATGCTTGTACTTTTGCCAACTCTCAGCATTCTTAGGGTCATCGCATAGGGGGATGAGCAAGATAATCATTTCGCTTATGGTGACCTGGATTGCTTTGCAGGGTTCATCTTTCGTTCACACAACTTGGGAATTTTGTTATATGTTTTAACTTGTGTCGAGATGCTACGTAACAAGGTGCGATCCAAGTAGAACTCCACCTGCGTAAAATCTGTCTGACTTGGTACAGTACGTGGCTAGAAAGCTAATGACGACTGAATGACAAAAATCTCTCGATACATTAGGAAACAACTGACTATGATAGGGGAAAATAACGTGAATGGTGGTTATAGGCGATGAGTTATTGATAAAGTGGAAAAATGTAGAAAAATGATGGTTTTGCCAAGTAATGACAGTCTATGGTGCTTTGACCTTTATGACCACAAATATGCACTTGTATGGATGTGATGCTTAATGCAGCTATATATTTTTGTATTTTTGAGGGATTGATTTTTGTGAATATGCATATGAGATGCAAAAGAGCTCTGTACTGTTATGATGATTTTGCGTATGCATGGGAATGAGATGCAAATTTTTGTTATTTTTGATGATTTTATTGTTTTTGAATTTTCTTGTTTTTGACCAAGCGATTGAGGAATCCTTGGGTCCTTTGGGTTGACCAAGCGATTATGGAAATCCTTGGAGCTTTTGGGTTGACCAAGCGATTATGGAAATCCTTGGAGCTTTTGGGTTGACCAAGCGATTATGGGAATCCTTGGAGATTTTGGGTTGACCAAGCGATTATGGGAATCCTTGGAGCTTTTTGGGTTGACCAAGCAATTATGGGAATCCTTGGATCTTTTTAGGTTGGGCTATGGCTCTTTTAAATATGGAAGGGCCTCAAATGACTAATGTTCAAGGGTTCTAGTTCCTTGATTCCATCAGGAGAGGCTAGCCGGTATGTTCCACGTCCTATTTTACTGTCAATTACATAAGGACCTAACCAGTTTGCCATGAACTTGTCCCTTAAATGGGGTAGTAAATTAGAGTTCTGCTGATTCTCTTTCAAGACCAAGTCACCAACTTGAAAGTCCCTCAGGTGAACTTTCATGTTGTATGCTTTCTTAAGTCGCTCTTGGTAGATACGTAAATGCTCGAGAGCATTAACACGTCATTCATCAAGCAACGTAAGCTAGTCTAACCGGGCCTGCCATGTAGTGTCATCGTCGATGAACTCATGCATTGATATGCACAGGGAAGGAATTTCTAACTCGAGAGGCATGACTGCCTCGGAGCCATACACCAACAAAAATGGAGTTGCCCCAGTGGGTGTCCGAATGCTAGTGCGATAGGCCCATAGGGCAAGTGGGATCTGAATGTGCCAATCCTTATGATTATCTCGTGATCGTATTTTTGAGGATGGCGACTAGCATTTTGTTTGACGCCTCTGCTTGCCCATTTGCCTGCGGATAATAGGGTGTCAAAAAACTATGCTAAATTTTGTACTTTGTGGTCAAAGCACGCACATCTTTGTTCTTAAATGACGTCCCATTATCCAATATTATCTTGGATGGAATACCAAAATGACATATGATGTTATGCAAAATGAACTCCACAATGCGGGGTCCAGTCGTAAAGGTTAGCGAAACTGCTTCTATCCACTTGGTGAAGTACTTTGTGGGTGTGATGATAAACATGTGACGACCTGACGACGCAGGGGAGATCTTTCCGATTAGATCTAGTCCCCACTATGAAAATGGCCAAGCCGATTGGATCGGTTGCAAGGCCTGGGAAGGTATGTGTGTCAAATTAGCATGGTGTTGACATTTCATGCACTTCTTGACATATGCGCAACAATCTCGCTCTAAATATGGCCAATAATAGCCCATGCAAAGAATGTGCTTTATGATTGCCATACCGCTGAAGTGACCACCACATATACCATCGTGCGCTTGGGTGATTGCCCAAGTGGACTCTTGCTAGTCCAAGCACCGAAGGAGGATCCCTTCATAGTTGCGACGGTACAAAATGTCTCCTAACAAGACATTGTTGAGAAGCAACACACCCCCACTAAAAAATGCATTCCAATCCTCTTGAAAACTTTGAAATTCCATTTTGCAGCAGGGACCCTCTTGATCCTTTCCAGTCTTAATCCAGTTTTGCTTGTTTCCTTTTTTAAGTTGTGCTTTTCCTGTCTTTCTAGCCTGTGTTTTCTTGGACTTAACTTTTACATGCTAGAAATCATTCATGCTTAAGCCAAATCCTGCACCGGCACCAAGAAAATCCAGAAAACAGTCAGATAAATACATGAAAAATCAAAACTTTCCTTTTTTGGTAATGTTGCGAAATCGCGACACTTCCATTTATGGAAATGTTGCGAAATCGCGACAGAAAATAGAAAATCGGCCAAGTCGCAAATGTGTAGCGAAATCGCGACACTTTCCATTTTTGGAAGTGTCGCGATATCGCGACATTTCCATTTTTGGAAGTGTCACGATATCGCGACATTTCCATTTTTGGAAAGTGTCGCAATTTCGTTGCCGGCCGAAGGAGAGAAGAAAGTTGTACGGAGGGGCGTGATGCAGTTCGAAGTGAAAGTTGCAGCGATGCGCTGCACATTTTAAAGGCACAGAAGGCTTGGTTGTAAAAAGAGCTTAAGTGCTAAAACTGCAGCGATGCGCTGCATGTTTTGGAAAAGGTACACAAGGCAAGAAATTTCAGCGATGCGCTGCATGTCTAAAATCGTAGGACGTTGGTCAAGAGAAGAGTCCAGAGCAAAGATTGCAGCGATTCACGAACGTCTTGAAATTGCGTGTAGCTTGTTGAAGAGGAAGCAAAGGAATGAAGTAACAGTGATTTGACATTCTTTTACAAAAGATCCCACAGTGCTCAAATGAACGATGTTCCATTTTTGCGATGAGGTGGTTTCAAAAATGACTAAGTTACAAAACTTGCAGTGATTCACTGCATGTTGGTTGGAAGGGAGTTCAAGTTGAAAGTGGCAGCGACGCGTTGACATGTTTCAAAATCATGGGGCCTTTGTCAAAGAATTTTCTAAATCAAAAAGTGCAGCGATGCACTGCACGTCGCGTTTTCGCGACGCAAGTAGAGTCTAAGGCTCAAGTGGAGAAAATGCAGCGATTCGCTGCATATTGGTTGAAAAGGGGAGTCTAAACAAAAGTGGCAGCGACGCGCTGCAAGTTCCACAATCACAGGGTGTTGTGTTTCTAAAGTTACAACATTTTATTTACGCAGGGTAATTTGTTGAAAGAAAAGTCTAAGGGGCAAAACTGCAGCGATGCGCTGCACCTTTTGAAAAGGTCTTCCGAAGCAAAAGAACGTAGCATCTTCGCGATAAAGGGTCGGCGATTGGTACAGAGAAGAAAGAAGGTAGCGAAATCGCTACCTGTAACAAAATCATGGCCATTTTGATTTAAAATACAAAGACATCAAAGTTGCAGCGATTCGCTGCACTTTCAATGATGGAACCAGCCAAGATGATGACGTCGCGGAATCGCGACAGTTGAGAGGCACCATGTCGCGATTTCGCGACATGGTGAGGAAAAGTTGCCAAGTTAAAAGACATAATGAAAAATCAGTCAACAGCCAGAAGAAAAACGCATGGGAGAAGAAGAATTGATAAATTGGCTAAGGCAAAGAAGTGTCACGATTTCGTGACATGTCGCGAAATCGTGACATGTCGCAGAATCGCGGCTGAAAATCAAAAAGTTGTACGGAGGCCAGGGAAGGTCACGATTTCGTGACATGTCACGAAATCGCGACATGTCGCATTTTTGCGACTGCGAGGAAGAAGTTGCCGATGAGCAGGGGACGTCGCGATTTCGCAACATGTCGCGAAATCGCGACATGTCACGTAATCACGACAGGAGAGAGAAAGTTCCCCAAAGGGCCAGAAGTGCATTCCAACTATAAACAGAAGGCATCCTGGGATAGCGACACATGTCAAAGCACAAATGGGACAAATTAGGCTGACATGCAAGCTTATTTTGCGGTTTTTAGTCTGATTTTAATGTTTTAAGCTTGGATTTGATAATTTTATTAAGGTACTAATGCATCTTTTCTCTTTCATACAGGATTCCACCTGTCACCTATGGGACACCTGAAAAAGACCATAAAGGCAAAGTTAAAGTGCAGATTTAATCAAGGACCGCCATGCTAGAGGAGAGGAGGCCGGTAAAAGCATTCAATGGAGATTTATTGCAGACTTAATAGCTTGAAGACCATTTCAACTCAAGGATGGATATGCAGAGATGGAATAGCGGAGAAGTGATGACTCATCCGGCTCACCCGCAGGAATTAATGAAAGCATTTATTTGCAGTTGCGGGTGAATGCAAGTGGCATTCGAATTTCATCTTCTCCATTTATGGTAGCTAACTGCACTGATTTGCAGAGGGGTTAAGTTCTATCCGGACTTTGATTTTAAAGTGGCTTTATATTGTAAAACCCAGTCCTAGGGTTTAAGTGTGATAAGATTTAGGGTTTGAGCAAGATATTTTGAAAAGATCAGGGTCTGTCCTGAGCCTATAAATACAGATTCTAAATGTAATCGCGAGAGGTGGAGACTTAGAAATAAAAGGCTTATAAGCAATTTCTTGCAAATTTTGTGAAATCCTTTGTTTTTTGGACTGGGAGTTGATGTGCTTTTGCTGTTTTCTGTGGTAGCATGGCCAGGAGCATAATCTTTTACAGATCTGTGATAAGTGTATCTTCTTCTGTTATCCGTTCTATTTAAGTTTGTTAGATATATGTTATAAATCTACCATTATCAAGTTTAAATATGCTGTTAGGCTTCAGTTGTTCCATTGTCTGCTAGGGGAAATTACAGATTTGAGGTTAAGTTTGTTCTAATTGCTTTGTCTTCACTGTGTGAGCTAGGCTGTCGGTGAAAGATACCAGTTTTAACCAGCTGCCCTTGGATTTATAATTTTCTGCTAGATCTGTTCCACTTTGCCTTGTGCTCTTGGTTGAAAGTGATCTTAGAAATCTGGACACTTTCTTCTTGGATTTGTTCTGTTGTGAAGCTAGTAGCATAGATAAAATTGACAGTTTAAGTTTTACAGTTTAAAGTTTGATAAACTTCTCTTTCTGCCCTACCCTACCCTCTCTTTGTTTTCGGTGAAATGATCCATTTTTACTTTCTTTATTTGTCTTTTATTTGAATCTGCTGACTCATGAGAGCTAGATCAAGAATCAAGTTAAATATGATTGTTAACAAGTAACTGACTCTCGCAACTATCGAACAAGTTCGAGAACCCCCTGTAAGCTAATAGACAGTCCATATTGAAATCTATTCCAGAAGCGAAAAAGAGTGAATAGACATTCGACCCGACTCTATAACTCACACCTTGGATAACCAGCTAGATCCTAAAGTGAGTGGGATTCGTCCCGTGGGTTTCTCCGAGGCTTCCTGCTCATCCTTCGTAGGGTGCGTATGAAAGCCGGACCAACAGACATGCTTTGCCGCTTTCTGCTTGAATATGCATTTTGTGACATGCATCAATCCAAGTGGGAGGTTACCTAACTTGAGGTAGTCCTTTATGGGTGAATACCAATCCTGCTGATCAAAAGCCTCGATGGTATGAACAGCCAGTCCCTCTCGAAGTTCATCCATAGCAAAAGCTGAGCGGGAGAGAACTTGCAAGAATAGCGTTGTATTGCTATTAAGGGAAGTAGGGGAGAACAAGGACCCCCAGTTGGCATGTTTAAAATGATCGTGGATTCGAGAGAACCTGTCCATGGATAGATCAATCTGGATCGAGTGGATTCCTGGCGTTAAATCAAAGCTTGCTCGCTCCATCATTGATTGCGATAGTGTTTTGACTTGAATGGTGGTCATATCACCAGAAATGTCTTGCGGGATTAGCGACCCCAAAGAGGCCATAGTGTCCGCAAAACGATTCAATGACCGGGGGAGTGCCTCAATGTTATACCATTCAAGCTTTGCTAAGAATTTGTCCACAAGGGCTTTGTAGGCCTGTAGAACTAGGCATTTGCATTGGAATACCCCTTTGACTTGGTTGACGATTAACAGTGAATCACCAAAGATATTCAATCATTTAATGTTCATGGTGATTGCTGTCTGAAGACCTATGAGCAAGGCTTCATACTCTGCATTATTGTTGGTGCATGGGAAATTTAATTTAAATGATAGGGGCATTGGAGCGCCCTACGGTGTGAAGAATACTATTCCCACACCACCACCTTGCTCACATTTAGAACCATCAAAAAATAGGGTTATGTCGGCTTGTGACTCAGGCTCGTCAGAATCTAGTGATTCTGAGACATGGAAGACCCCATCATCGGGTAGTTCTATAGTCAGAGGTTGGTCATCTTTGAGAGGAGCCTTTGCTAGTTGATCGGCTATGACCTGACCTTTTATGGATTTATGTCCAATAAAATCTATGTCAAATTTCGTCAACAACATGATCCATTTTGCCATGCAACTACTATGATAAGTACGACTCATCATGTATCGCAATGGATTCTCCTTAGACACAACATACGTCTTGTTGCTCAGCATGTAATGGCATAGATTTTTGGTAGCAAACACCACTTCCAAGTAGAGTTTCTCAACGTATGCATAGTTAAGTTCATAGTCGACTAGGGTGCGGCTAAGATAGTAAGTAGCCTGTTCCCTATGAAGTTCGTTCTTCTGGGCTAACATGGCTCCCAGTGCCACCTCAGTAGCTGAGATGTATAAGTAGAACGACACTCTTGGTCTAGGTGGTGCCAATACTAATGGCAAAGCCAAGTATTGTTTAATGTCATTGAAGGCTGACTAGCACTCGTTATCCCAGTGAAATGCTACCCCCTTATGCAACAACTTGTTCATTGGTCGACACTTTTCAGATAGCTGCGCTATGAAGCGCTTGATCGACGTGACCTTTCCCTGTAGGCTTCTGAGCTGCTTGATGGTAGTTGGGGGAAGCATTTCAAGGATTGCCTTGACTTTGTTTCAGTCCACCTCGATGCCCTATTTTGAAACTATGAAACCCAAGAGCTTTCCAGATGTGACACCAAAAAATCACTTCTTAGGATTCAGTCTGACTCTATGCTCCATGAGGCGATCGAGGATCTTGCTTAAGTCACCGAGATGATCCGGGCGCAAAAGATATTTGGCCAACAAATCATCCATGTAATCTTCCAAAGTCTTGTGCATGTAATCATGGAAGATGTATGTCATGGCACGTTGGTAGGTGGCGCTAGCATTTTTAAGGCCAAAGGGCATGACCTTATAACAAAATGTGTGAACACCATTTTTTGCTGGTCCTTGGGACTGATACAAATTTGATTGTATCCCTAGAAACCATCCATGAGGGAAAGCATTTCGTGACCCACTGTAGCGTCTACCAATGCGTCGATGCTCGACAAGGGAAAATCATCTTTAGGACTCACTTTGTTTAGATCTCAAAAATCAGTGCATATGCAAATCCTCCCGTCAGGCTTCTTAATGGGCACCATGTTGGACAGCCATGGTGGATAATCCATGCAGATGACAAATTGTGCATCCAACAGCTTTTGCAATTCATCTTTGACCATTAAGGCCACTGTTGGGTGCATCTTGCATAGTTTCTACTTAACTGGCTTGACTGTCGGATAAAGCGTTAGATTATGTGTGACTAGCTGCGGGTCTAGTCCCGGCATGTCTTTGTATGACCATGCAAAAACCTCCTTCTTCTCTTTGAGAAGGGTAATGTAGTCAGCTCACTATTCAAGGGATAGAATTACCCCTAGATTGATGATCTGTGGATTCATTGGGTCTGAGCCGATGTCTACGTCAGTCATCTCCTTGATCGACATGTGGGATCCGTCTTCCAACTGATGTGGAGTTGGGATCAAGTGGATATCATTTTCTGAGTTTAGATCATTGTTAGGAACCTTGGGTCCCTCTTCAGCATGGCAGATATCCTGAGTTGGCCCAGGGGTAAAATGGAGCATTTCACCGAAAGGCCAGTACTCGAATGGGGATGGAGGGGCATCGACATGATCCCAATCTATGGCATCTATGTCTAGAGACAATGACCGTGTTGGATCAGCCAGATTGTGGATGGGGGTGATTAAGTCAATGGATATCATGTTGATGAAATGATTTTGGTCTCCATTACCACGGGTGCGGTTACTCAGACATTATAGATGCTCTCTATGCTTGGGATCCGATTCTAGAGGGACTGGCACGAATGGGTCGACCCTATCTATAGATAGGAAGACAGGGTCTGCCCTCGGCACTAATGTCACTATAGGGTCTTTGGGTGGAAGGTATGCTTCGTATGCCCAGAGTAGCGAATCCAACACTTGGTCCCATCATGCTATGTCTACGTACCACTCATGCACTGGAACTATGTTTAGTTGTTCAAATGTGCCGTTAATATCCAAGGGGTGCCAATGCTGCATCTGCCACATGTGATTAAGATATGTCATTTCTATTTCGTCTTCGTAATCACTATCAAAAATCTAAAAGCCCTCATTTGCTCCGATAACTATTTGAGGTATGATAGGCTCGTCCTAATCGAGCAAATTGATCTGGCCCCACCTAGGTTATTTCGCTCTCTATGGGGGGACTTGATTTCCTTGGAGCGATGCTTGCTCGATGGGAGCATCCAGGGGGAACATTGTCAAGAGTCTTTCTTGATAATCATCCATGGGGATCACCTGTGAGTGATCGCTATCTGATTTGAAGGGGTCATACAACGCTGGTTCATACTCTGGCTCGTCCTCCAAGGACCCTTCTTGACATTGTCTAGACCCTCCTTGAAAATGAGCTCTCGAGATTTCTCCTCTCTCAAGCGAAGGGAAGGGATTGCTAGAGCCAACAAGGTTGATTGCCATTAATGGGAGATAATCCCTCAATGTATATGTGGTGTTAGGGTTGGCATATGGATCTGATGCCAATCCCCCCTTGTTGTCTATCCCTAGGCCTTACATGTTCTCCACCAAGATGTCCAAGGGGATGGGGTGGTTGAACCCTACTCCTGACTTGTCATATGGCATTTGGTATCTTGGTTGGCAAAGAACACGTATCCCTTGCTCATATCGACCTAACCCATATCCGTGCCAATTGCATTGGCCAAGGTATCTCAGAGAAAATTTTGGGTTAGACAAATAGTGGACATTTTCAGCAAAAGGCTCTTCGTCTTCGTCCTCTTGCATGCATGGTGCAACGCCATGGTCAAGGCCCCCATACACAAAGTTTGTCTGGTTCGGTGGGTAGCCTAGGGGAACAATAGTGCCAATGGGGAGTCGAGGTCTCCCCATGTCCTGCATGGATTCTAGTGTAGGTGTTGCTACAATATTCCACACTAGATACTCCCCCAGGCTCGTATTGGCCATTTCAACGATGATCGTTGGCGGTTGAGGGGGAGGGAATGGAAGTTCTCCTTGAGTCCACTCCATGTCGGGTGGACTAGGAGCCTCGACTTCCATTCGGCTAGGTATCTCCTCAGTAGAGATAGTTGATACTGATGGTAGTGTCTCTTCCAAAGGTTTTGCCTCTTCCAGGGGTTTCTTCCCTTTGTCCTTTTGTTTGGCCCCCAAAGATGGTATCATTGGTGGAGGTCCAGATGATGAAGATGAACCCGGCTGGGATTTTAAGGAACTTGCTAACGGAGATGCCTAAAAAATTAGACCCTGTTTAGATGGATTTAATTGGAAATCCAAATGTGTTGATGGCAGGGTCGATTGCGGCATCAGCTGCACCGCATTACAATACTTGAAGGATTCCAAGTCCGTCGGGACTACATGCACCTCCCATTCAAATGTATACTTTAAGCATTGGTGAGCTATTGAAGGGACACACTTCATGTCCCTCATCCATTGCCGGCCCAGAAAGATGTTGTAGGCCATCTCACCCTCCAATATGTGGCACAATGTGGGTATGGTCTTTTGTCCCACTTGGATTGGTAGGACTATTGTGCCGACTGTCGAGCAGATTATGTCATTGAATGCTCGCAGAGTGTAGGTGGAAGCTATGATATGAGATGCGGGCAACTTCAAATGTTTGAGAGCCATAGTTGTGATGATGTTGCTAGACAAGCCAGTGTCTATCAACACCCTCTTGTATGGGATCCCGTTGACCCGCACGATAACGTGCAGGGGTGGATCCGCCATGTCATCAGTAACTGATCTCAATTCATCTTCTCGAAATGTGTGACCGGCTCAGTGCATCATTTTACATGCCCCACGAAGTTGTTGAAATAATTTGTCTCATGGGGCTACAACTCGATGGCTTTCAAAATCTCCATTAGAGCTTCTCGATGGGGTGTAGATTGTTGTATAAGCTCGTATATGGAGATCCTAACCGATGTGGTCCTCAAAATCTGGGTGAGTTTGGACCGAAGTGTGGCCACTGTTCTAGGCGAAGGAGGCTATGCAAGGTGCTATTATGATTGCTAAGTTGTTGGCACCTCTCCTGTCGCTGCCGTAGGAGCATTCATGCTCGGATACCTCCTGTTCTGAGTCACTATACTGATCATCCCTACATATCCCTACATGGGGCAGTTCTGTGTGACCTCGTTAACTTGTAGGGTCTTTTCCTACATAGCATGAGTAGGCAAGGGGTCTTTGAAGACCTCCATTTTTTGATTGCTTGGTGCGATGAGATTATCCACTACTAGTGTGTTGTTATCAATCAGGTCTTACACCAAGCCCTTAAATTTCCAACAGGCATTTAGGTCATGTCCCTGTCGCCTATGGAACCTGTAGTACAAGTCCTCTCTATACCCCTTAGGCTTGGGCACATTGGGATCTATAGTCTGAACCTCTGGCAGACTGATCAGGTTTGCCACTAATAAGCAGTCAAACAAGGAGTCCCTGGACTCTGTGTAGGGTGTGTATTGTTGCCTAGGGCGACGCTGCTGATTTTGTTCTTGCCTTTGATTTTCTCTGTCATAGTTGTTAGGAGGCACTGCCTGATAGTTAGCCTTTTGAGGATGTGTTGCTTGTGCAGGCTTAGGGACATTGATAGCAACTTGGTTAATCGTAGTGGGTTTTTGTTGCGTGGTCTCAGCTTTAGTGTTTTTAGTCCACTCTTTTTGCTTAGGTTTGGCTATCTTGCCATCCTGTATTTTGATCTCTTCAATAATCCTAGCTTGTGCCAGATCTTCTTATAAGGTGGCATATTACTGCAGCTGTAATAGCACAAAGATTGATCTCAAACAACTCTTGGAGAACATCTGAGTGAGGTCGGACATAGGAGGGAGGTAGGGCAGCTTCGAAAGCAATGTCCTCCACCGATTCTTGTAGGCCGCCATGGTCTCCTCCTCATACTTTCTAAGGCTGGCTAAGTCACTTAGTGACGCCTTCTTCTTGGTGTTGAAGGTGAAGCGTTCGAGGAATGCATCCACTAACTAATATAAGTTGTTAATGTTGTGCTTTGGTAACTGAGTGAACCAATCTAAGGCAGGGCCTGTGAATGTGGTTATAAACGTTCTTAATAACAAAGCATCATTGTCCTAAATATCAAAGCATTGGCTCAAGAATCTCATCACATGCTCTTGAGCATCCTCATCACCTCTAAATGTTGCCAACTGAGGTAGCTTAAAGTGTTCAGGGTAAGGGGGTGCTAGAACAGATGGATGCACAGGATGACTACGGAGTTGGCGTAAAGTGGGCTTTTGGGGCCCAAAAGTTTTGGTCTCCATAGACTCCAAATGCTCTAGTAGCGCTTTATATGCATCTGAGGATTTAATTTCTTCCTCTTTGGTTTGCTCCCGTTATGGGTTGTGGGAGACTTGAGGCCTCTGAAGGGGTGGTCGGATGGCAACTCCTCCACCTAGGTAGGGCATTTCAGCCCACTCATCTTCTTGCTCATACTCCTCGTAAGCTTCTTGAGGAGTCTCTGGACGAGACCTATGACCCTGGATGGGTCCTCGCGGAGGGTGCCCATCATTTTTCAGGGGAGTGGCCTCCCACTCAGGTCTAGGAGGTCTCAGAGGCAGCACTTGGTAAGGTCGCAGAGACCTATCTCGCACCAAGGGATTATACCCCTTGTATGGTTCCGCTCTTTGGGTGCACGGGGTTGGAACCCTCTCAGGCATCGGGTTATGGAGCAACTCGTCTGTTTGGCACCTAATGCACTCTTTGCTAATGCGATATAAATGCTCTAGCTACTGTTGATCTTGCTCAAGCCACGTGATATGCACTTTTTGGGTGATGTGTCTGGCGACTACCAAGTCAATTTGTTTCGCCATCTTGAGCCTAGGAGGCCTGGATGCCTCTCCTATGCACTTACCCTGGCCACGATGATCCGAGATCTCAATAGGTTGCTTCCCTCTGTCGAGGTTGGCAACATTTACCCGAGGCTCTGGTCTCAGTGGGTGATCATGGTACATAGCAGGTGCGGAGGTGCATGGCTCCCACGCTATACGTTGCTCTCGAGGAATGTAAGGGTCTTCCTCATGCTCCCTTTCGTATGTGTGAAAGGGGCGGGCAGAGTCGGCTCACCCTGCTTGAAGAGCCTTGCACTCTGGGTTTTGTCTATTGGTTCTAACAGTTATGGGGGGCAAAGGGGGCATGCCATAATCATGTGGCCTCTCCTCATGGAAACTATGCCACTCTAGCGCTTCATCGTGCGATGGCCACTCATATCAAGCTTATAAGGGAGCCTTTTTATCTATGTTGAGTGCGACGTGTAAGGACTCTTACCGAAAGGGGCTATGATGAACGAGCATGTCCCTCAAATGGGTGTCCCTATAGTTCCATCTTGACATGGAATGATGCAGACTCTCCTGTGGGTCAGGCCGCCAAGGCGGTATGACCAAGTCCTTAGGGCTATAGCGGAGGCGACTTGTGCCTCCTTGTACACTTTTTGCAACTTCTGCCCTTGATTGGGTTTGGCTACGTGTGTACACCATGGTGGTGCTTTCCTACAAGCTATGTAGATTTTTATCTCTTTTTATGATTTTTTTTTTGCTACACTAAACAGAAAATATCATACACACACACAAAGCAGTGATTATCTCGTTTAAAGATTGAAAGTGTGTCCTAGACCTGGTTTAGTGTGTTTTTGATTTTGTTTTGTTTTGTTTTTTGTTTTTGGAGGTTTTAAAGAATGTTTAAATGCAAATGATGGCTCTTATGGCTCCCAAAAATGGTCGCCCCTTCGATATACCATTTCCAGGCCGATATACCAACCTCTCTATATACCCGCCCTTACGTGAGGGAAACTATAGGTACATGAGAGCAGATGGTACGTGGAACATAGGCGATACGAAAGGGGAATCACCCTGTTTATGACACCTACCATAGAAGACTTATCCTCATGTACTGGGAATCATCCCAGCTACACTCGGTCAGCTTTCATCAGGATTTACGTCTAGCAACAGTAGCGATCGGGGTAATGGATGCAAAAATTCAAGCCAAGGTGGTGATGAAATCCACCGTTGGTCTTGATCAAGGGCTGGGGTTTTACGACCAGCTCCTTGGTGTTTAATTTGCCACGTGGTGTGTGGGGTTCTTTTTATTTTGCAGAATGGAAACAAGCAAGCAGTAAAGGAAAACTACTTTCCCTAAGCAAGCAAGTACCCTAAAAATAGAAAAACTGAAGATAGAAATTGACAGGAAAAGTTCAGAATCCTTACCTCTTCTCTGCCCAAATCTGCTGGTTCTGAGTTTCTGCCCAAATACTGCATAGATAAAAATTCATCTCTGGGGGGAATGAATTATAGGACTGTATTCATCATAGGGTGGGGTGAATTCCCATTCGTCCCTGGGTAAGATGAATTACAACTCTGTATCCGCTTCCTGATGGAACGAACAACAGTCAGCATATGAAACTTGGCACCTGCAAGCAAAAAAAAACCAAGTTTGGATCAGATATCTGATCTTAAAAATAGATGACAAGGTCCCACCATGATCGCCACTGAAATCACGAGGATACGGAAACAAAAAAAAGGAAAAAATCCAAGCACGATGCAAAAATAGAACTAAACTTAACGCTAAATCCTACGAATTAAAAATGCATGAAATGGAGAAAAACATGAATTAAAACCCAAAATAAATAACAGCCCTTTTATTTTATTGATTTATTTCACAATTCGGTTACAATTCGCATCCTCCCTTTTTAGGGGCGAGGAGCGTCAAATTCATCTCTTGGTCACATCCATGGATAGCCATCCTTCTTCCGCGTGCCCACATGTAAGATGGGTGGACCAAAATGTCACCACCACTTGTGTCTAAAAATTTTGATTCCTTTCTACTCCTCTGATGTTCCGATCCTACATTCAAAGGAACAAGAAATAGTTAGTAGCACCTGCGGATGAAACAAAACATGCAATCCCCAAGCCTACGATAAGTGAATGAGAAAAATGAATTAAACTATAACTAAAATGAATCCAAATGCTCTAAAAATTTTATAGGGGCATTAGGACATCACTAGGAGGGCACTACAAAAAGAATAGTCAGGAAATTCCTCACCAATTTGAATTCGCTCCGGGGCGGGGTGAATTTACCTACAACAAAATGTTGAAAAGGTACTGTCCCAAATTTCCTACCTAGGAAGCTCCAAAAGACATGAAAATTGGGGGTTAGCTAATTGGGGGAATTTTGGGAAGACCCAGATGGTCAGATTCTCCCAATTTGACTTTCGTCAATGGGAATTTTATGATGCTACCTGCAAGTTAGTAAAAGCGAACGAAGATAGAAACATGATCAAAATTATTCAAAATGAGACGAAATTTAAATGACAACCTATATAAGCATCATATAATTGAATGCAAAAAATGAAAATTATAGAAATAAAAATCTGCCACAAATTCCCAATCGTTCCTAAAAGGGACGAGTAGGCCTGCAGCAGTGCGGGGGGGGCGCCCGGGCGGGCCGCCCACCGTTTGAGGCATGATTTCGACACCAATCCACTTGGGATAGGTCCAAAATCTCTTACAAGGTGTTGTCATAAAATTTGGTGGTATACTATGGTCAATTGTCGAGTTTTGGGCTCAAGATTCGTCCTTCCAATAGTCACCCAATGACCTCCTCTCTGAAAGAGATCAAGGATGTAAAAGGCACCAATCACACAAGGATGTATGGGGAAGTAAAATGGCAACACTTCGTTGGTCCAAATTTCTCTTACTTTGTATATTTTGGGGTGAGAAAACCCACCAATTTATAGACGTGGAGGTCTCTTGGGATGAGCATGCAGAGGTGCCACTTGGCAGCCATGCCCTTCCAGGGGAGGGAAGATTCCTCCCTCAATAGGGACTCCATGACTGCCCTTGTAACAGCCTCTAACGCTCAAAAATGCTCACCTATACTCCCATGCAATGAAGGAAGCATTAAGTGGTGGATCCGAGCTACCATTTGTCAATATTTGACTTTTTGCCCATCAAACCTGCAATTCGCCCCACCCTAGAGCGAATTGTGAATTCGTCCCTGGGCGGAGCGAATCCCAATTAGAATTCGTCCCTAGGTGGAACGGATATTGAGCAAAGTGCCTAAAGGTGCCAAAATGATTTTTGACCTTCCAAAACTACTGTGAGAGTGGTTAGGACCACTGTTTAACCTCTGGGGGTTGCCTTGGGGGATGTGTGTGCCAATGTGATCAGTGTTTGCAGTCACATAATCGGATTGGTGCTATTTTGGTGTCTACAATATACATATATATATATATATCTATATATATATATATTATTCTAAATAAAAAAAGGATCAAATTGGATGTGAAAACCCTACCATGCATATTTATTGGATATCATGGCGAGTCAAAAGGATATCAAATATTAGATCCAATCACCAAGAAATTGCATATTCATTGAGATATCGTATTTGATGAAGAATTTGAACCAATGTCAAATATTGAGAATTCTACTAAGCCTAAAGATACCACATCTCTAGCTATAAGCATTGAGTTTGATGAGGAAGTTAGTGAAGAATTTCTAGCAGTTGTTGATGAGCCTAAAGCAATTGGTCCTTCATAATGGTGAAAGACTACAAAATGGATCACAAGCACCATCAAATATTATAAAATTGATGTACCTACTGATCTCACTTCCACATAACCACATACTCATAGTATGTCACTTTAGGAAGTAAATATCGTATTGATGTTTTAATGATGGATAATTTAGAACCAACCTCAATTAAAGATACACTTAGCTTACCAAAATGGAAGGAAACTATAGATACATAGTATAATTATCTAATGAAAAATAAAACATAGGATCTTGTTGATTTATATAAAGAAAAAAATCCCATAGGCTATAAGTGGATCTTCAAAATAAAGTACAAGGTGTATGGATACATTGATAAATACAAGGTATGACTCATTGCAAAGGGCTATGCACATAAATAGGGAATTGAATATGAAAAGAAATTTGCACCCATATCATATATGACAACCATCTATGTTCTCTATGCAACAACAACACAATTTGGTTTTAATTTGTAGAAAATACATGTCAAGAGTGCTCTCTAGGAAGAGATGTAAATCATACAACCCGAAGGCTTTGTTTCCAATGGATAACAACAAAATATCTACAAACTGATTAAGTCCTTGCATGGGTTGAAGTAGGCTCCTAGAGCCTAGAACATAAAAAATTATGAGTAACTATTATAGCATGGTTTCACAAGAAGTCCCTCAAAAGTTTTATTTAAGATAGTGATACTTGTGTTGTATGTTGACAATCTGATCATCACTAGTAATTTAAATGAATTGGTGAATATTGTTAAGAATGACCTAAAAAAGTATTTTGACATGATAGATTTAGGACTTTTGCACTATTATATTGGCTTGGATATTTGGAAGAGAAAGAATCACATTGTGATATCACAGATAAAGTATGCCAAGATACTACTAGAAAAATATTTGATTATAGACTATACACCTATGTCAACACCAATGGAGCAAGGATTGCAAATATCTCAATATGACAAGTCACCTCAAATATTTTGTATTCTTAATAATTAATTAATTGGGAGTCTCATGTACCTAATAAATACCAAGCTTGTTATCAGTGATCTTTTGAGGTTCATGTAGAAACCTAAGGAGATTCATTGAAAAGAAGTAAAGAGGATACTACATTATATCCATGGTATAATGGAATATGACCTAGAATATAATAATAATGATAAGTTATTCCTACAAGGATATATAGAATCTAATTATATTGGATCTCTATATGATAAAAGATAACATCTAGATATGTGTTTCAACTAGGATCTAGACCTATCTCGAGCCACAACAAGAAGTAACAGGCAGTAGAATTGTCATCCATAGAGGTAGAATATCATATTGTACAAGGAGTGTTGTGTGAATTAGTATGGTTACTCTTGGTCCAAAACATACCTAGTCTATGAAATGCACCCTAGACCTTGGCCAAAATTGGATGACTAAGATTTCTCCCATGTTAAACCTCCAAAGAAGGTCGGTTCCATATAATGCTTGAAAAAATTAAAATAGGGGTTTAAGACTAAATAAAGAAATGGAGGGGTTAGAAAGAGATAAGGGGTCATAAATTTCAAAGGATAGATGGGCTATAGTGTAACAACACTGAATATATACAACATAATAGATATTCACAATCAAATCTAAATGCAACTTAATAGACCAACCATCAATGAAAGCTTTATAGAGTTCATTAGATTCCAATTACACACTTTAATAATTCCATATAATATATGAAGAGTAATCCAAATAATGATCCAATGAGAAAAATTTGCTCTAGTAGAATTTACTAATCACAAGTGCAACAAAAATACATTACAATTCAATATTCATTCATAAAAACTTGAAAATGTAATCACAATGGAGGTCAAATAGCTTCACTTTTCATTAATTGGTAGTGTAGACACCAAAACAGCACCAATCCGATTATGTGACTGCAAACACTAATCGCACTAACACACACAGCCCCAGGGCAGCCCCAGAGGTTAAAACAGTGGTTCTAACCACTCACACAGCAGTTTTACAAGTCAGAGATCAATTTGGCACCTTTTAGACACTCTGCTACTTATTCGCTCCACCCAGGGACGAGTGCGGATTGGTACTCGTTTCACCCAGAGACGAGTGCAGATTGGTACTCGTTTCACCCAGAGACGATTACCAGCGCTCGCTCCGGGGTGGGACGAACGCCAAGTTTGACCGAAAAAAGTCAAACCTCGGTGCATGACAACTCAGAACTGCCACTTAGCTCTCCCTTCATGGCATAGGAGGGCGAGTGAGTTCTTTTGACAACTCATATCTATCAATTAACTCTCCATTCACTGCATGGGAATGAGAGTGAGCTTTTTAGGACAACTCAGATATGCCACTTGACTCTCCCTTCATTGCATGGGAGTGAGAGTGGGCTTTTTCATGACAACTCAAAATAGCTACTTAACTCTCCCTTCATTGCATGGGAGTGTGAGTGAGTTCTTTTGGACATGCAACAACAGTTACAGAAGCAGTTATGAAGCCCTTGATCAGGGAGAAGTCTTCTCTTCCCTGAAAAAGCATTCATGCTAAGTAGCACTTTTGCATGTTATTTCAAAGAGACCCCTTGGGTCTATAAAATGGTGAGCTTCCTCACCCAAAAGATATACAGAGAAGGAGCATTTTGAGCGACGAAGTGCTGCCAGTTTACTTGCGATTTGTGCTTTCAACATCCATAATCTCTTAATCGAAAGAGAGGTTATTGGGTGACTTTTGAAGGCACGAATCAAGAACCAAAACCCAATTTTTCTGACCACAATATCCTACCAATTTGTCGACAACACATCACACCAGGTTTCGGACCCATCCCAAGCGGATTGGTGTCGAAACAAAGTTTCACCCGCGGGTGGTTTGCCTTCGGGCACCCCCGCCTTATTGCCTTTGGTGACTATTTCTTTTGTAGTATTTAGCTAGTTACATGATTATGCTTTTGTCAAGTTTTCAGTTTATTTGGACTCATTTTAACCATCATTATATTTATCTTTTACTTAACTTTCATATTCGTTCTTTTATTTTTCATACACGGGTGCTACTGATTCTTTGTTTGTTTCTTTGAACGCAGATTTTCAGCATTAGAGGAGCAGCGAGGAATCTACTTTTACCAACACAAGCGACGACAACGTTTTGGTTCGCCCATCTTATATGTGGGCACGCGGAAGGAGGAATTCTGAAACAAGTTGTAAAAGACCAACATTTAACGCTCTCCTATCCCCTAAAAAGGAAGGAGACGTATTGTAACACAAATTTGAAAAGGATATCAATAAAAAGGGCCGTATTTTATATTGCTTTTATATCTTGTGTTCATTCATTTGTGTTCTTTCCTTTTAATGCAATTTTGTTTAGTCTTTCCTTTTTCTTTCGGAATCTCGTGTTTTCAATGGCGATCACGGTGGGACCTCTGTCCTCTTTTTTTTTTTAGGTTAGATTTCTGATCTGAAATTGCTTGTTTTGATTACAGGTACTTATTTTTTAGTCGACAGATTGTTATTCGTTTCACCCAGGGACGAGTATACCATTCGTCTCACCCTGGAACGAATACTTTTTGATATTCGTCTCACCCAGGGACGAATAGCTTTCTGTACATTTTTCAGAGCAGCAAATCAGAAACATCCTGTTGGGCAGAGAAGAGGTAGGGGTTTTTAACAAGCTTCTGTCAAATTTTTGTTTTCTGTTTTCTGGTTTTCAGTTTTGTATGGCTTAGGGAAAGTTTCCTTTTTGTTTGCCTATTTCAAATTTTTGCAAATTAAAATGAACCCCACACATCACGTGGTTACTTAAACCAAGGAGCTGGTCGTAAAACCCCAGCCCTTGAGCAAGACCAATAGTGGATTCCATTATCACGTTGGCTTGGATATTTGCATTCATTTACCCTGATTGTCACTGTTGCTCGACGTAAATCCTGACGAAAGCTGACCGAGTGTCGTTGGGGTGATTCCCAGAACATGAGGATAAGTCTTCTATGGTAGGTGTCATAAACAGGACAATCCCCCTTTCGTACCACCTATGTTCCACGTATCATCTGCTCTCACGTACCTATAGTCTCCCTCACGTAAGGGCGGGTATATAGAGAGGTTGGTATATCGGTCCGACAATGGTATATTGAAGGGGCGACCATTTTGGGAGTCATAAGAGCCTTCATAATTGCATTTAAACGGTTTTCATAAAAAGTCTTCAAAAACACAAAAACAAACAACAAAAACACACTAAACCAGATTTAGGGCACACTATTAATCTTTAAAAGAGATAATCATTGCTTGTGTGTGTATGCTATTTTCTGTTTAGACAAAAAAAAATCATAAAAAGAAAAATCATAAAAAGAATTTCTGCATCTTTAGGGTAACATTACCATGGTGTTTACTCGTAGCCAAGCCCAATCACGGGCAGAAGCTGCAGAGAATGCACCAAGAGAGACAAGTCGTCTCCGATATAGCCCTAAAGACTTGGCCATCCCGCCTTGGCGGCAGGGTACACAAGTTAGTCCACACCATGCAGTTATAGAACATGGCTCTAGAGGCACCTCCTTGAGGGGCACTCCAACTCATGCCATCAATAGACAAGACTATAGAGGCACCTCCTTAGGGGGTACTCCTAAGCAACAAAAATATTTTCAAGAAAATAACCAACATGTAGCACGTGACCTAGATACAAGGCCCCCCTTTGAAGTTCGTTATGGGTGGCCTAGTGATGAAGCGCTATATACTGCTCTAGAACAACAAAAGGTCCACAAGGAGGAACCATATGATTTTGTTACTCCTAATTTACCCCTGATCAATGTCAGACACACGAGACCATATCCAGAATATCAGGTTCTCCCGGTCGGGCAAGGCAACTCTGCCCGCACCTTTTATGAATATAACAGAGAATGTGAGGAAGATCAATACGTTCCTCAAGGACAGTACCTAGCATGGGAACGATGCACGTCTGCACCCGCTTTATATCCAGATCGCTCATTGAGACCAGAGCTTCAAATCAATGCTGCCAACCTCGACAGAGGGAAGCAACATATAGGGGTCTCAGAGTACCAGGATCAAGACAGGTATGTAGGGGAGGCATCTAGGCCCCCTAAACAAGAGACGATGGAACAAAATGACTTGGCATTTGCCAAACTAGCCGCCCGCCAAGCGCAGATCACGCGGCTTAGGCAAGACCAACAACAATTAGAACATTTGTGTCGCCTTAACCAAGAGCGCATTCAGCGTCGGACAACTGAACTGCTTCACAACAATGCGCCTGAGAAGGCTCCAGTCCCTCGTGCACAACAATCTGAGATGTATGTGAGGCACAACCCCTTAGTGCGAGATAGGTCTCCATGACTTCATCAAGCACTGCCTCTAAGACCTCCTAGACCTGAGCGGGAGGCCACTCCCCGCAACCGTGATGGGCATCCTCCGCGGGCACCCATCAATGTTTACAGGCCTAGGCCAGACACTCCTCAAGAAGCTTATGAGGATTATGAAGAAGAAGAGCGGGCTGAAATGCCCTATCAAGGCAGGAGGGGTGCTACCCAGTTACCCCTCCAAAGGCCTCAAGTTCCCCGCAACCCACAGCGGGAACAAACCAAGGAGGAGGAGATTACGTCCTTCGATGCATACAAAGTGTTGTTAGAACGCTTAGAGACTATGGAACTCAAGACTGCTGGGCCCCAAAAGCCTACTTTACGCCAACTTCGTAGTCATCCGGTGCATCCATCAGTGCCAGCACCTCCATACCCCGAACATTTCAAGCTGCCCCAGTTGGCACTCTTTAGAGGGGATGAAGATGCTCAAGAGCATGTGACTCGATTTTTGAGCCAATGCTTCGGTATACAAGACAATGATGCATTGCTATTAAGAACATTCATAACCACATTCGTAGGATCTGCCTCGGATTGGTTTACCCATCTACCGAAGCATAGCATCTACAACTTGGATCAGCTAGTGGACGCATTCCTAGAACGTTTTGCTTTCAACACAAAGAAAAAGGCGTCACTAAGTGATCTAGCTAGCCTCAAGCAGTATGAGGAGGAATCTATGGTGGCATATGGGAATCGATGGAGGACGTTGCTTTCAAAGCTGTCCTACCTCCCTCCTATGTCCGACCTAACTCAAATGTTCGCAAAGAGCTATTTGCGATCGATCTCTGTGCTATTGCAGCTGCAGCAATACGCCACTTTAGAAGAAGCTCTGGCGCAAGCTAGAGTTATCGAAGAGATCAAGATACAGGATGGCAAAATTGCCAAGCCTAAGAAAAAAGAGTGGAACAAGAGCACCAAAATAGGGAATACGCAATAGAAACCCGTCGCGGTCAATCAAGTTGCTATCAATGCCCCTAAGCCTGCCCAAGCAACACAACCTCCA
Organism: Wollemia nobilis; assembly: GCA_028583015.1. NCBI lineage: Eukaryota > Viridiplantae > Streptophyta > Pinopsida > Araucariales > Araucariaceae > Wollemia > Wollemia nobilis. The sequence goes on from JAQPPZ010000363.1 coordinate 5,539,501, forward strand.
AAGGCTAATTATCAGGCAGTGCCTCACAATAACTATGAGAAAGATAATAAAAAACAAGATCACAATCAGCAGCGTCACCCTAGGCGGCAATTTACACCATACACCGAGTCTAGGGACTCCTTGTTTGACCGTTTGTCAAGGACAAACTTGATTAATCTGCCGAAGATTCAAACAATCGATCCTAATGCGCCCAAGCCTAAGGGCTACAGAGAGGATCTTTACTGTAGATTCCACAGAAGGAAAGGGCATGACCTTAATGTCTGTTGGACGTTCAAAGGTTTAGTGCAAGACCTCATTGACAATAACACATTGGTAGTGGATAACCCCATCGCACCCAACAACCAACAAATGGGTGTTTTCAAAGATCCTTTACCCACACATGATGCACAAGCAAAACCTCTTCATGTCAACGAAGTGCAACAGAATTGCCCCATGGAGGGGTATGTTGGGATGATTAGCATTGTGACAAGAAACAAGAGACACCCAGGAGCTGCCCCCGCGATAGCCACCAGGGAAGTTCCATCCATGTCACAACCTCAATCGAATCCTACACAGTTGCCCCCGCCTAGACCAGTGGCCACGATTCGAACTAGACTTACTCAAAGTCTACGGACCACATCGGCTAGGCTCTCCATCTATGAGCTTATTCAACAATCGACACCCCATCGGGAAGCTCTCATGGAGATATTAAAGGCAATTGAGTTGCATCCCCACGAAGCGAATTCGTTCAACAATTTTGTGGGGCATGTCAAACAGTGTACCGAACCAGTCATCACCTTCCGGGAAGATGAGTTAAAAATGGTGACTGGGGATGTAGCGGATCCACCCCTGCACGTTATTGCGTGGGTCAACGGGACTCCGTACAAGCGGGTGTTGGTAGACACTGGTTCGTCTAGTAACATTATTACAACCGCTGCACTAAAACATTTGAAGTTGCCGACCTCTCACATTGTACCTTCCACTTATACTCTTCGAGCATTTAATGATGCGATATGCTCGACAGTTGGCACAATTGTCCTACCCATACAAGTGGGACAAAAGACCATTCATACATTGTGCCACATTTTAGAAGGTGAGATGGCTTACAATATCTTACTTGGGCGGCCTTGGATCCGGGATATGAAGTGTGTCCCTTCAATTGCTCATCAATGTTTAAAGTACACATTTGAAGGACAAGTGCACGTGGTCCCCATAGATTTAGAACCTTTTAAATACTGCAATTCAGTGCAACTCATGCCGCAGTCGACCCTCCCTTCAACGCATGTGGATTTCCAGTTAAATCCATCTAAAAGGGGTCCGACTAAGCAAGAATCTCCATTACCAAATCAATCAAATTCCCAGGCGGGTTCATCTTCTTCATCCGGTCCTCCCACAATGATGCCACCTACGGTGGCCACACCAACGGACAAAGGAAAGAAGCCCCTGGAAGCGGAACCACCTCTAGTCTCCAACATCTCTATAGAAGAGATGCCTAATAGAATGGAAGTTGAGATGCCTAGTTCACCCCACATGGAGTGGACTCAAGGAGAACTCCCATTCGCTTCCTCTCAATCGCCAACGATTACTGTTGAGATGTCTAACACGGGCATGGGGGAGTATATAGTGCGCAATATTGTTGCAACGCCCACACTTCAATCTATGCAATACATGGGAAGACCTCGACTCCCCATAGGCTCTGTGGTTCCTTTAGGCTACCCACCTAATCAGACAAACTTTATTTTTGGGGGCCTGGATCATGGCGTTGAACCTTCCCGACAAGAAGAGGAAGATGAAGATCCCTTTGTGGAAGATGTCAATTATCCGGCTAACCCAGACTTCGCATTACGATATCTTAGCCAATGCAATTGGCATGGATACGGGTTAGGCAGGTATGAACAAGGAATGCATGTTTTGTGCCAACCAAGATACCAAATGCCTTATGACAAGTCAGGAGTAGGGTTTAATCACCCTTTGCCCCTCGACATCTTGGTCGAAAACATGCAAAGCCTAGGGATAGGCAACAAGGATGGGTTGGCATCGGATCCATATGCCAATCCAAATACAACTTATACATTGGGGGATTATTTCCCATTACAAACAAATAACCTTGTTGACCTCAACAACCCTTTCCCTACGGCCGAACAAGGAGAAACCTCACGGACTCACCCACAAGGGGAAGATGGACAAGACCACGAAGGGTCTTTCGAAGATGAGTCGGAGTACGATCATTCGCACGAATATCCAATGAATGATGATCAGGAAAGCTTCCTGATGATGTTCCCATTGAATGATCCCAGTGAGCATAGGCTACCTCAAGAAAATTAGGTCCCCCCACAGAGGGCGGGACAACCTAGATGGGACCACATAAATCTGCTTGAACAAGGTGAGCCCCATGTGTCGCAAGCAACCATTGGAGTTAACGAAGGCCTGTGGTTCTCCGACAATGATTCGAAAGATGAAACTGAGATGGCCTATCTCAACCACATGCGACAAATGCAACAAAGGCAACAAATGCAACAACAATATCCTTTGGACATAGATGACATGTTTGAACACTTACACATAGGTCCAAGACATAGGTGGCATCTCAACCCGGTGCAGTTATAGCAATTATTGCACCCGCCACTCTAGGTATACAGAGAGCATCTTCCGCCTGGAGACCCTATCAAACCATCAATGCCTAGGGCAGACCCTGTTTGCGTGTCCGCGCATAGGGCTGATCCCTTTGTGCCAGTGCCTATAGAGCCAGATCCAACGCACCAAGAACATCCCGAATGTCAGAGTTATCACACCTGCGGTAATGGAGGTTACAATCATTTCATAAACATGATCTCCATTGACTTGACCGCCCCCATCCATGATCCAGCCAATCCAACATGATCATTGCATCTAGACATAGAGGCTATAGATTGGGATCGCGCTGACACACCACCATCTCCATCAGAGTATTGGCCTTGCGGTGGGATGTTTCATTTCACTCCAGGACAGACTCAGGATGTCTTCCATGCTGAAGAGGAACTTGACGTTCCTAATGATGATCTTAATTCAGCAAACGATATCCATCTGATCCCAATTCCACACCAGTTGGAAGATGGATCCCATATGTCGGTCGAAGCAACGACTGATGTAGACATCGGCACAGATCCAATGAATCCATGGATTCTCAAGCTGGGGGTAAGTCTTTCCCCCGAAGAGCGAGCCGATTATGTTACCCTTCTTAAGGAAAAGAAGGAGGTTTTTGCATGGTCATACAAGGATATGCCGGGACTAGACCCACAGCTAGTCACGCATAATTTAACGCTTGATCCGACAATCAAGCCAATAAAGCAAAAACTACGCAAGATGCACCCAACAGTGGCCTTAATGGTAAAATATGAGTTACAAAAGTTGTTGGATGCCCAGTTTGTCATCTGTGTGGATTATCCTCCATGGTTGTCTAACATGGTTCCCGTCAAGAAGCCCGATGGGAGGATTCGCATATGCACCAATTTTTGAGATCTTAACAAAGCGAGTCCTAAGGATGATTTTCCCTTGCCAAGCATCGACGCATTGGTAGACGCCACAGCGGGCCACGAAATGCTTTCCCTTATGGATGGTTTCTCAGGATACAATCAGATTCGTATCAATCCTGAGGACCAACTAAAAATGGCATTCACAATGCCTTGGGGGACATTTTGCTATAAGGTCATGCCTTTTGGCCTTAAAAACATTGGCGCCACTTACCAACGTGCCATGACGTACATCTTTCATGATTACATGCACAAAACTTTGGAAGATTACATGGATGATTTGTTGGCCAAATCTCTTTTGCGCCCAGATCACCTCGGTGACTTGAGCAAGGTCCTTGATCGCCTCATTGAACATAAAGTCAGATTAAACCCTAAGAAGTGCGTCTTTGGCGTCACCTCTGGAAAGCTCTTGGGTTTCATAGTCTCCAAACGAGGAATCGAGGTCGACCCAAACAAAGTCAAGGCAATCCTTGAAATGCGTCCCCCAACCACCATCAAGCAGCTCGAGAGTCTGCAGGGAAAGGTTGCGTCGATCAAGCGCTTCATAGCGCAGTTATCTGACAAATGCCGACCCATGAATAAATTATTGCATAAGGGGGTCACATTTCATTGGGATGACGAGTGCCGATCAGCCTTTGATGACATTAAATAGTACTTGGCTTCGTCGCCAGTATTGGCACCACCTAGACCAGGAGTGCCGTTCTATTTATACATCTCAGCCACTGAGGTGGCACTGGGCGCCATGCTATCCCAAAAAAATGAACTTCACAAAGAACAGGCTACATACTATCTTAGCCGCACCCTGGTCAGTTATGAACTTAACTATGCATACGTTGAAAAGCTGCTGCTTGGCAGTGGTGTTTGCTACCAAAAAGCTACGCCACTACATGCTCAGTAATAAGACGTATGTTGTGTCTAAGGAGAATCCATTGCGATACATGATGAGTCGTACTTATCATAGTAGCCGCACGACGAAATGGATCATGTTGTTGACGGAGTTTGACATAGAGTTCATTGGACAAAAATCCATAAAAGGTCAAGTCATCGCCGATCAACTAGCCGAGGCTCCTCTTGAAGACGATCAGCCTCTGACTTTCGAACTACCTGATGATGGGGTCTTCCATGTTTCAGAATCGCCAGATTCTGATGAGCCTGAGTCACGAGCTGACATAACCCTATTCTTCGATGGTTCTAAATGTGAGCAAGGGGGTGGCACGGGAATTGTATTCTTCACTCCGCAAGGCGCTCCAATGCCTTTGTCATTTAAATTAGACTTCCCGTGCACCAACAACAATGCAGAATACGAAGCCTTGCTCATAGGTCTTCAGACAACAATCACCATGAACATTAAACGTCTAAACATCTTTGGTGATTCGTTGTTGATTGTCAATCAAGTGAAGGGGATTTTTCAATGTAAATGTCCAGTTCTGTAGGCCTACAAAGCCCTTGTGGACAAATTCCTGGCACAACTTGAATGGTATGACATCGAGGCACTCCCTCGATCATCAAATCATTTTGCGGATACTATGGCCTCCTTGGGGTCACTCATCCCGCAAGACCCTTCTGGTGAAATGACAACCATTCAAGTTAAAACATTATCGCAATCTACGATGGAGCGTGCAAGCTCTGATCTGACGCCAGGAATCAACCTGATTCAGATTGAACCATCTTCGGATAAGTTCTCTCGAATCCATGATTGTTTGACTCAAGCCAACTGGGGGTCCTTGTTCTCCCCGACCCCTCTTAATAGCAACACCACGTTGTTTTTACAAGTTCTTTCCCGCTCAGCTTTTGTTAGGGATGGACTTCAAGAGGGATTGGCCATTCATACTATCGAGGTTTCTGATCAGCAAGATTGGTACACACCCATTCGGGATTACCTCAAGCTAGGTAATCTCCCACTTGGATTGACACAAGCCGCAAAAAGATCATTCAAACAGAAAGCGGCAAAGCATGTCTTGTTAGGAGACATTTTGTATCGTCAAAATTATGAAGGAATCCTCCTTCGTTGTTTGGACCAACAAGAGTCCGCTTGGGCGATCACCCAAGCTCACGATGGTACATGTGGTGGCCACTTCAGCGGTATGGCCATCGCAAAGCGCATTCTTCGCATGGGTTATTATTGGCCATCTTTAGAGCGAGATTGTTGCGCATATGTGAAGAAGTGCGTGAAGTGTCAGCACCATGCTAATTTGACACACGTACCTTCTCAGGCCTTGCAGCCGATTCAATCGGTTTGGCCTTTTTCGTAGTGGGGCTTTGATCTAATTGGAAAGATCTCCCCTGCATCGTCTGGTCATCACACGTTTATTTTAACGGCCACAGAGTACTTTACCAAGTGGGTGGAAGCAATTCCGCTGACCACTACGACTGGATCCCGCATTGCGGAGTTTATTTTGCATAACATCATATGTCATTTTGGTATTCCATCCAAGATCCTGTTAGATAATGGGACACCATTCAAGAATAAATATGTGCATGCTTTGACCACAAAGTACAAAATTCAGCATAGATTTTCTACACCCTATTATCCGTAGGCAAATGGGCAAGCGGAGGCGTCAAACAAAATGCTAGTCGCCATTCTCAAAAAGATAGTTGCAGACAATCATAAGGACTGGCACATTCAGATCCCGCTTGCCCTATGGGCTTATCGCACCAGCATTCGAACGCCCACTGGGGCAACTCCATTTTTGCTGGTGTATGGCTCCGAGGCAGTCATGCCTTTTGAGTTGGAAATCCCTTCCCTGCGCATTTCAATGCAAGAGTTCATCGATGATGACACTGCATGGCAAGCCCGGTTAGATCAACTGACGTTGCTCGACGAACGACGCGTTAATGCTCTCGAGCATTTGCGTATCTATCAAGAGCGACTTAAGAAAGCATACAACATGAAAGTCCACCTTAGGGAATTTTAGGTTGGTGACTTGGTCTTAAAAGAGAACCAACAGAATTCTAATTTGTCATCCCATCTACGGGACAAGTTCACGGCAAACTGGTTAGGTCCTTACATCATTGACAGTAGAATAGGACCCGAAACATACCGGCTTGCCTCTCTTGAAGGAATCAAGGAAACAGAACCCTTGAACATCATTCATTTGAGGCCATTCCACATCTAGAGAGCCATAGTCCAACTAAAAGCTCCAAGGATTATCATAATCGCTTGGTCAACCCTAAATGCCCCAAAGGTATCTATAAACCCTTTGGTCAAGACAAAAGCTCCAAGGATTATCATAATCGCTTGGTCAACCCTAAATGCCCCAAAGGTATCTATAAACCCTTTGGTCAAGACAAAAGCTCCAAGGATTATCATAATCGCTTGGTCAACCCTAAACACCCCAAAGGTCTCTATAAACCCTTTGGTCAAGACAAAAGCTCCAAGGATTTTCATAATCGCTTGGTCATCCCTAAATGCCCCAAAGGTATCTATAAACCCTTTGGTCAACACCAAAAGCTCCAAGCGTTACCATAACTGCTTGGTCAAAATAAATATTCAAAAATAAACAAAAACAATATAATAATCAAAAATCACAAAAACAATTGCATTTCAATTCCATGCATACTCATAAAAATCATAAAAAAAAATCACAAAAACAATTGCATTTCAATTCCATGCATTCTCATAAAAATCAAAATCACAAAAACAATTGCATTCCAATTCCATGCATTCTCATAAAAATCAAAATACAAAAATATAGGTTGCATTAGGCATTGCATCCATACATTGCATACATTTGCTAGGTCATACAAGTCAAAAGCACCATAGACAGTCATTACTTGGCAATTCCATCATTTTCCACATCAGATCCATTTTCATAAATGCCTACATCTAGAATAGCACCATCGCCATTTTTTAGCATCGTCAGTTGTCTCCTAATGTATATAGGGTTTTCGTCATTCAGTTGTCTTTAAATTTCTAGCCAAAAACTGTACATAGTTAAGCAGATTTTACACGGGAAAGTTTTACTTGGATCACGCCTTGTTACGTAACATCCCAACACAAATTAACACACATATAATAATTCCTAAGTTGTGTGAATGCAAGAGAAACCTACAAAGCAGTCTAGGGTACCATAGGTGAAAAATTAGCCTGTTCATCCCTCTGTGCGAATGGTTCCAGAATGCTGAGAATTGACCAAAGGACGAGTTCTTCCCCATCCATTCACCATAATAAACAGTGGTTTTCACCACTCCCACAAATCCAAATCATAGTTGGTCCCCAAAGTTGTAAGGATTCGTACTACACGTCCCTGCCAAGGATGGGTAGTCATCCCCAAGACCTAAAAGGATCAACGCCCTTCACAAACAAAATTCCAACGAACCATCATCCTAACCTTTCCATTCACCTTTGATCTCCAAGTTGTAAGGATTCGTACTATCCACCCCTAATCAGGATGGGTAGTCATCCCCAAGGCCTAACAGATCAATGCCTTTACTTCATACTCTCCATTCTCCCTTTGGTCTCCAAGTTGTAAGGATTCATACTATCCGCCCCTAACCAGGAAGAAAAAAAAAAAATATATATCACCCCTAACCAGGATGGGTAGTCATCCCCAAGGCCTAAAAGATCAATGCCCTTACTTCATACTCTCCATTATCCCCTTGGTTCCCAAAGTCGTAAGGATTCGTACTACACGTCCCTGCAAAGGATGGGTAGTCATCCCCAAGACCAATAGGATCAAGGCCATTCACAAGTTCAAACTTACAAAGCTCAAAATACAAAATCAAATCACAGTGGTTATCACCACTATTCAAAATCCTTGCTCAAAAAGAAAAACAAAGTGAAAAATAAACAGTGATTTTCATCACTATATAGACGGGCAAATCTCCCAAATCATTCCACCACACAGCCTGAACTTGAATCCTTGGAAATTCTCAGCATTCAAAAACCATCTAGGTGATCCTCATTACAGGTTTGGTTGATAGCCTACCTGGCAATGGTGGTATCCTACCCGCATGACGATATGTCTGTCACATTAACTTTGCGTGTGCGCAGACCAATGTTTGCATGTGGATGAGCTAGCTTATGGTACCTTAGATTGTCACGTGGATTAATCTTGCTAAATACAACAACGGAGTTAGTGGAGCTAATTAGGTGATCCTCAATACGAGTTTGGTTGATAGCCTATCTGGCACTGGCGGTATCTTGACAAATACCACATAAACGAACTCAATTGCACACACAGGGATGTGAAATAACTTGGTTAAATTCAAGTCGGATTTAGACCTTGTTCAAAAGTCTCATGAGATAAATGTACAGTCTTGGCTAGTTAGTTAAAATATCTGCATCTCAGAAAAGCTTAACTACATTTTCAAACAACCGGTACATTTCATTCCGTACATCACCATCAAAAAATAGACAAAATACAAAAACAAAGTTTTCACATGCACAAGCATTCCACAAAGTTATCCCATTACTATAGCAAGCCAATCAAATCTTGTACAGTCTATGGTGCATTGACAAATCATCAACAATTCATTTCATTCATTCCATATGCATACATCATACAAATTAGAACCATCGCATTCATAATCGCATATGCATACATCAATATAAAAACATGCACATAAAAATAAATCATGAAAAATGTACAAACACCAAAAAGAGTCATCATATATATATATATATATATATATATCATAACAAAATTGCCCGTAGGCTACAGTGAACTGGTCCTCTGACCCCGCAATCATACACCAAAATCCCCAAAGTCTAGGGCATCGTCCACCATGATCACGCAGGATCGGTGCGACGGGAACTACCCCCCATGGTGCGGGTCCTCTGAGACCTCTCAGGGCGGCTACTGCTCGCCCCTGCACCATGCCCGCTGGCCTCTCCCTCATCCCGCCGCCTCCGCTACGAGGATGTTGTCTGCTCCATGTCGCTCCCTCTCGAGCGTCATGATGATCCACCTCCAGAGAATGCAGGTACTCGCCCACCAAGGTGGATAACCTCATCCTCCAGCTCGTCCCGTTGTCGCTCCAAGTCCCTCGCCCACTGACGGTATGTCGCAAGGTTAGCCTCGCGCTGCCCTAACTACGTCCGCAAGAGATCCCTCTCCCGTAGTGCATCCCCAAGCTCCTGATCTCGCCTCCGTAATAACTCCGTCAACCGTGCCACCTCCGCGCGCAACCCCGCCTCTGTATCCCCCGGCACGGCCGGCTGCGTCGGCCTCTCTGGCGCATCGGCCTGCTCTGGAGCATCCTGCATCTCTGGCTGCTCCTCCTCACCAAAGTCCTCTCCCGCATCTGCCACCTCCACCATGTCCACATCAGCAGGAGCTCCCCAACCCTCTCCTGGTGCCTCTGCACCCTCTCCGCCTCCCGTTGCCTCATCCCCTCCCAATGGCCCCTCACCTCGCCATTGTCGGAGCGTCCACCACTCCTGGTACTCGACAGTAACTCCAACGTCATCCACGTCTGGAGTGTCCAGTACTATATCCGCCTCCTCCCCTAGCGGCTCGAGGATCGATGCAGCTAGAGTCCTCTCATCGCTCCGATGTCGATAGACTACGGGTTCCCCAGGCAACCCCTGGCGTACCCCAAACTGTCGTGTCACTCGGAGATAATGAAAGTATTCCTGCTCCGTCCCGTGTCGTCCAATGACCCATCTCCCCCTTCGAACCCGCCGAAGCCACTCATCAGCCTTTGGCCATGCGGGACAATCCCGATATGGCCTCCACACCACATCTCCTAGAGTCAGTCATGCCAATGCATCTATGTAATGGTCCACGTCTCCCGCAAACCGTCGACTCTGCCCTCGCTCCTCAGATCGATACCATAAAGCACCATAACCAATATCTCTATCCACCATGTCAACCCGTGTAGTCCAGGGTAGCCCTCGTGGTCGCTCTACGGCTATATGCTGCCATGCCCAGCACTGCAACAAGTAACTGCAGCCAATCCCCTTTCGCTTCCGACAGCGGACCTCATACAACTCATCATATAGTTGAGCCAACAGCGTCTGGCCCCATCTCATGATCACCGGCTCTATCACAGGACAATCCACTAACTGCCACACCACCTCCAATAGGTTCCATGGGAACCTCGCCCCGAAGAGTCTAGCAACAGCATGTTGGAAATGAGGCTCATGAGTAGTGCATGCCTCACTCCCAACACTCCCCTCTCATACCACCATCGCACTAGGATACCACCCACCTGACAATCCTCCTTCGCCTTCTGCACCGCGTCCTCCCCATCCAAGTCCCCATGTCCAAAGCATCGGGTTAGTACAGCCGTCCTCTGGCCTCGTGGCGTCGTCCGGATGGGAACCCCGTCTATCGAAATCCGAAGAATCCGATACACATCCTCCAAGGTAACTGTCATCTCCCCTGTCGGGAGATGGAAGGTGTTCGTCCGAACATCCCACAGATTGATCAAAGCTGTCAAGTACGCCCGATCCCCAACCACTGCCTCCAATCGAGCCACATGCTTGAGCCCCAAGGCGTCAAGCCACTCCCAGTCCTCCGCACTCAACGCCTCGCGGGCAATAGAAAAAATAGTCGGTACCCGATGCCGACTCTTCACCACCTGCATATCACAAAACATAAACACATCAAAAACATGCATCAAATCACCATCACATATTCAAAAATGCATCAATATACAGTAACATCATTCATTCACATGTACATTTGTTACAATTTACAAACATACAAACAAAAACAAAAAAACAAAAAATAACAAAAATTTGACATGGTTTACCTACGGTTTCGACCTAAGTTTACCATTCAAACAAAAAAAAAAATTCATCCATTTTTTTAATCTAGGGTTTCATTTTAAAAATAGACAAAAATGGACATGGTTTACCTACGGTTTCGACCTAAGTTTTACCATTCACATAAAAAAAACATTTTTATAACCGTGGTTACCCTAAAGTGTTACTCTAAGTTTCATTTGGGTTTATCCTACGGTTTTCCATCTAGGTTTCCATCGGTTTGCATACACGTTTTATTTTGTTTCAGGGTCTTTAAATCAAATTCGTTCACCTTTTAATTGATTAATTAGGGTTCCATGTCTTAAACAAAAGAAAAACACAATAAAAACACATTTGCATTTTTCAAATTCAAACTCGAGGAGATAGTTCACTTACTGGTCTCGCCTCGGCTCCGTCGCCTGACGACCCGGTCTGTGCACTCATGGTGGCTGGAAAATTCGACAGCGTTTCGCGTCAGAAAATCTACCTCCTCCTCCTCAGAGCTCCAAATCGCAATCGATGAACAGTGCAAATGAGCAAAATCCATCATTTTCGCCTATTTATACCTTTTTGCTTGCTGGTAATCGTCCCTGCCTGGAACGAGCGCTTTTTCCTCGGAGGCGCGCTCGTCCCACCCCAGGACGAGTACCATCATGGAGTTCGTCCCCCGGAACGAATACCCAAAAAAAAAAAAAAAATCAAAAACAACCAAAATATAAAAATGACAAATGCCAACAAAACCACTAAAAATTGTCGGACAAAAGTGCTCTTGCACTTAACCTCTTGGCATAAGAAAACTGATGTCGGGGTCTACCTTGTCGCTATCCTACTCCCTAAGAAGGCTACCATAGCCGGACCGCTTCACGGGAAGACGGATTTTTGCCAATGTTAACCCCAAATGGCATCCCAAAATGGGTTCACACCCACCAAAAATAGGTCAAAACAATCGGGAAACTGCTCGAGCATGCATCGGATAACATCTGAAGGCACCCTCACTTAAGTCATCTTGGGTCAAGCGACTCGTCGCTTTTCTCATGTCGGTCATTCCCTCATCGATTCGTCGCTTGAGGGGGTAGTCACACTTAGTTGCCAATCAACAACAATATACCCAATCTTGGAAATGACACGCATTCAAAGGATCATTGCAAAAGACAATCGCGCCCCGCTTGGGGCAGCAAACAAGCAATTATCACAAACTGATCATATACTTGGCATTCGTGAATCATGAACTCAAGGTTCCCACGGACAAAAGGTTGCGCCCTTTGCCTATTCATGACTCGATCAATGTCTAAGTTCAAGTAATACCTCACCGAACCAGGTTAATGCTTGATTTAAGTTCCTTAGCTCGTCAGAAGCAAGGATTCAAGAATGCGCCCCCTTTTCCATACTTGGGGCATCAAGAGTTGGTTAGGTTACTGAGAAACCCTAATCATTAGTGCTTTGGTTATCTATTTTTGCTCAACACTGCACCATGTGCAGCGCTTTCCAAAAAGGGGCATCTGTAGACACCAAAACAACACCAATCCGATTATGTGACTGCAAACACTAATCGCACTAACACACACAGCCCCAGGGCAGCCCCAGAGGTTAAAACAGTGGTTCTAACCACTCACACAACAGTTTTACAAGTCAGAGATCAATTTGGCACCTTTTAGACACTCTGCTACTTATTCGCTCCACCCGGGGACGAGTGCGGATTGGTACTCGTTTCACCCAGAGACGAGTGCAGATTGGTACTCGTTTCACCCAGAGACGATTACCAACGCTCGCTCTGGGGTGGGACGAACGCCAGGTTTGACCGAAAAAAAGTCAAACCTCGGCGCATGACAACTCAAAACTGCCACTTAGCTCTCCCTTCATGGCATAGGAGGGCGAGTGAGTTCTTTTGACAACTCATATCTGTCAATTAACTCTCCATTCACTGCATGGGAATGAGAGTGAGCTTTTTAGGACAACTCAGATATGCCACTTGACTCTCCCTTCATTGCATGGGAGTGAGAGTGGGCTTTTTCATGACAACTCAAAATAGCTACTTAACTCTCCCTTCATTGCATGGGAGTGTGAGTGAGTTCTTTTGGACATGCATAGTTACAAAAGTAGTTATGGAGCCCTTGATCAGGGAGAAGTCTTCTCTTCCCTGAAAAAGCATTCATGCTAAGTAGCACTTTTGCATGTTATTTCAAAGAGACCCCTTGGGTCTATAAAATGGTGAGCTTCCTCACCCAAAAGATATACAGAGAAGGAGCATTTTGAGCGACGAAGTGTTGCTAGTTTACTTGCGATTTGTGCTTTCAACATCCATAATCTCTTAATCGAAAGAGAGGTTATTGGGTGACTTTTGAAGGCACGAATCAAGAACCAAAACCCGATTTTTCTGACCACAATATCCTACCAATTTTCCGACAACACATCACACCAGGTTTCGGACCCATCCCAAGCGGATTGGTGTCGAAACAAAGTTTCACCCGCGGGTGGTTTGCCTTCGGGCACCCCCCGCCTTATTGCCTTTGGTGACTATTTCTTTTGTAGTATTTAGCTAGTTACATGATTAAGCTTTTGTCAAGTTTTCAGTTTATTTGGACTCATTTTAACCATCATTACATTTATCTTTTACGGTAACCTTTCATATTCGTTCTTTTATTTTTCATACACAGGTGCTACTGATTCTTTGTTTGTTTCTTTGAACGCAGATTTTCAGCATTAGAGGAGCAGCGAGGAATCTACTTTTACCAACACAAGCGGCGGCAACGTTTTGGTTCGCCCATCTTATATGTGGGCACGCGGAAGGAGGAATTCTGAAACAAGTTGTAAAAGACCAACATTTAACGCTCTCCTATCCCCTAAAAAGGAAGGAGACGCATTGTAACACAAATTTGAAAAGGATATCAATAAAAGGGCCGTATTTTATATTGCTTTTATATCTTGTGTTCATTCATTTGTGTTCTTTCCTTTTAATGCAATTTTGTTTAGTCTTTCCTTTTTCTTTCGGAATCTCGTGTTTTCAGGTAGTAATCATTATATGGTATACAATCAAGAAATTTCTAAAGATCCAACCCTCATTATGAGGTGCATTGAGCTATTTATAAGCTACTACATGAATCTTGCATCTCAAGATTATCAAAATTTTATTATAGGTGTGTTAGAAACAACCTGGAGAGAAGTGCTCATGGAAGGGGATGCCATTTTCATATTTCACATCAATCAATTATCTACATTTAAGTTTAGCTATAATGGTCGGTCTAGATTCCTTATTTTGACCTTTTTATTTTGCATGTCTTTAGCAAGCCCATTCTTCAAATGTTTTCTACAACTTCCTTGATCATTATAATGATCTATCAGACATGTTGCTTTCGGCTCCAACAACCTTGACTCAAGTGGCTAAGAAGATTTAGACAGTTACATATTTCAATAGGAATAAGCTAGAAAAAAGGATGTTGGTCTCTTTTAATATATTTGGATGCCTTTTGAACCAAATTTGGGCTTTCAAAAAGATTGGCTAATCTCATCCCTTAGAAAACATAGATTCTCACCTTTTTGGGTAGTGCTTTGATCTTAATTTTGCATATTTTTGGGCTTTTACAATGCTTATGATGACTTAAGCACTTGAAAATTCTAGCTTTGCTCCATTTCATGCATGAGCAATGCTGAAATCACATCATTCTAGTTTTATTAGTTTTGGACATTGCTAGAGCTTTGGGTGATGTCATTTTTGGGGAAATTTAGAACTGATTAATATCAAGTTTGTGCATTGTCAAAACTTTTTGAGACTTAGTCAAAATTTTATTCTAATAAGATGCATAAAGCTTGATTGCTTTTCATGATTGTGGGTCTACTAAAATGTTTTGACCATCTTGGAACTCATTGGTAGATTCATGTATTTGAGCCCCCACTAGCTTTTTTATGCTACTATGTGATATGCTCAAAAACCAATGCACCAATAATAGCAACCAATGATAATGTAAAGTAGTAATGAACATGAACAGATAACTAATACACAAAGATAAAAGTGTATTACAAATATGTTCCCTTCGAGGGAGTTCCATGATGCGATACAATCATTAAAATAAGAAAGGGTTTTGTTGTTGCCATCGCACAACACACCCCAAATATGGGGACCCACTTTAAATTTTGTTGTTTGTAGGAAATTTTGGTTTACATTGAGTGATTGGTTGAGATTATCATGGTATTAGAATTGGAAATCTTTGTGGTTAATATCATTGGTCCTCATGTGTTTAGCCTCGTGTTTCTTCTTACCAATAAAGGCATCTCATTTTTTAATACCACATTGTTATTTCTCCTAAGACCTATCTTCTGGATCTTTTGTGTAGCATTATCTTTGTTCAAATATCTATATCGAATAATTCTTGAATCCATTTCCTTGATTATCCATCAATAAAAAAAAATATCAAAGAAAATAAAAAAACAATGAAAAGAAAAATAAATAAATAAAAAATAGAAAAAGTAATAATAATAAAATATATATATATATAAGTAAATTAAAATGAAGCGATCCATATGCTTCTCTGGTTTTACAAATTTTAATTAAGGGTTTTACTTTGGGATGCTTTCGTATATTTTTTGGTTATTTTGAAGCTTTAATACAATTTTATTAATGTTTGATTGTATAGTTTTCGGTTTATTTTTGAAGCTCTAATTTAATTTTATTAATTTTTGATTTTATGGTAGGTTATTAAAAAGGTGGTGGTCTCAATTTTTGAGATGAGCAAAAACCCAGCCAAGCAGTGGACACAGTGCTATCAACATAGTCAGCGACACAATTTCCAAGGATGATAACTAGATGTGGATTACAAGGATGATGACTATGCAGAATGTGATAGTGACAAATGACGAATTCAATCGCGTAGTCAAACAAACAGCCGCCTGTGCAGTCAAACAAACTTACAAAAAATGCAGAGGACAAAATATATTATTATTTATTTGAAGAGCCTCTAACCATACAACATATGCATAATGAATAATATATAGTGAAGGACGTAGTCGGTGGGAAAGGAAAAGACGGAGGGATAAGGTGGGTGGTTGGAGAGATAGAGGGGAGAAGTTGGCGAAGGAGGGATAAGAGGAGAAGAGGAAATGGAGGGATAAGGAGATGAGTGTGAAGGGAGATGGAGGGATAAGGGGAGGAAGGTGCGAAGGAATAAGTGGAAGGGAGATTGGTAGGATAAGATATTGACGACAAAATTTTTAAAAAATTTGTCGACAAAACTAGGAGTTTTCACACTGGAGGCTAGAAGCTAGATTTTTCTAAGCCTCCTTTGTGATGACCCTATTCAAATTTACAACATTCTCCCCCTTAAATTTGAGAGGACTGACTACACAGTCTCTCAGCTTTACAAATTGAGCTTTAGTCATTGCCTTGGTGAAGATGTCAGCGACGTTCTCCAAAGTGTGACAGTATTGAAGCTCAACAATTTCATGTTCCACCATATCTTTACCTGCTTCACTTGGTCACTACCTCTATAGCTTTCTTTTAGCGCATTCCAGGCATCTTGTGCAATTACATAAGATGCAACCCGAGGGAAGATACTTTTATCTAAGGCAGCATGAATATGATAAAGGGCAAATGAGTTATTTTTCTAGGCTTCCTTTTTAGCCTTTCTATCAGCAGTTGTAAAAGCTGCCCATTCAGCAGCAGTAGGTTCATCATAACCTTCTTCTAAAACATCCCAGAGACCTTTTCCTATCAACAAGGTCTTCATTTTTATAGACCAGTAATCATAGTCGCTACCATTGAATTCAGGAATTGGCAAACTAGTATTTGCAGCCATTTCTGCTACTTAAAAGCAAACTTTTATTTCACTGAAATAAGCAATTACAAAGCAAAGTAATTCTCTTACTGATTGCTTGTTGTGAGACTCCCAATACTGGCTCTAGCTCTAGCTCTGGCTCTGCTCTGGCTCCACTGGTTCTGACTCTGCTGGCTCTGGCTCTACTAGCTCTGGATTTACTGGCTTTGGCTCCACTTCAATATTGAACCCTTAAACGGGGTTCCAAGGGGCAGCGCCCCTGGCGTGCCACCCCCGTCACGAGACGGGGAGTCCAAAAATTTTTGGAGGTGCTAAACGGGTGCTCCGGAAGACTTCCCGTCACTTTTCCAGGTTCACAATATGCAAATTTTCAAGCCCCCTTGGGCGAGTTTTAATTGGCCACAAAAAAAAAACTTCAAGGTTTGCAAATTTTATAAAAGTTTTTTTTAAATAAATTTAATAACTTTTTATTATTTTTAAATCACCTTTTAAAAAAAAAAAAAAAAACTTATTTAAAAAAGATAATTTTAAAAAATAATATAAAAATTATTAAATAAATTTTAAAACCTTTTAAAAAACAATTTAAAAATTTTACCTTTTTTTTTTAAAGCTAGAATTCGAACCCGCGACCTGCGGTGTGCTGAGCGAGCGCCTTAGCCGCGCGACCTCATGGCCCCTTCGTGAACAAGGAAGGTGTGCCTTCCTTTTATCTCCTTAGCGGCGGCACTTAAACAAAAAAAAATAAAAAAAAAAACTTCCTCTGTAAAGCGCCCGACGGGAATCGATCCCCGGCCCTCTTCCAAGCAACCGAACCGACTATCCACAACGCCAAGCGCGCGGACGAGAATGGACGGGAGCGAGGAGGAATTTATTTCAACCGCGGGCAAAAAATTAAAAAAAAAAATCGTGGGATTATCCCACATGCGCCCGGCGATGGGCGCGATAAGGGTTTTTAACCCTTAACTCGTGCAATAACTTTCGACTGCCTTCGGGCAGTCGATTCTCAATTGTAATTTTAACCGTCGCTTCGACCAATTGCAAACTGACACCTCACTGCCACGTCGACCAATGTCGAATCACCATGTGGCAAAATTTTGTCCGCCTCGATCCGCTCCTCTGCCAGCTCAGCCGCCTCGATCCGCCTCGATCCTCGTTCCGCCATGTGTCGTGTTCAGTCAGCGATCCCCCTAGGGATCCAAGCCAATCCTCGTCCTCCACGACTACCTCGACTGTTGCATCACGTTCCTAGGGAACCGTGCCCGAACTGGCACAGTCTGGCTCTGATACCAGATGACGAATTCAATCGCGCAGTCAAACAAACAGCCGCCTATGTAGTTAAACAAACTTACAAAAAATGCAGAGGACAAAATTTATTATTATTTATTTGAAGAGCCTCTAACCATACAACATACAAAAAATGCAGAGGACAAAATATATTATTATTTATTTGAAGAGCCTCTAACCATACAACATATGCATAATGAATAATATATAGTGAAGGACGTAGTCGGTGGGAAAGGAAAAGACGGAGGGATAAGGTGGGTGGTTGGAGAGATAGAGGGGAGAAGTCGACGAAGGAGGGATAAGAGGAGAAGAGGAAATGGAGGGATAAGGAGATGAGTGTGAAGGGAGATGGAGGGATAAGGGGAGGAAGGTGCGGAGGAATAAGTGGAAGGGAGATTGGCAGGATAAGATATTGACGACAAAAATTTTAAAAAATTTGCCGACAAAACTAGGAGTTTTCACACTGGAGGCTAGAAGCTAGATTTTTCTAAGCCTCCTTTGTGATGACCCTATTCACATTTACAACAACAAAGCCATAGGGTGGGATATGGATGGATGAGTATGACATGGTGGATAATTGATGACAAGGATGACCACACATGGTCGCTTCATGTGAAATTTAAGCAAGGGACTAACCACTGGAGGGCGGTCACTTATCATTGCATGTATTCAACCTTTTATATTGCTATACTATGTACTTTATCCTCAATGTGGGATAAAACAAAGAGTTATCCTAAATTTTTAGATGTCAAAGTGTGATAAAAACTTGCTGTTCAATTTAGGATGCTACAAAAATTGGTATGAATTTGCATAATACTTTTTAAACCACATGGTTTGTCAGATGAAATTAAGCTAGCTTACTATATAAAAGGATAGTGCTTGCAAGATGGACATAAAAAAGAACATGGTATATTTTACAGTTACTACAAGACTGTGATTAGCTCTTCCCAGTTTGAAGCACATGCTAGACGAGCCTTGATGAGGAATCTTAGCCCTAAGGGCTAATTTATTTTAATACCTAGGGATATGTTACTTAGGACTTAGTATTTAAGAATAATCAACGTGAGTTGGATAACCTCCGTTGAATGGTCTAGGTCTAGGTGTTTTGCTTTTCGTTATTTTAGGGCTTACATCTTTAGCCTTTCCTTGATTTTGTACGTAAATCCTTGGAGTAGTTGTAGATTTCCAGGATTACGGTTGTCATTTTGGACTTATTTAAGTTTTGAGTTTGCAAATAAAACTTAGCTTCTATTTTTCCATATCAGATTGGTATCAGAGCAGGTTAATTTGGAGGTTTTGGGTCATCTCCGACCTTCATAGTGTTGGTTTGGGATATTACTCCACCACCTTGTTCCTGTTGAAGCTCAGGGAAATTGCACAATTTTTGCTGCCATTCTTGCAGAAAAACAAATATTAATGCCAATTTACATTGCTACCAAGCAAATTTGCCAACGAGAGTTTATTGTCGCAAAAATCATTGACACTTTTTGTCAGCTTTTGAAGTGATAATTTTTTTTCCTGATTCGCCCACCTCAATGCACTCGCCCCAGCTATAATTCTCGCGTCGGATGACTTCCAATTAAAAAAAAAATGCGTGATCACGTTCGGCGACATTTCTTTTGCACCACATACATCCACGAAGCATAGATTGCTGCACTGGGCATTTCAGCTTGTGTTCATCTCCGACCGCTGGGCATTGTTTATAGATAGCAGTGTTTCTTGATAGCAGCTGGTGGGTTTCACGATTTTCCACCACATGGAGGAGAGTTTCTAGAACGTGGAGCGCACGATTTTCCACCGCTAGCAGATTGCTTTCAATCGCAGCTCCGTCCTTTCCTCCAGACATAAAGTCCCCATTTTGATGGATGGGTTTTGGCCATATCTGGCTCCTTTCACTAATTTTTTACGACATTTTCCGCGATTGCCAGCTCATTTTTTTTTTGGATGAACCTAGGTTTTGCGCGGTTTGGTGCTATCCAGTGGATTTCATGTTCGGCTGTCGAGTTTGTGATGTTCGACGGCCGATTGCAAACCTTTCCCTATTCTTCGACAGATTTCAACTAGTTTCAGCCATCTTCGACGAATTCTGGTGCGACATTTCGACAGCAGACAACAACGTGGTGGACTGTTGTGTCTTCACTTCTGGCGATTAGCACCATGTTTTTTTGGCGGTGACTTTTTCTCATCCGCTCGACATTTTTCTTTTGCAGGTGCCCACATGCTCACCGCACCAGTCCGCCCAAGCACCGTCCACATTTTAAATATAATTGTTCTATTAAATTAAATAAAAAAGAAAAAAAACACTTTTACACTATTTTAATATTGTGAATTGTTCTCAACAATTTACCTTCATTGTAGTCATCTTACATGCCACTTTTTGGCCCATTATTGCACCTTTTTGTCACTCTTTCTTTCTGTGACAATTTTTGCTGGCGCTTACAAGGGGTAGAATGGCTTCCGATTTAGCCGACAAATTGGCTCAAATAACCCAACTTGTCAGTGTTTTGGCTGATAAGGTAACTTATAATGAAGTTCAACAACAGTGCGAGGTTCCCATTTACAATGGCTCGTGAGATCCAGAGGTCCTCAACAGGTAGATTTTGGACATGGACAATTGGTTTGAGTATACCAAGATAGCAAAGGATCACCAGGTTAACTTTGCTAAGTTGAAGCTTTCTAGCATTGCCAAGTTCCTTGTCACTGATCGCCAACGGACCCAAAATCCCATTGACTCATGGGATGAATTGCAAAGAGTTTTGAAGAATAATTTTTATCCTTCAAATTATGCCACTGAACTTGAAATCAAGTGGCTTCGTCTTCGCCAAACTTCCCATATGACTGTCCATGACTATATTTTTCAATTTAACAAGTTGCAGATTTTGAATTTTGTCCAGGATAATGCGGCACAACTTGTTAACAAATTCAAAAGTGACTTACAGGAACCCATCTATAGGAAGATGAAATAAAAGTTGATTGTCAACATTGATATGGCTTTTAATCAAGCCCTTCTTGCGGAGGAGGAAATACGAGAGCAATCGCATGGGACTCGCTCTTATACGTTCGAAGGAAATCAGAAGGCTTCTCCTCAACCTTCCAAGGGAGCTACCTCTTCTTCTTCTTCCTCTTCTACTTCTCCCTCTTCTTAATCTTCCTCTCCTTTTTCTTCACACAAATCTTCTTCTTCTTCTAAACTACCTTTGATTTGTAATTATTGTAAAAATCCAGGCCATAATCAAAAGAGGTGTTTTAAGTTGCAAAATGTGAAGAAACAATCCCTAGTTGTAAAGCCTTTCAATGAGGACTCACAAGAAGGTCCTATTGAGGCTACAGGGGAACGTAAGCCTTATAAGGAATTGGTAGGGTTGAACAAATTAACCCTTATGAATACTTCTCAATGTGATCGTGAGAATTTGTTTGTGACTACGGTCCATCTTAGTGACACCTTTATGGTTGATTGTATAATCGATAGCGGCTCGCAAAAAAATCTAATTGCGAGGTCCATTGTCGACAAACTGAAGTTACCAATGAACCCGCATCCTCATCCTTATCCTTTAGGATGGAAGGACTATGGGATTACATTTGACATCACACACACATGCACTGTGAATTTTGCTTTTAGTCCTTATTTTGTGGACTCAGTTGTGTGCGATGTAACTCCAATGGATTGTTGTGGCTTGTTGCTTGGAAGACCCTATCAATACGATAGGAGGAATATACATGATGGGTACAAAAATACATACACTTTGCATAAAGACAATAAAGCTTTCATAATCAGAAGTACACAACAAACACCACATAATTTGATGTTGAGTTGTCGACAAGCATGTAAAGCTGTAAACCATGCAAAGGAATTAGCCCTCATCTTCATAAGACCAATTCAAGAAGAAAAGAAAGCACCTAAGCACACTAATAACAGGAGTTTTTCAGTTCATTCAATACTTCAATCATTTTTTGATGTTTTTCAAGAACCAACAAGTCTTCCTCCTGAAATACAGATTAATCATAGTATTGAGATTGTCCCTGCAGCTTCTCTTCCTAATTCTTCAATGTATAGACAATCCATAGTGCAAATGGAAGAAATTAAAAAAAAAATTCAAGCATTGTTGACAAAAGGGTTCATCAAACCTAGCACTTCCCCTTGTGCTTCTCCTATCTTGCTCGTGTTGAAGAAGGATGGCACATGGAGATTATGCATTGATTTCAGGGCTCTCAATAAAATAACAATCAAGAATCGTTATCCACTTCCTCGCATTGATGATCTCTTGGACCAATTGCAAGGTGCAAAATTCTTCTCCAAGATTGATCTTAAAAGTGGGTATCATCAGGTGCAAATTCAATCAGAAGACACTTGGAAAACAACATTTAAAACCAAAATGGGGCTCTTTGAGTGGCTTGTCATGCCCTTTGGCCTTACAAATGCTCTAGCTACATTCATGCGGCTAATGAATGAAGTATTCAGAGATTGGATCAATTTTTAATCATCTATTTGGATGACATTCTTGTATATTCTTCTACTTGGGAGAATCATTTAGAACACTTGGAAACAGTTCTTCAAGCTCTTCGAAAGAACTAATTGTATGCAAATTTTCCTAAGTGTTCATTTGGGCAAATATCCATTGCCTATATTGGGTTTGTAATTAGTGAAAAAGGCGTTCAAGTAGATCCTACAAAAGTTGAAGTTATTCTCTCTTGGCCACATCCTACTTCAGTCACGAAATTAAGGAGTTTCCTTGGACTAGCCAATTTCTATCGCAAGTTCATTGCAGGATATTCTTCCATTGCTGCACCTTTACACTACTTAACAAAGATCAAAGTTCAGTTTCAGTGGACGGAGGATCAACAAAAGGCCTTTGACACATTGAAATGAAAATTGAGTTCTGCACCAGTTCTTGTTCTTCCTGATTTGTCCCAACCATTTGAGATAGAAACTGATGCTTCACAAGTTGCACTTGGAGTTGTGCTAATGCAGAATGGTCATCCAGTGGCCTACCATTCAGAAACATTTTCAGAGGCCAAGAAGAACTATTCCACATATGATAAAGAGTTCTATGCTTTGGTTCAAGCAATCAAGTATTGGAGGCATTATCTCTTGGGCAAGGAAACAATTGTTCACATAGATCACATGCCCCTTAAGTTTATTCAATATCAAACAAAAATTGAGGAAGCAAGGCACATGAAGTGGGCATCATACTTACATCAATTCTATTTGGTAATCAAATACAAGAAAGGATGAAATAATGTAGTGGCTGATTGTTTGAGTCGTCCTCCTTCTGCTCTTGTGTTGACTATTGTGACTACATCCCATCTTGGCTTCCAAACTTGGCCTACACAGTATCCTATGGATCCAGATTTTGGCAAAGTTTTTCACCAACTTTCCACTCCTTCAAATTTGAGAGCTCTTCAGGACTTTCATATTCAGGATGGAATGTTGTACAGATTGGATAAAATTTGCGTTCCTCAAGGAAACAGGGAGTCTCTTTTGAAGGAGGCTCATTCAACACTCTATGGGGGACATTTTGGTAGATAGAAAACTCTTCATCATATTCAAAGGTTTTTCTTTTGGCCACACATGCAAAGATATGTTCTTTGGTTCTTGTG
This sequence comes from Wollemia nobilis, assembly GCA_028583015.1. NCBI lineage: Eukaryota > Viridiplantae > Streptophyta > Pinopsida > Araucariales > Araucariaceae > Wollemia > Wollemia nobilis. The sequence continues at coordinate 5,563,329 of JAQPPZ010000363.1, forward strand.
ACAATGTGCAGTCTGTAATCGCTCCAAATCAGCCAATAGGACATTAGGTTTGAGCATGCCTTTGCCCATTCCTTCTCATCCATGGGAAAGCATTTCCATGGATATCTTGAGCGGGTTCCCAACAACAGTATGTAAGCATGATTGTGTCTTCATTGTGGTAGACAGATTCATCAAGATGGCCAAATTCATTCCATGTCGCAAGACGAGTACTGCATAGGACCTTGCCCAACTCTTCTTTGAGGAGGTATGGCATTCTTTTGGTCTTCCTACTAGCACTGTTTCTGATCGTGACTTGCGCTTTGTGGGTCACTTTTGGCGATCTCTTTGGAAAATTTTAGGAGTATCTCTTAACTTCTCTATTGCTTATCATCCTCAATCCGATGGGTAGACAAAGGTAGTTAACCGTACCCTAGTACAAAGTTTGAGGATTTACCATCATTCCAATCCAACCAAGTGGGACTTAAGCCTCACTCACATAGAGCACGCCTACAATAGGGCCGTCCACAGTTCTACCAGGCACTCTCCCTTTGAAGTGTGTTTTGGTTTTCAGCCATTGGCTCCTTATGAGTTACCTTTATCTTTACCTTCTTCAGCCACCATCCACATCCAGAAGGAACAAGATAAGGCAAACTCTTTTGTCCAGCATTTGCAGAGCCTTCAATCCAAAGTGGTTCAAATTCTTTAGAAGACTCAGCAAAAGCAAAAACAATAGATTGATAGACACCGCACTCCTCACCATTTTTAGGTTTGTGACAAAGTATGGTTTCATCTTGACAAACGACGATTTGCAGATAAGGCACATAGAAAACTCAAACCTCTTTGTTATGGGCCTTATACTATTCTTCAACAGATTTCAAAGAATGCCTTTCACCTTGCTTCCGGCACATCTTGGCATTCATGATGTCGTCAATGTCAATCTTCTCAAACCATACTATGATTCCACACTGGAAAAAGCTCCAGCCATTCTTCATCCAGTTGATGTAGTTCCTAATGCTCAGCTTCCGCTTGATGTCGATATAGTCTTTTATACGAAGACCCACCAGACACGACAGGGCACTTCTACTTCGTATCTCGTGGCTCATCGAGGCCAACTTCCACATCAGGCTCGTTGGATTTCTGCTCACTTTCTGTCTTGGGATTTTCCCTCTTTGTTCAAAGCATTGCAGTCCAATGCTTCTTTTGTTGGGACGAATGATGAGGAATCTTAGACCTAGGGGCTAATTTATTTTTAGACCTAGGGATATGTTAATTAGGACTTAGTATTTAAGAATAATCAACGTGAGTTGGATAACCTCCGTTGAATGGTCTAGGTCTAGGTGTTTTGCTTTTCGTTATTTTAGGGCTTACATCTTTAGCCTTTCCTTGATTTTGTACATAAATCCTTGGAGCAGTTGTAGATTTCCAGGATTACGGTTGTCATTTTGGACTTATTTAAGTCCTGAGTTTGCAAATAAAACTTAGCTTTTATTATTCCATATCAAGCCTCAAGGTGGAATCCATATAATAGCACTTATATTTTAGATGAGTGGTCCTTGCATGAAGTGGCACTTAAGATGGAAAACCAGTAAGGTTTGAATGATGAAAATTAAGATTATTGTGGTGAATGTTGGGATGAAGGTGATCTGGTTTGTTTTGATGGTTGTCCAAAGGTCTTTCACAAAGAGTGTGTGGAATTACCATATGTTTCGATAGGAAAGTATTATTGCGCATACTATAGGCATCATTTTGGAAGAGGATGAAAGTTGAGTAGTAGGAAAGAACTAAAAGCTCCTGGAAGATCTTTAGGTGCTGGAACTCTAGAAAAACCTTCCAATCATTGTACACGTGTTGTCAAGGAACCAGAGAAGGCTACCTTGGATCTGATCATAGTAGTGGTATTCTATTTGGTGATGATCACACGCACATTCTATGGAAAAGAGAGAATCGAAGAAGAATGGAAATACATTTTAGCACTAGGAGGTTTCACCCATTATAACATCATCACCATCCCAACATTACAATATGTAATTTAAGCATTTCCTTGTTAACTCCTATTCTAGCGATAACTTGGGAAATAGATGTTGGTTTTAGTGATAGGTCAAGTGTTTTCTTTACTAACTACTGTTGCGGTAAACAACACATCAGGGTTCGACACCTATATTAGAATCAAAATATAGAAAATAATTTTTGTGTATGTATTCCACCACTCCTCTAACTCAATAAGATGATGTTTCATTTAAAGATTGGGGTTGTGAGTTAAATAATCACACCTTTTCTATATGGATATTGCTTCCAATATATGGTTATAGGAATATCGTCGACAAGAAATTAATTTACATGCTATTTAATTAATGTTAGAGAGTAGATGTGGGTGAATGTTCATGTATTTAGGTTTTTACCAACTTGTTAAAAGTGCAAATGGAAGGTGCACTAAATGGCACCATATGGATGCACAAGTTATGAAGATTATCCGTTATGGATAGACAGTGTTAGGTCTCCATTTTGTATATAATTAACATTTATGGGTAAAGTATTGAAATAAACTATGGGAAGATATTCGATGTTGGTATTGTCACCCACCAAGGCTTATAGAATCTATTGGTGCATGTGGAAGATGTCAGTCAAATTTAATTATTAAAAATAAAATAAGATGTCATAAATATGAAAATAAAGAAGGAGAATGAATAGGATTTGAAAATAATTATATAAAACAAATGGATGTGATGATTCGTGTGGAAAAGAGAGCATTTCGAAGCCAAACGAAAGGAGGAAGAAGCGAAGGGCTCTATTGAAAAAATTAAATGGCCATTAAAAAGAAGGACATCAGGTCAAAGATTTTTTGGTAGGATTGCACATTGGAAACTAGATTTTTTTGGAAGCTTTTTCCTCCCAAGTTGCTAGACTGCACTATTTCAATATTGAAAACCAGATGGCTTCGTACCTATTCTCAATGCACTTCCTCACAAGTTTGTTTATCTATGTTTGACCTGTATTCGGCTGTAACATCTCTTGCAGACTACCTGCAACTCATACCTGCTAAAATACAACATTCTTAAGTGATATTCATAATATTACCAAGAATTTATGATATAATACCTTGTGAATCAAATTCATTAGAAATCATACAAACTATGCATATTTATTGGTAAAGCATGGTTAATTAAATTTATATCTAAAAATTAGAATAACACTACATATAACAATAACATTTTAATGATCATTAGCTCCAATATGAATGTTACTTCTTCCTTCAATGTTCTGTGATGAGCATTACTTCTACCCTCAATGCTCCATGATGGGCATTACTTCTACCCTAGGCATTTCCTTCATATGTGTTATGATATGGGCATTATGGAAGATATATGAAAGTTGTTCCAAGTGGTACACTATTCTCTACTTTGATATGGCAAGTAGAATGTCTTTCCCTTATATGCAATATTACTTCCAACACCTTTTATTCCAATGCTTCAATGCCAAATAATACAAGTTGTTTGGCTTACTTCTAATGTTATTCCTTTTACAACTGATGATTTCTCTTCTTCACCAAGTTGGCTCCAATGATGGTGTATCCATGATGCTTCAATATTGTGTTCTTAGCTAGCAATCTTCACACAACAATATTAGATCTAGCTAGCTATTCATCTCATCCAAGCAATGGTGGTTCTAGTTGACCATTTGTTTCTAGTGATGGTAGATTTTTAGTGCTACTACACTGTGTTCTTAGCTGGAAGTTTGGGTAACGCACTTATTTCTTCCACCTCAATATTTTACATTGCTTTGCAATAGGTAAATATACTCTCTTATGTGGATTCTTTGATGATGATGCAAGTCACTAGCTTTACATTATGATAAGTGCTCCTTCCATAAACCTACAGTGCTTTACCTGGTGTCTTTAGTCATCTCAAACCTGATGCTTATGATACCTATGTTGGTTTACTTTATCTATTTGAAATGGCCATTTGGAGACTATACTTTTCTACCTATTGTAGTGTATTTAGGACACAGTTTCTTTTGTCCTATTTTATTATATTTGAAAGGATAGGACCAATGTCAATGTAATGCAAACACCTTTGCAATAGATAGGATTAAATATCTTATTTTTTACTAAATTTATACATCTCATTTTGAAGCTATTCCTTGCTTCTTATATATAGTGGCTCTCTACTCTAATCCTTGAGAGCAAGATGTATTGTATTGTTACACTTCTTGCTAGACAACACTAATCTCTAACTCCTTTTCTTGGATAACTTAGCACCAATAAATACAAGCTCTTAATCATGCAACTAATAATTTATTTGAGAGGTTTAACTTTGCACTAATGTTCACTACAACTAAGAAACTTAGTGCACCTTAAAAACTCTTAAGAATAATTTGTATAGTGTAATATTGATCTCACCTTATCACTCCTGTAAAAGAACTCTCAATGTAACTTGAAATATACATTATAAACTATGCAAACATAATGTAGTCTTCTTTGCTTCAACTAAACAATAGGAAGATGATATTTTTATTTGTGTCAAAAAATATCCAACTCCTATTTTAATGTGTCGATAATAACCTTAAAATAAACTCTCTTCTACAATCCCTTAAAGACTTTAAAATAAATCCACTTCTTGCAACTTTTAAACTAATATGGTGCTTAACATAAAACTAAAAGCTAAATTTCAACTAATGAACCTTTTGCATCCAAGTTACTTACCTTTAATATCTCTAAGGATGTTGGATGTCTTGGTGACTCAATTCACCAAATTTTTGTCCTTAACTGGATGAACTTGCAGCTCTCCTTGGTTGTCCGAAAAAACTCTCTAACTCACATATTTGTAGCTTTGAGAACCCTCTAACTATAGTAGGTTACTTCAATTCTCCTTCAGTATGCACTCTATAAATCTAAATAATTTCATCTAATAATTATTTCCTAATTTCTTCCGTTAAGAAGCCAATATCTCCACTGAAAAGATGTCCTTGAATCTTAAAACTTTGGTAGGGAACTCCTCCAAATTGTAGCTGAGATTTTCCTTCAAGAACCTTTTAGTATTATGTTATAGATTTAGTAAACCTCTATCTCTAAAATATGCCTTCTAGCTATGAAAGGTAATCTTCAGATCTCTTGGATTTGATAAGCTCCTTCTATCTCTATTCTCCTTCAACCTCCTTGTCGAATTCTGAATTCAATTTAGGCCTTCTTCTCAAGAATATGAAAGTCTTGAGGTCTTCACCAATCCCCTCTAAAATTTGGTAAACTTCTAAAATCCTTCTCCCTTGGTCTTGTTATTGGATGGTGATAATTATCCCAAAAGATTCCTTTATTAGGAACTTATCCTTGGTGGTAAATTTCTCCAATGAGTTTTCCTAGGAACCCCTTCAATGGCCTTCTCCAAATCTCCTTCAACATGGATATAAAATCCCTCTCCTTGTTTCTCCTTTATACCTCTTCTAGGGTCTTCACTCTTGTAGCTTCTCTAGTCTTCCTAATGAGACATTTTCTTCAATATTCTACTATGGAAGTGTTGGAAATGAGATATCCCTCTTGGATCTTTAAAATCTATTGCTACAAGATATTTGCTAGTTTTTCTCTATCTCTTCCAAAACTAGAAGTTATTGAATGGGATCTCTTGTAGGTCTCTTTAGCTTATTAGGTTGATTTCTTCTACTGCTTCAGGGTGAAGTCTTTAATCTTCAATGTAGATCACCAATCTCCTATATTCATTGGGATACTTCTTTGGAGTCTCTTCAATATGCTACTTGGAGTCTTTAATTGAGATCACCAACCTCCATTCCTCTCCTAGAATATTCTATGGAGTCTCTTAAATCTATTTTTTGTAGTCTTTAATGGAGATCATAAACCTCTAATATTCTCCTAGACTCTTCTATGGATTCTCTTCCTTGAATATACAACAAGGCTCCTATGGCATTTTCTTCTGTACTTTGAAGGTCTGCAATCTCTAGCAATGGGACCTTTTATTTAGACGTCCAAATATTTGTTCTTCCTCTTGTTGCTTCTATGTTGGATTGATTCTAAGGAATATATTCTTCCTAGATCTTTAACTATTTTTAAAATAACTACATTGTATCACACTACCAATCTATACTATGCACTCATTATATTCTCTCCTCTTTATTTCACTCACTATACGATATTTATATAGGAAGATAGGTTCCTTGGACCTTACTCTATCTTTGACTCTCCTATGACTCATGTACATGTTGACTACATGCAAATTTATATCATTGCACATCCTAACACTTATACATTTATTACATGCTAAAGTAACTACATAACTTTACTCTAAAGTAAACTCCTACTCTAGTAATGTACCAAAGGTGGTACATTGATATGTACCCAATAATTTAATATATTCTTTAAAAATTAAAATCTTGCCCTCACCATCTAAGATACAAACTCCTTTTTCCAAAGAACCAAGGTCCACCCACCAAATTTGCTTCATGTCTTCTTCTTCTAGAAGCTTTATTAGAAAGAATCCTTAAGGTAAGGCCACAATTTCCATTAGACCTCTAGGAGACCATTTTGAGGAGGCCCATTTTCGAAAGGTATCAATATTCCAATGATATATTAATAACTTGATTACAAAGTTACAAGCACCCCTTTCAATGTTGAGATCCATCAGGTCCTAGGGCACTCTCAAAGATATTTTAGAAGGAATAAGGTTGAAAAGATCAACAAGAGGGGTTAGTTTTTTTTAAGGTTAGACACAATATGCACAAAAGATCCTGCTCTTGGGTTGAATGAGAAAAAGTGATCCATTAGTCCTTGAGGATGGTCCATATCTCCAGGTGAATCTAGGTGATCCCCGGGTGGCCCCTGAGAATATCCAACAAGAGGGGTTGACTTTTTTTAATATTTAGGCATGATATGCGCAAAATACCTCACTCCTAGATTAAAGGGGAAAAAGTGACCAGCCACCAAGGGGGGTCCACATCTCTAGGCATGTCCACATCCCCAATTTTGGTCTTGCATATTTTCTAAGAAAGTTTAGAATAATATTTTCACCTATTTTATTATCATATTTAAGGATAAACTATTTTGAAAAGTTATTGTTTTTAGAATATTTATATTTTTCTCATATTTGCTAAGCAAGTTTGGAATCATATTTTCACCCATTTTCTTGCCATATTTAAGGATAAATAATTTTGAAAATTTATTGTTTTGGGAATATTTATATTTTCCATAGGGAAAACAAAGTCTTTTAAATATAAAACCTAGAGAGAAACAACACCACATACACATTTTGGTGGTGGGGCACATTATGGTGTAGATGTTATCAATGGGAAAATCAATGAACTTCATGCTTTACATTTAGAATGTCTCATTTGTTGAAATAAGAGAAAATTTTCTAGCCATTGTAGAAAAGTTGGGTTTATGCAAGGAAGGAAAAAATGACTGAAATCCACATTTTTATTTACAATTTTTATAATGCTAATTTATACAATATCTAGTGGATAGTTTTCTTCTATATTTTTGTTGTTACAATAATTTAGACTATTGAATTAGGTATAGCAAATTTTTTGATCAAATTGTGAAGGTTATTCTATTTATATTGATGTAGACTTCTTTACTAGGCTTAATACAGTACAAAATTATGTAAATAGTTGAAATGAATATACAAGAGAGTTTAATTTAAGAACAAGTTTTCAATGGTAATATCATTAATAAAAAATGAAGAATAAATTTACATTAAAATATATGTTCAAGTATGTTAAATATATAAATTAATAGAGGGAGCGATGAAATTAGGGTTTCTTGGGAGGGTGGGGATGACGGTGGGCGGGAAGGCTATTCTGGGAGAGCATGGGAGCGTCGACAGGTCGAACCAGGGGCTCGACAGGGTGGAGTGAGGGCAAACAGAGTCTAGGGACGCTGAGGAGTCCTTGCCAAGTTGCGGCAAGGATTCGCCAAAAAAACGGGGAGATGGACCTCAGAAGTCATATGCTTTGGCAGCGGCCTCTAAAACCCTAAGTGGGCTCTTCTCCAAGGAGTTATTTTCGTTCGGGGACGAGTTGGACATCCCGGCGGAAATTCTCTCAAGCTTTGTGGATTTCAAAAAATTTACCCTCATCGGTAAGTTTATTGGTGGTCGTCCTGACATGGAGACCATTCACAAGTGGGCGTCTGGCAAATGGCGGACCTCTGGTCACTTAGATTTGGCTGCCCTAACTCGAGGTTTTTTCGCGATTAGGCTGAGCAACAAGGAGGACTACTGTAAAATCTTGGCTGGAGAGCCTTGGTTCTTGGGCCGTAGGAGTCTCTTTCTAAGGAAGTGGGGTTTGGACTTTAACCTCGATACCTAGAATATCAACATTGCTCCAATATGGGTTAGGCTCCCGAGTCTTCCCCTTTTCTGCTGGCATGAAAATGTAATCAGAGGTATTGCTCGATCCATCGGGGAGCTGATCACTTTAGACCCTCCCACTAGAGCTTGAACTAGATTTGTCCAAGCCCGGTTCTGTGTTTTGGTGGACTTGGAGACAGACCTCCCATCCTCCATTACTCTGCGGTCTAGGGGTACTTTTCTACACAAGCAAGCTATTTTTTATGAGAACAAGCTAGCTTTCTACCCTCAGTGTAGTTCTCAAGGGCATCTTCAGTCTAATTGTCCTCTCCAAAAGCCGAGGAAGAAGGAGCGGGATCCCTGCAACCCTCTGGAGCACGGTGAAGGTCAGACGAAGCACCCTTTTATGAAAGGCCATGAATATCCAGGTCCATCCAGGGACCATATTGAATCCTCCTTACTAGAAGAGGAAATCACCACCCATCCGGACTCCGAGTAGTGTGGTGGGCGCCCCCAACTAGGACCACAGGAGGAAAAGGAATAGCTCCCCCCCCTTATCACCACATAGGCAGATTCACCCAAAATTTATGACCAAAACTCTCCCGAGCCATAAAAGATATTGGAAGACTACCTGCTGGGAAAAAGAGGTTACCAGCTTGGTAATATTAGCCCTTGAATTATGAGGAGTCAAAAGCGAGGGGTGGATTTTGGTATTGAAAGGAAGCAGGGCCGTCCCCCCAACAAAGAAAAGAGAGACAAAGAAACTGCGACTGATGTTGCAAATGGAACCCAACGATTCTTTGTTTCGGGATGACTCCGATTCTCCGATGGGTGACGCGCTTATCCCAAAACCTCCCTTCCAGCGAGGAAAGGGAAGTAAGAAGAACCTCAAACCGTACGGATGAAATACTGGATGTGAGAAGACTAAACGGAGTGGCCATTTGGGCCAGGGCAAAATTTTCTAGCAAGATTTTCAACAGTTTGTTTCAGTCCAGTCATTTTTCTTGGATCCTATCCAACATGTATGCTTTGAATTTTGCCTCCAAGAAAGCAGAAATGTGGAAAGTTATTTCCCAGGTATGGGAGAATTTTTTGTAGTTTTCTTGGCTGTCTTCTTCTGCTTTTCGATGGTCCAGCTTCTCCGGATAGTTTTTGTTTTCCCAGTTATAATGGCCATGGTTTCCAGGATAATCAGGCAAAAATGCCTTACTTGTAGCCCTAGGGCAATTAGTAGCTTTTTGTTTTTTTTCTGCATACAGGTTTATTCTTCCAGCCAAAAGGCATGAAGCACTATTTAGCAAGGCTGATTTTGTATATAAAGTTTTGGGATCCTCTATAAAAACCCACTGTTAATCTATTATAATAATTACCAAAAAAAAAAAGTATGTTAAATATATAACTATTTTTAGATTGTAAATTACAAATAAAAAATCAATTTGTAATTTGTTAATAAATGTAAACATTCTATAATAATCTTCTAACAACTTAATCTTAAAAAAAAGGACAATTAAAAATTAATATATGCAATTCATTGAACAATAAAATTATGTACAATATTTTTAGTTAGATAAAAAATTTATATTCACATGTTTATGGATAACAACTTGTAACATTTTCATTGTTTAAAAATTTAAATATAGGAAATATTGTGGTCATTGCACAACTAGCCCCTAATTTGGGGACCCACCTTAAATTTTAGTTTTTGGGGGTTTTGCTTGTCTTTGAGTGATAATTTTGATAGGTTTTGCTTCTTTTGTTTGGACGGACTACTGACCTGTATTCAAATTAGAGCATGGATTACACGATAGATTTATGACAATGACCGAGACATTGAATGGTTCATGGTGACAACCTAATGATAGCATGGACCCATGATAGAGTTGTGATAATACGAATTTCGAAGCCGACGTGGATGCCAAGGGATTAAACTGCTAAATTTTTTCTAACCTAGATGTAAGATGAACATCGATGAAAGGACAAGTGATGGACAGAGATCAAATACTGGACATATGACATCAATGATGTGGATACGAGAATTAATACATGAATGTGGACCACACGAACATGTCCATAGGGTAGTAATAGGATGGTGATAACCTATATCGATATGCAAAATACAATGGACTAGGACACATAGATAGATATGCCATTAACTAAGATAAAAAACATGACTAGGTGGTAGCATGAGTTGGATGAGAACACATGCTAGACAAACATGTGGACTTGCATATGGATGTGATTACATGGAAAAATTTGGTCGATGACTACTTCTAATGTAAAGCTAAAGGGTATGTACACTTTCCATAGATGTGGTGATACACGAGTTGAGAATTACACTCTTAGTGAGCAATAATAAACCTGCAACTCATTTTTATATTAGCAAATATGATCAAGACCTATTGTATAGAAATCAAATGCAGATGGTAGGGGTGGTGTTAACTATGGCATAAGAGGTAAAATTATAGAGATAAATGCAATTATGATATTAATAGGGCTATTGTGTGGTTTTCCATGATGATGATATCTAAATTTATGGAGACCAAATTTTCTTCATGTTCGGGTTACTACAAAGTTGTATAGGAGCGACTGCTCGTATGTGGATGAACCTAAGAGGTGAACATCAGAGTTTGAGACCGATTTTATCCACTCACTTTCACACCATCACTACGATTCCTCTGATGGATAGAGGTCGATTTATCAAAGCAAAACATTATCCATGATATTGTGTGGAGTGTAGATATAATTTGTGTTGTTCAATAGCTCATGATTTACCTAATGATAGTGATTTTCATTGGTGTAACGTCTTTGATGTTTGGAGGATTACTATGGATGTAGTCAAGGTATTATCAGAGAGGATTCCAAAATAAATGAATGCAGATTGGTCACCAGGTATACAACCATAATAAGCATTACCAATGGCATTAAGGGACAAAGCACTAAAACTAGAAGAAGAAACTCATTGGACAGATTTGAGATCCCTAGAACCCCACTGCACGAGAGGGGTACCCCAAATCTTTGTATCTAGTGATATCGATGATGATGAGGTTTGAACATATTATCGAAGATAAGTTAACCGATACCATTATGTGAGCATAAATATTAAATTGAAATAAAGGCCTAGATTTCATCTCAATTCTCAAGCACTCGCTATGGATGCTGGTGCTAATATAATGTGGTCATAGTCATTTTAATGAAGCTTCATGCATGACTAGACATACAATGTTTGAATCATGATGAAAGCATCATGAAAATTGGTATTATCATGATGATTAGAAGAATATTGTACCAACCAAAGGTATTAAAGAAAAAGTGGTCAAAAATCCACCATTAAAGCTACCATGAAGTATATGCTAGGTAATGAATGAAGGTAGAATGAGAACATGGTTTAATATCATGATAAATGGTTATTTTATCGCTAAAGGGGTGGGAAATGCAGCACTCAAATGAACAAAAAGGGGAGATCATTTTTATTGCCTCAGATACCTTCAACTACGCGTACGCGTGTTCAAAATTAAGGATGATGACATTGTGTGTTCAATGCATTGTGTAAGTGATGGATAAGGATAAAATAACTAAATGAATATTTTACCAACCAAATGGGTTGGAATGGATTCAAGTCATTATTGTATGAAGTACATTCTTGTCAAAGAAAGAAAAATATACACGTAAAAAATTTTCTAGAAATCCAAGTGAAAGCAGGGAAATGAAGCCAAACAGAAGAAAACCAAACGTTGGAATAGGAAAACAAATAGAGGCATGTCGAACTCTTCGAAGCCCAAACATAAGGAGAGGAAATGGAAGGTTTTCTTAAACTTTAAATACGCCATTGAAATAGGATACCAGGTCTATACTTTTTTTGAAAGAAAATACGTTATTTTTAGTTGTAAATGCAAATACTTTAGAAACTTGCAATTAGTAAGTAGAATCAGAGGAGAAATAGTTTTTGAGTGTTTTTTGGGCTAATAGTTTATCCTTCCATTCAATGCTTTTTAGGCTTATAGATACTGTTTAATGCAATTTATGGTTACACTATTGAATGTTTAGAAACGTGGAATTTGTTTTTGCTTCCTTAGAAGATTACACCTAGTTTATTTTGGACTATGTGAATGCAGCTTTGATTCAATTAGGTTACATTAAAAATTCTCACATCTTTGGTTTTGTAGAATAGGGTAGCATTATACTAATGGTAGTTTATCTTTTAACATTTTCAGCATTCTGGTCCATGTTCTAGATTTTATTTTTATTTGTCTAACCCTATCTTTTTCATTTTTTTTATCTTCTTCAAGAAAAAAAAATTAAAACTCCAAAAATAGATGCACGAATCTCAAGAATGAGATTTAATGTTTCATTTTAAGCCATTTTGATTTTATTTTGAAGCAAATTCAAAATTCCAAAAATTAATTTAAAGTTCAGCTTTTAAAAGAATTTTGTAGTTTTAGATTTGACATGATTTCACTTTTTAAAGGGGAAATGAACTTCAAGCTTTGCACTTTCATTTTTCAAGCGATATATTAGCTTCTATTTATGAAAATTACAATTTCATTAGAGAGGGGGTAATTTATATGGCATCTCAAAGGCTATTACATTTCAAATTCAGTCATGCAAATTTATTTTCTTTTCATGTTCAAAACAAGTGAAAATGAATTCAATCATCATTTAAGATTCATATATAGAGATTGATTTTAATATTTTATTTCATGCTCAAAGCAGGGTTTAAAGAAGATAAAACTTTTTTTAAATCTGCTTAACAAAAGAAGATAAAATCTACCTAAAACACTTCAAGATAAATGAATTAAATCACCTTGGCAAATCAGAAATAAAGTGAAAGGGATCAATTTCATGTACTCATTCATCATTTTATTTTTGCACATAATGGAAATCAAGCCCTTTCAATTAATGAACAATAAAAGCATAGCATAATAAAGTAATACCAACACAGGCCCCTTGTTAATAGTTTACTTGCAATCACTAAGGTATTCCTAGCACTTATTTGATACATTTTCACAAATATACAAGAACATATTAAGTAAAAGGAACCTTGGATAAATTTCTATTTCTTTGCAATAGAGGGTTTTCTAATCAAAATCCTGATTGTGATGGTGATTTTGCAATTGGATAAAATTACCACTTAACAGGAAACCAAGTTATACAATAATTATCCATCAAGATTAGCTATACAACTAAGTCAAGTTATACAATTATATTTAAAATGGAGAACTCTACAAGGAAGTTTTAAACCAAAGATACACATTTTTACCCTAATTTTGTGCCTTTATTGACCCAAAGAAACAAGTACCCTTTTTATCAAGAGGCTTAGTAATGGATAGAATAATATGCGTGACTCCAACTTCACATTTTCACTTTGCAACACATAAAAATTATCCATCTTACAATATAGACAATTTTCACATATACATTTGATTTTATCTTGCTCATTGTACTATAAAATTAATGCATTATAATTATTACTTTCACCTAGTCTCTTAAATTTTAAAACTTTTATCTTTTTATTTTAAAAGTTATGTCTTAATACCAAAGTATGGACTCAAGTGGTTAAAGAAAATAGACTTTCAAGTAAAAATCTAAGTTTGAATCTTGTCCAACAAATATATAAATAAATAAATAAATATATATATATATATATATATATATATATATATATATATATATAATTTTAATATCAACTATATAATTTCAATTCCATAAAATAAATTTAAACATGCAAATTAAAACCATATTATAATATATCTAAGATCCATATAAATCCCATATAATCAATTTAAAAAATTCATATTACAATATGGGTGGAACTACTATTCATCACATGCAACCAATAAAAAGTTCTCACATCTTCGTAATAAGAATAAAAACTTATCTCTTCAAGTTTATTTTAAAAAAAGAAACTTGAGTGAGTGTAATCGAAATTGAGTTCAAGCACAAACCAGAAGTGAGTGCAACTAGAAGCAAGTGTGAGTGCAACCCAAGAGTGAGTGAAGTTGAAAGTGAGTGTGAGTGCAAACTGGGAGTGAGTGCAGCCATAAGAGTGTAGCTGGAAGTGAGTGCAATCATAAGCAAGTGCATTTGTAAGGGAATTTAGTTGAAAGTGAGTGTAGTCGAAAGCGAGTGAGAGCACGAGTTGGAAGTGAGTGCATCCGAAAGAAAGTGTGAGCATGAGCATGAGCTAGGAGTGAGTGCAGCCATAAGCAAGTGTGAACGTGAGCTAGAAGTGTAGCCAGAAGGGAGTGTGAGCATGAGCTAGGAGTGAGTGCAACCAAAAGCAAGTGTGAGCGCAAGCTAGAAGTCAGTGTAGCCAGAAGGGAGTGCAAGCATGAACCTGGAGTGAGTGCAACCAAAGTGAGTGTGAGCATGAGCTAAGATTTGGGAGTAAGTATGAGCAAGAAATTAGAAAGTAGAAATCAAAGTGTGATCAAGAAATAAGTACCACTTATTGTTCCAGATCTTAGGAGGATTTGAAGGATTTATTTGAATAAAATCTATATAACATGGAAAGGAAGTCATTTGTGAAATTCCTTACTAAAAGTATGAATGACCAAGTTGGAAGTATGGATACCCTAGCTAGAAATAAGAGGAAGAGTGAATCTATGACAAACCTAGTCTAATTAGTAGATTCTACACCAGAAGTGATTATCAAGGATGAGATGATCAAGCATGATATAATAGCTCTTAAAACTGAAGGATTAATATGTAAGTTTTATGAATACTATCCAGGTTTTTCTAATATTTAAAATTGGATCAAGAGGAAGTGGGTATTAAATTCAGTTCAAGCTGCAAGCACTCAAATATGTTTTGTGATGCAAGGTAAGTCAAATGAAAATAATAATCAAATTAACTAACTAAACATTAGGTTTAAGAATAATGTTTATATAATACAATGAAATAGTAAACCTAACTAATTCCCCACTAACCAAGCTAACAAACGCGTTAGGCTAGGTAGAGAGTTAGGTTTAGGATTGACTACCCTAGGATATTTAGGCTAGTTACCATTAGATATTTAGGACAGTAAATATCTATATGGTAGAAAGTAAAACAAGTAAATGTAGAAATAAATCCTAAGTAGTGTAATGCAATACACTAGCTTATTTTACCTAGTGGAGTAAATAGTAATTATCCCAAGTAATGGAATATTACTCTAACATCCCCCATTATTACATTATTTGGGTAATACATACATATCCCTCTATACAACAATATTTGGGTGAAGTATATAACTGCCCCAATACAATGAAGAAGATGTTGATCTACTGGTTCTTTGCTCTGTCACAGTGCTCTGGTTGCTTCTAAGCAAAAAGTGGGTCATTCCTCACTATGTCTTCATGCCAACGAATGTCCTTATGGTAATCACATCATCCAACACCATTGCAATCGCTAGGTGTAGTAGAATAGACCACTTCATACAAGGTTCATTCATTTACAATATAAATTTGCAAAAGATAAGGTAGCTAAGGTGTCGGTTGCTGTCGAAAATGCACCCTTATAAGTTCCCCCCTTCTTGTTGCAAAACATAGTGTAATTAATTTTTGAAGAAAGTGTGACTAAGGTGTCGGTCGTTGTCGAAAATGCACCCTTATAAGTCATCTTCCCTATTTACAAAAATCAGTGAAGAAAAGAAATGGATATCCCCCCTCAATTGCAAAAAAATGTGCAACTCAAGAGTGTTGTGAAGGATTTTACAAATATTGCCTCCTAGACAATTTTACATCACAAAAAGTTGCTCCTCTTGTTACAAGTACTTCAAACACCTAGAATTTGCTATTTATGAAGCCTAAAAGAGGTACAAGCACCCCTTATTGCAAGGTCTTCAAACAAAAAACTTATGCTATTTATGAAGCCAAAAAGAGGAGAGAGAGAATATGGTGTTTTTGCCCAAGGGACACATGTGTTTTCCCTCTACAAAACTGTTTTAGCAATTTAGCACTCCTTGTGCTATCTTTGAACCAGAAACAGAATCAGTATGAGACACTTCACTAGAAAGATGGCTTCTATGATGTGCCTTTGCCATTTTAGTTTTGCTTGTTTTTGAAACCAACACTGAATGGTGTCTTGGTTTTCATTTTTACAATTTGTGCAAAACTATGCTTTCTAGGCAATTTGATCAAAAAAGTTCACCAATTTGTGCTTTCTTATTGTAAGTACTTCAAGCATGATTGCTATTATGAAGTCTAAAAGAAAAGGTTGATGATTTGGACTTTTCTGATTGCCTTTACAAGTTTTATTTCCCTCTTATCAAAATCTATGTTTGAAGGAAGAAAGGAATTATCCCCCCTTAGTGCAAAGGATTGCTACTTTGAAGGTTCCTTATTTTCAAAAAACTTGTTCTTTCTTTTGATTACCCTAAGAGAGTATCAAAATATAATTCACTCAAACAGATATTTAATGGCACTTGCCTTAACTCCCTTCAAGAAGGATGAAAAGTTTGAGGAAATTAAGCCAAACAAATAAGAGTGAATTAGGGGTTTTGTTGATTTAGGAGAGAATATCAAGTAATTTTGGCTTTAAATCTGTGCAAGGATTTACACAAATTTGTGAAATTTTGGGGTTTAGTGTGTTCTTGATTCTATGACTTATAATTGCAAAAGAAATAATGCAATAATCAAACAAGAATGCCCACAAAATTCTTATCACCTAGGTGTCGGATGCTACCAAAAATGCACCTAATTTGCCAATAAAGGTGTCGAGTAAAATCGAAAATGCACCTTTTTAATTTTTGCAACAAAATGTGTGTTTTGTGTTGTGCAAAAAATGATATTTTTATGTCTCCTACTTTGTTTTCCAATTTTGCAAAAGAAGTACAATGTTGTCTTCTCCCCTGAATTTTGCAAAATTAACAATTTTGAGCACTCCTTCCAAGACAAGTCGACACACGACCCGCATTTGGAAGGCTTCCAGAACTAGTCGACACACGACTTAGTTTTTGATGGACCAAAGGTTACAATTACTTCTCAAATTTTTGCAAAAAAGAATGTGCAATTTTATGTCTTATATCCCCCCTTGGAGAAAACAAATGCACACTTTGCCTTTGAATTTTACAAAAAAAATTGGGTCTCCTTGTGTTACAATTTGGCAAAAAAGGATTCATGTTTGAACCTTTATTGTATGCTAAATTAACAAGGTTGAGAAGAGTTTAGGGTTGTCTTATTTGCAAAAAAAAATTGCTCTTCTATGTCTTATATCCCCTCATGGAGAAAACAAAAGCTCTTCTTGATTTGTTTGCAAAAAAAAATCCTTAATTCTCTATTTTAATGCAAAATTTTAATAAATCTAATCATTATTTAATTAATAATAAAATTTAATTTTGTAAAAAATCAATGTAATTTAAAAAAAAAATTGATTTTAGACAAAAGATATTAAATTATTAAAAATAAAAATAAAATTTACAAAAAAAATTAAAAAAAAAATTTATACCTTGGAATGGTCCATTCCACCGCCCGCGTAAAATTTTTTTTGGCCCCAACGGGAGTTGAACTCCCAACCTCCCTATCGGGCCATGCCTTGGCGAGGGCTAAACCTCCAGTCGGGCTAGCTAGCCTGATGGAGATATGGGGGAGAAGACTTCATCTTGAAGCCTCCCCTCCCTAGGGCTTGGAGCACGTGACGCGCTCCAAAGCTTTTTAAAAAAAAAAACTTTTGGGACTTTAGTCCCACATGCACCATGAAGGTGCATGTTAGTAATTTAAAAATGACTTAGCCCCTATGAGGACTCGATTGCCTACTGGCAATCGGAGTCCTCCTTCGACCTTTTGTTCGCCACCACGTCGCGGCTAGTCGGGTCAGGGGGCACGTGGCCAGTCTGCCACGTGTCACCCGTGTGTCAGGTCCGGTGACACGTGGCTTGTCCACCATGTGTCACGTCCATCCTCGTTTAGTGGCTGTCCACCATGTTTATCCTCGTCCAGTGGTTGTCTGCCATGTGTCATGTCTGGTCCAGGTCAAGTCCAATGGCTCTTCGCCACGTGTCGTGTCTGGTCCAGTCCTGTCAGCACCTCGGGGTGCGTGCTAGGGTTAGTGGCTGTTCGCCACGTGTCTGGTCCAGGTTGAGTCTAGTGGTAGTGCCACATCATCACCTTGAGATCTATGCTTGAGGTCACATCAGCTTGCCACATGTCCCATCCAGTGGTAGGTCTGAGTTAGTGCCTTGGGATCTGTGCCCAAGCATGCGTGGGTCCCAGCTATGATTTTTCCTCAGGATTTGTGCCCGGGATGGTCTGTAGTGTGTAGGGTCTTTGGCCACTGGTCACCGAGAATCGAAGGGCGTGCATGCCCTCTCATATCTCGGTCATCGAATCTTGCTGGCAGTCGTCGAGGATCGGAGGGCGCGTATGTCCTCTCAGATCCCAATCGTCGAAGATCTAACAAGTATGTTCCCTGTCAGTTGTGGTCTAATAGGGATGTTCCCTATCAGTGGGGGTCAGACCCGAGGGCGCTCCTGCCCTCGAGTGTGGGTACGATCTCTGCCTAGGAGGGCACGCCTGCCCTCCCGAGGGCGCTAGACCCACGGGGGTAGCAGCACTAGCGACTGCCCGTAATCGGAGGGCCTCCAGCCCTCATGATCTAGGCCGTATGATGCAGGCTCTGGTCACCTATCAGGCTCAACAGGTCGAACAGTAGAGTGTTGTAAAAACTTTCGGGGTCTGTAGGCCTGCTCCCGTGGCCGCCCGATGACCTTGGGCCTGGGATCTGCCTCAGGATCCATGCAGGTCCCCGGTGATATGGGCCTACGAGCCCTGCTGCTTAGGATCTGCCTTAGGATCCGTGTAGGTCCTGAGGGCTAGCAGGGCCCTCGAAGACCGTGCCAGGTCTAGGTCGGGTGGAATGAGCGAAGCTCGTATTAGGCCACCCGACTGCGATGATACCAATGATGCAAGGTAAGTCAAATGAAAATAATAATCAAATTAACTAACTAAACATTAGGTTTAAGACTAATGTTTATATAATACAATGAAATAGTAAACCTAACTAATTCCCCACTAACCAAGCTAACAAACGCGTTAGGCTAGGTAGAGAGTTAGGTTTAGGGTTGACTACCCTAGGATATTTAAGCTAGTTACCATTAGATATTTAGGACAGTAAATATCTATATGGTAGAAAGTAAAACAGTAAATGTAGAAATAAATCCTAAGTAGTGTAATGCAATACACTAGCTTATTTTACCTAGTGGAGTAAATGGTAATTATCCCAAGTAATGGAATATTACTCTAACATTTTGTTGCCTAATGGGCTATTTTACAAGAATATTGATGGAGTTATCCTCAGATGTGTGAAGGAGTCAGAAAAGGAAAAGATATTGGAGTTTCATTCTGGTCTATCTGGTGGCCATTATGCAGGAAGGACCATGGCCTTGAAAATCATCGGATCTAGCTATTTTTGGCCTACTCTATTCATCGATGCTCATAAATTAAACCAAAACTATGATAGCTGTCAGCGATATGATGACAGAACCAAGAAAGGAGCACTGCCCTTGCACCCAATTCAAGTGGAAGCATCCTTTCAGCAATGGGGCCTTGAATTAATTGGAGTCATTGATCTACATTCCTCCGTAGAACATAAGTACATTTTAATGACGACTAATTATTTCACTAGAAGGGCAGAGGCTATTCCTACCAAAAATGTAGATCAAACGACTGTAATCTCTTTTTTGGAGGGAATAATCACTCATTTCAGTGTCCTAGACTCTATTGTGATAGATAATGGAACTCCATTTATTGGGGCCAAGATTACCAAATTTTCCAGCAAGTATGGGATTTATATTAAGACGTCATCCAATTATTACTTGCAAGGGCATGGCTTGGTAGAATATACAAATAAAAACTTGTTATGGATCTTAAAAAGGACACTAGGAAATAATAAAAGGAGTTGGCACTTGTTGAACCAGGCTCTTTGGGCAGACCACATATCCATGAAAAATTCTATTAAAACCTCTTCGTATTCTTTGGTGTATGGAAAAGAAGCAATCCTACCCACCCACATTGAGCTTCCAGTGCTCCAAACATTGTAGTTATTTAAATATGAATATGAAGAGTACAATCTGATGGGTGCAAGGTTGGCACAACTGTTGCAGTTGGAGTAAGACAAAGAAAAGGCTTATCAAGCATTCATCAATCACACTAAAGTAATGCAGAAGTGGTTTGGAAAGAAGACAACTAAGCGCAGGTTTCAGGTGGGAGACTTAGTTCTTAAATAGAACAAGAACAAGTCCAAGCTAGGGAATACCACAAGTTTGATGTAATTTGGAAAAGCCCTTTTCATATCTTTGTATTGAATTCAAAAAATGCATACCATCTTCGGGACATGGAAGGCTGGGATCTTCCTATTTTGGTAAATGACCTTCATTTGAAGGCCTATATCCAATGATTTAATTTTAAGAGATACCATATTGTAAATATGTACATGTTCTCTTATTAGTATTTTATTTATTCTAAAAAAAAAGTGTTCTTTTTTTTGAAAATTATTTTCGCTCCAAATTCATTATGGTGTTGAAAGAGACAGTGTTACTAAATTCCTAACGGAGAATGCGCCTTTGGAAAATAAAGTTGTACATGATAAGAAGTGAAGTACTTTCACCCCCTCTCGAAGAGTATGTTCGTGATTAAATAAAAAGGGTGCTTTAAGGTATTTTCATCTAGGGGAGGAGCGTAAGGCCTTATGCGCCCCTTTGAGAGCGAATGAGAAAATAAAAATTAATGTGCCTGGTCATTGCGCTATTAAAACTGTCAAAATCACGTTCGCCTTAGAGAAGGGGTGAAATAACCATTCACCCCTAATTTGGGTGAACTTGTTGGTAAAAGTGTGTGTCACCGAGCTAAAAGGAGTCGCAATAAGATGAAAGCTAGTTTTGTTTGGTGTGGAGCGATAAGGATTTAATATATATATAAATATATAATATATAAAAAAAAATATAAAAGAAGGTAAAAGCTCTAAAAGTGGCTAGGTGTTTTTTAGAAAATCAGGTTTTTTCTAAATCTAGATGAAAAATGCAAAATGAAGAAGGCTTTCAGATAAGGTCATTCACTATGAAGTTTTACCAAGCAATTCGAAGGCATTTCGGAGTGAAAGGAAAAAAAATCCAAGTGTGCTTTAAAATACGTTTTGTCCTCATTATTTTTCAAAGCATAGTGATATTTTAGAAGTAGAGGAAGATATCTCCCACAAGGTGATATTCCTCTAGAAAAGGAAGACGAGCATGCCTCAAATCACTTTCACCCCATTTCTTTTTGAAAGCATGTGATTTCGAGAGCGATATTGCAAAGGAATTTCACCCTTGAATGCATGATATATATTGGGGAGTCTGCATGCAGGCCAAGGAGTGTTTTGAGGGTATTTAATTCAAACGTGTGCTTGGATTTGCATAGGAGGAATATTTTATGTTCTTGAGGAGTAAGAATACACATCATTGGTTTCCAGGCAACCAATTTGTTTTTTCGAGTAAGCTTCGATTGCTAGGGCACATTTTACAAAAAACTTACATGGCAAAGGAGGGTACACAACAAATAAGATATGATACCATTAAAACATTGGAAGTAGTGTCGAATGAGAAAATCAATGCATATTTTCTTCTAAAATTATTCAAGAGAAATTCAATATTTACTGTGGTGGCTGGTGGGGCATTCTATATAATATCCCAGCCAGGTAAAAGCTTTGCAGTTGATTTTTCAATTTTTTACCGTCCCTGTGTTTTCAAACTGTTGCAAAATTTTTTAGAGAACACTTAGAGCACCCATCTGAGAGAAAAAATGGGAAAGTGAAGCAAAGAGACTATAGAGGTTGTAGATCCTAAGAAGTTGAGGAAAAGAGAAGTAGGGTCGAAATCCAAGAAGGCTCGGAGGAATGAGAATATTGATTTGGACCCATACACCGACACAATGGCAAAAATTGGATATTGTGCAATTACCCACAAAGGCATAGAGAAATTGCGGTAGGATGTAGAATTTACAGTGAATCAAGGGTTGACGTTGAAAATCTTGTTGATAGTGCCATATTACTCGTAGTTATTTTGGTAACTATACCCACCTGTACACCCTTTTTCAGAGTTGGTGCAGCTTATTGCTCAATTTTACGATCCAATTATAAGGATGGTGAGGAATGCAAATAGGGAAATACTTTTTACCATCACTCTAGAGGAAGTACGGGAAGTGTTCACTTGTGGTTTGAAGCCTCCTTCTTATGTGATTACCAAGAAGTTACATACCCATGAGCAGGAGGATAGATACATCTCCATAGTAATGATGCGTCAGTTCATGGAGATGCAATTGATTAAGGAGTCACAGATGGGGTAGCTTTCAAACTTGTCGAGGCCACTCACAGAATTTAAGAGGTTGGATATCTACTCAATATTGGTGTGGATTGTGGGTTTGCCTATAGATTATACCATTCATAAGTTGCAGGCGGTCCTAGAACAATGCATTTTTTGGGTTGAATTTTACTCTCCACCAGCCATGAGGCAAGGCACCAATCCAATTTTCTTTGATTGGATCAATTTTATTTCTTGAAGGTTGAATTTTTAGCGGGAGAAGTTGCAAAATGGGGAAGAGACGTCATTCAAAATTTTTTATTTTTTGGTATGGTATTTATTTTTTCACCTACAACAAAACTTCCCTTTCATCGCAGTGAAACTAATGGATGAGAAGGATGAACATTTACTAGTTTATATGTGGAATTCCACCCTATCAAGCAGGGAGTCATTTTATAGTTTTAATAGTTTATTTTTGGGGCCTGCAATAGAATTACTTTGTGGTACATGTGAAAGAGTTTCGTGGGAGTTAAGAGAAGCAATAGTTGTAGGAGAAAAATGAGATATTTTTTTTCTTACTTAGGGCATGGTCGTAAGAATTTTTGGCTTTACAGGTAAGCCATTTTTGTTGCCATATTTTACCATCGAACATATTTTTTCTATGGAGGTGGTGTGCCAATTGAACTATGTGAATGATGTCTACGGAGTAGGGTGTGACAATAAAATGACTTGCAACATGCCATTTAAGTTCGATAGTATATAAGTGAGCTAGGTAGGGCAGAATCGACTACTCACAATAACACTGCAAGATTTGGGGTTGATAGAATTATCGTAGCGTTTGAGGTATGATCCATTGGGGAAGTTTTTAGAAATTGTAAAGGTCAATTTATTTCACTGTTGTCCTCGTCTCGACATTGAGAAAATGTGAAAAAAAAAATTATGGGCCTGACATGGATTGGCACATTGAAGACATGATAGTGCTCCCACCATGGCATGACTTCTACAAACAAGAAGCTGAATAAAATTTGATAAAGTACAAAAATCATATTCCTTCACCCAGATTATTTAGTTAGGTAAAATAAGTTCAGCCCCTGTGGTCCGAGGAGAAAATTATAAATTAGTGGATAATGCGGGTCCATCAAGGAAATACCATGTCTTCTTATAGGTTGAATATGGATGAGGCATTTTTAGTCATCTACGATGAGTTTGTTGACTCCTATCAACCCATAATTTTCACAAAGATATTGCCCTGAAGCTTTCAAAATTTTGACAGTGGTGAAAGTAGAGCAAGAGGAGAATGCCCATCAGTCGAAGGAGATATTTCAGAATAAGAACAACATTATGTTTTTAGATGAAGATCGCAGTGGATGAGGTAGAAAATTGAGGAGGTACATGTGTCGGAGAAGCAAAATGTTTGAAATGCGCCCCCATTTCCCAAAGCTATGAAGAGACTAAGGACTAGTGCCATTTCCTCTACTATTGAAGTTTCAGTGGCTATAGTTTCCATAGTTCCAATTGTTTCAACAATGGTCGTCAATCCTCTGCCAGTGATAGAGGCTTCGATGATGGTTGCATAGATGTTTTTGATGATACATGAGTAGGAGGAGGACTAGAAGTTAGAGAGTTATCAGGTGGAGGTCTTGGACATTAACGAGGACATGAATGTTGAGGAGAGAGCAGAAGAGAAACTGAAGCAACAGGAAGATATTATTTCACAACCACTCCCATACTTTCAACACACGATATCCACACTCAAAGGTACATCTTCTCTTCCTACTTTTCTTTATTCAGAGCATGTAGTGCCTACCAGTTCATTCCAATTAGTTTCTATGTCTATCTCTCCACCTTTTGATATACCCTCTATATCCATTTTACTTTCCTCTTCTTCCCTTCCTGAAGTCACTACTACTCCTTCTCTCCTCCTTTCTTCAGCCTTCCTTTCTTTCAATTCGTATGCATCAGAGCCGAACCCATTTTTGCACCCTTCCTCTTCCATCCCTGCTACCACTTCTACCATGGTTGTAAGTACATAGGATCCTACCAGAGTGAGCATAACTACAACTGAAATTGGTTCATACATACATTCAATTATTTTAATTCCTCCTCTTCTATCCATTTCATATTCTTCCTTTGAGACTGACCACTCAGAAGTTTTGATACCATTTATACCCTTTTTGGAGCTACAAATACTACCCAACATTCAGGTGGCACTGAAACAAATTGACATGGAGAAAATTAATCGAGTGCACCTAAGTTCATCATAATTGCTAAAAATCATGATGTAAAAGGAAGCTGTAGCTCCAGCTTGGCCACTCAAGAAGGTAGCCTTGGCTAAGAGTTCAGTATATTTGCATGGTAAGTATATTTGCATGGTAAGTATTTTAAGCAGAAATATTTTGATAATGAGAATATAATTATTGAGCTCAAAAATGCCTTGGCTAAGAGCAGAATGCAAGAGAAGAGGACAACCACCAAAAATGAACACTTGCATCAGCATGTAGGAGTGCATTTAAAGTAAAGGTACACAACCAAGATAGAGATGCATGCACTCCAAACACAACTAGAGGCCATACATAATCAACTGGCAAATAAGGTCACACAGGCTAAATGTTTTTCTCTGAAAAGCATTAAGGAGGTGTGCCTTCACTTAGCCTAGAACTATGAGAAGCTAACCGTACAAGAAATTCAAGTGTTGCATTATTTATGGGTAGCCAAAATCTATATTTAGATGGGATAACAATTGATAGATACTACCGAGGAGATGTTGGAGCGACACATGGATATGGCTATGAAAATTCAAGCTCTGGCTAATTCCAACATACATATTCATCTCCTAAGTGAGATGGATCATGCCTGGTTAGCTATGAAAGTCACACTGTGTAGCTATTTTTAGAGGATATACCTGGTGAGAGAAGGCTGAAAAATCCTCAATACCATCGACTAAGAGCATACTGTTTCTATGACTCATTTTGACACCTTTTCTAGTTTGGGATTTCTAGATTTTATTGATGAATGGGACGAACCTCTACTGAAACAACAGTTGGAAATGACCTGGAAGAAGTTCATGGAGGATAACTCAAAAATTGATGCATGGGAGGATACCATAACAAAATCACATATGCTATCTCTTATGCAAAAATATACCCGCTTAGAAATTTCATTGTTTGAGCTAGCTCAACGAGCAAAGGGCCTCAGTATAAAAGATGTACAGAATCTCCATTTCATTTACGAGTCATTGAGTACTCCTTGATTATTCACTACTCATGCTTAGGAGGAGGTAGTCACAATTTATATGGTAACTTCCAAAAGCCTCAAGGAGTAGGAAGAATGCATGGTAGCAAAGCATGAAGTAGTAGAGAGAGCAACAAAATAAGTGAAGTGGATGGATGTACTCTGAGTAGCAGTTGAATCTGAAGCCACGAAGAAAGTAGAGGAGTAGGCACGTAGAAAGACATCCACATCAAAAGCACCAACCAAGTTAGCCAATATAAAAACTCCATAGCAACCCACTAGATAAAGGCCTAGGATCGCTTGCATCCATGCGAGGTGGATACCCTTTGAGTTGCTTGAAATGTTGGCATGCTCTTCCTTGCTTTGATAATATATTAGAATTTCATCTAAGAACACAAGAACAAACTGGTCCAGATACCTTCTAAACACACTATTCATTAAATTCATGAAGGAAACGAGGGTATTAGTTAGCCCAAAAGGTAGGACAATGAACTCATAATGTCCATACCTCATCTTAAATGTTGTTTTGTGAGTGTTCTCCTCACATATCCTCAATTGGTGATATCCTGATCTTAAATCTATCTTTGTAAATATCATGGACTCTCTTAGTTGGTTGAATAAATATTTGATATTGAGTAGGGGTACTGGTTCTTGATTGTAGCTTTATTCAACATTATGTAGTTGGTACATAATATTAAAGACTTGTTGAGTGGTAATTTTTCCCTATTGCAAAACCACACTCACACGTAGAATTTTGATCACAAAAACCTCTCTTGCAAAGAAGTTAAAACAAAAACAAATTCTCCAAGGTTTCGCTATATAAGCATTGCACATATGTATTTATAATCTTGTGAAGATGTGTCAAATAAGTACTAGGAATACCTTAGTGATTTGCAAGTAACTGTTAACAAGGGGTCTATGTTGGTGTATTTTAATATGCTATGCTAGTGATTTTTCATGAAACTTAAAAGAAAAAAGAAAATTTGATTGGACCTCATATGACCACAATGTAGAGCCTTAGTTCATTTTATCTTGAAGAATATTAGGTAGATTTTATCTTCCTTTGGTTGAGTAGATTTTAAACAAGTTTTATCTTGCGTTATTAAATCCTGCTTTGAGCATGAAATACAAGATTAAAATCTATCTCCAAATGTGAACCTTAAATGATGATTAGATTCATTTAATGTTACCTTGAGTGTGAAAATAAAGGTAGCCTTTGATATAATAAATAAATTACTCCTCTTTGATGAAATTAGAATTTTTACAAAGAGAAGTCAATTTATGACTTTAAAAACAATGGCCTTTTGAAATGCCATATAAATCACTCCCTTTTAATGAAATTGTAATTTTCATAAAGGAAAGTTGATTTATTGCTTACGAAATGAACATGCAAAACTTGAAATTAAATTTACCTTCAAAATGTGCAATTATGTAAAATCCAAAATTATAAAATACTTGTAAAAACAACTTTGAACAATTTTTATAATTTCAAAATGGCTTCAAAATGAAATTGAACTTTTTCTAAATAAAGTGTTAAAGCTAATTCTTCACACCCCTACATTTATTTTTGGAGTTTTCATTTTTTTCACTTTTTATTTTAATCGCCAAAGTTAAAAAAAAATGCAAAAGCAAGGGTTAGAAAAATAAAATAAAAGAAGTAAAAAAAATTGCAACAGCTCAAAAGTTTCTCATAGACCTTGCAAGCATTAATATTCTACACAAAAACAACATTAGTGTGACCCAAATTCATGCAATCAAACATCTAATGCGGTGTGAGCTTCTACGGAAATGGTGTAATATATCAAAAATGACACACAAGTAAACCATTAACATGCATAAACTTGATGTATCTCCAATATATTGCAAAAAAAGATCTTCAATATCAAACATAAGTGTAGAAAATCATGCCCCAAATTGACATAATGTGGTGAAAAATAGTCCAGTAATATGACAAAGAAAATCTATCCACGACCTCCAAAAGGTCCAGCATTTGGCCTGCCAAAAAATCTAGCCCCACTTTAGCTTTTTTCTGTTGTATTTAAAATTATAGAAGATCTCGTTGGCACTTCACTTCCCTTTATTTTCTTTTAATTTCCCCTGCTCTATTGTTGTTCCATAATGCTTAAGTTTCCTTGTTGGGTAATGTTTATTATGATTCTGGGTATGATAAACAATTCACTCATCCCGTAACTGTCGTTACACCTTCATTAACCTTTGGAGGTTGTATCCATTTTACCTACCTATTGATCCTAACCTTCATTAAAATGAGAACTATTATAAAGTTAAAACTCGTATTCCTGTTCCATAGAGGTTGTCCGCACGCCAGAGTATTAGGATCCAAATGTATGAATCTGATCATGTCCCTCTTCATTTGAAAGATCTTCACAGTCCCTTCCTGATGCCTATGATTACATCATTGATGGACTGTCGCTTACTAGCTATATGTACGCCTGCTACAATGAACTCATCATAGTGTAACAATGCCCATCTGGTGGAAAAAATACCATCATGGTCATCTTTGTCTACGTACTTGTTGTTTACACTATCATTGCCTTATATTTCATATTTGACTGAATCGACCCTCCTCTGACCTCATCTACCAAATTGACTTCGTCTTCTACATTCAAGGCATGGTCCTTAAAAATAATTCATAGGTCACATGTACCTATTATCTTTGGCCTTGTAGTTCTAGCATCTTCTATGCTTGATGTGGTCGGCAGGTCCTGTGCGAGTCTTCATGCCCGCTTCACTCGACCATCATAGCTTTTAACGTGGCATCTTTGAGAATAGCTTCGTAGCAATTCTGTAATATTTTCAAATCATATTCACCTTTATCCATGCCACATACATAGCTTTCTTCTAAATTATGTTGACTCTCTATAGCTTTCTCTCTTATGTAAATGTTGCTTTCTTTGATAATTGGCATACTCCCATATTATAACACCAAATTTGAGCTATCAAAGATACTATTCAATCCGGATAACCTGTGTATCACCATCTCCTCTACACATCCAAGGTATCGTGTGATGGTCGCTCATCACTATCGTATGCCATATGCAACATTGCCATGGTATTCCCGAGTCATCATCGCGCTATCCAATATTAGCTATCACCAAATATTGTATGGGGAAATCATCATGTGTTCAAATGAAATATGTGATCGGCCTGGAAGAATTGAAGGAGCAAATTTGATTTTTTCTTTTCCACCTCCAGCGTCTGCACGATTCGACCACACAGAGTGCATGGCCAGCTCTGTCATGGATTGCACAGAGCTCTTGGCCAGCTGCCGGCTTCGAAGCGAAGAGCGAATAGCGTGGGCCAAGCAGCCGAAGTCCGGCACTCGCACGAAGTGCAGACTATGCTGGCCAAGCTGCCAAAGTTCGACACTCATGCACAGTGTAGACTGCGCTAGGCAGGTAGCCGAAGTGCGCACTTTGGCCGAAGTGTGAACTTCGCTGGGCAAGCTGCCGAAGTTCGACACTCGCGTGCAGTGCAGACTACGCTGGGCAAAGCAGTCGAAGTGCGTACTTCGGCCGAAGTGTGAAATTTTCTAGGCAAGCTGCCAAAGTGTGCACTTCACGCGGAGTGCAAACTTCACAGCTTCAAGCTGTTGAAGCCCTGGCTGTCGCAGCAAGGTGCAGATTTTGCACCTTCAGCTGCCGAAGCGCGCTATTGCAGCAAAGTGATGAACTTTGCTCGACGACCAACAAGGCACGGTGACAACTGACTAACTTCAGACTTGGCCAATTCTGGCCTTCAAGTTCTTCGTCTTCCGCGGCTACCGCTGGGTTTTCCAGGCTTGGCAAGACCCAAATGAGAGGAGATAAATGCCAAAACAGAGAACAACAAGGTTAATACCTAAACAACTGCAAACCCTAAATATGCCACAGACAAAAACAAACTTTATTCATATGAACAACTAGGGTTACAGAATTCCTCAACCGAGGAAGTAACAACATCTGTAGGCTATGCTACAGGATAAACTAAACAAGGGAAATGTCGAGTCTGCTGCTCGGACATTTATCAGCTGAGCCACACTGCTCACTGAAACACTCGCCCTTCTTTCTCTGCTCACTTTCATGAACTTCTCTCACACCCGCTCTGCTTCTCTTCTTTTCACTCTAGTTTGTCTGTAGACCCGAATCGCCTTTTATAGCCGTGGGGAGAGGAGGATAAGGGTTATCCTTTGACAGCTTCGGATAAGGGTTATCCTTGGACCGACCCTCCTCTAGGGTTTCTGATAAACGTTGACTTGGTGTTAACTCCTGTGGAGATCGGATCTGTCAGGTGTCAAATCTATCAGAAGATAAGTGCGACGTCATGTCACACTTTTGCTGGGATCCCGAACTGCGACAGTGCAGTCTGACTTTGCCCATGTCTAGAGCACAGTCCAGTTTCACCCAAGGTTTGCAACACAGTTGGGCACAGGCGTGAAATCAGGGTTAATTTTTATAACACCCTCCTTTAAGCCTGATTTCACGAGCGCTTTGACTCCAAGCTGCTCTTGCAATCTGCTGAAGTCTTCCTCCTTCAAAGGCTTCGTGAAAATATCTGCCAACTGCTCCTTGGATCTGCAAAATTGTAGATGAATTTCTCCGGACTTCACCAAATCTCTGATGAAGTGATAAAGAATATCAATGTGCTTCATCTAGCCATGGAACATGGGATCCTTTGATAGTGCAATGTCCGAATTATTATCACGCCTTCCAGAGGATTGTATAGTTCACTAAGAACTCTTCGCAGCCATACTGCCTGGCATGCGGATGTCATGGCGGTGACATATTCTGCTTTGACTGTGGACAATGCAACAATGGGTTGCTTCTTATACGCCCATGAGACTGCCCCGATCCGAGATGGAAAGCATACCCGGAGGTGCTCTTTCGATCGTTAGTACTGCCAGCCCAGTCACTGTCTGTGAAGCCCACTAGCTCCAACTGGTCCCGTCTAGCGTAAAATAGGCCATGGTTTTGTGTCCCGCTGACATAGCACAAGATCCTCTTTCCTGCTTTCCAGTGCGTGTCCTTCGGAGTCTCCATGAAACGGCTGATTAGACTATCTACAGACTCAATAGTTGTTGGTTCAGACTGACCAGTCTTTGACTTCCCGTTCTAGACTTCATCCTCCAAGAACTTCACGTCTCGACTGATGACAAGTTTCTTTGTCACAAGGGTTGTACAGCCTGTACGCCTTTGATGGTTCGCTATACCCTGTGAAGATGCATCTTTCAGCTTTGTCATCCAGCTTCTACCGCTTCTCATCTGGAACATGTGCATATGCTATGCACCCGAAAACTCGTAAATGAGCCACACTTGGCTTCAACTTGCTCCAGGCTTCCTATGGAATTTTGTCCCTCACACTCTTGGTGGGACATCGGTTCAATAGATAAACTGCACATGACACAGATTCTACCCAGAACTCATGTGGCAAACTTTTTGCCTTCAGCATGCTTCGTGCCATCTCCATGATAGTTCTGTTCTTCCTCTCAGCTACACCATTCTGCTGCGGCGTGTATCTGGCAGTGAACTGCCTTCGAATTCCATGCTGCTTGCAAAAATTATGGAATTCGTTGGAGATGTACTCTCCACATCCATCAGTTTTGAGAGTCTTCACATAGTAACTGCTCTGTTTCTCAACCAGAGCCTTGAACTCCCTAAACCTTGCAAACACCTCTAACTTCAACTTTATTGGATAAATCCATGTCTTTCAGCTGAAGTCATCAATAAAGGTTAGGAAATACTTATTGTCGGCATATGATGTGGTCTGCATGGGACCACAGATGTCTGAGTGCACCAGCTCCAAAGGCCATGATGCTCTCCAAGACTGCCCTACAAGGAATGCATCCTTGTGCTGCTTGCTGACCAGGAAACCTTCACAAACTTGGTTCGGTTGCTCTATAAGGGGTAAAACCTTCACCATCTGCTTCTTGTGCAGCGATTCGAAGCCATCGAAACTCGGGTGACCGAATCCGAGATGCCACAGCCAGGTAGCATCCTTCTCAACTGCACTCAGAGAAATCAAAGATTCATTCTGAATCTGCAGTAGAAACATTTTATTTTTCATCATGGACACAGTTACAATTTGTCCATGGACTTTGTCTCTGATGGAACAGACACCATCTTTGAATAGTACAGTGTGCCCCTTCTGCATAAGTTGTCCAACACTTAGCAGATTATGCTTCAACCCAGGCACATAAAAAACATCTTGAATTGTTTTTCTATCACCGTGCCGGGTGTAGATGAGGATCTTTCCTTTCCCCATCACAGGAACTTTGATGTTGTTCCCCATCTTGACTTCGGATTGGATTGTTTCATCCAGTTGTGAGAACATCTCCCTGTTCCCAGTCATGTGGTTGCTGCAACCATTGTCAAGATACCAGATGTTTTTCTTGCTCTCCTCTTCAATACTGCAAGTCAGCAACACATTTCCTCCTACCGCATTTTTGGGTTCCTCCGAATAATGGGCTTGCTACTGATTCTCGTTCGCCATCTTCTTTCTGCATTGTGTGGCATAATGGCCGAACTTGCTGCAGTAGTAGCATTGGACCTTTGACATGTCCTTCTTCTGTTGAGAGCCACCTTGCTGATTTCTGCCAGTGCCTCTTCCTCCTTGCTGATGAAAGTTGCAACTTGGCTCAGCATCTTGAGGGTTTGAGTTCCCTCCTTGCTTGTTCCTTCTCCCACATCTGCTTCTGCCTCTTCCTCCTTGAGAACTAGAAGCGCTGTGCCGAGAGTCTTGTCTATCGCTGTCTCGGACTGAGACTTGCGCTTTGAAGGCTTGCTCCAAAGAAGACTGAGTTGAGCGGCTCAGCCTCTGTTCATGGGTCTGCAGGGAACCCATGAGTTCATCTGTTGAGAGGGTTGTCAAATCACTCGACTCTTCGATTGCTATCACAATCGAGTCGAACTTCATATGTAGACTTCTGAGAATCTTCTCCACGATTCTTTGGCTATGGACATTTTCTCCATTCAACAACATCTAGTTGATAATGTCCATCGTCCGGGTGAAGAAGTCACTCATCGACTCGAACTCGCTCATCTGCAAGTTCTCGAACTCTCTCTTGAGCATCTGCAGTTTCACCAACTTCACTTTTTCAGTGCCCTGATACGAACTCGCTAGGGTTTCCCAGGCCTGCTTGGCCTTGGTGGCTGATGCAATCCATGGGAAGATGGTCTCATCAATCGCTTGCATGATGTAGAAGAGGGCCTTCTGGTCCTTCTTCTTGTGCTCTTTCAATAGATCCTTATCTGCTTGAGAGAGGGTGACTAGTGCTACTGCATCTACCGGTTCTAGGTAGCCATTCTTGACTAACTCCCATAGCTCCTGAGATCCGAACAGGATCTTCATCTGGATGCTTTAGTAATCGTAGTTCTTACCGTTAAATTATGGGATCTGTAACTGCAGCGAGTTTCTCTCGGAAGCCATGCTTCTATCTTCGTGTCACGACACTATCAGCTCTGATACCAATTTGAAGGAGAAAATTTGATTTTTTCTTTTCCACCTCCAGCATCTGCATGATTCGACCACACAGAGCGCATGGCCAGCTCTGTCATGGACTGCACAGAGCTCTTGGCCAGCTGTCGGCTTCGGAGCGAAGAGCGGACAGTGCAAGCCAAGCAGCCAAAGTTCGGCACTCGCACGAAGTGCGGACTGTGCTGGCCAAGCTATCAAAGTCCGGCACTCGCGCGCAGTGCAGACTGCGCTAGGCAGGCAGCCTAAGTGCGCACTTCGGTCAAAGTGCGAACTTCACTGGGCAAGCTACTGAAGTTTGGCACTCGCACGCAGTGCGGACTGCGTTGGGCAAAGTAACCGAAGTGCGTACTTTGGCCGAAGTGCGAACTTCGTTGGGCAAGCTACCAAAGTGCGCACTTCGCACGGAGTGCAAACTTCACAGCTTCAAGCTGCTGAAGCTCTGGCTGTCACAGCGAGGTGCGGATTTCGCACCTTCAACTGTCGAAGCGTGCTGTCGTAGCAAAGTGATGAACTTTGCTCAGCGACCAACAAGGCACGATGACGACTGACTAACTTCAGACTTGGCCAATTCTGGCCTTCAAGTTCTTCATCTTTTGCGACTGCCACTGGGTTTTCCAGGCTTGGCAAGACCTGAATGAGAGGAGAGAAATGCCGGAATAGAGAACAACAAGGTTAATACCTAAACAACTACAAACCCTAAATATGCCACAAACAAAAGCAAACTTTATTCATATGAACAACTAGGGTTACAGAATTCCTCAACCGAGGAAGTAACAACATCTGCAGGCTACGCTGCAGGATAAACTGAACAAGGGAAATGTCGAGTCTACTGCTCGAACATTTATCAGCTGAGCCACACTGCTCACTAAAACACTCGCCCTTCTTTCTCTGCTCACTTTCACGAACTTCTCTCACACCCGCTCTGCTTC
This sequence comes from Wollemia nobilis, assembly GCA_028583015.1. Lineage (NCBI taxonomy): Eukaryota > Viridiplantae > Streptophyta > Pinopsida > Araucariales > Araucariaceae > Wollemia > Wollemia nobilis. Next base: position 5,597,471 of record JAQPPZ010000363.1, read on the forward strand.
TCTTCTTTTCACTCTAGTTTGTCTATAGACCCGAACCGCCTTTTATAGCCATGGGGAGAGGAGGATAAGGGTTATCCTCTGACAGCTTCGGATAAGGGTTATCCTTGGATCGACCCTCATCTAGGGTTTTTGACAAACACCGACTTGGCATTAACTCCTACGGAGATCGGATCTGTCAGGTGTCAAATCTATCAGAAGATAAGTGCGACGTCATGTTACACTTTTGTCAGGATCCCGAACTGCGACAGCGTAGTCTGACTTTGCCCATGTCTGGAGCACATTCCGGTTTCGCCCAAGGTTCACATCACAGTTGGGCACAGGCGTGAAATCAGGGTTAATTTTTCTAACAAGAATTTGTGTGGAATGAAAATCTGGAGCATTACCCCTTGATTAGATACATGTATTTTCACATCAACCTTTAATTATTTATAATTTGGTGTGCCTAAATATGAGTACAATTCTATCATATCCTCTATGTTGCCCCATGGCAAAGCCTCCTGGGTGCTCTGCGTCGATCAACACATCCACGTATGCTACTATTAAGTCTGTAATCACATTGGATAGGTCGTCTATGGTCAATTTATTAGCTACCTTTTTTAGTGGTTGATTCACAACTCTAGTTTGGATTCCATATTTTTAATGTGGACTGCATTCACCTCCACCTGTGTATGGCATGTATCAAGTTAGGAGCCACGTTATCAGGAGCCCTACATGTTGTCGAGTCACTATGCAACCACGTCAGCATCTGTGCCTATCTCTTCAAAAATACGTTGGTTTTTCAATATGTACCAATTCAAACACATCATGATGTCTATTGTCTCAATATCACTAGATACCTAGTGTCACTACCATGTCTATCCCATGTGGTATGTCGATAGTCACTCGTGTTCACCTCTGTGAGCCCATGGCTTCCGCGTCTACCTGTAAGCACAAATAAAATCATGTTAATCACCATCATAAGGATATGAAAATGTAGCTTACATTATATAAAGCCTATTATACTAAACAAAAAGGTCTCACTTTATTTTTCTTAGACATTATATATTTATTTACTATTATTTTTTTTAAGTAGCGTTTGTATTTACAATGGGTTTTAACTAGGATCCCAAAACCTGATTACATAAGAGTTGGTAATAACATGCCAAGAATAAACCATTACAACAAAATTCTGGGCCCAAGGCACCAATACCCTGAAAATAAAAAACAAACAGAAATCCCGCCCAACGGGAACAGGTAAATTTGAACAATCTCGCCCAGCGAGAAACCACCAATTTCGAAGGAAATTAAGTTTGAATATCCCACCCAGCGGGGAGCAGTTGAAAACCACCATCGTGTAAATCTCACCCAACAAGAAGCAGCAAAAAACCATTATAATATAAATCTCGCCTAGCGGGAAGTAGTCAAAAAACCACCAAAGAGTGAATCCCGCCCAGCGGGAAGCAGTAGAAATCCATCCCAGTGTAGATCCCGCCCAGTGAAAAATAGCAAAAACCAGCAGGAAATGAGAAAAACCCGCCCAGCGGGAAACCCAATGATTTTGGAGAATCTCGCCCCGCGGGAAACCATCCCATCCAGCGAGAAACCAGCCTGCCTAGAAAAAATGGGGAATCCCACCCAGTAGGAAGCATCTAAAAACTAGCAAAGAAGAGATCCCGTCCATCAAGAAGCAGCCAGAAAGCACCACCAAGAGAATCCTGTCCCCAGGACAACCAGTAGGAAAATACAACAGGTTAAGGGACCAGGGATACAGGGACTAGGGATCCCAAGCGGGAAGAGGTAACAACCACAAATATGGGATCCCTAGGAGCCTAGCCTAGGGGATCCAGGGTCTGCATGCATAGATCAGATCCCCCCAAGATTTGAAAAATGCAGCAGAACCCAGAGAACCCCAACAGTAGGGGCCAAGAATCCCATCCTTGCATAGGAGAAACTTTAGGGAACTGGGATTGAGGCTGGGAACAGCCCAGGCAAAGAAAAAGCCCCCCCGAAGGCCAAACAAATGCCCAAGGTGTCCACCAAGGAGCAGAACCAGCACGAAGAAGCCTCAAAGCAAGAAATTGAAGAGGGCCCTCCCCACAGGGATGGGACCAACAACAACCACAAGATCCCAGAGAGGATTCACTAGCAAAAGGGGGAAAGATGCCTCCCTAGACCACCCCCAAAGCAGTAAGGACCTCAAAGGAAACCCCAGGAAGCCGTCAAAAACCCAACCCATCCCCCCCACCAACCAGAGAACAGTAGGGAACCAGATCCACACCAAAAACCTGTAGAAAACCCCAAGGGGAAGCCTGAGGGAAAAAAGGGGAAGGGATCCCGAAAACAACAAGGAACCTTGGGAAGCACCAGGCCAAGAACTCAAACAAGGGAACCCTGATTGACTGGGAGAGGTGCAAAAAGAGGAGAAGGATCTCCCTCAAGGAGATCATCTGCAACAAACAATCCCAGGGAGGGATGACCTGGGAAGAGCCAAGGACTGGGCAGGAACCAGGGGAGGGGGAGCAGGGAAGGGATCGGGACCCTCCCCTCTCTACTTTTTTCCCTCTTTATTTATTTACTATTATTATTTATTTATTATTATTATTATTTTATAACATATATATATATATAAATATATATATTATTTATTTTTATTTCTTTATTAATATATATATATATATGAAATAATGTTTAAATTTCACTTAATTTTGATATATAACATATATATATTAGATTTGTTTTCAAAAGTTAGATGGATTTAGCTTTAAAACATCAAAACTAACCATTGAAATTACAAACCTAACCAAACCACCTTTAATGAAACTAAGAAGGAAACACAAATACATACAAGCCTATGAACATTCCAAAAGAAGATAAAAGATACTATACAACAAGGTAAAGTAAAATATGAGCATTAAGATTGTATTTATTATAGATGCGCATATATAACACATGAGGCAATCGGGCGGTTGATGAACGAACCATCCATAACCACCTTGCCCTAACCACTAATGTAAGCACTAATCATAAAGTAATAAATAATGCTAACATAAAGTGGAGTTAATATCCAAATGTGGAATATTACTCTAACACCCCCCTTATTCCATTATTTGGGATAACATATATAACTCCCCTTTAATGTGTAGGAGAGTATAATGAAATATGGTCTTATGTTGGCTCTATATTTTGCTTTGTCTTTGGCTCTGGCTTTGGCTCATGGCTCTGGATTTGGCTCTAATGTTTTTACTGGAATAGGACTTCTAGGTCTCTCTTGGGATCTTCCCATGGATCTACATTTGGATCGTTACCTCTGGATCATTTTCATTGGGTCTACCTTTAGGTCTGTTGCTGGGTTATTACCTCTGGGTATACCACTTGGTTTGTCACTCGATCTTCCACTAGGTCTACCATAGGTTTTAACTTTTCTGTAGAATCCAAATAACATTTCTTTCATCTTGGTCCATTATGTGATATTTATCCATCCATAATCAATATGAACCTTATTGGCCATTTTTACTTTGTACCAATAATTTGAAGAGGAGTGATTTGTACATCCACATGAATCACAAGGATGTAGTTTCCAATATCTAGCTTCTACATATCCTATTCTTCTATAATGACTACAACAATGCTTTGTAGAAGTTGAAGGATATTTAGGTTTTCCAAACATGGTTTTACTAGTACTTACTTGTCCAGAATAGCCAAGGCCTTAATTCTTTGGTCTGATATTTAGTATTATAAGAATTTTAATGCCTTATCAATGTGTACCTAATATTTCACCATTGAATACCATTTTCTTTATCATTTTGGATCCAATGCTATTGGTGTGTTTTTCAAAACATCAAATTTCTTCATATTCATCAATACTTTTAACAATATGGCATTTGTTACTATTGATGAGATTATGGAACTCATTTTTATGATTTTTAGCTTTTAAGTCACTGGTGTCGCAAGCAAAATTTACTCTTATGACGATATCACCTATGCTACAATTGACATATAACCTTATAGGTAGGAGGTCGTCTATATCACAACAAGAATTGGACACAATGGGCTTAAGGTCACTTGTATCACAACAAGCATTCACCACCATGGGATGAAGGTCACTTATATCACAACAAGCATCTTCCATTAGAAGCATGACCTCTGATTCCTCACTTATTCCCATTTTATTTTGACTTTGGGCCATGTCAAGTGAAATCAATGTCATGTAGACTGCCATTACAATGCCTACAGGAATTAGAGCACCATTTATATGAAGGTCTTCAAAAACTTTAGAATATTTGAGAACGGATTTTACACCACTACGTAGTGTAAGATATTTTCCATCCTCAAAAAAATCCATTCCTTCCCACCCTTTTGGAAATTAAGGATCTTTAATTGATGTAACAACATCATCAATTGGTTTTGGGGCATTATTTTTCTTGGATCTACCCATTTAAGGTATCCGTCTCTGCCAAAAATACACCTTTTACAATAGAAATTTACAAGAAGTTTGACTAAGGTAATGCACCCTTACAAGTCTCCACCATTTTTGCAAAATATTTTTTTATGGAAATTTGCAAGAATTTTGAATAAGGTGTTGGTCTCTAATGAAACTACAACCTTACAAGTCTTCCCTCCCTTTTTACAAATTTTCTTTGATGGAGAAAAGAATCTTCCCCCCTTAGTGCAAAAAATTGCTACTATGAAGATTGACAGTTATGCTTTAGCAATGACCAATATGAAGGTTCCTTATCTCTCCAAAATGGTCCCCCTTTATTTATAATTACAAATATTACATGAAATTTAATTCATTCAAATTGATGACACTTGCCTCAAAACCCTTCTGAAAAAGGATGATGAGTTGGAGGAGTTTAAGCCAATCAATAAGAATGAATTGGGGTATATAATGGAGTGAATATAAAAAATTGGCTTTCCTTATTTCTCCCTGATGATTTATCGAGAACAATATCTTATATTTCGTTGTTGCAGCTATGTTAGGTGGTATATACAATAGCCCAAAGTATGACAACATTACCTATAAGTGTGGGCCAGAGGTATCACATATACCGAACACTGCAGTGTAATAAATTGCACAAATAGGTTTAAAATTTGGGATTTTTATTTGTTTTTGAATATTTAATTATGATTTAAATGCATAAAATAGGAAATTAAATTCAATAAATAATCACAAGTACCCACAAATTTAAAACTTAGGTGTCGATTTCCATCGAAAATGCACCTATTACAATACCAATATTTTTTTAAGATGCCAGTTTCCACCGAAAATGCATATTTTGTTACAATATTTTTTGCAAAATATTTGAGGTTTTTGTTTGCAAAAATGATATTCAAATCCACAATTCCCCCCTCCCTTGTCTTAGAAATTTTCAAGAAAAAATAATGCTTTTACCCCCCCTTTAAATTGCTAAATAAACAAGGTGGAAAATTTTAGATATACCCTTTCAATTTAAAAAAAAACTAAGTGCAAATATTGACTTATCCCTCCATGGCACAAAAAAATGTACTTATTCTTGGCTTGGTTGAGGTGCAAAAAAAAATTGATTTGACAAAAAAACTTCTTATTGGCTGCCTTCTTGGTCAAAAAAAATATTATTGTTTTCCTAAATAGGGTGAATAGGCGATTTTTTACTTTGATTTGATAGAGGAAAAAAAAAACCTTATAATATCCTTCGTATCCAAAGAATTGGTCTCTTGGCTTGGTTAAGGTGCAAAAAAAAATTGATTTGACAGAAAAACTTCTTATTGGCTACCTTCTTGGTCAAAAAAAATATTATTGTTTTCCTAAATAAGGTGAATAGGCGATTTTTTACTTTGATTTGATAGAGGAAAGAAAAAAAAAAAAAAAACCTTATAATATCCTTCGTATTCAAAAAATTGGTCTCTGCACGATTTGAACTCGCATCTCCCACTAAATATTATTGTTTTCCTAAATAAGGTGAATAGGCGATTTTTTACTTTGATTTGATAGAGGAAAGAAAAAAAAAAAAAAAAACCTTATAATATCCTTCATATCCAAAGAATTGGTCTCTTGGCTTGGTTGAGGTGCAAAAAAAAATTGATTTGACAAAAAAACTTCTTATTGGCTGCCTTCTTGGTCAAAAAAAATATTATTGTTTTCCTAAATAAGGTGAATAGGCAATTTTTTACTTTGATTTGATAGAGGAAAGAAAGAAAAAAAAAAACCTTATAATATCCTTCGTATCCAAAAAATTGGTCTTTGCACAATTTGAACTTGCCTCTCCCACTAAGCACCTTAGCATTACCTGCCCGACCAACTCTACTAGGAGGGCGGATGAAATCTCAAAGGCATGACATACATTTTCTTCATCAAGGACCGTCAAAATATTTTTAAAAAATCCTTCAGGATGATTTATCCCACATGCAACACAATGTTGCACTGCCCCTTATTGAACTACATGGATGCACAGTAGTAACGTTGACTACCTTTGGGCAGTCAGACCAAACAAAAGTTCTACCACTTGCAGGAATCAAATTCCATGTCACAACATGTGTCACCCAGGAGGTTATGCCACGTCATCCGCAAAAGAGGTTATCCACGTCAGCAAAACTATAAGTTGCCAACTTACCATACATTCAGATGCCATGTCAGCATACAGGAGATTAACACATGTTGTGTGGACCCACTTTCTCTAGCCGCATGTGTAGAGGTCCACCTTGATCCATGCGCATCAAAAAAAACTTATCAAGTTATGCAGGTTGTTCAGAAACATGTATCAGAGATGCTTCATGTGCTTAGGTTTGTGATTTTTTCCTTGTAGTAATTCAGTTTATGATGAGGTCAATATTTAATCTTGATCGGTTGACTCCATTAAACTATATAAAATATCATAGAAGCTATTGGTATGAGTTTAGAAAAATTTATAATTTTAAGTAAGATGCACATTTAGTATTTAATAATAAGTTACAAATTATCAAACGATGTTGGGATTATAGTTGGGTTTAATTAAAGAGTATAAACCCATGATATAAGGAAATGGTAAGAAAAAAATGATGAAATTAATGTTTTTAAAAACTAATTCTATGAGATTTTATTATTGAATTGTTGAATAGTAAGAATTACTCAAAAATATGAATGTGGCTTGTGTAGTTATAGTTTCATTTTTTAATGAGAGAAGTATGGGATTCTCTCGAACTTGCATTGTTCTTGCATGAATTTATTTCTTGATGCATATTAGGCTTGCATATTCATTTCATAGAGTTGTCCTAATCCCTATACTTTAATTCAAAATTTCAATGGAGAAGACCTATCTAATAAAAGACTTGAAGAAAGAAGATGAAACTAGGGACCATTTATGTATTAATGTTAAAATGAAATAATATATTTGGAGATGAGAGTACTTGAAAAGTATCTTGTATGGAAGTTATGTTATGCAATAATTATGAAGGAAGAGATATCTTGTAAACTTTATCGTTGTATTATTATAATTTTTTGTTCGAGAGAATGAAAAATAATTTATTGCTTCCTTCTATGTTAAGTCTCTTTGGAAAAACTAATTATTGATAGCAAGATGGAATAATTATATTTATTGAAGAGAATGATGGAATGAAAAGTGAAGAGAGAAACGAAAGCCAAGATCAAAGAGCCATGAAGAAAATCACAATGAGCCGAAATGATTGCTTGCATTATTAGAAAATGAGCAAAAGAGACTTGCTTAAATAAGCAAGGTGAACAAATGACAACCACACGATCGGTTGGAGAGGATCAAGATCTCAACCGTCGAAATATAACAACCAGATAAGGATGACAAAGCATGCCTTAATTATTAAATGCTAGACACACCTACTTACCTAGTGAACTTAACACATGCTAAATACCATAAAAGGTATATACACTAACACCCCCCTTAAGTGATACTAGGAAGGAGTGTGGACACCAACAAAAAGCAAAGTGGTAAGATCCACAAATATGAGTCTCGACAACAAGGCCTGATAAGGTACTCATGTACAATGGCTATCACAAATATGAAACTCTCCTGTAGATGATGAAAAACCACATGGGAAAAAACCATCTGCCAGAAGAGAGTGAGGAAGGTGCAGAGGAAGGAGTCCTCATCAACACCCCCCAAGGAAAACTTCCTGCACCCCAAGCAAGCCACGCAACTCAAGAAAACGAGGCGATGCAAAAGGTTTAGTGAAGATGTCCGCAATCTGCTGCTGAGTAGAAATGTACTCCAAGCCGAGAATGCCATCCTGGATGTGCTGACGGATGAAATGCATGTGAATCTCGATGTGCTTGGTACGCTGATGCTCAACAGGATTGCGTGAAATGTGGATGGCGCTTTGGTTGTCACACCAAAGAACTATAGCCTGATCCTATGGGAAACCAAACTCCTCCATCAACTGTCGAAGCCAAAGAGCCTCCTGACTCGCAGTAACAGCTGCCCTGTACTCTGCCTCAGTTGATGATAGTGCAATAGCCTGCTGCTTCTCGCAAGACCAAGCAATGGGAGAAGTGCCAAGACAAAACACATAGCCGGAGGTAGAACGACGGTCATCCGGAGAACCAGCCCAATCAGAATCAGTGTAGCCAACCAACACTGGATCACTTTTGGTATAATGCAAACCAAAGTGTGTAGTGCCCCTCACATAGCGAAGAATCCTCTTGGCTGCCTGCCAATGAGTCTCATGTGGGGACTGTGCAAACCGAGAAACAAGCCCAACTGCATAGGAGATATCAGGACGAGTATGCGTGAGGTACAAAAGACTTCCAACCAATTGCCGATACAAAGTAGCATCGCACAAAGGTGAAGTGCAAGAAGAAGTCAAAGTAACCCCCATCTGGAAAGGTGTCGGAGATGGCTTGCAGTCAGCCATCCGAAACCGCTGGAGTAGGTCCAAGGCATACTTCTGCTGACATAGTGAAATCCCGGTATCAGTTTGAGTGACCTGAAAACCAAGAAAGTAATGAGCAAGTCCAAGGTCGGCCATCTCAAAGCGAGCAGAGAGTGACTGCTGTACAGACTGAATGTGAGAAAGGGAGCTGCCGGTGAGAAGCAAATCATCAACATACAACACAAGGATGGTGATGTGGTCTCCATCTCTCCAAATGTAGACAGTAGGGTCAGAATGACACCGTACAAAACCAGTAGAGAGGAGGAAAGAATCCATCTTATCATACCAAGCCCGAGGTGCTTGCTTGAGGCCATAGAGAGACTTCCTAAGGCGACAAACAAGAGAAGAATCCTGGACGAATCCAGCGGGCTGCTCCATGTAGATCTCTTCCTGCAAATCACCATGCAAGAAGGCACTCTTCACATCCATCTGATAAACAGGCCAACTCTGAGAAGCTGCAAGAGCAAGTACTAGGCGAACAGAATCCATCTTGGCGACAGGAGCAAAGGTTTCAGAGTAGTCAATACCCTCAACCTGTTGTTAGAAAACCCCTTTGCAACAAGACGAGCCTTGTACTTGTAAACTGATCCATCTGCTGCAAACTTGGTTCGGTAAACCCACTTACATCGAACCAACTTCCTCCCCTTGGGAAGAGGCACAAGCTCCCAAGTCTGATTCTTCATCAAGGAAGAATACTCTGCCGCCATAGCATCATCCCACTCCGGTATCCCATGAGCCTCTGAAAATGTCTGTGGGTCACCTGAAACTGCCTGACCAACCAGTCCAGAACCGGGAGAATGACGACGGGAAGGAGGAAGATCCTGAATGAAAGGTGCTGCATCCTCAAGTGTAGTACGGGCCCACCTAGGCAAGGTAGGTGATATGGGAGCAGCCGCAGCAGGAGGATCTACAATAGGAGGAGGATCACCAACAGCAGGAGTGTCCTCAACATCCAAAATATCATGAGAGGTGTCAAGTGGATCATCAAGAGAAATCGAAGAAGGAGAGGAAGAAGAAGAAGGAGGAGGATCAGGAAGTCGCTCATCGAACTGAACATGAGTGCGAAATAAAACATCATGTGTGTCAGGATCCAGTAATCGATAAGCCTTCATGTCCTCACTATAGCCAACAAATATGAGTGGCTTACTCTTCCTATCCAAAGCCTTACGCTGTTTCTTCGGAATATGAGCCCAAGCATGACTACCAAAGACCCTGAAGAGTGACACATCCGGCTTGTTTCCAGTCCAAGCCTCTTCAGGAGTCATGTGTGCAAGTGCACGATGTGGAGTGCGATTTTGGATGTAGTTCGCACAATTAACTGCTTCTGCCCAAAAGATGGGAGGTAAATCCCGAGAGTGCATCATGCAGTTAGCCATCTCCTTCAAAGTTCTGTTCTTTCTTTCTGCAACCCCATTCTGCTGTGGAGTATGAGGGACTGAATGCTGATGAATAATACCATGTGCCGCAAGGAAATCAGAGAACTCTTTGCTGAAGTATTCCCCCCCATTATCTGTGCGAAGCTTCTTGATGCAACTTGAAGCCTGATTCTCGACCAAAGCCTTGAAGACTTTTTTGTGGGAAAAGACCTTACTCTTGTACTTGAGAAAGTACACCCAAGTACGCCTCGAGAAATCATCAATGAAGGTAAGTGCATACCGAGCTCCAGTGAAAGATAGATGGGGAAAGACCATCAAGTCACTATGAACAAGCTCCAAGGGTGATGATGTACGAGGAGATTTGCCTTTGGGAAAAGGATCTTGGTGTTGCTTGCCAAGGGCACAACCAGGACAAACACCATCAACACAAGAAACCTTAGGCAAACCAGTGACCATATCATGAGTGCTCAATTGCTGCAAATACCGGTAGTTGAGATGCCCAAATCTCTCATGCCAAAGTCTGCTCACTGAATCTGCATGAGCAACCAACCCAGTACCTGAAATAGTATCATCAAAACTCTCAAAGTGATAGAGTCTGGAAGAGTGATCAACAACACCCCGTGCAATCAATGACGGTGGCTCCAACAAACTGCGGATCTCAAATCCCTGTGGTGTGAACAGAACAGTCCGACCAGTACCAGAATTACAAATCTGATACACAGAAAGCGAGTTGGTGATGATATCTGGAACAAAGAGTACATCATTGATGCGACCACCATCAAGAAGAATGTCACCCTTCCCCTTAACAGAAATGAAAGAGGAATCACCAACTTCAATCCTGGAAATAGAACTAGAACCGAGAGATGCAAAAGACTTCTTGGAAGAAGTCATATGATGAGTAGCACCTGAATCCATAACCCAAATCTCTGAATCAGAATCAAACTGTCCACGAACATTCAAAGCCTTACCCGTGCCATCAACAGTGTTCTTCTTCTTGTCATCACGTGCCTTTTTCCAGCATTTTTCAGTCAAGTGACCAAGTTTTCCACAATAAGTACAAGTAGGCCTCTCCTTAGAAGGATTGCTCTGATTGGGTTTGGAATCCTTGGGTTTAGGAGCTGTCTGTGAAGGTGGAGTGGTCTTAGGCTTAGGCTTGGGCTTGCCTTTGCCTTTAGAATGTGATGTTGTCAATGCCTTAGTCGAAGAAGATGAAGAGGTCTCAAGAGTGGAAATTTTGGTCTCTTCCCTCGTAAGACGATCACAAAACTCTTCCAAGCTAGGCATTTTGAAAGTAGCACCCATAGCATCCATAGTAGAGAGGAATGTGGAAGCAAAGACATGAAAAGGTCCTTTTAATTTTGACAATATCAAAAATACACATTCATCTTCAGTTTTGCATTTACCACTACCTTTCAACAGAGTATAAAGCTCTTTAAACTTAGTGAGAAAATCAACCATGGTGGGATAATCATCAGGTGATAAAGAGGTAAGTTGTGCATCCAATTGCATTGCCCTAATTTGATCAACTTTACCAAACAATGATTCAAGCTTATCCCATGCCTCATGAGGAGTATTTATTTCATCAAAATGGAACCACAAACTCTCACTAGTATTTGCTTTGATTAACCCAAGTGCTTCACCAAGTGCTTTTGTGAAAGACCAATTTTCATAATCTGTCTTGAAAGTGAAGTATTGCTCCTTAATAAGTGAATTTAAGCCTTTTTGTGCCAATAGTGTTAACATGTGTGGCTTCCATGTATGATAGTTGTGAGGTGTAAGGGGATCAATCTTAAATCCTGAATCCATCTCCAGGAATCACCAAAGCAACAAGAAAACCAAGCAACACAAGGAGGTGCTCTCAATCAGCACCGACACTTGTTTGTTGAAGATTAATCAAATGCGGCACATAACAAATTAATTTCAGAGGAATAAACTTAATTAAAAAATTGCACACTTCAACAACAACAAGATATTACATAATATAAAATATATATAGGGAATAGGGGATAGTCGGCGAAGAGGAGGAGTTGGAGGGATAAGGAAAGGGAAGGAATAACGGAGGGATAAGGAGGAAATGGAGGGATAAGGAGGGAATATAGGAGAAAAAATAGGAGGGAATTAGGGAAAAAACTAAAACAAACTTGTCGACAAAATTTGCCGACAAAATGAGGGAGATTTCACACTTAGGGCTTAGAAGGAGCTTTTTCTAAGCCACTTATGGAGAATCCCTGTTCACACTTGCAACATTCTCCCCCTTAAAGTTGAGAGGACTGACTACACAGTCTCTCAGCTTTACAAATTGAGCTTTAGTCATTGCCTTGGTGAAGATGTCAGCGACGTTCTCCAAAGTGTGACAGTATTGAAGCTCAACAATTTCATGTTCCACCATATCTCTGATGAAGTGGTACTTCATATCAAAATGTTTCGTTCTGCTATGGTGGACAGGATTATATGCCAACTGAATGGCACTGATGTTGTCACAGTAGATTCTGGTTGGACCACTTTGCTGTTCTCCAATCTCTTCTAGTACTTTCCTTAGCCACAAGGCTTGAGTACTTGCATAAGTAACTGCTATATATTCTGCTTCTGTTGAAGATAGTGCTACTACTGTCTGCTTTTTTGAACTCCAAGTTATTAGTCCTGATCCAAGACTAAAACAGTTTCCTGATGTTGACTTCCTGTCATCAATATTGCTACCCCAATCACTATCACTGAAGCCTACAAGCTTGATAGTGTTACATTTATGGTACTGGATTCCAAAATCCAATGTACCCTTCACATATCTCAAAATTCTTTTAGCTGCCTGCAAATGCAGCTCAGATGGGTTAGCCATAAATCTAGAAACAAGAGATACAGCATACTGAATATCTGGTCTGGTGTTGGCGAGAAACATCAAACTCCCAACCATGCTTATGAAAGTGGTCACATCAACTTTTGGTGCTCCATCATCTTTGCTTAATTGGATCCCATGTCCAAGCTGGAGTTGCAAGCTGGTTTGCAATGCTCCATAGCAAACTTCTTGATCATATCCTGAGCATACTTATGTTGACAGATGAAGATCCATGTATCTGTCTGATGAACCTCCATTCCAAGGTAGTAGTGCATTAAGCCAAGATCCTTCATCTCAAACTGCGTCATCATGGAGTGTTTGAACTCCATATTCATTTTTTCATTACTACCCATAAAAATGAGATCATCCACATACAAACAAACTATGAGGATGTCTTTACCTTGCTTTAGGTAGTAGAGTGTGGGTTCATTTTTGCTCCTGGTGAACCCATAATCTTTGAAGTACCCATCAATGCGTGAGTACCAAGCTCTTGGTGCCTGTTTAAGGCCATAGAGTGCCTTCTTCAATCTGTAAACAAGGTGTTCCTTACCTTGCACTTCAAATCCCTGTGGTTGCTCAACATACACTTCTTCTATCAAGTAACCATTGAGAAATGCACTCTTGACATCCATGTGTTGGACTTTCCATCCTTTGTGTGTAGCTAAGGCAAGAACTGTTTTGATTGTCTCCTGTCTGGCTACTGGAGCAAAAGTCTCTTCATAATCTATTCCATATTTCTGAGTAAAACCCTTTGCCACTAATCTTGCCTTGTGCTTCTCAATGCTTCCATCAGCATTAAACTTGGTCTTGAAGATCCATTTACAGCCAACACATTTCTTTCCTTTAGGAAGCTTCATGAGCTCCCAAGTGTCGTTGTTTTTTATAGAGGTTATCTCCTCTTTCATGGCATCTTGCCAAATCTTTTGAGTACATGCCTTCTCATAACTAGAAGGTTCAAGCTGTGCACTAGTTAACAAAGCATAGTTAACTTGATCTCCCCTAGGTTCCTGTTGGGATTCATCATCACCATACAAGTGCATACTTTCTAATCTATGTAAAACAGATTCCATTTCACTAGCTTGACTCCTAGTATATCTTCTTGAAAAAATTTTATCCAACATCTGAGATGATGGATGATACTGTAAAGTTCTCTTACCTTTGGATGGAACATCAATATCCATTGGTGAGGAACTTGCCGGTCTCTGTGGAGAAGGACTTGGTGAGGAAGATGAACTAGAAGAACTTGGGCTTGAAGGTGGAGATTTCTTGCCTTTTTGTGGTATTTGCTGTTGCACCTGCTGAGAACTTGTATCATGTGACTCAACATCACTGTATATTTGGGGCTTACCCCACTCTCCCCCTTCATCAAAAATCACATCCCTTGAAACCACTATCTTTCGAGTTGTAGGATTGTAGAGTCTATAACCCTTTGTGTTTTCACAGTATCCTACAAAAATGCAAGCTTGACTCTTTGGATCCAGCTTCTTTCTCAGCTCATCAGGAATGTGAGCATATGCCAATGAACCAAATACTATGAAATACTTCACATTTGGTTTCTTACCATACCAGGCTTGGTAAGGTGTCTTCCCTTTCAAACTTGAAGTAGGACTTCTGTTCAAGATGTGAACACTAGTCCTTGTTGCATCTCCCCAATATGCATTACTCAAATGCTTTGTCTGAAGCATTGATCGTGCCATCTCCACAATGGTGCGATTTTTCCTTTCTGCTACACCATTTCTTTGTGGAGTGTAGGCAGTTGTGAACTGCCTCTTGATGCCATGATGTTTACAAAAATTCAAAAACTGATTAGAGGAGTATTCTCCTCCTCTATCGGATCTAAGACATTTTATAGAATATCCACTCTCACTTTCAACTTTTGCTTTAAAATCAACAAAGCATGCAAATGCTTCATCCTTATGCTTCAAAAAATATATCCAACACATTCTTGTGCAATCATCAATGAAAAGTAGGAAGTAAGAGTGGTTACCTAGACTCTTGGTCTGCATCGGACCACGAGATGTCTGAATGTACCAAGCGAAGAGGATAGCTGGCCCTCCATGCTTGTCCATGAGGAAATTTCGATCTGGCATGCTTGCCCAAGGCACACCCTTCATAGACTTCCTTACTATCTTGAATTTTGGGAAGTCCAGTCACCATTGCTTGTGAAGTTAGCATTTTCAAACTTGCTGAATTCAAGTGACCATATCTCAAGTGCCATAGGACACTTGGATTGGTAATTGCAACATTTGCTAACTTATTTCCTCCTGGCTGGCCAAACTTCAAAGGGAATAATCTATTCTTCGACATTGGCACTTGTGTAATGATTCTATTACTATTGTTCTTGTCAAAAATGGTGCATTTACCCTCATCAAAAATCAACTTATAATTCTTTTCAAGCATTTGACCAACACTTAAAAGATTGTGTTGAAGATGAGGTGTGTAATAGATATCACTTACTTGCTTGATGCCTTCTTTCGTTGGAACCTCCATGGCTCCAATGCCTTCAACTGCCAATGACTTGTCATCTCCCAATCGGATGCTGGATTTGTATGAGGAGTCTAACTTAGCAAAGAGTTCTTCTTTGCCACTCATGTGATTTGAACACCCGGTGTCCAAAATCCATGTATCATTCATATTTTGCTCTGTCGGCCATAAGAAAGAAAGAGATTTGAGGACTCTTCCTCTTCTCCAAAATTCCCAAGCCGATTGCTCCGGTTCTCTTCTTGCTTCCTTGCGAAGTCTTTGACCAACAATCTCGAGCATAATGGCCAGGTTTGCCACAATTGTAGCAAACTTGTTTTGATTTATCTCCTCCTTTTCCTTTGCTAGATTGTTTCCCTCTATATTGCTTGTTGTCCTCCTCTTTTCGATTTCCACCTCTGTTGGATGATCCTCCTCTGTTAGGAGTTCCCCCTCTTTGATTATTCCTGCCTCTGCCTCTTTGTTGACCTCTGCCACGGCCTCTACCTCTTCCTTCATGTGTGGCAAAAGCTTTGTCATCTCCTCCATAACTGGTGGTAGGAGTTTCCTGTAACCTCTCTTCATGTGAGAGAAGTGAACCAGTTAATGCATCAAAAGACAATGTGGTTAAGTCTTTGGATTCTTCAATAATTATTGCAACAGAATTCCATTTAGGAAGAAGTGTTCTCAACACTTTCTTCACCATCATCTCTGGCTTAATATCCTCCCCTAGTGTGACCATTTTGTCGACTACGACTTTCACTCGCACGCAGTAATCTCTGACTCTTTCATTCTCTTGCATCTTGAGATTCTCAAAATCTCGTTTCAAAGTTTGCAGTTTTACTTGCTTCACTTGGTCACTACCTCTATAGCTTTCTTTTAGGGCATTCCAGGCATCTTGTGCAATTACATAAGATGCAACCCTAGGGAAGATACTTTTATCTAAGGCAGCATGAATGTGATAAAGGGCAAAAGCATTATTCTTTTGTGCTTCTTTTCTAGCCTTTTTATCGACATTAGAGAAAGTTGCCCATTCAGCACGAGTTGGTTCTGTATAGCCTTCTTCGACTACATCCCAAAGACCTTTTCCTATCAAAAGGGTTTTCATTTTAATAGACCAATATTCATAGTCACTACCATTAAATTCAGGGATTGGTAGACTAGTGTTTGCAGCCATGTCTAAAAAACAAACTTTTATTGAGGCAAACTGGAAATACAAAGCAGTACAGAGTGATTTAATGATTCAAATCAAATCTCGCCTTTTTATAACGCTCACTGTGTTGGCGTTCTTCTTCTTGAGGATTGCTCCCTATGGGAGGAGCAATGTTGTCTGCTTCGTCGTCGCTGCTGATGATGATGATCTCAGGTTCCACTTCCTCTGGATCTTCTTCTTCTTCTTCTTCTTCGTCTTCTTCTTCTTCCTTGCTTCCTCTTCTTCTTCTAGTTCAGGTTCAGGAGAGCGTGGAGTATAGCTCTCACTCGATTCAGCTACCTGTACACCTGGTGTGTAACTGGCACTTGATCGTACATCCGAAACAAATTGCTCAGTCTCGGACTCTTCAATCCTCTTTCCGAAGATATTGTCTTCTGAATCTGCCTCGTACCCTGAATCCGGCTTTCTTAGGTGAGCTATCACCTGATTTTCAAGTTGACAAAACACTGTGTGTAGTCCTAAACTTTGAACCCTTTGGTCAAAGGATTCTTGGTGTCTGTCTCTTCAAAATTGAAAGTAGTGCATAATAGCACCCTTTAGATCAGAACATCTATCATTTGCACGGGCACATTATTCCTCCTTTCACAAATTCTCTTTAAAAGGTTTGCAAAAAATAATTTTATAAAGGTGTTTTTTTTTTTTAAATAAATTTAATAACTTTTATTATCTTTAAATTACCCTTTTTAAAAAAAAAAAACTATTTAAAAAAGATAATTTTAAAAATAATATAAAAAGTTATTAAAAATATTTTAAACACCTTTAAAAAAAAAAACTTTAAATTTTTTTTTTTTTTTTACCTTTTTTAAATTCGGATTTGAACCCGCGACCTCGCGGATACATGCGAGCACTCCAACTGTTCCACCACACGGCGGCCTTGAACCAAAGGCGCACGACCCGCCTTTTAATCCTTCTAGGCGGCAATGTTAAAAAAAAAATAACTAAAAAAAAAAAATTTCGGCCTCGGCGGGAATCGATCCCGCGATCTAATGCAAGCAAGTGGAGGGTCTCGTCCGTTGGGCCACGCCCTTCGGACATGAGGTAAGAAGGAGGGCGGTCCCCTTTGTAATCGCAGGAGGCGCAATGTTTAAAAAAAAAAAAAGTGGGATTTATCCCACATGCGCCCGGAGATGGGCGCGATAAGGGTTTTTAACCCTTAACTCGCGCAATAAACTTCGACTGCCTTCGGGCAGTCGATCCTCAACCGCTCCCTTTTACCGCCGCTTCGACCAATCACAAACTGACACCTCGCTGCCACGTCGACCAATGCCGAATCGCCACGTGGCAAAGTTTTGTCCAATCACCCGCTGCCACGTGTCCTCGCCAGCCGCTGCCAGCTCAGCTGCCACGTCAGCCGCCTCGATCCGCGTGTTGCCCAGTCAACACCTAGTCGTTGCCACGTATGCTTTGCTGCCACCACATGTCACTACCCCATGCCACCATGTGTCACCTAAATCAGTTATCCGCCTCGAGATCCAAGCCGATCTGCCTCGACTACTGCACCTGCCTCAGGAACCGTGCCCGTCTGTTAGTGCCTCGACTGTCGCGTGCCTCGAGAACCATGCCTAACAGGTTCCACCTTAGGAATCATGCCCGACTACCGCTAGAATTCGAATTTGATACCAGTGTTTTTTGAAGATTAATCAAATGCGGCACATAACATATTTAATTTCAGAGAAATAAACTTTTAAAAATTGCACACTTCAACGACAATAGGATATTACATAATATAAAATATATATAGGGAATAGGGGATAGTCGGCGAAGAGGAGGAGTTGGAGGGATAAGGAAAAGGAAGGAATAACGGAGGGATAAGGAGGAAATGGAGGGATAAGGAGGGAATATAGGAGAAAAAATAGGAGGGAATTAGGGAAAAAACTAAAACAAACTTGCCGACAAAATTTACCGACAAAATGAGGGAGATTTCACACTTAGGGCTTAGAAGGAGCTTTTTCTAAGCCACTTATGGAGAATCACTGTTCACACTTGCAACAACACTATCCCCCTGGAAAAAATTTTATTCACCACTTTATAAGGCAGAAATGTGAAATGCAATTGATCCACGACAAAGAGGACTGATTCACGATTCCAACACAAAACAAGTCATGTGTGTCGAATTCAAAATGTGGATTCTATGAAATTAATTCGATTGAGGGCAAAAATTAATTTTTTTTTCAACTGAGATGGAATGAGGAATGTCCAGAAACTGTTCGTTTCAAAAAATAGGGCCCGATCAAGGAGCAGTCTCGAAAAACGTAACTGTTACATAGGCTGCCAAAAATCTATGAGAACACAAGATATTCAAACGCTCATAACTGCTTCAAACGAACTTGAATTCGAGTGATCCAAAAATCAAAAGTGATCAGCTCGAAAAAGGGTATCTGAATATGCCCTCAAAATTGAGATTTAGTCGATGAAAGATACAAGAAACATGCCTAAAAGTTTTAGTGATGTTTTTGAGTACACTTTAAGAAAAAAATGATTTATCACCAGATCTGATAAACTCCACACCCCGCAGCACCTTGAATCATCAAATATGGTGTGAAGTATTGTTTGGAGATATTATGGGCAAACAGAGCTGGATGGATGGTCGTGAGCAGATCCATGTGGACGCACCATAGCTAGAGGGGCCGATGCACAATGGGGTCCATGTGTTGGGGATCAACAAACCATGCAATGTGAGATATCCCTTACGACACGCAAGAGCATAAAAGTACGAAGCGTACTGAAGGGGCCGCAATGAATCCTATGGGATATGGAGACCATGGTCCATCGAGAGAAAATGCAAGCCAATGTAAAATCTTTAAAAACTCCTTAGCTCTTGTACCATGAAGAGATAAACGAAAGACAAGATCAAAGATCCATGAATAAAATCACAATGAGTCAAAATGATTGCTTGTATTATTAGAAAATGAGCAAAAGAGACTTGCTTAAATAAGCAAGGTGAACAAATGACAACCACACGATCGGTTGGAGAGGATCAATATCTCAACCGTCAAAATATAACAACCAGATAAGGATGACAAATCATACCTTAATTATTAAATGCTAGACACACCTACTTACCTAGTGAACTTAACACATGCTAAATACCATAAAAGGTATATACACTAACAATAAGAAAAATAATTAATGAAATATGTTATAGTTCTCTATATTTTTATTCCTTTATTTCATAAATAAATGTCTAATTTTAGTGGTATGTCAAAAAATTTATATAAATACTTTAGCTTATCAATATGATATATGGATGTTAGTTGTAGACACCAAAATAGCACCAATCCGATTAAGTGACTACAAACACTGATCGCATTGATATACACAACTTTCAGGGCAGCCCTCAGAGGTCAAACAGTGGTCCTAGCCACTCACATTGCAGTTTAGAATGTCAGAAGGTAAACGGAATAGAGATGGTCGTTTTAGCAAGCCTTCACAAAAACAAAGTCAAAAAAAGTCTTCATCAAGCGAGCCTTAGTCAAAACAAAGAAAACTTCAAATCATGGCAAACTTTAGGAGCAAAGGAAGTTCGGCCTTAGGCATCGCGAAATCGCGACACTTCGGGGCTCAAGGAGAACCTCTCCCGAAGTGTCACGATTTCGCGACACTTCAGAGCTCGAGGGAGAACCTCGCCCGAAGTGTCGCGATTTCACGACACTTCAGAGCTCGAGGGAGAACCTCGCCCGAAGTGTCGCGATTTCACGACACTTCGGGGCTCGAGGGGAACCTTGCCCGAAGTGTCACAATTTCACGACACTTCAGGGCTCGAGGGGAACCTCACCCGAAATGTCACGATTTCATGACACTTCAGGGCTCGATGGGAACCTCGCCCGAAGTGTCACGATATCGCGACACTTCGGGGCTCGAGGGGAACCTCGCCCGAAGTGTCGCGATATTGCGACGTCGCGATATCACGACACTTCAGGGCTCAAAGGGGAGCCTTGCTCGAAGTGTCGCGATATCGCGATGTCGTGATATCGTGACACTTTAGGGCTCAAAGGGGAGCCTTGCCCGAAGTGTCGTGATATCGCGACGTCGTGATATCGCGACACTTCAGGGCTCAAAGGGGAGCCTTGCCCGAAGTGTCACGATATCGCGACATCACGATATCGTGACACTTCGGGGCTCAAAGGGAGCCTTGCCCGAAGTGTCGTGATATCGCGACACTTCGGTGTGTAAAGGCGGACTTCGACATTGACCAAGAGAAGCAAGCATTAACACGACTCAGTGACCGTTGTGCACATGGCAGTAAGAGACAGTCATTTATGGATTTTGCTTGTGCATGCATGCGTAGGTGGGCCGATTGACAGTTAGCGGACTGTTGCCAGAGCAGTCACGTAGGCCCTAATCAAGGCGGAGTCTCTTCTCGGTTGAGAAGGCATGACCGCCACATGGCACCCCTGCGTGCCCCTTTCAGAGAGAGACCCCGTGGGTCTATAAAAGCAACGACCTTTCCCGTTCACAAGGGGGTTAATGAGCATTAGGAAAAACACGACGAAGTGCTGTTAAATCCAGGACCCGATTGCATTCTGTTTAGATTGATTTTCCAGACCTTAAAGCCTGATATTGGATTATATTAATCCACAAATTTGCCGACACTCCATTCCTTCAGATTTTGAGCCTATCCCTAGTGGATTGGCGTCGAAATCGCGTTTCATTGGGGGCGGCCCGTTTGGGCACCTTACGCACGTTACCCAGTCAACATAACATATTTGCTGTTGTTGAATATATATTTGTTGTTTCGAAAATGTTTGTTGTATAACATATGCTGTTGTCGAATATATGTTAAAATAGTTTACGTTTTATGTTTGCAAATATACGCTGTTTTCAAATGTTTCAAAACAGTTTACGTTTTCATGTCGGATATATATATTGCAATCAACCGTGTTAGAATGATATATATATATTAAGATAGTCATCGGATATAGCACGTCAGCAATTGGTTACAGGCAACAACTTTCTTTGTGAAGCTCGGCAGCAGAGAATAGTTATTCTAAATACATCTGGCATTGCATTTTAGTTTGTTCAAATTGCATTATATTTTCGATCGCATATTGTCTTGCAGTATGTTCTATCCATTGTGTTGTAGGTATTACCAAACGGGTTGCTATTTTTTTTTTGAACGCAGGAAGAACAGTAAGAAGCGAAGACTCATTGACACCAGCGGCGGCAATACGTTGGCCTGCCCACTTTGCATGTGGGCATGCGGAAGAAGACCATTATTCATGATTGTAACTGAGAATGTATAACCGGAAAGATGTATTGTAACCGAGTTGTAATTAATATATAAAGGGTTGTGCTCCTACTTTCTCTGTATATTTTGTCTCAATTTGATTACGTTCTCTCATTTCATGCATAGAGTTAATTCTGTTCTTATTACATCTGAACATCGCTTCCTTCCGAAATCTCGTGCTTTCAATGGCGATCACGGTGGGACCATTCCTAGATTGTTTAAATCACAGAAACTAATCCGATTTACTATGTTTATGCTTAACAGGTACCGTTTTCTCAAGCTGAAGGTCAGAAATAGCAAGTCTGGGCAGAAAAGGGAGGTAAGGATGTAAAGTTCTAAAACTGCCCTCGTCATTTTTTGCTGTTATTTCTGTTTACTTTATTTGTTGATTTTTTTTTTCAAATTTCTACTTGCTGTTTTCCGGTTTGTAGTATTTGTGTTGCATAGGGAAATTTTATTTTTGCTGCTTGTTTCATTTTTTTTTTTAAATAAAATGAACCACACACACTGCACGCGGTAAATTAAACCAAGGAGCTGGTCGTAAAACCCTAGCCCTTGAGCAAGACCAATGGTGGGTTCATCACCACCTTGGCTTAGCTTTGCATCCATTTCCCCGATTGTCACTATTGTTAGGCGTAAATCCTGACGAAAGCTGACCGAGTGTTGCTGGGGTGATTCCCATGCATGCGAGGATAAGTCTTCTATGGTAGGTGTCAATAACAGGACAATCCCCCTTCCGTATTGCCTATGTTCCACGTACCATCTGCTCTCACGTACCTATAGTTTCCCTCTCGTAATGGCGGGTATATAGAGAGGTTGGTATATTGGTCCGGCAATGGTATATTGAAGGGGCGACCATTTATGGGAGTCATATGAGCCAACATTATGCATTTAAACGTTCTCCAAAAAATTACAAAAACAAAACAAAACATGAAAATGCACTAAACCAGTTTAGGACACACTATCAATCCTTAAAAGAGATAATCACGGTTTTGTGTATGTGTGTGTTCATTTTTGCTTAGTGTAAACAAAAATATAAATCATCATAAATGAGATAAAATCTTCTTAGAGAGTAGAGAAGCACCACAATGGTGTACACCCGTAGCCAAGCCCAATCAAGGGCGGACGCTACGGAAGGTGCACAAAGAGAGGGCGCTAGTCGCCTTCGCTTTAGCCCTGAGGACTTGACCATACCGCCTTGGTGGTCTGGCCTACAAGAAAGTCCACATCAGGCCACTTCAAAAAGGACCTATTGGGAACCTCCTCATTGGGGTATGCCCATTCAACATAGCCCCTTTCGGGAAGATGCTTTGCATGTAGATCTTAATGTAAATAGACAACCGCCTCTTGAGGCTAGATCTGAGTGGCCGCAGTGTGATGAAGCGCTAGAGAGGCTTAGTGTCCATGAAGAAAGATAGCATGAATACGCTACTTCTTCCTTGCTGCACATTCGAACAGAAAGACAAAATCCAGAGCGCAGGGCTCTTTACACAGGGTGAGCCAACTCCACCCGCCCCTTTCAAACCCATGAAATGGAGTATGAGGAAAGCCATCGCATTCCTCGAGGATAACAAACAACGTGGGAACCTTGCGTTTCCGCATCCGCTAGGTATCATGATCATACATCGAGGCCACAACCTCAAGTAAATGTCGCCTACCTTGACAGAGGGAAGCAACCCATTGAAATTTTAGATCATCAAGATCGAGGCAAACACATAGAAAAAACATTTAAGCCTCCTAAGCAAAATAGGGCAGACCAGATTGACCCGACAGTCGCCAGACATGCTGCTCGCCAAGCCTGAATCTCGCAGCTTGAGCAAGATCATCAGGAGTTAGAGTACTTATACCGCCTGAATAAAGAGCGCATGCAGTGCGAAGCGGACGAGTTGCACTATAAACTACCTGAGAATGTGCCAACCCCTCGCACCCAAAGAGCCGAACAGTATGAGAGGCATAATCCGTTGATGCAGGACAGGTCTCCACGACCTCGTCAAGCTTTGCCTCCAAGACCTTATAGACCCGAGAGGGAGGCTACTCCTCGAAACAATGATGGATACCCTCAACGGGGACTCAATCATGGTCACAGGCCTCTTCCAGAGACTCCTCAAGAATTTTATGAGGAGTACGAACCAGAAATAGAATGGGCTGAAACGCCCCATCAAGGCAGGAGGGCTGCCACTCGGCCACCCCCCCATAGGCCTCTAGTCTCCCATAACTCACAACGGGAGCAAACCAAAGAGGAAGAAATAAAATCTTTCGATGCATAAAAGGCACTATTAGAGCGTTTGGAATCTGTGGAGACAAAGGCTTCTGGGCATCAAAAACCCATGTTGCGTCAACTCCGCAGCCATCCAGTGCATCCCTCAGTGCCTACACCTCTTTACCCTGAACACTTCAAGTTGCCTCAATTGGCAGTTTTTAAAGGTGAAGAGGACGCACAAGAACACGTCACAAGGTTCCTAAGTCAATGCTTCGGCATCCAAGATAATGATGCATTATTGCTTAGAACTTTCATAACCACATTCGTAGGCCCTGCCTCGGATTGGTTCACACAACTACCCAAACACAGTATAAACAACTTAGATCAATTAGTAGATGCATTTCTTGAACGCTTTGCCTTCAACACAAGAAAGAAGGCATCACTTAGTGATCTGGCCAGCCTCAGGCAATATGAGGAAGAAACAATGGCAGCATATGGGAATCTATGGAGGGCTTTGCTTTCTAAGCTACCCTACCGTCCCCCTATGTCTGATCTTACACAAATGTTTGCACGGAGTTGCTTAAAATCAATCTCTGGTCTATTGTTGCTGTAGCAATACGACAACTTAGAAGAAGCTTTGGTGCAAGCCAGAGTTATAGAAGAGATTAAGATAGGCGAAGGCGCAATCGCCAAGCCTAAAAATAAAGAGTGGAATAAAACCACTAAAACTGGGAAAATGCAATCACAACCCGCTGCGGTTAACCAAGTTGCGATAAATGCTCCCAAGCCTCCGCAAGAAATATAGCCCCAAAAGGCTAATTACCAGGCAGTGCCTCCTAGTTACGAAAGAGATAATAAGAAACAGGAGCAGAATCAGCAGCGTCGCCCTAGGTGACAATTCACCCCTTACACGGAGTCCGGGGACTCCCTATTTGACCGCTTGTCAGCAAAAAATTTAGTTACCCTTCCAGAGATCCAAACTGTAGACCCTAACGCTCCCAAGCCTAAGGGATACAAAGAGGAATTGTATTGTCGATTCCATAGGAGAAGGGGACATGATTTAAATGGATGCTAGAAATTTAAAGGATTAATCCAAGATCTAATCGACAATAAAACATTGGCCGTGGACAACCCCATAGCGCCAAATAATCAACAAATGGGGGTATTCAAGGACCCTTTGCCTACCCATGAGGCACAGGCAAAACCTCTCTAGATTAACGAGGTGCGACAGAATCTTCCCATGCAAGGATTTGTGGGAATTATTAGCATAGTGACACGGAACAAAAAGTACCCAGTAGCTGCCCTAGAGGTAGCTACGAGGGAAGTTCCAACGACATCGTAGCCTCAGCAATGCCCTATGCAAGTACCTCCGCCTAGACCCGAGGTCACGATACGGACCAAACTCACGCAGAGTTTGCGGACCACATCGGCTAGGCTATCCATTTACGAGCTTATTCAACGATCAAGCACTTCATAGAGAAGCTCTTATGGAAATATTAAAAGCCATCGAATTACAGCCTCATGAAGCAAATTCTTTCAACAACTTCGTGGGACATGTGAAGAGATGTACGGAGCCGGTCATCACCTTCATAGAGGATGAAGTCAAAGCAATATCGAATGACACGGCAGATCCACCCCTGTACGTCATCGCGCGGGTCAACGGGATCCTGTACAAGAGAGTGCTGGTAGATACTAGCTCGTCCAGTAACATCATTACCATGGTAGCACTAAAACATTTAAAGCTACCAACCTCTCATATCACAGCCTCCACGTACACACTACGAGCTTTCAATGATGCAATATGCTCGACAGTCGACACAGTTGTTCTACCTATCCAGGTAGGACAAAAGACAATACCAACATTGTGCCATGTGTTGGAAGGCGAGATGGCTTACAATATACTGCTAGGGCGGCCTTGGATCAGGGACATGAAGTGTGTCCCTTCGATCGCCCACCAGTGCTTAAAGTATGCTTTTGA
This sequence comes from Wollemia nobilis, assembly GCA_028583015.1. NCBI lineage: Eukaryota > Viridiplantae > Streptophyta > Pinopsida > Araucariales > Araucariaceae > Wollemia > Wollemia nobilis. The sequence goes on from JAQPPZ010000363.1 coordinate 5,623,590, forward strand.
AGGAGAAATACATGTAGTCCCGATGGACTTGGAACCCTTCAAGTATTGCAATGCGGTATAATTAATGCCTCAGTTGACCCTCCCTTCAACACATTTGGATTTCCAATTAAATCCATCTAAACAGGGTCCAATACCGCAGGCACCACTGGTGACCAAAACAGCAAAATCCCAGCCAAGTGAGTCTTCATCATCTGCTCCTTCATTACCAACGCCACCTGTCATGGCTAAACAGAAGGACAAGGTAAAATAGATCATGGAAGAGGCTCCGCCCCTAGAAGAGGGGTTGCCCACAATATCAACGATATCAACAGAGGAAACACCTAGCACCACAGAAGCTGAGATTCCTAAACCACCAAACATGGAATGGACTCCGGAAGGACTCCCGTTCCCTCCCTCCCAAGCATCAAAAATCATTGTTGAAATGGCCAGTACAGGCCTGGGGGAGTACATAGTGCAGAATGTTGTGGCAATGCCCGCATTAGAGTCAGTACAGGATATGGGGAGACCTCGCCTTCCCATAGGAACAGTTGTTCCCCTAGGTCACCCACCCAACCAGACAAATTTTGTGTATGGGGGCCTTGATCATGGTTTTGAACCATGTAAACAAAAGGAAGCAGATGAAGAGCCTTTTGTTGAAAACATCAACTATCTGTCAAACCTAGAATTTGCCCTAAAATATCTCGGCCAATGCAATTGGCATGGATACGGGCTAGGCAGATATGAGCAAGGGATGCGGGTCCTTTGCCAACAAAGATATCAGATGCCATATGATAAATCAGGAGTAGGGTTTAACCACCCCCTACCCTTAGACATCTTGGTCGAAAATATGCAAGGCCTAAAAATAGGCAACAAGGGGGGATTGGCACCAGATCTTTATGCCAACCCGAATACAGAATATACATTGGGAGACTACCTCCCATGGTCAATAAACACCCTTGGCAATAGTAGTAATCCCTCTCCTTTGCTAGAGAGAGGTGAAAGTTTAGACATAAATCCTCAAAGAGAACATCAACGGCTTTTGGACATCTTTCTGAAGTTGTTCCCCTTAGAGGTTCCAGTTGAGTCAATACAGTGTCAAGAGGATCAGGTCCCTCCACCAAGAGTGGAACAACCGCAATGGGACCAGATTAACTTACTGGAACAAGGAGAGTCCTCAACATCGCAAGTAACAATTGCTGAAGAGAATGAACATTTTTGGGCCTCCGAAAGTGATTCAGAAGATGAGACTGAGATGGACTATCTCAGACATGCGTGACGGCATTACCGCCCTTTAACTCATGAAGATCTAATGGGATAGATGGGCATAATGTTAGGGCATGAATGGTGGGTAGACCCAGCAAGGTGGGACCAAGTGTTGGATCCATGGCTCCAAATTCACAATGAGCACCGTCCACCTCGAGACCCTATCATGATAACAGTGCCGAGGGAAGACCCTGTCCTCCTTTCAGCACATAGGGCTGATCCATTCGTGCTCATTCCCCTAGAGCCAGATCCAGAGTATAGGGAGCATCTAGAAGAATTAAGTTATCATACCTGCGGTAATGGAGACCAAATTCATTCCATCCACATGATCTCCATTGATTTGATCGCACCCATCCGCAATCCGGCCGATCCAGCATGGTCATTGCATCTAGACATAGATGCCATCGACTGGGATCGTGTCAATTCACCTTTATCATGATCAGAGTACTGGCCTTTCGATGAAATGCCTCATTTTACCCTAGGGACAACTCAGGATATTTTTTAGGCTGAAGAGGAACCCGAGGTTCCCAATGTAGATCTAAATTCAGCTAATGATATCCATTTGATCCCGACTCCACATCATTTGGAGGACGGATCCCACATGTCAGTCGAGGAGATGACTGATGTAGATATCGGCACAGATCTAATGAATCCACAGATTCTTAAGGTGGGGGTAAGTCTTTCCCCGAAGAGCAAGCCGACTACATTGCCCTTCTCAAAGAGAAGAAGGAGGTTTTTGCATGGTCGTACAAAGATATGCCGGGATTAGACCCGCAACTAGTCACGCATAATTTAACGCTTGATCCGACAATCAAGCCTGTAAAGAAAAAACTACGTAAGATGCACCCAACAGTGGCCTTAATGGTCAAAGACGAATTGCAAAAGCTGTTGGATGCACAGTTTGTCATCTGCATGGATTATCCACCATGGCTGTCCAACATGGTTCCTGTCAAGAAGCCCGACGGGAGGATTTGCATATGCACCGATTTTCGAGATCTAAACAAAGTGAGTCCTAAGGATGATTTCCCCTTGCCAAGCATCGACGCGTTGGTAGACGCTACAGTAGGTCAAGAAATGCTCTCCCTAATGGATGGTTTCTCAGGATACAATCAAATTCGTATCAATCCTGAAGACCAACTAAAAATGGAATTCACAACGCCTTGGGGGACATTTTGTTATAAGGTCATGCCTTTTGGCCTTAAAAATGCTGGCGCTACCTACCAACGTGCCATGACATATATCTTCCACGATTACATGCACAAAAATTTGGAAGACTACATGGATGATTTGTTAGCCAAGTCTCTCTTGCGCTCAAATCATATCGCTGACTTAAGCAAGATCCTCGATCACCTCATGGACCATAAAGTTAGACTAAACCCCAAGAAGTGCGTCTTTGGCATCACATTTGGAAAACTCTTGGGTTTCATAGTCTCAAAGCGAGGCATCGAGGTGGACCCAAAGAAAGTCAAGGCAATCCTTGAAATGGTTCCTCCAACTACAATCAAGCAGCTCAGAAGTCTGCAGGGAAAGGTCGCGTCGATTAAACACTTCATAGTGTAATTATCTGACAAGTGCCGACCCATGAACAAATTATTGCACAAGGGGGTTACATTTCATTGGGATGACGAGTGCCAGTCAGCCTTTGACGAGATCAAACAATACCTAGTTTCGTCGCCAGTATTGGCACCACCTAGACCAGGAGTGTCGTTCTACTTATACATCTCAGCTACTGAGGTGGCAATGGGCGCCATGCTAGCCCAAAAGAACGAACTTCACAAGGAACAAGCTACTTACTATCTTAGCCGCACCCTGGTCAGTTATGAACTTAACTATGCATACGTTGAGAAACTCTGCTTGGAAGTGGTGTTTGCTACCAAAAAGCTACACCACTACATGCTGAGCAACACTACATATGTTGTGTCTAAGGAGAATCCATTGCGATACATGATGAGTCGTACTTATCATAGTAGTCGCACGGCAAAATGGATCATGTTGTTGACGGAATTTGACATAGAGTTTATTGGACAAAAATCTATCAAAGGACAAGTCATAGCCGATCAACTAGCAAAGGCTCCTCTTGAAGACGATCAGCCTCTGGTCATAGAACTACCCGATGATGGGGTCTTCCATGTCTCAAAATCGCCAGATTCTGATGAGCCTAAGTCACAGGCCGACATAACCCTATTCTTCGATGGTTCTAAATGTGAGCAAGGTGGTGGCGCGGGAATTGTATTATTCACACCGTAGGGTGCTCCAATGCCCCTATCATTTAAATTAAACTTCTTGTGCACCAACAAAAATGCAGAGTATGAAGCCTTGCTCCTAGGTCTTCAGACAGCAATCGCCATGAACATCAAACAACTGAATATCTTTGGTGATTCGCTGTTAATAGTCAATCAAGTCAAAGGGGTATATCAATGCAAATAAAGCCCTTGTGGAAAAATTCCTGGCTAAACTTGAGTGGTATGACATCGAGGCACTCCCTCGATCATCGAATCATTTTGCAGACACAATGGCCTCCTTAGGGTAACTAATTCCGCAAGACATTTTTAGTGATGTGACAACCATTCAAGTCAAAACCTTATCGAAATCCGCAATGGAGCGTGCAAGCTCAGACTTGACGCCAGGAATCCACATGATCCAGATTGAACCATCCTTGGATAAGTTCTCTCAAATTTGAGATCATCTGAAACACGCCAATTGGGGATCCTTGTTCTCCCCTACTCCCATTAATAGCAACACAACGCTATTCTTACAGGTTCTATCCCATTCAGCATTTGCTAGGGATGAACTTCAAGAGGGATTGTTTGTTCATACTGTCGAGGTTTCTGATCAACAAGACTGGTATTTATCCATCAAAGACTACCTCAAGTTAGGTAATCTCCCACTTGAATTGACTCATGCTGCAAAATGAGCACTCAAGAAGAAAGCGGCTAAGTATGTCTTGATAGGAGACATTTTGTATTGTCGCAGCTATGAAGGAATCCTCCTTCGTTGCCTAGACCAGCAAGAGTCCACTTGGGAAGTCGCCCAAGCGCACGATGGTACATGTGGCGGCCACTTCAGTGGTATGGCCATTGCAAAGTGCATTCTTCGCATGGGCTATTATTGGCCATCTTTAGAGCGAGATTGTTGCACCTATGTCAAGAAGTGCGTGAAGTGTCAACATCATGCCAATTTGATGCACGTACCTTCTCAGGCCTTACAGACAGTCCAATCGCTTGGCCATTCTCGCGAGTGGGGCTTTGATCTAATTGGAAAGATCTCCCTTGTGTCGTCAGGCCGTCACACGTTTATTATAACGGCCCAGAGTATTTCACCAAGTGGGTGGAAGCAATTTCGCTTACCTCTACGACAGGACCCCGCATTGTGGAGTTCATTTTGCATAACATCATATGTCATTTTGGTATTCCATCCAAAATAGTCTCGGATAATGGGACGCATTTCAAGAATAAAGACGTGCGTGCTTTGACCACAAAGTACAAGATTTAGCACAGCTTTTCGACACCTTATTATCTGCAGGCGAATGGGTAAGCAGAGGCGTCAAACAAAACGCTAGTTGCCATCCTCAAAAAGACTGTCGCAAACAGTCATAAGGATTGGCACATTCAAATCCCACTTGCCCTATGGGCCTATCACACTAGCATTCAGACACCCACTAGGGCCACTCCGTTTTCGCTTGTGTATGGCTCCGAGGCAGTCATGCCTCTCGAGTTGGAAATTCCTTCCCTGTGCATATCAATGCAGGAGTTCATCGATGATGACACTGTGCGGCAGGCCCGGTTAGACCAGCTTACGTTGCTTGACAAACGACGCGTTAATGCTCTCGAGAATTTATGTATTTATCAAGAGTGACTTAAGAAAGCTTACAACATGAAAGTTCACCTCAAAGACTTTCGGGTTGGTGATTTGGTTTTGAAGGAAAACCAACAGAATTCCAGTTTGCCATCCCACCTAAGGGACAAGTTTGCGGCAAATTGGTTAGGTCCATATGTCATTGATAGCAAAATAGGACCCGAGACATACCGGCTAGCTTCTCTTGACGGTATCAAGGAAAAAGAACCCTTGAATATCAGTCATTTGTGACCATTTCATATCTAAGAGAGCCAAATCCCAAAAATGCTCCAAGGATTCTCGCAATCACTTGGTCAACCCCAAAGGCTCCAAGGATTCTTGCAATCGCTTGGTCAATCCCAAAATGCTCTAAGGATTATTGCAATTGCTTGGTCAAACCCCAAAGGCTCCAAGGATTCTTGCAATCGCTTGGTCAATCCCAAAATGCTCCAAGGATTTCCATAATCGCTTGGTCAAAAATCAAGAAAACTCAAAAACAACAAAAATCATCAAAAACAACAAAAATTTGCATCTCATTTCTAGGCATACTCAAATCCATCAATAGAGAGTTCTTCTCGCACTTCATCTTCATATTCACAAAATCAATCCATCAAAAATACAAAAATATGTAGCTGCATTAAGCATTGCATCCATAAATCGCATATTTGTGGTCGTATAGGTCAAAGGCACTATAGGCTGTAATTGCTCTGCTAGTCCATCTTGTTCCACACTGTTCCATTTTACAAAAACAACAAAAACACCATGCATTGTTTTTACCACACTAGAGTCAGTGGTATTTTAATGTATCAAGAGTTTTCATGATTCAGTCATCCTTTTGCTCTTTAGCCATGTAATGTATCAAGTCAAACAGATTTTACGAAGGTAGAGTTACACTTGAAATACACCTTGTTACGTAGCATCCCAACACAAATTAAAACACATAAAAATTCCCAAGTTGTGTAAATGAAAGATGAAACCTGCACAGTAATCCAGGTCACCATAAGTGAAACAATTATCTTGCTCATCCCCCTGTGCGAATGACCCCAAGAATGCTGAGAGTTGGCAAAAGGACAAGCATCCTCCCTACCCAATTCCCTAAGAATCCCTAAGTTCTCAATAGTTGCAAAACATCAAAAATTTGCAAAAACGTCAAAAATCCAAAATTTGACATCCTACAGTGCACACATCAAAAGGCACAAACAATAGTGATTATCGTCACTCCATATCCCCAATCCCTTGCTCAAAAGAAAAATAAATCAAAATAAACAGTGATCTTATCACTACAAACGAGCAAGTATCCCAATACAATTGAAGAAAAGAAGGGAGTTGAACTTGAATCCCTAGAACTCTCAGCATTCCAAAAGGTCATGAGGTGAACCTCAGTATCGGTTTGGTGGATAACCTATCGGTCACTGGCGGCAAACCTCCCGCATGACGATATATCTGTCACATTTACTTATGTGCAGATCCATGTTTGCATGTGGATGAGCTAGCTTATGGTCTCATAGATAGAAAAAAAGATTAATCTAACTAAATACAACAAAGGAGTTAGTGGAGCTAATTAGGTGATCCTCAGTACAGGTTCGTTTGAAAGCCCATCTGGCACTGGCGGTATCCTGACAAATACCACATAAATGAACTCAATTGCACACACAAGGATGTGAAATAGCTTGGTCAAAAACAAGTCCGATTCATACCTTGTTCAAAAGTCTTGTAAGATAAAGTACAGTCATGGCTAGTAAGTTAAAACCGTCTGAGTCTCAGAAAACCTTGGATACATTTCTAAACCAACTGCACTACTTTTCATCCTTACAATACCATTAGAAAATACAAAAAAAAAGAAAAACCACATGTATACATACAAAGTCATGCATCAAAGCAATCGCCTAAAAAGACAAAATAATAGAGTTCTAAATAGTCTATGGTGCCATAGCCAAACACCACAAAGTTCATTTATCCATTTCATTTCTATATATCACATACATTTGCATTCATCACAACATATGCATCCATCAAAATAAATCAACATACAACAATCGCATTTATTATACCATATGCATCCATCAATATAATAGCAGGCATCCATCAACATCAATCATTATGCATACCATAATATCATGACATACACAAAGAAAGAAAATCAAAACAACAAAAACATCATAAAAATGCAACACAAAAACCATAGCAATAAGTTGTCGGACACGAGTGCTCTTGCACTTAACCTCTTGGCATAGAAAATCGATGTCGGGGATCAAATTGTCACTTTCCCACTTCCCCAAGAAGGCTACCATAGCTGGACCGCTCCACGGGAAGACGGGTTTTTGATGATTTCACCCCATTATGGCATCACCAAAAGGGTTAACACCCACCAAAAATAGGTCCAAATGTCGGGAAATTGCACGTGCTTAAACGGTAAAACATCTAAAGGCACCCTAACCTAAGTCATATTGGGTCAAGCGACTCGTCGCTTTTCTCACGAAGGTCATTCCCTCATCGATTCGTCGCTTGAGGGGGTAGTCACACTTAGTCACCAATCAACAAACACACACCCAATCGGGGCAATGGCATGCATTCAAAGAATCATTGACAAAGACAATCATGCTCCTACTTGGGGTAGTAAACAAACAATCATTAAATTGATCAAACACTTGGCATTCTCGAAGCATGAACACAAGGTTCCCTCTATGGACAAAAGGTTACGCCCTTTGCCTAATCATGACTGATCAATGTCCAAGCTCAAGTCACACCTCACCAAAATAGGTTAACACTTGAAATCAAATTCTTTAGCTCGTCAAAAGCAAGGATTCAAGAATGCATGCCCTTTCCATACTTGGGGCATCAAAAGTTGGTTAGGTTACCAAGAAACCCTAATCATTAGTGCTTTGGTCATCTATTTTTGCTCAGCACTGTGTCACCCGTAGCGCTTCCCAAAAAGGGGCATCTGTAGACACCAAAATAGCACCAATCCGATTAAGTGACTACAAACACTGATCGCATTGATATACACAGCTTTCAGGGCAGCCCTCAGAGGTCAAATAGTGTTCCTAGCCACTCACATTGTAGTTTAGAAGGTCAGAAGGTAAACGGAATAGAGATGGTCGTTTTAGCAAGCCTTCACAAAAACAAAGTCAAAACAAGTCTTCATCAAGCGAGCCTTAGTCAAAACAAAGCAAACTTCAAATTGTGGCAAACTTTAGGAGCAAAGGAAGTTCGGCCTTAGGCGTCGCGAAATCGTGACACTTCGGGGCTCGAGGAGAACCTCGTCCGAAGTGTCACGATTTTGCGACACTTCAGAGCTCGAGGGAGAACCTCGCTCGAAGTGTCGCGATTTCACGACACTTCGGGGCTCGAGGGGAACCTCACCCGAAGTGTCGTGATTTTGTGACACTTTGGGGCTCGAGGGGAACCTCGCCCGAAATGTCGTGATTTTGTGACACTTCAGGGCTCGAGGGGAACCTCGCCGAAGTGTCACGATATCACGACGTCGCGATATCGTGACACTTTGGGGCTCGAGGGGAACCTCGCCCGAAGTGTCGCGATATCGTGATGTCGCGATATCGTGACATTTCGGGGCTCAAAGGGGAGCCTTGCTCGAAGTGTCGCGATATCACGACGTTGCGATATCGTGATACTTCGAGGCTCAAAGGGGAGCCTTGCCCAAAGTGTCACGATATCACGACACTTCAGGGCTCAAAGGGGAGCCTTGCCCGAAGTTTCGCGATATCGTGATGTCGCGACACTTCGGGGCTCAAAGGGGAGCCTTGCCCGAAGTGTCACAATATCGTGACGTCGCGATATCGTGACACTTCGGTGTTTAAAGGCGGACTTCAGCATTGACCAAGAGAAGCAAGCATTAACACGACTCAATGACTGTTGGGCACGTGGTAGTCAGAGACAGTCATTTATGGCTTTTTCTTGTGCATGCGTGCGTAGGTGGGCCGATTGACAGTTAGCGGACTATTGCCAGAGCAGTCATGTAGGCCCTAATCAAGGCAGAGTCTCTTCTCGGTTGAGAAGGCATGACCACCACGTGGCACCCCTATGTGCCCCTTTCAGAGAGAGACCCCGTGGGTCTATAAAAGCAACGAACTTTCCTATTCACAAGGGGGTTAACGAGCATTAGGAAAAACACGACGAAGTGCTGTTAAATCTAGGACCCGATTGCATTCCGTTTAGATTGATTTTCCAGACCTTAAAGCCTGATATTGGATTATATTAATCCACCAATTCGCCAACACTCCATTCCTTTATATTTTGAGCCTATCCCTAGTGGATTGGCATCGAAATCGCGTTTCATCGGGGGCGGCCCGTTTGGGCACCCTACGCACGTTCCCTAGTCAATATAACATATTTGCTGTTGTCGAATATATATTTGTTGTTTCAAAAATGTTTGCTGTATAACATATGCTGTTGTCGAATATATGTTAAAATAGTTTACGTTTTATGTTTGCAAATATACGCTGTTTTCAAATGTTTCAAAACAGTTTACGTTTTCATGTTGGATATATATATTGCAATCAACAGTGTTAGAATGATATATATATATTAAGATAGTCATCGAATATAGTACGTCAGCAATTGGTTACAGGCAGCAAATTTCTTTGTGAAGCTCGGCAGCAGAGAATAGTTATTCTAAATACATCTGGCATTGCATTTTAGCTTGTTCAAACTGCATTATATTTTCGATCGCGTATTGTCTTGCAGTATGTTCTATCCATTGTGTTGCAGGTATTACTAAACGGGTTGCTATTTTTTGTTTGAACACAGGAATAACAGCAAGAAGCAAAGACTCATTGACACCAGCGGTGGCAATACGTTGGCCCGCCCACTTTGCATGTGGGCATGCGGAAAGAAGACCATTATTCATGATTGTAACTGAGAATGTATAACCGAAAAGATGTATTGTAACCGAGAATCGATTAATATATAAAGGGCTGTGCTCCTAATTTCTCTGTATATTTGGTCTCAATTTGATTACGTTCTTTCATTTTATGCATAGAGTTAATTTTTTTCTTATTACATCTGAATATCTCTTCCTTCCGAAATCTCGTGCTTTCATTAGTATTGAATTTGGATATGTCTTATTATAAAAAAAATTTCATTTATGATGTGTTAGGCAAAAATGTTGTTTAGGATCGTTAGGTAGAGAATGTGGGGGGGTTTATTTGGGCATGAATGTTAGATACATATTAGGAAACTCCTCAAACTTGATATGTACCCAATACTTGTTGAGTTGTGGGTAGACAATTCAACTAGGTAATTATGAATGATATACCCTAGCGGTGAGGCTGTGGTGGTCCTAGAGGTGAGGCTTGGATGATTCTAGCGGTGAGGCTTGGATGATTCTTAGTGGTGAGGCTTAGGTTATTAATGGTGGGTTGGTATGGGACAATCCACCATATTATTCATAGATCAGAATAGTGGTGGTACTATACATGTAGGCAAGCATGACTAGTATCATTACTGTAGACACTAAATTCATGTAAATCCGATTAGGCGACCAAAGGATTATCTAATTGGATACCATATGGCCCCCTTGGGCAACCATTAGAGGTTATATAGTATTGCTAACCACTTTTGGGAGGTTCTACCTCACTTTTGGAAGGTTTTGGACCATGTATGCATGGTTGTCCTACCTTGGTACAACCATAATTCATGGTCATCCCACCCAGGGATGGCCACTAGCAATCATCCTTGGGTGGGATGGACATGGTATTTGACCCCCAAAAAATCAAAATTTGGATAAATGGCACCCAAAAACTACCATTTATCCTACCTATTCAAGCATGCTGGCCTAAGGGTGCATAACTCATGCCAAGTTGCATTTTGGAGTCCTAAAAGGGAGATTCCTTCCCCCTCCAATGCATGGCAAGTTTTGGGCAAGTGGCACCTCCTACCTCACATGGCCTCACATGCCCATTTGATCCTAGGTCCTCTTGGGCTATAAAGTGGAGAAATTTTCCACCCAATTTACATAGAGAGGAGTTTTGTGACATTTACAATGAAGTGCTGCAAAGATTTTCCCCCAACCTTTTATACCTTTTCCCTCAAAATATCTACCTAGTGAAGGAGGTTCTTGATTGATTCAAGATGTGCAATTTTTTAACTAAACCCAATCAATTTAGTGAATCCCACCCCTAAATTTTATGAAAACACCCTTAAGAGTATTTTTGACCAATTCACAATGGACTTGGTGGCAGAAAACCAATAGATTTGGTGGTTGTCCCACCCCAGGATGACTTCCAAATTATGACAGTCACAACCATACCACCCTAGGATGGCCATATATTGGAGCACAATTTTGCTACTATTTTTACATAGGTCCATTCTAGGATATATTAGGATCTTGCTGTCCAAATTTGGTGTAATTTAGAGATGTTTTGAATCAATTATTATGATTTTTGTGTTTTGTAGTCTTATAGGGCTTATAATCGTCCCACCCTATGATTTCCAAGAATATATGCACAATTTTATTACTATTTTTACATAGATATATTCTAGGGTAGAATATATGCTTACTATTCAAATTTGGTGCAATTTGGAGCTATATTGGATGAGATATCATGATTTTAGTGTTTTGCAGGTTTAATTGGCTCACCCCAGGACGAATACAAATTTGATTGCAATTTCTCTAATGTTTCTGAATAGATCAGTCCTAAATCATATTTTATGCATGAATCTAATATTTAGAATCATTTGGATAAGTTTTGGATAGTCTATTGCATATTTTCCCTTTCTAGTCTAATATTGCATATATCACTTTGCATGCTTCATAATCCACAGTTGCTACTAACGAATCTGTTTTTCTTGTGTGTAGGTGCAGGTATGATAGTGCATGATGAAGGAGCATAGGATAATTATATTAAATAATAAAGCATCAGCATCATAGGCCCGCCCATTTCAATCACGGGTATGAGGAAGAATGCTAAAATTGAACCCTAGTTATTGAAAGGATTTAATCCTTGGGCACCATTTGTAATGGGTGTATCAATCTAGAGCTCTCAAGGGGAAATTTATGTAACCGTGATTTGATATATCAAATAATAAATAATAACTTAATTTCTTGCTCTTATTTGCCTTATCATGCTTACTTTAATATTTCTTTTATAGTGCGTAATCAACATTAGTGATAAATGCATCTCATTTTCAATAGGTGCACTGTTTCCCCCTACTTTAGTGGTGATCATGGTGGGACTCTGTCTTGATTGATTTGGTTAATATCTGACCTTATTTTTTCTTTCAAATTATTGTAGGAACTAGTCGTTCTAGCTTGAGATGACCCTTAAACTGCTAGTCATCCCACAAAGGGACGACGACACAACTGTCCCACCCTGTGACAACACCCAAAATAGAAGCCATCCCACCCTGGGATGACCACAAAATAGAGGGTTTTCTGCTCAAAATTATAGAAACAACAAGATATTAGGCCATCATGGTAACTGCCTAAACGTTCAGTTTCCATTTCTATAGTCCAAAATTGATTAAACCTAGTTTTCTTTGCTTCCCTTGATTGCTTGAAAGGTAGAAAGATAGATTTTACTTTTCTATAATTATAAAAACAATGAAAAAAAGAAAAATTGAAAACAACTAAGTAGAAATGCATGTGTATGGTTTGACTTCTTGTGACCTACCTAATGGGTAGGTTATCATTTAGGACATGCATTTTGTAGGTTTACCTTTTATCTAACATTTCTAAAAGTAAAACATCATTTTTTTGCATTTAGTGAAATCTCATTGAGTGCTCTATTGTTTACTTTCTTTAAGCATAAAATGAACCACACACACTTGCACGTATCACAATAACATTGGTAAGATTGAATATCATCACCAAACTTCAATTCAGATCGGTGACTTTGGATTTCACCTCTTTCCACCGACTTGCCCCCTCGACACCTTAGATAGAATAGGGCACTCTCTTAAGATGGAATAGGTCACTAGTGTTCAAACTGCCTCCCACTATTGGAAAGACTTGTTGATTCAGAGTGGAAGAGCTAAGAGAACTCTCCACACATTGTGGGTTTTAAGTGGTGTACCCTAGACTCTTTTGAGGACATCATGTTTGGCTCTAGTGTTCCTAGTCACCACTTTGGTTGAGTTCCCTCATTCTAATTTTAAAACATGAACAATAAAGTAAGAGCAACAACAAATCTAAACACACCAAACAACTTAGGGATTCACATCTAAAAATTAAATGAGATAATCACATTGTTTACTTTTGTGCTTATTGGATCATTTGATTGTGTGTTTCTAATATTTAAAAGATAATCATATACATCTAATCCTTAAAAGAGGTAATCATATTGTCTACTTTGTGTGTTTCTTTATTGTTTGGGATATCAACATAAGATCCTTGATCTAGGACCAAACCCTAATTTTTCAACAAATAAAAATAAAAATAAGTAAAATGTTACTTTTTGATTCTACATCCAATGGATCAAAAATCGTGCAAATTGGATCTATAACGAAAAAGATATGTTGGTTTTATGATTACTCTATTTTTGAGTGATTTTCAAGCCAAAAATAGGGAAAAAAAGCACTAAAAAAATCATAAAATGGTCTAGACAACTCTAAAAATTGCCAAATATTTTTTTTTGTCTTAGTTATCCCCTTATGCACCTCTCACAAGAATTTTGATTCCTAAATATTTATTTCTTAAAATTTCCCAAAATTTCCTAAAAGTGGGCATTTTTCCACGAGCCCCGGTTGGCCAAATATTCCAAAAATACAAATTTCAACTTAGAAGTCAAATTTTGGAGCCCTATCCCATTGTGATCAACTTGTCGTACTGATCATTTTGGTATATAGCACCTATAACATTTTTTGGAATTCAAAATTTTCTACTATGGTTGAGGGACCCCTCTTTTATGGATTTGGTCCAAATGCGGTTGAAAACAAGACCTTCAATTCAGAGAGAGAATCAAGCTTTGTAACCAATGAATATCTTTACATAATTCTAGAGGACATGCCCATCCCTAAATGCCATCCCAGGTTTTATCATAACAACAATATCATCCCCAGGAGGGCAAACCTTTGAGACATACCTACTAGGGAAGCACCCATAGGTCCTCTAGGAAAACTTCCTGACTTGGATACCTTGATGGAATTCTATAGTGAATAATATACCCAATAAGGATTCTAGTAGGTCAATATCATGGATTCACACCCCAAATTGCTCTATACATCAATTGAAATATGAACATGAGAGTACACCATGGCCTAGCCTAGATGAGCAAACCAACCGTTTGATCGAATAAGTCACCTCCATACTCCTCATAGAGAGCACTTAGCATGCATACATCATTATCCTACATAGCATGCATATATAAAGCTTGAATCTAAACCTAAATATGAGTCTTTTCTCATAGATGAGGAAGAAGACCCAAGTCATTCTCCTACTCCTCATGAAGAGTACTGGGTGTGACCACATTGTGGCTCTACATCATCAGACTATACAACACCAATTCATAAACTAGAATATCAAGGCAATGCAACCTTTAGGGAGCATGGAAAACAAGCAATGGATCCTACTAGGGGGAAAAGACATGATAAACCAATTTGTATTTCAAATATGAGGGCATACAAACCCCATGAAATTGAGCAATAAGATCATATTCATAAGGCACTTAGGCCAGATATTAATAGGCAACAACATACGAATCAACTCCTGTTGGATCAAAAAAAATTAAATCAACAATGGGTGGACTCAAAACAAGCACACCTACAAAGGTTTTATCAACGAAAGATATGAGAACAACAAAAGATACAACAAGAGCAATTGCAAAACGTATTACATGAAGTGGTGCTTACACGTAGCACCTATAGTATGCAACAATGATCAAGGTTCCCAATACAGTCTCAAAATATTCCCCCTCGATCACACCAAAATTATGTTCAACATAAAAGGCCATTATTTGGTTACCATCAAAAGCCTCATCCTCCTCAATAGTACTAAGATCAACACGATGAGGAATCATATGAGGACTCCAAATGGGAACATTAGGATCAAATAGATGCTTATCTTGAATCCAGTTATGATAAGGTACCCAATGATTATACTTATCATCCACCTCAACATCAGAAGAAACCTCCTTTATCTATTCAAGGGTGACAACAGGATGATCATATCATTTCGTCAGGGCCATACAAAGCACTAGCTGATTGGATAAGTTCTTTCAAAAAATAATATCAAAGTTTGGTTTATCAAAAACCTACACTAAAGCAACTTAGCAATCAGCCTTTGCATACATCAGTGTCATCAGTGATATACCCATCGAATTTCAATATGTCCAAACTTGAAAAGTTTAAATATGATGACGACGCACGAGATCATGTGACAAGCTTCATCTATATTTGATTTAGTTTTCAAGACAA
This sequence comes from Wollemia nobilis, assembly GCA_028583015.1. NCBI lineage: Eukaryota > Viridiplantae > Streptophyta > Pinopsida > Araucariales > Araucariaceae > Wollemia > Wollemia nobilis. Next base: position 5,639,037 of record JAQPPZ010000363.1, read on the forward strand.
TGACCTCTTGATGTTGATAATTGTCCTTAAAAATTTAACTAGGGATGCTTTGGAATGGTACAATCATCTACCACATCATAGCATAAACACATTTGAGGAATTAGCCGATACATTTATGGGATTTTTTGCCTCTAGCGTTAAAGAAATGATAAACTTGACTGACTTGTCTAACCTTCGTCAACTTGATGATGAGCCAATTATGGAGTATGTCAAAAGATGAAGGTGATGTCAAAACTACCTTTCACCCCACTCATAATGGAATTCACCCAAATGTTTACTAGAATTTGTTCGAAGTAGATTTTACTTCTCTTACAATTACAATAGTATCAAACATTTGAGGAGGCCTTAGCACAAACCAAGATCTTTGAGGACATAAAGATCCAAGAGGGTGATGTTCAACTTCATAAGAGGGAATGGCCAAACAAGAATATTAAAGGTGGAAACAGGCAGCAAAATGTTGCTCCAATAAATCAAGTGGTTTTGAGTATCCCTGAACCCTCAAATCGGGCTCCACCACCGCAATTACCAGTGCAGCCTAATTACTAGGCCCAGCCCCCGTTGGCCAAAAATCATACACAACAAAAACAATTACAAGGCCAACCACATCGGACACCACAACAATATACTCATTTGTTAGGCCCTTAGCATCGATCTTCAATTAATTGTATGAGGCACAAAAAATCAATCTTCCAAAGATCTGTCTATTGAAAACTATGTTGGAAATTTGAGCAAGTTTTGTTGTCATTGATGTCAAGCTTTCAACACCAGTCAGTGGCAGTTTCAATGGGCAACATCAGTTTCAGGTTCCCCAATTAGTGCAAAAGGAATCTGGTTCCAGGTGGTCAGATGAAGTCTAAAGAGCTATAAGGAGGCCCAAGAAAAATAATATTATAATATTAAAAGTGCAAAGAGTTAATTTATTATAAATTAATTATAATATTTTTATTATAATTTAATTTATAAATTAATTTAATTAACTTTTTAAGTTATTAAATTAATTATGATTTAATTATAAGTTAATTTATAATTTAATTAACCTAACCCTAAATCTAGGGTTATAAATGTTATAAAATTAATAATTCAAATTTTCAAATTAGTTTTGCCGACATTGTTGAAGACTCTTTCCAATGCATATAAAGGAGGGAATCCCCAAGGCTTTAAAAAATTCATCCGTGATCTATGTTTTCATTGAGATTTTTGTGCGCATGGTATAAAGTGAGATTGTGTGCTTTTCAGAAGGTGTGTGAGGAAGAAGACAAAGGTAAAGGGGTGTTGGTTTCTACCCTGAAGCTCTCGGTAGCGCAATTGGCAATGAGGGACACACCAAATTTTTTCTTGTGTGAGGTGCAGGGATAAAGTCTCGTGGGTTGCATTTTTGCAAGGCGGTAGGTGTTTTGTTTTTGAAGTTTCGCACATTGGGAGCAATACAATGGAAAATCTTAAGCCTTTTCCTTTTTATTAAGGCACGTAGCCCACGTGGTGGGCTAGCACCTCACTAAGGTGCTCTATTGGGGAGTGGTCTCGAGGACAAAATACACTGAGGCCCTTTTGTGTGGAATTTATGAGGTATGCACTCAATTTTCCAAGGTTACATGTGATAACTGGAATTTTCTAAGGTTGGATTTAAATAAAATTTTTGGAGCTTTATAAAATAAATGTTTGCATTATTAAACTGGTGTTTTTGAGCATTTGTGGGAGATAAAAGGATAGGCTCCATTATTTTGAGGATTTGATTTTTGGAGGTTGTTAATTAAATATTGGAGATTATAAGGAGTAATTGAGTAATTATTTTTATGTATGCTTTGATGATTGCTAATTTCAAAGAAGGAGTAATAAGATGTATTTAAGTTTGATTATTTTTGTAATTGAGAAATATTTTTGAGAGAGTGTTAGTGTGATATTTTATCATCTAACCTTTGAAATTGGCAAAGAAGATAATTTTCATTGAGATAGGTTTTTAAGGGCACTTCTTCATAAAACAAAAATGTATGGGCACATCTTCCTAATGAGTGATTGTTGAATGTTGTGAATGCTAAGTTGGAGTGAAAAGGGTTGTTTGATAAGCATTGTTGAGTTTGGTTTTTTTGGAATGAAAATAGATTCTAGAAACCTTGTTTGATAAGCATTGTTGGAAACATTGAATTAATAGGGTTTTTGCAAAGAACATGAGTATCATTGTTATATGAAGTTGTAAACTATCTTGAACTAGGGTTTTTGAAAGAACATGAGTATCATTGTTATGTGAATTTGAAAACTATCTTGAACTAGGGTTTGTGAAAGAACATGAGTATCATTGTTATGTGAGATTGTTTGATAAGCATTGATTGGAAATAATTGAGTGAGTGTTCATATGCTTGGACTAGGGTTTGTGAGAAAGGATTGTTTCATTTAGTGATTGGTTGAGTATATTTGATTAAGCCTAGTCAAGTGGAAGTGTTGAAGTGATAGTTCTAGTTCTGCAAAACAAATTATTCCATATTCTGAATTGATTTGAGAAAGAGGTTGAGTGTTTGTGAGTGTGAAACATATCGAGTCTCTTAAAATTCTCTATATATTTTTGTGATAAAAAGAGATTGAAAGTGATTTAGAATTGTGGTGAGTATGAAGCATATTGAGTCTCTAACAATTTTATATATGCTTCTATGAGATTGGGCAAGTTCTAGTGAGGACTTGTTGAGTAGGTTTGTAGTGAGTCTTTGTGAAGATTTGTTGAGCAGATTGGACAAGTTCTAGTGAGAACTTGTTGAGAAGATTTGAGAGAAGTCCTTGAAAAGACTTATGGACAAATTGATGTGAGCTTTTGTGGAAGCTTATAATATAGATTTGAAGACAAATATTGAGAGCAGATTGAATAATTCCTTGAGAGGACTTGTGGACAGAGTTGAGGTAACTATTTGAGAAGACTTGAGAGTAGAATTGATTGATTTGTTCAAAACTTGGGTTAAGGTTTGGGGCAAATATAGCAGAATTGATTTGTGATTAAGTCAAGCTTTGTGTTAAGGCTTAAGGACAAATATTTAGGACAAATTTGTGCTAGACCAAAGGACTATGTTTAGTGTGGATTTGAGGTCAAATTTTTGTGCAAATTTGAGGACAGGTTTGTTCCAGACCAGAGACAGAGATTGAGAATAGTTGTGCTAGACCAAAGGACTATGTTTAGAAAATATTTGAGACAGAGCTAAAAATAACCTTTGTATGTGACAGAGTATAGAGGACGACAGTCTCTAGTGGATAGAGATCCATTTGCTAGGGCAATAAGGACATGTGTTCTGAGTGAGGATAGGAGTCTTTAGTGGATAGAGATCCATTTGCTTTGCTAGGGTAGTGAGGATAGGTCTTCTGAGTGAGGATAGGAGTCTTCGATGGATAGAGATCCATTAAGCCAGTGTAGTAGAGGTAGAAATTCTTCTAGAAGATCACTATCCAGAGTAGAGGAGAAGGAGTTCTCCTATGGATAGAGATCCATGAAATTTATTAGGGGATTGGTGTCTCCTTTGGACAGAGATCCATGAACTTTGTAATAGGGAAATAATTTCCAAGAGATTTGATGAGAAAATTTTAGTGAAATATTTTCTCTGTGGAGTCGCCCACATGGGGTGAACCATATTAAATTGGTGTCTCCATTGTGTGTGGTGATTTTTGCATTGCTTTGATTACAGTTGTTGATATTGCTATTGATAAATTGCATAATATTGATTGGGAAAGAAAAGTAAAAAGTAGTCTTATACTGTTCACCCCCCCTCTTAGTATAAGCTTTTTTTTTTCAATTGGTATCAGAGCGGGTTCCTTCGGAAGAGTTTATCAGCTTGAAGGAAAATATTACAAGAACATAATGGATTCTAAGAGTGGATACTTAGATAATTTAGCACTAGTATTTTATAGAAGCGATTATGTATTTTATATTATGAGAATGAAGATTCACCTGATGGCACTTGGTAATAAAATATGAAAGGAGTTGAAAATTGATACACACCACCAACTACTCCACCTACAGATAAATATGGTAAGCTTCTACATAATTATAATTCAAGATTCATGAATGCAATTTTGAAAGGTTTGCATAGAACAAGGTTCATAAAGGTTGTGCATTGCAAATCAGCAAAAGGAATTTGGGATAAGTTGCAAAGCATATATGAAAGAGATAAAAATATCAAAAGGGCAAAGATACAAAATATCAAGGGATAATTTGAAGAATTAAGAATGAAGTATGCGGAAAAAATTAGTTCTTATCTACTTCATGTAGATGATATTGTTAACTCCATGGAAGGACTTGGACTTGAGGTTCAAGAATTTGATGTTTGTGATAAGATCTTAATATCTCTCCCAAAAAGGTTTAGTGAAAATATTTCAGCTATAGAGGAATCAAAGTATGGTGATCATCTAGTGATGTGGGGGAGTTGGAGGAAGTGGGTTGTCTAAAACTCTTAGGAAAAGAGAGGTCCTAGGTTCAAATCCCTTCCCCTCACATGCATGCAGATATGTAACTCTAGGGTGTGTTAATCCCACCTAGTAAATATATATATATATAAAAATATATATATATATATATATATATATATGGTGATATTTTGACAAGAGATGAATTACTTGGCATTCTTACAGATTTTAAGATGACAAAAAAAGAGAAACTTAATCTCCAGAAGGAGGCAACCTTCAAAGCTACTAAAAATACAAAGGGTAAGAAGTTAGATTCAAGAAATGAGTCATCTAGTGATGAAGAAGCAAATTATGGCAAAAGGAATAAGGATCCATGCATATTTATAAATGTAAAATATGTTAGATGTTTCAATTGTGGAAAGTATGGTCACTATGCAACTAATTGTCAATAATCTAGAAATAGCAATGATGAAGAAAAATAGGATCATAATAAAAGGGAATCAAAAAAATATAGGTACCAAAAGAAAGACAAGGATGAACAAGGCAAATAAGGAAAGAAGTTCTTTCAAAGATAGAAGAGGAGTTACTATGTAGACAAGGCAAGTAAATAATCAAGTGATAGTGATAATAGTTTCTCAAATAATTATAAAGACGAAGTCCTATTTCTAACAAAAGAAAAAGAAGTTAAGAAAAGATCACCAATAATTCTTAAGTGTTTTATATGTGGTAACTTTAGTCATCTTGAAGATAGTTGTATGAAGAGTGGTTTCAATTTCAGTGATGATGAATATGAATATACACTTGAAGGTCTAGAAGAGAATATTCTAATGGCACTAGAAGAAGAAGGAGGTGATTCTATAGAAGACAAGGCAGAAAATAATGAAGATGTTTTTAAAGGTAAAAAAATAAAGGAAGAATCAAAGAAAGGAGAAGTTTATCTTGAGGGAGAGCTTATTTATGCTCTTGACACATTAAAGAAGGTAAGAAAGCAAAACTCCCAGCTTAAGCTTCAGTTTCAAGGATGTGATAAAGAGAAAGAAAATATTATAAAGGATATAAATAAGTCAATGAATAAGAGAAAGAAGTTGAATGATAAGTTAGAAGCAAAGGTCTTAGAATATGAAAGGTTAGAACATGAAGTGGCTCTACTAAGGGAAGAAATAAAAGAGTCTAAGGACAGGTTACACAGGTTTGGAAAGAGCTCAAATATCGTAGATAAGATGATCAAGGTACAAAGACAGTCAAAAAACAAAACAAGTCTTGGTTTTGAATAGGTAAAAAAGAAACAAGGAGAGGATTCAACCTCAAGTTCTGAAGAAGAAGAAACTTCAGAAGAAGATAGTGTAAGAGAAAGTGAGACTTCTGAGGATGTTTTAGACAATAAAAAGTTCAACAAGGAAAATAATAATGCACAAAAGAGGAATAGATGGAACATGAACTAGCACAGGGTAAAAGAGACTAAGAGACCAATGAGGTTAAGGCAAGGTAATTTGAATGGATTATGTTTCTCATGTCCTAAATTTGGGCACAAGGCTTCATAGTGCAAGACTGGTAGGAACCAAGGGTTCCTAGCACAATAATTTAATAAACGATAAATAAATTAAATAAATAAAATTACTTTTAGATATGAATCGCCTTTTGCATTGGTTTGGGAAATCCCTCCAATGGGTATAAACAAAATATTATATTATTTCATATTGATTGCTTGATCACACTTTAGTGACTTGTCTTATATACCTATTCTAGGGTTGTGAGTGAAAGGACATGATGGTCCATATAAATGAATAAATGTGAATAATTAAATAATTATGATAGTTCATATTAGGGAATCCTAACATTCCACCCCTCCTCAAAACAACTTTGTCCTCAAATTTGGAAAATATGGAAAATTTATGCTCTTGCTTGCATATAAATGATAATGGATCCTTAGATAAGGTATGTAGAACTTGGATCGTCTGTTTGGTGTCATTGAGTAGAATCCCTTTTATCTCCCAAATAAGATAAATATATGGCAAGGTCTCGATGAAGTGCCTAATTTAATTTTTAATTTTTACGAATATCATAATCACAACCTTATATCAGCTTTGTTGAGGTATAAAGGTTGAAATATGTATTTTCCTTAATGCAATAGCTTCTATCAATAGTTTTACCTATATCTTATGCAAACGCTAAAGATAAAAGTATCAACAAGTACAAGTTTATCAAAAGAATTGAATTTTATTTTAGAAAGATACTACCATATTAAGACCTCTCCTCCAAAGCTTAGGCCAAAGGATTAATGAGTTGATAGATAATGAACACGAGTTGCCAACGTTCAAGTTCTCCAATCATTCAGATTCACCAAGTGTTTGCCATGCGTTTGATGTTCTTTTGTCTAGGTTAAATAAATGTTGTATCTAAAAATGGTTCTCTCCTGTAAGCTTGTAACAATTATCGTTATCATGCACTATTTCACTCTCCTTCAAAATAGAAAAATTTGATATCTTTTGTCCTTGGTGATAATATTGAATGACTCTGCTTGATGAAAAATAGAAAATATGCAATCTATTTCACCTTAGAAAATTAATACTTTTCTAATGAGTGTATATTTAATTCCTGACCTCTCAATTCAACAACGTTCTTCCTCCTTTATCTTTCGATAACACCGAGTATTAATGTGACACCATTGATAATGTGTCTTCATCACATGCAAATTAAATTAACCCTAATTTATGAATATAATGGCTCGTTCCATGTGCGCTTTATAATGTTTAATGGTCACAAATATGAGGTGAAGTATAATGGTGAAAGATAGGATATTTGCTATCTTCAATAGAGCGCCCCAATTCAAACTCTTCAATAGAGAATATTACAACAAAATATGATGTGGTTTCAATTAGGGATTTTCAACCATTTGTTTCACAAAAGACACTTTAATTGTGTTTCACTTTTTGTACAACATGCCTAGGAGTTTGAATGATATCAAAATGCCAATAATAATATAAGTGGAGGTAAAGTATTTTTTAAAGGATGAATGGTGAATTTTTAGGAACACATAATCATATAATATTACCAAATTGTGAGGTAAACCCTTGAATCTTAAAATATCCCAAGTAATTTTTAGACAGTAATATTACTAGAAATATTATTATTATGATAGTGTGCTTGATTTATTCATTAGGCAAAGAAGCAAGAATCCAAATACAATTCTAAGCACGAAGGAGGAATCTTGACTTAAAATATTTATATTTTGTACTATACGTTTTATTTTCCACATTGTTTACACAACACCATAACTTTCATGTGCCCGTATCATATAGTCGGTAAACTTTTGTATATCACATTATCAAAATTAAAATCCAAATTCAAAACAAGTAGCTATTCTATATTCTACCTTATATGGATAATTGAATTACCGCTTAGCATCCAATAGATTCCAATAAAGACAAATTGCCATGTCAGGAAACATTAAAAAGAAAATTGACTTGTTGTGTTCGCGTTCCAATATTTTTCATATTTTTTAAGAGGATAAACTACAAAATAATTTATATATCTCTTCTATTGATATCTCTTGTTCATGTTAGAGTTTAACTTACGTAGATGTCAATGTCGACAAAGGCAGATGTCAACAAAGTCTGTTTCAATTTATTCTCCTCCCTATCCCTACTTCTTCTTCTATCTCCTTATCCCCTTCTTCTCACAACTTCTTCTATATCCTTATCCCCTTCATCTTCTCCTTCAGTTTCATTCTTTAGTTGTAAGTAAACTATATAATGTAGTAGCTAAGATTTGGAATTTTAGATTAGAATGAAATTTTAATTTACGTGTCACTCTGGTATCAGAGCAGCATGTTTTTTGAGGAAATTTGACTTGTGATGAGGTCCAAGCATGAATCTCGAGGAGGCCCTAGCATGACTCCTAAGATAGAGCCCGTAAATCAAAACCCAAACATAGTTCTCGAGGTAGTCAGACTGGGTAGTCTCCAGAGCTGAGTATAGATCTTGAGGTGGACCAGATAGAATCTTGCATGGATCCTGAGGCTAACCTGACATAGTTAGGTGAGTGGGCACAAAAATTGAGGTAACAACTGGTGAGGCAGCCAAGGAGGACCAAGGACGTAGCTGATGTGGTAGCTGACAAGGACCTGATATGTAACCACACACAAATTGAGACAGCACATGGCATCAAGCCAGTAGACTCGAACGTGACTCTAGCAGCAGTGGCTTGGATGACGTGGATGCCAACAGGGCATGACATGGCAACAAGGGTGTGACAGCTGGACAACAGGAAAGTAGACACATGGTGCAAAGAGAACGATGGTGAGTTGGCATGATTTGATTGGTTTTCATAGTGGAAAAATGGTAAGGAACGATTGCTTATAGGTAATCTATAAACCTTTCGCGCACCCAGGATTATAAACACCTTCACTGCCCTCAGCTTGGTGCATGTGGGATAATGCACCTACATTTAAAAAAAAAAATGTTTTCATTGCATGTGTTAAAATAGGAGGCTTGCCAATTAAGTTCATAATAGACGTGTAGCCCGACTGGCTAGAAGAGCCAGTTTTAAGTTGGTCTCGCCCGCTAGGTCACGGGTTTGAAACCCAAGGGTGACAATTTTTTCTTTTTAAATTCTTTATCCATCACAAACGAAGCAATAAAGGTGCCAAGAATGTTTTTTAAGAGCCATCAGCCAAGATAGACAAGGCGGTTGCAGGTTGTGACTCTGGTTCGTGAGGTCGCAGGTTCGACTCACGATAGAGGCAAATATAAGGTAAAGTGTTTATAAAATATTGTTTTTCTTTTAAAAGTTTATTTAATAGTTTTCTAAAGTTATTTAATACTTTACTTAATAATTAAAACTTATTGCTTTTTAAAATATTTTATTTTAAATTTTGATTTTTTAAAAACAAATTTTGATTATTAAATAGAAATTGTAGTAAAATAATTTTAAAAAATTATTTTAGTAAACTTTAAAAGGGAAAATCGAACATATTGCCTCCGAGGCAAATTATGTATTATGCCCAAGGGGCTTGAAAAACTTACAAATTGTGTAATAGCCTAAAAAGTAAGCTTTGTAAAAAAGGGGAGCATAAAGGTGACGGGAAGCCTTCTAGAGCACCCGTTTAGCACTTCCAAAAAATTTTGGACTCCTCATTTAGCGCTGCCCCTTGGAACCCTGTTCAAGGCTAAAAAATTTATGTAATCGCCTCAATGGATGTAAAGGAGGATATTTTTGCATTGATGAGTAAATGATATGATCTACTAGGTGCTATCATGCCCTGTGTTCTCTTCTACTAAGAGAGAACACCGAATAATTTGATGAAAAAGTTTAGAGATATGATTTGCATATAGTTTTCAGCCAATTACAAAACGCAGTCATAGCCCATAAAAAACATCCAGATTCCATATACGAAGCATATTCAATAGACAAATCCTTTGGAAATATATTTTAGCACTCAAATTCAATTGGAATTACACCTCAAGAACCAACAAATCCTTAAATCAGTAATAGTGATTCAATCCAAATACTAGAGCTAGCTTCACCATTGACGACGAAGATTCAATTGGTGATAACTTTGGGAATCCGGTGATTGGAGAGCCTCAAAAAGAAGAGCAAGCCATAAGTGAAAGAGTAGATCAAGCTACACTTGATTTAAATTTGTAATTGCTTTTCTTTAAAATTGATTGTACTAGAAAAGTAAAAGTTTGTTTCAAGTTTCTTATCAGTAGCTATGGCCTCTACCCATTCCATAATTTAATGGGTATGATTATGAGTACTGGTCCATAAAAATGAAGACCTTACTTATAGGTAAGGGGTTATGGAAAATAGTATAAGAGGGTTACTCAGAACCCTTCGATTGGACTACATTGAGTGCAGCTGATAAGAAAGAAAAGAAGGAAGCACAAAAGAACAATTCATTTGCTCTTTTTCATCTTCAAGTAGCATTGGATAAAAGTATTTTTCCTAGAATTGCATATTGTATAACTGCCCAAGATGCATGGAATGCCTTAAAAGAAGGTTTCCAAGGAAGTGATCAAGTGAAGCAGGTCAGGCTTCAGACACTAAAATGAGATTTTGAGAATCTCAAGATGATTGAAGATGAGAAATTTGGTGACTACTACGTTCGAGTTAAAGTAGTTGTTGACAAGATGGTAACACTTGGAGAAGAAGTCAAACCATAAAATGTTGTGAAGAAAGTTTTGAGAACACTTCTTTCAAAATGGAATCACATAGCAATCATCATAGAAGAATCAAAGGATCTGTCTACACTATCCTTTGATGCTTTAATTGGTTCATTACTTTCACATGAAGAGAGATTATAGGAATCTCCATCAAAACGTTATGGAGGCGATGATAAAACCTTCGCATCTCAAGAAGGTGAAGGAAAAGGACAAGGAAGAGGCCAAGGCTAAGGTCAAAGAAGAGGCAGAGACAAGAGCAGCCAAAGAGGTGGAAATCCCAGTAGAGGAGGAACTCCTAGTAGAGGTGGAAGTCAAAGCAGAGATAGTCAACAAAGTAGAGGTAGAAATCAAGGTCGAGGAAGAGGAAGTGACAAATCCAAAAATGTTTGTTTCAATTGTTGCAAACCAGGTCACTTTGCTCGAGACTATTGGTCCAGATCTTCTCAGGGAAGCAGCAGTCAAAGAAGGCAGTATGGCCATTTTGGTGAAGAAGAAGAGACATTTAATCTCTTTCTTTCTTATGGGCAATTAGATCAAAATATGAATGACACTTGGATTTTGGATATTGGTTGTTCCAACCATATGAGTGGCAAAGAAGAACTCTTTGCTACAATAGATTCCACTATAAATATCGAATCAAGTTGGGAGACGATAAAACATTGCAAGTTCAAGGCATTGGAGCCATGGAGGTTCCAATGAAGGAAGGCATCAAAAAGGTGAATGACATCTACTACACCCCTCAACTCCAACATAATCTGCTTAGTGTTGGACAAATGATGGAAAATAATTACAAACTCATTTTTTATGAGGGAAAATGTGTAATATTTGATAAGAATAATGGTAATAAAGTCATCACACAGGTATCCATGACCAAAATTAGGTTATTTCCCCTTAAGTTTAGACAGCAAAGGGGAGCTCAACTTGCAAATTTTGCTATTGCAAATCCAAGTGTGCTTTGGCACTTGAGATATGGTCACCTGAATTCTGCTAGCCTAAAATTGTTGACTTCTCAGGCAATCGTGAATGGACTTCCTAAAATTCAAGATCACAAGGAGGTCTGTGCAGGATGTGCTTTGGGAAAGCACACCAGGTCCAAGTTTCCAAGAGGACAAGCATGGAGGGCTAGTTATACACTATAATTAGTGCATTTGGATACCTGTGGTCCAATGCAGATAAAAAGTCTCAGTAACAATTCTTATTTTCTCATTTTTATAGATGATTTCTCTAGAATGTGTTGGGTTTATTTCCTGAAACACAAAGATGAAGTTTTTGATTGTTTTATTGATTTCAATAATAATGTAGAGAAACAAATTGGGTTTCATGTAAAATGTCTTAGAACATATCAAGGAGGAGAGTACTCTTCCAAGGAATTTCTACAATTTTATAAAGAAAGTGGGATAAAAAGGCAGTTCACCACTTCCTATACTCCACAACAAAATGATATGGTAGAAAGGAAAAATGGCACCATTGTAGAGATGGCTAGATCGATGCTTCAAACAAAGCATCTAGGTAATATGTATTGGGCTGATGTTTTCAAAACCAGTGTTTACATTATAAATAGGAGTCCTACTTCTAGTTTGAAGGGGATCACTCCTTACCAGGTGTGGTATGGCAATAAGCCAAATGTAAAACATTTTAGAGTTTTTGGTTCTTTAGCATATGCACACATTCCTGATGAAAAAATTAAAAAGCTTGATCCCAAGAGTTAAGCATGTATTTTTGTAGGATATTGTGAGTCTACCAAAGCCTATAGACTCTACAATCCAAAGGCTCATAAAATTGTCCTTTCCAGGGATGTGATTTTTGATGAAGGGGGAGAATTGGGTCATCCAAGAGTTTTTGTTGATGATGAATCCCATGATGCAGGTTCTTCACAAATTCAGTAGGTGTCACCCAAGAAAGGCAAAGATACACACCCTCCAATCCCAAGAAAAAGTGCTACTTCTAGTACATCAACAACTTCTTCAAATCCTTCTCCACAACGATCAGTCAGTTCTTCACCGATGGATATTGATTCTCCATCCAGAGGTAAGAGAACACTACAACATCATCCCTCTTATCAGATGTTAGATAATTTTTTTTAGAGAAGATACACTAGAAGTCAAGCTAGTGAAATGAGTACAGTTTTGCAACGACTTGAAAATCTGCATTTGTATGGAGATGATGGCTCCCAAGAGCCTCGGGGAGATGTAGTCAATTGTGTTTTATTGACTAGTGGACAACTTGAACCTTCTAGCTATGAGAAGGCTTGTACTCAGAAGATATGGTAGGAAGCCATGAAAGAGGAGTGAACTCTATAAAAAATAATGATACTTGGGAGCTAGTTCAACTTCCTAAAGGAAAAAAATGTGTTGGATGTAAATAGGTCTGTAAGACCAAATTCAATGTTGATGGGAGCATTGAAAGACACAAGGCAAGACTGGTAGCAAAAGGCTTAACACAAAGTTATGGCATTGATTATGAGGAGATATTTGATCCTGTAGTTAGACATGAGACAATCAGAATAATAATTTCCTTAGCTACCCATAAAGTATGAAAAATCCAACACATGGATGTAAAAAGTACCTTTATCAACGGGTACTTAACAGAGGAGGTTTATGTTGAACAACCTCAAGGCTTTCAAGAACAAGGTAAGGAGCACCTTATTTATAAACTAAAAAAAACATTGTATAGCCTGAAGCAAGCACCAAGAGCATGGTACTCTTGCATTGATGACTATTTCAAGGAATATGGGTTCACCCGGAGCAAAAGTGAACCAAATATCTACTACCTAAAGCAAGGTAAAGACATCCTCATAGTTTGTTTATATGTGGATGATCTCATATTTATGGGTAGTAATGATAAGATGAATATGGAGTTCAAACACTCCATGATGAAACAATTTGAGATGAAAGATCTGGGATTAATGCAGTACTTCCTAGGCATGGAAGTTAATAAGATAGATAGAGAGATCTTCATCTGTCAACACAAGTATGCTCAGGATATGATAAATAAATTTGCTATGGAGCATTGCAAAGTAGTTGCAAATCCAATTGGACATGGTATACAATTGAGCAAGGATGATAAAGCACCGAAGGTTGACATGATAACTTACAAGAGCATGATTGGGAGTTTGATGTTTCTCACCAACACAAGACCTGAAATTCAGTATGCTATTTCTCTTGTATTAATATTTATGTCTAATCCACCCAAGCTGCATTTGCAAGCAGCTAAAAGAATTCTCAAATATGTAAAGGGTACATTGGATTTTGGAATCCATTACCAAAAATGTAATACTATCAAGTTAGTTGGCTTTAGTGATAGTGATTGGGGCAGCAAAATAGTTAGGATCCTGAGGCTAACCTGACATAGTTAGGTGAGTGGGCACAAAAATTGAGGTAACAACTGGTGAGGCAGCCAAGGAGGACCAAGGACGTAGCTGATGTGGTAGCTGACAAGGACCTGATATGTAACCGCACACAAATTGAGACAGCACATGGCATCAAGCCAGTAGACTCGAACGTGACTCTAGCAACGAGTGGCTTGGCTGACGTGGATGCCAGCAGGGCACGACATGGCAGCGAGGGCGTGACAGCAGGACAACAGGTGAGCAGACACGTAGCGCAAAGAGAACGGTGGTGAGTTGGCGCGATTTGATTGGTTTTCGTAGTGGCAAAAGGGCAAGGAACGATTGCCCGAAGGCAATCGATAAACCTTCCCCGCGCCTAGGCTTATAAACACCTCCACTGCCCTCAGCTTGGTGCATGTGGGATAATGCACCTACATTTAAAAAAAAAAAATTTTCGTTGCATGTGTTAAAATAGGAGGCCGACCGATTAAGTTCATAATGGGCGTGTAGCCCGACTGGCTAGAGGAGCCAGTTTTAAGTTGGTCTCGCCCGCCAGGTCGCGGGTTTGAAACCCAGGGGCGACAATTTTTTTTTTTTAAATTCTTTATCCATCACGAACGAGGCAATAAAGGTGCCAAGAATGTTTTTTAAGAGCCATCAGCCAAGATAGACAAGGCGGTTGCGGGTTGTGACTCTGGTTCGTGAGGTCGCGGGTTCGACTCACGACAGAGGCAAATATAAGGTAAAGTTTTTATTAAATATTGTTTTTTCTTTTAAAAGTTTATTTAATAGTTTTCTAAAGTTATTTAATACTTTATTTAATAATTAAAATTTATTGCTTTTTAAAATATTTTATTTTAAATTTTGATTTTTTTAAAAGCAAATTTTGATTATTAAATAGAAATTGTATTAAAATAACTTTAAAAAATTGTTTTAGTAAACTTTAAAAGGGAAAATTGAACATATTGCCTCCGAGGCAAATTATGTATTATGCCCAAGGGGCTTGAAAAACTTGCAAATTGTGTAATAGCCTAAAAGGCAAGCTTTGTAAAAAAGGGGAGCATAAAAGTGACGGGAAGCCTTCTAGAGCGCCCGTTTAGCGCTTCCAAATTTTAGAGTCCCCATCTCTTGGAACCCCGTTCAAGGCTGAAAAATTTTTGTAATAGCCTCAACGGCTGTAAAGGAGGAGATTTTTGCATTGATGAGTAGATGATACGATCTACTGGGTGCTATCATGCCCTGTGTTCTCTTCTACTAAGAGAGAACGCCGAATCATTTGATGAAAGAGTTCAGAGATATGGTTTGCATACAGTTTTCAGCCAATTACAAAACGCAGTCATAGCCCATCAAAGACATCCAGATTCTGGATACGAAGCAGATTCAGAAGACAACTCCTTTGGAAATATATTTGAGCACTCAGATTCAGTTGGCATTGCACCTCAAGAACCAACAAATCCTCAGATCAGTAATAGTGATTCAGTCCAAATACTGGAGCCAGCTTCACAATTATCCTCATCAGTGACGACGAAGATTCGATTGGTGATAACTTTGGGAACCCGGTGATTGGAGAGCCTCAACAAGAAGAGCAAGCCATAAGTGAAAGAGTAGATCAAGCTAGACTTGATTTAAATTTGTAATTGCTTTTCTTTGAAATTGATTGTACTAGAAAAATAAAAGTTTGTTTCAAGTTTCTTGTCAGTAGCTATGGCCTCGAATGCTAATCTACCCATTCCATAATTTAATGGGTACGATTATGAGTATTGGTCCATCAAAATGAAGACCTTACTTATAGGTAAGGGGTTATGGGACATAGTAGAAGAGGGTTACTCAGAACCCTTCGATTGGACTACATTGAGTGCAACTGATAAGAAAGCAAAGAAGGAAGCACAAAAGAACAATTCATTTGCTCTTTTTCATCTTCAAGCAGCATTGGATAAAAGTATTTTCCCTAGAATTGCATCTTGTATAACTGCCCAAGATGCATGGAATGCCTTAAAAGAAGGTTTCCAAGGAAGTGATCAAGTGAAGCGAGTCAGGCTTCAGACACTAAAATGAGATTTTGAGAATCTCAAGATGATTGAAGATGAGAAAGTTGGTGACTACTACGTTCGAGTTAAAGCAGTCGTTGACAAGATGGTAACACTTGGAGAAGAAGTCAAACCAAAAACTGTTGTGAAGAAAGTGTTGAGAACACTTCTTTCAAAATGGAATCACATAGCAATCATCATCGAAGAATCAAAGGATCTGTCTACACTATCCTTTGATGCTTTAATTGGTTCATTACTTTCACATGAAGAGAGATTACAGGAATCTCCATCAACAAGTTATGGAGGCGATGATAAAGCCTTCGCATCTCAAGAAGGTGCAGGAAAAGGACAAGGAAGAGGCCAAGGCCGAGGTCAGAGAAGAGGCAGAGGCAAGAGCAGCCAAAGAGGTGGAAATCCCAGCAGAGGAGGAACTCCCAGCAGAGGTGGAAGTCAAAGCAGAGGTAGTCAACAAAGTAGAGGTAGAAATCAAGGTCGAGGAAGAGGAAGTGACAAATCCAAAAAGGTTTGTTTCAATTGTGGCAAACCAGGTCACTTTGCTCGAGACTGTTGGTCCAAATCTTCTCAGGGAAGCAACAGTCAAAGTAGTCAGTATGGCCATTTTGGTGAAGAAGAAGGGACATCTAATCTCTTTCTTTCTTATGGGCAATCAGATCAAAATCTGAATGACACTTGGATTTTGGATACTGGTTGTTCCAACCATATGAGTGGCAAAGAAGAACTCTTTGCTACAATAGATTCCACCTATAAATCTCGAATCAAGTTGGGAGACGATAAAGCATTGCAAGTTGAAGGCATTGGAGCCATGGAGGTTCCAACGAAGGAAGGCATCAAAAAGGTGAATGACATCTACTACACCCCTCAACTCCAACATAATCTGCTTAGTGTTGGACAAATGATGGAAAAGAATTACAAACTTGTTTTTGATGAGGGAAAATGTGTAATATTTGATAAGAACAATGGTAATAGAGTCATCACACAGGTACCCATGACCAAAAATAGGTTATTTCCCCTTAAGTTTAGACAACCAGGGGGAGCTCAACTTGCAAATTTTGCTATTGCAAATCCAAGTGTGCTTTGGCACTTGAGATATGGTCACCTGAATTCTGCTAGCCTAAAATTGTTGACTTCTCAGGCAATGGTGACTGGACTTCCTAAAATTCAGGATCACAAGGAGGTCTGTGAAGGATGTGCTTTGGGAAAGCACGCCAGGTCCAAGTTTCCAAGAGGACAAGCATGGAGGGCCAGCTATCCACTGCAATTAGTGCATTCGGACATCTGTGGTCCAATGCAGACAAAAAGTCTCGGTAACAATTCTTATTTTCTCATTTTTATAGATGATTTCTCTAGAATGTGTTGGGTTTATTTCCTGAAACACAAAGATGAAGTTTTTGATTGCTTCATTGATTTCAAGAATAATGTAGAGAAACAAAGTGGGTTTCATGTAAAATGTCTCAGGACAGATCGAGGAGGAGAGTACTCTTCCAAGGAATTTCTGCAATTTTGTAAAGAAAGTGGGATAAAAAGGTAGTTCACCACTGCCTATACTCCACAACAAAATGGTGTGGCAGAAAGGAAAAATCGCACCATTGTAGAGATGGCCAGATCGATGCTTCAAACAAAGCATCTAAGCAATATGTATTGGGCTGATGTTGTCAGAACCAGTGTTTACATTCTAAATAGGAGTCCTACTTCTAGTTTGAAGGGGATCACTCCTTACCAGGCGTGGTATGGCAAGAAGCCAAATGTAAAACATTTCAGAGTTTTTGGTTCTTTAGCATATGCACACATTCCTGATGAAAAAAGGAAAAAGCTTGATCCCAAGAGTCAAGCATGTATTTTTGTAGGATATTGTGAGTCTACCAAAGCCTATAGACTCTACAATCCAAAGACCCATAAAATTGTCCTTTCCAGGGATGTGATTTTTGATGAAGGGGGAGAATGGGGTCATCCAAGAGTTTTTGTTGATGATGAATCCCATGATGCAGGTTCTTCACAAATTCAGTAGGTGTCACCCAAGAAAGGCAAAGACACACCCCCTCCAAGCCCAAGAAGAAGTGCTACTTCTAGTACATCAACAACTTCTCCAAGTCCTTCTCCACAACGATCAGTCAGTTCTTCACCGATGGATATTGATTCTCCATCCAGAGGTAAGAGAACACTACAACATCATCCCTCTTATCAGATGTTGGATAAAAATTTTCAGAGAAGATACACTAGAAGTCAAGCTAGTGAAATGAGTACAGTTTTGCAACGACTTGAAAATCTGCATTTGTATGGAGATGATGACTCCCAAGAGCCTCGGGGAGATGTAGTCAATTATGCTTTATTGACTAGTGCACAACTTGAACCTTCTAGCTATGAGAAGGCTTGTACTCAGAAGATATGGCAGGAAGCCATGAAAGAGGAGATGACCTCTATAAAAAACAATGATACTTGGGAGCTAGTTCAGCTTCCTAAAGGAAAAAAATGTGTTGGATGTAAATGGGTCTATAAGACCAAATTCAATGCTGATGGGAGCATTGAAAGACACAAGGCAAGACTGGTAGCAAAAGGCTTCACACAAAAGTATGGCATTGATTATGAGGAGACCTTTGCTCCTGTAGCTAGACAGGAGACAATCAGAATAATACTTTCCTTAGCTACCCATAAAGGATGGAAAATCCAACACATGGATGTAAAAAGTGCCTTTCTCAACGGGTACTTAACAGAGGAGGTTTATGTTGAACAACCTCAAGGCTTTCAAGAACAAGGTAAGGAGCACCTTGTTTATAAACTAAAAAAAGCATTGTATGGCCTCAAGCAAGCACCAAGAGCATGGTACTCTCACATTGATGGCTATTTCAAGGAATATGGGTTCACCCGGAGCAAAAGTGAACCAACTCTCTACTACCTAAAGCAAGGTAAAGACATCCTCATAGTTTTTTTATATGTGGATGATCTCATATTTATGGGTAGTAATGATAAGATGAATATGGAGTTCAAACACTCCATGATGAAACAATTTGAGATGAAAGATCTGGGATTAATGCACTACTTCCTAGGCATGGAAGTTCATCAGATAGATAGAGAGATCTTCATCTGTCAACACAAGTATGCTCAGGATATGATCAAGAAATTTGCTATGGAGCATTGCAAAGTAGTTGCAACTCCAATTGGACATGGGATCCAATTGAGCAAGGATGATGGAGCACCGAAGGTTGACACGACCACTTACAGGAGCATGGTTGGGAGTTTGATGTTTCTCACCAACACAAGACCTGACATTCAGTATGTTGTTTCTCTTGTCTCAAGATTTATGGCTAATCCATCCGAGCTGCATTTGCAAGCAGCTAAAAGAATTCTCAGATATGTAAAGGGTACATTGGATTTTGGAATCCATTACCAAAAATGTAATACTGTCAAGTTAGTTGGCTTCAGTGATAGTGATTGGGGCAGCAACATCGATGATAGAAAATCTACATCAGGGAACTGTTTTAGTCTAGGGTCAGGACTAATTACATGGAGTTCCAAAAAGCAGATTGTTGTAGCATTGTCATCTACTGAGGCTGAGTATATAGCCATCACATATGCTAGTACTCAAGCCCTATGGTTGAGAAAAATCCTTGAAGAGGTTGGAGAACAGCAAAGTGGTCCTACCAGATTATACTGTGATAACATCAGTGCCATTCAGTTGGCATATAATCCTATCCACCATAGCAGAACAAAACACTTTGATATGAAGTATCACTTCATCCGAGACATGGTGGACCAAAATATTGTTGAGCTTAAATATTGCAGCACTTTGGAGAACATTGCAGACATCTTCACCAAAGGCATGGCTAAAGCTCAATTTATAAAGCTGAGAGACTGTCTTGTCAGTCCTCTCAACTTTAAGGGGGAGAATGTTAGAGTTTAACTTACGTAGATGGCAATGTCGACAAAGGCACATGTCGACAAAGTTTGTTTCAATTTATTCTCCTCCCTATCCCTACTTCTTCTTCTATCTCCTTATCCCCTTCTTCTCGCAACTTCTTCTATCTCCTTATCCCCTTCATCTTCTCCTTCAGTTGCATTCTTTAGTTGCAAGTAAACTATATAATGTAGCAGCTAAGGTTTGGAATTTTAGATTGGAATGAAATTTTAATTTTTGTCTCAGTTCAAGGTTTATACTCATAATATTCTACACATTTTTAGACTTCATGGATCACACGGTCACATTAGAAAACCATGGCAATGACAACATAACTCTCGTAAAGGGGTCCCCTAGGGTAGAATTGCAGCCGAAGCATCTCGCACACATCAATATCAGTCTGGAGGACATCAAAACCATCAAGAATGTGAACGAGGTATGTAATGGGTACCATTAGTTTAAATGATGCACTTGAGGCTTGCAAGGTCATGGTCTATATATATTATATATAATGTTGCGAGTGTGACATATTGGCTCTCTTATCATTAAATTTCGATCAATTATAGATGCCTACAATTCAAATGAATCAAGTGTTTGACTACTCAATGGAGGAATATTTTGCACTTTCCACGGATATCATTATCTCTATTTTGAGGCACCTTTTCTATATTTCATGTGTTTTGTGGTGTTAGAACCAATGGAAGACATTCTTCCCTTCTATTTTGCTAAAACAATGCAGTTGCCTATTTATGTGCTAGATAAAAAGCTACTTGGATGCTTTTATCAATACATGGATGGAAGCAGAGTGTGAAAATCTCATGATGGCTATTACCAAAAAAATTATGTTGATATGGATGGTATCCGATTACTACAAAATTGCAGGTGAGTTACTTCACATACATTGAATTTTAACTAGATTTAGGCCAAGTGGATTTTTAGGGTTCATGGGACAGAATCGATGCATGAATATTATTGATCAATTTTCCAATGCCCCACTTGAGAATGGCAAGCAGTTAGTTGGGGTGGAAACAGTGGGTTCCTTCAAATTTTTCCGATCCAATGGAATATCATTTGTAATATTTGCACTATTACACTTAGAATTAACCATGTGCAAAACAAAAATCTATATGCTCACCATTACATTTAGTTTGCAATACTAAGTCTTTGGGATGGTTCAGCATGCAACAATTTTGATAGATGTGTATCGACAGAGCAAGATAGGTAGTGGATTTCAGTCCATATTTTTTAAATTCCTAGTTTTTGTAGAACGAGGTGGGCAGGAGATCCAACCAAATTTTTGCATCCCAACCTCAGCATGAAGACATCACCATATTTGTTTTTTTTTGCCAAGTGCATGAACTTTTTGTAATTAATATCATTGTTGACTTGAAGCCAGTTCCCGCATATTTATAGTGAGGTAGGACCAAGAGGTAATTTATTTATACCTGAACGGTTCATATAAACATTGGAAATGACTAACAATATCACCAATGTTAATACTACTATTTGCAAAGGATATGATGCAAGTTTTGTGAGGTGACCATGTAGTGAATATGAAGAAAGAAAAATGGTGTAATGTACTAAAGCCATCCTCAATCTAGAATCTAGATGCAAAGATGTTTGAATTCATGGTGATCATAGGAAATGGAGAATGATACTTTTTATATTCATAGTGATCGTAGGAATTGGAGAATGATACTTTTACAGGGCTATGGGGAAGCTCTTTTTTTTCTATTTTTTATAATGTTTAAAAATATAATTTGTTGTAATCCTTTACTTTACCCTGTAGTGCAATATATAGTCCAATGACAATAAGTATTACCCCCACCACACTGTGCACTCAATATACCCATCACCACCATTAAAGGAAATAGTATGAATAAACAACCTTCGTTCACATCCACTACTCATGTCCATTTGGAATGCGTGATAGAGAATTGCAACACCATGGAGATACAATTCCAATATCTTCTGAGATGATCCAAGTTCACATCCATAATATTCATTATCATCCTAGCTTTTTTAGGCTTCCAGTCCAGTAATTGCTTATGCAGTTTTCAAGGTGAATAGTAATTGTCTTGTGTTGTTTCTATGTGCATCTGCAATTTCTACTCATATCTCTTTAGTACCTACAAACAGAAAAAATATTGGGAATATTGAGAGTCGATGACAATGACTTGCTTTAAGGATATGCTTTTCATTTGGATTGCTGAGAAGACATTGTATTTGCAAAAATCAAAGACTGATGTATGGTTTTAAACTATTTTGGCCATCGAATTTTATGCAAAAAATTCTAGATATTCTCAGTGGTCTCCATCTCAGTCATTGTTGTAATTTTTTATTTAAAGACCATTAACCTACTTGAAGACTTCCTCAAATGAATAGTAACAACAATAGCATTAGTATCAAATTCTTATTAAATACTTGGGCATTCTAAGGAGTTGCACCTGCTTTATTGGTGTCACTCATTGAAGGCCACCCAATGCTTATTGAAGGGTGAGGTTTATTATTTGAAAAATAATGGTGTCCAAGGTGAAGGGTGCATAGATAGGAGCAACGTATTGTTCCACATACCTAGTAGATGATCAAAGTGATCCATTACTGGATCAAATCCTTTGAAACCTGCATAAGATTTTATTGCTTTTGGGACATTATATAAACTATTCGAGAAATCATTGTGAATAATATTGGAGATATCATTGGGAACAATTTTTTGTTGTGTTAAGGTTATATTAAGTTGTTTTTCACATTGACTATGTGCATCACCCGTATGTAATTCTGCAAAACACAATTTTTGCAAGATTTTGTCCTTAGTATCCTCCTTTTTTGGGTGCACTCCTTTTATAAAAAAAATTGCATTATTAGGGTTTGCATTATTTTTTTCTAGAATTGCAATAGGTAATTTTAGAAGTTCTATGGTTATGGCCTTGGGTTCTTTTTCAAAATTGTTTCTAGGGTTTTCATTTTTTTTTGCAACTTCTTCTGCTTTCACTTCCATTACATCCTCACTAAACTTATTAATAATATTTTCAAAACAATCTTCCCTCGATTTCTGAGCTTATTTCTGAATGTCTTGGTCCTATATGGTTGGATCCATAAGGCTCTGATACCAGATGGTAGGAATCAAGGGTTCCTAACATAATAATTTAATAAACAAGAAATAAATTAAATAAATAAAATTGCTTTTAGATAGAATCACCTTTTGTAGTGGTTTGGGAAATTCCTCCAATGGGTATAAACCAAATATTATATTATTTCATTTTGATTGCTTGATTACACTTTAGTGACTTGTCTTATATACCTATTCTAGGGTTGTGAGTGAAAGGACATGATGGTCCATATAAATTAATAAATGTGAATAATTAAATAATGATGATAGTTAGGATTAGGAAATCCCAACAAGGACACATGAAAGACATGAATATGGGAACTTCAAAAATAGACAACTTTTTCATTGGTATTGCTACTCATGTAATCAGTTTGGTCACAAGGCAATGAATTGTAGGGTCCAGGACAGGAATATATATGGCTTCACCAGGAGAAATCCCAAGACATTTGCACCTCCAAGGAATAATAGTATTAAGTGTTACAAGTGTAATAATGATGGACATACAACAAAGTGGTGTAGAGCAAAAATTCTAGAGACAAGCAGGGATAGGAATAGTCAGAGGAATCAAAAGGATTAGATGAGAAGGAAAGTGGACAAAGGTAAAGATCAGTGCATGCTGAGAGTATAAATAATTCCACCCCAGAATTAACCACCTCAAGAGGATGTGGGGAAGGGCTAAGCTAAGAGTCTCATTCTTAACCCCGAGCCCCAAAGGTGACCCTTTGCCATTGATGTCAAATGGGAGAGATTTGAGTAAGGGGGAGAGATTTCAGTCAGGGGGAGCATTTTATATGGGGGAGCAAAATAGAAAGAGGTAAAATAAATGATAAAAGGTAAATGGATTGCCATAAATGACAAAAGGGTATATTGTTGGAAATTTGAGCAAGTTTTGTTGTAATTGATGTCAAGCTTTCAGCACCAGTTAGTGGAAGTTTTAGTGGGTAGAATTAGTTTCAGGTTTTGCAATTAGTGCAAAAGGAAATACGGTTCCAGGTGGTCAGATGAAGTCTCAAGAGCTATAAGGAGGCCCAAGAAAAATAATATTATAATATTAAAAGTGAAAAGAGTTAATTTATTATAAATTAACTATAATAGTTTTATTATAATTTAATTTAAATAACTTTTAAGTTATTAAATTAATTATAAAGTAATTATCATTTAATTATAAGTTAATTTATAATTTAATTAATATAACCCTAAAGCTAGGGTTATAAAGGTTATCAAATTAATAATTTGAATTTTTGAATTATTCTTGTTGACGTCGTCGAAGACTCTTTCCAATGCATATAAAGGAAAGCCCAAAGGCTTTAAAAAATTCATCTATGATCTATGTTTTCCTTGAGATTTTCGTGTGCATGGTATAAAGTGAGATCGTGTGCTTTTCGAAAGGTGTGCGAGGAAGAAGACAAAGGGAAGGGGTGTTGGTTCTACCGTGAAGCACTCAGTAGTGTAGAGAGAAGCGAGAGACGTGCCAAGTTGTTGCTCGCGTGAGGTGCAGGGATAAAGTCCCATAGGTTGCATTTTTGCAAGGCAAGAGGTGTTTCATTTTTGAAGAACCATGCATTGGGAGCAACACAAAGGAAAGGCATAAGCCTTTTCCTTTGTATTGAGGCATTTAGCCCACGTGGTGGGCTAGCGCCTCACTAAGGTGCTCAGTTGGGGAGTGGTCTCAAGGTCAAAATATACCGAGGCCCTTTTCCATGGAATATATGAGGTATGTGCTCGATTTGCCAAGGTTGCATGTGATAAGTATAATTTTCTAAGGTTGGATTTATATAAAAATTTTAGAGCTTTATAAAATAAATTTTTGCATTATTAAATTGGTTTTTTTGAGCATTTGAGGGAGATAAAAGGATAGGCTCCATTATTTTTGAGGGTCTAATTTTTAGAGGTTGTTAATTAAATATTGGAGATTATAAGGAGTAATTGAGTAATTATTTTTATGTTTGCTTTGATGATTTCTACTTTCAAAGGAGTAATAAGGTGTATTTAAGTTTGATTATTTTTGTAATTGAGAAATATTTCTGAGAGACTGTTAGTGTGATATTTTTTCATCTAACCTTTAAAATTTGTAAAGAAGATAATTGTGATTGAGACTATTTTTTTAAGGCACTTCTTCATCAAACAAAAAGGTATGGGCACATATTCCTAATGAGTGATTTTTGGATGTTGTGAATGCTAATTTGGAGTGAAAAGGGTTGTTTGATAAGCATTGTTGAGTTCATTTTTTTGGAATGAAAATTGATTCTAGAAACCTTGTTTGATAAGAATTATTGGAAACATTGAATGATTAGGATTTGTGCAAAGAACATGAGTATCATTGTTATGTGAAGTTGTGAACTATATGGAAATAGGGTTTGTGAAAGAACATGAGTATCATTGTAATGTGAATTTGTAAACTATCTTGAACTAGGGTTTGTAAAAGAACATGAGTATTATTGTTATGTGATATTGTTTGATAAGAATTGATTGGAAATAACTGAGTGAGTGTTCATATGCTTGGAATATGGTTTGTGATCAAGGATTGTTTCATTGAGTTATTGGTTGAGTAAAGTTGATTAAGCCTAGTAAAGTGGAAGTGTTGAAGTGATAATTCTAGTTATGTGAAACAAATTATTCCATATTCTGATTTGATTTGAGAAAGAGGTTGAGTGTTTATGAGTGTGAAACATATTGAGTCTCTAAAAATTCTCTATATGTTTCTATGATAAAAAGAGATTGAAAATGATTGAGTATTATGGTGAGTGTGAAGCATATTGAGTCTCTAACAATTATCTATATGCTTCTATGAGATTGGGTAAGTTCTAGTGAGGCCTTGTTGAGAAGATTTATGGTAAGTCTTTGTGAAGACTTGTTGAGCAGATTGGACATGTTCTAGTGATAAATTATTGATTAGATTTGAGATAATTATTTAAGAAGACTTATGGATAGATTGATGTGAGATTTGGTTGAAGCTTAAAATACATATTTGAAGACAGATATTGAGAGCATATATAATAAGTCATTGAGAGGACTTGTGGATAGAGTTGAGGCAAGTCTTTGACAAGACTTGAGAGCAAAATTGATTGATTTGTTCAAACCTTGGGTTAAGGTTTGGTGCAGATCTAACAGAGTTGATTTATAATTAAGTCAAGCTTTGTGTTAAGGATTGAGGACATATATTGAGGATAGATTTGTGCTAGACCAAAGGATTGTGTTTAGTGTAGATTTGAGGTTAAATTTTGGTGCATATTTGAGGATAGGTTTATTCTAGATCAAATACAAATATTGAGAATATTTGTGCTAGATCGAAGGACCGTGTTTAGTATAGATTTGAGACAGATCTAAGAGTAAGCTTTGGAGGTGAAAGAGTATAGAGGATGAAAGTATCTAGTGGATAGATATCCATTAGCTAGGGTGGTGAGGACAGGTCTTCTAAGTGAGGATAGGAGTCTTCAGTGGATAGAGATCCATTAAGCCAGTGTAGTGGAGACACCAATTCTTCTAGAAGATCACTAGCCAAAGTAGAGGAGAAGGAGTTCTCTTGTGGATAGATATCCATGAACTTGATTAGGGGATTGGTGTCTCCTTTGGATATAGGTCCATAAAATTTGTAATAGGAAACTAATTCCCAAGAGATTTTTTGAGAAAATTTTAGTGAAATATTTTCTCTGTGGAGTAGTCCACATTGGGTGAACCACATTAAATTGGTGTCTCTATTGTGTGTGGTGATTTATGCATTTATTTGATTACTACTATTGATATTTCTATCGATAAATTTCATAATATTGTTTGGGAAAGAAAAATAAAAAGTGGTCTTATATTGTTCACCCCCCCTCTCAGTATAAGCTTGTATAATTCAACCTAATAAGTGTAGATTAAAGGTGCACAGGGTAAACCTATATTGTGTTTACAATAAGCAAAGGGGTCATGAAATCTAGACATGACATCCCTTTAGATATTTAATATTGATATGATTGAAAAGCAAGAACTTCATATAGGATTCTTCCAAGACCCTTTTCTACACACGAAGTAAACGTAGCACCTGCCAGTAAAGTCAGGCAATATGATCAGGTGCACATTAATATACCTCCAAAAGAGATTGTGGGAATGATCAATGTTGTAATGGAGAAACAAGAATATCAAAATTGATCTATGCAACCTGTGGCATCATCCAATGTTTCACCTTCGCTCATATTGTATTAGTAGGACATTGGAACTACATAAAATTACACATCACAGTAGGGGGATCAATTTCTACTACTCCCCCTAGCCAATCCAATCATAGTGCATCAAACACAATGCACATTGGGGGTCTTCAAGGTGTCACAACTTCCCCATAATCCACATCATGATTAATGAAGCAAAGTGAGACCTCCAAAGGTATCACACCTCCCTCACTTTCATTAACTAGCACACACATTAGGGGTACCTAAGGTAGCGTACCTTCCCCTTAAAAACATAAAAACAAACAAAAATAATAAAATATCAAAATCCAAAAACATTCAAAATAATAAAAATTTCAAAAACAATTTAAAGCATCAAAATTTCAAAAACAATTGAAATATCATAAAATTTCAAGAACAATCGAAAATGTTAAAAATATAAAAATATTTATATTTTGTATTGCATTATATGCATTCATTTAATTGCATTGCATTTAGGTATTTTTATCCATTTCACTTGCATTAGGATAGGTTGTGTTCACAATCTGACAAATGACACCACGTTTCTATCTTAATCATGCATATTTTCATCATCGTCATTCATTTCCCCTATGAGTAAATGCATTTATCAACACAACTCATTCCTATTTATATAAGGAATATACTAGGGTTTTCTAGTCATTCATCTATACCTAGCGATCTTATCGGATTTTGTAGAAAGCTATCTTCACTTTTAGAAGATTAGGTCTAGTTTTGATAGTACCTTACATATATCAAAATCCCATCACAATTTAAACATTAACAATCCTAGTCAGGACAAGGAAGGAAGAAAACTACAAAGTGGTCCTAGTAACCTTAAGTGAAAGGATTTTACTTGCTCACCTTGTGATGTGTATGGTCTAGGATGTTGGTCATTGACAAAAGGACAAGCTCCCCCCTACCCAAAGAAATCCCTTGCTTTCATAAAAATAAGAAAAATCCTAAAAATAAAATATCAAAAGCAAAATAAATAGTGATTTGCATCACTAAACAAATCCCTTGCTCAAAGAAAACAAAATATAAAATAAACAGTGATTTTCATTACTAAGCATGAGAAAGTATCCCACATAAATGTGAAGAAAATAAGGAGGTGAAGAGATTGAATCCATGGAATGGTTAGTATTCTAAAACCATCGAGTGATCCCCAATATAGCAATGGTCTAAATTAATCCTACCTTTCTTTGGGGTAGTTCTAAGAAATTTACAAAGTGAGCTATATTTAGGCGGCTTGTATCGCCTAGTGGTCTAATACAACTAATTCCAAACTTGGGATCATGATGAAAATAGGGTGATCCTCATTACAAATATGGGATAAATTAATCCCTCCTGGCGATGAGGTAGTCTTATGTCTCATCTAATATATTTATTTGCACACACAGGAATAATGAATATCTTGGTCTTCATAAAAAAAGCTTTTATCTTTCAAGAGTCATGTATAGTCATTATACAAATTTTTATTAATTAACTAGGGCGTTTGAGTCTAATGGAAAACCTAAAATTTCTTAATAGCAATAAATCATTACATAAATCATACATGTTTACACATCTCACAATCCTCTCATTTCATATATGGATGCTTAAATTATTAATTCTTATGATAAGATTTATTATTTTCATTCATGATTGTCATACATTTTGTGGTGTCATCCATTAGTTTTTCAACACACATTTATTATGTTTTAAGTTATTAAATCATACATGTTCATTTACATTATATCATCATCATGTAAATAATGCATTACATACATTGCATTCACCATATCATATCAACATAACTTAAGTGCATAAACAATTGAAACAAATTAAACATGTATTTAACATTCACCATTGCATCCATATATGCATACATAGTAGAGCATTTACACATCAAGACTAGAACATATAATCATATATTTATCATCTAGATAGTGTATGTCATCATTACATTGCATGCATATAGCATATTGACATCATCAATAGGTATTGCATCCATTAGTGCATCCATAAATCATAACAAATAATGCATCTAATGGTCCAAAATCACATAATTTCAAATCACACAAACATTATTAAACATCAACTGGGGCATTATTGGTATCATACCTCCCCTAAGAAAAAATCAAATAGTTAAGCAATCAACCACAAAATTCTCCAATGGTATCTACAAACCACTTGGTCAACCCTAAATGCCCCAAGGGTATCTACAAACTCCTTGGTCAACCCCAAATGTCCCAAGGGTATCTACAAATCGCTTGGTCACCCCCAAAAGCCCCAAAGGTATCCATAAACCCTTTGGTCAATCCAAAAATCCCCAACGGTATCCATAAACCCTTTGGTCAACCCAAAATGATCCAAAGGTGCCTACATCATCCTTTGGTCATCCAAAAAACCCAAAAGGTACCCATAAACCCTTTGGTCAACCCAAAACACTCCAGAGATGCCTACATCATCCTTTGGTCACCCAAAACACCCCAAAGGTACCCATAAACCCTTTGGTCAACCCAAAATTCTCCAGAGATGCCTACATCATCCTTTGGTCACCCAAAAAGCTCCAAAGGTATCTATAAACCCTTTGGTCACCTAAAAAGCCCTAAAGTTATATTAAACCCTTTGGTCAATCCATAAGTCCCAAAGGTATCTATAAATACTTTGGTCACCCAAAAAGCCCCAAAGGTATCTATAAACCCTTTGGTCATCCAAAAATCCCCAAAGGTATCCATAAACCCTTTGGTCACCCAAAAATCCCCAAAGATATCCATAAACTCTTTGGTCACCCAAAAAGCCCCAAAGGTATCCATAAACCCTTTGGTCACCCAAAAAGCCCCAAAGGTATCTATAAACCCATTGGTCACCCAGAAAGCCCCAAATGTATCTTAAACCTTTTGGTCAATCCAAAAGCCCCAAAGGTATCTATAAACCTTTTGAACCCAAAAAACTCCAAAGGTATCTATAAACCCTTTGGTCCATCCAAAAATACCCAAAGGTATCCATAAACTCTTTGGTCACCCAAAAAGCTCCAAAGGTATCCATAAACTCTTTGGTCACCCAAAAAGCCCCAAATCTATCCATAAATCCTTTGGTCACCCAAAATACCCCAATGGCACCTACAAAACCCATTGGCCATAATAATAACATGTATAATCCAAATTAACAATTGATAACTTGATCAAGTTAATCTTGTTCATCTTACGAATAATTTCCAAAGACAATCATGCACCTTCCCTGCTTAGGGAAAATAAGCAAAAGATCAAAAGAAAATTCAAGAAAACCAGTAAACTTATCTCCTAATCACCATTAAGGCTAGGATTTGACTTAAGCTTATCTCCTAATCGATATCAAGGCTAGGATTTGAATTAAGCTTATCTTCTAATCACCATCAAGGCTGGGATTTTTCTTAAGCTTATCTCATAATTTCCATCAAGGCTAGGATTTGACTTAATATTATCTCCTAATTGCCACCAATTCTAGGATTAGACTTAATTTTGTTTGCCAAAATCCCAAAGATTACCAAAATCAAGTTTCTTAACTTGTTAGAGGCAATGATTCTGAGATGTGCACCCTTTCTGTAATGACCCATTTTTGGATTTTACCTTGTATATAAGTGTGGTGTGATGTGCGGTGTGTAATTTGTGAGTTTGGTGTTATTTTCATTAAGTGTGATGTTATTTTCATTTAGTGTGGCTTTTGATAGGGAAATAAAGTAAAATAAAATAAAATAATAAAGGGGGAGATATAAGGGTAATGTGACTTAGGGGTGTTTTAAATATTAAAATAAAGTGCTAGGAGACATAAGGATATAATTTAATATTTAATGGGTGCTTTAAGTCATTTTAGGGTTTCTCCCCTCAATGAAGAATTATAAGATTTTATCTATAAAAGGGGACTTGGGGGCTCATTTGCACATTATTGAACTCATTTTTCTTCTCTACTTGTATTTGGCTCTCAAGCTGAAACAAAACCCTCTTGTGGACGAAACCCTGCAAGAGATCATCCAGAGGACGAAAACCCTCTTGGATTGGAGGCTAAGGACGAAACCCCTTAAGTCTTTCAGTGGTAAATCTACCCAGGATTTACAATTGTGCTTATTGGATCAGTTTCATGGAGACTATGGAGAACTAGGGCTTATCACACAGATTGAAGTTCATTGTGAATAAGTCTAGGGAGAGCATTGTTGTTCTATTGCACATTATACTCAGTTTATGGCCTGTCGTTAGCATTGGAAGCACAATATACCCAGCAAGCCTGCCGTCAACCATCACAAGGGTTTGGTGTGAAGTTTAACATTCTTAGGGGCTGTCGCCATACACAGCAGATTCATATATCCTCAGTGCTGTCGTTGGCATCTCTCACACTTCCATCTACAGCCAGCCAATATTGACATTCAGTCACAGATTTAAGATCTTTCAGTCAGTATTGACACTCAGTCACAGTTTTGAGACATTCCAGTCACAAGGAACAATCCCCGCCAGCCATAAGAAATATGTACAACAGACTTCTACTTGTGAACTGTGAGTTTCAACTCCATATGTATTTGCTCTATTTGCTAGAACAATGAATATCAAACCCTCTTTGCACAGTATTGTGTTTGCTATTTGATTTCTATTCTCATATGGATGCTTGCAAAGTGTTTGAAGTAATGCCAATGCTATGTGAATGAAATGCAAACTGTTTGTCTCAATGCCAATGAACTATGAATGTGTTACAAACTGTTTGACAAAATGCACATGCACATAAACTTGATGAAAACTTAAGAAAGGCACATCACAGTGGTATCAGAGCCAAGATCTTGCCACCCTGTGGAGATTTGGCTAATTTCTGGAAAAACGGAAATTTGTGATTTATTACTGAGAAGGGTGATCCAGTAGATTCCAGGAACAGGTTTTTGAAATTTCAGTTGGGTGTAATTTCTTCTATGAATCAAAGGCCACCTATTCTTCATACATACCGGACCAGGGCTAGAACCAAAAATCAGCAAGAAGAAAACCCAGCTTGGGAAATAACTCCGGAGGAAGAAGAAATTGAAGAAGAGGGTTTGGCAGAAATGGCAGAAAGGGGTAATAATGGGCAAAACGGACAAGATCCGGCCGAACAGAAATTGGACTTGATGTTACAGGCTTTACAACAAATTGTGGCAGGTTTGAATATTGGAACAAATCAGCGCCAAAATTCACCCCCCGACAACAAACTACAACCCAATCAAGTGTAAATACACGCACCCCTTTGAAGAAACCAAATCGTCCCATGTTTTTGGCACATGATGAGGAATCCTCACATGGAGAGGAGAGTGATGATGATGAGATGGATGCCCTATTTGCTCGCTACAATGCAAAACCAGCAGCATTTAGAAATGCAGTAAACTTTCAACAATATTTTCAAATGAAGAGCAAGAAACCTATGTTTCCAAAACCCAAGAAAGAAAAGAAATGGCAGCAGAAAATGCAAGTCCCTACCTTTAATGGAAGTGATGGCATATCAGCTAGGGCTTGGTTGCAAAAACTTCAAACATATTTTGCACTTGACCCCATAGCTGAAGAGGATGCAATTCAGTTGGCTACTCTGAATTTGGAAGGAGTGGCTTATGATTGGTGGCAGCATGGGTTGATCACCCAAGGGCATGATAGCATTACCACATTTGATGAATTTAGTGAGAGGCTCTTGGATAGGTTTGAAAAGAAGGATGAGGAAGATTATTTCAGAGAATTGACAGCCTTGAAACAAACAGGTACACTTTCTTCCTACATTGGGGAGTTTGAGAGAATTTCAGTTATAGTGCAGGATGTCTCACCCAAGAGGGTGACTTATCTTTTTATGGATGGATTGATGGAACCCTTAAAGGGTTTGGTTAGATCTTTTGCTCCTACATCACTCCAAGAAGCCATTAAAAGAGCCCTTTTGTTGGAAAATACTCTTGGGACACATGCACCATCAAAACCCACGTGGACTCCAAAT
Organism: Wollemia nobilis; assembly: GCA_028583015.1. Taxonomy (NCBI): domain Eukaryota; kingdom Viridiplantae; phylum Streptophyta; class Pinopsida; order Araucariales; family Araucariaceae; genus Wollemia; species Wollemia nobilis. Next base: position 5,672,064 of record JAQPPZ010000363.1, read on the forward strand.
AAATACAAGCAAGGAGAGTCTTCTAAACCATGGAAAAAGGAAAAATCAGCCATGAGGCAGCCAACATCAGCTTTTTCTAAGCCTTCATTTCCTACACCAAACAGTAGGAAAATGGATGAAACCACAAGAAATGAGTTGAGACGCAAAAAACTATGTTTCTCATGTAGGAAGCCATGGGAACCAGGGCATAGATGTCTTGGCAAGGGAGAAGTACATTACATTGAAGTGGTTTCAGCCAGTGAATCAGAAAATGAAAAGGAATCTACCACTTTCGAGGACAGCCAAGAAGAATTTCATGATATGGAGGAGCATGGGGAAGCCTCATCACATGAGGTACCACCCACTAGTAGTTCTTTGGCTACTTTACATAGTGCACCTCAATTCTTCACAATTAAGGTACTTGGCAAGGTTTTAAATGAAGATGTTGTGGTTCTTATTGATGGTGGGGCAACCCACAATTTTGTGGATGAGAGTTTTGTGCAAAAGAAGAATATCAAAACTACAAACTTTGCAGGATTCAATGTGGCTACAGGTAAAGGAGAGATTTCTCCATGTACAAGAGTTGTGAAGCAAATGGAGTTAGTTATTGGTGAATATAAGGTAATGCATGACTTTTATGTCTTTCCTATGGGAGGTCTTCCACACATAGTGCTTGGAGCACAATGGTACTACAATTTGGGTGATGTCACATCTAACTACAAAAAGTTAGAATTAAAATTTCAGTACCAAGGAAAAGAGGTAGTTTTGAAGGGAATCAAAGACTATGAGTTGCATAATGTTTCAGCCAAGCGTATGGAAAGAGTAATCAAAAAAGGGGATTTTGAATGGAGTGCTTACATCTACACCATCAAGGGCATTCCTACTTCTTCACCAAATATAAAGGTAACTTATCCGCCACAAATTCAGAAAATTTTAAACAAGCATAGTGTTGTTTTTGGTGATATGCCAAAGGGACTTCCCCCACATAGAGGATTTGAGCATGTGATTGAATTTGAAGAAGGCACAAAACCAATAATGATCACTCCATACAGGCATCCACGTGCATATAAAGATGAAATTGAAAAGACTATCAAAGAGTTACTAGCCATGGGACATATTCAACCAAGTAGCAGTCCTTTTGCTTCTTCCATGGTTTTAGTCAAGAAAAAGGATGGGACTCTTCGTATGTGCATTGATTACAGGTTACTCAACAAGAAGACTATTAAAAATAGGTATCCCATTCCTAGAGTAGATGAGTTGATTGATGAACTTTATGATGCCAAATATTTTTCAAAAATTGATTTAAGGAGTGGGTATCACCAAATAAGGGTAAGGAAAGAGGATGTTCCCAAAACAGCGTTTAGATGCCACTATGGACATTTTGAGTTTCTAGTGATGCCATTTGGTCTTACAAATGCACCAACAACTTTCCAATCCACAATGAATCATGTTTTCAGAGATTACTTGAGGATATTTGTTTTGGTTTTCTTTGATGATATTCTCATATATAGTAAATCATGGGATGAGCATCTTAAGCATTTGGATATTGTATTGGACATATTGGAAAAACAACAATTGTATGCCAAGGAGTCAAAGTGTGAATTTGGTATGGAGAAAATTTTGTATTTAGGACACATAATCAGCCACAATAGTGTCCACATGGATCCCCACAAAATTTCAACAATTCAACAATGGCCTCCTCCCACTTCATTGACTCAATTGAGAGGATTCTTGGGTCTATGTAGTTACTACAGAAGGTTTATAAAAGGGTTTTCTAAACTTTCAGCCCCATTGACAGAGTTGACTAAAAAAGGAGCCTTTGGGTGGAATGAAGGAGCTCAACATGCATTTGAGACTTTAAAGAAGGTAATGACTACTGGTCCTACACTTGCCATTCCTAATTTTTCCATGCCATTTGTGATTGAATGTGATGCATCAGGTGTGGGAATAGGGGCTGTCCTAATGCAAAAGGGGCAGCCTATTGCATTTGAAAGCAGGAAGCTAACTCCCACAGAAAGAACTTTCAGTATCTATGACAAAGAAATGTTGGCAATAATGCATGCTTTGTCAAAATTTAAACAGTATCTCATTTGTGGGAAGTTTACTATCAAAACTGATCATAACAGCTTGAGACATTTCTTGGGGCAAGAGGACTTAAATGAAAGACAGCAAAAATGGGTAACAAAAGTGCAAGCATATGATTTTGACATAGAGTATAAGAAAGGTAAAACAAACACTGTTGCTGATGCACTTTCCAGATCACCTTTGTTTTACTCATTTTCAGCTGTTAATGCGGATTGGAAGACTAAATTGATGGCTGAATATATTAAGAATGATTTTACCTCCAAATTACTTGATGGGTCACTTGTGGATGCTAAATTTAGAGTACATGATGGGCTGATTTTTTGTAAAGGCAGAATTTTTCTTGTTCCGGAATCCAAGTTGAAAGACAAAATGATTTCAGCGTTACATGATGCATCATATGCAGGGCATCCGGGCTTCTATAAGACATACAGAATTGTGAGGGAGAAATTTTCTTGGAAGGGGTTAAAAGATGATGTTATGAGGCATGTAAGAGAGTGCTCTGCATGCCAAGAAAACAAATCAGAGAACACATTGAGTGCTGGTCTTCTACAACCATTGCCAATTCCAAGTGGTAAGTGGGAGAGTATCTCCATGGACTTTATAACAGGGTTGCCCACCGTTCAAGGAAAGAATTGTATATATGTGGTTGTTGATAGGCTAACAAAATATGGATATTTTTATGCTATTTCAGCCTCATATACAGCCATACAAGTGGCTGAAGTATTCTTCAAGGAAGTCCTAAGATTGCATGGTTTGCCTAAAACAATAATCAGTGACAGGGACAGTAAATTTATGAGTGCTTTTTGGCAAGAGATTTTCAGACTTAGTGGCACAAAATTGACACCAAGTACTAGTTACCATCCCCAAACAGATGGACAAACGGAAATAGTAAACAAATGGTTGGAGGGTTACTTGAGGAACTACATTTCAGGGCAGCAAAGTGCTTGGGTCAAATGGCTGTACATGGCTGAGTTTTGCTACAATACCACTTATCATTTGTCCATTAAAATGACACCTTTCATGGCACTTTATAGTTATGATGCTCCTAACCTTGTTGATGTTTTATTACATGATAGCAGGGTTCCAAAAGCACAAGACTTTATCCAAGAACATCAAAATATGTTAAAAATCCTCAAAGACAATATTTTAATGGCACAAAATCAGCAAAAGAAGTATGCTGACCAGCAAAGGGTTGAAAGGCATTTTGAAGTAGGGGACATGGTATACTTGCGACTTCAGCCCTACAAGCAATCCTCACTCAAATCTAGTGGGAAAGACAAGTTGAAACCAAAGTTTTATGGGCCATATAAAGTGCTACGAAGGATTGGTGAGGTAGCATATGAATTGGAGCTTCCCTCTCATAGCAAGATTCACAATGTTTTTCATGTATCCTGTTTGAAGAAAGCACTTGGGCAGCATGTGACTCCTTCTACAGAGTTGCCACCACTTGATGATGAGGGCAAGCTAATTTTAGAACCTGAATCCATCTTAGAGACAAGAGAGAAGAAGAAGTTGAGGAACAAAATCATCCTTGAGTACTTGGTCAAATGGAAAGGCTTGCCATTGGAGGATGCTACTTGGGAAGGATCTGAAATCCTCTCCCATCCAGCTCTGAATTGCTTGGGGACAAGCAATTTGGGGAGGGCGGTATTGTAATGACCCATTTTTGGATTTTACCTTGTATATAAGTGTGGTGTGATGTGCGGTGTGTAATTTGTGAGTTTGGTGTTATTTTCATTAAGTGTGATGTTATTTTCATTTAGTGTGGCTTTTGATAGGGAAATAAAGTAAAATAAAATAAAATAATAAAGGGGGAGATATAAGGGTAATGTGACTTAGGGGTGTTTTAAATATTAAAATAAAGTGCTAGGAGACATAAGGATATAATTTAATATTTAATGGGTGCTTTAAGTCATTTTAGGGTTTCTCCCCTCAATGAAGAATTATAAGATTTTATCTATAAAAGGGGACTTGGGGGCTCATTTGCACATTATTGAACTCATTTTTCTTCTCTACTTGTATTTGGCTCTCAAGCTGAAACAAAACCCTCTTGTGGACGAAACCCTGCAAGAGATCATCCAGAGGACGAAAACCCTCTTGGATTGGAGGCTAAGGACGAAACCCCTTAAGTCTTTCAGTGGTAAATCTACCCAGGATTTACAATTGTGCTTATTGGATCAGTTTCATGGAGACTATGGAGAACTAGGGCTTATCACACAGGTTGAAGTTCATTGTGAAGAAGTCTAGGGAGAGCATTGTTGTTCTATTGCACATTATACTCAGTTTATGGCCTGTCGTTAGCATTGGAAGCACAATATACCCAACAAGCCTGTCGTCAGCCATCACAAGGGTTTGGTGTGAAGTTTAACATTCTTAGGGGCTGCCGCCATACACAACAGATTCATATATCCTCAGTGTTGCCGTTGGCATCTCTCACACTTCCATCTACAGCCAGCCAATATTGACATTCAGTCATAGATTTAAGATCTTTCAGTCAGTATTGACACTCAATCATAGTTTTGAGACATTCCAGTCACAAGGAACAATCCCCGCCAGCCATAAGAAATATGTACAACAGACTTCTACTTGTGAACTGTGAGTTTCAACTCCATATGTATTTGCTCTATTTGCTAGAACAATGAATATCAAACCCTCTTTGCACAGTATTGTGTTTGCTATTTGATTTCTATTCTCATATGGATGCTTGCAAAGTGTTTGAAGTAATGCCAATGCTATGTGAATGAAATGCAAACTGTTTGTCTCAATGCCAATGAACTATGAATGTGTTACAAACTGTTTGACAAAATGCACATGCACATAAACTTGATGAAAACTTAAGAAAGGCACATCTCACTTTCCATGACTAGGGAATCTAGCATTGAAGAGATATTCATTTTATTTCTTCCATGAAATATCATCAAAAATAAAAAAATCAAAAACAATTGAACAATAAAAAATCCAAAAAAAATTGCAAAAACATAAAAAAAACACCAAAAAGGGTCCAAAACCCACCAAAAATTGGTCAAATTTGGTCAAAATTTTGTATGGATCAAGATGAAAACTAATTTCTCATAGATAAATAGAAATTTCTCTACTTTAATCCCTAATAAGGACATTATATCTAGACCACCCCATGGGAATGAGGTTTTCAATTCCTTTCTTCCATAAAACATCAACAAAATCATCAAAATCCTCTAAAAAATGCTCCATTTCATAATGGGTAAAATTGACTGAAACCCTAACCAAGTCATATGGGTCAAGTGACTCATCATTTTTATCATTTTTAATTCCCTCATTGACTTGTCCCTTGAAGGGGTAGTCATACTTGACAAATTTATAATAAAAATTAATAATCAAACACTCAATCATGCAAATTGCATTTGTCCAACGAATCATTGATAAAAATAATCATGCCCCTGCTTGGGGCAGCAAAAAAGAAAAAAAATAAATTAAAAAAATGCTTGGCATTCTGAAGATGAATGATCATAGGCCCTACCTCCTTATGAACTAAATAATTTCCAATACCAAGTAAACATCATATGAACGATTGTACTTGAATTAAGTTCCTTAGCTCATCAAAAGCAAGGATTCAAGAACGCATGCTATTTTCATGATTAGGGCATCTAAAGTTGGTAAGGTTACTAAATAAACTTAATCACTTGATATTTTAGTTATCTATTTTTGCTTAGTGCTATGTTGCATACAACACATCTCAAAAAGAGGTATTTGTAGACACTAAAATCATGTAAATCCGATTAGGAAACCAAAACATTATCTAATTTAACACCATATGGCCCCCTTGGGAAACCCTCAAAGGTTATATAGTGGTCCTAACCACTTTTGGGAGGTTTTGGGCCATGTAGGAATGGTTGTCCCACCTTGGGATGGCCATAGTTCATGGTCGTCCCACCCAAGGATGGCCACTAGCGGCCATACTTGGGTGGAATGGACATAGTATTTGACCCTCAAAAAATTCAAATTTTGGACAAATGGCACCTAAAAACTACCATTTATCTAGCCTATTCAAGAATGCTTGCCTAAGGGTGCATACCTCTCGTGCCAAGTTGTATTTTGGAGTCCTAAAAGGGAGATTCCTTCCCCCTCCAATGCATAGCAAGTTTTGTGCAAGTAGTACCTCCTACCTTGCATAGCCTCGCATGCCCATTTGACCCGAGGCCCTCTTAGGCTATAAAGTGGAGCACTTTTCCACCCAATTTAAATAAAGAGGATTTTTACGATATTTACAATGAAGTGCTGCCAAGATTTCCCCCTAACCTTTTGTGCCTTTTCCCTCAAAATCTCTACCTAGAGAAGGAGGTTCTCGAGTGATTCAAGAGGCGCAATTTATTTATAAAACCCAATAAATTGAGTGAATTCTACTTCAAAATATGATTACAACACCCTTAAGAGTATTTTGGACCAATTTCCAGTGGAATTAGTGGCAGAAAACCAACAGATCTGGTGGCTATCCCATCCCAAGATGGCCCCCAAATTATGATAGTAACAACCATCCCACCCTAGGATGACCACATATTGGAGATCCATTTTGCTACTATTTTTACATAGGTCCATTCTAGGATATATTAGGAGCTTTCTATCCAAATTTGGTGCAATTTGGAGATGTTTTGAATCAGTTATTATGATTTTTATGTTTTGCAGTCTTGTAGGGATTATAACTATCCCACCCTAGGATGGCCAAGAATCTATGCATAATTTTATTACTATTTTTGCATATATCTATTCTAGGGTAGAATATATGCTTATTTTTCAAATTTGGTGCAATTTGGAGTTGTATTGGATGAGATATCATCATTTTAGTGTTTTGTAGGTTTAATTGGATCACCTTGGGATGACCATAAGTATGACTACAATTTCTCTGATGTTTTTGATTAGATCAGTACTAAATAATATTTTATGCATGAATATAATATTTAGAATCATTTGTATAATTTTTGGATAGTCTATTGCATATTTCCCCTTTCTAGTATATTATTGCATATATCGCTTTGCATGCTTCATAATCCGCACTTGCTACTAACGAATTTGGTTTCCTTGTGTGTAGGTGTAGGTATGATAGTGCATGAGGAAGGAGCATAGGATAATAATATAAAATATCAAAGCAGTGACATCATAGGCCCTCCCACTTCAATCGTTGGTATGAGGAAGAATGCTGAAAGTGCACCCAAGTTATTGAAAGTATTTAATCCTTGCACACCATCTGTAATGAGTGTATCAATCTAGAGCCCTCAAGGGGATATTTGTGTAATCGTTATTTGATATATCAAATAATAAATAAAAACTTCATTTCTTGCACTTATTTGCCTTATCATTCTTAATTTAATGTCACTTTTGTAGTGCTTAATCAACATTAGCAATAGATGCATCTCAAAAATAGTTGTTAGGTGCACTGATTTTCCCCTACTTTAATTACCATGTGAGTGGTAATGGTCTTAGTTATTTCATGGGTAGATCAAAGTAACTAATGGTTAAGGAATCACTCCATAATAATCCTACATAGATTGTGATATTTAGGATTAGGGAATAGGCATCACCTTTAAGTTTTATAGGCCTTAAAAAAAATCCCTACACCATGGTCAAGTTGTCTCATACGTGGAGGTGAGTCTTGAAGAGCTCTGCTAGGGTTTGATGAGGAAAAAATACTCTGCTAGGGTTTGATGAAGAAAAACTGCTTTGCAGGGATGACAAAAACTTTTGGAGGAGGTCTAAAAAATTGGAGGAATGTCATGATGGCATCGGATTCGGCATAGAGAGTGCAAGATCGTGATATTTTTTCATCTAAAAATGACTGGAAGGAACATGATTTTCCAGTGCATGTCGGGAACTGCTTGTTAAAGAAAAATGGATGTTTGGAACAATGTGAAGCCAGACCAGTTCTAGTGGTTCAACTAGACTCGGTGGTGGAAGATGTGGAGTATCGAACCAAACATGCCATTATTGGCAAATTTTTGAGAATCCAAAATTTTCTCCCCTTTGTGGAGGCTTGGGTCAGGAAGACTTGGAATCCTGAAGGCAATGTGGAGGTGATGCTGATTGCGAACAACTATTTTATGGTGGTTTTATCTTGTATTAAAGATCATAACAAAGCATTTGAAGGGGGTCCTTATTTCTATAACTAGGTGGGACTCTTTCTTAAACCCTGGCATGTGGGTTTCAACCCATCAGAGGAGCGGTCGTCGTGGGTTCTAGTATGGGTGCGGCTTCCATGGATCCCATTGAAATTCTGGAGAACTGATATCTTGCATAAGATTTCCCTTCTGATTGGGAAGCTGGTTGGACCATCACAACAGACAATGGATAAAAAGGTAATCTATGTTTCTCGTATTTTTATTAAAATTGACTTAAATAATCCTATTCCAGATTCTATTGAAATACAATTTGGATCAACTACATGGGTTCAAAAACTTAACTATGAAGCTCTTCCATTTCATTGTTGGATTTACCATGAATATGACCATCTAAAAATAAAATGCCCTAAGTTTGTCTCGCCTGTGGCTTCAAATCCTAGGCCCTCTCGGTCTGGACAAAGTTTGGATAAAGGAAAAGCCCCGATAAAGGAAGGGGAATGGGATAAGGAAGGTTTTGTTCCGGTAAAAGCCCAAAATAGAGGATGAAGGGAAAAAAAATACCTTAAGGTAGCCAACCAGATGCTCTACTCAACCATTTTTAAATATTAGATGATCTTGATCAGTGCACGTAATGTTAGGATCTCATCCTAACCCTTAATGTAATAACTCCCCTTTTGTAATAATTCCTAGTGAACGTGGGTAGTACCCATGATTAATATTTTGTAATGTTCTAAGTTTTAGCTTAGGTAGTGCCTATGACAAATGGCACCCTTTTTATGTAACACATGGTAGATAGGTGGCATTGTGCATGTAATTCGTGTGGCATTGTGCATGTAATTCGAGTGGCATTGTGCATGTAATTCGAGTGGCATTGTGCATGTAATTCAAAGTGGCACTATGCATGTAATTCGGGTGGCATTATGCATGTAATCCAGGTGGCATTTTGCATGTAAGCCAACCTTGGAAGGAAACTCCTTAAATACCCGAAAAGGCACCAATGTAACCATCTTTTGCAAAATTAATGAAGTATTGAAGGAGGTTGCCCCCTCGAAGAGGCCTCGCGATTCAGTTCTATTGTGAGATTGTTCTTTATGCAAATTTTTGTTATATTAATGTGATGTTTATGTGAGTTATTTCCAAGCAATTGTGTGAGAGTGTGTTATTTGAGTTTATTTTATAGCAGGATCTTAACAAGTGGTATCAGAGCGCTTTCCAGTGGCCAAGTTCTCGCCGCAACTGCAACGATTCTTGCCATCCAAATCCGCCTGTTAGGTATAAATTCCGTGTGTTTTTTCCATTCTGTTTTTCCTTATTAAAAAAAATCCAAAAAAAATACAAGTTGTTTTTTTTTCCGGACCAAAAACAAAAAAATATATTATTAGTTGAGTAGGTAGAAACCCTGTACCGGGGGTTTTAAAATATCGCGAAGGATCTCGTCGTTATTGGCTAAGCTAGATAGCCCATAAAGCGTCTAGTGAAGTGAGGGGCGATCGTGCTCCAATACCCAGTGCCTCGTACGTAACTCGCGCACGGACTTGAGCTCCCACGTATCTTCGGGTATATCGGGAGACCATCTAGGATTAAACAAACTTTTAGCCATTAGGAAGCTCTTCGGCCTTGTATTACTCATAGTCTACGGGACACAAGGATCCTCGGACGATTACCCTCCCGTATTGTCGGAGAGGCGGTAGTGTGCTCAAGGGTATGTGTGGAATCCTCCTTGAGTAGTGGCCTCGAAATATTGGTCCGAGCACTATTGTTCGTCACCGTCGGTATATTAGAGGGCCTATGGGTGGTACATACTCCTATACTTAGCATTCCCCGGTTCTGTTAAAACTGCAACCTGTAAAAAATACAAAAATAAAAATCAAAATAAGAATCCAAACACCCCCATTCGTAAACCTGCATTTCAAAAGTGAGCATATGAGAAAGGAGTCCTCTACCAAAAAAATAACAAAAGGGACATGCATTCGGGATAAGCCATGAGGGTGACACTTAAGTTGAAAGTCTGGAGAGTAACAGTCAAATTTACAGTGGCATCACAATAGTCACTCAAGTCGAGAGGTCAAGACACTAGTAAGGTGAATTCATAGCCTTCGTAGTCGAACAGAACTGTCATATCGCTCACCTGCAAAATACAGAGAATCTTGAGTGTGAAACACGACCAGCTTTAGATAGTGCTCCAAGCACCCAACTTTTGCTCAGCAGCTCGTAATCGAATCAGAAACACCGTTAGACTCAAAGAAACAGAGATAAAAAAAAAAAAAAAGTCCTGGGTGCCAAAAAGTAGTGTTAAGAGATATAGCTCATTGTGACCAGCTCCTCCTACTGATCACTTTGATATATAGCACCCAAGCACTTTTTGGGCATTTACTAAAAATAGTAAGTCAAAAAATTCAATTCTATTTTTAGTAACTGGTCACAAAAGGTCAAAAAATGGCCCAGGGTACTCGTGGACACCATAAAGAACTAGAACACTTGGATTCCCTAACAAAAGCCATTGAGAACTTGAACTCGGCTTTTCACTCCATAAGGGAAGAAGTCCAAGGTCTTCGCCTAGAGCATGAGGCCACTAGCAATCGCTTAGAAGAAGCATTGACTGAAGTGGACAGCAAACCGAGAAGAGAACCACCCAAATCGTAATACCAAGCCGAGAGTTCTACAAGGAATCGTGACCATGATACACCCTTCGGAATGCCCAAGTTGGACTTTCCCAAATTCAAGTGGGAAGGATGTTGATGGGTGGCTATGTCGGGTTGACCAATTCTTTCGACTTCATAATGTACCAAGATTTCATCGAGTCCGGATGGCTTCCTTTAACTTGGAATCTGAGGCTCTACACTGGTTTCAATGGTTGCGTCTTACCTACCCAAATCTCTCTTGGGAGGATTTTGAATCCCAAATACTCACTCGATTTGGTCCTAGTGAGTTTGAGGACTTCACAGGAGCCTTATCCAAACTACAACAAACAGGGTCAGTTCGAGAGTACCAAGCTCAATTTGAAAAATTGGCCAATCGAACAAGAGGATTGAGTGAAGGGTTCTTTCAGAGTTGTTATATCAATGGGTTGAAGATGGAACTCCAAGCGTAAGTCAAAATGTTGAAACCACGAACTATGATGGAAGCTATCGCTTGGCCCGTCCGGCCGAATCTAAACTCTCTCGCCCAAAGACGCCCATCAAAGTTTCTGCAAAATAGACCTTCATTTCCTCCTAGAGCCCAAAACCCAGCTTGATAATAAACCCGCCGCACCAAAGCGCCTCACCACCGAAGAGATGGATGCACGTCGTGCCCAAGGATTATGCTATAATTGTGATGAAAAGTTTTTCAAAGGGCATAAGTGTGCACACAAAAAATTGTTCCCGATCGATGTTGAAGAACCCGATACCTCCGATGAGAGTGATAAGGATGAGGACCCTCCGTAAACACCTCCTCCACAAGAAGAAGTGAAACAGAACCCGAAACAAGAATTACACCCATGCCCTTGCAGGCATTACTACCCCTCAAACCATGAAGGTTACAAGATTTTTCAAGGGCCAACGTCTTTCCATCCTTTTGGACTCGGGAAGCACACACAACTTTATTGACCCTAGAGTTGCTCAACGGGCAAATTGCTATATCCACACTTGTAACTCCTTTGAGGTCATGGTAGCCAATGGGGGAACCTTACCTTGTAAGGGAAAGTGTCGCAATGTTAAAATCCAGATAGGGGACTATGCACTCAAGCAGGACATGTTTGCCCTCCAGTTGGGTGGATGTGATATTGTTTTGGGATCTCAATGGTTGAGTACACTGGGCACTATCAGTTGGAACTTTGCTGAACTTTGGATGCAGCTTCTCCCATAATGGCCAAACACACATCATCAAGGGCTCCCCAACAGGAACACCTCAAATTATCGGTTCAAACGGCATGGAGAAATTGCTAAAGAAATCATCACGTGGGGTCATTGCACAACTATTCTCCATCCAACCATCCACATCCCCAATGGGTGAAATTCCACCAGACATGCAACAGTTTCTCCACAAACATGAGGCCATATTTTCGTAACCAATCACACTACCACCGCATCGCTCTCATGACCATGCCATTCCATTATTGCCAGATAGTACACCTCCCAATATCCGCCCGTACATATACCCCCATGCCATGAAGTCAGAGATTGAGAAGATGATACAGGAATTACTCAAGGCGGGTGTCATTCGGCCTAGTACTAGTCCCTACTCCGCACCCGCCTCATCGGTCCTCAAGAAGGATGGCTCTTGGCGATTGTGTATTGACTACCGAGAGCTCAACAAGATAACGGTCAAGGATAAATTTCCTATCCCCGTGGTTGATGAATTACTAGATGAATTACATGGGACCATGTACTTCACCAAGCTAGACCTTCGCTCTGGGTACCATCAGATCCGGCTTAGGGATGAAGATATTCCTAAAACCGCTTTTCGCACTCATGAAGGTCATTATGAATTCTTGGTAATGCCATTTGGTCTCACAAATGCTCCTTCCACATTCCAAAGCCTGATGAACAACATCTTTCGCCCCTTCTTGCGGAAGTTCATCCTTGTGTTCTTCGATGACATCTTGATTTACAGTCACACATGGGAAGAGCATCTCAATCATGTAGATCAAACTCTCCAACTACTGGCCGACCATAAATTGTTTGCAAAAAGGTCCAAGTGCTCCTTTGGTTTGACTGAAGTAGAATATCTGGGACACATTGTCTCAAAGGATGGTGTCAAGGTTGACCCTAAGAAGATCCAAGCAGCCCAAGAATGGCCAAAACCTCACACACTCAAGGGACTTCGAGGATTTTTAGGGCTTACAGGATATTACCGTAAATTTGTCTGCAATTATGGAAAGATAGCCGCCCCCTCACCTCCATGTTGAAGAAGGATTCTTTTATGTGGACAAGGCCAACTGAGCAAGCATTCCCCGGACCTCAAACATGCCATGACCACCACTCCGGTTTTAGCCATGCCGGACTTCTCAAAAAAATTTGTCATTGAAAGTGACGCTTCGGTCGTGGTATTGGGGCAAGTATTGATGCAAGAAGGACGCCCTTTGGCTTTTACCAAAGAAAGCCCTATCTCGATCGCATCTGGGAAAATCCACCTATGCTAAGGAAATGTTGGCAATATTGCATGCAGTCCTACATTGGCGGCCTTACCTCATTGGGCGCCATTTCTCCATCAAAACTGACCACCAGAGCCTTAAATACTTTCTAGAACAACGAGTTGCCACTCCTGAGCAACAAAAGTGGGTATCAAAACTCATGGGCTATGATTATGACATCACGTACAAAAAAGGGAAGGAAAATCTTGTGGCGTATGCTCTCTCTCGCCAATTTGAGGCCCTTAGTATGCTGTGTGCCATCTCTGCACCATTGCCCCAATGGATTGAGCCCTTACGTCAGGAAATACTTCAGGATGCAGATTTGAAAGACCTGGTTGCTTCACTTAGGGATGATCCAGAGTCTACACCAGGATATAGTTGGGATGGCCAAGATCTACGTTACCATCAACGTCTGGTTCTTCCTCCTAAGTCCCCACTTCGAGAACTCCTCATGAAGGAATCACATGCTACTCCATCTGCTGGCCATTCAGGGTTCCTAAAAACGTATGAACGACTCAAGCGCACCTTCTTTTGGAAAGGCATGAAACAGGACATTCGCTCTTTTGTAGCGGATTGCGACACTTGTCAACGGATGAAAGGAGAAACAGTGCGCTCCCCAGGCACTCTTCAACCATTGCCGATACCAGATCAGGTGTGGACTGACATCTCCATGGACTTCATAGAAGGGCTACCTAAATCTGGAGGCAAGTCTGTTATTTTTGTGGTAGTGGACCGCCTTTCAAAGTATGCTCACTTTTGTGCCCTAACCCATCCTTACACAAGATCCACTATTGCCCAAACTTTTCTTGACTCCATATTTCGCCTTCATGGCATGCCCGCCTCCATTGTATCCGATCGTGATCCCACCTTTACTAGCAATTTTTGGCAAGAGTTGTTTAAGTTGGCAGGGGACTCAGCTCAAAATGAGTTCAGCCTACCATCCGCAAACGGATGGTCAAACAGAGGTTGTTAATAAATGCTTGGAAACCTACCTTCGCTGCTTTGCCTCTGATCATCCTACTCATTGGGCAAAATGGCTTTCTTTGGCTGAATGGTGGTACAACACTTCCTATCATACCGCCACCAAACTCACACCATTTGAGGCAGTTTACAGGCGCCCTCCACTCACGCCTTCCTCCTACATTCCGGGCAGCTCCAAGGTCCAGGCCGTCGACAATGCTCTGAGTCAACACACCGAGGTCCTCCGCCAACTCAAGCAAAATTTGAACATGGCCCGGAATCGGATGCGCCAACAAGCTGATCAAGATCGTTCTGAGCGTAGTTTTGATGTGGGTGATATGGTCTTCCTTCGCTTGCAGCCATACAAACAATCATCCCTACAACTCCGCAGGTGTCAGAAGCTTGCTCCAAAATTCTATGGTCCTTATCAGGTTCTGCAACGGATTGGTCCAACAGCTTACAAATTGGCTCTTCCCCCCACTTCCAAGATCCACCCTGTTTTTCATGTTTCCCTTCTCAAGAAAGTTGTGGGCACAAAGGTACAGGTTCAATCAACACTCCCCGAATTGGATGAAGAAGGCTCCATCTTACTTGCACCGGAACAACTGCTGGATCGTCGAACCCGCACTCTGCGCAACCGTACCATCACAGAGGTCCTGGTTCAGAGGGCGTGGACTTCAACCTCGAGGATGCTACATGGGAGTCTCTCCATCAACTCCAAAGAACAGCTTTCTCATTTTCAGCTTTGAGGACAAAGCTCCTTTAAGGAGAAGGGCATGTTAGGATCTCATCCTAACCCTTAATGTAATAACTCCCCTTTTGTAATAATTCCTAGTGAACGTGGGTAGTACCCATGATTAATATTTTGTAATGTTCTAAGTTTTAGCTTAGGTAGTGCCTATGACAAATGGCACCCTTTTTATGTAACACATGGTAGATAGGTGGCATTGTGCATGTAATTCGAGTGGCATTGTGCATGTAATTCGAGTGGCATTGTGCATGTAATTCAAAGTGGCACTATGCATGTAATTCGGGTGGCATTATGCATGTAATCCAGGTGGCATTTTGCATGTAAGCCAACCTTGGAAGGAAACTCCTTAAATACCCGAAAAGGCACCAATGTAACCATCTTTTGCAAAATTAATGAAGTATTGAAGGAGGTTGCCCCCTCGAAGAGGCCTCGCGATTCAGTTCTATTGTGAGATTGTTCTTTATGCAAATTTCTGTTATATTAATGTGATGTTTATGTGAGTTATTTCCAAGCAATTGTGTGAGAGTGTGTTATTTGAGTTTATTTTATAGCAGGATCTTAACAACGAAGATACCTAAAATGTAGCTACCTGATGCAAATATAACAAGGCCAAATCAGATGTCTCTTCTTGAGGGGGAACTTAAGGAATCAGATCTAGGGGGTTTAAATGAAGAGCAAAGGGCTTTGGATCTGAGTATAGAGGACATGGTAGGTTCTAGCCATATAAGGGAAACTATTTTGGAAAGTGATATAGATTTAGTTATTCCCTATCCTACTCGGGCACTGATGCAGTCATCCTTAGACTGCAAAACTCCTACGGTGTTGGGATTGTTGGAGACTTCAAATCTATCACTTAAAGTGAAGGTGAGAGTCATTGGCACATTAGAAGGTGTGGGGAAGCTTCCATATTAGAGATATTGGATAGGTTTTTGATATCCAATTATTGGATGGGTAATAACAGAGGTGCTAGTTCTATGATTTTTGAGGGTACGGGATCTGATCATTGGCCTATTAAACTCTCTACTTTGCAATTAGGGCTAAAAAAGAATCCCTCCTTTAAGTTTCAACTTATGTGGCTTCGTGATCCTAAGCTTCATGATTTCATGTGAGGTTGGTGGACCAATGGCAAACCTCCTCATGGTACCTCTATGTATTCCTTTATGAAGCAACTACAATTTGTAAAACATAAATTGAAGAGATAGAATAGACTAAATTTTGGGAACCTTTCCTTGGCTAAGCTGGCAGCTCTTAGGAGGATGTTAGAATCTTCAAGGAAGATTAGAGTTCAGGGATTCACGAAGGAGCTTCTTGTTGAGGAATATAAGGCTGTGAAAGACCTTGCTGAATGGGAACTAAGGGAAGCAATTTTTTGGAAACAAAAATCGTAGATTGGCTTCAGGAAGGGGATAGGAACACAACCTTCTTTTATAACTTAGTTAAGGCTCACCATAATGGTAACTTGATTACCTCTCTTTTGAATTCTCAGGGTGCCCTTCTCTCTTCTTTCAGGGATATTTCAAAAGAGACTAAGAGGTATTTTTCCTCTCTTCAAGGAGGACTCCCTATCAGATGATGAGAATGAAAAGTTTATTCTAAACTGTATTCCAACGATTGTTTCTAGAGAGATGAATGAGCACTTGATGGGTCCAATTTCCCTTTAGGAGTTGAAAAATGTTGTATTCAAGATGAAAAAATGAAAATCCCTAGGCCCAGATGGATTTTCGATTGAGTTTTATTAGGATTTAATCAAATTTGATCTTTTGGAGGTGGTCCATGAGTCCCAAAAGAACAAACAGATGCTAAGGGCCCTAAATGCTACCTTTGTGGTGCTTATACCCAAAAAAGAGAGAGAAAATTCCATGGATATGTTCAGGGCCATTGCTCTCTGCAATGTTGTGTATAAGATCATCACAAAAATTATTGTTGAGAGGCTAAAGATATGGTTGAGAAAAATCATCTCTAAGGAGCAAGGAGGGTTTGTTTTTGGCCGACAAATATTGGATGGGGTTGTTATTGCTATAGAAGCTATTCACTCGATGAAAAATTCTAAGGAGAAAACTATGTTCACTAAGTTGGACATGGCCAAAGCCTATAATCAGGTCAGATGGTCCTTTATTCAGAAAGTTCTTGCTACTTTTGGATTTGAGGAGGAATGGATTAGATGGGTGATGAGCTATGTTTCTTCTTCCTCATTATTTGTTCTTGTTAATAATGAGCCATTAGAGCTATTTGAGGCCTCAAGGGAATTGAGGCAAGGAGATCCTTTATCTCCTTATTTGTTTATCATTATGGCGGAAGGGTTGGGAAGATTGCTCAAGTCTCAAGTCATGCAGGGTCTCATTCAGATGTGAAAGTGGGATAGTAGTTTGCCACCTCTTTCCCACCTTCAATTTGTTGATGATACTGCTTTGTTGGGAGTTGCCACTATCAAGGAAGCTAGAAATATTAGACAGTATCTTGACATATATCTTGGTGCTTATAGATAGTTGATTAATGAGGACAAGTCTTCTATTTTCTTCTTCAATACCCATCCTCTTATTCAAGCCAGGATTGCTCACATTCTAAGATTCTAGGTTAGGACTCCCCCCTTCATTTATCTTGGTATTCCAATTTCATCTCACCCTCTACCTAGATCTTATTGGCAATCTATGCTTGATAAGTTTAGAAGGAAGGTGAATCACTGGACTTTCAGATGGCTATCCACTACAGGTAGAGTGTTGCTTTTAAAATATGTTGTTCAAGCTTTACCCATTTATAGATGTTTTGTACAAATAGCTCCCTCTCACTTCATCAAGGACATGGATGCTTTGTCAAGACAATTTTTATGGTTTGGAAAACTTGATCAATCTAAATGGAGTTTGGTTAAGTGGGATTCTATATGTAGGCCGGTGCAAGAGGGATGCCTTGGGTTGTGACAAACAACTCTTTTTGGGCAGGGTTTGGCTACAAAATTTTATTGGAGATGGTGTACCTCTCAAGATAATACTTGGGCTAAAATATTATCTTGTAAATACTTGAGAGGTATTTCTAAGGCTGAAATCCCTAGAGTCATCTTGGTTGGGAAAGTTTCAGTTATCTGGAACACTCTGAAAAGAGGAGCTAATTTAATCAAGCAGGGTTTGTTCTAGATTTACAATCAGGGAAAAAATACTATTTTTTGGGAGGATTCTTAGGATGGCCACCCTCCTATATTGAATCAATATCCTAGGTTACATTCCCTAAGCATTTTTTTCTTGGAAGCAGACTAGTCTTGTGTGGAGGACTTTAAAAAAATCTAGTCTTTTGGAAATATGGAGATGTATAGATGGAAAGATCCACAAGAATGGACCCAGGGGGGACTGGCCAAGGATAGAGAGGTGCTTTCTCTTATTCTTATTGTGAGGCCTTATTCTTAATTGAGGGGTAAAGATATTTTGGCTTAGAATCTTGATCCTAACGGAACCTACTCGATAGCCTATGGCTATCAGGTTCTTGATAAGAAAAAGTATGGGAGTCTTCATGTCACTTGGTGGGAAAAGGTGTGAAACAAATTTTCCTAGCCAAAATGTAACTTCTTTCTCTAGTTGGTAGCTCTTAATAAATGCCTCACTTGGGATAATGTGAGGAAGAGGGGATTTTAGGGTCCCTCTTTTTGTGTCCTTTGTAGTAAGAATGAGGATGACTCTTCTCATTTATTTTTCCAATGCTCCTTTTCCAGAGACATTTGGCACCATTGGTGGAGTGCCTGGAACCATCCATGTTTTCATGTGTTGTCCCTGGTGGAGTTTTGGAGTAGTCTAGGCAGACCTCGGGCCAAGGACCCCTTCCTTCGGGTGGCTTGGAATTTGGGCCCTTCTTGCATCATCTAGAAAATTTGGCTCGAATAGAACCAACACATATTTTAGAGTAGTTATTTGGTTGTTCAACAGATCTAGCAAAGGATCATGTATATGGTTCAGGAAACCATCCATAGCAAATGTGATGTGGACCCTCTTTTGGATTCTAGGGAGGAGAAGGTACAACAAGCCCTTGGTCTCTTTGGGGATGGTGTGAACTATTATATACCTAGTAGGGTTCCTCAGCTGAACAAGAAGGTTACGAGAGATGATAGGTGGAGGCCACTCCCTAGAGGAGTTTTAAAAATTAATACTGATGGATCGTCCAGGGGTAATCTTGGACATGCTGGTATTGGGAGAGATTCTACTGGTGGTGTCAGTTTTTTCTTTTCCATTTATAAAGGTGTTCACTCCATCAATTTTATGGAAGCTCTTGCAATTCTTGAGGCCTTGCGGAGGGGGTTTTCTCTTGGTTAGCATAGGATTATCTACGAGTCTGACTCTCAAATTGTGGTTAATATTTTAAAGAGTAAAAGGGTGGAGGAAGTTAATTAGCAGTTGGCCTCTGTAGCCATTCAGATTCTCAGAATGAGTGAAGAGTTTGAATTTATATCCTTTTTGCACATTCCAAGGGAATGGAATGTGGTTGTTGATTACCTGGCCAAAAGGGCTTCTGAGCTGCTGGATCCTTGAAGTATTGATAATTGGGAGAGTCTCTCGTCTAGGGACTCTCAATGCCTATGGGAGTTGATCCACAAGGATGTACAAACTTAATGTGGTTTATTCTTGTTGTCTTTTCTAGGTGTCATTCTAGTCTAGTGGTTTTAGCTTGTTTGGCTATTTATTTGAGTCTTGGTTGGAAGCTCAGTTGTACTCTGTAATCCAAAATTTTTATCAATAAATTTTTACCCCTTTATTTAAAAAAAATGTTGTCTCATACGTAGGAGTGTATGGGAAATGGGAGACCACTAATAGCATATTTTATAATGGTGAGATTAAAAAATTGAACACTAGAAAAATACGAGAATTTGACCACTCCTATATGTTGAGCAAGGTGCAGCAAACAGTATTGTCATTGTTGTCAACACAGTCAAATAGATCTGTTGATGCAGTGGACAAGAAGTTCAAAATCTATTCAGATGTAGAAGACAGGAGTTAAGAGGTTCTTTAGAGTATGTACAGTGATTTTCCAAGAAGACCGAAGTGGACCACTTGCAAAAGATCAAAGAAAAAGACAAGAAAAGTGTCGCGATATCGCAACATATTTAGCAAGCAAGAAAAACTGTCACGATTTCACGACATGTTGGAAGAGAGAGAAGAAGAAAGAAAAACTGTCGTGATTTCGTGACATGTTGGAAGAGAGAGAAGAAGAAAGAAAAACTGTCACGATTTCGTGACATGTTGGAAGAAAAAAAGGCAAGTGGAAAAAGTGTCGCGATATTGCGACATGTTGAGAAGAAAGAAAAACTGTCGTGATTTCATGACATGTTTGAAAAGAAAGTGCAAGTAGGAAAAACTGTCGCGATTTCATGACATGTTGGAAGAGAAAGAGGCAAGTAGAAAAAGTATCATGATTTCGTGACATATTGCAAGAAATAGAGTCCGAGAGAAAAAGTGTATGGAAGAAAAAGTGTCGCGATATCGCTACATGTTGTATTCTCGCGGGCCAAAGCTAACAGAAAGTTTACGGAGGAAAAAGTGTCATGGTATCGCTACATGTTGTATTCTCGCGGGCCAAAGCTAAGAGAAAGCGTACAAATGCGAAAGTGTCACGATATCGCAACATGTTGTGTTTTCGCGGGTATAAGCCAAGAAAAGAAACAAGGAGACGAAAGTGTCGTGATATCGCGACATGTTTTTGAAAACACGAGATTTCGAAAATAAAAAGGATAAACTAAAAATGCAATGTAAATGAAACTAAAATAATGCTTAAGTCCTATGTTATTGGAAATTGCATAAAAAGAAAGAACATGAACACAAGATATGAAAGCAATATAAAAATCGGTCCTTTTATTGATATGCTTTGCGAATTCGTGTTACAATGCGTCTCCTTCCTTTTATGGGATAGGAGCGTTAAATATTGCTCTTTTACAACTTGTTTCAGAATTGCTTCTTCCGCGTGCCCACATATAAGATGGGCGAACCAAAACGTCATTGCCGCTTGCGTTGGTAAAGGTAGATTCCTCACTGCTTCTCTAATGCTGCAAATCTGCATTCAAAGAAACAAACAAAGAATCAGTAGCACCTGTGTATGAAAAATAAAAGATGAATCTAACGATGGTTAAAATGAATCTAAATGAAATGAAAACTTGACAAAAGCATAAACATGAAACTAGCTAAATACTATAAAAGAAATAAAGCGGGGGGTTCCCGAAGGCAAACCACCCACGGGTGAAACTTTGCTTCGACACCAATCCGCTTAGGATGGGTCCGAAGCCTGATGTGATGTGTTGTCGGCAAATTGGTAGGATATTGTGGTCAAAAGAATGGGGTGTTGGTTCTTGATTCGTGCCTTCAAAAGTCACCCAATAACCTCTCTTTCGATTAAGAGATTATGGATGTTGAAAACACAAATCGCAAGCAAATGAATTAGCAGCACTTCATCACTCAAAATGCTCCAGCTCGGTCTATCTTTTGGGTGAGGAAACTCACCATTTTATAGACCCAAGGGGTCTCTTGAATTAACATGCAAAAGTGTTTCTTTGCATGAATGCTTTTTGCCTGAAAGAAACACTTCTTCTTGATCAAGAGATTCTTAATTGTCTCTGTGCATGTCTTTGTATGTTTTAGAAAAACTCACTTGCACTCCTATGCAATGAAGGGATAGCTAAGTGGCAAATCTGAGTTGTCCTAAAAATCTCACTCTCATTCCCATGCAGTGAATGGAGAGTCAATTAACAGATATGAGTTGTCAAAAGAACTCACTCGCACTCCTATGCCATGCAAGAAAAGCTAAGTGGCAGTTCTGAGTTGTCATGCATCGAGGTCTAACTTTTTGCTGGTCAAACCTGGCGTTCATCCCACCCCGGAGCGAGCGCTAATAATCGTCTCTGGGTGAGACGAGTATAAATTCGCACTCGTCCCTGGGTAGGACGAGTACAAATCCGCACTCGTCCCTGGGTGGGACGAATAAGAAGTAGAGTGTCTAAAAGGTGCCAAATTGATTTTTGACTTGTAAAACTACTGTGTAAGTGGTTAGAACCACTGTTTAACCTCTGGGGGCTGCCTTGGGGGCTGTGTGTGTTAGTGCAATCAGTGCTTGTTGTCACGTAATTAGATTGGTGCTATTTTTGTGTCTATAGATGCCCCTTTTTGGGAAGCGCTACACATGGTGCAGTGCTGAGCAAAAATAGATAACCAAAGCACTAATGATTAGGGTTTCTCAGTAACCTAACCAACTCTTGATGCCCCAAGTATGGAAAGGGCATGCATTCTCGAATCCTTGCTTTTGACGAGCTAAGGAACTTGATTTCAAGTATTAACCTGTTTCGGTGAGGTGTGACTTGAGCTTGGACATTGATCAGTCATGAATAGGCAAAGGGCGCAACCTTTTGTCCATGGGGGAACCTTGTGTTCATGCTTCACGAATGCCAAGTATATGATCAGTTTGTGATGATTGCTTGTTTACTACCCCAAGTAGGGGCGTGATTGTCTTTTGCAATGATCCTTTGAATGCATGCTATTGCCATCTAGGATACCATAAGCTAGCTCATCCACATGCAAAAATTGATCTGCACACAAGTTAATGTGACATATATATCATCATGCGGGAGGTTTATCGCCAGTGACCGATAGGCTATCAACCAAACCAGTACTAAAGCTTGCCTCGTGACCTATCGAAATTCTGAGAGTTCCAGGGATTCAAGTTCAACTCCCTTCTTTTCTTCAAGTGTATTGGGATACTTGCTCTTTATAGTGATAAAATCACTGTTTATTTTTGTTTTATTTGTTTTTTTATTTGTTTTTTTATTTGTTTTTTGAGCAAGGGATTTGAATATGGAGTGACGAGAATCACTATTGTTTGTGCCTTTTGATGTGTGCACTGTAGGATGTCAAATTTTAGTGTTTTGACGTTTTGCAAATTTTGGTGTTTTGCAACTTTTGAGAACTTGGTATTCATGGGGAATTGGGTAGGGAGGATGCTTGTCCTTTTGCCAACTCTCAGCATTCCTAGGGTCATTCGCACAGGGGGATAAGCAAGATAGTCGTTTCGCTTATGGTGACCTGGATTATTGTGCAGGTTTCATCTTTCCTTCACACAACTTAGGAATTATTTTATGTGTGTTAATTTATGTTGGGATGCTACGTAACAAGGTGGGATCCAAGTAAAACTTTCCCATGTAAAATCTCGCTTAACTGTGTACAGCTTTTGGCTAGAAATTTAAAGACATCTGAATGACGAAAACCCTATATACATTAGGCGACAACTGACGATGCTAAAATAAAAGGGTGATATGCTGGATGTAGGTGTTTATGAAAATGAATCTAAGGTGGAAATGATGGAATTGCCAAATAATGACAGCCTATGGTGCTTTTGACTTGTATGACTTAGCGAAGTATGCAATGTATGGATGCAATGCTTAATGTAACCTATATTTTTGTATTTTGATTTGTATGAGAATGCGCATAATTGTTTTTGTAATTGTGATTTTTATGAGAATGCAGGAAATTGAAATACAAATGTTTTTGTAATTTTGATTGTTTTTTTTTTTTTTTGAGAATGCATGGAATTGAAATGCAATTGTTTTTGTGATTTTGTTTTTTTATGAGAATGCATGGAATTGAAATGCAATTGTTTTTGTGATGATGATTTTTTTGTGTTATTTTTGTTGATTTTTGAATATGTATTTTGACCAAGCAGTTATGGTAATGCTTGGAGCGTTTGGTGTTGACCAAAGGGTTTATAAATACCATTGAGGCATTTAGGGCTGACCAAGAGATTATGAGAATCCTTGGAGCTGTTGGCGTTGACCAAGAGATTGCGATAATCCTTGGAGCTTTTTGGGATGACCAAGCGATTGTGATAATCCTTGGAGATTTTGGGGTTGACCAAGAGATTGCGATAATCCTTGGAGATTTTTGGGATGACCAAGCGATTGCGATAATCCTTGGAGCTTTTGGGGTTGACCAAGCGATTGCGATAATCCTTGGAGATTTTGGGATGACCAAGCGATTGCGATAATCCTTGGAGCTTTTGGTTTGACCAAAGGGTTTATGAACACCTTTGGAGCGTTTGGTGTAACCCACTTGCTCTTCAGGGAATAGAGGTACCCCCAGATTGATGATCTGTGTGCACCGGATCTGGATTTGTAGGAATTGGCACGAATGGATCAGCATTATGCACGGATAGGAGGACAGGGTCTGCCTTCGGCACTAATGGTGCTATGATATCTCTGGGTGGAAGTTTCTCATGATCTTCCCAAAGGAGAAGGATCAACATGTGATGCCAGTGGGCCGGGTCTATGCGCCACTCATGCCCT
This sequence comes from Wollemia nobilis, assembly GCA_028583015.1. NCBI lineage: Eukaryota > Viridiplantae > Streptophyta > Pinopsida > Araucariales > Araucariaceae > Wollemia > Wollemia nobilis. The sequence continues at coordinate 5,696,333 of JAQPPZ010000363.1, forward strand.
AGTATTATGCCTAGTTGGGCCATTAGTTCGTCATGGGTTACAGGGTGATTGTGCCATCGTGCATGATTAAGATATTCCATCTCAATTTTGTCTTTGTAATCATTATCTATGATCCAAAGGCCCTCATTGGCCCCAAAAGCTATCTGTGACATGCTAGGCTCTTCTTGTTCGAGCAGATTGATGTGTTCCTCATGGGGTTGTTCTGCTCATTGTGGGGGGGCCTAATTTTCCTGCAATGGCAGGGGCTCGATGGGAGCCTCCAAAGGGAATAAGGTTAAGAGACTTTTGGGATGATCACCCATGGAGACTGCCTGTGAAGTAATGCTGTTGGACTCGAACGAGTCCCATGGCACTATTGCATATGCTGACTCGTCTTTGGCGAGAGAGTCAGGCTCATCAGAATCTGGTGATTTTGAGATATGGAAGACCTCATCATCAGGTAGCTCTACAACCAGGGGTTGATCCTCTATGAGAGGAGTTTCATGTAAGTTGGGCTTTTGGGGCCCCAAAATCTTGGTCTCTATTGACTCTAAGTGCTCGAATGCTTTGCATGTATCAGAGGATTTGGGCTCCTCTACTTTGATTTGTTCCCGTTGCAGGTTGTGGGGAACTTGGGGCCTTGGAAGGGATGACCGAATAGCACCCCCTCTGTCTTGGTAGGGCATTTCATCCCACTCTTCTTCATGCTCAGGTTCCTTAGAGGCTTTTGGAAGAATTTTTGAGGGTGGCCTAGGAACCTGGGTGGGCGCCTGAAGAAGGCACCAGTCATTGGTCTTAGGATTGGCCTCCCGCTCAAGTCTAGGAGGCGTCGAAGGCAATGTTTGATAAGGTCATAGAGACCTGTCTTGCACCCAGTTGTGTCTCTCATAATGTTTTGTCTTATGCATGTGAGGGGTTGGAGTCTTCACCTGCATAGTGTGTTGTAACAACTCATCCTCCTGGCACTGAAGGCACTCTTGATTTAAAAGATATTGTTGCTCTAACTATTGTTGTTCTAGCTCAAGTAGTGTGAGTTGCATCCGGCGTGCAATATGCTTGGCAGATTATAAGATAGTTGGTCTTACCGTCGCATGTCTAGAATGTCTAGATGCCTCTCCTAGATATCTATCTCGGTCATGGTGATCCAAGATCTCTATAGGTCGCCTCCATTTGTTGGGGGTAGCAGCACTCCCCCGAGGCTTTGGCCTCAGTAGGTAATCCTGATAGCTCGCAATTGCGGAGGCATGTTGCTCCTGCGATGTATATTATTCTTGAGGAAGGTAAGGGTTTTCCTCATGCTCTCTTTTGTAAGTGAAATAGGAATGGGCAGAGTTGGCTCGCCCCGCCTGAGGAGCCTTGTGCTCTGTATTTGTCCTTGTAGTCCTAAAAACTAGAGGGGGTGAAGGAGGGATAGTGTAATCATGTGGTTCCTCTCGTCGAACCCTATGTTGACCTAGTGTTTCATCGTGTGGTGACCACTCATAGCAAGCATCTAATGGAGCTCTCTTATGGATGTACCCCTCATGGAAGGGTGTGTGCTGGGTGCGATGCTGAATAGGAATGCCCCTAGAAGAGGTGCCCTTATAGTCCCTTTTCGTTAACATGTGGAGGGGACTGCCTTGTGTGTTAGGTCGCCAAGGTGGTATGACCAAATCTTGGGGACTATAATGGAGGTGACTCGTGCCTCCTCGGACATTCTTCGCAACATCCGCCTGTGATTGGGCTTGGCTGCGAGTGAACACCATGACAATGTTTCTCTAAAAAACCCAAAAATTTGAAATGAGTCAGATGGAGCCCAAAATTGGTGTGCACATCCCTCTTACAATAGATAAGCCATAAATAAATTTTCAAGTCCTAACTCTAAATACATTAGGAGATATTAGCCTTCGAACAGCTCAAAAAGCGTAAAAAATTAGGTGAGCAATTTTAAAACCTAATTTTGGGGCACTAGATGATGGAATTTGGCCTCGAAAACTGACTTTCCTAGACAAATACAACTCTAAAGAGTTATATTTGTTTAAAACTCTCCCAACTAACTCCATGTAAAATTTCAAGTCAATCAGAGCTACGGTTGAGAAGTTATGGCCCCGACAAGATGCACTAAAAAATATAAGATTTCCCATATTTTGTTGGATGCTCCTGCATCACTTATGGGCACCTTGGGGTGCTTTTGGGTTGACCAAAGGGTTCATGGACACCTTTGGGGCATTTTGGAGTGACCAAGCGATTGCGGGAATCCTTGGAGCTTTTGGAGCGAGTGGCAAAATGCGTAGATTTTTATCTTTTGTTTATGATTTTTCTTTTTATGATTTTTTTTTTGTCTAAACAGAAAATAGCATACACACACAAGCAATGATTATCTCTTTTAAAGATTAATAGTGTGTCCTAAATCTGGTTTAGTGTGTTTTTGTTAATTGTTTTATTTTTGAAAATTTTTGTGAAACATTTAAATGCAATTATGAAGGCTCTTATGACTCCCATAAATGGTCACCCCTTCAATATACCATTTCCGAACCGATATACCAACCTCTATATACCCGCCCTTACGTGAGGGAGACTATAGGTACGTGAGAGTAGATGATACGTGGAACATAGGTGGTACAAAAGGGGAATCGCTCTGTTTATGACACCTACCATAGAAGACTTATCCTCGCATGCTGGGAATCACCCCAAGCTACACTCGGTCAGCTTTCGTCAGGATTTACGTCTAGCAACAGTCGCGATCGAGGTAATGGATGCAATATCTCAAGCCAAAGTGATAATGGAATCCACATTTGGTCTTGCTCAAGGGTTGGGGTTTTACGACCAATGCCTTGGTTTAAAATACCACGTGATGTGTGGGGTTCATTTTAATTTTGCAAAATTGAAACAAGCAAAAAAAAAGAAATCTTTCCCTAAGCCATACAAACTGAAAACCAGAAAACAAAAAAAAAAGAAATTTGAAAAAAGCTGTAAAAACCCCTACCTCTTCTCTGCCTAATCGGAAGTTTAGGATTTTCTCTAAAAATTTGCACAGATCTATAATCGTCCCTGGGTGAGGCGAATAACAGAACCGTAATCATCATAGGGTGGAACGAATAGTTTATTCGTCCCGGGGTGAGACGAGTACCAATTCTGTAATCGTCACTTGCAGAGACGAATAACAGTCTGATGTTGAAAAACAGGTACCTGTAAAAAAACAAGCAATTTTAGATCAGTAAGTTAACCTTAAAAAAAATAGAGGACAGAGGTCCCATCGTGATTGCCATTGAAAACACGAGATTCCGAAAACAAAAAGGATAAACTAAAAATGCAATGTAAATGAAACTAAAATAACACTTAAGTCCTATGTTATTAGAAATTGCATAAAAAGAAAGAACATGAACACAAGATATGAAAGCAATATAAAAATCGGTCCTTTTATTGATATGCTTTGCGAATTCGTGTTACAATGCGTCTCCTTCCTTTTATGGGATAGGAGCGTTAAATATTGCTCTTTTACAACTTGTTTCAGAATTCCTTCTTCCGTGTGCCCACATATAAGATGGGCGAACCAAAACGTCGTCGCCGCTTGCATTGGTAAAGGTAGATTCCTCGCTGCTTCTCTAATGCTACAAATCTGCGTTCAAAGAAACAAACAAAGAATCAGTAGCACCTGTGTATGAAAAATAAAATATGAATCTAACGATGGTTAAAATGAATCTAAATGAAATGAAAACTTGACAAAAGCATAAACATGAAACTAGCTAAATACTATAAAAGAAATAAAGCGGGGGGTGCCCGAAGGCAAACCACCCGCGGGTGAAACTTTGCTTCGACACCAATCCGCTTAGGATGGGTCCGAAGCCTGATGTGATGTGTTGTCGGCAAATTGGTAGGATATTGTGGTCAAAAGAATTGGGTGTTGTTTCTTGATTCGTGCCTTCAAAAGTCACCCAATAACCTCTCTTTCAATTAAGAGATTATGGATGTTGAAAACACAAATCGCAAGCAAATGAATTAGCAACACTTCGTCACTCAAAATGCTCCAGCTCGGTCTATCTTTTGGGTGAGGAAACTCACCATTTTATAGACCCAAGGGGTCTCTTTGAATTAACATGCAAAAGTGTTTCTTTGCATGAATGCTTTTTGCCTGAAAGAAACACTTCTTCTTGATCAAGAGATTCTTAACTTTCTCTGTGCATGTCTTTGTATGTTTTAGAAAAACTCATTTGCACTCCTATGCAATGAAGGGATAGCTAAGTGGAAAATCTGAGTTGTCCTAAAAAGCTCACTCTCATTCCCATGCAGTGAAGGGAGAGTCAATTAACAGATATGAGTTGTCAAAAGAACTCACTCGCACTCCTATGCCATGCAAGAAAAGCTAAGTGGCAGTTCTGAGTTGTCATGCGCTGAGGTCTGACTTTTTGCTAGTCAAACCTGGCGTTCGTCCCACCTTGGAGCGAGCGCTAATAATCGTCTTTGGGTGAGACGAGTATAAATTTGCACTCGTCCCTGGGTAGGATGAGTACAAATCCGCACTCGTCCCTGGGTGGGACGAATAAGAAGCAAAGTGTCTAAAAGGTGCCAAATTGATTTTTGACTTGTAAAACTGCTATGTAAGTGGTTAGAACCACTGTTTAACCTCTGGGGGCTGCCTTGGGGGCTATGTGTTAGTGCAATCAGTGCTTGTTGTCACGTAATCGGATTGGTGCTATTTTGGTGTCTACAATTTTTTTACGGTCCAATGCAAAGAAAAAGAGAGAGAAAGAAAAAGTGTTGCAATATCACGACATGTTGTATTTTCGAGGGCCAAAGCAAGGAGAAAGAGAGAGAAAACGAAAATGTCCCGATATTGCGACATGTATTTTCGTGGTTGAGTTGAAGCCGATGAAGATCGATGATAGCCGACTACAATTAGGGTTTATAGTTGTCATGAAAGCTAAGATTAGGGTTTACAGTCGACTAAGATTAGGGTTTTCATCACAAGAATTCTGTTATAAAAGGATTGTTTTGCGATTTGAAGTGTTGAGGAATGCGTTGTCGAATGCGTGTCAAAGTGTGAAATGTGGTCGTAAGAGCGCAAAAAGTGCAGAAGTGGTGAGATGATGGCGAAGTGCACAAAGTGAGCGAAGAGTCGTATCGAATTATCTTAAGTGCGTCTATGAGTGCACAGAGAGAGCAAAGTGCGTAGAGAGCGAAGAAGTTGAAATTCGACCAAGTGCGGTTGTGATTGCGCAGAGAAAGCAGAAGGCGTAGAGAGTGCAAAGGGAGAAGATGATCATGAGGTTCGAATGTAGCGAAGCAGAGTGTGTAAATTTTAGTCGTAGTGCGCAAAGAGGGAGAAGACGATCATGCAGTTTGACTATGACGAAGCAGAGTGCACAGAGAATGCAAAGGTGAAGTAGACCAGTCAGGGTCTTGTAAAAGCGAAGGTATTTTTGTTAAACTTCTAGATTCAAAATTGAAGTCTAGGTTGTAGCTTGGCATCAGGGGTTGGTGCTCCTTCCATTAGGTGCTGGTAAATCAGGGGTTGGTGCTCCTTTTTGTTGGTGTGGATAAATAAGGGGTAGGTGCTCCTTTCTATTGGTGCAGATAAATCAGGTGTTGGTGCTCCTTCCAGTGGGTGCTGGTAAATTGTTTGTAAAGTTGTAGCTTTGCAAAGGTTGGATTTGGATGGTAGTCCAAGTAGTCATTTTTTAGGAGTAGCCACATTGGTGAACCTCGTTAAATCTTGTGTTGTGTGATGCTCTCTTGTGATACTTGCTTTATCTGGTTTTAAGGTTTCATTATTTCAGTTTTAAGAGCTATGAATTTAAGATTAAAAGTCTACACTGATTCACCCCCCCTCTTAGTGCCATTGTAAGACTAATACTATCCACTTGAGTGTCATATACAATGATAATGAACTTTAGTTGGTTATACCTTTATACTAATGAAAAATTTTAGGTCTTCTTTATAAGTTAATCCTTGTAAAAAAAATAGCCCTTTCCCTTGGGTAAAGTTTTCAGGTCATTATAGTAAGGTAGGTAGTTCAAAGGGTGGAGCATGCAATATCTTTCCCATAAATAAACCTTATAAGATTCCTAAGCTAGAATATTTAAATTTTGGAGAGGACACTGTTGGTCATCAAATCCACCTAGGAAAGGGTTTTGAGTCAGTGTATGCGCCCTAGACCTGGACCAACATTGAAAGGTAGAAGGGAAGAGATGCCCCTCATGCCAATATCCAGAGAAAGGCCGGCTCTTGTACTAAACTGCTTGGGTGTTTGAAGATAAAGGTGCAAGAAAGAGATAAAAGGAATGAGGGTTAGAGAAGTCGATGATGTAATGTGGGGAGAACAGGAAGCATGATCGCTAACCAGAAACTTGAATAGCAGCAAGGAACACCAAGGATGAACGAAAGAAATGCAATATTAATTTCCCTATGTATCCTTCGGGTGAGTTTCAGGGTACCTCCCTCGATTGCACACCAGATGCAGAGTTTAGCATCTAGTATACAAACGTAGAAAGACAAAAGAATCAAGCACAAAAGGAAGCATAAAAGAAAGCCAATACAATGTTTTCGGCTCTTATGTATCCTTCAAAATGAGTTTCAGGGTACAATCCTCGATCATATGCCAGGCGCAGGGTTCAGCATCTCGGTATACAAACAAAGAAAGACAAAGAATCAAGCATAGAAGGCAGCATAAAAGAGAAGAATTGAGCTCAAAGCCTTTTAGTATTAATCGTAGGACATCAAGTTACAACAGCTTTCTAGCAGATAGTTCCCCCTTTTTCTATTACAATGCCTAGGTTTTTATAGAGGACCCGGGCCTTTAAGTCATAATTACATAGCAAAGAAGAGTACGCCCTTGAGCCCTGATAATTTGGCTCCTCGAGGCTCTCGTGACCGAGCTTTCAAATATGTTACCAAAACTGGCGACTACAACAGGGTCAACCATGGAAAGGTGTATTGATGAGCCGTCTAGACATCCTTGATCTCTGGGTGTGATGCTCGAGTGGCCTTCATGCTCGTCGGGATCTCCATCATGGCTTGATACTGCATTTTTGATTGCCAAAAATGAGCAGCGAGCTTACCGGGCATGAAAAAATGCATTTATGAGGCACTTGATCACCTCGAGAAAATACCCGACTTGGAACGCATGCCCGTGAAGTGCTTCGCTAAGTTTTCATTCACAACTTCGCTTCGCAATGGTTCTGGACCAAAGCAAAACTCCTCTTTGGTTTGTACTTCGCAAAATTGAGCTTCACAAAACTGCTTCGGGGGTGGGGAGTGCCGAAGCATATTTACTTTACAAAACGGGCCTCTTTGTCCTTGCCACTTTTTTGAAAAAATTGCTTCACTGATGCCTTGGAGAAATACTTCGATGCGATCCTTTTTCAAAACTGTGGTTTGGGAAGATTTTGGCCGAAGCAATTTTTACTTCGGGTAGAAGTACTTTGCACAAAATTAGCCGAAGCAAATGCTTCGCAATGACTTTTGGCAAAGGAAAAATGATTCGTTGATGGAGGGGCCTGAAGTGAGTGCTTCAGCAACTTTCTGGCGAAGTATATTTAATGCTCTTTTGAGTCCTGCTTCGCTAGTTTTCTGGCTGAAGTGACTGATGGAAATACTTTGGATGCGAAGTAGTTTCATTCTCCTTCCTTATATTTTACTTCAGTGACACCGCTTCACAGAAATATTGCCCGAAGTAGCTGCTGGAAATGCTTCGGGTGCGAAGTAGTTTCTTGCCTTAGCCAGTTTAGACCGCGGTCTGGACCTTCCTTTTTCAGCGGAGTTCTTTTTTGGATGCCGCTTCGCTCAACTTTTGCTCGAAGTAAATATTTGAAGTGCTTCGGGCCCGAAGTTCTTTTTATCGCTACCCTTGTAATTTACTTTGGTAATACTACTTGGCAATAAGCTCTACCTGAAGTAGTGTTGAAAATGCTTCAGGTGCGAAGCTGTCTTTTCTTCTGAACGCCGCTTCGCTCAATTTTCACCCGAGGTTGCTGCTAGAAACACTTCGGGCGTGAAGTAGTTTCATTCTTTTATCCGCATTTTACTTCGGTGAAACTACTTCGCAAAAATTTTGCCCGAAGTAGCACTGTGAATGCTTCAGGTGCGAAGCTCTTTTTATTTTCTACTTTGTATACAAAGGGATGGCATTGAAAGCCAAAATTGCTGCAAATAAAAAAAGACAACAAAGAAAAACTTTACAAAATCTATACAAAATTTGATCTTCTTTTCTACCCCTTGAGGAATGTGACAAAATTGTCAACATTTTTGGCAGCTCATGGGGCAACGAGCTTGTCTCGGTGGGAGAACCATTTAATTTTGATCCATTGGGCCAGAGTCCTTTCCTGACCCTTCTCCTCCTTCTTCCTCTAGGGGTGCTTCCATAGCTAGTTCTTGTTCTCCTTCTTCTTCTGCTTCTTCTTCCTCCTCTACTCCTTCATCTATTGGCATGGCTTCATGCTGTGGTGATGGGACAAGACGATCGTAGATTCTCTTCATGGTTTGGTGAACGTGAGCCCATACCCCTTTCTAAAATGGTTCTTGGTCCTTGAGTGCCTTGACTAGAACATGGAACCGATCAATCTGTCCTATGTCGGCATGTTTGATTCTTGCACCTAGGTCATTCAGACAGGCCGTAATTTTGTAATGTCTCAGGATGAAGTCGGTGACTTGTCCCTTTGTGACTGGTTATTCCCATTTATCAATTTCAGAGATGTCATTCTTGAAATGGATCCATGCTAGTTTAAGTTCTTCATGGGTGATAAGGTTTCCATCATCGTCTGTGAAACTCGGGAAACCCAAAGAAGAAAGGTCTTCGAAGTAACTCATTGATGTGCGATGCTCCTGCTCAAATATATCTAGGAGGTCCTTCATATTTTGGGCTTTCTTCACCTTGGAGAAGAAAGCGTGAATAGTGGATTGGGCAGGAGACCAATCCCTAGCCGTTCGACTCATAGCAGCGACATGTAGGTCTTGGTATCTGATACTTTGGACCTCAAAGGCAAGCTTGAGTTGCCTCTTGATTTTCTAGATCACCTCATCTACTACTGGTCCCTCCTTAGCAATGACATGCTGAGCTTCGATGACATAAATTAAAATTGATAGGGCACTGGAGGCCCGAGATCTGAAACCTTTGAGCAGGTGTGATCGGATCTCCTTGATTCTACATTTGTTGAACAACTCCAGGTTTGATTTTTGGTACAATTGCTGCTTGGCCTACAGGATCTTGTTCTCGAGCTCTTTGGCTTTTAGCTCATTTTTGTCCTATTTTTGTGCTTGTTGCTCGACCGAAGTCTACAATTGTAGAATTTGCTGTTTGAGGGCATGTGTTTCCTTTTTCAACAACTTGCACTATTTCTAAGAATCCTCTATCTTGGATTGAATCCTAGCCAGCTCTTCTTCCAACTTGATGTTGGCATTTTCTGCCTCAAAACTGCGCTGCTCAAAAAGTTTCAACCCTGACATGCATGGATGCGGATTCGTCATCTATATTTAAATGCTCCAGATCCTTGGTCTTCACCTGGTAGTCGTAGTCAGCTGGAGTCATTTCATCCAGAGGCTTATGGACCTTGGGTACCTTCCTAACCTTATGCATATTTCCGCCCTTCAAGTCGAAAACCACACATTTTTCAACTTGGGCCAGAGATTGCCCTCTTTTCTTTCTTGCCTCCTTCAACATTTTCTCTGTATTTTGTCGAGCTAGGAGTAGCTTCTCGGCTAGGGGGTGCTCCTTTATTAAAGATAAATCTATTTTAGAAAAGGCCGAATCTCCAGCCAAAGGTGTGAACAAATATAAAGAACTAATGGGGAAGGATTCCCCTGACGGCTCTGGGACGGGTGTAGCAGGGACTTTGGCAAGCGAGACTATACTTTGAGCTATGGGAGAGTGGGTTATGGGGCTTGGTTTTGGGACACTACCTTTGCCTTGACCCAAGATTGAAGGAACGGTGGCATGGGTAGGTGAGGTGGTTTCAACGGGCTTATCTTGGTCAGACGACTCGGGAGGAGTGGAGCTATGCAGGATTGGACTGGCAATGGGTGGTGTCTGAGTGGGGGATTGACCTTGTAGGGGATGGAGAGATTGATGAAGACTTCCAATCTGGACTATCGTGGACATGTCGAAGATCAAGGTGAAGGGAAGAGAATGTGTACCTACATGCCCTCCTAGAAAAGCGATCGTGGTGATATCTTGCATGATCGACTCTTGTTCCTCCTAGGCTTTAACATTCCCGAACTCCACAACTTCTAATTTGGGGTCTCTCTCTTGTTGGATGAGTTCCTCCACATTAATGATATCTATTTTGGGGACCGTTTCAGCACTTGGTGGCCCTGCATCCTCAACATTTGCTTCAATTGGGCCTGATGCAGGTGATTTAGTAGGAGTACTTGAAGGATTTGTGCGAGGGCATTTGGGGTGGCTCAAAGGAACTTGAATTTGTTCCTGCCTTTTTCTTTTCTTTCTCTCCAATGGTTGTTCTGCCTCTTCGACACTTGTATCATGGACTTCCGATGGCTTTTGCAGTAGTGCTGCAGGCATGGCTTCGGCCCCCAATTCTTTTTCTTTCCCTGAAGTATATTTAGCTCCACCTGGGCTTTCGCCTGATCTTGGGGTAGCTAGGGAAACAAAATCCGCAAAGGATATATACTTCTAGGTTTCGGCATTGGTTTCATAAAGAATTGTGAAGTCTTTATCTGATGCTAAGAGTCCATAGGAGTTCATTTTTTGACGATGGACTCTCATTATCCACCATTCCCGAAGCTTCTCCTCACTCTAGTATTTTACCTCCTCCTTCAAATTGTCCCTTGCCTTCTTCCAAAAAGTGGATCTTGGAGTCGAGAGGGGGTACTGATCAGGGTCAAACTCGACCTCTATAGGATAGAACTCATGCCATGGAGGCAATGTCCTCATTCTTTCCAAATGCCACTCCAGATATTTTCCATTGGGGTTATTCCTTTGTTCTACAACCTCGAGGTGAGGGCAGATGTGGAAGTTCTTGAATATTAGATGATCCCTCAATACACCCAAAGGATCATAGAGCCATTGCTGAGGAATCTGGAGTAGGTAAAAATCGGCAAGTTTTTCCTCTAGGAAAACATTCTGCTTAAGGGCAAAGACTTTGATTACTCCCATCCTAAATGGGAAGTCACAGGTATGTGCCCACTTCTGGTCGTGACCGTATACTGCATTTGTAGAGTCGCTCTGCCGATCGACTTCCAATGTGAGCTAATATTCAGAGGGGTAGACTGGTAACAGGAAGGGCTTCCCTATGAAGTCGAACAGGCGAATCACCAGTCCCTGTATCAATTAGAAAAACATCCCCCATTTTTCCTTGCACCACTCTATCTCTCAAACTGAGTGGTACCTGAGGGCAAGATCCTTTTAACAGATGCATGGTGGGTCCCAAAAATTGCTAATTAAAAGGATAATATGACTCTTCCTTCAATAAGAGGGGAGTCCATTGATACACTGGTAGAAGGTTTTCATCCTTGCTGCTTGGAGAGATGGCGATATGGGGAAACCACTTATGAACCTGGTAGAAGTACAACCAGACAAGAAAAGAATAGGGTGCGAAGTATTGGCCTATTGCTGAATTCTTCATGTTGGTGAGCCTTGTATGCAGGGTTCGGGCCACCCATTCTGCCCAGTCAAAGAAAACTAGGTTGGTGCTCAGCCTTGAAGCGTCTGGGGCATAAAAATACCCTCTTGAAATGCATTCGGCCAAAGACACCTACTAGAGATGTACTGAAGCATCTGTTGACAATCCCGCCACCCATGCAATGATGGAGAAAATGTCAATGTTTTTGAAGGACTCCAAGGGTAATGTCATCTGGGGCAGCTTGTTTGAAGGTAGCTTGCTCTTGAGATTCTCACGCAGGAACTTCAATATGTAGTTGTTGGAGGTGAATCTCTCCATTTGTTCATTTAAGATGACATTGCGAACGGAATAGCCCTTGGGCGGGCCCTGCTGTGGTGCGAAGGCTGCTTGTACATCTTCCTTCAGGATGGAAAATAGCTTGTGACCCGAAGTGCCTAACACTTGCCTAGACGCAGGTTGGTAATTCTGTGCGATAGCGTAGATCATCTCAGGACAATGGCGAGCAGGCGAGGTTAAAAACTAGTAAATCTAGGAGTAATACGCAACAACTCTCTTATTTTCTAGGGTGAGTTTGCTTTTCATGAACTCTATGGTGCATCGAAGATCAGATACACCCTTAGAGAGCTATGTGTCTCTAATCTTCTCCCACCCATCAATTGGTGGCTCCACAAGTTGTTCTTCTTTCGAGTCGTCCCCCTCCTCTATTGGTTGCTTTTCGGGTCGAAGGGGAAGATTTAACTTCTTCGGAGTAAGCTTTTTCTCTTCCTTGCCCTTCTTCATTTTTTTGGGGCCTACAACTTTGGGCTCCTTTCCCTTATCTTTGGAATTCTTCTTCCCCATGTTGCAAGTGATGGTAGTAGAATCATTGATACAGAGGGCTTTAATGTGAACAAGCTTGGATGCAAAAGGTAGAGTAACTGAAGGCCCTTAGCTTTGCTTGAACTGATGGACAAATAACTTCCCTCTAGCTAGGAATTCGCTTTTATAACCAAAAAGAGCAACCACTTGAATTTATGGCACCTGTTAGGAATATGGTAAGTGCAAATAAATCAAACCATAATCATTAACCTTAGCATAGGAATACGCTAGGTTTATATAGGTTACAAAATAGATTAATTAACAATAGATCCTATGTCTACGCTAACAACTAACCTATCTGCCATCCAAAAGGGAAATGACGGTAAGATAGACTACTAACCAAGGTAATTGGTAATAGTAACTACTAGTGGTAAAAAGTGAGAAATTACTTTTTACCATGTGGTAAATTATATCTACCTAGGTGAAACTTTAAATATTACCTAAATGAGGTAATAATTATAGTTACTAACATAGTAACTCTAACATCCCCCCTTATTACATTATTTGGGTAATACATACATATCCCTCTATACAACAATATTTGGGAAAAGTATATAACTGCCCCAATACAATGAAGAAGATGTTGATCTGCTGGTTCTTTGCTCTATCACAGTACTCTGGCTGCTCCTAGGCAAAAAATGGGTCATTCCTCGCTTTGTCTTCATGCCAACGAATGTCCTTATGGTAATCACATCATCCAATCGATTTGCATGGGTAACCAGCCGCTGCAATCGCTAGGTGTAGTAGAATAGATCACTTCATACAAGGTTCATTCATTTACAATATGAATTTGCAAAAGATAAGGTAGCTAAGGTGTCGGTCGCTGCCAAAAATGCACCCTTATAAGTTCCCCCTTCTTGTTGCAAAACATAGTGTAATTAATTTCTGAAGGAAGTGTGACTAAGGTGTCGGTCGAAGCCGAAAATGCACCCTTATAAGCCTTCTTCCCTATTTACAAAAATCAGTGAAGAAAAGAAATGGATATCCCCCCTCAATTGCAAAAAGTATGCAACTCAAGAGTGTTGTGAAGGATTTTACAAATATTGCCTCCTAGACAATTTTACATCACAAAAAGTCGCTCCTCTTTGTTACAAGTACTTCAAACACCTAGAATTTGCTATTTATGAAGCCTAAAAGAGGTACAAGCACCCCTTATTGCAAGGTCTTCAAACAAAATACTTATGCTATTTATGAAGCCTAAAAGAAGAGAGAGAATATGGTGTTTTTTTGCCCAAGGGACACATGTGTTTTCCCTCTACAAAACTGTTTTAGCAATTAGCACTCTATGTGCTTTCTCTGAACCAGAATCAGAATCTGTATTAGACATCTCATTTGCAACATTGCCTTGGTTTTTATTTTGACCTTTTTCTTTGGGAGGCTTGTTCTTAAACCAACATCTCTTGGTTTGATGAGTGTCTGTGTCACAGATTTTACAATGCTGCTTCTTCTTCGGAACCTCTTTGGTTTTACCCTTGTCTTGTCTAGAAGAAGAACCCTTTTGTTGATTCCATTGTTTCTTACCACCTTGTCGTTTGTGTGAGAAAAGTGCATTGTTGGATGCATCATCTCTTTGGAATTGATTAGCTTCTTCAGTTTGAAGCATATTTACCAACTCGACAAAAGTTACTGTCCTACCAGAAACTTGTAAGGAGGTGATCAACATTCTGTAGGAGTCAGGAAGAGCTCTCAAAATGATTGAGTTCAAGACTTGGTCTTCCAACTTTTCTCCTAAGGATTGTAGCTTTGTTTTTAATTCTGCGACTCTGCAGAGGAATAGCTCTACTGTTTCTCCTGATCTCATATGTAATGTATGAAGCTGTGTTTGAAGGTTAAGAATCGTTGATTGATTCTTGCCCTCAAAAATGGTACTTAAGGCATCCCAAGCTGCCTTACCGATTGTAGCTTCACTGATATGAGGTTGGATATCATCGATAATAGCAAGCAAGATCATTAAGGAAAGTTTCTTATCCTTTTTATCAAAGTCTATTTGATCTTGTCCAGAAGATTGAGGTCTAGTGACACTTCCATCCACTATTGACCACAAGTCCTCTACAATTAAGATAGCCTTCATCTTAGTCTTCCATGCTGAGTAATTTGAACCTCTGAGCAGTTGGCTCTCAGTGAGATACTTGTGTATCATGGCCATGGTTTAGGTTTCAAAATTTTGGAGAGGACTAATATGATGCTATCTTGCACTATACCCTAAGAAAAGGTATAGAGAAGTTGTTTCAAATTGCTTTCTATAAGATATTTAATGGCACCTGCCTTAACACTCTTAGCAAGAGATGAAAAGTTTGAGGAATATTGAGCCAAACAAAATAGAGCAAATGAAACAAGGGAAGGATTTGTCAAACTTTTGATATTTGCTCTCTAAGATATTTAATGGCACTTGCTTTTAACACCTTTGTAAGAAGGATGAAAAAATTTGAGGTTTATTTAAGCCAAACAAAAGAGAGTCTTATCAAGGTGATTGAAATTTTTGACCTTTTGATGGGGAGTAATTACTTGTTTGAACCTATGCAAAGTTTAGCATGGTGTTTGAGTGAAGTTTGGGTGTTTGTGAAAAGCTCCTTGTAATGTTTTATTTTTGACCTTGTAATTGCAAAAAAAATGTTTTTAGTGCAATAATAAAAAAAACATAAGAGCACCCAAATTTATATCACTCTAGGTGTCGGATTCCACCGAAAATGCACCTAGTACAAGCAATTTTGAAGAGAAGGTGTCGAGTAAAATCGAGAATGCACCTTTCTTTTAAACTGAAAATAGCCCCCATTTTTCTTTACAATTTTGCAAACTATAGAATTCTAAAAAAAATTCTATCCCCCCTTAATGTTTACAAAATGTAGAATTTAGAGCATATCTTTCAAGACAAGTCGACACACGACAAGCATTTGAAAGACCATCCAGAACCAGTCGACACACGACTTGGTTGTTATGGGCCCAAGGCTTCAAATTCTTCTCAATGTTGCAAAAAAAATGTGCAATTTTATGTCTTTATATTCCTCCTTGGAGAAAACAAATGCACAATGTCAAGTTTGATGTTTTGCAAATTTTGGAGTCTCCTTGTTTTCTAATTTGCAAAAAGAATTCAAGTTTGATTTTATCCTTTCTTTTACGCTAAATTAACAAGGTTGAGAAGAGTTTGTTTTTATGGTTTGCAACAAAAATTTGTTTGGTTCTTTGTCTCTCTATCCCCAAATGTGGAGAAAACAAAAGAAATAAATTTGTTATAGTTGCAAAAAAAAACTTTATAATTTTTATTTTAATGCAAAATTTTAATTAAGTCTAAGCAAGATTAAATTAATAATAAGATAAATTTGATAAAAATCACTTAAGAAATTTAAAAAAATGATTTTATATCAAACTATATCAAATTATTAAAAGAAATAAACTAAAAAACAATAAAAAAAATACAAAAAAAAATTTACCTTGAGTTTTTTTTTTTTTTTTCGCCTTGCAAAAAAAAAGGGTTTGTGGTGCCACCGGGAGTCGAACTCCCGACCCCACGACCTTTAGCCTACCGACTGGCACTCCTGCCAGTCGGGCTAGGCCGCCCAACGGGAAGGCAAGGGAAGTTTCTTCCCTTTCTTCCCGTGGTCTTTGTGAAGCGGAAAGAAAAAACTTCCCGTGGGATTAATCCCACATCGCCCGTGAAGGCGATGCTTCACGGGTTGAAAAGGGCATTCTCGCCCTTTTACTTTTGATTGCCTGTGGGCAATCGAAAGTACTCCCGTGGCATTTTGCTGCGCCAAGTGGCACGTGGCCTGTCTGCCACATGTTGCGTCCTCGTCAGTCCGATGGCGCGTGGCCTGTCTGCCATGCGTCGCGTCCTCGTCAGTCCGGTGGCGCGTGGCATGTCTGCCACGCGTCATGTCCTTGTCTGTCTGGTCAGCCTTGGGTTTCGTGCCCAGGGCCCAGTCTGGTCCACGTGTCCACCTCGAGTTTCATGCCCGGGGTCCAGTTTAGGTCCACGTGTCCAAGGTCCACCTCCGATTCCGTGATCGAGGTCGCGTTTGTCCACCATGTCAATGCCTTGGGATCTATGCTCGAGGATGCATGGGTGTCGTCAGGATAGGTTTCTCGGCTGTCTGGTCGGACCAAATTGTCCTGTTGGTCCGTGGGAAGAGGGAGGGTGCTTCTGCCCTCTCGGCTCTCCCAGGAGTGTGCCGCGTGGCCCTGCGGGCCCTTGGCCGACACGGGAGCCGAGGTTGAACCTCAGCTCGTTGACCGCGACCGGTCTAGGGGTTCACGAGCGATGTGCTCGGCCTGTGTGCCAGGTCTGCTGGTGCTTTCGTGGGCCTTGTGGGCGTGTCGACTGCAACGGGCAGGTCTGCGGGTCGCCTCGGGAAGTGAGCCAGTCAACCTGCGGGCCGACTGTGATGGCTAGCCTGCAAGCCACCTCGGGAAGCGGGCCAGTCAGTCTGTGGGTCACCTCGAGAAATGATCCGGATCCAAATCGGGTGGAACGAGTGAAGCTCGTATTGGGCCACCCGACTTTGATACCAATGTTAGGAATATGGTAAGTGCAAATAAATCAAACTATATTCATTAACCTTAGCATAGGAATACGCTAGGTTTATATAGGTTACAAAATAGATTAATTAACAATAGATCCTATGTCTACGCTAACAACTAACCTATCTGTCGTCCAAAAGGGAAATGACGGTAAGACAGACTACTAACCAAGGTAATTGGTAATAGTAACTACTAGTGGTAAAAAGTGAGAAATTACTTTTTACCATGTGGTAAATTATATCTACCTAGGTGAAACTTTAAATATTACCTAAATGAGGTAATAATTATAGTTACTAACATAGTAACTCTAACAGCACCCACCATAATTAAATTTATACCTTGGATGGAAGAGGTTGCTGTATCCTCAAATCTATTCTGCAGCGACGTGGTACATAGGGCTGCATGCTTCGATGATTACACTTTGTACCGGAGACGCAACCCACTACCACCTTGTACCTTGGTGCGAGCTTTTCCTTTCCCTTTTCTAATTTGGTTACCTTGGGAAGTGCTCCACCACCCTTTTGCCTTAAATTTGTCTGCTTCGTACTCCTTTCAAGGCTGCTACCGATGTGTTTTTCGAGGCACATTTCAAATTCTCCACCTCGCGCTTGCTCAGTTTGGTGAAGCCGAAATTAACATTGAAAATACCTCACGGTGATCCTTGCTCAAAATTGTGGTTCAGGGAGATTTTGGCCAAAACACATTCTTTCCTTAAAAAATGCTTTGCTCCTCTCGGCTGCCAGAACTTTGATCGAAAATGCTTCGGGAAAAAACTAGCCGAAGTGAATGCTTTGCTATGGTTTTTTCCGAAGTAGAAATGGTTCGGGCATGAGGAGGCCCGAAGTAGATGTTTCGGCAACTTTCTGGCGAAGTAATATTCAATGTTTCTTTGGATTCTGCTTCGCTGGTTTCCTAGCCGAAGTGTTTACTAAAAATACTTCGGGCTCGAAGTCCTTCCACCTTGGTCAAACTTGAATCGTGGTCTAGGCTTTTATCCTTTGGTGAAGTTGTCGCTTCGGATGATTTTCGCCCGAGGCAGGAATTTGAAATGTTTTGGGCCCGAAGCTCTTTTTATTGGCCCTCTGCATTCTTATTCGGCAAAACAACTTCACACAATTTTCACCCAAAGTAGTGCTGGAAGTGCTTCGGTTGCGAAGCTCCTTTTGTCTTTGGTTCGGTCCTTTTGAGAGTAGCCTACTTCATAGTGAACTTCCTTGCACTTGCTACTTTGCATCAAAAGTCCCCGAAGAGGATTTGGATGTGGCACTTGGCTTTTGTGATCTTGGAAGAGGATGTATCTACAAATGCAAATTATATACAAAAGTATATATACACACGCATTTTTTTTTTAAAGAGAAATTGTGTTCTACCTTAATGGTGAAAAGTCTTTAGATGAAGACCATTGACAGAGATTAAAAATACTTGGCCATCTGCATCTTTGAGGATGAATGAATTGGCCGAGTTCACCTTCATAATTTCGAACGGCCCATCCCAAAAGGCATCCATATTGTCGTGATTCCTAGGATTGGCCTTCCAAGAGTCCCACTTCAATACCAGATCTCCCACATTGAATGTGCGATCTGATGACTTTTTCTTGAACCAATCTTGGATGACCTAAGTATGCCTGTAGAAGTTTTGATATGCTTCTTCGCGGTCTTCCTCTAGTTGCAGCAGCTGAGCTAACCTGTTTTCCATCGGATTAACTCCATCTTCTGCTTCTAACAGCTGCAGTGCAGGGATCTCCACATGGATGGGTAAGATGGCCTCCTTTCCATAGACTAGGGCATAAGGCGAAGTCTTGATTGACCTTTTGATAGAAATGCGATCGGCCCACAAATCTTGATCTAGAAGGAGATGCCAAGTCCTTTTGTTTTTTTCTATGATATTTCTTAGCATCCTTAACAGAGTCTTATTGGTGGATTCTGCCAAGCCGTTGCCCTGTGGATAATAATTTGAGGATACTTTATGATATATCCCATATCTGTAAAGGAATTCATTGATTTTGGTACTTGTGAAACTAGGTCCATTGTCCGTGATGATTGCTTCAGGAATACCGAACCTGGTGATCAATCCTTCTAGGAAGGTAATTACAGTCTCTTGATCTGCATGCTTTGTAGGAATCACTTTGGCCCACCTGGTGAAGTAGTCTGTTGTGGTCAGGATGAACCTATGTCTCGTGGAGGAGTTTGGTGATATGACTCCTATAAAATCCAACCCCAGTTGCTAAAAAGGAGTTTCTACTTGTATCGGATGAAGGAGCATCGAAGCATTTCCGCTTTGGCCGGTGAACTTCTGACACTGCTCACATTTGCGGCAAACGACGAAGGCATCGATGAAGAGTGTGGGCCAATAATAACTCGCTTTGATAATATTTAGTGTCGTTGTTCTTCCTGCGAAGTGACCTCCAGATAGTCCTGAATGGAACTCTCCTAGGAATTTTCTTTTATCATCGTCTTTGATGCATTTGAGAGGACCCCATCAATATTCCTAAAAAGTAGGCCTTCAAGGTGCAGAGTGTACCAGAAGGACCGCATCCTACAATGTATTCACTGTGAAGTATTCAAATGCAAAGGACAACTGCTAGTGTGGAAGTATTCAACTATTTCATTGACCCAATATTTCTCGTCCTCTTCTTGGTTAGCGAAGCATCCTTCAATTGGTAAATCCTCCCTCTAAGATTCTGTAGCTTTGGCCGCTACATTTTTGGCTAATTCTTGACATAATGCACGATTGCGAACCAGTTTAGTGGGTTTGATCTCAATGTCAAACTCCTATATCTTGTTCACCCAACCAGCTCTTTTGCTTCCTAATTCTCCTTAGATGATGAAATTACGCACGTTGGGGTGAATGACAAAGACTGTGACCTGACTTTGAGATATGAACTGTTTGAATTTCCTGAGGGATTTCATTACTGCATGCACCTGTCATTCTATGAAATTATATTTCTCTTCATGGGGATTGATCACTTAGGTCAAAAACATGATGGGACGTTCCTCGCAATCTTCCCATTTTTGTGTCAGGACAGTGGCATAGCTTTCGGGCTCCCCTATAGCATATAGGATAAAATCCCTACTGTAATCAGGATTGGTCAAGACCGGTGCCTGGGCAATTCGAGCCTTAATCTCTTCGAATGCTACTTTTCTTTCTTCCGTCCAGCTAAATTCGATGCCCTTCTTCAAGAGTTGGGACATTGGCTTGATGACTTGGGCGAAATCAGGGACAAAATTCCTCACGAAGTTGATCTGGCCAAAGAAATATTGAAGTCCTTTCTTGTCTACTGGGAGTGGAAGATTTATTAGAGCCTCGGCTCTGTCAGGATCTACAATGAGCCTTTTTTTTGATATTGCATGTCCCAGCAACTTTCCTTTGCTGACTACGAATATGGACTTCTTTGGATTGATCGAGATGTCGAACTCTTGACATTTTTCAAAAACTTATTGTATGTGTGTGGGGTGATCTTCCCTTCTTCGGGAGAAAATGGTCATGTCATCTAGATAGATGACAATAAACTTATTTAGAAGCTTGCCAAAAGCAAGATCCATCACTCTCTGGAAAGTGGCACTAGTATTAGATAGGCCGAATGGCATTCGCTGGTAAGCAAAGGTTCCCCACTTGGTGGTGAATGTTGTTTTATGCTAGTCTTCATCCCTAACCCAGATCTAATTTTATCCAGAAAAACCATCGAGCAGAGAGAAGCGTTGAGCTCCAGCCACTGAGTGCAAAATTTGATTAATTTGTGGGAGAGGATAGTGGTCCTTGAGGGAATCCTGGTTCAGGTTGCTAAAGTCCACGCATAACCGTATATCTCCGTTCTTTTTTTTGAATGGGACCAGGTTCACTACCCATGAAGAGTGCTTGATGGGATAAATGATCTTTGCCTCGAGCATCTTCAGGAGGTTGGCCTTCATTAGGACCTCGATCTTAGGATTAACTAGTCTTTGCTTTTGTCGGAAGGGTTTGACCCCTTCCTGCAATTCGATTGTGTGTTGGACCAGCTACCGATTGTATCCCCTGAGATCTTGATAAGACCAAGCAATTATGTCGAAAAACCTTATGCACATATTTTGTATCTATTCTATCTCTTCTGAAGTGCAGTCGGTCCCAACCTTTATTAATTTTCCAGGTTCAAGCTCTAAATCTTGATATTGCTTTTCATTGACTTTGATCATGTGAGAGAGGGGTCAGTCATTCCAATCAAAGAGGCTTTCAAGGGTTATTAGTCCCTTGGGAACGTGGTTATTATTCAATTGAATTAGCCCTTCATATTCTCCTTCATCAGAGCTTCTGTCTTCAACTGTGGCGGCTTCTTGGATCATGAAATTAACAATCTGCTCATCGTTGTCAAAGACTTGCCAATGCAGATCTTTTTCTGGGACAGAGGGTCTGTAGATCATCC